>QUWT01000781.1:6795504-8251530 GCA_004329165.1 Spatholobus suberectus | reverse complement strand
GTAATTTGAAAAAAAAAAAAAACATAAACTTAGGACAAATTTAATGTTATTAACTAAATTAACTAGTTTCATTAATCTTTGTGAATCAGCTAATTAAGTCTTATAAAAAGGACCGGAAAGAGTATTTATTAAGGGCATTTCTTCCACCCCCTCCTCTCTCAACGTGAGGTGAAAGATGCCCAGATGTTGTACCATATCTCAACCATTTTTTCATTTTCAAATATGCAACATGATTGAAATTGATGAGCTTTAATGACAACAAACCTTTGGGAATTAAGCTATGTACACAACAAAGAAACATAATGGAACATCACCTTTCATGGAAGACATATGATCAACCATAATAACAATAGCACAAAATGCTCACAAACCCCTCGCTGACTCTAAGGTGAAATCGGAGAACATTTAGAAAAAGTTATAATAGGACTAACGTGTTATGTGTGAGGGATTTGAAAGTATAAAATGTGTGCAAGTATTATTCCTGGTTCGTTTATTTTCATTTTTTTTGGTCAAAGAATGTCAAGAAGATTAAGCTGAACCATAAATCCAGATAGATACAAGAAGACAAAGGAGTGACCTTAGGGCTCCTTGAACGCATGGACTTCGCAAGAATCTCGTGAAAAGGATTGTGACTTCTTCAAGGTCTGAAGCAGAGAGTGAAAATGACTCCACATTTGTTAAGCACCACACTGTCCTGTTGCTAATCAATCTCTGTCCTGGAAGCCTTACTTTCCTACCATCTGCAGGAGAGATCAAATTGTTGAACCATGCTGTTTCTTATTTTGTACAGGCCAGGTTGTTGACTATTGCAACTCCTAGTCTACTTTAAAATATTAACAGGCATCTTGCCATTGCTTCAAGTTTTGATTGATATACCTGTGCTGACTGAAGAATGTTCAAGATACCATGCCAGAAGTTCTTCACCACAAGCATCCCCTTCAGAAAGAGGAATTCTAGTTCCATCTTCTCCAATGCTCTCCAATTTACCACGCACCACGAATACCATCTTCTCTACCACACCACCCTGACTCAGAATTTTACTTCCTTTGATATATGTCTTTTGTCTTAGTCTCTCACAAATGGCATCTAAGATTGGCTCATCCATCAGAGCAAAAATCCGAATCTACAGATAATTCAGATCCTCAAATTGTAGACACACATTGATACAAAGTATAGAAGCAAATTAAAATCATCAATATAGAGAACTTTCAGGATTGTTTTACATGCTTTGGCCTTTGGTATGTCATGGTTTTAGTTTCATGATGAAGATGCATAAATCTTTTCCCTTAAACTGGCTTTCAATTTAAACTTTTATCCAAATCTAGCAGCTTACAAGTAGAGACTTTAGGAAAACCAAATTTTAAATGAATCATAATGGCTGAGATTCTGAAGCTTGCCTTACATTTAAATCTCAAAATTATAGTCCACTTAAAGAGTAAGCATGATAAATTGGTGTAATTGTTACTCATTTATGCCATAGATATTCCAGTGCATACTTTCTTACAAATTTGAAGAGATGACGTCTTATGTCTCTCTGCAGATCTTCTGGCAAATTCTCCATGAGCATTTCTTCATTCACCCCCTTGTTGCAGCCCAATTATACCGTTCAGCCTGTCTTACTCTCCTGCATGACAGACATATTATTAGTTGCACACTAGATATGATCCATGATTTCATGTGACATGATACCTAAATAAAAAAGAAAGTAGCGGACATACTATTTTATTAGCATTGAGGCCTATAGACACATAATATTATAGGAAAATCAGTTGCTCCTCATATATGTATACTAGATTAACATTCATGTGATAAACTGAGTTATATTTAAAAAAAAAAAAAAGAATTTAAAATTTAAAATTTTGGATTATGTATTAATATATTAATGAATTATTTCTGTCAGAAAGATATTAATAAAGATTTAAATTTTAAATTGTTTGTAATGATTTATCATTTTGACTTAAGTATTCAGATGTTAATGAATTCTTTCTATCAGAAGGATATTAATGAATTCAAATTTTGAATTTTTCGTAATAAGACATTAATAGAATTTCAAATTTTAATTTTTTTGGAATAATTTATTATGCATGATACATGGCACAGGAAAATTATGACACGTCAAAATTTTGGGGTGACATTAGTAGCAAAAGTTACCACACGGTAGAATTTATAAACCATGTTCTCCTTTTATATGTTATGTTGATTGATTGTCTAAATTGCCAGATGATTCAACAGAATACCCAATAACATGTTCAGAACAGTTATTTACACATTCTGCAAGATTATTTTATGTGTACTACTAATGTACAGAGTGATTAATCATATTTAATAAATACATATTAAGGACAGATACAAACAGATGCAAGAAGAAATTCCAAATTATCCATTGCCTCTCTTTAAAATCTAAAAGAAGTCTTCAGAACCTGCTAACTTAATTTTGTCAGGTTAAACAGCATTTGTATCTTGGAAAAGTAAACTGTTCATGTGCAACAGAAATGTGTACATTTTCAATAAATGGAGTTCTGGGAGAGGGTGGAGAGTTAACAACCAGTGACTTAAGAAATTGACAAATACAATTTTTTGGCAATGCTGACATAACTCGTGAGAAAATTTTATACCTTCGTAGATCTTCTGGTAAGCGCCGATGGCTCATTTGCTCGACATCACGACCTCGAAGTTGCATTTCCAGCTTCCTGTAAAAGGAATAAGAAAAAAAATATCAAGCATATTGCAACAATAAAAACATTAGAACTTGACTATCAAAGTTTAATTAAAACTTGCAGCAATAGGTAAGTTCTACCTCTGTCCAAGAGCCTGTAGAAAGTTCTGTATGTTTCCAATGAGAATTGCAAAAAGGAAGAGTCCCGATCCTATGATGGCCATAGTAAAAAGGACTTCCCACACAAAATAGCTAGGAACTAGATTACCAGCTAGAGTACTGATTTGCTGTATCAAAAATCATCCAGGGCATAACTGTCAGAGATATCAAATCATTCATGTGGCTGCTTTGGTATTTAGGAGTGTTAGTGCAAATCAGAGTTTCTATGACCTAATGGCAAGGAGTTCAACTTTTATATAATTGCTACAGAAGGAAGAGAGAGAGAGAGAGATGCATACCAGGAATCCCCAAAAAAGAGAATACACATATTTGTTGACCACGTTAGTTTCTATAGTAAGTGGTACAGCATTCACATAAATCCCATAAGGAAAACTGTTGGAAGAGGAATCCAAACATGCAACAGCATCGCTATTGTTGATCCACTGATCTGATGTTAAGTCAGGCTCATTGCTTCGATGGCCACGTCCACAATCAATGAATTTCATGCATCCAGGTATATTAGAACTATGGCAGGCATTCCGCAAACACTGATTAACCCTCTGGAAGAGGGAAGAGGAACAAAGGAGAAAGTAAAATGAATGCTAACTTTCATTTACTGAATTAAATTCCTGCTTCTAATTGAACCACTCGTGTTTAAAGCATCCAAGGAAACATAATATATTTTGTAGTTGAATTTCATTCCAATATTGCAATAACAACTAGAAGGATAAGTCTCATTGCATATTATATTAATATTATATAAAACACAATCACTTCGAAATATGCATTCAAGTGAATTGAGTTTTTATTTCTTCTGCCTTTTCCTTTTGTTCTTAGCATGGTTTGAGGGCAGGCATGTAATTGTAGTTTATGCCGCTCAATAAAAATAACAATGGGAGCTTGGCTCCTCTGAATGGAAGGTGAGAATGTACTGGGGATTATCAAATAGAGTAAGGAAGAAAATTTCATATTTTTCAAAAAACAAGTTCAAATGCTATGTCCCTCACCTGTAGACCGAAGAGGTACCAGCAAGAGCCAACAACATGACTAGCAAGCATAAAAATGAGAAGATTTATAATGAAATTTGCCCAGGCTGACTCAAATATGAATCCTGTTGGAGATTGGCCAATTAGCAGTGCAGAAACCTGAATAACTTGGGGATATATTGCACTAAGATCGCTGCACGCAGAAGATTCTTTGCATAATTTGCTCCCCCAAAGGAATTTGGTAGGACAAACAATATCATTATCTGCACATATTTCACTACATATGTCATGAAAGGAGTTTGGTGAGTACATAAGCAAATAGTAGCTTTATCTTATTTTACAGATTGAAAACCCTTTTCCTTCAATTCCTTGCACTGCCACTTATACTTGCTGTGAAGCAGAGTGTTATCAAATGGCATCCATGGCGGAATGGCATGGTGGTTTTTTCACAGAACGCCATACAATGGTGGTGACGGGGCGGGTTTTGAATGGCGGCCTATGGCAGCAGCCATACACATGGCGCTTGTGGCGGATATGGCGCCCATGGCGGAAATTGAGGTTTTTTCTAAGGAAAAAAAAAGAAGGGAGATGGGCCTTGTAGCCAGACCCAACCTAACTCAGTAAACGGATTTTAAAACCTAAAACCACACGAAGAGAAGAGAAGCATGCACACTTCTTTCTCACACGCAACTTGATATACATGACCCAAGCACCAGCGCTACTTTCTCCGATGACCTCTGCACCCGACGACCCTTACAGGTGACTCCACCTCCAACAACCTCTCTCCGGCGACCACCACCTCCGATGAGCCCTTTTTCCTCTGTTTTTTTATTTTATATTTCATTGTTTTAAAAATTTATTTTTTTGATTCTTTAAATATTTTTTGTTGATATTCTCTGTTTTAATTTTGTGTTTTAAACTTTTAATCATGTCTTCAATTTCTCTTTTAATTTTCTGGTCAAATTATCTCTTTTAATTTTCTGATCAATTCTATTCTGTTTTAATTGTTTTAAACTTTTAACCATGTCTTCAATTTCTCTTTTAATTTTGTTTTAATAGTGTTCTATTGTTAATTTCTCTCATTCTCATCATTGTTTTCTAGGAATTTAATCCATGGTTATTGATATCTACTGTTTTTTTAGTATTTATACATATATACATATATTCTTTGTCCGCCATGGCTTCTTTCCATAGGCTGCTACACAATCCGCCATATGTATATGGCGGATTTTGGGCTCACCACCATGATCCACCATCCACCATTAACAACACTGAAAGCACATGCTAACATCCACAGACAGATGATTCCTCAGAATGACACATAGAAAGGTGAAACCATTTTGGTTAACTCCAACTTGATCATGCATGATAACGTGGAACAAGAAGCAGTTTATTAACAAACAAGGTTCTGATAGTCAAACCAGTAATTGAATCAGTTCAGTTTGATCACAGTTTAATGGTTGAATAGTATTGAAACCATGTATAATTAATGTGTGTGTTAAAATTATCATGCTTATTTTTTGTTTATGGTATCATTAATCTTATGGACAGGATTTTAATATTTTAAGCTTTTTATTAATTTAAAAACCATAATAATATTCTATTAACATAGGATATAAAGCATGAAATTGAATGAATAAAATGAAAGCGAAAGATCATTTCTTTACAATGTTGTTATTAAAAATAAATCATCAATTTATTATAATTAAATATCTCCTGATCTTATCTAATTTAACATATTTAAATGTTTGTATACTTTACTAACTGAAGGACATAAGGTAGTATAATGTAAAAGGTTAACAACATAGTTTTGAAAACTGGACCAGACCGGCCGGGTTTGACTAGTCTGATCAGGAATTGGTCTGGTAGCTGGTCAGTTAACTCTAAAAAATCGGACTATTTCAAAACCGGTTCAAACTGGTCAAAGAACTAGTCAAACCTGTGTAGAAAAACCGGTTTTGAACTAGTGGTTCCATTTTTTTTTTTTCATTTTTTTAATGTTTTAAATTTAATCTAAATATTTTAAAATAAATAAAAACACATTCAATAAAGATTATAAATAGATATAAAATGATGTTTTATTTAATTTTTAGTGTTATAAAGTTATGATATTATATTATTTAACATTATTTTATATATTATTTAATTTTTATTATTATTTTATTAATACCGGTTCGACTACGGTTCAACCCTAGTTGAATCATTGAACCTTAAACCAATGTCTTGACCGGTTCAATGACTAGTCCTGTTTTAAAAACATTGGTTAGCAATGCCAACACAACCAACAATTGTTGGTAGATGGGTGGTGACATGTGCACTTGTTATATTAGGAGACCCATGCTTGACACTTCATAACATTTTGTGTCACAAAGCTTGATTTGAACTGATTTTAACTGTTGGGAAGTTCCACATCGCCTGCCTCAATTCTTGGGGTACAGCTTATATATCTGTTGGGCAATTTCACTTAATGCCAATTGGTTTTAAGATGGAATCTAACATAGTATTAGAGCCTATAGCCTATTTTGTGAATCACTATTTTGGTAGGCATCACCTGTTCTAGTAGGCATCTGTGGAGTGGGGGTGTTGGGAAGTCTCACATTGCTCGCCTCAATTCTTGAGGTGCAACTTATATATCTGTTGGGCAACTTCACTTAATGCCAATTGGTTTTAAGAAGGAATCAAACATGAACCGTGGACATTCAGCATGATTTGACTGGTTCACATCCAGTCTCGTGGTCAAACACCAGCTTTCCAATCAAACCAGCTCAAATTTTTAGAACTCTAAACATAAACATAGAAACAAGACAACATAAATCTAACAATAAGAATCAAATCAGCATATAACTCGAAGCTCAAGCTTTTACGTTAACTGATTAAAAGGCATTAGAGCCATTGAATAATTGTCAACCGTCAAGAGATAGTTGGGACTATGGCATGTCTATTGTTCAAGTAGAAAGAAATTTTGCATGTACTAGTTCCTAAAAGATGCATGCCTTAGCAATTTAGTCTCTTGAATATTAATTTAATTTTTAAAGTTCAAATTCATATTTTAGTCCCCCATCAAGTCTAAGTCCACATGTCATTCACATCTGTTATTTGGATAGAGGGACAAAAATATTGAGAATTTGAACTTCGGGGGATCAAATTGATAAAATTCATCTTTAATGTACCAAATTGCTAATAGGTGTGTCTTTCAAGGACTAAAATTTTACTTAAACAGTTCAAACTTTTAAAGAATTGCCTCTCGACAACAGTAATTACAATGATACTATCATAAAAAACCTTAATAGCATTCACCCATATTCCTTATTTATCATATCATAATAATTGATATCTTAAGATACACATAAAAAGAAATTGAAAAACCTCAAATTCATAGGAAAACCTAATCCTTGAATTTGGTGAGTGGGGAAATTTATTTACTAAATCTCTTATATATCGAGATTTAAAATCCCTGTCTGAAAGTGCCAAAGAGCAGGATCCAGCAGGTGAATTTGGGTTGCTGATGACTGTGGTTTCTATTGCTGCTTTTGACGTGGTGATAAGGAAAAACACCCAGAAATCAATGAACACATAACAGCAAGGAAGGCAGTGCAGATTTGTTTCTTGCAGAGATGGAATTATAAGGCAATAAGGCTGTTTAATGGAAGGACAAGGGTGCAGCAATTAAGGCTGCCCTAGCGCGCGGAAGAGAGAGTTGCAGCAATAAAGGCTGCACAGGTGATGACAGAAACCAGAGACCCCAGTGATAAACCCTAGGGCTCTTGATACCATGTGAAGAAAATAAGATGAAGGCAGAATTGTTTCTGTCCTTTATTTAATGAGATAGTACACCAAATATATAATGTGATACAATAAAGTAAAAAGGAAACATAATCAATCCTAAAAGAAAAAAGGAATAAAAAAGCACCTAATTACTTTTTAAATAAATCCCCGGATTTAAGGGATTTTAGATTGACTCTCCTAATAATATATTTACTTATTTACAGCTCCACAATCCCAATAAGTCTAAACAGATAATATCAGCAACATGGCTATAGTATACCTACGACCTTCATGTTTTTCATTTTTGTCAAAGATACAGACAACTGAAAATTTAGATCTGGCAAAACCATATATCTCATGAGATGACTAGAAAACATTTATTTTCAAATTCGATGATCGCCACGAAAAGGAGAGGAAAAAGAATAAGTATTCATATTCGAATGTTAGGCTAGTAAATCACATAATTCAAAATAGAAATTGGGTGGCATTTACAAATGGATATCTGAAATACAAAATCCAGATGAGCAAACTCAGTACCAAAAAAAACAAAAAAATGAAAACAATTTCCATAGGGAGAAAGGAAAATGGGAAGAACTTTACCTGAGGAAGAGGAAATACAACAAATAAGTCAACAAGGAAATAACCCTTTAGGTAATGAAGAGCAATTTTCTTTGGATGGTCAACTAAATCTCCAGCACCAACCACCCTCGACTCACGAGAAACATAAGCTAACCTAAACTGTAAACAGGCAACTTCATAGAGTTATTTAAGCTTTAAAATATGAAAACACAGCAAACTAGACTAAAAACTTAACCATATTTAAGATTCAGTACAGTGTTCTTTTTTTTTTTTTTTTTTTTTTTTTTTTTTTTTTGCTTTTCCTTATGAACTAATGAACAACAATAAAGCAAGACACACACACACGTACTTAATACTATCCATAAGGATATAGTCCAATCTATTTATCATTTATGTCTATTAATCCTTTCAATTTTTTATTTTCATCCAGCATATAAGTTAATTGACACTTGACAGTTGACACTGTATGGTTTGTTTATCAGCAAATAATATATGCTCTTGGATTTGTAAAACGGAGGAACAATCCTCTATACCTGATAGATTATATGGAACAATTGTTTTAGATGGAGTGTGGTTAAGTGAAATTAAGAGTGGGTAACTAAACATGGTGTTAGACATACTTACAGAATGGGATAGTAACATTTTATTTGAATTGAATGAAGTTCCTCTGAGTTGGCTTATATGAAACCAAACCCTGTTATTATGGAGCTAGAAATCTCTTCTAAAATACATTCATCAGAATGTTTACCTTCTCAAAACTAAGAACATAGATTAATAAAAACATGCCATCAATGACAGAGCTTGACTATATTTTTCAAACGAAAAATAAGGTACCATTCTAAGAATATAAGGATTTGCACAAATTAAAAGCATGGGGAAGGAGAAGGGGCTTAAGAAAGGTAGTTAATGAGAAGTTACCTGTAGAAGAATGTTAAGGAAATAAACAAATCATTCACCCATCTAAATAAAACAAGTGCTGTTGTCAAAGGCCAGTTGATAACAATACATTTATTATCCTGCATAGAATGAACAGGAAAAATGAAGAGTCAATTTGCAAATATTAAGTGGCTAGAACTTGCAATATTTTCTAGTTAAATGATAGGAAAAAAATCATACCTTCTCCACATAGAGTAAGAAGAAAAATAATGGGTCCACAAAAATAGCAATCAAGCAAAAAATGGCCAAAAATTTGTTCCATTTTTGTATGACTTTAGCGTGAGGGTTCATAACTCCAGGAACATAAGAAGAGCAGAAAGAAAGAAATTTTCTCACAAAACTCTTAGCATCCCCATAAAGAGCATTATGGAACTGCATTCAAAACATAAACAAAAGTAGGTTTGGTTATGAGAAAGTGATAGTAAATGACAAATGTCTACAAAAAGAAATAGAAAATGTTACAATAAGATTAAAGATAATAATACAGTAAAGCTTGTAGTAGATTTTAGGATATGAGTATTGGATAAATAATGAGACAGCTTAAAGTTGTCAATTGACAATACTTTCTTTGCCCCTCAAAGTGAACAAGGATAACAACAATAGTAATAGCTTGAACAGTAGAAAAACAATGTGCATTGATACAGCTTGAAAATAAGAATTTTGTTGAGAGTATAGTAATAAGGAAAATCTTGAGGGTTAAGAGAGTGGTTTCTTGAAATGTACCCTGATTAAAGAGTATAAGAATCATAGGGTAGTGGCTAATACACTATGAATAGACCTATAGTCGGAGTAAGGCACCACAAATTACAATTATTCAGAACCTATTTAGTGAATTGCATTTGCAATATCCTCTCTTCTCTCAATTTTTTTGTATCTTCTTCCCATATAGTAAACAAACTTTATTAACAACAGTTAGCAATTTCAAAGATTTTAAAAGCAACTCACCATCAAAATTACAAAAATAATCAATATGCTATATGCCCCATTGGAGAAGATAATTCTCATAGAAATTTATTTTTCTCTTTGGTAACAGATTTTTTTTCTTAGGAAAAAAAAGTTCACTGGAGCATCGCCAAAACAAGTGTTTCACAAAATAACAATCTTTTTTCTACATTATACATTAATTATTGTATATACTTAACTTTCTATATAATCTGAATTTTCTACAACAATGATTACTAATGATCAACCAATATTAAATAGCAAATATATTTTGGATGCTTCAGCTAAATCAGGCTTAGGACCAACAATCTTTTCTGTGAATATAAATCTAAATGAATAGCAACTGAAACAAAGTGTTTCTCATAGAAATACCATTCAACATCTTGATGGTTAAGATAATATTAAAATATGCAAATTTGATTAAAATATGATGATCTCAAAATGCCAGAAAGCCACAACTATATACTAGAAAAGTATAGTCATCATAGTGATTGGCAGTATAAAGTAAAAACAATATATAAAGATATGCATAAATATGAAAACAATAGCTGCCACACTGGTACTGTTGAGAAAGGAAAGAAAGAATATTTAATTCTTTATTGAATAGGAACAATCTCCAGGTCTGACTCAGTGTGAGAGCAGCATGAAAAGAGAAAAACAAGATGACAATGCTCCATAGAAGTTAGACAGACACTAGACTCTCCTAAATGCCTTACACTGTTCAACAAACAGATTCACTAATCTGTTAACCTCATACAAATAACAACTGCCCCTAACTCTGACCCAAACTTCTAACTAAAACTAATTGCTAAACCAACTCTTATGATACATCTGTTTGGTCCATGATAGCTCCTGGCCCAATCCCCTTCTTCCTAACATAGACCTGTTTTACTACAGGCCTACTATCAATAGCCTACTTAAAAATTGCATAAGTACAATTGAACCAAATATCTACAAATATTATTATATCATAGTGAATTCCTGATCTTCGTCAGAATAAATGTCTATAGTATGACTTGAAAACAGACATCTAAAGTAAAATGTTTTACTTTAGATTTGTCATCTTTAATTGGTAAAAGTTTTTTCGATTTGTCATCTTGTCGCGATTCCAATTGCAAAAAAAGAGTAACTTGTTTTGAATAAACTAGTAATTGGATTTCTCTTCTTTTTAAAAGGAGAAGTTGCACAAAATATTATTATACAAAAACTCCAAAAAAAAGTAACTTGTTTTGAATAAACTAGTAATTGGATTTCTCTTCTTTTTAAAAGGAGAAGTTGCACAAAATATTATTATACAAAAACTCCAAAAAAAAGTAACTTGTTTTTTAATAAACTAGTAATTGACTTTCTCTTCTTTTTAAGAGGAGAAGTTGCACAAAATATCATTATACATAGAAAAAGAGCTTTTATATAAGTTAATAATTTTAGAAATCCTTCTTCTTTATTTAAATCTCAAAACTCAAAAACACATTACCAAACTATTTTTAACATAACATTGTCTTTTAAGCTAAAAATCATTAAATTACTAAACAAATTTAATTTCATTTAATTTTAGTTTATGTTTAGTTGGAATTTATTTTGCATAAATAGTCAACTTTTTTTTTCAAATGTTCTTTCAATAAACCTATAAAAAAAAACGTTATTTCTTTAAAATAAGCTTAAGAAAGCATGCACTTAAAACTCTTTTTTTTAATTTTAACTTTAAAGTAGAATTTTATATAATCCATAAAATTCAAGTCAAACTCTATCCAAAAACCTAAAAATAGAGTTCCTATAGAAGCTACTTGGAAGAAGAGAAGCACAAAAAAGAGAATTGTGTCTTTAAAGAAGAGAAGCACAAAAAAATTGATACAAACACTATCTAAATATTAAAGATATGTGCTACTCTTAATTAAAATTTGGTCAGTGTTTTAACAATATACATGAATTGTGTCTTTAGCACTTTTTCTTTTGAAAAAAAAAATAACAACTTCAATAAAACTACATTCAGGGGTCTTTTTCTAGCATATTTAATAAATGTAAAATACAATAGTTCTAGTTACAAGCCCCATATAATATAAATGGTGTTTCATCTTGGCATATGATTAATTTGGTGCTTCATTGCTTGTTTAGAATGTCGTTTGTTTTTTTAGATTATCATTATTAATTATTAAATAATATTGCTTATATGGAAATTAATATTATGTTATTTTTAATTATAATGATAGATATTTGTTATTTGGGCTTGTATCTGGGTATGTAGTTGAGTTAATACTTGGAGAAAGAGTTTTGTCACTCACAATGGTCTTATTCAGCTTGAGTAAGATTACTTTCCGTGAAAGATACCTATGGTCTCTTACAAAAAAAAAAATAGTTACTTGGCCTTATGATGTGAATAAACCTATGATGGATTAGACTCTCAAAATAAGATATCCCTGATCCCATTTGATTGCTATAAAACTGTTGTCCCATTAGACAAATTTGTACGTACAACTTGCAAAAAGAGTCTAGCCACAATATAGAAAAGTAGTTTTCCTTCATTCTTTTTTCCTTACGGGTTTAGATCAAGATTGCAAGCATGGTATCAAGTCTCTCTCCAAGGTTAGATCAAGATTGTGAACATGAACTAAGAGTTCTTTTAAGTACAAGCATTCTTAAATTATATGTTGAGAACAAGCTATATTATGTATCTTTGTGTGATAAGATCCAATATCTATTTTCTAAAATTTCATCATAGATACAAAAAATATTGCTAGTTTTGGCTACTTAATATTCACATGCTTTAGGTAGTGAGTTGGACACATAAAAGAAGAAACTTAGACAAATGTTTTTTGTCGATATCCTCACATCAACCAATCAAACATTGATTAATAAGTAATTGATCACACACTACTTGAAAATGACTATTCTACCAAAAAAAATGAGATGGTCCAAATGTTCTTGAAGTTCTACCTCAATTGGATCATTTGTATATATATGCATTAGGATCCCAAATATAAATAATATGGGATACAAATTCTTAGTGCTTAAAAATGACTATTTGATCTGTGAATGATATCATGAAAAACATACAAATTTTTTTTTACTGTTAATTAGTGTTGGCATTTGGCAATAGGTTTGAAAAAAGCATTTAAAATTGTGAAATTTAGATATTTGTACCCTTTCAACATAAGGAACAATGATATATATGTTTGGAATAGATTTCATTTTGAGAGAGTCGAAAAAATACTGTTTCACTGTTAGGTTCTATACATCTGCCCTTTTTTAAGGCATTTTTTAGATAAATATTATTTCCCCCCTTTTTTCCGGATGCTAAATATTTTTGTTGAACTGCATACAAAACATTATACCAAATCATACATAACTGTACAACACACAACCTCAATGTTTAATCTTAAAGTGAGGAGTCAGCATGACTTAGTCGTTTCTTCCTGTATCTCCATGCAACCTGAATGCGGATTGCTGCAAGGGATCTCCAATAAGGTGATTCATACCTAAAATAACACAATTATCAAATGATTATGTCAGCCATGGATTTCAAAGAATCAAGACAGACCTTATGGGAATTCCATGGTGGCAACTACAGTTGTCTGAGGGGAGCCAAGCTTAACAAGCACAAAAACACTGAGGCCAAATTAAAGATATAATACATATAAATGTACTAATAATTCTAAAAAAAAAATTAAAGGGTGGGGGACATAAACTCCACATCCTTAACTACCCTTCTCCTAGATCAAAATTTTTGTGAGGATAATAAAGCTGTGCTAGTCCCTATTATCATTAGTTAACTTTCATTTTCTTCAAGTCATAAATTGGTCAAGAAGATTATGCTGAATCATAAATATAGATACAGGACAAGGGAATGACCTTAATGCTCCTTGAACACGCGGACTACGCAAGAATCTTGTGAAAAGGATTGTGACTTCTTCAAGGTCTGCAGCTCGGAGTGAAAGTGCTTCCACATTTGTTAAGCATCTTATTGTCCTGTTGCTAAGTAACCTCTGTCCAGGAAGCCTTACTCTTCTGCCATCTGCAGGAGAAATCAAATTGGTGAACCATGCTGATAAGTGATAACTATACTCCTTTTGACCTCTAATTTAGAATGTTTAGTTATTAGGAATTTTGTCATTGCATCAAGTATTGCTATACCTATGCTGACAGAAGAATGCTCAAGATACCATGTCAGGAGTTCTTCACCACAAGCATCCCCTTCAGATAAAGGGATTCTGGTTCCATCTTCTCCAATGCTCTCCAATTTACCACGCACCACGAATACCATCTTCTCTACCACAGCACCATGACTCAAAATTCTACCTCCTTTGATGTATGTCTTGGTTTTAGTCTCTCACAAATGGCATCTAAGATAGGCTCATCCATCAGAGCAAAAATTCGAACCTGAAGATATTTTAGATCCTCATGTTATGGAAACAAATTGTTAGAGAGTAATAAAAGAAAATTAAATCATCATTACAAACTTTCAGGATTGTTACACATACTAAGGTTTTAATATATCATTGTTTAGATTCCTTAAAAAGATGAATAAAGCTTTGTCTTCAAAATTGTTTAGACATTTAAACTTGTATCCAATTATAGGAGGTTACAAATAGAGGCAAAAGCAAAACAAACTTTAAAATGAAAGAGAGTGGATGAGATTTTGAAGTTCACTTAAGATCTAAACCACATACTTACAATCCATTCAAGGTGTAAGCATGATAAATTAGGGTAATCATGACTAGTCATCTATGCCACAGATATTCTACTGCTTACTTTCTTAACAAAATTGAAGAGATGGCGTCTTATGTCCACTTGGAGATCTTCTGGAAAATTCTCCAGTAGCATTGCTTCATTCACCCCCCTTGTTGCAGTCCAATTATATCGTTCAGCCTCTCGTACTCTCCTGCATGACAAACATCATTCATAGCTTTTACATTCGGTTGATCCATTATTTCATATGACATAATACCTAGATACATATGGCAAATAGTAGACATACAATTTCTGAAAACTTAGGCCTGTAGACATGATATATTATAGAATACTTGGTCGCTCTTCATATGTGTATATTGTCTACATAACTGCCCAATAAGATGTTCTCAAATCTCAACAACTATTTTTCATATGTGCAGGGTTAAGTGTACTAAATAATGTACATTGTGATTGATCATAGTTAATAAGCACACATACAGAAACAAGGACACATACCCCTAAGGGAGAGGCAACCCTTATGAGGAAATGGCTATCAGCGAGATGGAGCCACCTTAGATTTTGATTCTCTCATGTGTGATCCTTATTAAATTTAATTTTTTATATTTCCTGCATTTGTCGTTTGACATGTTGTATTTCTTCTTTTACTTCTTTGAATCATAAGGTGTTAAAAATGTTATTTCTTTCAAAACAGGTGATTTGAAAATTATTTGATTTCTATGCACATATTCTATTGAGACTATTTGAATAAATTGTACTCAGTCTTTTAGCTTGTTTGTTACAGAGTATGAAAAAATTAAAGAAATAAAAGCTCGTGTTTTGTGCTTCCCCTTTCTAGTTCATGGTGGTTGTTATGCCTTCACTAAGTCTGCATAACTCATCCTTTATTTATTTTTCCCATCCAAATTCTTAGAGAACTGAGTAGCAGACTGCTTGCAGTTTTAGATTATCCTGCCAGTGTCACTTCTTTGGTAGGCCTTCCTTGTTTGGTGGCCCTTTGCTATTATTTTTGGTTCTTGTACATTCTGCAACTATAGGGAAAGTCTTGAGTATGTTTTAAGTTGTACACTTGTAATAAATACTTTGATACAGTGAAGTGCTATGTTATATCCTATGAATATTACTGGATTTGATACATGAAGTTATGTGGATTTTGGTTGGCAGTATATTCATTTTGACAGGTGTTTATTATTTTGGACATGTTGAATTTTTAGAGGAAACTTTACTGAAATTTATGTAAATATGAAAGTATAGTCTATATGAAAATGATTTTGCTAAGTATATATGTTTGTGATACTTAAGTTTACCAGGCTAAAGGGTATTTCAGTTAGCTTAACCTGTGAGTTGGTAGCTCAGTTTTTGGATCATGTCACATTGTCAAGAAAGGGAGTTGTGGGAGGGGATGGGAGTTAACAACCAGTGACTTGAATCAAGAAATAGACAAATACTCCATTGACAGTGTTGATTCATGAAAAGAACGAGAATTTTTTTTACCTTCTTAAGTATTCTGGTAGGCGCCGATGACTCATCCATTGCTCAACGTCACGACGCCTAAGTTGCATTTCTAGCCTCCTATAAAAGGGAAGGAAGAAAATAAATCGAGCGTGTTACCACACCAAACACATTAGCACTTGACCATCAAAGTTTGCTTAAAAGTTGCAGTATTAGATAAGTTCTACCTTCGTCCAAGACCTTGAAGAAAGTTTTGTATGTTCCCAATGAGAAGTGCAAAAAGCAAGAGTCCCAATCCAATTATGGCCATAGTGAAAAGGACTTCCCACACAAAATCGCTAGGTACTTGGTTTCCAGCCAGAGTACTGGTTTGCTGTATAAAGATCATGTTAAAGAGGAGAAAACAGAGACATATTTGATTGAAACCGTGTGTCTAAATACACCATGAAAATGCGTTTATATAGGCTTATTACATTAATTACACGTAAATAGAAAATATTCAGTTTCTTCTAAATCGAAGATTACATGCCTATAAACTACAATAAATACAGAATATTTTATTTTGATTTTCAACATTCCCCCTCAAGCTGGAGCATATAAATCATATGCACCTAGCTTGGTACATATATAGTCAATTCTTGGTCCCCTCAAAGACTTGGTGAAGATATCTGTCAGCTGGTCACTAGAGTTAATGAAGCTCGTGGTAATGTCTCCTGACTCGATCTTCTCCATGATAAAATGGCAATCAACCTCAATATGTTTGGTTCTTTCATGGAAGATAGGATTGGATGCAATATGCAAAGTCGTTTGATTGTCACAAATCAGTGTCATTTGCGTGGACTCTTCAAACTTGAGTTCCTTGAGAAGCTACTTCAACCACATAAGTACACAAGTTACTAAAGCCATGACCTTATATTCTGTTTTAGCACTAGATCTTGCTATAACATTTTGCTTCTTACTTTTTTAGGATATCAAGTTTCCTCTGACCAACACACAATACCCAGAGGTGGATCACCTATCATTGGGTGAACCAGCCCAATCGGCATTTGAGTACCCAACTATTTGAGTGTGTCCCTTGTCTTCATAGATGAGGCTTTTACCAAGAGCACTCTTAATGTATTTGAGTATCCGAATTATCGCATCCCAATGGTCCTACCAAGGAGAGTTCAAGAATTGGCTTACCACACTCACAGCAAAGGCAATATTTGGACGAGTGACTGTGAGATAGTTTAGCTTTCCAACTAGTCTCCTATATCTTCCAGGATCTAATAAGGGCTCCCCTTGATTGGGTAGCAGTTTAACATTAGGATCCATAGCAGTGTCTGTTGGCTTGGCATTTAATAGGCCAATTTCTTCCAAGATGTCAAGAGCATATTTTCTTTGAGAGATCACCAAACCATCCTTGAATTGAGCAACTTCGATACCTAGGAAATACCGAAGCTTACCAAGGTCTTTAGTCTGGAATTGTTGGGAGAGGTATTGTTTCAAACGGAGAATGCCATGCTGATTACTGCTCGTAATGATGATGTTGTTCACATAAACAATTAGATAGATGCATCCCTGAGGTGAATGGCGATAAAAAACAGAATGGTCAGCTTCATTGCGAGTCAAACTGAACTGCTGTATAACGGTACGAAAGCGGCCAAACCAGGCTTGGGGGGATTGTTTAAGTCCATATAGGGACCTACGAAGCCAGCACACCATAGTAGAGGACTCCCCCTGAGCAACAAACCCGGAGGTTGCTCCATGTAGACTTTTTCATCAAGATCGCCATGCAGGAAAACATTTTTAATATCAAGTTAGAAGAGGGGCCAATGGCAAATGGCAACCATAGAGAATAAGAGGCGGACAAATGCCATCTTGGCTACTGAAGAAAAAGCATCAGTATAGTCCTGCCCATATACCTGGGTGTATCCTTTGGCCACTAGATGAGCCTTGAAATGATCAATGGTTCTGCTAGGGTCAACTTTAAGAGTGTATAGCCAACGACACCCAACAGTGGATTTTCCAGCGGGAAGAGGAACTAAATCCCAGGTACCATTGGTCTGAAGTGCACACATCTCGTCAATCATTGCTTGTCACTATTCAGGGTGAGATAAGGCTTCACCTGAAAAGTTAGGGATAGACACAGAAGACAAAGAAGAGAGGCAGGTATAATGCAAAGGAGAAAGACAATGATAACTGAGATTAACATAGTGAAGAGATGGGTTGCGAGTAGAACGAATACCTTTTCGTAGAGCAATGGGCCAATCAATGTCAGGGGATAGACCCAGATCCGGTAAAGAAGATGACGCCAAGGAAGAGTCTGACAGAGCTTCTACTATATCTACAGGAGCTGTAGTAGGTGCGGGTGTAGGAAGGTCACCAGGGCGTTGGCGATGTTGATATGTCTGAAGAAGTCTCATGGCTAGAGGCTTCGCTAAAACATCGTGATTCTCCATAGAGGAAATAGACGAAAGGGGGACACGAGCAAGGGTATCAACAGGAGCAAAAAACAACTATCGGGAAGGGAGGGAGTAGACTTAAAAAATGAGACATCGGCGGAAATGAAATACCTTTGAAGGGTAGGAGAGAAGTAGCGATATCTTTTCTGCGATCAATGGTAACCCAAGAAGACACATTTGATGACCTTTGCAAAGAGTTTGTCAAGACCCGGAGTCAGGTTGTAGACAAAGCAGGTGGAGCCAAAGATCCGAGGAGGAAGCTCATGAAGGGGTGAGTGAGGAAAAAGGACCGAATGGGGAACCTGATCATTCAGGATAGAGGATGGCATGCAATTGATGAGGTAGCAGGCTGTGAGTACAGCATCACCCCAGAAGCATGGGGGGCATGACCGTGGAGGAGAAGAGTCCGAGTGGTTTCAATGAGATATCTGTTTTTTGCGTTCAACCACTCTGTTTTGTTGAGGGGTATGGGCACAGGATGTTTGATGGAGAATGCCCTTGGATGCCATACAGTGCTGAAACTGATTAGATAAATATTTACGAGCATTATCACTATGAATAGAGTGTATAGGAATACCAAACTAGGTTTTGATTTCATGATAAAACTTCTTAAAGAGGGAAAAAAGTTTGGATCTATTTTTAATTAAACTTAACCACGTACAACGGGAAAAATCATCAATAAAAGTGACAAAATACCTAAACCAAAGGGGGTAACAATACGAGAGGGACCCCAAACAACAGAATGGACTAAGGAAAATAGGGACATAGCCCGTTTATTGACTCTATCATGGAACGTAGTACGAGTGTGTTTTCCTAATTGACAAGACTCACAATGAAGACTAGACATTTTAGAGAGACTGGGTACCATCTTTTGAAGCTTCGGCAAACCAAGATGTCCCAGCTGAGCGTGGATGGTCATCAGAGAGACTGTGGTTGAGCATGCTTGCAGAGGTGCAAAGAGATAATAGAGGCTATGAGACTCACATCCGATGCCAATCATCCGTCCCGAAGTCTGGTCCTGCAAGGTAACAAAATCTTTAGTAACGGTAATGATAAAGTCATGGGATTGGGTAAGACGATAGACAGAAAGTAGGTTAAAAGGGCAATCAGGGACATATAACATAGACTCGACAGTTATGGAGGGAAGGGGATGTGCGATGCCAATGCCGTTGGACTTTGTTTGAGAATCATTGGCAGATGTAATCGTGGGCAAATAGCCAGATGTAGACAAAGAAGAGAAAAGGGAACGATTATCAAAGATATGGTCAGACGCACTAAAGTCAAGCACCCAAGGACCCAAGAAAAGAGATTAAGAGATGCAAGCAATAGAATTACCAGTGTGTGCAACTGAAGCAGTAGTGCCAGGGGTCTGGTGAGTCTCAAACCACTTGACAAAATCCTCATAAGTAGCTGGGGTGGCTCAGGGTTGATCAGCAGGCTGAGTGGTTTCTGTCGGAGGTGTGTGAGCCACGTTGGTGGGACAAGGGGGTTTACCATGTAACTTCCAGCAACGGTCAATGGTATGCCCGTGGCGATGGCAATGCTTACACTTAGGACAATTCTTTGAATGAGAAGTCCTAGTTCGAATGCATCCGAAAGTAGTGCTCTAAGATGCAAGAGCAGAGGTATCACCAATTGTGGAGTAGGGATCTCCACAGGCACCTTTGGTGGAAGGCAAAGGAGGGTAGAAGAAGCGGATGTCATTGTAGGGACCATGGGTGACCCAAGAATCTGGTCACGAGCAGCAGAATTCTCTGGCGGCAAGCCATAAAGGGAAGGACCATGAAAAAGGCACTTCGATTCTCCAGTTCTTTCTTAGATTCAGTTGAAGTCGAGGCGGCAGGAGGCAAAAGTTCATTAAAATCATGTAAGACAGCATGAACTCTCCCAAGATATGCAGACATAGGGCCATCAAAGCCTTGAGGGGCAATAAGGGTCATCAAATCATGGCAAACACTATATAGGCGCTACGTGTCATTAGTACAAAGGGCGCGCACCTCGGTCCAAATGGATTCACAAGTGACGTGGGGCCGGAAAATCGGCTTAATAGAGGGGTGAAGGGTGGATTTAATTGTACTGCATAATTGGGCATCAATCTTCGCCCATTGTGCACGTTCACCTGCTTTGACAGAATCAATGGTACTAATGAGGTGGGCTTTGTAGCCTAGACCACTAATCCATAAGGTGATGTTCGAGGCCCAAGTGGAGTAGTTCAAACAGTCTACTTTCTCAGTAGAGAGTGGAAAGTTCAGGAAGATAATGGTGTTTGCCTTAGGTGGAGTAGAGGAGCCAGAGGAAGCCATGGTGAATGGTAAAAAAAATAGTCAAAACGACCAGCACATGAACAGTACCTGACGTGCAGGTAGAAAACAAGGGGCGGTCAAAAATTGCTCGGATGGAGGCGAAAGTCGGAGGATGAGGTCACCTAGGTGGAAGGGGGCGACGGCCACGCCAGAATCGCGGCCGGAGAGGCGCCGCCACGAGCCAATGAGAGGCGCTGTGTGGAGCAAGAGTGGAATGCGCGTGAGGGCAGGTGGGACCTTGGATGGGATGCTGTCAATGGATCGGTGGAGATCGGCAGATGGCAATCCGGATGGTGGAGTCGGTGGCTGGAAAGGTCGGAGGAGCGCCGGTGGCCGGCGGAGGTGGCCGGAGCGAACGCCGATGTAGCGAAAAACGGCGCTGGAACAGAAGGCAAACCGAAGACCATACACGGTTCACCAAAAAATTTGTCTCCAGGGACAGTGGGTCCACTGAGTAGGCACGATTCTTGAGATGCCTCTGTCAGGCTCTAGATATCATGTTAAAGAGAAGAAAACAGAGACATATTTGACTGAAACTGTGTGTCTAAATACACCACGGAAATGCGTTTATATAGGCATTATTACATTAATTACACATAATAGAGAATATTCACTTCCTCTAAATCGAAGATTACATGCCTACAAACTACAATAAATACAGAATATTTTATTTTGATTTTCAACAGATCACATTGGGTATAATTGTTAGAGATATTAAACCATTCATATGCATTCACTAGTTTTAGTTTTTAAAAGTGTTGGTACTAGTTGGACCTTGACAAATGACAATTGACATTGAGCTAGTAAACCATTTTTATACATTTAAAATCATTTTCTACATTGAGTTCTTGAGTGGTGTAGATGCAACAAATTTTTACACCAATGTCATTTGATCCTCATTCCGCACTATATATGTGTATCAAATTACTACTAAAAGAACAAAACAATTAAGAACGAATGCATACCAGTAATCCCCAAAATAGAGCATATACATATTTGGTGACCATATCTGTTTGTGTAGTAAGAGGCACAGCATTGGCATAAATCCATAAGCAAAAGAACCACCGGAAGAGGAATTCCAACAAGCAATGGCATCTGTATTGTTGTTCCACTGGTTTGATGACAGGCCATGCTGATTGTGTCCATTATGGCCATGTCCACAATCAATGAGTGTCAGGCATCCAGGTATATTAGAATTATAGCAAGCATTTCGAAAACATTGATTAACCCTCTGGAAGAAAGGGGAGAGAGAAAAGGAGAAAGTTAGCAAAATGAATGTTAACCTTCATTTACTGAATTAAATCCCTGATTCTAATTGATCTCTCATCTTCAAAGCATCCAAGGAAACATAACAACTTTGATGGTTGAATTTCATTGCCAATACTGCAGTAATATATACAAGGACAAAAATTTCCTAGGACATATTAGTATCACATTGACAAAGCACTTCATCCTGCCTATAAATCTCACTACATATGTTATATTACAAACACACGGAAATGTGCATTCAAATGAATCAAGTATTATTTCTTATGCCTTCTCTTTCTGTTCTTAAAAGGATTTGATGGCAGGCAAGCAATTTGTGGCTTATGCTAGACAAAAAATAGGAGCTTGCCTCATCCTGAATGAAGGTGAGAACTTATGGTGCATTATGGAATTTTAGTGAGGAAGAATATGGTATTTTTGAAATAAGCATCAAATGCCATTTTCACTCACCTGTAGAGCAAAGAGGTACCAGCAAGAGCCACAACATGGCCAGCTAGGATATAAATGAGAAGGTTTATAATGAAATTTGCCCAGGCTGACTCAAATATGAATCCTGCAGGAGACTGGCCAAACAGCATGGATAGAAACCTGAATATCTGGGAATATACTGCACTAGGATCGCTGCACGCAGAACATTCTTAGCATAATTTGCTCCCCTCAAGGATTTTGGTAGGACAGACAATAACATTACCTGCATATATTTCACTATATATGTCATCACAAGGAGTTTTGTGAGTATAAAAAACCATTCATTTATAGAACCCTTTCCTTGCATTGCCACCTATTTGGTCTCAAGCGCACGGTCACATCCACAGATATTGTATTCCTTAGGATGACACATCAAAAGGAGAAATCATTTTGGTTCAGTTCAAACTGAACATGATGACAGAGAACCAGAAGCAGTTTATAAAAATAAAGATAGAAATAAGACAGAAAAAACTACCCAGCTAAGCATTACTCTGCCACAGCAAGAGAGTTGTTATTAATAAAAATACATTTCTAGCCAATAAGTAGAAGGTTAAACTTTTAGGATAGTTGATTCCTAAAAGGTATCAGAGCCTTATGACTAGTTGTCTTGTTGCTCCTATTCTCTTGATTAATTTCAATTAATGTAAGGTGAGACTGTGGCATGTCTATGGTTCAAGTGGCAAGAGTATTTGCAAGCAGGAGTTCAGGAGAGATAAAAATTCTTTATGCGCATGCATGTAATAGCTATAAGTTTTTAAACAATTGGCTCTTGCAACAGTAATTACAATAGATTCTATCATAGTATACAGCTTCTCCTATGTATGCCTTATTTATTTAGGACAAATATATCATAACTAAATAATTGGTATCTCGTACTATCAAAAAATGAAAAATAAAAAAATGATATCTCGGAATACACAAGAAAAGAAATTGAACCTCAATTCATAGGAAACCCTTATACCAGTTTTGGAGGGGAAAAACACCCTTATAAACTGAATCTCTAACACATAAAAATATAAAAGATTCCAAATTGATGATCTGATCTCAGTAAAATAGCAACATCAAGGACTTCCTGTTTTCCTTCTATGTCAAAGATACAAGACAACTGATAATTTAACTTTGACAAGAACATATATTGCACAAGATGACTAGAAAAAGGTATGGTTTGAAAATTGACAATGTCCAGGAACTGGAGAGAAATTATCAAAAAGTAATCATGTTCAATTGTTAGGCTTGCATATTTCATAATACACATTACGAATTGGGAGATAAGTACAGATAGATACCTTAAATACTAAGTTACAAGGAGCAACTCAACCAAAAGAAAAAGTTTCCAAAAGGAAGAAGGCAAATGGGAAGAAATTTACCTGAGGAAGAGGAAATACAACAAATAAGTCCATAAGAAAATAACCCTTCAGGTAACGAAGAGCAATTTTCTTTGGATGGTCAACTAAATCTCCTGCACCAACCACCCTCGACTCAGGAGAAACAAAAGCCAACCTAAAACTGCAACAAGGCAACTTGGTAGAGTTATATAAGCCTTAAATTATGAAAAGGAAGCAGACTAGACTTAAAAAAATTAACCATATTTAGGATTCAGGACACATTGACTTTTTCCCCCCTTTTAACCTGAACTACTAAACAATAACAAAGCAAGATACACATAAGTCAAGAATGCAGCACTACTAAATATTATAGATATGGCTATAGCCCAAACAACCATATCTAAGGTTCAGGACACATTCATTTTTTTTCCTATTTGACCTTGATAGAGTATGAGTATCTGGTATAGTTGTTGCTGTTCATTTCTGAATTGCTGCACATGTTTAATATGCGTAATTGTTAGTTAGAGATTAGGATTGTGTTACAGAACAGAATCAGTAGTAACAGAACAGATTTCTGACAACTGGCCTACAGCTACCACTTTACTATAAACTCATTGTGATCCTTGTACTCAAAAACTGAGAAAGTCGTAATACAAAGTTTAGGTTCAGCTGCAGATATTTCTCTCTTTTTCTATTTTCTCTAATTTTCCCATAGTTCCCTTCATTTCCTCACCTAGCAAACTTTATCAGACCTGATACACATAAGGTAATAGCCTATCTATTTATTGTTAGTGTGAATTATTCATTTTTTTATTCCAGTCCATCCTATATAAGTTGGTTGACACTGTATGACTTGTTGTTAGTAAATAATAAATACTATTCACCAAAAATAAATAAATACTCTAGGGTTTGTATATTGGAAGAACAATCCTATGCAATTTATAGATTAACAATTGTCTCAATTAAGTGTGGCTGTAGTGAGAGTGGTCGGTAGCTCAAACGGATGTCAGACAGACTTACAGAAAAGGAATAGCAAAAATTTCCTTGAATAGTACAAATATCCTTTGAGTTGGTTTTTATAGCCTAAAGCCTATTAATTTGGTGCTAGAAAACTTTTCTGACACACATTCATCACAATATTCATCTTCTCAAAACCAATAACATTGAATAATAGAAACAGGAAACAGCTTGAAAATATTTTTCAAACTAAAAAGAATCATTCTATGAATATATGGATTTACAGAATTAAAAGCAGGGGGAATGGAAGGGGGAAACTTCTAGAAAGGTGGTTATTGGAAGTTACCTGGAGAAGAATGTTAAGGAAATATATGAAGTCATTCATGCTTCTGACTATAACAAGTACTTTTGTCAATCTCCAGTTGATAACTATGCAATTATAATCCTGCACCGGAAAAATGCAAATTAAATTTTCACATAGTTGCAGGGAAAGATATGTCATCAGAACTTGCAAAATTTTTGTAACTAAATAAAAGGAAAATAATCATATTCGTACCTGCTGAACATAGAATAAGAAGAAAAATAATGGATCCACAAAAATTGCAACCAAGCAAGAAATGGCCAGAACCTTGTTCCAATGTTGTATGAATTAGAGTGAGGGTTCATAACTCCAGGAACAAAAGAAGAACAGAAAGAAGTAAGTTTCTAGCGAAACCCTTGGCATCCCCATAAAGAGCATTGTGGAACTGTAGACATTGAAAACAGAAGTACAATTGGTTATGTGAAAGTGATAGTAAACGATAAATGTCTACAAAAGGAAATGGAAAAAGGTTACAAGAAGATAAAGTATAATGATAAAGAAAGCTTGTAGGAGCCTTTGGAAAATGAGTATTAGATAAAATAATGAGACAGCTTGAAATTGTTAATTGACAATACTTTTATTGGCCCTCAAAGGAATAATGGCAAAGACAATAGCAGTAGTTTTAACAGTAAAAAGAAAAAAAATGCTCCAATGAATATAAGAATTTTGTTAAGATTATAGTGCTAATGAAAGTCTTGAGGGTTAAGAGTGGTTTCTTGTAGTGTACCCAGAGAAAGGGAAAAAGGATCATATGTTGTTGTTAATACTATTATAACTAGAGGTATGTGGTCAGTGTTAGGTTGTACAAAGTCCAATTAAAAACATCTATAGCACAAAACACATATTATGACCATGGATTTAAAGGCAACTGAAACAATAATCTATTATAGTGAGAAAGACAGACACCTTGGGATCAGATGTAGTCAAAGCTTTTGGATTTCTTGCTGAGAAGCATTGAAGTAAGTAGGACAAGTATTACAATAAGGATCATTACAAATTCCCAGTTGCCCAGACCTCAGTAAATGTTCATTTTTTTATCATAGTTTTTATTCCAGTAATTTGAACCCATGCCTGCCAAAAATAGCAAATTTGTCTGTCTTGCTCTCCTCTGTTTTGTTTCCTGCTATCGCTATACTATTCCGCAAAAGATGTTCATTTCCTGGTGTAGCATATAGTGAACCAGTATGTCCCACAAGACTAGTTTCTCTCTCATATGATTCCATGGGAATAGAGACTGATGCATTTTGTGTCCGGGATAAAAGCCTTCGGAATTTAGAATGCAAAGTTTCATCATATGATTGTGCATCTGTTTCTGACAGCATCAGCAGCTCACCATTTTCGAATTAGCCATGCTTCCTTGACAATTCTGTAATATTTTGCAAACATTTCAATATATACATTTCTGTATCAAAACAATTTTAAAATCTAATAATTCAATTTAGCTTGAAACTTGAAAGGGGAGGATATAAATTATAAAACAGTAACTACTGCAGTTTCAAAAATCCAAATACTATACAACAGTGACAAAGCCAGATAGAAACTTAATGCACTATAAGGGAACTAGTGTTGTTCTCCCCTTGCACTAATAGTCTAAATTAATTCTTAACCATATCTCAATTTTCCATCTACGAACTCCCCTTTTCAAAACCAAAATCAAAAATAAGATAGTGAGGATAGGGAATGTTAAAGTGACTATTAAGCATTCGTGAGTGATCTGTGTTTGGTATATCGATGAATTTTAGTTGGCTGCTGGTATCAGAGCCAGGTTATTCTAGAATGAAAGAGTAACCTATTTTAATGTTTGGAGGGAGAAAAGAAGAAAAGTTGTGAAGGGGTGAAATAATCTTATGGATTTGGAATCCCCTTTTAGTAGAAATGGAACTATTATAAAGACTTGTAATGAATCCTCTTATGTAAAATCCTCTGAAACTTGGTAGAAACCAATTAAACATCCATTGACCTATACTAATGATACAAAATCTTTGAGATGCATGTCACATCCAAATTCCAACCTCTAGTGTGTGGTGTGCAGAGTAATAAACACAAAAAACACATCTGCACCCTGCAAGCCTTTACAAGCATCAGTGCTTGTGTCCAAAATTAACATATATACGTACTGTGTGTCTCATTGCAACAAGGTTATAATCAAATAAAACAACAAAGGTACATCCAGAAAGAGTAGTAATACCAGTTTGAAGCTTTCTAAATGAAAAGCCAAAACCTTGATTCCGTCAAGTTATATTACAGCATGCATTTTGAAAGCCTGTTGATCATTGGGGAGTGGGGTGGGAATAATACCAATGTGAAGTTGTAAAGTTGAAGAGTTTGAAAAGTTGAAAAATTCAGCTGTGACATGAGATTGTGAGGGACAATGAAAGAGAGTTGGAATTCTCATTGAGTGTGATGGTCTGTTGCAACTTCCAGCATTTGTATGAATGGTTTGAATTCTTTGGAATTAAAAACATAATAACATAATAATATAAAACCTTCCGTTTACTTTTTCATTTTTTTGTTTGTCTTACTTTGTTCTCTCTTAGGATTTGGTGAAGTAAGAAAGAGGAACCGAACATTGTTACTTTGCAGCAAAGGGTGTTGTTTCAGTTGAGATTCGGACGAGTGTAGGGCCACTGACACAGTTGTTGGCAGCCCTGGTTAGCAGCACGGTTCAGTAAACACTTCCCTTGGGCTATGCCTATAACAATGGTCGGTGGCGTCACTCACCGTTTCCTTAGTTTTATTATTATTAGTTTAATGACTATGTACAGTATAAAATTTTACACAGTCAACCAATAAAAAATTATCATTGTTATAATTTTTAAGATAATTGTTATAAAAATTAACTAAATTTATCATATATAATGATTTGCAATTAAATGATATTATAAACTAATTTACACTGTTTGGTATATAATTTACTTTCTCTCTTATTATCATTATTACCAAAGCTTTCTGGTCAAACACTGCGAATACCTGAACCGGATGGAAACCGAACTAGCTAATACTTGGTACTTGGATGGGATCAGCTCCGCTCCGCACCTGACATAAAGGATAAGATTAAATATATTAGCTATCAAATTTAGTAAAAATGAAACTTCTAATAACTTTTTATTAAGATTAAATTTTAACGATCTAATAGTTAATTTAAAGTTCTCGTAAAGTAAAATTAAGTTTACAAAATTTAAGATAAATAAAAAATTAATTGATACTTCATTATCTCACTTTGTTTTAACATATGATGTGTTATTTAAAATATAAGTAAATAACTATTATTTAATTACATATATAATTAATATAATTAAATTTGATACTTGATGTATATATATATATATATGAGATTTGTTAACATACTCAAATTAAAAACAAGTGGTTGTATGTTAGCAAATACTTATAAGGTTTGCTAATGTACACCCATTTATTTTTTAGTTGAAGTACGTTAGCAGTTATAACTAGGATTACCTTAAAATATTCAATGGTGTAGCTTGTTAACATATTATAACTAAAAAAAAATAAGTATACGTTAGCAAATTCATTATATATATATACTATGAGAAAAATATTTTTTTATACTTCAAAAAGTTGTTTTTATGTAGGAGCAAGAGGAACAAATATTGGTTGTACAATTATGAATAATCAAAATTAAAGCTACTTAAAGTCATATGATCACTTAAAAAGTTACATTTAAAAAACGTTATATAATTATTGTATTTTAACCTTAATCATTCATAATAGAATCTAATGATCAATATTTTTATTCTTACTCTTACATAATGATGTTCCTTTCACTTGATATGTATCATATATAGGCATTATATAGTGAGATTTATTTATTTTTTTGAAGTGGGAGAAGATTATTTTTATATGAGGATAAAAGGAACAACACTTGACTATATAACCATATATGAATAATTAAGGTTAAAAATTATTTAAAATCGTATGACTACTTAAAAAGTGAGACAATTTTTATATTTTTACCTTGATTATTCATGGGAATGTTTAATGACCAATATTTGTCTCTTTTATTCTCATGTAAAAACTAAGTATTTAGTATCAAAAAAATGTTTATCTCATATAATTTTTTATCTTTTATATTCTGATAGAACGAAGAAAAAAAGGGTGGGCATCTCTTTTTCAACCGATACAAAATTAGGCATCCTTTTTAATGAAAACTAGAAAAAGGGGGGACTCTATAAAGTTAAATAGAAGTGTGGGAGAGGACCTAGGGAAGGAAGGCACTATCCTGTCGTATTAGATGTTTTAAATGCATTAAAGGTATTCTTTAATTAATAGCTGAAGTTTTTTCTTTTTAAAATATAGAAATCATTGAAATAGACTTTATTTCTTCTAATAAATTCTTTTTCATATACACAATTACTAATCAATTCTCATAGTAACCAATTTTTTAGGGATGACAAAGTAATTCAACTTGTCCCAACCCACCATCAACCTACCAAAAGTGGGGGCGAGCGAGTTGACCCCTGTCGACAAAAAGTGGGTGAAAAATACAACCTACCTCATTTAGAGGTAGGTTGGCGGGTTGTCCCACCAAAGATAAAAAGGCAGGTTTGTGGATTACGAAATGGAGGGCTGGCAGGTTGACTTGCTAAAACCCACCAAAAAAATCAAAAGAAAAATTAGGAAATATTAAAAAAAATACTAATTCATTTTTTTTAACACATCACTCATTTTATTTTATATACATATACACATATCCCTTTTTTAATTATATAAAATATAAATTATTTATATATATCTTAAATATTAGCTGGTTAGGAGGTGGGTTAAGTGGGGTCAACTCGGTGGCCAACCTGTCCTGCCCTGCCTTCAACCTGCCGGGTTGGAGGGTTACGACAAGTTGGTAGGTTGAATCACCTAACCATCTTGTCATTTTTGGCAAGTTAAATGGGTTAACCCAGTAAGTTCAACTTGCTTGTCATCCCTAATTTTTTTGGTGGTCTTTACTTTGAATCATTATTATTAGTAGTGTGTTACTTTTTTCAGTCATTTTTATAAGAACCAAATTGGAAGTTTTGTTTGGTGTTTTTTATAAGAACCAATCTAGATTGTCTCCTACATCAATTAATATTTTACAAAAATACCCTTAATTATAAGTCTTTTTTTGAGGTCAATAAATAGTAGATAAAATACATTAATGTTTTTGGCTCTTTACAAATTTATCTTTGCTCGTATAGAGGCATTTTGGAACCTTACTTGCCTCTTCACATGCATAGCCAATAAAAATTAAAGGAATAAATATTAATGATGAAGGAGATTAAAAGAATAAAAAGTCAATAAAAATATTTAAACAAAATTAAGAGTATGTCTCATTATTGTTAAGGACAAATTTTTTTTTAAAAAAAGCATATAAATTTAGGACAATTTAATGCTATTAACTAAATTAACTAATTTTCTTAGTTTGGTGAATTAGTTAATTATGTCTTATAAAAGGACGGAAGACAATAATTGCTTTCCATATTGCTCTTGGGGGTTGATTATTTTTTCGAATTTATTTTATTTTAAAAAAATATCGTTTCATGTTATGTTATAAAAAATTTATTGTAAAATTTCAATTTCACAATTAATATCCAAACCGGGAATTTTCACAGTGAAAGGAATTAAGTCGATTCCCCTTATAATTCAATTTCCTTGAGTTTTGGATAGCCCCGTCCAAACACTTTTTTTTGGGGGGGGGGGGGCGTGCGCTTTGTAAGAAACTAGTTGGTCACCTGCGCTACGTATGGGATTTTTAATATCTTTCAATTTTTATTTACCTACTATGAAACAATAATCATTATTTTATATGACTATATTGATAATACATATGTTTTTTAAGATGCAAGGGCGGAAGAAAAAACTTATAATAAGAGTCGGTATGTGAATAGTTTAATGTTTTTTTTGAATATTTATAGTAATTTTTATGTATATAAATACATTCTTAATATTTTTATTTGACATTCTCTATTGTACCTGTATCTTATATATTAAGTATTTTCTATATATGCATATGGTGTCATTTCTGTTAAGTGTTTTGGTTTTTAATAAATATAGAATTTTTATATTATTGAAATATTTGTATGAATGAACCTCATATAAGGAGAGTCAGGGGATAAAAAAATATAATTACACTCACTTGCCATATATGTATAGGGATAAGAAATTTCATATCTTCCAGAGCAACATTGACTCAAGTAATTTGAGTACATGCTACTCTTTTTTACTCTTCTACAACCGTTGGATTTATGGTTGAAGAGCAGGTTATACAACTTCATTGTCTTCATGTGGCAACTCAACCCCAAGTAATTAAGGTCAACTTTTGGTTCATCATCCTCAATTATTTGGGGTTGTTTGGTTGAGCAATTTCTGGTTCTATAAATGGAGCTTCCAGCAAGAGATATGATGAAATAGGTAAAAATAATACAAAACAACTAAGTGTTATAAAAAAATAAAAGATGGTGAAATAGGGTAAGAGAACGAGATGAGTGGTCAAATAATACCAAAACCGAGATAAGAAACATAAAAAGGGTGAGGAGTCATACGATAGAAATGAAACATGAGGGGGTAAGGGGTCATACGACAAAAATGAAACATAAAAGGTAAGGGGTCAGAGGAAACAAAGGAGGGTAAGGAAGTGACACGACACAAAATATAAGGCTATCATACAAAAAATTTGTCTTCCACTAATGACTCAGTTCAAAGTCTGCAATTGTTACCTTTCTTCCACTATTTGACCCATTTTCACTCTTGTTTTAATATTTCTTATTGAGAACATAAATGAACCAATGAGTTATATTTTATGTAATTAGATGTGTTAAATTTAAGACCTTACAAATACAAATGCATTAAAATTTGAAAGGAAAATTCCAATATGAAATAAAATTTGTCTTTGACTTTTGTTATTGTCAAAGCAAAACCCACCAAAAGAGAAAATCTCAATAATATCGTTAATTAACTACATTTAATCCAATATATATTAAAATAATGAAAGACATCTAATGGTCACAACTTAACAATTCATAAAATTAAATAATAAAGAACATTCTAATATAATAATAGCTAACACTGACTGAAATTAATTGACATGACCAATTACAATTTAAATATAACAATTATTGGGAAAATGGATATGAAAAGTTACTGAAAATATGTTGTAGATTCTAGATAATTATTATTCTTAAAGAAATAGTTGGCAAACTCAAAAACATAGATAATAATTGTCAACATTATAGTAAATTTTACATCAAACAATGTGACAATAATCAAAAGTATAAATAAATTTTTATCACTAACCTCTATAAAGTTATCCACAAGGTTCAAACCCAATATCTTGATTAGAGGATTCGAGTTCAGTTTCACTTGAACCAACGACATGTTAGTAGTTTTTCTTTACATAAAACCCTAATTTCTAATTTTGTCAACTTAAATAATTGAGATTTTAAAATATATTTGGAATGGAAAATTGTTTAAAAGTTTTAAAAGATAGAAATTTGGTAAATTAAATCTGAACAATTTTAATAAGATTTAATGATTGAATTTTGGAAAGGATTAAATTAAGATTTTTAATTTTGGGTGAGATATTATGTTAAGTTAATGATTTTTAGATTAAAGAGGATTTAATTGGCGAAATTCATAATCTATTTTTATATAAAAGTCAACATTTAAGAGTTTTAAAAGGGAAAAATTAAATATTTGATTATAGCAACCATAAAAAAGATATTAGTGAAAAAAACTTATTATTGTAATAAATTTGGTGTAAAATACATAAAAAAATTGTCAAAGAAGTTATAAGCGTGTGAATGGTATGACCTTTTTTTTCTCTAACTGCAGCAATTTTAGAATTTGGTACGATGTTCTTTTTGGAAATAAATCAATCAATTAACTAATCAATATAGTAGTCATTATTTAAATTTAATAATTTCAGCATTAATTTATGAATTTATTGTTAGAAGTAATACTAACCTAATCTCAAACTAAAGAACCAATATGTCGTCTACTATGATTGGCATAGGATCTATTTCTTAAATAGTATTTAGTTTAATTTCCTTCTTTTTCATTCAAGATCCTATAGGCAAATTGCCATAATTATATTGTTCAAAGACCAACTTTCAAATGTTAAATAGTAAATTAAAATCATATATAAGATACAATAAGTATAGTTATACTTATTTTTCATTCATTTCCTTCTATTTTGTTTTCTTTTTCTCTTTTTTAATCACAGTAGTTATTACATTGCCAGATTATTATTTTACCTTTTCATTTTTCTTTTTATCCTTACCTTCCTTTTACTACAATACACTTCATCTTGGGGTTTACATTTATCATAGTCGTAACAGATAATACCTCGCATAACCATATGATAAAGATATGAATTATATGTTAGAAAGAAAAAAAAATAACACATCTTATAATTGCACGTATGATGATACTTCAAAATTTTCGATCCTTGTTTTTATTCTATTTTATTTTAATTTTAGTATTGATCCTTACAAATTTATAAGACATTTGTTCTTATACTTTCAATTAATTAAATTTTAGTCCATGGGAAACAAATATCTTATTAAAAATATTTTTGAATCCATCGTGCTTATACTAATTTATTTTTTATAATCTCATTTTATAACTTTTTCTTTACTTCTTTTTAATAACAATGTTTCTTTACTTTTTTTAATCATATTTTTTTTGTACAAACTTTTTTTAATCATATTATTCATTTTATTTTTTAATCATATTATGTAAGCTAAATGTTAAACACTTAATATCATCAAAATATTAAAATTTCATTTAGTGTAAATCATAGGTAATTTTAAAATTTCAAAAAGATAAAAATAGAAATAAATTTAAATAAATAAATGATACATGACATAAATTATCACAGATATAAAATTGATGAAATTAATATGTAAAAATTTGAAAAAAATATAAAATTCTAATATCGATATTTGTCTTAAAACTTATTTTTTTTATATTTTATAAAAATACCCATGCTGTATATAAATATTTCTAATTTAATTTTGTTAAAATTTTATAAAATAATCTTTATTATATTTATTTTTTATATTTTAATTTACTTTATATCACTAAAATAATGTATTTAATTTTATTGGCAATAAAAGTTTTTTTAAGTTAAGTTTATTTTTTACATACATATATATGAATTGATGTTGACATACATAGACATACGTATCACTTAACTTTTAAACAATAATTTAATTGAAAGTATTATTTTGTTGAAAATAAAAAATAAAAATTATTCTTAACTTCAAACTATTATGTAAATATATATATATATATATATATATATAACTGATAAACAATAGTGTCAAAGGTGGAGAGAGAGACACTTGCATAGAAAAATAATATCCATGAGAAGAGGAAAATAAAATTAACTATAATGATTAAATGTCCTATATACCAAATAGTTCTTAAAAACATTTAGCTACTATTATATTTATTATTTATTTTATTGTTTCCTTTTACTGCTACTTGATGTTTAGGCAACCCAACCTACAAGTTCTTTGCCTCCTACTTCATCAACATCCCAAAATTCTACATCGACTATAGGATAGTAAGTTCATATTTATTTCCCTGTTTCAAAGTTTCAGAATGGTGGAATGTTTTTTTTTCATGTAAAATTCTTTTATTTCTCTCACTTTACTTTCGGGTATAATTCAATTCTGAGCAAACTCCTGTTGTGACTCCTCGTGGGTCCCGGCCTGTAGCCATTTTCCTGGTCTACAGTGCCATATTTACATGGAAAGTATGTAGTGAGATGGTTATTTTAATAGCCTAAAAGGAGTAAATCTTTGGTATATAATTGTCTATGGACTTCCAAAATTAAATGTTGCCTAGATCACATGATTTTTTATTTTAGTTTTGACCATCATAATATAATTTCTTTAATGTTGAATAACTAAATATCTCACTTTTATATTTTTTTGATAAAGAAAAAAATTTAAAGTGAAGAGATGGTTACCTATTTTAAATCCAAAAGCTTCTTGATTCAAAGATTACTTATGAAGAGGAAGGAAAAAAAAGGATTAACATAAACTCAATATCTTAATCTTTTATTTATTTTTGTTGGTGGATACTAAAACTTCAATTAAAGAGGTTCTGCAGGATGTTCTAAATGAACATATGGAAACAATTGTTAATGTGATGGATGAGTGCAGTCGTGTGGATTTTAAACTAAATCAAACTTTTTGCAGTCCAATCCATTAACAGAGACAGAAATTATATAAAATTGTGGGAGATCTTCAAGAGCGTCAAATGGATTTAAGACAGCATGCTACCCCAGAACAGCTGGGTGCTTTTCAAGTTGTTAAACTTGCTAGTGGACTGAGCAATCTAATTTTAGAAGCTGACTTATTTCATAAATGTGTAAGTGCCTTTTATAGCTTAAATGAAAATTGTTAAGTTTTCTTCCTTTGTGTATTTGGCACTCAATTATGACAATATATGTGTGCAGGAAATTATGGAATCTCCAACGTTCCTTTTTGGTGAAGCCACATCTTGTTGGTATCATAAACAAATAATGATGTCCACTGTTGCTGAACATGGGTTTTGATTTTACGCTAAGCTTATAGCAGATGTTATTAGCGTATAGCAGATGTTCCAAATAACATTTCCAAACAGAATACAGTCTAGAACTTACAAACGCATGACAACTCATTCGATTAAGGAAAGTAAGAAAATAAAGCTTCTTTTCGACCTACACATGATTAAGATAACAACCTTGACGGATTCCACCACATGAAGACCAAAAATTTGCCATGATGCCATGTGTTTGTGTTGGACAAAACAAACATGAAACCCTTTGTGTTGCCGTTGTTGCCTCCATCATCCATACACGACCCAACCACACACAATTCAGAGTTCATCAGCATACAAATCTGAAAACAAAGATTATAGGTCACCTATTTGTATATACTGGTTATTTATGCTTCTAACCAGTAAAATGCTTTGCAAAAAATAAATAAATAAATAAAAATCATGCTCTCCACTAACATGATACTAAAATATATCAACACAGTCATGGATTCAAAGAAGCAACATAAAAATAGAAAATGTTCTTTTCTAAGGATAACTAACCTAATGGAGATCTATTAAGCATTTGGAGCTATAAACTGAATGAAAACAGAGAAAGACACAATACAGATATGAAACACTCTTGTTGATGTGGAAAGAACTAACGCAACTCTGATTTTAAAGAGGTGATCGAGTAGTTGGACACTACAATTTAGATTTTACTGTAGAATTTTTTTTTAAAAACTAAACCAGTACACTGCAAATATGTGTGTTATCAGATTTGATTCAGAGAAGTAGGAAATTTGAAGGAGGCACGACTATAAGAGAAGCAAATTCGAAAGTGGGGGGCAGTTATTTAGAATCTGCAACGGGGCAGTTTTTTAGAAAATGCAAAACGCATTGATTCATATACTAACAGATATGCAGTTTCCTAAATATAAGAAGATCAACTACCACGTTTGACTACGTAGAATTTAAGTGTCAGGGCTGAGGAAAAAAAATAACATACAATGTCAACAACCACAAATGTACTGTGTTAGATAAACATACTGTGTTCATTCAGCCAACATTCCATGTGAAGCTTGTAGTTTTAGATAAATGTATCATGTTGATTCAACTTATATCAGTCAGCTCATAAAAATAATGGGAAAAAAAATCAAAGATGAATAGTGGAAAAGGCAACTGAGGAAAACCATAGATTGTATAAGTTATAGATTATATATATGCATGAAATTTACTGCCTTTTTGAGGGTCACATAATGATATCAAAATAATGACATAAGACTGATTGTTGGCTGTTTTGGTAGAGCTAAGGGATAGACTGACCCGACAAAAACACGCCAAAGCTTTAACCATATCTTAGGGACAGTGTTTAGTAGAAAGTATAATATATATCATTACAGATATTTACACAAACAGATACACTTAAAAATTTGATTGAAACATTCAGCAAGATTCATTCACATTCAAAAATAGTTGAAACCTGAAAAAATATAAAATCAATTCAACAAGAAGATAATATGAATCAGATAAGAGTACTATGTTCATCATAGTGAAAATAAAGATTCCTAACTAAATTTAACAAAGTATTGGTTCATATATTGAAAAGGATAGGACAAAAGTAATAAATGGAAATATTAATTGCATGCAAAATAAATCACAAGGGTAAACGGTAGTAGACAGATGCTACTAATATCGGTTTTATTAGTCTTTCCATGGATTCCAAATCACACAACGTTGCAATTGTGACCCAATTGGTGCTTAAAAGAACAAAAAGTAATGTTAATAAATAAACAACAAAACCGAATAGATATCATTATATATATTTACATAAACAGAGACATTAACAAAATTAAAAGTACCTCATCAGCAATCAAAACCGTCTCAACAGAAAAAAGCTTGTTAGGATCATCAATAGAACACATATCCCAAACTCTAATGACCCTAACCTTCAACCTCCATGTTTGTTTAGATGCATTAACATCCTTGATATTATCATACAGACCAACCATTCTATCAGGAACAAAAGACGCAATATAGGTAGCTAACACTGTCAGTCATGTGGAAAATAACTAATGGAAGTCCCATTTTATAGAGCTCATTGAGTAGTTGGAGGAGTAGTTGAATCTAAAACAACTAAGATTTTTATTTTAGATTGTATCTTGAAAATAAAAAAAAAATTTGAAAACCAAATCAGTACACTAAATATATTCTTCATATCAGATTTCATTCAGATACATTGGAAATTTGCCAGCGGCGGGGATAAAAAAGAATGTTATACATAAGTGGCAGCAGTTTTTGTGTACCATTTAATTCAGTTTTATTCAGTTTTTTAATCCACATTTTCATTCAACCGCTACCTTTGACTCAGTAGAATGTTGACAACCAGAAATGTGAGTGCAATATGAATCTATTGTGTTCATTCAATCAGTTCATGACAGTCGAAAAAACAACCGGAAAAAAAATTTGTAGGATGAATAGTGGAGAAGTGAACCGAAGCAAACCATCAATTGTATAAATTATAGATGCAAGTAAACCAAACTTATAAATTTTATCTAAATTTTTTTCTACTTTAGTATTTATGTATGTACGTATTTCAAATTTGTAAAATTTTCTATTTTATCACCCCCCCCCCCCCCCCACACACACACAAAAGGGGAACTTGGAAATATGTTAGTTGATTTTTTCTTCACTTAAATATCTCTATTATCACTTGTATATATATATAGTTTCTTTTTGTTCGTTTTATGGAGTGGATTTTGGATCACAGTATTCTGCACAATTAACTTTTTCCAAGAGTACATTATGCTATTTTTAACAAAAGAGTGGGTAACAATAGCTCCTTTAAAAACTTCTCCAACTAGATTGTTGTAATTTTTGTGAAACATTCTTTCGTAGGATTTATCTTTCCTACTTTTTTCTAATTATCTTAAGGAAAGCACTCCACGTCTACCCTATTTTGGGGTATATTAAAGTGAAAGGAAGAAAGAGATACGAAAAAAAAAAAGACATAAAAAGAAAAAATAATAGATGTGATCAGAAAACAAAAGTTACATAAAAAGAAAATAAGTGTATGTTTACAATAAAAATTCAATTTAAACACACTGACTATATAATTTTTTTTTTACATTGTCATCTAATCACATATTATTATATATAATAAATTTGTTAGCTTTTATAACAACTACCTAATATGATTTCTAATTAATTGACAGTTTATACTGAAAATACATAAAAATTAAACTCATACAATAACTCTTAGAGGTGATGTCCACAGGACCACAGGTGCGGTCCTACACTCCTGTTTTCGACTTGTCTTATGTGTAAGTAATTTCCAAATTTAACTTTGTTTTTGGAAACTAGTTTCTTCAATTTTTTAATTTCTAAGGGCCCGTTTCGGGTGGTTTTTGGTTGTGAGTTTTGAAAATTTCAAAAACTACAACCAGTTTTTAGTTTTTAAAATTATTTTTAGTTTTTTTTTCTAATTTTTGGTTTCAAAATAAACTCACTTTGAAATTTCTTATTCTGTTAAAATTAGTTTAAGAATATGTTTGCGTAGTGACGACAGTGGTAGTGGTGACGACAACAATGATGGTGGTGGTAGTGGTAATGCTAACGGTGACGGTTGTGGTGGTGCCGACAACGGTGGTTGTGGCGGTACCGGTGGTGATCGTGGCAGTGCCAATGGTGATGGTGGTGGCAAAGTCAGTGACGGTGGTGACATTGCCTGTGGTGGTAGCAACAGCGCTGGTAGTCATGATCGTGGTGGTGGTGGTGGTGGTGGCAGTGATGATGGTAGCGGTGATGAAGCTTGTGGTAGTGGAGGTGATGCTGGTGGTCGTAGTAGTTGTGGCAGCAGTGATGAGTGGTAGTTGTGGCAGCAGTGATGGTGATGGCAATGCCAGTGGTCATGGTAGTTGTAGCAGCAGTGATGGTGGTGGTGGTGTCGGTGGTAGAGGTGGTGATGGTGGCTACAGAGATGGCGACAACAGTAGTGGTGGCGGTGACAATGGTGGTGACAATGGCGTTGGTTGTGGTGGTGGTGGTGGCAAGAAAGACTATTGTCAAATATAATGATGTGTATTTATTTTTAAAAACCAAAAACCAAATTTACAAATCTTTTTTTTTTTTTGTTTTGAAAATGAATGTAAAAGTGTTTTAAAATTGAGTTAAAAACCATTTCAGTTCCATTTTAGCCAAACGCGTTTTGTTTCGAAAATTGCATTTGAAAACCAAAAACTCGCAACCACCCCAAACGGAGCCTAATTTTACTACATTCTAGTTTCCATTCTTCCTTTGTGTGACTTATTCCCAAATTCAACTTTTTTTATTAACAAAATTCCACGTAAATCCTTCCTAAGTATATTGGTTTTCTTATTAGTTTGTTATTTATACCATTGACAAATAATTATTTGAAATTTTCATTTTAGCAACAAAATCACTATCTTTTTCTGTCTAGCGGCTAAGATTTTAATTTAACCTCATTATTTTATGACTTGTCGATAACTTTCCTTAGTACTCCATAACTAACAAGGGAGGTCATATACATTTTTCAAAGAGGAACAAAAATAGTACACTCTTTTTTAACACCCAATTTATTACTGGCTCATTTTCTAAAATGTCAATTTAGTTACCTCATAAATAGGTAACTTTTGAAGAGTGTGTTGACTTTTAAAAGAATAAACCACTAACCTTTCTCTACAATTCTTAATGAATGCCTCCACCCCCTCCCTATCTCTTTCTATTTGTTAAAATCTTCTTCTCAACCAACTGACAGTAACTGATAGCTTGACCAATCATCTCTCAAAGCTAACTGTCATTGTCATGACAACATCAACAGCATTGATAAACTCCCCTAATTCCCTGCCCTCTTATATTCTTCCCAATATACACCCTGTTCATTCGGGGTGCATGTGCTACAAATGTGTTATTAACATTTATTTTTTTCAAAATGGAAAGTATCAGTATAAACACAATAAACATTCATGGAGTTGGAATTAATTTAACCTTTATTATTTTACTTAAAAACGGACACCATTGTATGTGGTAACAACTTAGTAAATCTACTATATTGGGGTGCAGATCATAAAGATGTACCATATCAAATATAAAAGTGCAACCCATGCCACAACCTCAATGTTTAATCTGATGGTGAGGAATTAACCCGACTTAGACATTTCTTCCTGTATCTCCATGCAACTTGAATGCGGGATGCAGCAAGGGATCTCCAATAAGGTGACTCATACCTAAAGTAACACAATTATCAAATTATTATGAAAGTCATGGATTTGAAAACAGAAATTGAGCTTTCTACAAGGTAAAAAACACAAACTTCTCAGTTGTTACTAGCTACATATGGCTCAAGTAACTTTTTGGCCCCATAAGATAAGATTTTTTCCGTTTTGGTTCTCTTAAAATTTATTTTCCTATTTTGATCTTTATAAAAAAAAATATTTCATTTTAGTTCCTGATGTCACTGTTTCATTCCTTATGAAATTGTAAACTATTGATATAGATCATTTCTATTTTATACTGAAAGATTTTCATTTTAGTCTATTATTTAGGAAATTTCAATTATGAAACATCAAGCCTATTTTCTAATCTTTAATAGTCACGTCATCACTTAACAAGGACAACTGGACAATGACTAAAATGAAACAAATTCTTTTTAAAGGAACCAAAACAAGAAAAAAAAATTAAAAGGACCAAAACAAAAACATCCTTATATTATTGGGATTAAAAAGTTATTTAAGCTAACTACATACTCCCTCCGGTTCTTTTTATAAGAATCAATCTAAAATGTTTCCTACATTAATTATTTTTTTTTACAAAAATACCCTTCATTATGATTCATTTTTCTGAGTTCAATAAATAGTAAATGAAATATATTAATGTCTTAGGCTCTTGTTCTGCAGAACATTTTGGGAACCTTAGTTGGCTTCTTCACATGCATAGCCAATAAAAATTAAAACAATAAACATATTAATGATGAGAGAGATTAAAAGAATTAAAGCCAATAACAATATTAAAAAAAAAAAAAAATATGCCTCAGTAATGTTGGAGGTAATTTTGAAAAAAAAAAAAAACATAAACTTAGGACAAATTTAATGTTATTAACTAAATTAACTAGTTTCATTAATCTTTGTGAATCAGCTAATTAAGTCTTATAAAAAGGACCGGAAAGAGTATTTATTAAGGGCATTTCTTCCACCCCCTCCTCTCTCAACGTGAGGTGAAAGATGCCCAGATGTTGTACCATATCTCAACCATTTATTTTCATTTTCAAATATGCAACATGATTGAAATTGATGAGCTTTAATGACAACAAACCTTTGGGAATTAAGCTATGTACACAACAAAGAAACATAATGGAACATCACCTTTCATGGAAGACATATGATCAACCATAATAACAATAGCACAAAATGCTCACAAACCCCTCGCTGACTCTAAGGTGAAATCGGAGAACATTTAGAAAAAGTTATAATAGGACTAACGTGTTATGTGTGAGGGATTTGAAAGTATAAAATGTGTGCAAGTATTATTCCTGGTTCGTTTATTTTCATTTTTTTTGGTCAAAGAATGTCAAGAAGATTAAGCTGAACCATAAATCCAGATAGATACAAGAAGACAAAGGAGTGACCTTAGGGCTCCTTGAACGCATGGACTTCGCAAGAATCTCGTGAAAAGGATTGTGACTTCTTCAAGGTCTGAAGCAGAGAGTGAAAATGACTCCACATTTGTTAAGCACCACACTGTCCTGTTGCTAATCAATCTCTGTCCTGGAAGCCTTACTTTCCTACCATCTGCAGGAGAGATCAAATTGTTGAACCATGCTGTTTCTTATTTTGTACAGGCCAGGTTGTTGACTATTGCAACTCCTAGTCTACTTTAAAATATTAACAGGCATCTTGCCATTGCTTCAAGTTTTGATTGATATACCTGTGCTGACTGAAGAATGTTCAAGATACCATGCCAGAAGTTCTTCACCACAAGCATCCCCTTCAGAAAGAGGAATTCTAGTTCCATCTTCTCCAATGCTCTCCAATTTACCACGCACCACGAATACCATCTTCTCTACCACACCACCCTGACTCAGAATTTTACTTCCTTTGATATATGTCTTTTGTCTTAGTCTCTCACAAATGGCATCTAAGATTGGCTCATCCATCAGAGCAAAAATCCGAATCTACAGATAATTCAGATCCTCAAATTGTAGACACACATTGATACAAAGTATAGAAGCAAATTAAAATCATCAATATAGAGAACTTTCAGGATTGTTTTACATGCTTTGGCCTTTGGTATGTCATGGTTTTAGTTTCATGATGAAGATGCATAAATCTTTTCCCTTAAACTGGCTTTCAATTTAAACTTTTATCCAAATCTAGCAGCTTACAAGTAGAGACTTTAGGAAAACCAAATTTTAAATGAATCATAATGGCTGAGATTCTGAAGCTTGCCTTACATTTAAATCTCAAAATTATAGTCCACTTAAAGAGTAAGCATGATAAATTGGTGTAATTGTTACTCATTTATGCCATAGATATTCCAGTGCATACTTTCTTTACAAATTTGAAGAGATGACGTCTTATGTCTCTCTGCAGATCTTCTGGCAAATTCTCCATGAGCATTTCTTCATTCACCCCCCTTGTTGCAGCCCAATTATACCGTTCAGCCTGTCTTACTCTCCTGCATGACAGACATATTATTAGTTGCACACTAGATATGATCCATGATTTCATGTGACATGATACCTAAATAAAAAAGAAAGTAGCGGACATACTATTTTATTAGCATTGAGGCCTATAGACACATAATATTATAGGAAAATCAGTTGCTCCTCATATATGTATACTAGATTAACATTCATGTGATAAACTGAGTTATATTTAAAAAAAAAAAAAAGAATTTAAAATTTAAAATTTTGGATTATGTATTAATATATTAATGAATTATTTCTGTCAGAAAGATATTAATAAAGATTTAAATTTTAAATTGTTTGTAATGATTTATCATTTTGACTTAAGTATTCAGATGTTAATGAATTCTTTCTATCAGAAGGATATTAATGAATTCAAATTTTGAATTTTTCGTAATAAGACATTAATAGAATTTCAAATTTTAATTTTTTTGGAATAATTTATTATGCATGATACATGGCACAGGAAAATTATGACACGTCAAAATTTTGGGGTGACATTAGTAGCAAAAGTTACCACACGGTAGAATTTATAAACCATGTTCTCCTTTTATATGTTATGTTGATTGATTGTCTAAATTGCCAGATGATTCAACAGAATACCCAATAACATGTTCAGAACAGTTATTTACACATTCTGCAAGATTATTTTATGTGTACTACTAATGTACAGAGTGATTAATCATATTTAATAAATACATATTAAGGACAGATACAAACAGATGCAAGAAGAAATTCCAAATTATCCATTGCCTCTCTTTAAAATCTAAAAGAAGTCTTCAGAACCTGCTAACTTAATTTTGTCAGGTTAAACAGCATTTGTATCTTGGAAAAGTAAACTGTTCATGTGCAACAGAAATGTGTACATTTTCAATAAATGGAGTTCTGGGAGAGGGTGGAGAGTTAACAACCAGTGACTTAAGAAATTGACAAATACAATTTTTTGGCAATGCTGACATAACTCGTGAGAAAATTTTATACCTTCGTAGATCTTCTGGTAAGCGCCGATGGCTCATCCTTTGCTCGACATCACGACCTCAAAGTTGCATTTCCAGCTTCCTGTAAAAGGAATAAGAAAAAAAATATCAAGCATATTGCAACAATAAAAACATTAGAACTTGACTATCAAAGTTTAATTAAAACTTGCAGCAATAGGTAAGTTCTACCTCTGTCCAAGAGCCTGTAGAAAGTTCTGTATGTTTCCAATGAGAATTGCAAAAAGGAAGAGTCCCGATCCTATGATGGCCATAGTAAAAAGGACTTCCCACACAAAATAGCTAGGAACTAGATTACCAGCTAGAGTACTGATTTGCTGTATCAAAAATCATCCAGGGCATAACTGTCAGAGATATCAAATCATTCATGTGGCTGCTTTGGTATTTAGGAGTGTTAGTGCAAATCAGAGTTTCTATGACCTAATGGCAAGGAGTTCAACTTTTATATAATTGCTACAGAAGGAAGAGAGAGAGAGAGATGCATACCAGGAATCCCCAAAAAAGAGAATACACATATTTGTTGACCACGTTAGTTTCTATAGTAAGTGGTACAGCATTCACATAAATCCCATAAGGAAAACTGTTGGAAGAGGAATCCAAACATGCAACAGCATCGCTATTGTTGATCCACTGATCTGATGTTAAGTCAGGCTCATTGCTTCGATGGCCACGTCCACAATCAATGAATTTCATGCATCCAGGTATATTAGAACTATGGCAGGCATTCCGCAAACACTGATTAACCCTCTGGAAGAGGGAAGAGGAACAAAAGGAGAAAGTAAAATGAATGCTAACTTTCATTTACTGAATTAAATTCCTGCTTCTAATTGAACCACTCGTGTTTAAAGCATCCAAGGAAACATAATATATTTTGTAGTTGAATTTCATTTCCAATATTGCAATAACAACTAGAAGGATAAGTCTCATTGCATATTATATTAATATTATATAAAACACAATCACTTCGAAATATGCATTCAAGTGAATTGAGTTTTTATTTCTTCTGCCTTTTCCTTTTGTTCTTAGCATGGTTTGAGGGCAGGCATGTAATTTGTAGTTTATGCCGCTCAATAACAATAACAATGGGAGCTTGGCTCCTCTTGAATGGAAGGTGAGAATGTACTGGGGATTATCAAATAGAGTAAGGAAGAAATTTCATATTTTTCAAAAAACAAGTTCAAATGCTATGTCCCTCACCTGTAGACCGAAGAGGGTACCAGCAAGAGCCAACAACATGACTAGCAAGCATAAAAATGAGAAGATTTATAATGAAATTTGCCCAGGCTGACTCAAATATGAATCCTGTTGGAGATTGGCCAATTAGCAGTGGCAGAAACCTGAATAACTTGGGGATATATTGCACTAAGATCGCTGCACGCAGAAGATTCTTTGCATAATTTGCTCCCCCAAAGGAATTTGGTAGGACAAACAATATCATTATCTGCACATATTTCACTACATATGTCATGAAAAGGAGTTTGGTGAGTACATAAGCAAATAGTAGCTTTATCTTATTTTACAGATTGAAAACCCTTTTCCTTCAATTCCTTGCACTGCCACTTATACTTGCTGTGAAGCAGAGTGTTATCAAATGGCATCCATGGCGGAATGGCATGGTGGTTTTTTCACAGAACGCCATACAATGGTGGTGACGGGGCGGGTTTTGAATGGCGGCCTATGGCAGCAGCCATACACATGGCGCTTGTGGCGGATATGGCGCCCATGGCGGAAATTGAGGTTTTTTCTAAGGAAAAAAAAAGAAGGGAGATGGGCCTTGTAGCCAGACCCAACCTAACTCAGTAAACGGATTTTAAAACCCTAAAACCACACGAAGAGAAGAGAAGCATGCACACTTCTTTCTCACACGCAACTTGATATACATGACCCAAGCACCAGCGCTACTTTCTCCGATGACCTCTGCACCCGACGACCCTTACAGGTGACTCCACCTCCAACAACCTCTCTCCGGCGACCACCACCTCCGATGAGCCCTTTTTCCTCTGTTTTTTTTATTTTTATATTTCATTTGTTTTAAAAATTTATTTTTTTGATTCTTTAAATATTTTTTGTTGATATTCTCTGTTTTAATTTTGTGTTTTAAACTTTTAATCATGTCTTCAATTTCTCTTTTAATTTTCTGGTCAAATTATTCTCTTTTAATTTTCTGATCAATTCTATTCTGTTTTAATTGTTTTAAACTTTTAACCATGTCTTCAATTTCTCTTTTAATTTTGTTTTAATAGTGTTCTATTGTTAATTTCTCTCATTCTCATCATTGTTTTCTAGGAATTTAATCCATGGTTATTGATATCTACTGTTTTTTTAGTATTTATACATATATACATATATTCTTTGTCCGCCATGGCTTCTTTCCATAGGCTGCTACACAATCCGCCATATGTATATGGCGGATTTTGGGCTCACCACCATGATCCACCATCCACCATTAACAACACTGAAAGCACATGCTAACATCCACAGACAGATGATTCCTCAGAATGACACATAGAAAGGTGAAACCATTTTGGTTAACTCCAAACTTGATCATGCATGATAACGTGGAACAAGAAGCAGTTTATTAACAAACAAGGTTCTGATAGTCAAACCAGTAATTGAATCAGTTCAGTTTGATTCACAGTTTAATGGTTGAATAGTATTGAACCAATGTATAATTAATGTGTGTGTTAAAATTATCATGCTATTTTTTGTTTATGGTATCATTAATTCTTATGGACAGGATTTTAATATTTTAAGCTTTTTTTATTAATTTAAAACCATAATAATATTCTATTAACATAGGATATAAAGCATGAAATTGAATGAATAAAATGAAAGCGAAAGATCATTTCTTTACAATGTTGTTATTAAAAATAAATCATCAATTTATTATAATTAAAATATCTCCTGATCTTATCTTAATTTAACATATTTAAATGTTTTATACTTTACTAACTGAAGACATAATGTAGTATAATGTAAAAGGTTAACAACATAGTTTTGAAAACTGGACCAGACCGGCCGGTTTGACTAGTCTGATCAGGAATTGGTCTGGTAGCTGGTCCGTTAACTCTAAAAAATCGGACTATTTCAAAACCGGTTCAAACTGGTCAAGAACTAGTCAAACCTGTGTAGAAAACCGGTTTGAACTAGTGGTTTCCATTTTTTTTTTTTCATTTTTTAATTTTTTAAATTTAATCTAAAATATTTTAAAATAAATAAAAACACATTCAATAAAGATTATAAATAGATATAAAATGATGTTTTATTTTAATTTTTAGTGTTATAAAGTTATGATATTATATTTATTTAACATTATTTTATATATTATTTAATTTTTATTATTATTTTATTAATACCCGGTTCGACTACGGTTCAACCCTAGTTGAATCATTGAACCTTAAACCAATGTCTTGACCGGTTCAATGACTAGTCCTGTTTTAAAAACATTGGTTAGCAATGCCAACACAACCAACAATTGTTGGTAGATGGGTGGTGACATGTGCACTTGTTATATTAGGAGACCCATGCTTGACACTTCATAACATTTTGTGTCACAAAGCTTGATTTGAACTGATTTTAACTGTTGGGAAGTTCCACATCGCCTGCCTCAATTCTTGGGGTACAGCTTATATATCTGTTGGGCAATTTCACTTAATGCCAATTGGTTTTAAGATGGAATCTAACATAGTATTAGAGCCTATAGCCTATTTTTGTGAATCACCTATTTTGGTAGGCATCACCTGTTCTAGTAGGCATCTGTGGAGTGGGGGTGTTGGGAAGTCTCACATTGCTCGCCTCAATTCTTGAGGTGCAACTTATATATCTGTTGGGCAACTTCACTTAATGCCAATTGGTTTTAAGAAGGAATCAAACATGAACCGTGGACATTCAGCATGATTTGACTGGTTCACATCCAGTCTCGTGGTCAAACACCAGCTTTCCAATCAACCAGCTCAAAATTTTTAGAACTCTAAACATAAACATAGAAACAAGACAACATAAATCTAACAATAAGAATCAAATCAGCATATAACTCGAAGCTCAAGCTTTTACGTTAACTGATTAAAAGGCATTAGAGCCATTGAATAATTGTCAACCGTCAAGAGATAGTTGGGACTATGGCATGTCTATTGTTCAAGTAGAAAGAAATTTTGCATGTACTAGTTCCTAAAAGATGCATGCCTTAGCAATTTAGTCTCTTGAATATTAATTTAATTTTTTAAAGTTCAAATTCATATTTAGTCCCCCATCAAGTCTAAGTCCACATGTCATTCACATCTGTTATTTGGATAGAGGGACAAAAATATTGAGAATTTGAACTTCGGGGGATCAAATTGATAAAATTCATCTTTAATGTACCAAATTGCTAATAGGTGTGTCTTTCAAGGACTAAAATTTTACTTAAACAGTTCAAACTTTTAAAGAATTGCCTCTCGACAACAGTAATTACAATGATACTATCATAAAAAACCTTAATAGCATTCACCCATATTCCTTATTTATCATATCATAATAATTGATATCTTAAGATACACATAAAAAGAAATTGAAAACCTCAAATTCATAGGAAAACCTAATCCTTGAATTTGGTGAGTGGGGAAATTTATTTACTAAATCTCTTATATATCGAGATTTAAAATCCCTGTCTGAAAGTGCCAAGAGCAGGATCCAGCAGGTGAATTTGGGTTGCTGATGACTGTGGTTTCTATTGCTGCTTTTGACGTGGTGATAAGGAAAAACACCCAGAAATCAATGAACACATAACAGCAAGGAAGGCAGTGCAGATTTGTTTCTTGCAGAGATGGAATTATAAGGCAATAAGGCTGTTTAATGGAAGGACAAGGGTGCAGCAATTAAGGCTGCCCTAGCGCGCGGAAGAGAGAGTTGCAGCAATAAAGGCTGCACAGGTGATGACAGAAACCAGAGACCCCAGTGATAAACCCTAGGGCTCTTGATACCATGTGAAGAAAATAAGATGAAGGCAGAATTGTTTCTGTCCTTTATTTAATGAGATAGTACACCAAATATATAATGTGATACAATAAAGTAAAAAGGAAACATAATCAATCCTAAAAGAAAAAAGGAATAAAAAAGCACCTAATTACTTTTTAAATAAATCCCCGGATTTAAGGGATTTTAGATTGACTCTCCTAATAATATATTTACTTATTTACAGCTCCACATCCCCAATAAGTCTAAACAGATAATATCAGCAACATGGCTATAGTATACCTACGACCTTCATGTTTTCATTTTTGTCAAAGATACAGACAACTGAAAATTTAGATCTGGCAAAACCATATATCTCATGAGATGACTAGAAAACATTATTTTCAAATTCGATGATCGCCACGAAAAGGAGAGGAAAAAGAATAAGTATTCATATTCGAATGTTAGGCTAGTAAATCACATAATTCAAAATAGAAATTGGGTGGCATTTACAAATGGATATCTGAAATACAAAATCCAGATGAGCAACTCAGTACCAAAAAAAACAAAAAAATGAAAACAATTTCCATAGGGAGAAAGGAAAATGGGAAGAACTTTACCTGAGGAAGAGGAAATACAACAAATAAGTCAACAAGGAAATAACCCTTTAGGTAATGAAGAGCAATTTTCTTTGGATGGTCAACTAAATCTCCAGCACCAACCACCCTCGACTCACGAGAAACATAAGCTAACCTAAACTGTAAACAGGCAACTTCATAGAGTTATTTAAGCTTTAAAATATGAAAACACAGCAAACTAGACTAAAACTTAACCATATTAAGATTCAGTACAGTGTTCTTTTTTTTTTTTTTTTTTTTTTTTTTTTTTTTTTTGCTTTTCCTTATGAACTAATGAACAACAATAAAGCAAGACACACACACACGTACTTAATACTATCCATAAGGATATAGTCCAATCTATTTATCATTTATGTCTATTAATCCTTTCAATTTTTTATTTTCATCCAGCATATAAGTTAATTGACACTTGACAGTTGACACTGTATGGTTTGTTTATCAGCAAATAATATATGCTCTTGGATTTGTAAAACGGAGGAACAATCCTCTATACCTGATAGATTATATGGAACAATTGTTTTAGATGGAGTGTGGTTAAGTGAAATTAAGAGTGGGTAACTAAACATGGTGTTAGACATACTTACAGAATGGATAGTAACATTTTATTTGAATTGAATGAAGTTCCTCTGAGTTGGCTTATATGAAACCAAACCCTGTTATTATGGAGCTAGAAATCTCTTCTAAAATACATTCATCAGAATGTTTACCTTCTCAAAAACTAAGAACATAGATTAATAAAAACATGCCATCAATGACAGAGCTTGACTATATTTTTCAAACGAAAAATAAGGTACCATTCTAAGAATATAAGGATTTGCACAAATTAAAAGCATGGGGAAGGAGAAGGGGCTTAAGAAAGGTAGTTAATGAGAAGTTACCTGTAGAAGAATGTTAAGGAAATAAACAAAATCATTCACCCATCTAAATAAAACAAGTGCTGTTGTCAAAGGCCAGTTGATAACAATACATTTATTATCCTGCATAGAATGAACAGGAAAAATGAAGAGTCAATTTGCAAATATTAAGTGGCTAGAACTTGCAATATTTTCTAGTTAAATGATAGGAAAAAAATCATACCTTCTCCACATAGAGTAAGAAGAAAAATAATGGGTCCACAAAATAGCAATCAAGCAAAAAAATGGCCAAAAATTTGTTCCATTTTTGTATGACTTTAGCGTGAGGGTTCATAACTCCAGGAACATAAGAAGAGCAGAAAGAAAGAAATTTTCTCACAAAACTCTTAGCATCCCCATAAAGAGCATTATGGAACTGCATTCAAAACATAACAAAAGTAGGTTTGGTTATGAGAAAGTGATAGTAAATGACAAATGTCTACAAAAAGAAATAGAAAATGTTACAATAGATTAAAGATAATAATACAGTAAAGCTTGTAGTAGATTTAGGATATGAGTATTGGATAAATAATGAGACAGCTTAAAGTTGTCAATTGACAATACTTTCTTTGCCCCTCAAAGTGAACAAGGATAACAACAATAGTAATAGCTTGAACAGTAGAAAAACAATGTGCATTGATACAGCTTGAAAATAAGAATTTTGTTGAGAGTATAGTAATAAGGAAAATCTTGAGGGTTAAGAGAGTGGTTTCTTGAAATGTACCTGATTAAAGAGTATAAGAATCATAGGGTAGTGGCTAATACACTATGAATAGACCTATAGTCGGAGTAAGGCACCACAAATTACAATTATTCAGAACCTATTTAGTGAATTGCATTTGCATATCCTCTCTTCTCTCAATTTTTTGTATCTTCTTCCCATATAGTAAACAAACTTTATTAACAACAGTTAGCAATTTCAAAGATTTTAAAAGCAACTCACCATCAAAATTACAAAAATAATCAATATGCTATATGCCCCATTGGAGAAGATAATTCTCATAGAAATTTATTTTTCTCTTTGGTAACAGATTTTTTTTTCTTAGGAAAAAAAAGTTCACTGGAGCATCGCCAAAACAAGTGTTTCACAAAATAACAATCTTTTTTCTACATTATACATTAATTATTGTATATACTTAACTTTCTATATAATCTGAATTTCTACAACAATGATTACTAATGATCAACCAATATTAAATAGCAAATATATTTTGGATGCTTCAGCTAAATCAGGCTTAGGACCAACAATCTTTTCTGTGAATATAAATCTAAATGAATAGCAACTGAAACAAAGTGTTTCTCATAGAAATACCATTCAACATCTTGATGGTTTAAGATAATATTAAAATATGCAAATTTGATTAAAATATGATGATCTCAAAATGCCAGAAAGCCACAACTATATACTAGAAAAGTATAGTCATCATAGTGATTGGCAGTATAAAGTAAAAACAATATATAAAGATATGCATAAATATGAAACAATAGCTGCCACACTGGTACTGTTGAGAAAGGAAAGAAGAATATTTAATTCTTTATTGAATAGGAACAATCTCCAGGTCTGACTCAGTGTGAGAGCAGCATGAAAAGAGAAAAACAAGATGACAATGCTCCATAGAAGTTAGACAGACACTAGACTCTCCTAAATGCCTTACACTGTTCAACAAACAGATTCACTAATCTGTTAACCTCATACAAATAACAACTGCCCCTAACTCTGACCCAAACTTCTAACTAAAACTAATGCTAAACCAACTCTATGATACATCTGTTTGGTCCATGATAGCTCCTGGCCCAATCCCCTTCTTCCTAACATAGACCTGTTTTACTACAGGCCTACTATCAATAGCCTACTTAAAAATTGCATAAGTACAATTGAACCAAATATCTACAAATTATTATTATATCATAGTGAATTCCTGATCTTCGTCAGAATAAAATGTCTTATATGACTTGAAAACAGACATCTAAAGTAAAATGTTTTACTTTAGATTTGTCATCTTTAATTGGTAAAAGTTTTTTCGATTTGTCATCTTGTCGCGATTCCAATTGCAAAAAAGAGTAACTTGTTTTGAATAAACTAGTAATTGGATTTCTCTTCTTTTTAAAAGGAGAATTGCACAAAATATTATTATACAAAAACTCCAAAAAAAAGTAACTTGTTTTTGAATAAACTAGTAATTGGATTTCTCTTCTTTTTAAGGAGAAGTTGCACAAATATTATTATACATCCAAAAAAAGTAACTTGTTTTTTATAAACTAGTAATGACTTTCTCTTCTTTTAGAGAGAAGTTGCACTATCATTACATAGAAAAGAGCTTTTATATAAGTTAATAATTAAAATCCTTCTTCTTTATTTAAATCTCAAATCAAAAACACATTACCAAACTATTTTTAACATAACATTGTCTTTTAAGCTAAAAAATCATTAAATTACTAAACAAATTTAATTTCATTTAATTTTAGTTTTGTTTAGTTGGAATTTATTTTGCATAAATAGTCAACTTTTTTTTCAATGTTCTTTCAATAAACCTATAAAAAAAAACGTTATTTCTTTAAAATAAGCTTAAGAAAGCATGCACTTAAAACTCTTTTTTTAATTTTAACTTTAAAGTAGAATTTTATATAATCCATAAAATTCAAGTCAAACTCTATCCAAAAACCTAAAAAATAGAGTTCCTATAGAAGTAATTGGAAAAGAGAAGCACAAAAAAGAGAATTGTGTCTTTAAAGAAGAGAAGCACAAAAAAATTGATACAAACACTATCTAAATATTAAAGATATGTGCTACTCTTAATTAAAATTTGGTCAGTGTTTTAACAATATACATGAATTGTGTCTTTAGCACTTTTTCTTTTGAAAAAAAAAAATAACAACTTCAATAAACTACATTCAGGGGTCTTTTTCTAGCATATTTAATAAATGTAAAATACAATAGTTCTAGTTACAAGCCCCATATAATAAATGGTGTTTCATCTTGGCATATGATTAATTTGGTGCTTCATTGCTTGTTTAGAATGTCGTTTTTTTTTTAGATTATCATTATTAATTATTAAATAATATTGCTTATATGGAAATTAATATTATGTTATTTTTAATTATAATGATAGATATTTGTTATTTGGGCTTGTATCTGGGTATGTAGTTGAGTTAATACTTGGAGAAAGAGTTTTGTCACTCACAATGGTCTTATTCAGCTTGAGTAAGATTACTTTCCGTGAAAGATACCTATGGTCTCTTACAAAAAAAAAAATGGTTACTTGGCCTTATGATGTGAATAAACCTATGATGGATTAGACTCTCAAAATAAGATATCCCTGATCCCATTTGATTGCTATAAAACTGTTGTCCCATTAGACAAATTTGTACGTACAACTTGCAAAAAAAGCTAGCCACAATATAGAAAAGTAGTTTTCCTTCATTCTTTTTTCCTTACAGGTTTAGATCAAGATTGCAAGCATGGTATCAAGTCTCTCTCCAAGGTTAGATCAAGATTGTGAACATGAACTAAGAGTTCTTTTAAGTACAAGCATTCTTAAATTATATGTTGAGAACAAGCTATATTATGTATCTTTGTGTGATAAGATCCAATATCTATTTTCTAAAATTCCATCATAGATACAAAAATATTGCTAGTTTTGGCTACTTAATATTCACATGCTTTAGGTAGTGAGTTGGACACATAAAAGAAGAAACTTAGACAAATGTTTTTTGTCGATATCCTCACATCAACCAATCAAAATTGATTAATAAGTAATTGATCACACACTACTTGAAAATGATATTCTACTAAAAAAATGAGATGGTCCAAATGTTCTTGAAGTTCTACCTCCAATTGGATCATTTGTATATATGCATTAGGATCCCAAATATAAATAATATTGGGATACAAATTCTTAGTGCTTAAAAATGACTATTTGATCTGTGCATGATATCATGAAAAACATACAAATTTTTTTTTACTGTTAATTAGTGTTGGCATTTGGCAATAGGTTTGAAAAAAGCATTTAAAATTGTGAAATTTAGATATTTGTACCCTTGCAAATAAGGAACAATGATATATATGTTTGGAATAGATTTCATTTTGAGAGAGTTGAAAAAATACTGTTTCACTGTTAGGTTCTATACATCTGCCCTTTTTTAAGGCATTTTTTAGATAAATATTATTTCCCCCCTTTTTTCCGGATGCTAAATATTTTTGTTGAACTGCACAAAACATTATACCAAATCATACATAACTGTACAACACACAACCTCAATGTTTAATCTTAAAGTGAGGAGTCAGCATGACTTAGTCGTTTCTTCCTGTATCTCCATGCAACCTGAATGCGGATTGCTGCAAGGGATCTCCAATAAGGTGATTCATACCTAAAATAATACAATTATCAAATGATTATGTCAGCCATGGATTTCAAAAGAATCAAGACAGACCTTATGGGAATTCCATGGTGGCAACTACAGTTGTCTGAGGGGAGCCAAGCTTAACAAGCACAAAAACACTGAGGCCAAATTAAAGATATAATACATATAATGTACTAATAATTCTAGAAAAAAAAATTAAAGGGTGGGGGACATAAACTCCACATCCTTAACTACCCTTCTCCTGGATCAAAATTTTTGTGAGGATAATAAAGCTGTGCTAGTCCCTATTTCATTAGTTAACTTTCATTTTCTTCAAGTCATAAATTGGTCAAGAAGATTATGCTGAATCATAAATATAGATACAGGACAAGGGAATGACCTTAATGCTCCTTGAACACGCGGACTACGCAAGAATCTTGTGAAAAGGATTGTGACTTCTTCAAGGTCTGCAGCTCGGAGTGAAAGTGCTTCCACATTTGTTAAGCATCTTATTGTCCTGTTGCTAAGTAACCTCTGTCCAGGAAGCCTTACTCTTCTGCCATCTGCAGGAGAAATCAAATTGGTGAACCATGCTGATAAGTGATAACTATACTCCTTTTGACCTCTAATTTAGAATGTTTAGTTATTAGGAATTTTGTCATTGCATCAAGTATTGCTATACCTGTGCTGACAGAAGAATGCTCAAGATACCATGTCAGGAGTTCTTCACCACAAGCATCCCCTTCAGATAAAGGGATTCTGGTTCCATCTTCTCCAATGCTCTCCAATTTACCACGCACCACGAATACCATCTTCTCTACCACAGCACCATGACTCAAAATTCTACCTCCTTTGATGTATGTCTTTGGTTTTAGTCTCTCACAAATGGCATCTAAGATAGGCTCATCCATTAGAGCAAAAATTCGAACCTGAAGATATTTAGATCCTCATGTTATGGAAACAAATTGTTAGAGAGTAATAAAAGAAAATTAAATCATCATTACAAACTTTCAGGATTGTTACACATACTAAGGCTTTAATATATCATTGTTTAGATTCCTTAAAAAGATGAATAAAGCTTTGTCTTCAAAATTGTTTAGACATTTAAACTTGTATCCAATTATAGGAGGTTACAAATAGAGGCAAAAGCAAAACAAACTTTAAAATGAAAGAGAGTGGATGAGATTTTGAAGTTCACTTAAGATCTAAACCACATACTTACAATCCATTCAAGGTATAAGCATGATAAATTAGGGTAATCATGACTAGTCATCTATGCCACAGATATTCTGCTGCTTACTTTCTTAACAAATTTGAAGAGATGGCGTCTTATGTCCACTTGGAGATCTTCTGGAAAATTCTCCAGTAGCATTGCTTCATTCACCCCCCTTGTTGCAGTCCAATTATATCGTTCAGCCTCTCGTACTCTCCTGCATGACAAACATCATTCATAGCTTTTACATTCGCTTGATCCATTATTTCATATGACATAATACCTAGATACATATGACAAATAGTAGACATACAATTTCTGAAAACTTAGGCCTGTAGACATGATATATTATAGAATACTTGGTCGCTCTTCATATGTGTATATTGTCTACATAACTGCCCAATAAGATGTTCTCAAATCTCAACAACTATTTTTCATATGTGAAGGGTTAAGTGTACTAAATATGTACATTGTGATTGATCATAGTTAATAAGCACACATACAGAAACAAGGACACATACCCCTAAGGGAGAGGCAACCCTTATGAGGAAATGGCTATCAGCGAGATGGAGCCACCTTAGATTTTGATTCTCTCATGTGTGATCCTTATTAAATTTAATTTTTTATATTTCCTGCATTTGTCGTTTGACATGTTGTATTTCTTCTTTTACTTCTTTGAATCATAAGGTGTTAAAAATGTTATTTCTTTCCAAACAGGTGATTTGAAAATTATTTGATTTCTATGCACATATTCTATTGAGACTATTTGAATAAATTGTACTCAGTCTTTTAGCTTGTTTGTTACAGAGTATGAAAAAATTAAAAGAAATAAAAGCCCGTGTTTTGTGCTTCCCCTTTCTAGTTCATGGTGGTTGTTATGCCTTCACTAAGTCTGCATAACTCATCCTTTATTTATTTTTCCCATCCAAATTCTTAGAGAACTGAGTAGCAGACTGCTTGCAGTTTTAGATTATCCTGCCAGTGTCACTTCTTTGGTAGGCCTTCCTTGTTTGGTGGCCCTTTGCTATTATTTTTGGTTCTTGTACATTTTGCAACTATAGTGAAAGTCTTGAGTATGTTTTAAGTTGTACACTTGTAATAAATACTTTGATACAGTGAAGTGCTATATTATATCCTATGAATATTACTGGATTTGATACATGAAGTTATGTGGATTTTGGTTGGCAGTATATTCATTTTGACAGGTGTTTATTATTTTGGACATGTTGAATTTTAGAGGAAACTTTACTGAAATTTATGTAAATAAAAGTATAGTCTATATGGAAAATGATTTTGCTAAGTATATATGTTTATGATACTTAAGTTTACCAGGCTAAGGGTATTTCAGTTAGCTTAACCTGTGAGTTGGTAGCTCAGTTTTTGGATCATGTCACATTGTCAAGAAAGGGAGTTGTGGGAGGGGATGGGAGTTAACAACCAATGACTTGAATCAAGAAATAGACAAACTCCATTGACAGTGTTGATTCATGAAAAGAACGAGAAATTTTTTTACCTTCTTAAGTATTCTGGTAGGCGCCGATGACTCATCCATTGCTCCACATCACGGCGCCTAAGTTGCATTTCTAGCCTCCTATAAAAGGGAAGGAAGAAAATAAATCGAGCATGTTACCACACCAAACACATTAGCACTTGACCATCAAAGTTTGCTTAAAAGTTGCAGTATTAGATAAGTTCTACCTCCGTCCAAGACCTTGAAGAAAGTTTTGTATGTTCCCAATGAGAAGTGCAAAAAGCAAGAGTCCCAATCCAATTATGGCCATAGTGAAAAGGACTTCCCACACAAAATCGCTAGGTACTTGGTTCCAGCCAGAGTACTGGTTTGCTGTATAAAGATCATGTTAAAGAGGAGAAAATAGAGACATATTTGATTGAAACCGTGTGTCTAAATACACCACGAAAATGCGTTTATATAGGCTTATTACATTAATTACACATAAATAGAAAATATTCAGTTTCTTCTAAATCGAAGATTACATGCCTATAAACTACAATAAATACAGAATATTTTATTTGATTTTCAACACTCCCCCAAGCTGAGCATATAAATCATATGCACCAAGCTTGGTACATATATAGTCAATTCTTGGTCCCCTCAAAGACTTGGTGAAGATATCTACAGCTAGTCACTAGAGTTGATGAAGTTCGTGGTAATGTCTCCTGACTCGATCTTCTCCATGATAAAATGGCAATCAACCTCAATATGTTTGGTTCTTTCATGGAAGATAGGATTGGATGCAATATGAAAGCGCTTGATTGTCACAAATCAGTCATTTGCGTGGACTCTTCAAACTTGAGTTCCTTGAGAAGCTACTTTAACCACATAAGTTCACAAGTTACTAAAGCCATGACCTTATATTCTGTTTCAGCACTAGATCTTGCTCTAACATTTTGCTTCTTACTTTTCCAGGATATCAAGTTTCCTCCGACCAACACACAATACCCAGAGGTGGATCACCTATCACTGGGTGAACTGGCCCAATTGGCATTGAGTACCCAACTATTTGAGTATGTCCCTATCTTCATAGATGAGGCTTTTACTAAGAGCACTCTTAATGTATTTGAGTATCCGAATTATCGCATCCCAATGGTCCTTAAGGAGAGTTCAAGAATGGCTTACCACACTCACAGCAAAGGCAATATTGGACGAGTGACTGTGAGATAGTTTAGCTTTCCAACTAGTCTCCTATATCTCCAGGATCTAATAAGGGCTCCCTTTAATTGGGTAGCAGTCTAACATTAGGATCCATAGGAGTGTCTGTTGGCTTGGCATTTAATAGGCCAGTTTCTTCCAGGATGTCAAGAGCTATTTTCTCTGAGAGATCACTAAACCATCCTTGATTGAGCAACTTCGATACCTAGGAAATACGAAGCTTACCAAGGTCTTTAGTCTGGAATTGTTGGGAGAGGTATTGTTTCAAACGGAGAATGCCATGTTATCATGCTTGTAATGACGATGTTGTCACATAAATAATTAGATAGATGCATCCCTAGGTGAATGGCGATAAAAAATAGAGTGGTCAGCTTCACTAGTCAAACCGAACTGCTGTACAATGGTACGAAAGCGGTCAAACTAGGCTTGGGGGACTGCTTAAGTCCATATAGGGACCTACGAAGCCAGCACACCATAGTAGAGGACTCCCCCTGAGCAACAAACCCGAGGTTGCTCCATGTAGACTTTTCATCAAGATCGCCATGCAGGAAAACATTTTTAATATCAAGTTGGAAGAGGGGCCAACGGCAAATGGCAACCATAGAGAATAAGAGGGGATAGACGCCATCTTGGCTACCGGAGAGAAAGTCAGTATAGTCCTGCCCATATACCTGGGTGTATCCTTTGGCCACCAGATGAGCCTTGAAATGATCAATGGTTCCAGGGCCAACTTTAAGAGTGTATAGCCAACGACACCCAACAGGATTTTCCAGCGGGAAGAGGAACTAAATCCCAGTACCACTGCTCTGAAGTGCACACATCTCGTCAATCATTGCTTGTCACTTCAGGGTGAGATAAGGCTTCACCTGAAAAGTTAGGGATAGACACAGAAGACAAAGAAGAGGCAGGTATAATGTAAAGGAGAAAGACATGATAACTGAGGTTAACATAGTGAGAGACGGGTTGCGAGTAGAACGAATACCTTTTTGTAGAGCAATGGGCCAATCAATGTCAGGGGACAAGCCCAGATCCGGTAAAGAAGATGACGCCAAGGAAGAGTCTGACAGGGCTCTACTATATCTACAGAGCTGTAGTAGGTGCGGGTGTAGGAAGGTCACCAGGGGTTGGCGACGTTGATATGTCTGAAGAAGTCGCACGGCCAGAGGCTCGCTAACATTGTGATTCTCCACAGAGGAAATAGATGAAAGGGGGACACGAGCAGGGTATCAAGAGGAGCAGAAAAACAACTATCGGGAGGGAGGGAGTAGACTTAAAAAATGAGACATCGGCGGAAATGAAATACCTTTGAAGGGTAGGAGAGAAGCAGCGATATCCTTTCTGCGATCAATGGTAACCCAAGAAGACACATTTGATGGCCTTTGCAAAGAGTTTGTCAAGACCCGGAGTCAAGTTGTGGACAAAGCAGGTGGAGCCAAAGACCGAGGAGGAAGCTCATGAAGGGGTGAGTGAGGAAAAAGGACCGAATGGGAACCTGATCATTCAGGATAGAGGATGGCATGCGATTGATGAGGTAGCAGACTGTGAGTACAGCATCACCCCAGAAGCATGGGGGGCATGACCGTGGAGGAGAAGAGTCCGAGTGGTTTCAATGAGATATCTGTTTTTTGCGTTCAGCCACTCTGTTTTTTGAGGGTTGGGCACAGGATGTTTGATGGAGAATGCCCTTGGATGCCATACAGTGCTGAAACTGATTAGATAAATATTTACAAGCATTATCACTATGAATAGAGCGTATAGGAATACCAAACTAGGTTTTAATTTCATGATAAAACTTCTTAAAGAGGGAAAAAAGCTTGGATTATTTTTATTAAACTAACCACGTACAACGAGAAAAATCATTAATAAAAGTGACAAAATATCTAAAACCAAAGGGGGTAACAATACGAGAGGGACCCCAAACAGAATGGACTAAGGAAATGGGGACATAGCCTGTTTATTGACTCTATCATGGAACGTAGTACGAGTGTATTTTCCTAATTGACAAGACTCACAATTAAGACTAGACATTTTAGAGAGACTGGGTACCATCTTCTGAAGCTTCGGCAAACCAGGATGTCCCAGCTGAGCGTGGATGGTCATCGAGAGACTGTGGTTGAGCATGCTTGCAAAGGTAGAAGATAATAGAAGCTATGAGACTCACATTCGATGCCAATCATCCGTCCCGAAGTCCGATCCTGCAAGGTAACAAATCTTTAGTAAAGGTAATGATAAAGTCATGGGATTGGGTAAGACGATGGACAGAAAGCAGGTTAAAAGGGCAATCAGGGACATATAACATAGACTCGACAGTTATGGAGGGAAGGGGATGTGCGATGCCAATGCCTGGACTTTGTTTGAGAACCATTGGCAGATGTAATGTGGGTAAATACAGATGTAAATAGAGAAGAGAAAAGGAACGATTATCAAAGATATGGTCAAACGCACTAGAGTCAAGCACCTAAGGACCCAAGGAAGGAGATTAGAGATGCAAGCAATAGAATTACCAGTGTGTGCAACTGAAGCAGTAGTGCCAGGGGTCTGGCGAGTCTCAAACCACTTGACAAAATCTTCATAAGTAGCCGGGGTGGCTCGGGGTTGATCAGCAGGCTGAGTGGTTTCTGCGAGGTGTGTGAGCCACATTGGTGGGACAGGGGGTTTACCATGTAACTTCCAGCAACGGTCAATGGTATGCCCGTGGCGATGGTAATGCTCACACTTAGGACGATTCTTTGAATGAGAAGTCCCAGTTCGAATGCATCCGAAAGTAGTTCTCTAGGATGCAAGAGCAGAGGTATCATCAATTGTGGGAGTAGGGATCTCCACAGGCACCTTTGGTGGAAGGCAAAGGAGGGTAGAAGAAGCGGATGTCATTGTAGGGACCATGGGTGACCCAAGAATCTGGTCACGAGCAGCAGAATTCTCTGGCGGCAAGCCATAAAGGGCAAGGACCATGAAAAAGGCACTTCGATTCTCTAGTTCTTTCTTAGATTCAGCTGAAGTCGATGGCAGGAGGCAAAAGTTCATTAAAATCATAAGACAGCATGAACTCTCCCAAGATATGCAAACATAGGGCCATCAAAGCCCTGAGGGGCAATGAGGGTCATCAAATCATGGCAAACTATATAGGCGCTGTGTGTCATTAGTATAAAGGGCGCGCACCTCGGTCCAAATGGATTCACAAGTGACGTGGGGCCGAAAATCGGCTTAATAGAGGGGTGAAGGGTGGATTTAATTGTACTGCATAATTGGGCATCAATCTTCGCCCATTGTGCACGTTCACTGCTTTGACAGAATCAATGGTACTAATGAGGTGGGCTTTGTAGCCTAGACCACTAATCCATAAGGTGATGTTCGAGGCCCAAGTGGAGTAGTTCAAACAGTCTACTTTCTCAGTAGAGAGTGGAAAGTTCAGGAAGATAATGGTGTTTGCCTTAGGTGGAGTAGAGGAGCCAGAGGAAGCCATGGTGAATGGTAAAAAAAAATAGTCAAAACGACCAGCACATGAACAGTACCTGACGGCAGGTAGAAAACAAGGGGCGGTCAAAAATTGCTCGGATGGAGGCGAAAGTCGAGGATGAGGTCACCTGGTGGAAGGGGGCGACGGCCACGCCAGAATCGCGGCCGGAGAGGCGCGCGCCACGAGCAAATGAGAGGCGCTGTGTGGAGCAGAGTGGAATGCGCGTGATGGCAGGTGGACCTTTGATGGTGATGCTGTCAATGGATCGGTGGAGATCTGCAGATGCAATCCGGATGGTGAGTCGGTGCTGGAAAGGTCGGAGGAGCGCCGTTGGCCGGCGGAGGTGGCCGGAGCGAAACGCCGATGTAGCGAAAAAACGCGCTGGAACAGAAGGCAAACCGAAGACATACACGGTTCACCAAAAAATTTGTCTCCAGGACAGTGGGTCACTTAGAGGCACGATTCTGGAGATGCCTCTGTCAGGCTTAGATATCATGTTAAAGAGAAGAAACAGAGACTATTTGACTGAAACTGTGTGTCTAAATACACCACGGAAATGCGTTTATATAGGCTTATTACCTTAATTACACTAAATAGAGAAATTCACTTTCCTCTAAATCGAAGATTACATGCCTACAAACTACAATAATACAGAATAGTTTATTTGATTGTCAACAGATCACATTGGGTATAATTGTTAGAGATATTAAACCATTCATATGCATTCACTAGTTTTAGTTTTTTAAGAGTGTTGGTACTAGTTGGACCTTGACAAATGACATTGACATTGAGCTAGTAAACCATTTTTATACATTAAAATCATTTTCTACATTGAGTTCTTGAGTGGTGTAGATGCAACAAATTTTACACCAATGTCATTTGATCCTCATTCTGCACTATATATGTGTATCAATTACTACTAAAAGAACAAACAATTAAGAACGAAATGCAATACCAGTAATCCCCAAAACAGAGCATATACATATTTGGTGACCATATCTGTTGTGTAGTAAGAGGCACAGCATTGGCATAAATCCCATAAGCAAAAGAAACCACCGGAAGAGGATTCCAACAAGCAATGGCATCTGTATTGTTGTTCCACTGGTTTGATGACAGGCCATGCTGATTGTGTCCATTATGGCCATGTCCACAATCAATGAGTGTCAGGCATCCAGGTATATTAGAATTATAGCAAGCATTTCGAAAACATTGATTAACCCTCTGGAAGAAAGGGGAGAGAGAAAAGGAGAAAGTTAGCAAAATGAATGTTAACCTTCATTTACTGAATTAAATCCCTGATCTAATTGAATCTCTCATCTTCAAGCATCCAAGGAAACATAACAACTTTGATAGTTGAATTTCATTGCCAATACTGCAGTAATATATACAAGGACAAAAATTTCCTAGGACATATTAGTATCACATTGACAAAGCACTTCATCCTGCCTATAAATCTCACTACATATGTTATATTACAAACACACGGAAATGTGCATTCAAATGAATCAAGTATTATTTCTTATGCCTTCTCTTTCTGTTCTTAAAGGATTTGATGGCAGGCAGCAATTGTGGCTTATGCTAGACAAAAAATAGGAGCTTGCCTCATCCTGAATGAAGGTGAGAACTTATGGTGCATTATGGAATTTTAGTGAGGAAGAAATATGGTATTTTTGAAATAAGCATCAAATGCCATTTTCACTCACCTGTAGAGCAAAGAGGTACCAGCAAGAGCCCACAACATGGCCAGCTAGGATATAAATGAGAAGGTTTATAATGAAATTTGCCCAGGCTGACTCAAATATGAATCCTGCAGGAGACTGGCCAAACAGCATGGATAGAAACCTGAATAATCTGGGAATATACTGCACTAGGATCGCTGCACGCAGAACATTCTTAGCATAATTTGCTCCCCTCAAGGATTTTGGTAGGACAGACAATAACATTACCTGCATATATTTCACTATATATGTCATCACAAGGAGTTTTGTGAGTATAAAAAACCATTCATTTATAGAACCCTTTCCTTGCATTGCCACCTATTTGGTCTCAAGCGCACGGTCACATCCACAGATATTGTATTCCTTAGGATGACACATCAAAAGGAGAAATCATTTTGGTTCAGTTCAAACTGAACATGATGACAGAGAACCAGAAGCAGTTTATAAAAATAAAGATAGAAATAAGACAGAAAAAAACTACCCAGTTAAGCATTACTCTGCCACAGCAAGAGAGTTGTTATTAATAAAAATGCATTTCTAGCCAATAAGTAGAAGGTTAAACTTTTAGGATAGTTGATTCCTAAAAAGGTATCAGAGCCTTTATGACTAGTTGTCTTGTTGCTCCTATTCTCTTGATTAATTTCAATTAATGTAAGGTGAGGACTGTGGCATGTCTATGGTTCAAGTGGAAAGAGTATTTGCAAGCAGGAGTTCAGGAGAGATAAAAATTCTTATGCGCATGCATGTAATAGCTATAAGTTTTAAACAATTGGCTCTTGCAACAGTAATTACAATAGATTCTATCATAGTATACAGCTTCTCCTATGTATGCCTTATTTATTTAGGACAAATATATCATAACTAAATAATTGGTATCTCGTACTATCAAAAAATGAAAAATAAAAAAATGATATCTCGGAAATACACAAGAAAAGAAATTGAAACCTCAAATTCATAGGAAACCCTTATACCAGTTTTGGAGGGGAAAAACACTTATAAACTGAATCTCTAACACATAAAAATATAAAAGATTCCAAATTGATGATCTGATCTCAGTAAAATAGCAACATCAAGGACTTCCTGTTTTCCTTCTATGTCAAAGATACAAGACAACTGATAATTTAACTTTGACAAGAACATATATTGCACAAGATGACTAGAAAAAGGTATGGTTTGAAAATTGACAATGTCCAGGAACTGGAGAGAAATTATCAAAAGTAATCATGTTCAATTGTTAGCTTGCATATTTCATAATACACATTACGAATTGGGAGGATAAGTACAGATAGATACCTTAAATACTAAGTTACAAGGAGCAAACTCAACCAAAAGAAAAAAGTTTCCAAAAGGAAGAAAGGCAAATGGGAAGAAATTTACCTGAGGAAGAGGAAATACAACAAATAAGTCCATAAGAAAATAACCCTTCAGGTAACGAAGAGCAATTTTCTTTGGATGGTCAACTAAATCTCCTGCACCAACCACCCTCGACTCAGGAGAAACAAAAGCCAACCTAAACTGCACAAGGCAACTTGGTAGAGTTATATAAGCCTTAAATTATGAAAAGGAAGCAGACTAGACTTAAAAAAATTAACCATATTTAGGATTCAGGACACATTGACTTTTTCCCCCCTTTTAACCTGAACTACTAAACAATAACAAAGCAAGATACACATAAGTCAAGAATGCAGCACTACTAAATATTATAGATATGGCTATAGCCCAAACAACCATATCTAAGGTTCAGGACACATTCATTTTTTTTCCCTATTTGACCTTGATAGAGTATGAGTATCTCGTATAGTTGTTGCTGTTCATTTCTGAATTGCTGCACATGTTTAATATGCGTAATTGTTAGTTAGAGATTAGGATTGTGTTACAGAACAGAATCAGTAGTAACAGAACAGATTTCTGACAACTGGCCTACAGCTACCACTTTACTATAACTCATTGTGATCCTTGTACTCAAAAACTGAGAAAGTCGTAATACAAAGTTTAGGTTCAGCTGCAGATATTTCTCTCTTTTTCTATTTTCTCTAATTTTCCCATAGTTCCCTTCATTTCCTCACCTAGCAAACTTTATCAGACCTGATACACATAAGGTAATAGCCTAATCTATTTATTGTTAGTGTGAATTATTCATTTTTTATTCCAGTCCATCCTATATAAGTTGGTTGACACTGTATGACTTTTTGTTAGTAAATAATAAATACTATTCACCAAAAATAAATAAATACTCTAGGGTTTGTATATTGGAAGAACAATCCTATGCAATTTATAGATTAACAATTGTCTCAAATTAAGTGTGGCTGTAGTGAGAGTGGTCGGTAGCTCAACAGATGTCAGACAGACTTACAGAAAGGAATAGCAAAAATTTCCTTGAATAGTACAAATATCCTTTGATTGGTTTTATTAGCCTAAAGCCTATTAATTTGGTGCTAGAAAACTTTTCTGACACACATTCATCACAATATTCATCTTCTCAAAAACCAATAACATTGAATAATAGAAACAGGAAACAGCTTGAAAATATTTTCAAACTAAAAAAGAATCATTCTATGAATATATGGATTTACAGAATTTAAAAGCAGGGGGAATGGAGGGGGAAACTTCTAGAAAGGTGGTTGTTGGGAAGTTACCTGGAGAAGAATGTTAAGGAAATATATGAAGTCATTCATGCTTCTGACTATAACAAGTACTTTTGTCAATCTCCAGTTGATAACTATGCAATTATAATCCTGCACCGGAAAAATGCAAATTAAATTTCACATAGTTGCAGGGAAAGATATGTCATCAGAACTTGCAAAATTTTTGTAACTAAATAAAAGGAAAATAATCATATTCATACCTGCTGAACATAGAATAAGAAGAAAAATAATGGATCCACAAAAATTGCAACCAAGCAAGAAATGGCCAGAACCTTGTTCCAATGTTGTATGAATTTAGAGTGAGGGTTCATAACTCCAGGAACAAAAGAAGAACAGAAAGAAGTAAGTTTTCTAGTGAAACCCTTGGCATCCCCATAAAGAGCATTGTGGAACTGTAGACATTGAAAACAGAAGTACAATTGGTTATGTGAAAGTGATAGTAAACATAAATGTACTACAAAAGGAAATGGAAAAGGTTACAAGAAGATAAAGTATAATGATAAAGAAAAGCTTGTAGGAGCCTTTGGAAAATGAGCTATTAGATAAAATAATGAGACAGCTTGAAATTGTTAATTGACAATACTTTTATTGCCCCTCAAAGGGAATAATGGCAAAGACAATAGCAGTAGTTTTTAACAGTAAAAAGAAAAAAAATGCTCCAATGAATATAAGAATTTTGTTAAGATTATAGTGCTAATGAAAGTCTTGAGGGTTAAGAGTGGTTTCTTGTAGTGTACCCAGAGAAAGGGAAAAAGGATCATATGTTGTTGTTAATACTATTATAACTAGAGGTATGTGGTCAGTGTTAGGTTTTACAAAGTCCAATAAAAACATCTATAGCACAAAAACACATATTATGACCATGGATTTAAAGGCAACTGAAACAATAATCTATTATAGTAAGAAAGACAGACACCTTGGGATCAGATGTAGTCAAAGCTTTTGGATTTCTTTGCTGAGAAGCATTGAAGTAAGTAGGACAAGTATTACAATAAGGATCATTACAAATTCCCAGTTGCCCAGACCTCAGTAAATGTTCATTTTTTTTATCATAGTTTTTATTCCAGTAATTTGAACCCATGCTGCCAAAAATAGCAAATTTGTCTGTCTTGCTCTCCTCTGTTTTGTTTCCTGCTATCGCTATACTATTCCGCAAAAGATGTTCATTTCCTGGTGTAGCATATAGTGAACCAGTATGTCCCACAAGACTAGTTTCTCTCTCATATGATTCCATGGGAATAGAGACTGATGCATTTTGTGTCCGGGATAAAAGCCTTCGGAATTTAGAATGCAAAGTTTCATCATATGATTGTGCATCTGTTTCTGACAGCATCAGCAGCTCACCATTTTCGAAATTAGCCATGCTTCCTTGACAATTCTGTAATATTTTGCAAACATTCAATATATACATTTCTGTATCAAAACAATTTTAAAATCTAATAATTCAATTTAGCTTGAAACTTGAAAGGGGAGGATATAAATTATAAAACAGTAACTACTGCAGTTTCAAAAATCCAAATACTATACAACAGTGACAAAGCCAGATAGAACTTAATGCACTATAAGGGAACTAGTGTTGTTCTCCCCTTGCACTAATAGTCTAAATTAATTCTTAACCATATCTCAATTTCCATCTACGAACTCCCCTTTTCAAAACCAAAATCAAAAATAAGATAGTGAGGATAGGGAATGTTAAAAGTGACTATTAAGCATTCGTGAGTGATCGTGTTTGGTATATCGATGAATTTTAGTTGGCTGCTGGTATCAGAGCCAGGTTATTCTAGAATGAAAGAGTACCTATTTTAATGTTTGGAGGGAGAAAAGAAGAAAAGTTGTGAAGGGGTGAAATAATCTTATGGATTTGGAATCCCCTTTTAGTAGAAATGGAACTATTATAAAGACTTGTAATGAATCCTCTTATGTAAAATCCTCTGAAACTTGGTAGAAACCAATTAAACATCCATTGACCTATACTAATGATACAAAATCTTTGAGATGCATGTCACATCCAAATTCCAACCTCTAGTGTGTGGTGTGCAGAGTAAATAAACACAAAAAACACATCTGCACCCTGCAAGCCTTTACAAGCATCAGTGCTTGTGTCCAAAATTAACATATATACGTACTGTGTGTCTCATTGCAACAAGGTTATAATCAAATAAAACAACAAAGGTACATCCAGAAAGAGTAGTAATACCAGTTTGAAGCTTTCTAAATGAAAAGCCAAAACCTTGATTCCGTCAAGTTTATATTACAGCATGCATTTTTGAAAGCCTGTTGATCATTGGGGAGTGGGGTGGGAATAATACCAATGTGAAGTTGTAAAGTTGAAGAGTTTGAAAAAGTTGAAAAATTCAGCTGTGACATGAGATTGTGAGGGACAATGAAAGAGAGTTGGAATTCTCATTGAGTGTGATGGTCTGTTGCAACTTCCAGCATTTGTATGAATGGTTTGAATTCTTTGGAATTAAAAACATAATAACATAATAATATAAAACCTTCCGTTTACTTTTTCATTTTTTTGTTTGTCTTACTTTGTTCTCTCTTAGGATTTGGTGAAGTAAGAAAGAGGAACCGAACATTGTTACTTTGCAGCAAAGGGTGTTGTTTCAGTTGAGATTCGGACGAGTGTAGGGCCACTGACACAGTTGTTGGCAGCCCTGGTTAGCAGCACGGTTCAGTAAACACTTCCCTTGGGCTATGCCTATAACAATGGTCGGTGGCGTCACTCACCGTTTCCTTAGTTTTATTATTATTAGTTTAATGACTATGTACAGTATAAAATTTTACACAGTCAACCAATAAAAAATTATCATTGTTATAATTTTTAAGATAATTGTTATAAAAATTAATAAATTTATCATATATAATGATTTGCAATTAAATGATATTATAAAACTAATTTACACTGTTTGGTATATAATTTACTTTCTCTCTTATTATCATTATTACCCAAAGCTTTCTGGTCAAACACTGCGAATACCTGAACCGGATGGAAACCGAACTAGCTAATACTTGGTACTTGGATGGGATCAGCTCCGCTCCGCACCTGACATAAAGGATAAGATTAAATATATTAGCTATCAAATTTAGTAAAAATGAAACTTCTAATAACTTTTTATTAAGATTAAATTTTAACGATCTAATAGTTAAATTTAAAGTTCTCGTAAAGTAAATTAAGTTTACAAAATTTAAGATAAATAAAAAATTAATTGATACTTCATTATCTCACTTTGTTTTAACATATGATGTGTTATTTAAAATATAAGTAAATAACTATTATTTAATTACATATATAATTAATATAATTAAATTTGATACTTGATGTATATATATATATATATGAGATTTGTTAACATACTCAAATTAAAAACAAGTGGTTGTATGTTAGCAAATACTTATAAGGTTTGCTAATGTACACCCATTTATTTTTTAGTTGAAGTACGTTAGCAAGGTTATAACTAGGATTACCTTAAAATATTTCAATGGTGTAGCTTGTTAACATATTATAACTAAAAAAAAATAAGTATACGTTAGCAAATTCATTATATATATACTATGAGAAAAATATTTTTTTATACTTCAAAAAGTTGTTTTTATGTAGGAGCAAGAGGAACAAATATTGGTTGTACAATTATGAATAATCAAAATTAAAGCTACTTAAAGTCATATGATCACTTAAAAAGTTACATTTAAAAAACGTTATATAATTATTGTATTTTAACCTTAATCATTCATAATAGAATCTAATGATCAATATTTTTATTCTTACTCTTACATAATGATGTTCCTTTCACTTGATATGTATCATATATAGGCATTATATAGTGAGATTTATTTATTTTTTTGAAGTGGGAGAAGATTATTTTTATATGAGGATAAAAGGAACAACACTTGACTATATAACCATATATGAATAATTAAGGTTAAAAATTATTTAAAATCGTATGACTACTTAAAAAAGTGAGACAATTTTTATATTTTTACCTTGATTATTCATGGGAATGTTAATGACCAATATTTGTCTCTTTTATTCTCATGTAAAACTAAGTATTTAGTATCAAAAAAATGTTTATCTCATATAATTTTTTATCTTTTATATTCTGATAGAACGAAGAAAAAAGGGTGGGCATCTCTTTTTCAACCGATACAAAATTAGGCATCCTTTTTAATGAAAACTAGAAAAAGGGGGACTCTATAAAAGTTAAATAGAAGTGTGGGAGAGGACCTAGGGAAGAAGGCACTATCCTGTCGTATTAGATGTTTTAAATGCATTAAAGGTATTCTTTAATTAATAGCTGAAGTTTTTTTCTTTTTAAAATATAGAAATCATTGAAATAGACTTTATTTCTTCTAATAAATTCTTTTTCATATACACAATTAATAATCAATTCTCATAGTAACCAATTTTTTAGGGATGACAAAGTAATTCAACTTGTCCCAACCCACCATCAACCTACCAAAAGTGGGGGCGAGCGAGTTGACCCTGTCGACAAAAAGTGGGTTGAAAAATACAACCTACCTCATTTAGAGGTAGGTTGGCGGGTTGTCCCACCAAAAGATAAAAAGGCAGGTTTGTGGATTACGAAATGGAGGGCTGGCAGGTTGACTTGCTAAAACCCACCAAAAAAATCAAAAGAAAAATTAGGAAATATTAAAAAAAATACTAATTCATTTTTTTTAACACATCACTCATTTTATTTTATATACATATACACATTATCCCTTTTTTAATTATATAAAAATATAAATTATTTATATATATCTTAAATATTAGCTGGTTAGGAGGTGGGTTAAGTGGGGTCAACTCGGTGGCCAACCTGTCCTGCCCTGCCTTCAACCTGCCGAGTTGGAGGGTTACGATAAGTTGGTAGGTTGAATTACCTAACCCATCTTGTCATTTTTGGCAAGTTAAATGGGTTAACCCAGTAAGTTCAACCTGCTTTGTCATCCCTAATTTTTTGGTGGTCTTTACTTTGAATCATTATTATTAGTAGTGTGTTACTTTTTTCAGTCATTTTTATAAGAACCAAATTGGAAGTTTTGTTTGGTGTTTTTTATAAGAACCAATCTAGATTGTCTCCTACATCAATTAATATTTTACAAAAATACCCTTAATTATAAGTCTTTTTTTGAGGTCAATAAATAGTAGATAAAATACATTAATGTTTTTGGCTCTTTACAAATTTATCTTTGCCTCGTATAGAGGGCATTTTGGGAACCTTACTTTGCCTCTTCACATGCATAGCCAATAAAAATTAAAGGAATAAATATTAATGATGAAGGAGATTAAAAGAATAAAAAGTCAATAAAAATATTTAAACAAAATTAAGAGTATGTCTCATTATTGTTAAGGACAAATTTTTTTTTAAAAAAAGCATATAAATTTAGGACAAATTTAATGCTATTAACTAAATTAACTAATTTTCTTAGTTTGGTGAATTAGTTAATTATGTCTTATAAAAAGGACCGAAGACAATAATTGCTTTCCATATTGCTCTTGGGGGTTGATTATTTTTTCGAATTATTTTATTTTAATATGAATTTAAAAAATATCGTTTCATGTTATGTTATAAAAAATTTATTTGTAAAATTTCAATTTCACAATTAATATCCAACCGGGAATTTTCAAAGTGAAAGGAATTAAGTCGATTCCCCTTATAATTCAATTTCCTTGAGTTTTGGATAGCCCCGTCCAAACCACTTTTTTTTGGAGGGGGGGGCGCGTGCGCTTTGTAAGAAACTAGTTGGTCACCTGCGCTACGTATGGGATTTTAATATCTTTCAATTTTTATTTACCTACTATGAAACAATAATCATTATTTTATATGACTATATTGATAATACATATGTTTTTAAGATGCAAGGGCGGAAGAAAAACTTATAATAAGAGTCGGTATGTGAATAGTTTAATGTTTTTTTTGAATATTTATAGTAATTTTTTATGTATATAAATACATTCTTAATATTTTTATTTGACATTCTCTATTGTACCTGTATCTTATATTATTAAGTATTTTCTATATATGCATATGGTGTCATTTCTGTTAAGTGTTTTGGTTAAAAATATAGAATTTTTATATTATTGAAATATTTGTATGAATGAACCTCATATAAGGAGAGTCAGGGGATAAAAAAATATAATTACACTCACTTGCCATATATGTATAGGGATAAGAAATTTCATATCTTCCAGAGCAACATTGACTCAAGTAATTTGAGTACATTGCTACTCTTTTTTACTCTTCTACAACCGTGGATTTATGGTTGAAGAGCAGGTTATACAACTTCATTGTCTTCATGTGGCAACTCAACCCAAGTAATTAAGGTCAACTTTTGGTTCATCATCCTCAATTATTTGGGGTTGTTTGGTTGAGCAATTTCTGGTTCTATAAATGGAGCTTCCAGCAAGAGATATGATGAAATAGGTAAAAATAACACAAAACAAATAAGTGTTTATAAAAAAAATAAAAGATGGTGAAATAGGGTAAGAGAACGAGATGAGTGGTCAAATAATACCAAAACCGAGATAAGAAACATAAAAAGGGTGAGGAGTCATACGATAGAAATGAAACATGAGGGGGTAAGGGGTCATACGACAAAAATGAAACATAAAAAGGTAAGGGGTCAGAGGAAACAAAGGAGGTAAGGAAGTGACACGACACAAAATATAAGGCTATCATACAAAAAATTTGTCTTCCACTAATGACTCAGTTCAAAGTCTGCAATTGTTACCTTTCTTCCACTATTTGACCCATTTTCACTCTTGTTTTAATATTTCTTATTGAGAACATAAATGAGCCAATGAGTTCTATTTTATGTAATTAGATGTGTTAAATTTAAGACCTTACAAATACAAATGCATTAAAATTTGAAAGGAAATTCCAATATGAAATAAAATTTGTCTTTGACTTTTGTTTATTGTCAAAGCAAAACCCACCAAAAGAGAAAATCTCAATAATATCGTTAATTAACTACATTTAATCCAATATATATTAAAATAATGAAAGACATCTAATGGTCACAACTTAACATTCATAAAATTAAATAATAAAGAACATTCTAATATAATAATAGCTAACACTGACTGAAATTAATTGACATGACCAATTACATTTAAATATAACAATTATTGGGAAAATGGATATGAAAAGTTACTGAAAATATGTTGTAGATTCTAGATAATTATTATTCTTAAAGAAATAGTTTGCAAACTCAAAAACATAGATAATAATTGTCAACATTATAGTAAATTTTACATCAAACAATTTGACAATAATCAAAAGTATAAATAAATTTTATCACTAACCTCTATAAAGTTATCCACAAGGTTCAAACCCAATATCTTGATTAGAGGATTCGAGTTCAGTTTCACTTGAACCAACGACATGTTAGTAGTTTTTCTTTACATAAAACCCTAATTTCTAATTTTTGTCAACTTAAATAATTGAGGTTTTAAAATATATTTGGAATGGAAAATTGTTTAAAAGTTTTAAAAGATAGAAATTTGGTAAATTAAATCTGAACAATTTTAATAAGATTAATGATTGAATTTTGGAAAGGATTAAATTAAGATTTTTAATTTTGGGTGAGATATTATGTTTAAGTTAATGATTTTAGATTAAAGAGGATTTAATTGGCGAAATTCATAATGTATTTTATATAAAAAGTTAACATTTAAGAGTTTTAAAAGGGAAAAATTAAATATTTGATTATAGCAACCATAAAAAAGATATTAGTGAAAAAAACTTATTATTGTAATAAATTTGGTGTAAAATACATAAAAAAATTGTCAAAGAAGTTATAAGCGTGTGAATGGTATGACCTTTTTTTTCTCTAACTGCAGCAATTTTAGAATTTGGTACGATGTTCTTTTTGGAAATAAATCAATCAATTAACTAATCAATATAGTAGTCATATTTTTTTGTACAAACTTTTTTTAATCATATTATTCATTTTATTTTTTAAATATATTTTTTAATCATATTATGTAAGCTAAATGTTAAACACTTAATACCATCAAAATATTAAAATTTCATGTAGTGTAAATCATAGGTAATTTTAAAATTTCAAAAAGATAAAAATAGAAATAAATTTAAATAAATAAATGATACATGACATAAATTATCACAGATATAAAATTGATGAAATTAATATGTAAAAATTTGAAAAAAATATAAAATTCTAATATCGATATTTTGTCTTAAAACTTATTTTTTTTTATATTTTATAAAAATACCCATGCTGTGTATAAAATATTTCTAATTTAATTTTGTTAAATTTTATAAAATAATCTTTATTATATTTATTTTTTATATTTAATTTACTTTATATCACTAAAATAATGTATTTAATTTTATTGGCAATAAAAAGTTTTTTAAGTTAAGTTTATTTTTTACATACATATATATGAATTGATGTTGACATACATAGACATACGTATCACTTAACTTTTTAAAACAATAATTTAATTGAAAGTATTATTTTGTTGAAAATAAAAAAATAAAAATTATTCTTAACTTCAAACTATTATGTAAAATATATATATATATATATATATATATATATATATATAACTGATAAACAATAGTGTCAAAGGTGGAGAGAGAGACACTTGCATAGAAAAATAATATCCATGAGAAGAGGAAATAAAATTAACTATAATGATTAAATGTCCTATATACCAAATAGTTCTTAAAAACATTTAGCTACTATTATATTTATTATTTATTTTATTGTTTCCTTTTACTGCTACTTGATGTTTAGGCAACCCAACCTACAAGTTCTTTGCCTCCTACTTCATCAACATCCCAAAATCCTACATCGACTATAGGATAGTAAGTTCATATTTATTTCCCTGTTTCAAAGTTTCAGAATGGTGGAATGTTTTTTTTTTTTTTTTCATGTAAAATTCTTTTATTTCTCTCACTTTACTTTCGGGGATAATTCAATTCTGAGCAAACTCCTGTTGTGACTCCTCGTGGGTCCCGGCCTGTAGCCATTTTCCTGGTCTACCACAGTGCCAAATTTACATGGAAAGTATGTAGTGAGATGGTTATTTTAATAGCCTAAAAGGAGTAAATCTTTGGTATATAATTGTCTATGGACTTCCAAATTAAATGTTGCCTAGATCACATGATTTTTATTTTAGTTTTGACCATCATAATATAATTTCTTTAATGTTGAATAACTAAATATCTCACTTTTATATTTTTTTGATAAAGAAAAAAATTTAAAGTGAAGAGATGGTTACCTGTTTTAAATCCAAAAGCTTCTTGATTCAAAGATTACTTATGAAGAGGAAGGAAAAAAAAGGATTAACATAAACTCAATATCTTAATCTTTTATTTATTTTTGTTGGTGGATACTAAAACTTCAATTAAAGAGGTTCTGCAGGATGTTCTAAATGAACATATGGAAACAATTGTTAATGTGATGAATGAGTGCAGTCGTGTGGATTTTAAACTAAAGCAAACTTTTTGCAGTCCAATCCATTAACAGAGACAGAAATGATATAAAAATTGTTGGGAGATCTTCAGAGCGTCAAATGGATTTAAGACAGCATGCTACCCCCAGAACAGCTGGGTGCTTTTCAAGTTGTTAAACTTGCTAGTGGACTGAGCAATCTAATTTTAGAAGCTGACTTATTTCATAAATGTGTAAGTGCTTTTTATAGCTTAAATGAAAATTGTTAAGTTTTCTTCCTTTGTGTATTTGGCACTCAATTATGACGATATATGTGTGCAGGAAATTATGGAATTTCCAACGTTCCTTTTTGGTGAAGCCACATCTTGTGGTATCATAAACAAATAATGATGTCCACTGTTGCTGAACATGGGTTTTGATTTTACGCTAAGCTTATAGCAGATGTATTAGCGTATAGCAGATGTTCCAAATAACATTTCCAAACAGAATACAGTCTAGAACTTACAAACGCATGACAACTCATTCGATTAAGGAAAGTAAGAAAATAAAGCTTCTTTTCGACCTACACATGATTAAGACAACAACCTTGACGGATTCCACCACGTGAAGACCAAAAATTTGCCATGATGCCATGTGTTTGTGTTGGACAAAACAAACATGAAACCCTTTGTGTTTGCGTTGTTGCCTCCATCATCCACACACGACCCAACCACACACAATTCAGAGTTCATCAGCATACAAAATCTGAAAACAAAGATTATAGGTCACCTATTTGTATATACTGGTTATTTATGCTTCTAACCAGTAAAATACTTCGCAATAAATAAATAAATAAATAAAAATCATGCTCTCCACTAACATGATACTAACGCTCTTGTTGATGTGGAAAGAACTAACGCAACTCTGATTTTAAAGAGGTGATCGAGTAGTTGGAGAAGTAGTTGGGCACTACAATTTAGATTTTACTGTAGAAATTTTTTTAAAAAAACTAAACCAGTACACTGCAAATATGTGTGTTATCAGATTTGATTCAGAGAAGTAGGAAATTTGAAGGAGGCACGACTATAAGAGAAGCAAATTCGAAAGTGGGGGGCAGTTATTTAGAATCTGCAACGGGGCAGTTTTTTAGAAAATGCAAAACGCATTGATTCATATACTAACAGATATGCAGTTTCCTAAATATAAGAAGATCAACTACCACGTTTGACTACGTAGAATTTAAGTGTCAGGGCTGAGGAAAAAAAATAACATACAATGTCAACAACCACAAATGTACTGTGTTAGATAAACATACTGTGTTCATTCAGCCAACATTCCATGTGAAGCTTGTAGTTTTAGATAAATGTATCATGTTGATTCAACTTATATCAGTCAGCTCATAAAAATAATGGGAAAAAAAATCAAAGATGAATAGTGGAAAAGGCAACTGAGGAAAACCATAGATTGTATAAGTTATAGATTATATATATGCATGAAATTTACTGCCTTTCTGAGGGTCACATAATGATATCAAAATAATGACATAAGACTGATTGTTGGCTGTTTTGGTAGAGCTAAGGGATAGACTGACCCGACAAAAACACGCCAAAGCTTTAACCATATCTTAGGGACAGTGTTTAGTAGAAAGTATAATATATATCATTACAGATATTTACACAAACAGATACACTTAAAAAGTTGATTGAAACATTCAGCAAGATTCATTCACATTCAAAAATAGTTGAAACCTGAAAAAATATAAAATCAATTCAACAAGAAGATAATATGAATCAGATAAGAGTACTATGTTCATCATAGTGAAAATAAAGATTCCTAACTAAATTTAACAAAGCATTGGTTCATATATTGAAAAGGATAGGACAAAAGTAATAAATGGAAATATTAATTGCATGCAAAATAAATCACAAGGGTAAACGGTAGTAGACAGATGCTACTAATATCGGTTTTATTAGTCTTTCCATGGATTCCAAATCACACAACGTTGCAATTGTGACCCAATTGGTGCTTAAAAGAACAAAAAGTAATGTTAATAAATAAACAACAAAACCGAATAGATATCATTATATATATTTACATAAACAGAGACATTAACAAAATTAAAAGTACCTCATCAGCAATCAAAACCATCTCAACAGAAAAAAGCTTGTTAGGATCATCAATAGAACACATATCCCAAACTCTAATGACCCTAACCTTCAACCTCCATGTTTGTTTAGATGCATTAACATCTTTGATATTATCATACAGACCAACCATTCTATCAGGAACAAAAGACGCAATATAGGTAGCTAACACTGTCAGTCATGTGGAAAATAACTAATGGAAGTCCCATTTTATAGAGCTCATTGAGTAGTTGGAGGAGTAGTTGAATCTAAAACAACTAAGATTTTTATTTTAGATTGTATCTTGAAAATAAAAAAAAAAATTTGAAAACCAAATCAGTACACTAAATATATTCTTCATATCAGATTTCATTCAGATACATTGGAAATTTGCCAGCGGCGGGGATAAAAAAGAAGGTTATACATAAGTGGCAGCAGTTTTTGTGTACCATTTAATTCAGTTTATTCAGTTTTTTAATCCACATTTTCATTCAACCGCTACCTTTGACTCAGTAGAATGTTGACAACCAGAAATGTGAGTGCAATATGAATCTATTGTGTTCATTCAATCAGTTCATGACAGTCGAAAAAACAACCGGAAAAAAAATTTGTAGGATGAATAGTGGAGAAGTGAACCGAAGCAAACCATCAATTGTATAAATTATAGATGCAAGTAAACCAAACTTATAAATTTTATCTACTCTTAATTTTTTTCTACTTTAGTATTATGTATGTACGTATTTCAAATTTGTAAAATTTTCTATTTTATCTTTGGCTCTCACACCCCCCCCCCCCCCCCCCCCCCCCCCCCCCCCCCCCCCCCCACACACACAAAAGGGGAACTTGGAAATATTTTAGTTGATTTTTTCTTCACTTAATATCTCTATTATCACTTGTATATATATATAGTTTCTTTTCGTTCGTTTTATGGAGTGGATTTGGATCACAGTATTCTGCACAATTAACTTTTTCCAAGAGTACATTATGCTATTTTTAACAAAAGAGTGGGTAACAATAGCTCCTTTAAAAAACTTCTCCAACTAGATTGTTGTAATTTTTGTGAAACATTCTTTCGTAGGATTTATCTTTCCTACTTTTTTCTAATTATCTTAAGGAAAGCACTCCACGTCTACCCTATTTTGGGGTATATTAAAGTGAAAGGAAGAAAGAGATACGAAAAAAAAAAAGACATAAAAAGAAAAAATAATAGATGTGATCAGAAACAAAAGTTACATAAAAAGAAAATAAGTGTATGTTTACAATAAAAATTCAATTTAAACACACTGACTATATAATTTTTTTTTACATTGTCATCTAATCACATATTATTATATATAATAAATTTGTTAGCTTTTATAACAACTACCTAATATGATTTCTAATTAATTGACAGTTTATACTGAAAATACATAAAAATTAAACTCATACAATAACTCTTAGAGGTGATGTCCACAGGACCACAGGTGCGGTCCTACACTCCTGTTTTCGACTTGTCTTATGTGTAAGTAATTTCCAAATTTAACTTTGTTTTTGGAAACTAGTTTCTTCTTCAGTTTTTTAATTTCTAAGGGCTCGTTTGGGGTGGTTTTTGGTTGTGAGTTTTGAAAATTTCAAAAACTACAACCAGTTTTTAGTTTTTAAAAATTATTTTTAGTTTTTTTTTTCTAATTTTTGGTTTCAAAATAACTCACTTTGAAATTTCTTATTCTGTTAAAATTAGTTTAAGAATATGTTTGCGTAGTGACGACAGTGGTAGTGGTGACGACAACAATGATGGTGGTGGTTAGTGGTAATGCTAACGGTGACGGTTGTGGTGGTGCTGACAACGGTGGTTGTGGCGGTACCGGTAGTGATCGTGGCGGTGTCAGTGGTGATGGTGGTGGCAAAGTCAGTGGCGGTGGTGACATTGCCTGTGGTGGTAGCAACAGCGCTGGTAGTCATGATCGTGATGGTGGTGGTGGTGGTGGCAGTGACGATGGTAGTGGTGATGAAGCTTGTGGTAGTGGAGGTGATGCTGGTGGTCGTGGTAGTTGTGGCAGCAGTGATGGGTGGTAGTTGTGGCAGCAGTGATGGTGATGGTAATGCCAGTGGTCATGGTAGTTGTAGCAGCAGTGATGGTGGTGGTGGTGCCGGTGGTAGAGGTAGTGATGGTGGCTACAGAGATGGCGACAACAATAGTGGTGGCGGTGACAATGGTGGTGACAATGGCGTTGGTTGTGGTGGTGGTGGTGACAAGAAAGACTATTGTCAAATATATGATGTGTATTTATTTTTAAAAACCAAAAACCAAATTTACAAATCTTTTTTTTTTGTTTTGAAAATGAATGTAAAGTGTTTTGAAATTAAGTTAAAAACCATTTCAGTTCTATTTTAGCCAAGCGCGTTTTGTTTTGAAAATTGCATTTGAAAACCAAAAACCAAAAACTTGCAACCACCCCAAACGGGGCCTAATTTTACTACATTCTAGTTTCCATTCTTCCTTTGTGTGACTTATTCCCAAATTCAACTTTTTTTATTAACAAATTCCACGTAAATCCTTCCTAAGTATATGGGTTTTCTTATTAGTTTGTTATTTATACCATTGACAAATAATTATTTGAAATTTTCATTTTAGCAACAAAATCACTATCTTTTTCTGTCTAGCGGCTAAGATTTTAATTTAACCTCATTATTTTATGACTTGTCTATAACTTTCCTTAGTACTCCATAACTAACAAGGGAGGTCATATACATTTTTCAAAGAGGAACAAAAATAGTACACTCTTTTTTAACACCCAATTTATTACTGGCTCATTTTCTAAAATGTCAATTTAGTTACCTCATAAATAGGTAACTTTTGAAGAGTGTGTTGACTTTTAAAAGAATAAACCACTAACCTTTCTCTACAATTCTTAATGAATGCCTCCACCCCCTCCCTATCTCTTTCTATTTGTTAAAATCTTCTTCTCAACTAACTGACAGTAACTGATAGCTTGACCAATCATCTCTCAAAGCTAACTGTCATTGTCATGACAACATCAACAGCATTGACAAACTCCCCTAATTCCCTGCCCTCTTATATTCTTCCCAATATACACCCTGTTCATTCGGGGGTGCATGTGCTACAAATGTGTTATTAACATTTATTTTTTTCAAAATGGAAAGTATCAGTATAAACACAATAAACATTCATGGAGTTGGAATTAATTGAACCTTTATTATTTTACTTAAAAACGGACACCATTGTATGTGGTAACAACTTAGTAAATCTACTATATTGGGGTGCAGATCATAAATATGTACCATATCAAATATAAAAGTGCAACCCATGCCACAACCTCAATGTTTAATCTGATGGTGAGGAATTAACCCGACTTAGACATTTCTTCCTGTATCTCCATGCAACTTGAATGCGGGATGCAGCAAGGGATCTCCAATAAGGTGACTCATACCTAAAGTAACACAATTATCAAATTATTATGAAAGTCATGGATTTGAAAACAGAAATTGAGCTTTCTACAAGGTAAAAAACACAAACTTCTCAGTTGTTACTAGCTACATATGGCTCAAGTAACTTTTTGGCCCCATAAGATAAGATTTTTTCCGTTTTGTTCTCTTAAAATTTATTTTCCTATTTTGATCTTTATAAAAAAAAATGTTTCATTTAGTTCCTGATGTCACTGTTTCATTCCTTATGAAAATTGTAAACTATTGATATAGATCATTTCTATTTTATACTGAAAGATTTTCATTTTAGTCTATTATTTAGGAAATTTCAATTATGAAACATCAAGCCTATTTTCTAATCTTTAATAGTCACGTCATCACTTAACAAGGACAACTGGACAATGACTAAAATGAAACAAATTCTTTTTAAAGGAACCAAAACAAGAAAAAAAAATTAAAAGGACCAAAACAAAAACATCCTTATATTATTGGGATTAAAAAGTTATTTAAGCTAACTACATACTCCCTCCGGTCCTTTTTATAAGAATCAATCTAAAATGTTCCTACATTAATTATTTTTTTTTACAAAAATACCCTTCATTATGATTCATTTTTCTGAGTTCAATAAATAGTAAGTGAAATATATTAATGTCTTAGGCTCTTGTTCTGCAGAACATTTTGGGAACCTTAGTTGGCTTCTTCACATGCATAGCCAATAAAAATTAAAACAATAAACATATTAATGATGAGAGAGATTAAAGGAATTAAAGCCAATAACAATATTAAAAAAAAAAAGAATATGTCTCAGTAATGTTGGAGGTAATTTTGAAAAAAAAAAAACATAAACGTAGGACAAATTTAATGTTATTAACTAAATTAACTAGTTTCATTAATCTTTGTGAATCAGCTAATTAAGTCTTATAAAAAGGACCGGAAAGAGTATTTATTAAGGGCATTTCTTCCACCCCCTCCTCTCTCAACGTGAGGTGAAAGATGCCCAGATGTTGTACCATATCTCAACCATTTATTTTCATTTTCAAATATGCAACATGATTGAAATTGATGAGCTTTAATGACAACAAACCTTTGGGAATTAAGCTATGTACACAACAAAGAAACATAATGGAACATCACCTTTCATGGAAGACATATGATCAACCATAATAACAATAGCACAAAATGCTCACAAACCCCTCGCTGACTCTAAGGTGAAATCGGAGAACATTTAGAAAAAGTTATAATAGGACTAACGTGTTATGTGTGAGGGATTTGAAAGTATAAAATGTGTGCAAGTATTATTCCTGGTTCGTTTATTTTCATTTTTTTTGGTCAAAGAATGTCAAGAAGATTAAGCTGAACCATAAATCCAGATAGATACAAGAAGACAAAGGAGTGACCTTAGGGCTCCTTGAACGCATGGACTTCGCAAGAATCTCGTGAAAAGGATTGTGACTTCTTCAAGGTCTGAAGCAGAGAGTGAAAATGACTCCACATTTGTTAAGCACCACACTGTCCTGTTGCTAATCAATCTCTGTCCTGGAAGCCTTACTTTCCTACCATCTGCAGGAGAGATCAAATTGTTGAACCATGCTGTTTCTTATTTTGTACAGGCCAGGTTGTTGACTATTGCAACTCCTGGTCTACTTTAAAATATTAACAGGCATCTTGCCATTGCTTCAAGTTTTGATTGATATACCTGTGCTGACTGAAGAATGTTCAAGATACCATGTCAGAAGTTCTTCACCACAAGCATCCCCTTCAGAAAGAGGAATTCTAGTTCCATCTTCTCCAATGCTCTCCAATTTACCACGCACCACGAATACCATCTTCTCTACCACACCACCCTGACTCAGAATTTTACTTCCTTTGATATATGTCTTTTGTCTTAGTCTCTCACAAATGGCATCTAAGATTGGCTCATCCATCAGAGCAAAAATCCGAATCTACAGATAATTCAGATCCTCAAATTGTAGACACACATTGATACAAAGTATAGAAGCAAATTAAAATCATCAATATAGAGAACTTTCAGGATTGTTTTACATGCTTTGGCCTTTGGTATGTCATGGTTTTAGTTTCATGATGAAGATGCATAAATCTTTTCCCTTAAACTGGCTTTCAATTTAAACTTTTATCCAAATCTAGCAGCTTACAAGTAGAGACTTTAGGAAAACCAAATTTTAAATGAATCACAATGGCTGAGATTCTGAAGCTTGCCTTACATTTAAATCTCAAAATTATAGTCCACTTAAAGAGTAAGCATGATAAATTGGTGTAATTGTTACTCATTTATGCCATAGATATTCCAGTGCATACTTTCTTAACAAATTTGAAGAGATGACGTCTTATGTCTCTCTGCAGATCTTCTGGCAAATTCTCCATGAGCATTTCTTCATTCACCCCCCTTGTTGCAGCCCAATTATACCGTTCAGCCTGTCTTACTCTCCTGCATGACAGACATATTATTAGTTGCACACTAGATATGATCCATGATTTCATGTGACATGATACCTAAATAAAAACGAAAGTAGCGGACATACTATTTTATTAGCATTGAGGCCTATAGACACATAATATTATAGGAAAATCAGTTGCTCCTCATATATGTATACTAGATTAACATTCATGTGATAAACTGAGTTATATTTAAAAAAAAAAAAAAAATTTAAAATTTAAAATTTTGGATTATGTATTAATATATTAATGAATTATTTCTGTCAGAAAGATATTAATAAAGATTTAAATTTAAATTGTTTGTAATGATTATCATTTTGACTTAAGTATTCAGATGTTAATGAATTCTTTCTATCAGAAGATATTAATGAATTCAAATTTTGAATTTTCGTAATAAGACATTAATAGAATTTCAAATTTTAATTTTTTGGAATAATTTATTATGCATGATACATGGCACAGGAAAATTATGACACGCTCAAAATTTTGGGGTGACATTAGTAGCAAAAGTTACCACACGGTAGAATTTATAAACCATGTTCTCCTTTTATATGTTATGTTGATTGATTGTCTAAATTGCCAGATGATTCAACAGAATACCCAATAACATGTTCAGAACAGTTATTTACACATTCTGCAAGATTATTTTATGTGTACTACTAATGTACAGAGTGATTAATCATATTTAATAAATACATATTAAGGACAGATACAAACAGATGCAAGAAGAAATTCCAAATTATCCATTGCCTCTCTTTAAAATCTAAAAGAAGTCTTCAGAACCTGCTAACTTAATTTTGTCAGGTTAAACAGCATTTGTATCTTGGAAAAGTAAACTGTTCATGTGCAACAGAAATGTGTACATTTTCAATAAATGGAGTTCTGGGAGAGGGTGGAGAGTTAACAACCAGTGACTTAAGAAATTGACAAATACAATTTTTTGGCAATGCTGACATAACTCGTGAGAAAATTTTATACCTTCGTAGATCTTCTGGTAAGCGCCGATGGCTCATCCATTGCTCGACATCACGACCTCGAAGTTGCATTTCCAGCTTCCTGTAAAAGGAATAAGAAAAAAAATATCAAGCATATTGCAACAATAAAAACATTAGAACTTGACTATCAAAGTTTAATTAAAACTTGCAGCATTAGGTAAGTTCTACCTCTGTCCAAGAGCCTGTAGAAAGTTCTGTATGTTCCAATGAGAATTGCAAAAAGGAAGAGTCCCGATCCTATGATGGCCATAGTAAAAAGGACTTCCCACACAAAATAGCTAGGAACTAGATTACCAGCTAGAGTACTGATTTGCTGTATCAAAAATCATCCAGGGCATAACTGTCAGAGATATCAAATCATTCATGTGGCTGCTTTGGTATTTAGGAGTGTTAGTGCAAATCAGAGTTTCTATGACCTAATGGCAAGGAGTTCAACATTTATATAATTGCTACAGAAGGAAGAGAGAGAGAGAGAGATGCATACCAGGAATCCCCAAAAAAGAGAATACACATATTGTTGACCACGTTAGTTTCTATAGTAAGTGGTACAGCATTCACATAAATCCCATAAGGAAACTGTTAGAAGAGGAATCCAACATGCAACAGCATCGCTATTGTTGATCCACTGATCTGATGTTAAGTCAGGCTGACTGCTTCCATGGCCACGTCCACAATCAATGAATTTCATGCATCCAGGTATATTAGAACTATGGCAGGCATTCCGCAAACACTGATTAACCCTCTGGAAGAGGGAAGAGGAAGAAAGGAGAAAGTAAAATGAATGCTAACCTTCATTTACTGAATTAAATTCCTGCTTCTAATTGAACCACTCATGTTTAAAGCATCCAAGGAAACATAATATATTTTGTAGTTGAATTTCATTTCGAATATTGCAATAACAACTAGAAAATATTGCAATAACAACTAGAAGGATAGATCTCATTGCATATTATATTAATATTATATAAAACACAATCACTTCGAAATATGCGTTCAAGTGAATTGAGGTTTTATTTCTTCTGCCTTTTCCTTTTGTTCTTAGCATGGTTTGAGGGCAGGCATGTAATTTGTAGTTTATGCTACTCAATAACAATAACAATGGGAGCTTGGCTCCTCTTGAATGGAAGGTGAGAATGTACTGGAGATTATCAAATAGAGTAAGGAAGAAATTTCATATTTTTCAAAAAACAAGTTCAAATACTATGTCCCTCACCTGTAGACCGAAGAGGTACCAGCAAGAGCCAACAACATGACTAGCAAGCATAAAAATGAGAAGATTTATAATGAAATTTGCCCAGGCTGACTCAAATATGAATCCTGTTGGAGATTGGCCAATTAGCAGTGGCAGAAACCTGAATAACTTGGGGATATATTGCACTAAGATCGCTGCACGCAGAAGATTCTTTGCATAATTTGCTCCCCCAAGGAATTTGGTAGGACAAACAATATCATTATCTGCACATATTTCACTACATATGTCATGAAAAGGAGTTGGTGAGTACATAAGCAAATAGTAGCTTTATCTTATTTTACAGATTGAAAACCCTTTTCCTTCAATTCCTTGCACTGCCACTTATACTTGCTGTGAAGCAGAGTGTTATCAAATGGCAGCCATGGCGGAATGGCATGGTGGTTTTTTCACAGAACGCCATACAATGGCGGTGACGGGGCGGGTTTTGAATGGCGGCCTATGGCAGCAGCCATACACATGGCGCTTGTGGCGGATATGGCGCCCATGGCGGAAATTGAGGTTTTTTCTAAGGAAAAAAAAAGAAGGGAGATGGGCCTTGTAGCCAGACCCAACCTAACTCAGTAAACGGATTTTAAAACCCTAAAACCACACGAAGAGAAGAGAAGCATGCACACTTCTTTCTCACACGCAACTTGATATACATGACCCAAGCACCAGCGCTACTTTCTCCGATGACCTCTGCACCCAATGACCCTTACAGGTGACTCCACCTCCAACAACCTCTCTCCGGTGATCACCACCTCCGATGAGCCCTTTTTCCTCTGTTTTTTTATTTTTATGTTTCATTTGTTTTAAAAATTTATTTTTTTGATTCTTTAAATATTTTTTGTTGATATTCTCTGTTTTAATTTTGTGTTTTAAACTTTTAATCATGTCTTCAATTTCTCTTTTAATTTTCTGGTCAAATTATTCTCTTTTAATTTTCTGATCAATTCTATTCTGTTTTAATTGTTTTAAACTTTTAACCATGTCTTCAATTTCTCTTTTAATTTTGTTTTAATAGTGTTCTATTGTTAATTTCTCTCATTCTCATCATTGTTTTCTAGGAATTTAATCCATGGTTATTGATATCTACTGTTTTTTTAGTATTTATACGTATATACATATATTCTTTGTCCGCCATGGCTTCTTTCCATAGGCTGCTACACAATCCGCCATATGTATATGGCGGATTTTGGGCTCACCACCATGATCCACCATCCACCATTAACAACACTGAAAGCACATGCTAACATCCACAGACAGATGATTCCTCAGAATGACACATAGAAAGGTGAAACCATTTTGGTTAACTCCAAACTTGATCATGCATGATAACGTGGAACAAGAAGCAGTTTATTAACAAACAAGGTTCTGATAGTCAAACCAGTAATTGAATCAGTTCAGTTTGATTCACAGTTTAATGGTTGAATAGTATTGAACCAATGTATAATTAATGTGTGTGTTAAAATTATCATGCTATTTTTTGTTTATGGTATCATTAATTCTTATGGACAGGATTTTAATATTTTAAGCTTTTTTATTAATTTAAAACCATAATAATATTCTATTAACATAGGATATAAAGCATGAAATTGAATGAATAAAATGAAAGCGAAAGATCATTTCTTTACAATGTTGTTATTAAAAATAAATCATCAATTTATTATAATTAAAATATCTCCTGATCTTATCTTAATTTAACATATTTAAATGTTTTATACTTTACAAACTGAAGACATAATGTAGTATAATGTAAAAGGTTAACAACATAGTTTTGAAAACTGGACCAGACCGGCCGGTTTGACGAGTCTGATCAGGAATTGGTCTGGTAGCCGGTCTGTTAACTCTAAAAAATCGGACTATTTCAAAACCGGTTCAAACTGGTCAAGAACTAGTCAAACCTGTGTAGAAAACCGGTTTGAACTAGTGGTTTCCATTTTTTTTTTCATTTTTTAATTTTTTAAATTTAATCTAAAATATTTTAAAATAAATAAAAACACATTTAATAAAGATTATAAATAGATATAAAATGATGTTTTATTTTAATATTAGTGTTATAAAGTTATGATATTATATTTATTTAACATTATTTTATATATTATTTAATTTTTATTATTATTTTATTAATACCGGTTCGACCACGGTTCAATCCTAGTTGAATCATTGAACCTTAAACCAGTGTCTTGACCGGTTCAATGACTAGTCCTATTTTAAAAACATTGGTTAGCAATGCCAACACAACCAACAATTGTTGGTAGATGGGTGGTGACATGTGCACTTGTTATATTAGGAGACCCATGCTTGACACTTCATAACATTTTGTGTCACAAAGCTTGATTTGAACTGATTTTAACTGTTGGGAAGTTCCACATCGCCTGCCTCAATTCTTGGGGTACAGCTTATATATCTGTTGGGCAATTTCACTTAATGCCAATTGGTTTTAAGATGGAATCTAATATAGTATTAGAGCCTATAGCCTATTTTTGTGAATCACCTATTTTGGTAGGCATCACCTGTTCTAGTAGGCATCTGTGGAGTGGGGGTGTTGGGAAGTCTCACATTGCTCGCCTCAATTCTTGAGGTGCAACTTATATATCTGTTGGGCAACTTCACTTAATGCCAATTGGTTTTAAGAAGGAATCGAACATGAACCGTGGACATTCAGCATGATTTGACTGGTTCACATCCAGTCTCGTGGTCAAACACCAGCTTTCCAATCAAACCAGCTCAAATTTTTAGAACTCTAAACATAAACATAGAAACAAGACAACATAAATCTAACAATAAGAATCAAATCAGCATATAACTCGAAGCTCAAGCTTTTACGTTAACTGATTAAAAGGCATTAGAGCCATTGAATAATTGTCAACCGTCAAGAGATAGTTGGGACTATGGCATGTCTATTGTTCAAGTAGAAAGAAATTTTGCATGTACTAGTTCCTAAAAGATGCATGCCTTAGCAATTTAGTCTCTTGAATATTAATTTAATTTTTTAAAGTTCAAATTCATATTTTAGTCCCCCATCAAGTCTAAGTCCACATGTCATTCACATCTGTTATTTGGATAGAGGGACAAAAATATTGAGAATTTGAACTTCGGGGGATCAAATTGATAAAATTCATCTTTAATGTACCAAATTGCTAACAGGTGTGTCTTTCAAGGACTAAAATTTTACTTAAACAGTTCAAACTTTTAAAGAATTGCCTCTCGACAACAGTAATTACAATGATACTATCATAAAAAACCTTAATAGCATTCACCCATATTCCTTATTTATCATATCATAATAATTGATATCTTAAGATACACATAAAAAGAAATTGAAAAACCTCAAATTCATAGGAAAACCTAATCCTTGAATTTGGTGAGTGGGGAAATTTATTTACTAAATCTCTTATATATCGAGATTTAAAATCCCTGTCTGAAAGTGCCAAAGAGCAGGATCCAGCAGGTGAATTTGGGTTGCTGATGACTGTGGTTTCTATTGCTGCTTTTGACGTGGTGATAAGGAAAAACACCCAGAAATCAATGAACACATAACAGCAAGGAAGGCAGTGCAGATTTGTTTCTTGCAGAGATGGAATTATAAGGCAATAAGGCTGTTTAATGGAAGGACAAGGGTGCAGCAATTAAGGCTGCCCTAGCGCGCGGAAGAGAGAGTTGCAGCAATAAAGGCTGCACAGTTGATGACAGAAACCAGAGACCCCAGTGATAAACCCTAGGGCTCTTGATACCATGTGAAGAAAATAAGATGAAGGCAGAATTGTTTCTGTCCTTTATTTAATGAGATAGTACACCAAATATATAATGTGATACAATAAAGTAAAAAGGAAACATAATCAATCCTAAAAGAAAAAAGGAATAAAAAAGCACCTAATTACTTTTTAAATAAATCCCCGGATTTAAGGGATTTTAGATTGACTCTCCTAATAATATATTTACTTATTTACAGCTCCACAATCCCAATAAGTCTAAACAGATAATATCAGCAACATGGCTATAGTATACCTACGACCTTCATGTTTTTCATTTTTGTCAAAGATACAGACAACTGAAAATTTAGATCTGGCAAAACCATATATCTCATGAGATGACTAGAAAACATTTATTTTCAAATTCGATGATCGCCACGAAAAGGAGAGGAAAAAGAATAAGTATTCATATTCGAATGTTAGGCTAGTAAATCACATAATTCAAAATAGAAATTGGGTGGCATTTACAAATGGATATCTGAAATACAAAATCCAGATGAGCAAACTCAGTACCAAAAAAAACAAAAAAATGAAAACAATTTCCATAGGGAGAAAGGAAAATGGGAAGAACTTTACCTGAGGAAGAGGAAATACAACAAATAAGTCAACAAGGAAATAACCCTTTAGGTAATGAAGAGCAATTTTCTTTGGATGGTCAACTAAATCTCCAGCACCAACCACCCTCGACTCACGAGAAACATAAGCTAACCTAAACTGTAAACAGGCAACTTCATAGAGTTATTTAAGCTTTAAAATATGAAAACACAGCAAACTAGACTAAAAACTTAACCATATTTAAGATTCAGTACAGTGTTCTTTTTTTTTTTTTTTTTTGCTTTTCCTTACGAACTAATGAACAACAATAAAGCAAGACACACACACACGTACTTAATACTATCCATAAGGATATAGTCCAATCTATTTATCATTTATGTCTATTAATCCTTTCAATTTTTTTATTTTCATCCAGCATATAAGTTAATTGACACTTGACAGTTGACACTGTATGGTTTGTTTATCAGCAAATAATATATGCTCTTGGATTTGTAAAACGGAGGAACAATCCTCTATACCTGATAGATTATATGGAACAATTGTTTTAAATGGAGTGTGGTTAAGTGAAATTAAGAGTGGGTAACTAAACATGGTGTTAGACATACTTACAGAATGGGATAGTAACATTTTATTTGAATTGAATGAAGTTCCTCTGAGTTGGCTTATATGAAACCAAACCCTGTTATTATGGAGCTAGAAATCTCTTCTAAAATACATTCATCAGAATGTTTACCTTCTCAAAACTAAGAACATAGATTAATAAAAACATGGCATCAATGACAGAGCTTGACTATATTTTTCAAACGAAAAATAAGGTACCATTCTAAGAATATAAGGATTTGCACAAATTAAAAGCATGGGGAAGGAGAAGGGGCTTAAGAAAGGTAGTTAATGAGAAGTTACCTGTAGAAGAATGTTAAGGAAATAAACAAAATCATTCACCCATCTAAATAAAACAAGTGCTGTTGTCAAAGGCCAGTTGATAACAATACATTTATTATCCTGCATAGAATGAACAGGAAAAATGAAGAGTCAATTTGCAAATATTAAGTGGCTAGAACTTGCAATATTTTCTAGTTAAATGATAGGAAAAAAATCATACCTTCTCCACATAGAGTAAGAAGAAAAATAATGGGTCCACAAAAATAGCAATCAAGCAAAAAATGGCCAAAAATTTGTTCCATTTTTGTATGACTTTAGCGTGAGGGTTCATAACTCCAGGAACATAAGAAGAGCAGAAAGAAAGAAATTTTCTCACAAAACTCTTAGCATCCCCATAAAGAGCATTATGGAACTGCATTCAAAACATAAACAAAAGTAGGTTTGGTTATGAGAAAGTGATAGTAAATGACAAATGTCTACAAAAAGAAATAGAAAATGTTACAATAAGATTAAAGATAATAATACAGTAAAGCTTGTAGTAGATTTTAGGATATGAGTATTGGATAAATAATGAGACAGCTTAAAGTTGTCAATTGACAATACTTTCTTCGCCCCTCAAAGTGAACAAGGATAACAACAATAGTAATAGCTTGAACGGTAGAAAAACAATGTGCATTGATACAGCTTGAAAATAAGAATTTTGTTGAGAGTATAGTAATAAGGAAAATCTTGAGGGTTAAGAGAGTGGTTTCTTGAAATGTACCCTGATTAAAGAGTATAAGAATCATAGGGTAGTTGCTAATACACTATGAATAGACCTATAGTCGGAGTAAGGCACCACAAATTACAATTATTCAGAACCTATTTAGTGAATTGCATTTGCAATATCCTCTCTTCTCTCAATTTTTTTGTATCTTCTTCCCATATAGTAAACAAACTTTATTAACAACAGTTAGCAATTTCAAAGATTTTAAAAGCAACTCACCATCAAAATTACAAAAATAATCAATATGCTATATGCCCCATTGGAGAAGATAATTCTCATAGAAATTTATTTTTCTCTTTGGTAACAGATTTTTTTTCTTAGGAAAAGAAAGTTCACTGGAGCATCGCCAAAACAAGTGTTTCACAAAATAACAATCTTTTTTCTACATTATACATTAATTATTGTATATACTTAACTTTCTATATAATCTGAATTTTCTACAACAATGATCACTAATGATCAACCAATATTAAATAGCAAATATATTTTGGATGCTTGAGCTAAATCAGGCTTAGGACCAACAATCTTTTCTGTGAATATAAATCTAAATGAATAGCAACTGAAACAAAGTGTTTCTCATAGAAATACCATTCAACATCTTGATGGTTAAGATAATATTAAAATATGCAAATTTGATTAAAATATGATGATCTCAAAATGCCAGAAAGCCACAACTATATACTAGAAAAGTATAGTCATCATAGTGATTGGCAGTATAAAGTAAAAACAATATATAAAGATATGCATAAATATGAAAACAATAGCTGCCACACTGGTACTGTTGAGAAAGGAAAGAAAGAATATTTAATTCTTTATTGAATAGGAACAATCTCCAGGTCTGACTCAGTGTGAGAGCAGCATGAAAAGAGAAAAACAAGATGACAATGCTCCATAGAAGTTAGACAGACACTAGACTCTCCTAAATGCCTTACACTGTTCAACAAACAGATTCACTAATCTGTTAACCTCATACAAATAACAACTGCCCCTAACTCTGACCCAAACTTCTAACTAAAATTAATTGCTAAACCAACTCTTATGATACATCTGTTTGGTCCATGATAGCTCCTGGCCCAATCCCCTTCTTCCTAACATAGACCTGTTTTACTACAGGCCTACTATCAATAGCCTACTTAAAAATTGCATAAGTACAATTGAACCAAATATCTACAAATTATTATTATATCATAGTGAATTCCTGATCTTCGTCAGAATAAATGTCTATAGTATAACTTGAAAACAGACATCTAAAGTAAAATGTTTGTCTATGCACTAAATAATTGATGGCAACTGAAATTATAGTCTATTTTAGGATGAAGGACAGAAACCTTTGGATCCCATCTAGTCAAAGGTTTTGGACTTCTTTGTTGAGAAGCATTGAAGTAAGTAGGGCAACTAGTACAATAAGGATCATTGCACATCCCCAGTTGCCCAGACCTCAGTAAGTGTTCATTTTTTCTATCATAGTCATTTTCCCAGTAATTTGAACCTGTGCCGTGGAAAGTAGCAAAATTATCTGTCTTTCTCTCCTCTGCTTTGTTTCCCGATTCAGCAATATGCCTCTGCAAAAGATTTCCAGTTCCAGTGGTAGCATATAGTGGGCCACTCATCTGCATAAAGGGTGTTTTCCTCTTGCTCTGAAGTGGACCAGTATGTCCCACAAGACTAGTTTCTTTCTCATATGACTCCAAGGAGCTCATAGGAATAGAAATTGACGCACTTTGTGTCCTGGTCACTATCCTTCGGAATTTAGAATCCAAGGGTTCATCATATGGTTGTGCATCTGTATCTGACAGCATCGGCAGCTTGTCATTTCCAAAATTAGCCATGTTTCCTTGATAATTCTGCAATTTTTTATGAATTTAGCAAAACATTCAATACATATGTTTCTGTATCATATCAGCAATTTTAAATCAAATACTGCAATCTAACTTGAAATGTGAAAAGGGAGAATATATATTACAAAATAGGAACTAGTAAGTGGAGTATGAAAAAGCCAAATACTATACAGTAGTAATAAAACCAGATTGAATTTAATGCAGCATAAGGGTACCAGTATTATCTTTTCCTTGCAATTATAGTCAACATTAATTCTTAACCAAATCTCAATTGGCTGCAATTTATTTTCCAGATGAACACTTATAGCATTTCAGGACTATAAACAGCAATAAGATAATGGGGATGGGTAATCATACATCGATTGAAAGGAGTACTTATTTTAATGTCATGGAAAAAAAAAAAACGTGAAATATAGTTATGAAGTTAGAATCTCCCCCATCATGATCATACTCACCAGAAATGGAACTTGTATCATTCAAGATAAAAGTAATGAATTCGCTTATCTAAAATCCTCTGGAGTTGGGAAGAAACCAATTAGACATCCACAGATCAAAACCAATAATACAAAATCATTGAGATGCATGAACCATCCAACCTCTAGTTTCTATGAGAGAGTTAATAAACACAAAACATCTACAGATACCCTTCAACCCATTTTTCCTGCCCCCACATGCATTTCAAAAAATAACCATATATACATTACTGTATTATATAGCATTGACATTGAGGAAAAGCAATTAGCTTTTGAATCAGTGGAAGAATTCTAGCACGATGTAAAGGCAATAATCAAAGAAAACAACACTCAGAATTCAGAAACCTGCTGGGAAGCGGATTTTCCGGAGAAGAATCAAAACTCAAAACCCCCCACCAGCTTCTTTGCATCAAATTAAGTGAAAGATTGCAATTTTGAGAGCTTGTTCATCATGGGTGCACTGGAGAGGAGATTCTCACAAAAGGGTGAGATCAGTTTTAAGGATAAAATGAAAAGTGAATAGAGGCAAATAACAAACTGAGAGCTGTAAGAGTGAAAATGTCTGCTGCGATGTGAACTCTGTGTTATGATGAATTGGTGGCGGCTTGGAAGGTGAAGAAGTGACCCAATTGGTTCACGGGTGGAAAAGTAACCGGCCACAGTAGGCAAATACTATTTTAATGGCTCTGCATGTGGCGAATCTTTGTAACAAGTGGTCCAGCACTTTGAAAATATTATTTTTTTAATAAAAAATAAATATAGTTTATTTTTTAATAAAATATTTTTTTAAATGAAAAACATTTATTTAAAAAATAAAGAGATATTGTTTTTTAAAAAAATAAAGATTATTTTTAAAAAATAAAAAATATTTATTTTTTAAAAAATAAAAAATTATTTTTAAAAAATATATTCATTTTTCCATAAAAAATAATAATTTTTTTACTAGATCACAGGTGGACCACTTGGTGTGGTTCTCCACCCTAGAAGTCGCCCCAATTTTAATAGGTTAATTGAATTTTTATATAAAAATTGTAAATGACAAATAAACCCCCTTGAAAATATATGGAAAATGATGTAACACTCTTTTAATTTTAAATATAAGTTATATTAATTTAATTATTAAGTTAAGTTGATAAAAATGTAAGTAAATTTTTTTTCGATTTTATGATAGAAAATTTTAAATTTAACAGAATTTGAAAATAGAAGTGAAATAATAAAACTGCTTATATATATGTATATAAAGTTTTACATCATGGTTTGAGCAATACCTAACAGAAAAATAAAAAAACAAAAGTACATCAAAAGATATATATTACCTAACCCAATATATACATCAAAAAGATCATATACAGAGCAATATTTATCTACCCTATCCCTCAAATAGAATATTATAAACTAGGTCTACAAATTTGGAGGAGTATCCTCTTACTCTTGCTCAACATCATCATACATTGTCGTCATCTTCAATAATTGCGATCAATCATATAAGGAAGAAAAACAATAGAGTAAGGTGAATTGTTCTAAAATTACTTTCACATGTATGGTAGGAATTGAAACACAATTAACGTAGGGAACCTAATGTTTACTCTAAGTTATACTATACTACCCTTGACTTGGTATGGATCCATACTTCCCATTAGTAAGTAATAGTTCTCAACAGAACCTGAGAAGTGATTGGGAGTACATATCAACATCATCATATGGTATAGTCTTCATCATCAATGATGAACAAATATCAGTCAGGACATCCATTTACAAAGGTATACTCTCACACCAATCCCGGAATGTTGAGCAGTTGTTAAGGTTATTGAGCTTGGTCAGGCGAATATCCCAGCTCGACGGCGCTACCCTGGCCATTGAGACCTTCACCACTCGATGCCTACCCCTAAGACCTTCTCAAATGGGTCCCTGCTTTTCATTCCTCAACATACCAAACTGTAACTTCCCTAGCAAGGTATCATGCCACTGCATGTCACTTGCTTTACATTACTCACTAAATTAATAATTCCTAACTTCTTAAACAAAGGTTTCCCTAGTCTCATTTAATTTGAGCACCAGTACAATCAACATTCCTATCTTATTTGGCAGAAATTGCATAATACCAACATTTTAACAGAATAATAATTTAGTAATCATATAAAATTTTAGCAGAATAACGACATAATAATTATAATTTAATTACTAAATTTCTAGCAGAATAACAACTAAATAAATACATTTTTATTTTCCAAATTTGAGCAGAGTAACAGCTTAGTAAGTGCATTTTAATTTTCTAAAATTGAGCAGAGTAACAGCTTATCAATTATAATTTAATAATCTAAATTTGAGTAGAGCAACAACGTAGCAATTATAATTTGATAATCTAAATTTAAGCAGAGTAACAACTTAGCAAAAATTAAAGTTTAACATCAAAAAATAATAACAATAATAAAACTTAAGCCTAAACGGGTTTAGGGGAAATCCTTCTTACCAATATGTAAAGTGACAATAATTTAGAACCAACCCCACTCTCTCCATTACTTCTAAGGTGGTTGATGAAGAAGATGAAATTGTTGATGCAAAGCTCCTAGGAGAAGAAATTCTACTAGTTGAAAACTAGCAAAATTTTAACATAAAAACTAAGTAAGAAAAATTTTCTAGAGAGAGGAACTCTCAATGTGGGTTTTGGCCAACTTTATAGAATGGAGGATGTGTGAAAAATGTTCAAGAATGGGAGGTATTTATAGAGGAGGAACAAGCTTAGGTGTCCACAAAATTATATCATCCATTATGTACATTATGCCATAAATCCAATTTTTATTTATTTTTAATCCAATTTAGGGGCACATACACCATTTAGGGTGGTGATTCACCCCTCCTAGGCTTGGGGACGTGCTATATAAGCTATCCTCAAGCTCCTCAGTGTAAATTTTACCTGTAGGTGAATTAACCAGTACCGATAAAAACGCCTAAACTTGAAAAATTAACTTTTAATATCAAAATAATTCATTTTAATGCAAAAATGAACAAATACATTATTTTTCATCAAAAATAAATTTCTAATAATAAATTTTTATTTTTATTAATTTATTTCAAATTATATGTATTTATTTTGTATTTTTAAGCTAGAAAATTCATAAAAAATTCATTTTAATGCAATAAATACCAAAATTTCAATGAAAAATCTATAATTAAATATTTTATCCATAAATAAACTAAAAAAATCATTTTCACCCTTTCTGGATGTCAAACCAATACTGGCTAGGCTTAACAGACACCTAAGGGCAATTTGGTCATTTTACATAAGAATTCCATAAAATTTCCATAAAATTTACCAAATTATATTTTAATATATATGACATAATTTCAACTTCAAATTTATATTTTAATGTAAATTGAATATTTTTCTCATGACAGTCCTTAATGTTGAGAAATATGGACAAAATTGTCATTTCCTAATTTCTTCGAGCTCCGGCTCGGAAAAATTATCAAAAATCAAAATTAAATAGCTCTTGAAATTCTGAGCATTATGGTAGGCTTCAGAATTTTGAAATTCTTTTCCGATTTTTCAAAATTACATAGTCAAATATTAGAAAAACAATTGAAAAAATTAAAACAGGGTTATTATATTTTTCACTATCTTTGTTTCAAAATAAAATTTTTATAATGAAATATACTTCATATAATTTTTTCAAAATATTTTGAGGTCAAAAAGTCCTTGGTTAGTTTCTGCAGTCAACTAAGGGTATTTTTGTCATTTTACAAAAATTATCTCAATAAATTCTTAAAAAATTTCTAAAATTATTAGTAATTATTCTAAGTACATTGATGACTTAAAAATAATTTTTAAACATTTCTAACTATTTTTATTTATTAATTCTGTTCTTTAGCTTTTTAAGGACAAAACGATCATTTTATAAATTTTTGAACTTTGTTCCCCAAAAATTATACAAAAAATCTAAACCTCAGTACTATTTATTAATATGAATGCAACTGTAGGGATCAAATTTTTGAGATTCCCATCTGGTTTTTCACAAATAAATACAGAATAATTTAATACACAAAAGTAGAGGTATTACAAATGATGTAGCAATGAAATGGTTTTCGATGACAACATACTCCCATGAAAAATATGGGAAATTATAGTTTGTTTTTATTACGTGATGTGGAAAACCGCAAGTGCACTGTTGTTGTCAAGTAATAATTAAATATCGTATCCACAGGGAGTGTGTGTTCAGTGATTATTGCTAAATAAAAATAAAACAAATGAATTTTGATTGGGAAGTTTAGGGTAGAGCAATTAAAAGAAAATGTAATTTAGAAATTAAATAAAGCGGTAATTAAAATTGGATATAGTTCAAATAAGAAAACTTCCAGGATTAGGTTTTCACATTATGATGCTTAATGTCTCAATTTTGCTACCTATGTGTTTCACTTGTTCTTAATGAAGGTGAATTAACCTAAGGTACCATTCGTTCTCTTTCAAGATACAAAGGGGTATCTAACCAAATTTACCACCTACTATCATGACAGCTGTGTTCAATTAGACCAATTAAGTTCTTTGTTAATTCAATTGTTCCTCGAAGGCCTTAATCTACTTTCGTGGTCTAAACCTAAGTTCCCTTCCTATGGGTCTGGTGCTTTGGGTTCACCTCTCAGTACTTCCCCAAAACCCTAAGATTATGAAAAACGCCAGCCAATTCGTTTCGCATAAATAAATTAACAGGAAAAGAATCAAAGAAGAACAAGATCGCATATAGACAAATAGAAATAAATTCATTAACTCAATCATAGGGCTATGCCCAATCCTAGAAAGAAAGGGTTATACTCACATATAGTTATAAGAGAACACCAAACAAAAATAAAAGAAACATAAAACTAACCCGAAGATTGAAGAAGAAGAAGAACAATTATCCCCAATTCTCTGTGCTTAGAATCGAGTTCAAAAAGATCAAAAGTAAAATCCCTAGAGCGGTCTATTTATATCTAAATTACAATTGGGCCTACGCTAATCCTCAAAAGAAAATTAAAAACTTGTGAAATCCTTCCAGCAGTTCCGCCCACCGCGCGGTGATACACACCACTAGCTGGTGGTAGATGCATAGGTGTAAAAATAGCTCTAAGGGGTGCGCCACCAAATGGTGGTAGACGCACACATGGGGTATTTGAGCATCAGGAGAGGCGCCACCAAGCGGTGACAGGTGCCACCAGATGGTGACGAAGTCTCCAAGGCTTTTTCTCTAAGATTTTGCTTTCCAAATGCTTTGAGATGACTTCATTGCCTTCCAAAAGGACTTCCAAGTATTCAATGTCTTTAAATCATCTTGAGGACTTCCAATTGTAAGTCTTTTTGCTTTCCAAACCTAATAAACCTACAAGATTTCCCTAAAAACAAAGACAAACAAAGAAAAAGGCGTAACAAAGTACAAGAAGGGAAAAACATGCAATTAGATATCCAACTAATCTTAAACCATAATAAAATGCATACAATCTAATGAAAATAACTATACTAAATGAGTTATAAAATGCATACATCATTACGTGATGGAGCCTGTCTACAGTGAAGTACCTAAATAAGTGCCTTACCGGTGAACCACTAAAATTCACCGTAGGATATAATAATAAAATATTTAATGATTGAAATTAAAGAAGGGAAACCTAATTAACCGGTCTCTCTCTCCCTTCAACAATTCCACTCAGACACATCTTCCACTCATACAAAGGTAGATTCAATTCAACACCTAATAAAATAATTTTAGAGATGCTCTCAATTTAACCAAGCTTAAGTATTCAATGTATTGCTGGAAAAATAACGATGCAATTGAATACAAGATCTACAGCACAACCACTCACAATAGGTAGCAAAAGTAAAATTAATGAATTTACAGGCAACGAGTATGTGCATGTTCCACAACTTTGCCTTACAATGCAGGTAAATCTCGGTTTGATGGAGTTATGCACCTCTGTTAATAAGCATCAGAGTATTATTATCACAAAAAAAAGACGATGCGCACCTCAATTTGATGATGCAAATGATTTGAAAAGAAATATAGGAAAAAAACACAAAAAAGAAAAAACATCAGAGTTGCTGGAAACCTCCCTGAAGCACCGCCATGTCGACGGGGGCCTTCCTTTTTTTCTTCCCTATCCTTCCTATCTCTCTCTCCCTCTCTTCTTTCTATCGCTTGCATTGCCAATCGGTGCGACCGCCATGACCAGATTTGTGACCGCCCTAACCAAATCTGCCACTACCAGACCAGATCTGCCATTATCGCGACCAGATTTACCACGGCTAGACCAGATCTGCCACTAGTTCGACCGTGACGGAGAGCGTCTTCTGGTTCGAGAACGGTGACGAAGAGCGTCTTCCGGTTTGGGAATAGTGACAGAGAGTCTTCTGATTCAAAAATGTCAACGGAAATGGAGACGATGAGGAGAATGAGAACGGTGATGAGAACGAGAATAGTGAAGAAGAACGGGAACAGTACTAGTGACGAAAATGGAAACAGAAATGATTTTTATATTATTTTTATTTTTTATATTCTTTTGATTTTTAACTTCCTATTACCGATAATCTTAGTGTTTCATGAGTGAGGCGTGCACTTTGGTGTGTTATCTTAGACAACTCGTACGTGATGTTCTGATTTTCTTTTTTTTAAGTGTACATTTTTGTTTGAAATCAAAAATTAATTTTCTTTCTGTAAATTACACTAAACGATAAGTAGGAATTTATAATTTTTAAAATATAAATAACTTTTATATTATTTATTAACAATAACTTAATTTTTCATTATTATTAACATGAGAATTGTTAATTATGTATATTTTTTTAAATATTATTCATTATTAACTACATTTTAGGTCATATTTGATTATTTAATAAATTTTGTAAAAATTTTATGCTTTTATAACAATTTTCGTGAGACATTTTAAATTTGGTTTGATAGTAATTTTGAATAATTACAGTAGGCCTTTTCTTTTAACTTAATTTTTCTATTTTAAAAGTTAATTAAGTCTTTTTATTCTAAATTAAATTTAGTTTTTTTTTATTAATTTTCTTCTACTTCAGATCTTGAAATTCATATTTTATATATAAAATATTCACAAATTAAATTAATTATTATTTTAAACAATTTCGTACTCAAAACTTACTTATAAAACATCAAATATCACTTAAAATTAAAAAAAATCTCAAAATTTTCATTTTTCAAATCCTAATTTCAATCGCACACTACTTAATTATCTCGTATCTTCTACCATTTTTATCTTTATTTCTAAATTTAATTTCAATAATTTTTAAACAAATTATCAATAATTAAAAACAACATTCTATCACAATATAAACTATTTACCGTAATTACAAAATATTATTTATATATTGAAAATATTTATTTATTCTAAAGTTTACTTATATATAAATAGTCTTAAAAAAATCATATAAAAATAAAAAATACTGATTTACACATGATCTTTTAAGTTTATATCTCGTTAATAAACTCATCAATTTGGTAACTCACTTTAAAAATAAAATAAAATAAAAAATAAATTACACTGACACCCCTTGAGATTTTTTCAGATTGCACACGATACCTTTCCTTTTTCTATTCCTACACTAACCTACTTAATTGTTTGAAAAATATTATACTGATATTCCTTATATATTACACTAACCCTCCTTAATTGTTTGAAAAACATTACATCGTGTACCCCAATAAAAGAAGTTGTTGTAAAAGTTACAAAAACAAGGAGATTATGTGCAATCCAAAAAATCTCAGAAAATATCAATGTAATTTACTCTAAAAAATAAAAGCTGATATGTACCATTACTATTTGCCACTAAGCAAGAGGATCGAGTTAGCATACATTATGATAGCTTGGAAGTCATAAATATTATTACACAAAAACAAAAATAATAATCATACTACTGCAACTGTCTTGTACAAATGATCCATAATGGAAAATAAAAATAAATAAAACAAAGCTTCTGTTAGACACCTGCACTCCTGCCAAATATTTGCATAACTTCACTTAGCCATCTACCAAAGCCATATGCAGCAAGAAAATACCCTTACTCTCTAGTAGTTAACCAACTACTACTGAATGATCTTCAAGTTGTTTCCCTAATATCTCCTAAGGGGAAAAATTGAGGATCAATTGGTTAATATAATGGCCATAACCCCTTATTGATGGTCCACATGTTTTTTAGAAGCTCATTAAGATTCATACTACTTATGTTAACAAGTGAGCTTGATATGGTTGCCAGGCCAAGGTCAGACACACAACCATATTGTTTGGTATTGCGAAAGATGTTTGAGGATTTGATGTGGCCATGTACAAGCTTGCCACCATTCTCAACATGGATACGAGTAATGCCTTTTGCAGCACTTAAGGCTATTTTTAGCCAAGTATCTTAATCTAAAGCCACCCTATCCTTTCCTGTTTTACCTGAAATTCTCAAAATGACTTTTACACATAAGGATAGCATATCATGTGAGAATTAAAGAATGTAATAATCACTGTGTGAGACCCCATAGTTTTTGGATCACCATTTACCAATTATTGTTGTTAACAATTCACTTCATATGTCACACTTAACTTTCTTAGCACTTCAAGGCTGAAAGTAACTTATCCAAATCTTCAATCCTACCCCAGAAAATCAAAAGCTAAAAAATAAAGAATTCAAAATCACCATTTTTGTAGAGATCATCTATAAGCTTTTAGGATTCACAATAACCTACATGCCTAGTATGTATTCAAACAGACAAAAGGAAATCGTCAATTGTAGGGAATTAAGAAAAATTGGCACCTAAATCAACATCCCTTCTGCAATGATAATTGAGGCCTGGAAAAAGCATATTATGGCCTAATTGTGCTCATTTATCCCTCCCCCCTTTAAGGTTTTAGCTCCCATTTCTCTACTTCATAGCACCTCCCAAGCCTCATATGACTCTTAGTTATGTTAGTTATGTTGTCATGAGCCTCTGACTAAAACAAGAAACAGTTGAAAAGCCTTAAAATTTCACCTACTCTGCATATGCCTAAACATCATGGAAGTGCAAGAAATCGATCTAACAAGTAAATGGAGTAAAAAACAACGCGCCCATAATTTGGTAATTGAAATTCACATCATCATTGTATTATGGAATTATTCTTTGCTTATATCTCAATTATACTTGGACTAATGAATTGTCTTCATTCTTCACCACTTGAATGACAACTAATCCATGTTTAAAATCAGTGTTTGTATTAAGAACGGTGGAGGCCAGTGATTAAAACATATGTACAGATCCAATCTTCTCAGCCGAAGGGCAAGTGGTAATGAGTATGATTGCTTTCCTGTTGAACTACCCCCGGTGGAAGATTAGGTGCCCCCTACAGAATTCAGTGAATAAGTCCAAAAACACACATAATGACTTCAATTGGATTTGCCTAATGGTTTTCTATCTATTATCAAAGTTACCTTTTTAGAATCCTTCGACCATGCTTAACAGAATCTAGTGAATTTTCTTCAGTTATCCATCTTGAGATCTATTGTAATGACTTGCATTTCTTAACGTCGTATCCTCCTACGACGACGTTTTCGCTTTGGGAGGAAGCATCGTCACCTTTGACAATCTTCTCGCCGGGTTAGGCAAATCCAAGAAACCGGCATGCATTTGTTGCAGACTTTGCGAGCAAATCAAATTCACTTTTTCTGAAATCTATCTTTGATTGAACAGTGACGAGGATCTTTTGCCCACATTTCGTGCTTCTACAATGATGACGGTGAAACTCTGGGTGCCATAAAAGGCTTTGGGTGGGTGCCACTTCCTCTAGTCAATGGTAAAAAAGGACCATTCACTTATTTATTTATTTTTAATATAAAATTTTAATTATTAAATTATGCAAATTACTGGTATAATCTCTATGTTCACTATTTTAAATTATATCCAACAATAATAATTTTGTGACTCACCTGTGGACCACTTGATACATAAGTCCACCTTAGAATTTGCCCATGAATTGAAAGATAGTTGGTATTGGAATTGCAATAGGATTGGAAATACTAAGGTTTAAGAAGGATGATTTTATTTTATTTTATATTTCTTTATTGGTTGTTGGAATGATTTGTCATAGCGTTAGAATGTGCATTACGACAAACATATAAATTATAAAGTCCTTTCTTTCTTTGTTGTTTTCTTTTTCTATTTCAATTTAATTTATATATGGAAATACAAAAGTATCCAGTAAAAATTACTGTATCATTACATTATCGTATTCAATAATACAATGGGTCAGTAGAGTGAATTCTTATTAAATATTTGTATAGAAAAAAGTACGTTCATTATGCATACAAACTACACAGTTTCTATTTTTTGTCGAAAAATGTTTTGTGAACACTTTAATCTCATTTACACTTAGAAAGAGATAAAAATAAAACAGGGACGAAAAATAGATGAAATATGTGATATAATATTACAAAAAGAGAGATTAAAAATATTAAATAAGTATTTGTAATATTAAGATATTTATATATCAATGTTTTTTTCTTTTGTCAAATTTGCTTCTTTGATTCTCTTTGGAAAAAGTATTAAAGAAGACACGAACCTAGTAACAAAGCAACAAGTTTGAGTCTATTATTATGTTGACCAAAAATAGGTAACTTAGTCAATGTTCATTAAAAGAAAAAATAAATATAAAAGTTAAAATATAACTTTATTGTATTAAAGTTTAATAAGAAACAATTCATTTCTTATTTTTTTATTTTTTTATATATACTAAGAGCATCTTTTAATTAAGATTAACTCTTTTCAAAATAAAAAGATTTTCAAAATAAATATAATTCTTTCAAATTTGAATTAAAATATTGATGAGGAATACTAGCATGAAACAAAGGCGACAACTAGCTCTAATGATCAAATCACCATTAGTTTAAGTGAATCATGATGATGCATTTTGTTTAATGTTTTTTATTTGTATCGCATCTATGTAGAAATACTTTTATTTAATCAAATAATATTATTTATATTGTGTTTGTTTGTTTTTATTTGTATCGTGTACTTTAATTGTAACAATGTAATAGTAATAACAATCACGCAATAAGTCTAACATATATAAAATTCAAGACGTATATAAAATCCAAAAAAATATACAATAGGATTCGTACATATGAAATAAAATACTAAATATCCAATAAAATAAAATATAAATAAAAAAAACAATCGTCGATGGTGGTCATCCTCTTTCGCCCCATCCTCTAATAGTTGCACCCAGCTGTCGTGTCTGCCTATGCAATGGTCAATGTCTCCCGTAGGAAGGCATGAAAGTCAGTGCCCTCAGGTGTAGTATACGCTCCATGTTTTGCAAACAATTATTAATGAAGGTTTCATTGTCGTTGAATAAACACAAGAGAAAGATATGGATAATTACCTCGCTTGTATGAGAGTTACTAGACTAAGACTCCGTCTGGCTACCTCCGCGTTGGCCATCTACAGGCTGCGACATAGGAACTCATGGAAGGCCTCATGGAAGATCTCCCACTATCGGCAAGATGAGGTATGGATGGGAAATGTAATGGAACCACTTTAAGCTATGGAGCTCCATGTGGCACAAGCACTCCTCTGCCATCCTCGTCCACCATGTGCGCCTCCTAGTTATCCTAGTCCTCAATGTAACATCCCGGGCGCTGACGAGGGCGGGGAGTGAAGCCCGGAGAAATTAGAAAATGACGATTTTGTCCTTATTTGTCAATATTAGGGGCTGACATGAGAAAAAGATTCAATTGATATTAAAATGTCAAATTGAGTTTAAAATCATGTCATATGTATTAAAATATAATTTTGGGAATTTTCTGGAAATTTTCTGAAATTCCTGTATAAAATGACCAAAATACCCCTAGTTGTCAAATAACCAACTCAGTATTGGTTTGACATCCAAAAATGATGAAAATGATATTTTTAGTACATTTCCAGGTAAAATATGTAATTTTAGAATTTTCATAAAAATTTGAGCATTTATTGAATTAAAATGAATTTAATATGAATTTTCTAAGCTTAAAATATATAATATATATATTTATAATTCGAAAAAAATTAAAATTTATTTTTAGAAATTATTTTTGATGAAAAATATTACATTTGTTCAGATTCATATCTAAATTAATTATTTTAGTATTAAAAGTTAATTTTTTCAAGTTTAGGCGATTTTATCGGTACCGGCTAATTAATTAACAGTCAAAATTTACACTGGAAAATGTTGGGACAGCTGCTATCCCACGTTTCTGATCTACCATGGGGTGATTCATCCCCTACATGAATATGTGTCCCTAATAAAAAAAATAAAAATTGAATTTTGACATCATGGGTGACATAACTCCATGGACACCTAAGCCAAATTTTTTCCTATAAATAGCTATGATCTTGAATTGAGTTTTTCATCCTTCTTCTCAGCCGTGAGGTTCCATAGATAAATTCTCTCTCTTTAGAAAATTTTCTTTTACTTTGTTTTTATGCTAAAATTCTACTAGTTTTCCAATAACTAGTAAAAATCCTCTTCCTAGGAGCTCTGCACCAACAATTTCACCAACTCTTTGAGGTAATGGGGGGAGTGGGGTTGGTTCTAAATTTCAATTACTTTGCATGTTGATAGGAAGGGTTTTCCCCTAAACCCGTTTAGGCTTTAGTTTTACTATTAATATTATTGTTATATTATTTGATGTTAAACTTTAAATTTTGCTAAGTTATTATTTTGCTCAAATTTAAATTATTAAATTATACCAAGCTGTTACTCTGCTCAATTTTAGAAAATTAAAATGCACTTGCTAAGCTGTTACTCTGCTCATTTTTAGAAAATTAAAATGCATTTGCTAAAATGTTACTCTGCTCAATTTTAGATAATTAAAATACTCTTATTAAGTAGTTATGCTGCTCAAATTTAGACAACCATAGTATAATTATTAAGTTGTTATACTGCTCGAATTTAAACAATTACAGTATAATTACTAAGCTGTTATACTGCCCAAATTTAGAAAAAATATTTTTAGCTATTATGATAAATAATTAAATTATTAAATTATCAAATTTTAGTAATACTCAATTAGTTTAGCAAAAATAGTAGAAGAAATAAACCATAAATCTCATAATATGAAACTAAAGATAGAAATCATTTTATGAGCTATTTATGAATTTATTTTTAGAAAACTACTATAGAAATTTTAGTTTAAGTTCTTATCGTTCAGGTAAGGTCTAGACACACTAATAGACCATCTATAAAAAAATTGATAAATTTTAAAGCTTATTTAGTACTTCTAATTGTGCTCTATAAGTGCCTGTGGACACATTTTTCTTAGAAATACTAAATTTCAAAAATTTTCGAAAAAATTCTAAAAATTCATGATAAAATTCTAATTATTTTTCTAAGTTTAAAAATTATTTTTATGGAATTTTTTGACGATTCTATGATTTATTTCTTAATTATCAGTCTTTATTTTAATTTGTATATCTTTATTTTTATTGAATTATTGCTTATGTGCTTTAATTTGAATTATGACTTATGTGAATGATATGTATGGATCAAATCTCTGTAATATAAGGCAGAGATATTAGTAGAAATTATACTGGTGCTCAAATACTTGAGACCAGAATGAACCTTTAGAAATTAATATATTAGTGAGTAATGTAAAGCAAGGGACATGCAGTGGCATGACACCCTGTTAGGGAAGCTACAGTTTGGTACGCTGAGGAATGAAAGGCAGGGACCCATTTGGGAGGTCTCGGGGGGTAGGCATCGAGTGGTGAAAGTCCTAATAGCCAGGGTAGCGCCCGTGAGCTGGGATATTCACCTGACCAAGCTCGATAACCCCGACAACTGCTCAGCATTCCGGGATTGGTTCGAGAGTATACCTCTATAAATGGACGTCCTGATTGATATTTGTTCCTCATTGATAATGAGGACTGTACCATGTGATGATGTTGACGAGGTATATGTACTCCCAGTCACTTCCCAGGTTCTGTTAAGAACTATTACTCACTGATGGGAAGTATGGATCCATACCAAGTCAAGGGTAGTGTAGTATAACTTAGAATAAACCCTAGGTTCCCTTCATTAATTGTATTTAAATTCCTACCATACATGTGAAAGTGATTTAGAACAAATCACCTCACTCCACGATTCAACATGCATAACAAAAATAATGGAGTGAGGTGATTTGTTCTAAATCACTTTCACATGTATGGTAGGAATTTAAATACAATCAATGAAGAGAACCTAGGGTTTATTCTAAGTTATACTACACTACCCTTGACTTGGTATGGATCCATACTTCCCATCAGTGAGTAATAGTTCTTAACAGAACCTGGGAAGTGACTGGGAGTACATATACTTCATCAACATCATCACATGGTACAGTCCTCATCATCAATGAGGAACAAATATCAGTCAGGACGTCCATTTATAGAGGTATACTCTCAAACCAATCCTGGAATGCTGAGCAGTTGTCGAGGTTATCGAGCTTGGTCAGGTGAATATCCCAGCTCACGGGCGCTACCCTGGCTATTAGGACTTTCACCACTCGATGCCTACCCCCCGAGACCTCCCAAATGGGTCCCTGCCTTTCATTCCTCAGCGTACCAAACTGTAGCTTCCCTAACAGGGTGTCATGCCACTGCATGTCCCTTGCTTTACATTACTCACTAATATATTAATTTCTAAAGGTTCATTCTGGTCTCAAGTATTTGAGCACCAGTATAATTTCTACTAATATCTCTGCCTTGTATTACAGAGATTTGATCCATACATATCATTCACATAAGTCATAATTCAAATTAAAGCACATAAGCAATAATTCAATAAAAATAAAGATATACAAATTAAAATAAAGACTGATAATTAAGAAATAAATCATAGAATCGTCAAAAAATTCCATAAAAATAATTTTTAGACTTAGAAAAATAATTAGAATTTTATCATGAATTTTTAGAATTTTTTTGAAAATTTTTGAAATTTAGTATTTCTAAGAAAAATGTGTCCACAGGCACTTATAGAGCACAATTAGAAGTACTAAATAAGCTTTAAAATTTATGAAATTTTTACAGATGGTCTATTAGTGTGTCTAGACCTTACCTGAACGATAAGAACTTAAACTAAAATTTCTATAGTAGTTTTCTAAAAATAAATTCATAAATAGCTTATAAAATAATTTCTATCTTTAGTTTCATATTATGAGATTTATGATTTATTTCTTCTACTATTTTTGCTAAACTAATTGAGTATTACTAAAATTTGATAATTTAATAATTTAATTATTTATCATAATAGCTAAAAATATTTTTTCTAAATTTGGGCAGTATAACAGCTTAGTAATTATACTGTAATTGTTTAAATTCGAGCAGTATAACAACTTAATAATTATACTATGGTTGTCTAAATTTGAGCAGCATAACTACTTAATAAGAGTATTTTAATTATCTAAAATTGAGCAGAGTAACATCTTAGTAAATGCATTTTAATTTTCTAAAAATGAGCAGAGTAACAGCTTAGCAAGTGCATTTTAATTTTCTAAAATTGAGCAGAGTAACAGCTTGGTATAATTTAATAATTTAAATTTGAGCAAAATAATAACTTAGCAAAATTTAAAGTTTAACATCAAATAATATAACAATAATATTAATAGTAAAACTAAAGCCTAAACGGGTTTAGGGGAAAACCCTTCCTACCAACATGCAAAGTAATTGAAAATTAGAACCAACCCCACTCCCCCCATTACCTCAAAGAGTTGGTGAAATTGTTGGTGCAGAGCTCCTAGGAAGAGGATTTTTACTAGTTATTGGAAACTAGTAGAATTTTAGCATAAAAACAAAGTAAAAGAAAATTTTCTAAAGAGAGAGAATTTATCTATGGAACCTCACGGCTGAGAAGAAGGATGAAAAACTCAATTCAAGATCATAGCTATTTATAGGAAAAAATTTGGCTTAGGTGTCCATGGAGTTATGTCACCCATGATGTCAAAATTCAATTTTTATTTTTTTTTATTAGGGACACATATTCATGTAGGGGATGAATCACCCCATGGTAGATCAGAAACGTGGGATAGCAGCTGTCCCAACATTTTCCAGTGTAAATTTTGACTGTTAATTAATTAGCCGGTACCGATAAAATCGCCTACTAAACTTGAAAAAAATTAACTTTTAATACTAAAATAATTAATTTAGATATGAATCTGAAAAAATGTAATATTTTTCATCAAAAATAATTTCTAAAAATAAATTTTAATTTTTTTCGAATTATAAATATATATATTATATATTTTAAGCTTAGAAAATTCATATTAAATTCATTTTAATTCAATAAATGCTCAAATTTTTATGAAAATTCTAAAATTACATATTTTACCTGGAAATATACTAAAAATATCATTTTCATCATTTTTGGATGTCAAACCAATATTGAGTTGGTTATTTGACAACTAGGGGTATTTTGGTCATTTTATACAGGAATTTCAGAAAATTTCCAGAAAATTCCCAAAATTATATTTTAATACATATGACATGATTTTAAACTCAATTTGACATTTTAATATCAATTGAATCTTTTTCTCATGTCAGCCCCTAATATTGACAAATAAGGACAAAATCGTCATTTCTAATTTCTCCGGGCTTCAACTTGGAAAAATTATTGAAAATCACGATTAGATAGTTTTCAATATTCTGAGTTTAATCGTGGGGATCAGATTTTTTAGATTCCTTCCCGATTTTTCAGAATTAAATATATAGAATAAATAAATAATTAAAACAATTAATTAAATAAAAGTGAGGGTGTTACACTCAATACATGAACCCTGACCTCTCCATGTACCCTATCATCTCCTGGTGCGTAGGCATGTGTAAGACCTTACCCCTGTGGCTCACCAGCCTGAGCTCCTTTTAAGGCTCTTCGATCCATATGTGTCCAGCAAGATGGTCCCTATAGGACCTACGTAGAGACAAGTCTATACCTCTCTACCTTTGTCTCAAGTACCTCAACCTCTGGCTTAGGTACCTTAGTATGTACTTGCTACTACTTGACTGCTACACATGCTACTTTTCTAGCCTAATGTGCAAATGTAGTCAACTGTGGATGCTAGATGTGTTAGGTGCATCGTCCGACAGAGGTTGCTATCTAGGATGATAGGCACCAAACCTCATACATGGTGGTATGATAAATTTGAAATAGTAATAAAAATTTAACAATTAAATAATAATAAATAATAAAATAATAATGGATAATTAAATATTAAAAGTTTATTAAATTAATTAGAATATTAATAACAAATTTTATTAATTGAATGCTTATATTAATTAATAATTATAAATAATATCATAATAATAACAATTAATAATTTAACAAATATTGTAATAAAATATTAGTAAAACTTAATTAAGATAAATAATTAAAAGCCAAAAAATTAAAGAAATTAAATGATACACAATGCAATCACATTTTCGTTATGAATTTACCACAACAAAAATGTATTTCCGTTGAATCCAACAGTAAAAAGAAAAAGGAACAAGGAACTCACTAGAAAGAAAGAACGAGGGGGTGCCAACGTGTTTTTGGGGCATTTGCGACAATGTTTGCGATGGTCTTTACGAGCATGCGAGTGACAACCTTTGCAAGTGGTCATGGTGTAAGGGGAAGAGAAAACTTGGGTGGTAATGGTGGTGCGAGGGGGAAAAGGAGTGATTGAGGGTGGTGGTGAGAAGAATCAAAAATGGGGGGAAGAGGGGAGTAAGGGGTTTTAAATCATAAGGGCCAAAATGTCTTCTTTTTAAAAAAAAAAAAACAAAAAACCAAGGAATGAAAATAGCTAAAAAAGGGTGGAAATAGTAAGGCCTTTGAGAATTTGATTTAAAGCCCATTTATTTCTTGATTTGGGTTGTACATTCATTGGCCCATTTCTCTTTTTTGTTGTGGCTATTCAGTTAGCCTACTTTGTTTTGATTTTCATTTTTTCATTTTTTTTCTTTTTGTTTTTAATAAAAGAGTGGGACAAATTTGAGTGTTGACAATGCGAAATGTAGATGGAATTTTTTTTGGTGTGGATCATATAAAAAGTCTCGTCCTCCATGGTGAGATTGGGGTAATACTTTTTGTTTTCCTTTTATTTTGAGGCCAAGATGTCAAGGTCATAGAGATTTATGGACCATTCTGACCAATAGGACTAAGGAATAAAAAAAATCCAACATCATGTGGCATCTAAAGAACATTTCATTTAACACAAAAGAGTGATGATATGTGGACACGTTCACGTATTATTTCTCTTTGTCTCTTTTGGTTCTTCCCCCCCCCAAAACTTGGAAATATTTTAGTTGATTTTTTCTACACATAAATATCTTTATTAGAGAAAATAGGTCATGCACTGATAATGTAAAGCAGTTTTACATTATCATTCAATCACAAACTATCATGTACGATAAGTTTGTTGGCTTTTATAATAATTGCCTTAAAAATCATACTAACGGTGAATTTTAATTGGTTGAAAGTGTAAATTTTTTTATACTGACAATACATGACCATTAAACTCTCTTTATTATCACTTGTATATATATAATTTCTTTTCGTTCTTATGGAATGGATTTGGCATCAAAATATTTTGCCCAATTAACTTTTCCAAGAGTACATTATGCTATTTTTCACAAAAGAATGGGTAACAACAGCTCCTTTAAAAACTTCTCCAACTAGATTTTGTAATGTTTGTGAAACATTCTTTCGTAGGATTTATCTTTCCTATTTTTTCTAATTATCTTAAGGAAAGTACTCAACATCTACCTTATTTTGAGGTATATTAAAGTGAAAGAAAAAGATACGAAAGAAAAAGAAAAAATAATAGATGTAATAAGAAAAAAAAAGTTAAATAAAAAGAAAATAAGTGTATATTTACTATAAAAATTTGATCTAAGACAAAGTCTAGGATAGACCACTAAAAAAAGTGGTCCATGGTGGTCCAATGAGTTTTGACTATTAGATACATTATAAAATATTCAATGATTGGGATTTTTCACTTGTTATCATATAAGACAGTTTTTATTTAATATTTTTTTAAAAAATTAATTATCATTTACACAAATGTCCTTTGTAAATTTACAACACTACCCCCGTTTTCAGTTTAAGTATTCACCCTCTCCTCCTCCCTCCTCCGCTCCTTCAGTAGTTCCCCCCGCGAAGTCCCCTTCGTCGTTTCACTGCCACCAGACTCCGACCACGCCATCGTCGTTGTTTAATACACCAGCCTCTGCGTCGTTTGTCGCACCTACGACGAATGCTGCGCCATCTGATCCATCCTTCACTGGTTTGCCGTCACCATCGACAAACTTGATGTCAGCGTCGACGAGCGCCTCCACGAGGAGCTGCAATAGATCCTCGGCTGCAGGAACATGCCGCTGTCGAGCATCTTCGTGGGCAGCGCCGATGACGTCAAGAACCTCTACGACAGCGGCGAGTTGCAGGAGCTGATCGGACGGTTGTCGAAGTCGCAGCAGAACATGTGCTATTTGTGCGGAGGGCTGACATTCGTCGTGTATGACGAGTGCGATGGAAGCCATAAGGTCTTCGGACAGAAGAAGGGTGGGTTTAGGAGCTGTTCGTCTTGCAACTTCAATGGTGCACCCGTAACGCAGCAAATAATTCCCTGTATTATAAGGGTATAAATGGAATTGTAAAATGAAAAAAAAATTGATGAAAAAAATTAAAAATATTGGAGGAAACTTATAATAATCGATGAAGTGCCTTGCTCCACCGGGGACTACTTAATTATGAGGTCGACTATAGAACTCGTCTTAATTTAAATACACTGATTTTATAAAAAGTTTTTATATTGTCATTTAACAACAGATTGTTATATATAATAAATAATAAATTTTTTAACTTTTATAACAACTACCTAATATGATTTCTAATTAATTGACACTTTATACTTTATACTGAAAATACATAAAAATTAACCCTATGTTTGGTGTAGATGAAATAGGTGAGAAATAGGAGAGAGTGGTGAGAAATTGATAAGAAATAAAAATGATGGGTTGTTTGATAAGAGGCAGAGGTGAGAAATGGGGGTATCTCGAAGGTGGGTCCCGCTGGTTTTTATTTTTATGCTAAGATGCGTAAAAGTGAGGAGGGAGGAGGCACCATTAAATAATTTGTGTTTTTTTTTGTGGTTAAAAACCGCTAGAAAATGTCATTTTTTTTGCAATTTTTTACATTTTATAAATTGTCACAAAGTACAATAATTGATTATTCAAAATCACAACATATAATAGTCGACTATTGACCTACAATAGTCTACCATTGACTAATAATAGTCGACTATTGGGCCTTTAACTCGATTAAAATTTATTTTTTATTTATTTTTCAATTTTTTTCTTTCCTATTTCTCACATATTTCTCTTAAACGAAATACCTCTATTTCTATTCACTTATTTCTCTCTTCTCTATTTTCATCCACTTTATTTTTCACCTATTTCTTTCTTTCTTTCCTACCAAACACAACTTAAACTCTTATAATAACTCTTAGAGCTGATGTCCACAGGACCACAGGTGCAATCCTATGGTAGAGCTGTCAAAGTGAGCCCCAATCCGGCCCACCACGGGTTCGAACTAGGTTGGGTTAAAAAAATTCAACTTGCAACAATTATAAGTAAAAATTGGCCCAGCTCACTTAATTCGCAGTTCACCTAGGTTGAATCTGTGGTGAGTTGGGCTGGCTTGTAGGTCAGAGACTTTTAAAAAAAAAAAAAAACTCTTATTCTATATACTAAAACTGTAAATTGTAAAACACTAAAACTAAAAGTAACACTCCATGCCTCACTCAATCTCCCCACTCTCACGCGTTCACGTTAGGGTTCTGGGTTCTCTTCTCCCTTCACCGGCATTCTCTTCTCGGTTCACAAATCACGACTTCGCGAGTTCACGTTCACCACACAAATCATGCACAAACCCAATTCAGGCATTCAATCTTTCACTTCAGTGACGTGTCAGAGAACGCTGCTACTGCGGTGTTGTTTGTCGCTGTTGCGCTGGCAACTTCAAAGGCGAATGATGTTGTTCTGTTCTACAAGGCCGCGTTTGGCACAAAGGAAGTTGGCCATACGTTGAACCCTAAGCGCAAAGCGGCCAGAGCATTTTTGTTGCTGACCTCGTTGAGGAATCTACTTCATCCTTAGTTTTTTCTTTCTTTTATGTTCATGTCTAGATTTATGCATATTAAGTCATTTTTTCAATTTTGTTTCTAATTTTTCAAAATTCTAGTAATTCGTTCTATTATTTGATGGTTTAGGTTTTTCATTTTATTATTTTTCTATATTGTTTATATTTAATTTGTTTATGCTCTGGTCGATGCTTTTTTTATATATATTTGTTGTGTATGCACTCGATATGTGAATGATGAAAATATGGAATGGTTAGTAATATTATTGTCCACAAGTTTTGTAAATATGGAATATTTTGAACTAGTTGCCTGCATGGATATATAGCCAACGTATAAGGCTTATGTATATTAATTGCCTAATTGTCTAAAAGATTGAAATGGATTTAAGTTAAAGACAAGTCGAATTGATTGAATATATATATATATATATATATATATATTAAGGCTTATGTTATAATATAAAGTCCTGGTGCTTGAATTGATTTACCTGGGTGTAGTCAAACTCGCCATCACCTACAGCTCCAAAATCCTTGATGCTAATTATTTTCTCACCAGGAAGGAGCACATCCTTAGCCACATTTTTATTCCTGATCATATTAGGACCAACAACTGAGTCTGGTTTTGGAGCTTGATAAAATAAGAAAAAGCGCACAAGAAGGGGGGGGTTGAATTGTGCGTTTAAAAAAACTTTTCAAAAAAGGTAGATCAGTCTAAACAAAGCGTTTTTAAGAGAAGGGATAGAGAGAAGAAAACACAGAAAGCTTTATACTGGTTCACTCAACCTGAGCTACGTCTAGTCCCTTCACCCAGAAGGTTTTTACTAACCGATCTTTGGTTACAAGTATTGTTCGTGGCTTTTTCAGGCTTTACAACGCAATTTACCTAGATTGCTTAACCCAAGTATTCTTTTTACACTAAGCCTCTCCAGGCTTTCACAACGCTCAAAAAAAATTTGAGGAAAGATCGACTCACGTAGTGAGGATTTTAAAACTTAGACTCAGGATCACTTTGAGAATTTTTACAAACAAAATGACTATCGTCCACTGGACGCTCTTGACAGAATATCACAGAAGAAAGTATATGTTGTTGTTTTAAACAAGAATCCACCTATCTCAGTTCTATTTTGCTTTTTGTTGATGCGCGTATATATACGATCTTCAGGAAAAAAATTCGTTACAGATATCTTGTCTCTTCACGTGATGAAGCACGTGCAGACTATCTTTTCAGAAAAGTCAGGCGTGGCAGTTGAAAACTTGCACTACAATAGAAGTTTCAGGGCTGTGCTGACAGTCTGTTCGTCTGAACTTTCTTCATCTGTCTTGTCGGCTTGATAAGTTGACTTGCTTTATCCATTCTGCTGTGCTTTTGTACTGACTTGATGTTGATGTTTCAAACTGTTTTGAATGTTAGCTCATTTGAGTGGTACTGTGTAGGTTTCAAGGCGGATAGATGTGATTGATGTTCATAATGAAAAACTCAGTCGTTTGAATATATGAATACTGGAGATTTAGACAATCGCCTTCGGTCTGTTCATCTGGATGGTCTTTGATCGCGTCTTACTGGACGGTCTTCAAAGTGTCCACTGGGCGGTCATTGTTGCATCAACTGGACAGTCCTTCTTGGCGAGTCTTCGTCTTTCGCTGTGATAGGGTTAGTTTATACACACTAATATAAACATTAATAAGCTTTGTTATCTTCAAAACATTGAGGGTTTAAACGCTTCTACGTCTTTGGTTCCAACACTTGATCCGCATTGCAAGCCAATGCAAAACACAAAATGAGAATGGCAGCACTCTTTGCAATTGGGCCTCAATGCCCCATAATATTATTTAGTATTTACTTTTCACTCTTCAATTTTTGAGTGCCTTTTTGAATTAGTATATTATATTGGATGTGTGTAGGGGTGTCAAAACGAGTCAACTCGTCCCGACCTGCCCTCAACTTGCTAAAAAACGGGTTGGGTTGGGTTGAACCCGTTTTTTGATTGGGTTGAAAATTTCAACCCAACTCAACTTGTGGCGGGTTGGATTGGGTTAACCCATCAACCCATTAAAAAAATTATAAAAATTCTTTTTGCTTTAATTTTTTTAAAAATTTTATAATCAAATATAAAATTAAAAAAGACAAAAAAATGTTATAAAATTAGTAAATGAAAAAACCTACTTAATATTAAGAAATGATCAATTTATCATAAACTTTAAGTAACAATTTTTATTTGTCCTAAATTTTAATGACCACCAAAATTTGTCTTTTTGTCTTAGAACTTCATATATGACATATTTAAATAAAAAGAAGCTATAATATCAAATATTACATGAACTAATATAACATCAACTCAAAAGTTCAAGCTATTAAAAAAAAAAAAAAAACCCAATCCGATGGGCCAATCCAACTTAACCCGTCATTTGGCCCGTCAAATTGGCAGGTTAAACGAGTTGGGTTATATGGGTTGAAGGGTTGAACCACATAATCCAACCCAACCCATTTTGTCGAGTTATGTGGGTTGACCCGTTAGGTTGGGCCTATATTGCCACCCCTAGATGTGTGTATGAATTTTATGCTCTTGCCTTTTTTAATTTTGTTATTCAAACTCTGTTTGGCTTAATTATAGTGGCTAAGTTGTTGAATTATAGTGTCTGTGTACAGTGTGTAGTGTAGAGCTTGGCCAAAAAGGGCAACAATATATTAGAGTAGTCTGGATGAGTTACAATTAGTAGCGGTGTCAATTTTGATGGAATCAAAACCAAAAGCATGGAATTGACTCTCCAGCTTAAATATGGATACAATGCAAGGGTTATGGGACTTGCAGCAGTTTTCAGTGTTTGAAATCCCCTAGTGTTTCTTTGGAGGTTTGGGCATGTACAAAAGGGGCGGGGGGCTTTGATTTAGCGTATTGTTCATTAGGTATGTGTATAGTTGTAGAGCTATTCATTCTTATTGTAATTTTTTGACCATAGCCTAGTTTATGACTCAGTATCTTCCAATAAAAATTCATTTTGGTTGGCCTTTCAAAAAAAATTAATTTTTAATTTTTTTTTTAAAATTGGGTGAGCCAACCCATATAACCCACTAACCCGTGGTGGGTTGACCCGAGTTGATCATTTCTTGGCTCACCAAAAAGTGAGCCGAGTAGGGCTGACTCACTTTTTCCATCAACCGGTGGTGAGCCAACCTGGGTGAGCCGGGTTGGCTCACTTTGACAGCTCTCTTCTACACTCCTATTTTCCACTTGTCTTATGTGTAAGTAATTTCCAAATTTAACTTTGTTTTTGGAAAGTAGTTTCTTCAATTTTTTTTAATTTCTAATTTACTACATTCTAGTTTCCATTCTTCCTTTATGTAACTAATTCCCAAATTCAACTTTTTTTCTCAACAAATTCCACATAAATCCTTCCGAAGTATATTGGTTTTCTTATTAGTTTTCTATTTATATCATTGACAAATAATTATTTGAAATTTTCATTTTAGCAACAAAATCACTACCTTTTTCTGTCTAGGGACCAAGATTTAATTTAACCTCATTATTTTATGACTAAAAGGGGCAACCCTTTTAGTACTTCATAACTTTTTTTTTGTGACTAAAAGGGGCAACCCGACCCAACAAACAAACTAACAACAATACAACGTAGTAGAATTATTTGCCATCAAAGCAATACTACAAAAAGGAGGACAAGAATTAAAATACATAACACCCCGTTCCAAGGAAAGGCCACGAAGCATCTGCAACACCATTGGCTTCTTGATAGACATGATTCCATCTATAGGAAATACTCAAAGAAGCAAACTTCAAAATATCACAAACTAGTGGTGAACAAGGATGAGAAAGAGAGCAACCATCTTGAATGAGTCTCACAGACACAACCGAATCTGAGTCAACCTCCACCAAAACAAAGCCTCTTTGCCAAGCTAGCTGGACACCGTGAAGAATCCCCCACAGCTTAGCTTGGACAATAGAACAAACACCTAAATTAGCTAAATACTCGGCAATAAAACACCTATTATAGTCTTGAATAACACCTCCGCACGCCGCCGAGAGGAGAAAAGATGAGAAAGCACCATCGGCGTTGACTTTCACCCAGTCTTGAGTTGGAGGAACCAAACTAAAGTAGTAGGTTCACGTGAATGCTTATTGACAGCCCAATGCATAGAGAAGACCCTAGAACACCGATCAAACAATCTTCTGATACCAACCCCCATCTAGTCCATCGATTCAGATTTATGTTAAAAGACCAACTCATTACGGCTTCTCCAAAGAAATCCATGGACATCCTAAAATAAAAGAGGCCAATTGCAAACCCCCCTCCCCCCCACCCCCCTTCTATTATGCTTTGTTTGGATGAGGAGTAAAATAAAAAGAAAAAATAAAAAAGAATGAAATAAAAGAGAAATAGAATAAAAAATATATATTGTTTGGATAAATAAAAATAGAAAGGAAAGAAATGGAGAAATTTCTCCTTCACTTGGCTTGGATAAATAAAAAAGAGTGAAAAAAAAAGAATTATATAAAAAAAAATTTATAATAACTAAAAAAATGTAATTTTTAATATAATACTTTTTCTTAACATAAAATTATTTATTATTTTTTTAAAATTTTTTAATTCATAATTTTTTTTAAAAAAATTAAACAACAAAACTAAAAAATAAGAGAAATCATTTCCATTCTATTTCCTTTCTAAACTGAGAGAAAATATTTTTTGTACTCACGAAAATACTTCTTTTTATTTCTCTTTTCAAACAAATAATAAAAATATAGTATTCTATTCTATTTATCTCCTCCTTATTTCCTTCGATTCTATTATCACCAAAATAGGGTAAAAGAGATGCTGGATAGAATCCAATTATTAAAGTCCAGGTTAAAAAAGGAATTAACCAATTGTTGAGGAACAAGCCGTCGCCACACGTTTCTGATTGCCACGCAATCCCGAACCGCATGCAAGTTAGTTTCGGAGGCCAACCCCGCAACGAGGTCATAAGCACCCCACGATTAAGCTTCCACAATGGGATTTTCACGCGCTCCGGCCCCCCGCCACTTCCAAATTAAATTATGCACTAGCAAATTATAAGGTTGATGCGTATCACCTTTTAAAAGGGAATAAGTGATCGAACAGATAACATACGATCCTTTTCACCATTCCAAGTCATATAATCTTCCTAATTATTAGCCGTAGGGGGAACTAGTACCATGATACGATCACAAATGTGGTCAGTCAAATGATTTAAGAAACTGTTCATCCCAGGTACCAGCAGTAGTTAAGGCCTCCGCTACCCTCATGGCCACATCGATACCCTCCAAATCCGATGTACAATGATGCATTGGAGCGTCAGCATTTGGAACCTAACTATTATCCCAAAATTTGACCAACCTACCATTCCCCAACCTCCACGAAACATTCTTCATCAATTTCTTCCAAACATGACAAACAGTCAAACACCTCGGCATAAATTGGAGGAATCCCTATATTGAGAAACCTTAGGAACAAGATCCAACCCACACCTGTACTTCGGCCTAAGGACCTCCACCCAAAGTTTAAAAGTTTGAGTACAAAGAGGCCAGCAAAGTTTCATCATAAAAGCCAAATTTACCTATCTTAAGGATCGAAGACTCAATCCCCTAACCCACACCTGTACTTCGCCCTAAGGACCTCCCCCCAAAGTTTGGAAGTTTGAGCACAAAGAGCCCAGCAAAATTTCATCATAAAAGCCAAATTTACCTTTCTTAAGGATCGAAGACCCAATCCCCCAAGTGATTTAGGCTTGCAAACCACATTCCATGCTACAGGGTGAATCTTACGATTCCCATTCGTCTCCCCCTACACCAACGACCTGTAACTCTTTTCAAGATCCTCACAAACAGCCTTAGGAAGAAGAGCCGTTTACATTGCATAGGGAGGAATGGCAGAAAGGACTGCCTTCGTAAAAGTGATACGCCCAGCTTGAGAGATGTTAGAAGCCTTCCAATTGCTCAAACGAATAGTCGTCTTGTCCAAAATATATTTATAAGAATTCCCACTCACCCTTTTATGATGAAGAGGAACCCTCTATCATTAGTTCTTTGAAAGCCCAACTGATCACTAATTTCAGTCCTCTAACTCCAATGCACATTCCTGGAGAAGAAAATCCTTGATTTATCTGAATTAACACGCAATCCAAACTCGTACAAAACAAATCAAGACAAGCTGACATAATCTCAACCTGCTCCAAACTTGATTCACCAAAAAGAATAAGGTCATCCGCAAAAGCTAAATGGGAAAGATTAGGTCCTCTCCTAGAAATCTGGATGCAATTCCACAACCCATTGTCAACTGCCAAAGAGATGAGGTGAGACAATCTCTCTAAGCATAACACAAACAAATAGGGGGAAAGAGGATCCCCTTGATGAACACCACGCTCAAGATGGAAAGTGGATAGGGCCTCACCATTCCAAAGCATCTTCATAGACGAGGATGAAATATAATGGCAAACCAAATTGATAAAATTGTCAGGCAAGCCAATATCAATAAGAGTATATCTCTAATGAATTCCCACTTCAGATGATCATAAGCTTTCTCAAAATCAATTTTAACCACCGTCCAACCTCTAGCACCTCTCTTTCACCTTATAGAGTGGATAACCTCCTGAGTAATGATAATATTATCACTACTGTGGCAATTCGGAACAAAGCTACATTGGGTAGGATTAACCAACTTCTCCGTTACATATCTCAATCTACCTACAAGAATCTTGGTCACAATCTTGTAAGACACATTACACAATCCAATAGGCCTAAACTGCTTAAGATGCTGGGCGGTTTCAATCTTGGGGATCAAAGTGATGTAAGTCTCGTTCAACTCCTTTATGAGGTGATGGTTGTGGAAAACATCATGAATCAGATGACGAAGAGTTGGACCAACCACCTCCCATCGATTTTGATAGAAAATGGCCTAAAGGCCATCAGGTCCAAGTGCCTTGAAGCTGCCCATGCTAAAAACCGCTCTCCTGATCTCTTTATCCGTTACGTGACTAGAGAGGAATTGTAATTCCTCACTACTCAAGCTCGGAAAGCAACCCGTGAGCGCCAGGGGAGTAAACTCTTCAGGATTCTTTAAAAGTCTGTCATAAAAGTTAGTAATAAAAATCTCCAATTCAGTAAGGTCAGAAATCCAATTACCTTCATCGTCCTAAATGCTATCAATTCTACTCCTCCGATGTCTGATAATTGCCTTACAATGAAAGTACCTTGCATTACGATCACCCCACTCCAACCACTGGCTACGAGATTTCTGGAACCAAAGAAGATCCTCCCTAACAAGGATTTTCTCATACTCATTCCAGAGCTGCTTTTGAAGGTTTAGGAGATATTGAAAATGAGGCCCCTGCTGCAAGCATCTCGCCACTCCATCAAGTCTTCTAAGCAGTTTTTTTTCCCCTGAAGATATGCCCAAAAACATCCTTATTCCAAATCCTGAGAGAATTCTTAAATTTTGAATACTAGAGTAATAACCCGTGCTATGCACGGGTATTAAATTTATAATTTATAATTTTTATATTATTACAATTATTTAATATGTTTCTTAATTATTTTTTAATTTTATAAAAATATCTGCTAGTAAATATGTATATCAATATATATAAATAATTGTGGATATTAATATAAATTCAAAAAAATTTATATTCACGCACATCTTAAATTATTTTAATTTATAAAAATATGTGTTTTTAAAAAATATTACCTTTATGAATATAGTCTCATTGTATATAACTTCGATTATACAAAATTTAATAAGAGATATTAAAATTAAAAAATATTTTAAATTAAATTTTGTAATTATTAGTTTTTTCTTTAAAAATGAGTTTAATTAGGCATTCAATCTCATTGTAAAAGTTTTGCATAGTTAATATATATATATATATATATATATATATATATATATATATATATATATATATATATATATTTAATTTTTTTTTATCGCCCAATTAGAATATTTTTCTATGATAATGAATATTTGTTTTATTATTTTTTGTCCTACATCAAAGCTATTCCTTTAAATTAAAGGACACTAATACTTAATTTCAATAAATATATAATGTGCCACTTGGTATTGATTTTTGGAATATTTTGAAGTAATCATTCTTGTCTTTATTGTATGATACTAAGTATGAGATACTACTTATATTGCTTTAGATCTTAAATATTACATTTTGTCTGATTTTTTTTTTTATAAATATGTACGAATATAGAGTAGACTTATATACATTCATATACATTAATCTTATCTTAATACTTATATGAATAAAAAATTATATGTAATTATATTTGTAATAATTGATTTATCATTTAAATCTCAGTTTCTACTGCATAACAAAATAAGAGAAAGATAGCACCATCAAATGAAAGACCAGTTAAATTTATAAGTACTTGAATAAATTATTGACGTTTAAGTATATGTTTTATTATTATTTTTGTGAGAAAACAAGCTATGCACTGACAGTATAAAGTAACTTTACATTGTCATCCAATCATAAACCATCATTTATTGTAAGTCTGTTAACTTTTATAATAAATACGTTAAAAGCAATTAAAAATCTGATAGCATTATGTAATATCTTGTTCCAAATATAATACTCATGATATACAAATTATTGTTCTATTAAAGCATTCTTTTATTAATCATTGAAAGGATAATAAAATAAAATTTTCATTTAGAGGAAAAAAATAAGTATGGTAATGGTAAATATATATATATATAAACAACATTTTTATAATACATAATAAATTATTATTAATATCGTTATTATTATATTATATTAGATTATTTTATTTAATTTGATTAAATACACAATTAATTACAATATATTGGATGATTTACCTATGATTTTTTTTTTAAATTTTTTATAACAAATTACTTTTTTTATAAGCATTATAATTAATTTGATCGTGATCTTTCTTACATGAATCATATTGATTTTCAACATAAATTTGAATATATTGAGTGCAAAATTATAAGTTACATTGTCTATAATTTAATGTAATTAATACCATGTAAACATGTTTTTTTAATAAGAACACTTTGAAGAAAAGTGATATATATCATAATACACTATGTAGTTATATGTTGAATAAATTAGTTTTAATTTGATTTAATTTTTTTTTCCTATATAAGTTAAAAAATTTAAATTTGATTCAAATTAATTTAAAAATTATATTTTTCACAACTTATTTGTTATTTTTTGGGTAGAGAACATATATATTCTTTACTGGAAACAATCTGCTCGAATTGAATAGGACCACTGTGAGTGACAATTATTGTAAAATAACTTATTTGTTATTTTCAATTTATTAATTGATTTTTTTTTTACTTTTTTTATATTAGATTTATAATTTAAGTGTGATGTTTTGACTATAAATTAATATAATAGAATTGAATTTTATTTAAACAAAAAACATCATTTATTACTTAAAGTTTATTAATTTGTTGTTATGAATTAAAATGATAAAAATTAATTAAAAACAAAATATTTTGGATGAAAAAGACTTATTATGATGATAATAAGTGACATATAGGATTTAATAAATAGAAAAATTCTTTAGATATTTTCAAATTTTAAAAAATTAAAATAATAAAGAGACTCATATAAAAATTATTAATACATTTAGCAATACATATTTCTTTGGCATATGATATGTGAAATATTAGAGGGAGTGAGTAAGGTTATTTTTATTAACTATAAGATTCTCTTAAAAAAAAAAAAAAACTTTGTAAAGCCTCCTTTTTTAAGTCTTTTACTCCGATCCATCTTAATAATTGAAATAGTAAAATCTATAAAATAATGTTAGCAACTTAGGGTGCAAACTAATTCAAATACTAAATATTATATTTTTAAAAATATTTAAAGAAAATAAAATAGATAGAAGATTAACTTAATTAAATAATAAAAATATAAAATATAAAACTATAAAACAAAAAATAAATGAATTTAATAATAATAAAAGAAATATACAATAAAAATGAAAACTCTAATGTTTGAAGATTACACAAATAAGTAATCCTGAACAATGATGTTTACAATGAAGTCAAAATTGAAAGACACATTACAATAGAAGAAGGAGTTCTCAAAAAGTTAGATGTTCACTCAATAAATTATATATAATAACAATTAAAAATTTTACCTTAATTTGAATATGCTGTAACTTAATTAAAATATACACAAATCATAATTATTTTAATTAATTCATATCACAATATATATCTGTCATAATTACAATGATTAATAGAATTGTGTATTTTAACATATAAAAATATATTTTTTTAGCAATATTTAAAAATTATATTCCATAAAAATAAATTATATATGAAAACTACATATAATTATCTCAATTATATATTTAATAATTACATTAACTAATTTAATTACATCGACAAAATTTCTAACAAATTTAACAATACATTAAATAAAAATTAAATTATATATAATATGTGTCATGTGTCTCTCATCTTATAATAAATGTCAAGAATTTTCACTTTAAATTAGATCATATTAACATTAATTTTTTTCTTAATTTATTATTCAAATAAAAGAGCATTCTAATTTCTATCCAAATTTTAAGTTTCCTTAATCGATATTAAATATAATTAAATATTTATAAATCAACTAATTTAATTATAATTATGGACAAATTCCTTAATTATATATATATATATGTGTGTGTGTGTGTGTGTGTGTGATAATTATGTTATTTTATACAAATTAGAATATATACCAATTGTAATTACCTTAATTATTATAATTATTCAAATAGACAGGGATGTTAATTTCATGTGAGTTTGAAGCAAAAATCAATTTATTTCTATTTAAAATCCTATTTATAATGAAAAGTCAACAAGAAATTGTGCTTCATTATCCTGATCATCCATTTTAGACTATATATATAGTAAGCAAAAACAACATAAACAAACAAATGAAAGGGGAACAATAAAACATAAAAGTGAAAAAAAAAAAAAAAGTTTCTCAAATGGAGAAAATGCAAAAATCATAAGAAAAAGAGACAAAAGACAATATATTTTCTCACCTTAATAAAGATATGGAGAAGACAAAGACAACAAACAAAATCAACTCGATGGGATGACTGTTCAGAACATGTAACAAAAAATACTGTCATTGGAGATATGAAAGGAGAGTTTGGGTCTCTTTCGAATATGCGTCCCTTTCTTATTTCTTTTTTCCTTGATTGCCTTTTATTCTCTAACTCTGTTTGAGTTTCAAAATAGAAACATTGGGTACTAATAATTCTCATACAAGGGTGATTGTGAAATTGAGCTCAATTAAAATATACAATAAAAATTAATTTCCTAATTTTGCGTGTCATAATTGTCCATAAATTATTTTGTGTGCAAATAATTGTGTGTCATAATTGTCCATAAATTGATTTGTATGAAAATGAATGTGAAGTTGACATGTAAGCAAAAAATAGAGGGAAACGTTTTGGTGTTGTCAAGTGAGATAAGATTTTATGTGAAATTGCTCTAGAGATTGACACGTGAAACTTTCCTATTTAATATGTATATGATTTAAATGGACATTTCAATTATATAAATTATATATAACAATTGCATAAATTATGTATAACAATTACATGTAATGATTTTAATTTTAATTATATATATTTAATAATACATTAACACCAAATTAAATGACCCCCAATTGATGACGCAAAATTTAGTTTAAAATCATATAGGAATGATCATATTTGCTTTAAAGCCTAGTTTAGAATATCCTCTTCATTCATGCTCTTAAAATATATAATAATAATTATGAACAAATATCTTCCCAAATTATACTTAAAGTATATAATAATAATTATTTTGTTCCTGGAAACTTATATTAAATTATTGTCATAAATAATAGAATGTAAGAAAAAAATTATTGATTAAGTAAAAATTATTTATTGATTTCTATTTAGGAAAAAGTTAAGATGAATGTAAGTAAAAAATTATTGATTTAGTACATAATCTTTTAAAAAACAAAAAAACTCATTAGTTTATCCTTGATTTCGAAAATAATTAAGAAAATTATATATATTATTCTTGTTAGTTATTAACAAATAATTAAGTCAAATGACCAATATAATCTTTAATTATAATTAAGGTAGTTATTTAAAAGGTAGGTATTTAATAGAATTTTCAAATTTAAAATTCAAATATAACTATTTAAAACTCATTATTGTAATAATTTTAATGTTATAATTATGGTTTGGAGCCGAACCAAATATGTACGAAATACCGTATAACAACACATGTCATCCGAACCTCTTTGTAAATGACATATGTCATCCAAACATTGAAAAATCCTGGTGAGTGATCCAGGCTGCCAAGAAACGAAACGGCCTGCGCCCCCTTATTAGGTAACACCTGCCTTTCACCCTGCAAATAGATAGACGATGATCTGATTTAAGGGGCGCTAAGTGTCGAACCACTGCTTCCGAAACTGTAGGCACCAGATGGAATTAACTAGGACACGATCCAGGCGTTGATGAAGAGGGACAATAATAGTACACTCTTTTTTAACACCCCATTTATTACTGGCTCATTTTCTAAAATGTCAATTCAGTTACCTCATAAATAGGTAACTTTTGAAGAGTGTGTTGACTTTTAAAAGAATAAACCTCTAACCTTTCTGTACAATCCTTAATGAATGCCTCCACCCCCTCCCTATCTCTTACTACTACCTCATTTTGATTGTCATTTTTAAACATCAATGAAGCATTAAATATTTTTTTCCTATTATATCTTTAAACATTTATTGCAAAGTGAGAAAATATAAAGGAGAGAATCTAATTAATATGAAAGATAAAAGGTATATTAGAAAATTTTATAATAATTATTTTGAAATCTAAAATATTAATTACATTTCTGCTAAAATCTTAAATGTCAAATAAAATGAGACAGAAATAGTATAAATCTTCTTCTAAACTAACTGACAGTAACTGATAGCTTGACCAATCATCTCTCAATGCTAACTGTCGTTGTCATGACAACGGCAACAGCATTGACAAACTCCCCTAATTCCCTGCCCTCTTTTATATCCTTCCCAATGTACACCCTCTTAATTCAGGGGTGCATAATGTATTATTAACATTTCTCTTTTTCAAAATGGAAAGTATCAGTATAAACACAATAAACTTTCATGGAGGTAGAATTAATTTAACCTGTATTATTTTACGTAAAAATGGACACCTTTGTATGTGGTAACAACCTGGTAAATCTACTATATTGGGTTGCAGATCATAAATCTCTACCATATCAAATATAAAAGTGCAACCCACAACTCAATGTTTAAACTGATGGTGAGGAATTAACACGACTTAGACATTTCTTCCTGTATCTCCATGAAACTTGAATGCGAGCTGCAGCAAGGGATCGCCAATAAGGTGATTCATACCTAAAGTAACACAATTATCAAATTATTATGAAAGTCATGGATTTGAAAATAGAAATTGAGCTTTCTACGAGGTAAAAAACACAAACTTGTTAGTTGTTCCTAGCTACATATGGCTTAAGTAACTTTTTGGTCCCATAATATAAAGTTTTTTCGTTTTGGTTCTCTTAAAATTTATTTTCCTACTTTGATCTTTATAAAAAAAAAAATGTTTCATTTTAGTCCCTGGTGTTACTGTTTCATTCCTTACGAAATTGTAAACTTTTGATATAAGTCCCTTTTATTTTATATAGGAAGATTTTCATTTTGGTCTATGATTTAGGAAACATCAAATATGAAACATCAAGCCTATTTTCTAATCTTTAATAGTCACGTCAACAATGACCAAAATGAAACAAATTTTTTTTACAGGAACTTAAACAAGAAAAAAAAATTAAGAGGACCAAAATAAAAATAATTTTATATTATTGGAATTAAAAATTTATTTAAGCTAGCTACATACTCCCTCCGGTCCTTTTTATAATAATCAATCTAAAATGTCTTCTACATTAATTATTTTTTTTACAAAAATAGCCTTCATTATGATTCATTTTTCTGAGTTCAAAAAATAATAGGTGAAATATATTAATGTCTTAGGCACTTCATATGCAGAGCTTTTGGGGAATCTTAGTTGGCTTCTTCACATGTATAGCCAATAAAAATTAAAACAATAAACATATTAATGATGAGAGAGATTAAAAGAATTAAAGTCAATAACAATATTAAAAAAAAAAAGAATATGTCTCAGTAATGTTGGAGGTAATTTTGAAAAAAAAAAAAACATAAACTTAGGACAAATTTAATGTTATTAACTAAATTAACTAGTTTCATTAATCTTTGTGAATCAGCTAATTAAGTCTTATAAAAGGACCGGAAAGAGTATTTATTAAGGGCATTTCTTCCACCCCCTCCTCTCTCAACGTGAGGTGAAAGATGCCCAGATGTTGTACCATATCTCAACCATTTATTTTATTTTCAAATATGCAACATGATTGAAATTGATGAGCTTTAATGACAACAAACCACTGGGAATTAAGCTATGTACACAACAAAGAAACATAATGGAACATCACCCTTCATGGAAGACATATGGTCAACCATAATAAAAATAGCACAAACTTAATGCTCACAAACCCCTCAATAACAATAGGACTAACGTGTTATGTGTGAGGGATTTGTGAGTATAAAATGTGTGCAAGTATTATTCCTGGTTTGTTTATTTTCATTTTTGTTGGTCATAGAATGTCAAGAAGATTAAGCTGAACCATAAATCCAGATAGATACAAGACAAGGGAGTGACCTTAGGGCTCCTTGAACACATGGACTCCGCAAGAATCTCGTGAAAAGGATTGTGACTTCTTCAAGGTCTGAAGCAGAGAGTGAAAATGACTCCACATTTGTTAAGCACCTCACTGTCCTGTTGCTAACCAATCTCTGTCCTGGAAGCCTTACTTTCCTACCATCTGCAGGAGAGATCAAATTGTTGAACCATGCTGTTTCTTATTTTGTACAGGCCAGGTTGTTGATTATTGCAACTCCTGGTCTACTTTAAAATATTAACAGGCATCTTGCCACTGCTTCAAGTATTGATTGATATACCTGTGCTGACTGAAGAATGTTCAAGATACCATGTCAGAAGTTCTTCACCACAAGCATCCCCTTCAGAAAGAGGAATTCTAGTTCCATCTTCTCCAATGCTCTCCAATTTACCACGCACCACGAATACCATCTTCTCTACCAGACCACCCTTACTCAGAATTCTACTTCCTTTGATGTATGTCTTTTGTCTTAGTCTCTCACAAATGGCATCTAAGATTGGCTCATCCATCAAAGCAAAAATCCGAATCTACAGATAATTCAAATCCTCAGATTGTAGACACACATTGATACAAAGTATAGAAGCAAATTAAATCATCATTATAGAGAACTTTCAGGATTGTTTTACATGCTTTGGCATTTGGTATGTCATGGTTTTAGTTTCATGATGAAGATGCATAAATCTTTTCCCTTAAGCTGGCTTTCAATTTAAACTTTTATCCAAATCTAGCAGCTTACAAGTAGAGACTTTAGGAAAACCAAATTTTAAATGAATCATAATGGCTGAGATTCTGAAGCTTGACTTACATTTAAGTCTCAAAATTATAATCCACTTAAAGAGTAAGCATGATAAATTGGTGTAATTGTTACTCATTTATGCCATAGATATTCCAGTGCATACTTTCTTAACAAATTTGAAGAGATGACGTCTTATGTCTCTCTGCAGATCTTCTGGCAAATTCTCCATAAGCATTTCTTCATTCACCCCCCTTGTTGCAGCCCAATTATACCGTTCAGCCTGTCTTACTCTCCTGCATGACAGACATATTATTAGTTGCACACTAGATATGATCCATGATTTCATGTGACATGATACCTAAATAAAAACGAAAGGAGTGGATATACTATTTTATTAGCATTGAGGCCTATAGACACATAATATTATAGGAAAATCAGTTGCTCCTCATATATGTATACTAGATTAACATTCATGTGATAAACTGAGTTATATTAAAAAAAAAAAAAGAATTTAAAATTTTGGATTATGTATTAATATATTAATGAATTATTTCTGTCAGAAAGATATTAATGAAGATTTAAATTTTAAATTGTTTGTAATAATTTATAATTTTGACTTAAGTATTCTGATATTAATGAATTCTTTCTATCAATAAGATTTTAATGAATTCAAATTTGAATTGTTCGTAATAAGACATTAATAGAATTTCAAATTTTAATTTTTTGGAATAATTTATTATGCATGATACATGGCACAGGAAAATTATGACACATCAAAATTTTGGGGTGACATTAGTGTCAAAAGTTACCACACGGTAGAATTTATAAACCATGTTCTCCATTTATATGTTATATTGATTGATTGTCTAAATCACCACATGATTCAACAGGATACCCAATAACATGTTCAGAACAATTATTTTACACATTCTGCAAGATTATTTTATGAGTACTACTAATGTACAGAGTGATTAATCATATTTAATAAACACACATTAAGGACAGATACAAACAAATGCAAGAAGAAATTCCAAATTATCCATTGCCTCTTTTTAAAATCTAAAAGAAGTCTTCAGAATCTGCTAACTTAATTTTGTCAGGTTAAACAGCATTTGTATCTTGGAAAAGTAAACTGCTCATGTGCAACAGAAACGTGCACATTTTCAATAAATGGAGCTCTGGGAGAGGGTTGAGAGTTAACAACCAGTGACTGAAATCAAGAAATTGAGAAATACACTTCTTTGGCAATGCCAACATAACTCAAGAGAAAATCTTATACCTTCTTAGATCTTCTGGTAAGCGCCGATGGCTCATCCATTGCTCACCATCACGACCTCTAAGTTGCATTTCCAGCTTCCTGTAAAAGGAATAAGAGAAAACATATCAAGCATATTGCAACAATAAAATCATTAGAACTTGACTATCAAAGTTTAATTAAAACTTGTAGCATTAGGTAAGTTCTACCTCCGTCCAAGAGCCTGTAGAAAGTTCTGTATGTTTCCAATGAGAATTGCAAAAAGCAAGAGTCCCAATCCTATGATGGCCATAGTAAAAAGGACTTCCCACACAAAATAGCTAGGAACTAGATTACCAGCTAGAGTACTGATTTGCTGTATCAAAATCATCCAGGGCATAACTGTTAGAGATATCAAATCATTCATGTGGCTGCTTTAGTATTTAGGAGTGTTAGTACAAATCAGAGTTTCTATGACCTAATGGCAAGGAGTTCAACTTTTGTATAATTAATACAGAAGGAAGAGAGAGACGGAGAGAGATGCATACCTGGAATCCCCAAAAAAGAGAATACACATATTTGTTGGCCACGTTAGTTTCTATAGTAAGTGGTACAGCATTCAAATAAATCCCGTAAGGAAAACTGTCAGAAGAAGAGGGATCCAAACATGCAACAGCATCGTTATTGTTGATCCACAGATCTGATGTTATGCCAGCCTGATTGCTTCCATGGCCACGTCCACAATCAATGAATTTCATGCATCCAGTTATATTAGAACTATGGCAGGCATTCCGCAAACACTGATTAACCCTCTGGAAGAGGGAAGAGGAAAAAAAGGAGAAAGCAAATTGAATGTTAACTTTCATTTACAATTACATTTCTGATTCTAATTGAACCACTCATCTTTAAGCATCCAAGGAAACAATATATTTTGTAGTTGAACTTCATTTCCAATATTGCAATAACAATTATAAGGATATCATATTGATAAAGCACTTAATGTTGCCTATAAATCTCGTTGCACATTATATTACATATTATTATATAATACACCACTGCATCGACATATGCATTCAAGTGAATCGAGTTTTATTTCTTCTGCCTTTTCCTTTTGTTCTTAGCATGGTTTGAGGGCAGGCATGCAATTTGTAGCTTGTGCTACTCAATAACAACAACAATAACATTCGGATCTTGGCTCCTCTTGAATGGAAGGTGAGAAGTTACTGGACATTATCAAATATAGTGAGGAAGAAATTTCATATTTTTAAAAAAACAAGTTCAAATGCTATGTCCCTCACCTGTAGACCAAAGAGGTACCAGCATGAGCCAACAACATGACTAGCAAGCATGAAAATGAGAAGATTTATAATGAAATTTGCCCAGGCTGACTCAAATATGAATCCTGTTGGAGATTGGCCAATTAGCAGTGGCAGAAACCTGAATAACTTGGGGATATACTGCACTAAGATTGCTGCACGCAGAAGGTTCTTAGCATAATTTGCTTCCCCCAGGGAATTTGGTAGGACAAACAATATCATTATCTGCACATATTTCACTACATATGTCATGAAAAGGTGTTTGGTGAGTAAATAAGCTCATATTAGCTTTATCTGATTTTACAGATTGAAAACCCTTTCCTTGCACTACCACTTCTACTTGCTGTGAAGCACATGCTAATATCCACAGACAAATAATTCCTCAGAATGACACAGAAAGGAGAAACCATTTTGGTTAACTCCAGACTTGATCATGCATGATATGTAGAACAAGAAGCAGTTTATTAAAACAAACAAGGTTCTGATGGTCAAACCAGTAATTGAATCAGTGAAGTTTGATTCACAATTTAATGGTTGAATAGTGTTGAACCAATGTATAATTAATATGTGTGCACGTGTGTGTGTGTTAAAATTATCATGCTATTTTTTTGTTTATATTGGTATCATTGATCCTTATAGGCAGGATTATAATATTTTAATCTTTTTTATTAATTTAAAACCATAATAATATTCTATTAACATAAAGAATAATGGCAAAGTTATTATAGCATATAAAGCATGAAATTGAATGAATAAAATGAAAGTGAAAAATCATTTCTTTACAATATTGTTATTAAAAATAAGTTATCAATTTATTACAGGAATTAAAACATATCTTGACCTTATCTTAATATTATATGTTTAAATGTTTTATACTGTAAAAAGCTTAAGACATAATGTAGTATAATGTAAAAGTTAGCAAAGCCAATACAACCAACAATTGTTGGTAGATGGGCGGTGACGTGTGCTTGTTATATTAGAAGACCTATGCTTTACACTTCATAATATTTTGTGTCACAAAGCTGATTTGAAATGGTTTGAACCATGGCCATTCAGCATGATTTGACTGGTCCACATCCAGTTTAGTGGTCAGACACCAGCTTTCCAATCAAACCAGCTCAAATTTTTAGAACACTAAACATAAGATAGAAACAAGACAACATAAAAAGGATCATTTCTAATTCTAGCATATAACTAGAAGCTCAAGATTTTAGGTTAATTGATTAAAAGGTGTCAAAGCCTTTGAATAATTGTCAACTGTCAAGAGATAGTTGGGACTGTGGCATGTCTATTGTTCAAGTAGAAAGAAATTTTGCATATTCTAGTCCCTAAAAGATGCATGCCTTATCAATTTAGTCTCTTATATATTAACTTTATAATTTAATTCTTTAAAGTTCAAATTCATATTTTAGTTCACCAACAAGTCTAGTCCACATGTCATTCACCTTTGTTATTTGGACAGAGGGACAAAAATATTGAGAATTTGAACTTCAGGGGATCAAATTGATAAATTCATCTTTAATGTACCAAATTGCTAATAGGTGTCTTTCAAGAACTAAAATAGGGTTTTACTTAAACAGTTCAAACTTTCAAAGAATTGCCTCTTGACAACAGTAATTACTATGATACTATGATCAAAAACCTTAAGAGCATTTCACCCGAATTCCTTATTTATCATATCATTATCATAATAATTGATATCTTAAGATAGATGTTGAAAATCAGAATAAAATATTCTGAATTTATTGTAGTTTATAGGCATGTAATCATTGATTTAGAAGAAACTAAATATTCTCTATTTATGTATCATTAATGTAATAAGCCTATATAAACTCGTTTCCGTTGTGTATTTAGACACACGGTTTCAATCAAATATGTCTCTGTTTTCTCTTTTTCAATATGGTATCTAGAGCCTAACAGAGGCATCTCAAGGACCGTGCCTACCCGGTGGACCCACTATCTCCGGAGACAAAATAAAATTTTTTTGGCGAACCGTGTACGTCTCCGGTTCGCCCCCTGTTCTAGCGCCGTCGTCTATTTTTCCGGTGTCTTCTCCTGCCACCGCCGCCGATCGCCGCCGCTGTTCCAACGACTTTTCCAGCCGCCGCCACTTCTCCGCGCGACTTTTCTGGCAATCGACCACTGGGTCCGGATCGCTGTCCGCCGATCTACACAGATCCGTTGACGGCACCGGCATCCGACGATCCACGCGCGCTCACGCGCCCTTCTTCTTTGCGCCAAACAGCGCTTCTCGCCGGCGCGTGGCAGCACGTGGAGGCGCCTTTCCGACCGCGACTCCGGCGCCGGCGTCGCCAAACCCAGCCGACCTCACCCTCCGAGTTTCATCTCCATCCGATCAGTTTTGGACCGCCCCCTGTTCTCTACCCGCAAGTCCAGTACTGTTCATCTGTTGGCTATTTTGACGATTTTTACCCATCGCCATGGTGTCTTCTGGCTCCTCCATTCCACCTAAGGCGGAAACTACTCAGCTTGCTAATCAACCCCGGGCTACCGCGGCGACTTATGAGGATTTTGTCAAATGGTTTGAGACTCGCCAGACCCCTGGCACCACTGCTTCTGTTGCACAAACCGGTAATTCTATTGCTTACATCTCCACATCTCCTTCCCTGGGTCCTTGGGTGCTTGACTCTGGTGCGTCTGACCATATTTATGGTAATCGCTCCCTTTTCTCTTCTCTGTCTACATCTGGTTATTTACCCACGATTACATCTGCCAATGGTTCTCAAACAAAGTCCAGTGGTATTGGCATCGCACATCCCCTACCCTCCCTAACTGTCGAGTCTGTGTTATATGTCCCTGATTGTCCTTTTAACCTACTTTCTGTTCATCGTCTTACCCAATCCCATGACTTTGTCATTACCTTTACTAAAAATTCTGTTACCTTGCAGGACCAGACTTCGGGACGGATGATTGGTGTCGAATGTGAGTCTCATGGCCTCTATTATCTCTCTACGCCTCCACAAGCATACTCAACCACTGTCTCTCCGGCTACCATCCACGCTCAGCTGGGACATCCTGGTTTGCCAAAGCTTCAAAAGATGGTACCTAGTCTCTCTAAAATTTCTAGTCTGCACTGTGAGTCTTGTCAATTAGGAAAACACACTCGTGTTACATTCCATGATAGAGTCAATAAACGGGCTATGTCCCCATTTGCCTTAATCCATTCTGATGTTTGGGGCCCCTTTCGTATTGTTACCCCCTCTGGTTTTAGGTATTTTGTAACCTTTATTGATGATTTTTCCCGTTGTACTTGGTTATGTCTAATGAAAACCAGATCCGAACTCTTTTCCCTTTTTGAGAAGTTTTATCATGAGATCAAAACCCAATTTGGTATTCCTATACGCTCTATTCGTAGTGATAATGCTCGTGAATATTTGTCTCATCAGTTTCAGCACTTTATGGCATCCAAGGGCATTCTCCATCAAACATCCTGTGCCCACACTCCTCAACAAAATGGAGTGGCTGAACGCAAAAATAGACATCTTATTGAAACTACTCGGACTCTTCTCCTCCATGGTCATGTTCCCCCACGCTTTTGGAGTGATGCTGTACTCACAGCCTGCTATCTCATCAATCGCATGCCATCCTCTGTCCTGAATGACCAGGTTCCCCATTCGATCCTTTTTCCTCACTCACCCCTTCATGCTCTTCCTCCTCAGATCTTCGACTCTACCTGTTTTGTCCATAACCTAACTCCAGGTCTCGACAAACTCTTCGCCAAGGCCATCAAATGTGTCTTCTTGGGTTACCATCGCTCACAGAAAGGATATCGCTGCTACTCTCCTACCCTTCAACAGTATTTTCTTTCTGCCGATGTCTCCTTTTTTGAGTCTATCCTTTATTTTGAGTCTGCTTCCTTCCCTCCCGATACGTGTCTGTCTGCTCCTCCTGGTACCCCTACTCGTGTCCCCCTTCCGTCTGTCTCTTTGGATGCCCCTGTGGTGAATCACGATGTTCCAGCGAAGCCTCCGGCCGTGCGACCTCTTCAGACATATCACCGTCGCCAACGACCTATTGCCATTCCTCTGCCTGCACCTGCACCTGCACCTGCTTCCACAGATATAATAGAGGCCCTGTCAGACCCTTCCCCGGCGCCATCTTCTCTACCGGATCCGGGCTTGCCCCCTGCCACTAATTGGCCCATTGCTCTACGAAAAGGTATTCGTTCTACTCGCAACCCGTCTCCCCATTATGTTAACCTTAGTTATCACCGTCTTTCTCCTTTGCATTATACCTGCCTCTCTTCTTTGTCTTCTGTGTCTATTCCTCACTCTCTAGGTGAAGCCTTATCTCACCCTGACTGGCGGCAAGCAATGATTGACGAGATGTGTGCTCTTCAGAGCAGTGGTACCTGGGATTTGGTTCCTCTTCCCACGGGCAAGTCCGCTGTTGGGTGTCGTTGGCTATACACTCTTAAGGTTGGCCCTGACGGGACCATTGATCGTTTCAAGGCTCGTCTGGTGGCTAAAGGATACACACAAGTGTATGGGCAGGACTACACTGATACTTTCTCTCCGGTCGCCAAAATGGCGTCTGTCCGCCTCTTATTCTCTATGGCTGCCATTCGCCATTGGCCCCTCTTCCAACTTGATATCAAAAATGCCTTCCTGCATGGCGATCTTGATGAAGAAGTCTACATGGAGCAACCTCCCGGGTTTGTTGCTAAGGGGGAGTCCTCTATTATGGTGTGCCAGCTTCGTAGATCCCTATATGGACTTAAGCAGTCCCCTCGAGCATGGTTTGGCCACTTTTGTACCGTTGTACAGCAGTTCGGTTTGACTCGCAGTGAAGCCGACCACTCTATCTTTTATCGCCATTCACCTCAGGGATGCATATATCTTATTGTTTATGTGGATGACATCGTCATTACGGGCAGTGATCAGCATGGCATTCTCCGTTTGAAATAGTACCTCTCCCAACAATTCGAGACTAAAGACCTTGGTAAGCTTCGGTATTTCCTAGGCATCGAAGTTGCTCAATCCAAGGATGGTTTGGTGATCTCTCAAAGGAAATACGCTCTTGATATCCTAGAAGAAACTGGCCTATTAAATGCCAAGCCAATAGACACTCCTATGGATCCTAATGCCAGACTGCTACCAAATCAGGGGGAGCCCTTATCAGATCCTGGGAGATATAGGAGATTGGTTGGAAAGCTGAACTATCTCACAGTCACTCGTCCAGATATTGCCTTTGCTGTCAGCATGGTAAGCCAGTTCTTAAACTCTCCTTGTCAGGATCATTGGGATGCAGTAATTCGAATACTCAAATACATTAAGAGTGCTCCTGGTAAAGGCCTCATTTATGAAGATAGGGGACACACTCAGATAATTGGGTACTCAGATGCCGATTGGGCTGGTTCACCCAGTGATAGGCGATCCACCTCTGGGTATTGTGTGTTGGTTGGAGGAAACTTAATATCTTGGAAAAGTAAGAAGCAAAATGTTGTAGCAAGATCTAGTGCTGAAGCAGAATACAGGGCCATGGCTTTAGTAACTTGTGAACTCATATGGTTGAAGCAACTTCTCAGGGAACTCAAGTTTGAAGAGTCCACGAAAATGACGCTGATTTGTGACAATCAAGCGGCTTTGCATATTGCATCCAATCCTGTCTTCCACGAACGAACCAAACATATTGAGGTTGATTGCCATTTTATCAGGGAGAAGATCGAGTCAGGGGACATTACCACGAGCTTCATCAACTCTAGTGACCAGCTAGCAGATATCTTCACCAAGTCTTTAAGGGGACCAAGAGTTGACTATATATGTACCAAGCTGGGTGCATATGATTTATATGCTCCAGCTTGAGGGGGAGTGTTGAAAATCAGAATAAAATATTCTGAATTTATTGTAGTTTATAGGCATGTAATCATTGATTTAGAGAAAACTAAATATTCTCTATTTATGTATCATTAATGTAATAAGCCTATATAAACTCGTTTCCCTTGTGTATTCAGACACACGGTTTCAGTCAAATATGTCTCTGTTTTCTCTTTTTCAATAATAGACATGAAAAGAAATTGAAACCTCAAATTCATAGGAAAACCTAATCCTTGAATTTGGTGAGTGAGGAAATTTATTGACCAAATCTCTTATATGTCGAGATATAAAATCCCAATAAGTCTAAACAGATAATATCAGCAAAATGGCTATACTATACCGAGGACCTTCATGTTTTTCTTTTTATCAAAGATACAAACAACTGAAAATTTAGATCTGGCAAAACCATATATCTCATGAGATGACTAGAAAACATTTATTTTCAAATTTGATGATCGCCAAGAAAAGGAGACAAAAAAGAATAAGTATTCATATTCGAATGTTAGGCTAGGAAATCACATAATTCAAAATAGAAATTGGGTGGCATTTACAAATGTATATCTGAAATACTAAATCTAGATGAGCAAACTCAGTACAAAAAAAAATATAAATGAAAACAATTTCCATAGGGAGAAAGGAAAATGGGAAGAACTTTACCTGAGGAAGAGGAAATACAACAAATAAGTCAATAAGGAAATAACCCTTTAGGTAATGAAGAGCAATTTTCTTTGGATGGTCAACTAAATCTCCAGCACCAACCACCCTCGACTCACGAGAAACATAAGCTAACCTAAACTGTAAACAGGCAACTTCATAGAGTTATTTAAGCTTTAAAATATGAAAAAGCAGCAAACTAGACTAAAAAACTTAACCATATTTAAGATTCAGGACAGTGTTCTTTTTTTTTTTTTTTTTTGCTTTTCCTTATGAACTAATGAACAACAATAAAGCAAGACACACACACGTACTTAATACTATCAATAAGGATATAGTCCAATCTATTTATCATTTATGTCTATTAGTCCTTTCAATTTTTTTATTTTCATCCAGCATATAAGTTAATTGACACTTGACAGTTGACAGTTGACACTGTATGGTTTATTTATCAGCAAATAATATATGCTCTTGGATTTGTAAAATGGAGGAACAATCCTCTATACCTGATAGATTATATGGAACAATTGTTTTAAATGGAGTGTGGTTAAGTGAAATTAAGAGTGGGTAACTAAACATGGTGTTAGACATACTTACAGAATGGGATAGTAACATTTTATTTGAATTGAATGAAGTTCCTTTGAGTTGGCTTATATGAAACCAAACCCTGTTATTATGGAGCTAGAAATCTCTTCTGAAATACATTCGTCAGAATATTTACCTTCTCAAAACTAAGAACATAGATTAATAAAAACATGCCATCAATGACAGAGCTTGACTATATTTTTCAAACGAAAAATAAGGTACCATTCTAAGAATATAAGGATTTGCACAAATTAAAAGCAGGGGGAAGGAGAAGGGGTTTAAGAAAGGCAGTTAATGAGAAGTTACCTGGAGAAGAATGTTAAGGAAATAAACAAAATCATTCACGCATCTAAATAAAACAAGTGCTGTTGTCAAAGGCCAGTTGATAACAATACATTTATTATTCTGCATATAATGAACAGGAAAAATGAAGGGTCAATTTGCAAATAGTAAAAGGGAAAGATAAGTGACTAGAACTAGCAATATTTTCTAGTTAAATGATAGGAAAAAAATCATACCTTCTCCACATAGAGTAAGAAGAAAAATAATGGGTCCACAAAAATAGCAATCAAGCAAAAAATGGCCAAAAATTTGTTCCATTTTTGTATGACTTTAGCGTGAGGGTTCATAACTCCAGGAACATAAGAAGAGCAGAAAGAAAGAAATTCTCTCACAACACTCTTGGCATCCCCATAAAGAGCATTATGGAACTGCATTCAAAATATAAACAAAAGCAGGCTGGGTTACGAGAAAGTGATAGTAAATGACAAATGTCTATAAAAAGAAATGGAAAATGTTACAATAAGATTAAAGATAAAAAGCTTGTAGTAGATTTTAGGATACGAGTATTGGATAAATAATGAGACAGCTTAAAGTTGTCAATTGACAATACTTTGATTGCCCCTCAAAGTGAACAAGGATAACAACAATAGTAATAGCCTGAATGGTAGAAAAACAATGTGCATTGATACAGCTTGAAAATAAGAATTTTGTAAGAGTATATTAATAAGGAAAATCTTGAGGGTTAAGAGAGTGATTTCTTGTAGTGTACCCAGATTAAAGGGTATAAGAATCATATGGTAGTTGTTAATACTACTATATGAATAGACCTTTAGTCAGAGTAAGGCACTACAAATTACAATTATTCAGAACCTATTTAGTGAATTGCATTTGCAATACCCTCTCTTCCCTCTCAATTTTTTTGTATCTTCTTCACATATAGTAACCAAACTTTATTAACAACAGTTAACAATTTCAAAGATTTTAAAAGCAACTCACCATCAAAATTACAAAAATAATCAATATGATATATGTCCCACTGGAGAAGATAATTCTCATAGAAATTTATTTTTCAACAATCAGATCCACTAATCTGTTACCCTCATACAAATAACAACTGCCCCTAACTCTGACCCAAACTTCTAACTAACACTAATTGCTAAACCGACTCTTATGTTACATCTGTTTGGTCCACGCTAGCTCCTGGCCCAATCCCCTTCTTCCTAACACAGACCTGTTTTACTACAGGCCTACTATCAATAGCCTACTTAAAAATTGCATAAGTACAATTTCAACCAAATATCTACAAATTATTATTATATCATAGTGAATTCCTGATCTTCATCAGAATAAAGGTCTAGAACATGAAAACAGACATCTAAAGTAAAATGTTTGTCTATGCACTAAATAATTGAGGGCAACTGAAATTATAGTCTATTTTAGGATGAGGGACAGAAACCTTTGGATCCCATCTAGTCAAAGGTTTTGGATTTCTTTGTTGAGAAGCATTGAAGTAAGTAGGGCAAGTAGTACAATAAGGATCATTGCACATTCCCAGTTGCCCAGACCTCAATAAGTGTTCATTTTTTCTATCATAGTCATTATCCCAGTAATTTGAACCTGTGCCATGGAAAGTAGCAAAATTATCTGTCTTTCTCTCCTCTGCTTTGTTTCCTGATTCAGCAATATGCTTCTGCAAAAGATTTCCAGCTCCAGTGGTAGCATATAGTGGACCACTCATCTGCATAAAGGGTGTTTTTCTCTTGCTCTGAAGTGGACCAGTATGTCCCACGAGACTAGCTTCTTTCTCGTATGACTCCAAGGAGCTCATAGGAATAGAAATTGATGCGCTTTGTGTCCTGGTTACTATCCTTCGGAATTTAGAATCCAAGGGTTCATCATATGATTGTGCATCTGTATCTGACAGCATTGGTAGCTTGTCATTTCCAAAATTAGCCATGCTTCCTTGATAATTCTGCAATTTTGTATGAATTTAGCAAAACATTCAATACATATGTTTCTGTGTCATATCAGCAATTTTAAATCAAATACTGCAATCTAACTTGAAATGTGAAAAGGGAGAATATAAATTACAAAATAGTAACTAGTAAGTGATTAGTGCAGTATGAAAAAGCCAAATACTATATAGCAGTAACAAAACCAGATTGAATTTAATGCAGCATAAGGGTACCAGTATTATCTTTGCCTTGCATATTAATTCTTAACCAAATCTCAATTGGCTGCAATTTATTTTCCAGATGAAGACTTCTAGCATTTCAGGACTATAAAACAGCAATAAGATAATGGGGATGGGTAATCATACAACAATTAAAAGGAGTACTTATTTTAGTGTTACGAAAAAACATAGTGAAATATAATTATGAAGTTAGGGTCTCCCCCATACTCACTAGAAACGAAACTTGTATCACTCTTAAAAGTAATGAATTCCCTTATCCAAAATCCTCTGGAGCTTGGAAGAAACCCATTAGACATCCATCGACCAAAACCAATGATACAAAATCATTTAGATGCATGAACCATCCAAGCTCTAGCTTAAACACAAAACATCTACACATACCCTTCAACCCATTTTTCCTGCACCCGCATGCATTCCAAAAAAAAAATAGCATACATAGATTACTGTATTATATAGCGTTGAGGAAAAGCAATTAGCTTTGGAATCAGTGGAAGAATTTTCTAGCACGATGTAACGAGGCCAACATACTGTAAAGGCAATGATCAAGCAATAATCAAAGAAAACAACAACACTCAGAATTCAGAAACCTGTTGGGAAGTGGATTTCCCAGTGAAGAGTCAAAACTCAAAACACCCCACCAGCTTACTTGCATCAAATTAAGTGAAAGATTGCATTTTTTAGAGCTTGTTCATCATGGGGGCACTGGAGAGAGATTCTTACAAAAGGGTGAGATCAGTTTTAACATTTAAGGACAAAATGAAAAGTGAATAAAGGCAAATACCAAACCGAGAGCTGTAAGAGTGACAATGCCTGTTGTGATGTGAACTGTGTGTGATGATGAATTGAAAGAAAGTTGTAGTTGGAATTGGAATTGGATTATACGTACTAAGAAGGATGATTTAACTTTATTAAGTAAATTACAGTGAAATCTGATAGTTTTTTAGATTGTACATAATATTTCTCTCTTTTATCTTTTATACTAACTTTTTAATTATTTAAAAAATGTTAAATCGTACATTCTAATAAGAGAAATTGTTGTAAATATTAAACAAATAAAAAATTATTTATAATCTAAAAAAATTCAAAAAATATCAATATAATTTACTTTATTTTATTTTATATTTCTTTAGTGGTTGTTGGAATGATTTGTCATAGCGTTGGAATGTGCATTATAGCAAACATATAAATTATAAGGTCCTTTCTTTTTCCATTGTTTTCTTTTTCTATTTCAATTTAATTTATATGTGGAACAAAAGTATCTAATAGAAATTAACCGTATCATTACATTATTCTATTCAATAATATAATGGGTCAGTAGAGTGAATTCTTATTAAATATTTGTATAAAAAAAATTGTGTTCATTATACATATAAACTACACATTTTCTATTTTTTTTGGGAAAATGTTTTGTGAACACTTCAATCTCATTTACACTTAGAGAGAGATAAAAATAAAACAGGGGCAAAAAAACAGATGAAATAGGTGATATAATATTACAAAAGAGAAAAATAAAGAGAAATTAAAAATATTAAATAAGTATTTGTAATATTAAGATATTTATATATCAATATTTTTTTTTCTTTTGCCGAACTTGCTTCTTTGATTCTCTTTGAAGAAAGTACAAAAGAAGACACCAACCTAGTAACAAGAGTAATGTTTATCATACATTCTACATCCATCCCATTTTTCTTCCCATTGTTCTCTAAATTTTTTATCATATCAAATATCACATCTATTACTTTCTCTCACTGTCTTTTTTTTTTTTCCCTATCTCTCTCTTCTCTCCATCCCAAAATGGAAATGGACAATGATCATTTTCCTACTAACAAAGCAACGAGTTCAGGTCTATTATCATGTTGACTAAGAATAGGTAACTTAGTCGATGTTTATTAAAAGAAAAATAAATATAAAATTTAAATATAACTTTATTGTATTAAAATTTAATAAGAAACAATTGATTTCTTTTTTTTAATTTTTTTATATATACTAAGAGCATCTTTTAAATAAGATTAACTTTTTTCAAAATAAAAAAGATTTTCGAAATAAATAAAATTCTTTCAAATTTTAATTAAAATATTGATATTTAATTATTTATCAATTGTACCAAATGTTATTGATATTTTTAAATATTTTTTGGTGCAGCACTGTGATGGCTTGTAATTGGCTTTTCGGTATGTAGCCTTCTTTTCAGTTGTAAAATAACTCGAGAGTCAGACATAATGTGGTGGATGCTTACTCATCCATCAATACTCTCCCATACTTACATGTCCCTTAATGCCCTCTCTCTTCCTAGAGATTGCATACGCATTTTAGCAAACAAACATGCATACAAGTGGAAGCATAGTCAGACAAACATAAATAGAGGCTCAAGAAATTTCAAATTATCCAGATAAAAAAGAAAATACAAACTATCGTTGGTTTCTCAATAAAAGAGTATTTAATATTTACCGACTTGAGTGAATCTGTTTTGACCTGTAAAAGAGTAATATTTTCTATTTAAACAAGGAATTGCTGACCAGTTAATATATACATGGCCAAGAAATGGTGTTTTGGAAGGGAGTAGAGTCAACAAGTGGGAAATTTAATCACTTTAACAACAAATATTGTAAGAGCAATACAAGTCTGTCCAAAATGAGGAAAAAGGTAAGCGCCGATGGATGGGTCATCCATTGCTTGACATCGCGTCGTCTAAGTGACATTTGATAGGCATTTTCGGTCAAAAGTGCCTGCCTACCAAATGAATTGATGCTTGCATAAAATGGAGAACAGGATGCACCATAATTATAGCTTTTCTTTCTAACTAGTATTTTTATTAGTGTATTACTCAGAATAAATATTTATTTTACATAACTTAAATTTATAATAAATAAATATTTCTAAATATATAAATTATATTATAATTAAAATTTATAATAAATAAATATTTTTGAACAAATAGATTATATTTTAAATTTATAATAAACAGTTATTGTAATATAATGTTAATTTTTAATTATTAATAATTTATTTAAAAAAATATTGAACTTTAATTTAGAACTAAAAATATTAAAAATGATAGATTAAAAGAGATAAGAAGTTAAAAAGATTCCTAAAAACGCTCTTATTGAAGAATGACAACTAAAAACGCTTTCGTTTAATAATAGCAGCTAAAAATACATTCGTTCAAGATAACTATTTTAATTTATATAGGAAGAGGATTGCTATAACAAATTTACAAGAGTATGTTTCACAAACATTTTTAGCTAATTTATAGCTTTTTTGTTAATTGAAAAGCTTGTTTAATTTTATTAGTAATGTAAACAATTATTTTTAATAACTTGTAATTTTTATAAAACGCTACTTCAAATAGAGTTTTAGCTTCTAGCTTCTTATATTCTTCACCTTTAAAATAGTTATTAAATTTATTTTTTACCCTTTCTACATAAAGCAGAGTTTTAATATTCCTTTTAGTTTTTCTCTTCCACTCATTTGTACATCCCACACTTGATCCCCTGGCGTCATATTCAAATTTATCCTTTTTGTTTATGGTAAAATAATATTTGCATATTTTAAAAATTGTGAAAATACTCGGGACATCGTATTCAACCGTATCCCCAAAACATAAAACCAATATAGTGTCACATGCTCGAATCATTCATTTTTGTTTTGAGTAAGAAAACCTGTTTTTAGTGTAATTATAATTTGAAACAAACATTTTTTTTTATAAAGAAACAAACATTTTTACTGTATTAGTACAAAGAGATATTTATGTTTTTTTTTTTATTGATTATCTCTACTATGACCCAAATTAATTAACAAATTTAACAATTAGACAAATAAATAACAAAATGAACATGAAGTGAACCGATATTTAACAAATACTTTACAAGTATGGACATTAAACTCACATATTGGTAAAGAAATCATTGATACCTTTGTAGAAGTGGTTTTTGAAGATCAAATCACGTAAGCAACCAATAAAGAAAGAGTAAAAGAAAATAAAGTTAGGTGACATTAATTTTACTTTCCCCATTAACGGTTTTTAGGAGTTACTTTTTTTTCGGTTTATCACCAATATAATACCATTAGCTGAAAAGAGAAATGTTATTTGTATAATAATTTATATAACAAAGAGAGAGAAGTTAGAGATGTAATAAATAATGTGGTAGAGCGAAAAACACAAAAAATGATGTTGTTTAAATTGTTGTATGAATATCACGTCTCTTTGAAAATACATAGCTTGAGACCAGCCCAATTTGACATCAAAGAAACAAAAAAAAAGTTAGAAGTATTGGGTCGAGCTCAGTATGTGTCTAGTTAGGAAACAAGAGGGTTCAACCCTGGTACCCAAAAAACCAACAAAAATGAATAAGCAAAAAAAAAAAAAAACTAATAAAAGCAAGATAAAGAGATGAAAACACAAAGGGGAACATTTTTACATTTTTGGTTTTATTTTATTGTATTTATTTTTCTGCAAAAGATTAAGAATTTGAGCTGTAAATATTTGATGGGTCATTGGCCCAGAATAAAATTTTGCTGTTGTTGCTATTCAGTTAGCCCATTTTGTTTTTCATTTTCATTTTTTGCTTTTGTTTGTTTCTCTTTTTTTTGTTTTTTAATAAATAAATGGGATAAAATTGGGTGTTGACAATAAAAAAGGGAGATGGAATTTTTTTGATGTGGGATCCATCATATTAAGGGCATGTTTGGTGACCAGGATATGACAGGATAATTGTCCTATCCTATTCTACTTTGTTGTGTGTTGCACCAACAAGATATGATAACGCTATCCTACCACTTATCCTACCCTGTTACTCTAGTATATTTCTTATCCTAAGGGAGAGCTGGGTTAAGAAGTAAAAGGATAGGATAAGCTCGCTCTATATATATTTGAAATTAAAATAAATGTTATATGTACATTATTTTATAAACAGATACAATATTATTATGAAAAATATATATAAGATTTATATATTATATATGATGATATATATTAATATATATATATATACACACACACACAATAAAAATATATATATAATATATAGTAATATTATATAAATTAATATATATTACTATATATTATATTTATTACATAATTTTTTTATTTTATATTTATATATTTATAATAATTTTGACATGTAAATTTAAAATAGATTATTAATTAAAATTAAAATTTAAATAATTAACATTTAAATATTCTTTAAAAAAAATATTTAAATAATAATTGTAATTTTAAAAATCTAATATATTTTTTTTATAATTTTAAGAAAAGTAACTACATAAATAAAAAATAATATTGTATTACTTTAGTTAAAATTTTATTTTGTTGTAAAAATTAAAAACTAAATTAAAAGTTACTTTTTAGAAAATTGTATGTAATTTTGTTATTTGAACATGTTTTATATTTTATCCTATCATTATCATGTTTGTTATCTGGTGTACACCAAACATTAGATAAAATTATAACTTATCATGCCTTTATCATATCCTATTATTATTCTGTTATCATATCCTATCATATACTATCCTATATTGACTACCAAACAAGCCCTAAAATCTTGTCCTCCATCGTGAGACTTGTGTACGAAAATATGGGTAATAATTTTTTTCGTTTTATTTTGGAATCAAGATTTTAAGTTTATAGAAATCTATGGACCACTTTGACCAATGGGGGTTGAGGAATAAAAAAATCCAAAACCATGTGACGTCTAAAATACATTTCATTAAACACAAAAGAGCGATGATATATAGACACATCACATATTAAATACTCTATTAACACATTTATCTCTCTATTTATATCACATCATATCACCTACTTATATTTACTTTTCTTTCTTCTCCCTTTCTCTCTCTAAATGTTAACTAGAGATAGTGTCCACCAATATTTTTCCAACATAAAAAAAGTCAAGGTTGGTATGAGTAGACATCTAATAAATTAAAAGATAAAAATGAATTTTTATATAATTGATCTGCTTTTTTTTTTTTCCTCATTCTTTCACTCATCTAAATAAATGGATTATTGAACAAAACGAAAAAATATATTTATTTCTCTATTTCTTTCATTTTTATTTTTATTCATTCAAATAACTAATTTTCTTTTATTTTTATTTCTTTCTTCCTTATTTCATTTTCTATTTATCCAAACAAAATGTTAAGTTCTAAATATGTAATTGGAAGGAGAACACGATTAAATTATATTAACGGAAAGAAAATAATTAACCTGTTGATCACAATTAACACTAAGTCCCAACACAAGCTAGTGAATTTACAATATTTTGTAGCTAAGCATACTTATTGTGTCTAATACACCTTAGATGTTACGTGAAATCTAAATCTTTGGTGTTTCATTTGATTGTGAAGTGTCAGCACGACTAAGACGTTTCATCCTGTATTTCCATGCAACCTGGATGCTCGTTGCTGCAAAGCATCTCCAGTAAGGTGATTCATACCTAAGATAAATGGAGCAACCAAAATGCTACGTCAGTTAAGAATTTTAAAACAAACATATGCCTAGGAAAATGCCAAAATGGATTAAGAAAACTATTGCTTAACATCAGGACATAATCCAAATCCGATGAAATACACAATCAAGGTCTAATTTGATAATTAAATGCACAATTAGGGAAACTTGTAATCTCCATTATTTAAGGACCAACATCATGATCAAAATTTTTAGAGACTAATATTTGACTATTTACTCTACTTTTTTCTTGTGTACAGTAACGGCAACAAGATTAAAACTTAGAACCTTGGACATTCTACTCAAACTCCCTCCTCACTAGGTTGACCCTATTTTTATTCGGTCATAAAACAAATACCATCAATAATAAAAATAAATCATGGCCCAAAACAAGAGAAAAGATGAAAATTAAGAAAGAAATTAAAAAAAAAAGTAACAAAAGTAGAAGGAAGAACGATAAAAGAAAAGAGAAGAAGAAATTAAGGGAAGAAAAAGAGCAAACGATTAAGGGTATATAAAGCAGCCCTTGTTCAGTGATCCCATTGTGGAAACAAAACCAACATGGGAAAATGAAATTTGACTTGGCCAGTGTGGGGAAAAGAGGTGCCACATGCTGGAGCTTTGTTCACATTTGTTGGTACTGTGATGCATGCATGCCATGCAATATATCAAAAATACGCATAATTTAAAATAAAGTAAAAGGGGTTAAAGATCAAAACGAGAGTCGGCAGATAGGGACTTGAAAGGAAGAGAAGTTGGAATAGAATGAGAAGGGACACACGTTGCATCCACATGTTAGATCAAGGTTGACTTGGCCTTCCTTAAATACCTTATGCGGTTGACCTTTGAAAAAAATACTACAATAGCTATTGATTATTTATGATATGAGAAAAGTTAAATAACACTGACATTATTTTGATATATTTTTTATTGTCAAATAAATTTTAGGCTTAAATATATTTTTAGTTTTTGAAATTTGAGACAAATTTATTTTTGGTTTTCCAATTTTAATATTGATCTTTTTAATTTTCTAATTCAAAAAAAAATTATTTTAATCCCTCTGCCCAAACACCATTATGGACTTCCCTTACGTAGTTAGTAAATTACAAGTTGTTTATGTGACAACTTACTTTGATTTTACATTCTTATTATCAAACACTCCACTACATGTGTATTTTACTTTCAAAATATTCATTCTGACGACGTTTTAGTAAATGCCACTTGAACAAAAAGACTAAAACAATATTTTCTGTTTTCAAACTACAAAGACTAAAAAGATCGATTTTAAATTTGAAAAACAAAAAACAAACTTATCCTAAATTTGAAGAACTAAAAATATATTTAAATTTAAATTTTTTTATGTGAACTTTAATAAATAATAAATAAACATAAATTAAGAGTTACGTAAAATTTACTAAATAGTAAAAGTATGTAAAAAGTATACCTATATCCTTCCACTTTAATATATTGTCGTTTATTTGAGTTGTAGCATTATAACAAAAACACCTTAGTACTTTGCTGACTTTTGACCGAGTCCACGGAAAAAGGGGACCAAGTTTCAATATGTCGGGCTTTGTGAAATCCAAATATTCAACATGAACGACTTCAGTCTGTACATAACTCTCTCCCCTTCACACTCACTCCCATTAGCACTCATCTCTCTTCCAATCGCTGAGCTCATTCTCGTGTACGCAACACGTTGAAAATAGATTTTTTATTTTTTATTTTATCTTTCTCAACTAGAGTAATTTATAATTATTATCACTCTAGTTTGAATATATTAATTGTGTCATGATTTTGCATAATTTGAAATCTAGACTATGAAAACAGGCAAATTTTATGGTGGACCACCAAATAAGTGGTCTACCAGTGAACAATTAATTTAAACCATTAAATATATGAATAAAAAAAATCAACGGTTAAGATTTATTAATCTGATTATAATTTCAACCGTTAATTTTTCTTATTCATATATCTAACAGTTTAAATTAGTGATCCACCGGTAGACCACTTGATTTGATGGTCTACTGTAGAAGCTGCCATGAAAACATACATAGAATCAAGATTAAAAATTAGTTAATGATTATATAATCATTTAAAAAAATTATGTATATTTTTCTTTTAATCTTAATTATTTAAATACAATCTATTAATCTATATTTGTAATTCTAATTAATTACAATAAAAAGAATTCCTATTTGATACATTCTCTCTCTCTATATATATATACACACACACGTAATTTTTTAATAGTTCAAAATTATTTTAATCAATTAACATACAAATATTTTCTAAAGGATGATGAGACTTACCTCATATGTACATAAATTGACTCCAGAAATTAACTTGATTTTTGCAAATTATTTCTTTTCTCTCAAATTTTCTCAATTTTTATAATTTAAATTAAAATAATATGCCATTCTTTATTTGAATGAGAAAAAGACATGTTTTCTACCTTTATAAGAAGACAAACACTTGATACAAAACCATATATAATGGTGTAAGAAAAGATTTCTAAAAGAAAACATATTAGGCAGAATCACAAAGCCAGACATAAATATAGGACAAGAGGGTAACCTTATGGCTCCTTGAACACGGGGACTCCGAAAGAATCTCGCAAAAAGGCTTGTAACTTCTTCAAGGTCTGCTGCTCTAAGGGAAAATGCCTCCACATTTGTTAAGCAACCTACTGTCCGGTTACTAACCAACTTTTGCCTTGGAATCCTTGCTTTTCCACAACCTACAAGGGAAACTATGTTAATGTTGTTGCCTTTTGCAAATTCAGCGTGCCACTACTTTACACTATGAAACAGACACCTATTCTAGAAAGGATCTTGCTAATGAGCACCTTAAGAGACTAGTTAAGAAGCATTAAACATACCTTATTAAATACTTCAAATTAGTTTAAGATGCAAGCATTAAATGATTTTATATTAATTTCAATAAGTTTAATTTCTATGCACGTTGTATCAACCAATCAGAAATCATAGTTAGTATAACTTTTAAGATAGTGTAAAATTCAACGAACTTATCATTCATGCCAGTTTGTAATTAGATGACAACATAAAAATCATTTACACCGTCAGTATATACACTATTTACTCATTTTCAATATAATAAATGCTTCTATTTTTATATAAATATTTTCTACTTTTATGTCCTTAACTAGTACCTTAGAGCACTTGCTATTTGGTTAACATTTGCCTTCTAGAAATGAAATGTACCTTTGCTTGCTAAAGGATGCTCAAGACACCATGTCAGAAGTTCCTCACCACAAACACTCCCTTCATAAAGAGGAGCACTAATTCCATCTTCGCCAATGCTCTCCAATTTTCCACGCACAATAAAAATCATCTTCTCTACCAGACCACCATCATACAAAATTTTGCTTCCTTTGATATATGTTTTTTGTCGTAGCCTCTCACATATGCCATCCAAGATAGGCTCATCCAACAAGGCAAAAATTCGAACCTGCAGCATATAAAGACAAGACGGTGCAACTTAAATAACGGAATTAAATCATCATAGCATCCAAATTCCCCGTTTGTTAACCCATTGATTTTTTATGTATCATTGATTCAATTATATGAGCATTGCCTTAAATTGGGTTTTAATTTAGTTACATATTATACTATTTAATTTTAGCAGGTCACATGGCAGAATTGTGTAGCTTGCCCAACAAGACTCTCACACCCTCACACAACACAAGATCCATTTAGGCATGAAGTGTGGACAACGCACAAACTCACCCTATCTTGTAATGAAATTCAACTGATTTAGCACAATGGGAACAACAAGGATCAAATTCTAGAGCACATGGTCATAGAGGTTATATTACTATGCCATGAACCAACTATCCTTAAAACTTGAACTGTTGGGTAAAAGTGTCTGAATAGTTTTAATATCCAACAATAACTACACATCTATAACCTGCCTCAAAAAATAAACATGCAAAATCGATATAATTAGTGAATTGATGCCAGAGATACTACTGCACTCACTTTCTTAATAAATGCAAAGAGATGGCGTCTGATATCCCTCTGGAGGTCTTCTGGTAAATTCTCCAGGAGCATTTCTTCATTCACCCCTCTTGTTGCAGCCCAGTTATAACGTTCAGCCTGTCGCACTCTCCTAAATCACAGGCCAATCATATAAATGGACTGGAATCTCTCTATAACTTTATATCATCCACAAATTCATATGATTACAATGCCTGTACTAAAGTGAGAGATTGTAGACTTTTTTTAAGCATTTGTTCCAACAAACATGCAATAGACTCCTATAATATATCAATAATTAGTAGTTTCTCATGTTTTCTTTGATCACATTTCACATTGGTGGAGCTAGGATATTAATTCAAAGGAAGGAATTAGGTTGTGGACAAATAATCATGTAAAAGTTGATTGAACTAATATGTATAAATAAAAAGTATATAGGCACTGACCCCACCTAATGGTAGGATTGGTTGTTGCTGTAGCTATATTAGCTGTAGTTCTGTCCTATACACTAGTACTAAGGTTGGTATGTAGCCTTCTTTTCAGTTGTAAATAACTCTTGAGAGTCAGACATAATGTGGTGGATGCTTACTTATCCATCAATACTCTCTCATACTTACATGTCCCTTAATGCCCTCTCACTTCCTAGAGATTGCATATGCATTAGCAGAGTCAGACAAACATAAATAGAGGCTCCAGAAATTTCAAATTATCCAGATAAAAAAGAAAATACAAATTATCATTGGTTTCTCAATAAAAGAATATTTAATATTTACTGACTTGAGTGAATCTATTTTGACCTATAAAAAAGTAATATTTTCTATTTAAACAAGGACTTGCTCTACCAGTTAATATATACATGGCCAAGAAATGGTGTTTTGAAAGGGAGTAGAGTTAACAAGTGCGAAATTTAATCAATTTAACAACAAATACTGTAAGAGCAATACAAGTCTGACCAAAATGAGGAAAAAGGTACCTTCTCAGATCTTCTCCTAAGCGCCGATGGCTCATCCATTGCTCAACATCACGTCGTCTAAGTGACATTTCTAGCCTCCTTTTAAGAGAAAGTAAGAAAATGAAATATATATAACATGCTATTAACTACTTAATATATAACAAGTGGCAAATTTATTAACCATAAATATCCACAAACATTATTAGTGAAAATTAGATATTAATTAGCAGCATTAAATAAATTTAGGTTTATACATATGAGAGAAAAGATACAGGACAAAAAAACTACTAGGATTAGAGGATATAATATCCATAAGGGCTCTTCGTAGTCCATAATTCATAGTTAAAACCATCAACTCAGAAAGTCTCAATTCCAAAATCATAAAACCTATAATGAACTTATTTTTAATTATATATAGATCAAAGTAAAGACAACAACTTTAGAAAATGTAGCATTAACCCAACCAACTACAGGGGAGAGAAAGCAGTACAATTATATTTCCCTCTATGAAGCTCACAAACCGTTCATTCTTCTGGGTAGATCATTAGATAAGTTTCTAAACTATTCCTTAAAGGAACCATAGAACATCACTTAATTAAGAGAGGTGGAGTAAAGACAATATTGTCCTCAAAAACACTTGTTACACATTATATTGTGTTCTAGTTATGACCTCATGAGGTATTGCATATATGAAGCAAGGCATTCTACCTGCGTCCAAGAGCCTGAAGAAAGTTCTGTATATTTCCAATGAGAAGAGCAAACAGCAACAGTCCCAATCCTATGATGGCCATGGTAAAAATTACTTCCCAAACAAAATAGCTGGGGGTTAAATTGCCAGCCAGAGTACTAATTTGCTGCAAAAAAGAAGGTATAGTATTAGTAGGATTTCATTTATTTGAAAAAAAAAAAAATTGAACTAAAACTCTAAAAGGCATGCCATTTATATACAACACTGTAGTATATTGTTCCCAAGATAATCAAATGTCGTTTTTCCAGATTAATGAATAATCATTTTGGAATTTCAGGCTCTAAAAGGCTGAAGTGTGTGCGTTATCTTGCCTCACTCCTTGCCTCAATGTTCACCACTAGGCAAGCTTTATGTCACCTAAGTTTTAATAAAAACACACCTCACAAATATACTGGTAACATAATGAGCTTCAAGATAATAAACACAGTTACTATTGGAAAAAAGAAGTTAATGATATACCTGGAATCCCCAAAATGATGAATATACATATCTAGTGATCACATTGTGATCTGCAGTAAGGTTGACAGCTTTAAGATAGATTCCATACGGAAAACCATCTTCAGTAAAACAAGCATTTGCATTAGAATTGTTTGTCCAAATAACGTTGTATTTTTCAGCAAGTCCATGCCCACAATCAATGAATTTTGTGCATTCATCACCAAAATGTGCTTTCGCACAGGCATCTCGTAGACACTGATTAACCCTCTGGGACAAGAAATAGGGAGAATGCTGAAATTAATAATTGAATAAGAACCTTGAATTGATGTAACCACCTAAATGAAATTTCCCAACCTTAATTGAATCTCTCATCACTATTTCATTATCAGTTGGTAGTAATAAAAAGTGTGTGTGTTAGTGAGTGCGAGATGAATTTTGTTCATTCCATTAATAATACACTTTGCTTGGACATAATTTACTTTGCACGCTAACAATAATGCTCTATATTGAGGATATCAGGAAGGACAGCTTGAGATTAACCAAGAATGCTTTAAAACTTAATGTTGGTCATAAAATCATAGAGACTCATTTCTTTTTCAATTTAAACTGTATTCCAAAGCTATATCAATTTAAAATATAAAAAAAAAATGTCAGGAAAATGGTTGTCACTGAAAAAGAAAATACAATTATATGAAGGAAATGCCTAAACCTACCTGCAAACCAAAGAGGTACCACCATGACCCAACAATGTGGCCAGATAGCATAAAGGTAGAAAGATTTATAAAGAAACTTTCCCATGGAGACTCAAATACGAATCCAGTTGGAGAAATTAGCATAGGAAGAAACCTACACAATCTGGGAATATACTGAACAAGGATCACGACACGCAAAAGATTCTTTGCATAGTTTGCTCCTGATGACCCCAAGTGTTTTGGTATGACAAACAATATGAATATCTGCAAATATTTCACAGAATAATACCGTGACAAGGAGTTTGACATGTATATACACCCAAAATTGCTTCAATCTTCGTAATAAATAGCATATCCTTTCCTTCTCTGATCCCATCTATTTATTCTCAGGCACATGTTCATGTACACAAATAAATACACCGATGAGAACAACAAATACTTATCAGAATTTCAATGATGGATGATGTAGAACTAGAATCAGCTTAGAAAGAAATAAAGAGAAACAAGGCAAGCAACTTCAGAAATTATTAATCACTACTCGGGTGTAACACAAAAGTAATAATATATCATATTTATTGACAAATCAAACACCCAAATAATCTTAAGTCCTTTAAGACGAAAATTATAATATCCTAAAGAAAAAGGAAAGGGGAGGGATTAAATTTAACTGGGCAAGCAGGGGAAGAAAAATTCATCCAGTCCAATACATCAAATGTATTTCTCTAAAAAGTAAAAGGTCAAAGCTATCAATCTCCTTGATATGGCTCACTTACTAGTAAGGATTTTCATGTTTGCCTTACATGTCAAATATAAAAAAGACACCTGAAAATTTAATGATGACAATATACATTGTGTCTTAAAGTTAGTCACCAGGAATAAAACCAGACAATTTCCATTACTTTGTAGTTTGTACTATAGATTGTATGCTTGAACATCAAAAAATTCACATTGGATGTATTGAAGTGAAAATAAGCAAGAAAGGGAGATGGGGAGAGATTTACCTGAGGAAGTGGAAGTACAACAAATAAGTCAATAGTAAAATATGTCTGAAGATAGTGAAGAGCTATTTTCTTAGGATGATCAACTAACTCCCAGCACCAACCACCCTAGACTCAGGAGCCACATAAGCCAACCTAAACTGCAGAGAATCAACTTGAAAGAATTAATTGTGCTCTGCTGCATCAGATAAGAGTACCAACCTAGACTTGTGAACAAATAAAACTAGATTTAAGATTCAAGACCATCACTCTTCTCTATTTGACACCAACATAACAGGCACAGTACAGTCTCAACCTCCACAGGTATTCACTAATCATAGTTGTGATTGTTACACGAAGCTCACAAGAAAAAATTGGTAGAAAATGGAATCCAAATTTTAAATTCAATAGAAAATTTTTATTATACTCTCAAGTCTGTGATTTGATGATTTTCTAATATGATTTTCTACTAGACAGAGTCTATGTCTGGTGCAAAAAGAAAACAAAAAACATGATTCTGAGGTTGTTTTAAGGAACATTCAGCAGATTATGTTATTGTAGGAAAAATCAATTTAAATTTCCAAATACTAATGCAAGTGGGTGGAAAGTTAATAGGTTCATTCCAAGAGTTAGTGGAATATATCTTGACTACTAGAAAACTCCACTACCATAATGAGAGGGTAGGTGGAGAAGTAGGACAATTAAAGCCCACTAAATCATATTCATGAATGAGCCATGAACCGTTGCTATATAAAAGGGGTCATGTGAAGAGAGAAGAACCACCCAACCTGAAGAGGGGATTACCACCCAAGTGAGGGTTGGAGTTGTGCTATGGAAAGGGTTTCTTAAGTTTGTCCGAAAAACTTGTAATGAGAGGATTTCTCAAGTGTGTCCAGAAAAACTTGTAATCTTTTTGAGACAGTGAATATTTGTTGAGATATTCTCATGGACATAGGTAAGAGGTGTAAAACCACATCAGATTCATGTCTTTCGTTATTTCTATTTGTGGTATTGTTTGCATGTGTGGCTGTGTTCTATCCTTTGATCCTCCTTGTTGTGTGCAAGGGGATTTTCCCCCCAACAGTTATATCCTTTTACAGACAGAAAATGTGAAAAAATGAAAATTTATGGAGGAATCAGCTTAAATATAAGAAAAATAGTTAGACAATTAAAAGAAATAAACAACCGTATGAAAATTCTTAGAAGTTACCTGAAGAACAACGTTTAGGAAGTGTATGAAATCATTCATGCTTCTAAGTACAACAAGCATGTTTGTCATAGTCCAGTTTATAACAATACATTTATTTTCCTGCATGCAAGAAGCCAGAAAAATTAGAGTACGTTAGCAAATAGACTGCACAGAGAATTGAAGATAAGTTAAACACTTAATCAGTGAGAATATCAATCACATGGTGACTATTACTTTAAATATGATGCCTATTAACCAGTGAGGAGAACACCTATAAATTAACTTCTTTCTTGTGCAAAGACAATTTAGGTCAATAAGATAATAAAAGAGAGCCCATAATTTTTTTTGGTAATATTGGAAAAGATATCAGCTCTGTCATTAATCTATCTCCTTTGCAAAGAGAACATGGTTTCCTGGATATTTCTATCATCCTGCCTTCTTTATAGTAAATGACTACTGACTTTATAGTTTTGTTTGAGGCATATATCCAACATAATCCAACCTATATAACAAATTTAAAGGCCAGGTTCGGTCCAAGCTTGGTCCCAACAGGCAATTAGTTGATGAATGTTTCTTATCATGTCATAGGTTAAATTAACCCCATTTCTATTAGTGAAATGTAAATAGCCACTTTATAAACACTAATTGAAGCAGGTTATTAGGTTTTTCTAGCATGCAAAACACAAACTCAAACTTAAACACAACATGGAATAAAGTGAGATGAAAATGCCAACTTCTAAGGAGTCTTGACAAGCTGGAGTGCTTCTTGAATATCTTAAGGTATAAGGATTTCCATGTCATTTATATAATTATTTGTTGTGAAGTGATCAGAGCTTGTATAAGTACAACAAAGATTAGTAACTAACTAGATACAACATGCAATATTTTGAATCAAAATAAAGGAGGGAAAACCATACCTGCTCCACAGAGAGCAAGAAGAAAAATAATGGATCCACAAAAATTGCCACCAAGCAACAAATTGCAAAAAATTTATTCCATTGTTGTACAAGTTTATTATGAGGATTCATAACTCTAGAAACATGTGGAATCAAGAAAGCATAAAGTCTTCTTGCCCAATCCCTGGCATCGCCATAAAGGGTCTTGCGAAACTGAAAATATTCGAAGTTGAAATTTGTTGAATGTTGAGTAACAGGAGCTAATATTGTCAAAGTGATTCATAAGATAAAATGTCTACAAATGGAAAAATAGATTCAAAATTTGAAAGATTATTGCCTATATAACAAAAAAAGACTATATAACTAGAATTGTAACATTTAATTTTTATACATATACAAGCCTCAGACGATGATACGTAACCCCATCTTGGGTCCTCTACCAGTAACAATTCCAAACCTTATTACACTTAATTGCTTGATACTGACAAAATATTTTTTGAAAATAACAAAAAAAAAAAAAAGACTAGATAAACACCCAACATATACCATAAATTATGTATAAATGTAGAAACCATTGGCTGCTTGAGAAGATGTAGTATATAATGAATGAGCTAGGCATCATTAGAAAATCATTGTATCAAATCATAAGTGATTCTTATAATTAAACTCAATATCAGAAACATACACATGTAGTATAAAATTCTTGAGCATGATGCATGCAAAAACTTAAGAACCTTGACACACACAGTGTAATCTAAGGCAAATTCAACATATAGTAGCCATTAGCTTCTTTAGAAAAAAGAAAGGATAATTTATTTTAGGAAGAAAGATACCTTAGGATTGAATATACCAGAAGCTTTTGAATTCCTTTGTTGAGTAGCCTTGAAATAAGTTGGGCAAGTTGTACAATATGGATCATTACACATTCCTAGTGGACCAGACCTGACTAAATGTTCATTCTTGCCAGCATAGTTGTTCTGCAAATCATTTTCACCCATGCCACAGCATGAAGGAAAATTTTCTGTCTTACTTTCTGCTGTTTGGTACTCTGGTGCCACTCTATTCTGCTGGAAAAGGTTTCCAGGCCTATGAGTAACATACAATGGACCACTCATCTGATTAAATGGAGTTTTTCTCTGACTCCGTAGGGGACCAGTGTATCCCACAAGATTAGTAATGTTATCTCTTTCATTCGGCTCTATGAGTGTTGCAGGAATAGAGATTGATACACTTCGTGTCCTGGGTACAAGCCTCGGGAATTTAGAATCAACAGGTTCATTTGATAGTTTGGGATGAACATCTGACAAAATTGGCACCTCATCTTTCTCAAAATCAGCCATGTTGACAACTCTGCATATTAACAAAACATTCAATACCTACATTTCTATGTTAAAACAGTAATATCAAAGTCAAAACTAATTCAATCTATACACAAAAACAATGAATAAATAAAAGGAAACAAAATATACAGAGCAGCATGAAAAGCATCCAAAGACCAAATACAGGTGAATAGGCCAAATGAAACTTAAAGTACCATAAGGATACAAGGAATCTCTTTCACATATACTTACAGTCCAAACAATCAAGGCTCAAATGACTGAAACTGTTGTTGGAACGATTGAAACTTTCAGGTCCATTATACAAAGACAAAACATAATGGTGGGACAAAACGATCAAAAACAACATCCAAAGATTTAGGTAAAATAATAACATGGAATTGATAATATAGCTTATTGTTTAGGATTTTGTTATTTTTTAATTGTTAAATGACCCTTAAGATTATTTTTGTTGTCCATTTCATTTACACTTGCATATTTTTCATGTTTAATATTGAATTTTAAAAAAAATTGAAATAAATCTCGATTGATGGAATTTTTTGCAATTATAAAATATAAAATAACATTAAAATTAAATTTTAACTCATTTATGATGTGATTTTAATGTACAGATTTTTTAATTATTTCAATATGAAAAGGTACCGGTACCCTCTTAAAATAAAAGGTATCAAAACAATCACCAAGATTTTATTGGTGAGTTCAATCTTCCTTTTTTGAGGTTTGTTTTCTTCTAATCAATTTTGGTTTTGGAAACTCCCCATCCCCACTCATGTACTATCCCTTTTCCTCCTCTTCACAAAATCCCATCCCTTCGTCAAGAAAAAAAAATGAAAAACAAAACAAATCCAACAGCTTTTGTTGCAGCACCAGTAGGTTTCCAAATTATACAGGTTCAAGGGGTCCTCTATCTCATTACTTTCTGAGAAAGGAAAATGAAAAGTAAAGTATAGACTATAACTACAATTAAGCACAACCCTCCACAAGTATATCCCCTCCACCAACCAAGCTTACTGAACAAAATCTCAACATCTTAAAGTGAGTTATTTTTCAAGGAACAACACTGTTCATTCAGCAACAAAATGGTGACATCATCCACCACCCAAAGAAACATGGTAATTGGCACCACCCCATGAAGAATCCATGCATGATATAGTAAAAGTGACCAAAGCAAGCAAAAGTGTATGAAGTATGAAGAAGTGCATGAATAAAAGATGGATTCCAACTTCCAGGTAAAGAAAAACAAGGAAACTAAGGGTAAGACCTGTTTGAAGGTGGCAATATTCTCAAAACCCCCCACGAACTGTTGACAGTGTCACAATGCAGCCATTTGAAAGTAAAGCGTGGCATAAAAGGAGAGGAGACTCTCACTAATATAGGTAAGGATTGTAAAGGGTCCACGAGTGAGAAAAAGAGAAAAGTTGGATGTGGTATGACTGAGTCTGAGTCTTTGAAGCAACTTTGAAGAAACAGCAATGTGAACTAAGGTAGCAGAAAGTAAACAACTTGAGCCGAGACAAAGCAACGAAAGCATTGTGCTCGTGTGTGGGTCTTTCCTGATACTTTCCTGTTTGCTCCGTTTAACAAGTTCGAACCTTTGGGTACGACGTTGTCTTTTTTTCTTTAATGGATAAAATTTATATATACTGATCTCCAATTAAAATCGGTACTTTTATCTGCATATTTGCCATTAATTTTAGTTATGAAGATGAAAATAATAATTTTAAAACAAGTTTAATTGTCATGCACTATTAATATAAAATTTTTATACTATCAACTAATAAAAAAATCAACTTAAATATAATTTTTAAAATAATTATTATAAAAGTTAATAAACTTATCATACATATATAATAATGTATGATTAAATGATAGTATGAAAATCTTTATATTTTTATTATATTTTAAATGAATTATTAAAATAAAATATTAGTTTTATAATATAAAAGTGTATATATTTAAAATTTTAATTTTAAAAATAATAAAAATTATTTTAATTAATAAAGTATTATCATAAAGAATTAAAGATGATTTTTAATATTTTATTATATTCAATGTTAATTAAAAATTTTAAATATTAATTAAATGATTAAAATTTTAAAAATCTCATTAAATTTAAGAAATTATTCAATTTAATTTAATATAAAAATTTACAAGACGCCTATTACAAAATGAAAAGGTTAATTTCAATTTAAAATGAGTTTAATTTTAATATATTGTTAGTATAAAGATTTTTATACTTTCAAACAATTAAAAACCACACTTGGTAAGACTTTTAAAGTAATTATTATAAAGCTATCATACTTGACAATTTATAATTAAATAACAATATAAAAAATCTTTATACTATCAATATATTCTAATTAAATTCATTTAAAAAGTAGATGTTGATAATATATTTATTATAAGATCTTCTTGATATTTGTAAATAAAAGTAGACATATTTAAGATATTAAGCATTTAAATAATTAATCTTTAAATTTACTAATCAAGAAATTTGTTAAAGAATATTATAAAAAGATTTAGAATTGTTGGTTATTATATATATAAATTTCAGAACCAAACAAATATTTCTTTTCATTGACGAGCACAAGGAGATCCCAGTACTATGTTTACATTTGAGTCAATGGTCGGGATTAGAATAATTCAGGCTTTGACTTTCATGTTTACATTTGAGAAAAATAATGGTCGATAAGTCAAGGAGTGGTTCCCCGACAAGAAACCGTCCTCGAATTTCCTTGAACATAATCAGTTACCATCGTGATTCATAAATCTAGTAATCTATCATTTCCTTTTGTTATGACGTTTTAAGTCAAGTCATCGTGATTTTGGTATTTTATCAAGTTATATATAGTTAATTGTGAGTTTGGATTGATTGAATTTATGTCAAAATTAAATAAATTATCGATTTAAAAGAGAATTAAACAAGTAAGTGTTTAAAAAATTCGATCAAACATGGATTAACACTTAAATTATGAGAAATAACATTCTCTAAAATATTTTTAAAATTTATCAAAAATAAAATTACTAGTTTCTTAAAATAAATTAATTCAATCGCACGAGGTCAAAAGCAATACTTGGCCTAGTATTTTTTAAGCGAATTTCTAAAAGATTTTAAATATTAGTCTTTTCCTTCAATATTTTAAAAGATGATACAAATAAATACAGGGAGATATTTTGAAATAATTAAAAAAATATTAATGACAAAAAAATTCAAGTGTAATTTTTAAAAATTTGTCACTAAAATTTTTGTGGTGCTAGTATTAATGATGAAAATTGTTTTTTGTGATGAAAAATTTGTCACTAATGCATTAATTTCTTGTAATGATTGCACGTAAAATGTAATTTATTATTTATCTTATTTTAAATAAATATTAATTTGGTTCTTTGTCTTTTATATGAATATAGTTTAATTTAATCTAATATAATACACTACTATATAAAACAAAATTTATGTCTACGAGTTCCATATCCTGTGTTATCTTAATAAAAAAAATCTTCGAAAACATTTTTTTCTTTGTTCAAGCTAAATCACAATTTATCCACTTTTTTTTACAATTATTTTACAATAAGGGCCAATTTGGCACACATAACAGGATAAATTCTCATAAAATTTTAATACTATGTAATGTTTGATAAGATAGTATCTAAATTATTATATTATATAAGGTAATATCATCTTATATATTTTATGATAGAATATACAAATAATTAGATAAAATAATAATATTTTTTACAAAATATTATTTGTTTAAATTTATAACATAGTCATCTTAATTGGTTATGTTATACTAGCTTTTTAGGTGAAACTAATTTTTTTTAAAATAATCATATTAAGTTATATGAATATTTCAAAGTTGTTTCAATATCAGATGATCTTAAGTTTGATATAGGGACAACAAAAATATAAGTCTCCTTTTAGATTGTGTTTGTTTCAAACTTTGTAATTTTATTTTTAGGAAAGTGAATTTAAGAATGTAATAGTCTCATATTTTGTTTAACTTAAAAAATATATATTCTTGATCTGAAGAAAATGATACTTCCATGTTTTCTCATTTATTTATTTTTATGGTAAAAGCTAGATATGTTACTTTTACATGATAATATTAGAAGTTACTATGAAATCAATTAGTAAATTTCTGTCCAATCCCGCTTTTTTTCTTGCCATTTAATGTTTAATAAATAGTCCTAAAATATTAAATTTTAACCGAACACATTTTTTTTTAAATTGAAATAGCATTCCTATTAGTATATTTCTAAGAATGACATCCTCAAGAATGCATTTGCTTGAGACAAATTTCCTCACGAAAAGCTTGAAACAAGATTTTTTTTTTCCAAGTTATACGCCAAGAACCCATATGCACCTTCTTTTTTTATGTGTATAATAACGACACTAAAGTTAAAACTTATGACCTCATATATATACCTAATGACCACCTTCATTATAAAAAATGAAGTTCAAAAGACACGAGTCATAATAAGAAAGTTTTTATAGGTTATACACTTATACCTCAAAACTTGATAATTCACCACTAGACCTTGATTAAGCTATTTAACATTTTAATTAATGAATAGAAAGAGTTTGATAGATTAACTTATACAATAGTGCATGTTTGTATTTGAGTTGGAGAAGCCCAAAAGTATTTTTATTTCTAAAACAACAAATTCCTTCTCTCTTTTTTTTCATTTTGTGCATTAAAATTTATAAATGTGCATTGAAATTTTCATAAACACTTTTCCAATTTTTATCCAAACATACTCACAGTATTTCGCATCAACTAACTGATAAAGACATCATATAATAATATATCATATTAACTTATTTTGTCTAGCATAATGTGTCAAATAATCTCTTAATTCATTAACACATCTAATTAAATACAAGTCTTCAATCATTTCAACCTTTAATATGCATATTTATCACAAGTCTCATTTACTTTAAATTTCAAATTATTATCTATCATATTTGTTCTCTTCTTATCCGAATATTACTAATACATACTTATCCAAAAAATAATATAAACAGTTTATAATTTTATCATGGATTTAATTTTTATATTTTATTAGTATAAAGGTTTTTTACAACATCAACTAATTTTTTAAAATAATTATTATGAAAGTCTATAATTTTAATTATATGACAATTTATGATTGAATAATAGTATTTCATATCAGTGTATTTTAATGAAACTTTTTTATACTTTTATTTATTCTTTTTTATAGTCCAGTGCATGAATACTTAGCTAGTTATTATTACATAGGATGGAATGGATCTTTGGGGATATGGGTCTCGATCTTCTGCAATATTTTTTTTCTTCACATGCAAAAGAATTCCATGGTCAAAAGTTTATTAAGAAAATTTTGTTGTGGCAGGATAAGTAGTGCAGGTTGTGATCACTTTCCGTGGGTATACATCTCATTTACATGGGATGACCATATGTTATCAATATCATCATACTCTCTACTCTCTATTTTCCATAAGGACAAGCTTTTCAATTACTACTTTTAAACATTTTTTTTTTCTCTTTCAATGAACTAATGGATTCCTATTTATATAGGTTTTTATATGTTTTTGTTGCAATAAATTTAAGTGAATAGTTGGTTTAAGTTGGGTTAGAAGAGACTATCAAATTCCATGAAAACTTACCGGAGATTTACAAATAACTTACCGATAAAAATCTTATATATTCAAACCCAAACTAGGGATTTATCATGTATAGAGGGTGACTAGCTTAGTATTTTTATTATTTATAAAAAGTGCATGTGATATATGGGCAAATATTTAGTGTATATTTTGTAAAATAATTGATAGGCCACAATTTTTGTAAAAATAAAATGTAAGTATAAACAAACGGCGGATTCTACGGTGGACTATCAAATCAAGTGGTCCATCGGTGGACTATTAATTTAAACCGTTAGATATATAAATAAAAAAAATTCAACAGTTGAGATTGTAATTAGATTAACAAATCTTAACCATTGATTTTTTTTATTCATATATCTAAAAGTTTAAATTAATGGTCTACCAGTAGACTACCTATTTGATGGTCCACCGTAGAATTCTCCTAAACAAATATATAAACAAAATATAAAATCAATATGTGAATCTTGAGAATGAGAAAAATATTTTTTTAGCGGAAAAAAATGGAAGGAATGTTCATAGGTTTTTCCCTGTAATTTCACTAATTTGTTATTAGAGGTATCACTTTTGTGATATGCTTCTTGGTCAACTGCAAACGATTTTTTTTTATGCCGACATAATTGTAAATGACTAAATGATGTTAATTGCTAAGTACGTCACTTTTTTTTTTCTGAATTCTGACCAATATTGTTCTTGCTGTCATTTCAAGTTGATATTGTTTTTTAATCTTGGGTTTTGATTTTATAAAGGGTAAACCGTCGGGAACAACTTCAATGGAATTGTACAACTAGGTGTATAGTAGTGGCCTAAAAGACTCGAGTGCCAAAATGTACAATAATATTATTATAATTTTTTAATAAGTTTAATTGTAATTATGATCGCTTTATTATAATCAATAAATTTTTTAACTTGAATTTAGTCCCTTGAATTTTTAATTACCACAATTAAGTATTTCTATCGGTCTTTATTTACCTAAAACTCTCAAATTCTCTCGCTTTTTTTCATGAATTGAATTTATTAAATCATTCATTCTTCCCCTCTTAAGTAAAAATTCATCAATCAAAATATTATATTTCACTCAAAATTTAAATAAAAAAACTCAAATTTTACCCTCTCCCAAACTTTAACTTCACATCCTACAAAATCTTTCAAATTTAATCAAACTTTCAACTTCAAAACCTTTTAAATCATTTTATATTTCAATTTTTTTGTAAACCTCTAGCTAGTAGAGTAAAAAAATAAGAATCTGAGGTTTTATATAAAAGAAAAGAGGTAACAGAACTTAGATATAATAGTTTAAAAATTAAGGCATTAAATTCGAAGAAAAAAATTATTAAAGGACATAAAGGGACATATAAATGCAATCAAACCTTTCGATAACGTAGATTAAAATTTTATTGCTACACCAAAAAGAATAGCATAGTAATCAATTATGATTTTAGCTTTTGTAGAAAAACTAGTGTTTGTTTCTATGTATTTGTTTGTTCTGCTTTTAATTACTTACAATTTGTTTGTATAATCTTTTTTTTTTTTCAAAAAACAATGCTATTATTTATATTGATAAGCATAAATGCATCTTATACATATGAAAATACGTCATGTGTGGTTGGGCTCTTTGGCATACTATAAAATACTATAAAAGCAACATTTTTAAAAGGTTTAATACATTTGTAAGTCCCTAAACTTTTTAGAAAATTTTAATTAGGTCTCTAAATTAAAAAAATTGTAATTAGATTCTTGATTTTCTAAATTTTTAAAATTGGGTTCCTAGAGTTAGTTTATAATGGCTTGAGACTTCCAAAAAATTTACAATTTGTAGCGATTTTACTAATTTCAAGGACCCAAGTATAAAAATTTAAAAAATCAAAAATCTAATTATAAATTTTTTTAGTTTAGAGACCTAATTAAAAAAATTTTAAAATTCAGGAACCTATGAATGTATTAAATTTTTCTAAAACGATTAATAAATTAAGATTTTTTGAATAACCATGTTATTAGTACGAAATATCTGTCAAATTAATAAATTAAGATTGTGAGAGGGAAAATAAAATAAGAGTATAAGTGAAGATAATTAGATTGTACATTTTATTTTTTGGTGGGACACAGGACACTCCACCATGTGTATCCAGGCATATCTGTATTTTAATTTGTTTTGCCAGAGCTTGAAGAGTGTCTTGAGTTTTGCTAGCTGATGTGCCTAAGGAATCTTGTGAAGGACTAAAGCGCTTAAGATCAACAATGGTGGAATGGCCATCGAGGGCAAGCTCGGCAACGACAGCGCCAGTGACAAGACCATTGAGAATACCCCAACAACTGTGTCCTGTTGCGACATGACACCCTTCCACCCCTGGCACCTCTCCTATGTATGATGGATACCCCATCATCAGTGCATGGCAAGAAGCACGCTTGCTCGGTCTTCACCCGTGCCTCTCCTTCACTCGACACTGTCTTAGCCACCTTTAACAGCCCAATTCATCCAGGGTTGGACCTTATCTCCCCAGGATCATCCGACACCTCTTCCACCCCTGCCGCCCGACACACATACACCTCCCCTGACAATTCAAACATCAAACAACACTCTCACCCTTTGCAAATCAAACATTTTTTACGAATATATATATATGTATGTATGTGTTTATGTTTGGGACAAATTTCAATTATTTTTTAAGAAAAAAAAGGCTTTTTATCAAATTTCATCTTATGTGGGACATTAGCTGAAATGTAAAAAAAAAAAAATTTAAGAAAAAAAAAGTTATTTTTTAGGCATCCAAAGAGTAAAAGTTTATTTTTTTAATAACTATGTTATATGTGAAAAATATCCGTCGACTTTGTTGATGAATAATTTTTGTCGAAAAATCTAGTTGGTCACTTTTTGTGGAATTTCTCCTATTAACCACATTTTTTTCTATCTACAAGACTCAAACTCGAGACTTTGCTTAAGGATCTAGTACCACTCGGACCAACATGCTGGTAAAGAGTAGAAGTTTATGATTATTTTTCAACACTTTTTTTCTAAAAAATGTTATTCTCAAATTACTCCCAAATTTTTCACCAGCTTATTTTCCTTTTAATTTTATACATACCCTTTTTTATAATTTATCATACAAAAATTTATTTTTTTATATTCAATCAAAATTAATTATCTTAAATTCACTTTTCAATAAACTTATTCAAACAAAATTTAATTATAATATAATTGATTATAATAATAGTCAATTATACATATAATTAATTATTAAAATAATTTAATTTTTGAAGTTGTTCCAAACACACTGAAAAGAATGAGTGTTGACTATTAAATATTATCATGAATAGTCAAGATTAAAATATATAAAGTCATGTGAATTTTTAAAAAGTGGTCACAAAACATTAATTTTTGATCATCTATATGATTATATGGCCTAAATTTACTATTTTCATTCTCATAAAAAAAATAATATAAAGTCTTGTGAATTTTTAAAAAGTGGTCACAAAACATTAACTTTTGATCATCTCTATGATTATATGACTTAAATTTACTATTTTCACTCTCATAAAAAAATAATATAGAGTCGTGTGAATTTTTAAAAAGTGGTCACAAAACATTAATTTTTGATCATCTATATTATTATATGGCCTAAATTTACTATTTTCACTCTCATAAAAAAATAATGCTCTCAATTGGCATACCTGTGGGTAGAGGGTACAGTTCGTGGTCAACAGGAGGTATTCTTCGTTTGGAGGGATAATGGTGAGAGATAGAGCATGGGGGGTTATGCAACTACCTTCTCTGGGCTCCAAAACATTGCTATGGGCCTTAAGCCCATAAACTCTAAACAATGACGACAACCAGCTTGCTGGACCACGGGCCCGGTGCTAACACCACGACATTCGCTTCCCAGATTCGCCCTCCTTTCAGCATCACCATACCTCTCCACGACTTTCTCAACGAGCGTGTGAACAAACAGCCGCAAGTGTACCTCCACCGTCGTTTCGGGGGTTCCAACTGTCTGAACACTACCGGTTAGTTTGGCAACGGAGAAACACCGAAAAAATAAGAAAGGTGAAAATGGGTGAAAAAAAATGGCTGTATTTGGATTTGGTAAAGGAAAAATATTAAAGAGAGAAACAAAAGGCTGTGGATCCCCCTAAAATAATTTCTGCGCAAAACCAACGAGAAATGACGAAGAATTGGGTATTGAACCATTGATAATCAATTATCTAAGGCTTTTACACTACGATATATAATCTGACGATTTTGATAATCAATTATCAGTTATTTAATTTAAAAATCAAATTAAATTTTTCTTTCTTATTTTTCATATTTTTTTTTTTTATTTTTTTTAAACCAAAATTTTTACTCTATTTTTAATCTATTTCTATTCATTTTTTCTTCTTCTCTATTTCCCTCCATTTTTTTTACCTATTTTTTTTTTCTTTCATACCAAACACTTTACGAGCAGGGCCCTCAACCTAAGCGGGCAAGGCGAAGGCAAAAGAAGAGCCCTCGGCAACGGTGAGGCTCAGAGTGGTGAAGGCTCTATAGTTGGGGACTTGTCGAGCTCACGCGAGAAGGAACAGTGGAGATCGAAGCTCGTGCGTACCAACTATTCTAGCAATCCTTCATCGCACCAATCCAATGTGAGAAATTTGCTGGCTTTTCTAGAAGCGGCATAGGCCAAGTCGGACATCTCGATGAGCCTCATGGCGGTGCCCTTCGCAGCTAGAAAGTAAGCAGTGCACGCTCTTATCACTCCGCCACTACAGATAACCACTTGCTTCAGTGGATCTGTGGCAGTTGACTTCGCACTACTGATGGGAATTCGATGAAGTTGTACTAGCGGTGGCTGTAGAATGCCTACCACTAGATTCATCCACCTTAACTTTTTGGCTTAAATACACTTTTAGTTCTTTATCTTTTTAAGAAAATTCGTTTAAATCCTTTATCTTTTAAAATCATCGATTTGGTCCTTTATTTTTTTTTTTCAAATGCTCCATTTTGGTTCTTTCTGTTAGCAACGTTAAGTTTGATAACGGAAAAGTCTGATTTTAAAAAAAATAGCAGTTAAAAACTGCCATAAAACATTCTCTCTCTCTCTCTTTTTTCTTTCCTCTTCCTCCTTTTAATTATGAATGCCCAAATCCTCTTCCTCTTCTCCTATAATCCCATGTTTTCCACTAACCACCACTCTTTCGCTCCCTCTCCAACTGTTCCCAAATCCTTCATTAGCAAGTCATTCCCCTTGCAGTGGTCGCGCATGGTGGCAAAAAAACGAAGTCAAGTAGTGATGGAGATAAGGTTGGGGTTTGCCGAGTGATTTGGTTTTTCAATGGTAGCTTCCCAGCGGCAAATTCGGGTAGATTTGAGAATGGGTTTCATTGTTGGCTCAATGTTGGTGGAAGAATGTGATTTGTGCAGCAATCACTAATGACAAAGGAGAAAAGAGAGCAATTCTTGCGCATGGAGTTGGGGATTTCTCATTTTTTATTTGCAAAATTGCTTTTGAGATTGATTTTGGGTGTTTTCATTTTTTAGATTCATTTGTCAAAGAAAAGGGAGAAAGACAAAGAAGAAGAACTTGAGTTTTAAAATAATTAATTTTAACGAAGTAGCAATTTTTAATTGCCATTATAATAATTTTATTTTATTAAATTTTAAAAACGTACACACTAACAACCAATACTCATAAAATTTTCTCGATATAAAAAGTGATTTGCTGCAAGCTTTGAGAGCTTTTGATTGCCTCTAAAAGACATGGAAAAACCCTTAATCAATTTTTGAAAAAGTTGCTCTAATTATGAGTAATTGAATTCGTAAAAGTTTAGGATTCTTAGGGGTTTTGCAAATAGTGACGGTTAAAAACTACCACTATGCTTGAAAATAATTATTTTAAACAAAAAATACTAACAACATTAGTTTTAGAGTTTAATGGCTATGTCATGTTAATATAAATTTTTTTACACTATCAACTAATCAAAAATCACTGGTAGTATGACTTTTAAAATAATTATTGTAAAAGTCAACAAATTTACTATATATGGTGATTTGTGATTAGATGACAGTATAAAATTACTTTATACTGTTAGTACATAACCTATTTTCTCTTAGTTTTAACTTGACAAAAAGACCAAAATAAAACATTTTAAAAAAAATAAAAGACCACATTGACGATTTTAAAATATAAAAGACCAAAAGTGTATTTAAACTTAATTTTTTTTGTTTTCTTTTTCTCTTTTTGAATAAGACACGTGTCTCCTTTTTTTGCATGTTTTCGGACCAGGATTATCTTCCTTTACGCTGTGTTTGGTAGCTACAAAATGGCGAAGAAAGGAAGAGAAGAGCGCGGAAGTGTGCAGAAATGATCGATTTCCGTTCGTTTGGTGCAAGCGAAATAGCGTGGAAGTTTTTAAATTTTAGGTGGGTCCCACGCTAAAAGTAATCGTCGCAAATATGCGCGGAAGTGCGAAGAAATGCAGCGTTGATTACAAGCTGTCAATAATACCCTCGCTCTTTTGCAAATACTGTGTATAATTAAACACATATTCGAATATGTGTTTTACATATTCGAATATATAAAACACATATTCGAATATTGTGTTCACATATTCGAATATGTGAACACAATATTTGAATATGTGTATACATATTCAAATATATAGAACGCATTTGAATGTGTTTTACATATTAAAATTAAAATTTTGATTTTTAAAATTATATATATATATATATTACCCTTTACCTTTTGTTACTTTTTGTTACTCTGGAATGATTTAAGTATATTATTGGTTGAAAATTTATAATTTTATGAAAGTTGGTGTTAAATATCGTGAGTGATTACAGTTGGGTATGGTGATTTGAAGTAAAATAATAGCTTGCATGTACTGCACTGCATATATTTGTATATGTTTTTCAAAAAATTGAAAAAATATTATCGAAAAATTGGACAAGCAATATATGAAATATTCGAATATGCATATCACATATTCGAATATGGATATGTCATATTCGAATATGCAATCACATATTCGAATATATTTTCTCTGTATCATTCCAAATTATGAAGGTTATATATGTAATTTTATTCTTTCACTCCAAATCCCAAAAGCCAAAAAGCAAACTTCCCCTCTATTTCTCTCCAACCAAACAACTTCTATTTTCACTCTATTTCTTACCTATTTCTCTTCTCTTCTCTTCTACCTACTTCCTCTCCCTCTATTTCTCTCCTCCCTACCAAGCACAACGTTAAAGAAGAACTGGCGAATTGTAGAGTTTGCAGTTACCATTCAAGATTTCAAGGATTCAAAAGTTTTTTAGCTATATTTTTATTTTATTATTTAATTTATAATCAATAATCTAAGAAGGGAATACTTGTTTTTAGTTTCTATTTTTTGTAAGACTATTTTATTTTTAACTACTTTATAAATTATCTATTACTTTATTTTTAACTATTTTTTTAACAATTCATTACACTTAATATTTTTTTCAACCTCTTATATCAAATTAATCATATTAAATCATTAAAAAAATTAAGTTTAATATTTTTATGAAATAAAAATGTGAACAGATATATATATATATATATATATATATGTCTTTCCACTAGTAATAATAAAGAAATATTTCTATTTAAACGGCAACCACCTGACGTTTTCTTCTCTCGTCAACCCGCACCACCCGTAGCCTGATTAACCCGTCACCCAATGCATTTAACAGTTTAAACAAACAGAATCGATGTAGATGAATAGCTATTTGGTTTGCGTCAGTTCTGAGATTTTTAGACTGAATGTAACCGACCGATGCTCATCCCTAAACAAAATAATGTTTAATCGATTATCAAGTATACTGTGGCAATTTATTCTATTCAAGTATTCAGTTGAACAGTATACTGTTGCAATTTATTCAAGTATGATAGCAATTTAGCTATCAATCGATTATCACCTCAATAAAACACAGCCAGAGAGCTCAAGGGTTAGTTTATGAAAGTAAGCAAGAGTGGTATTTCTACCCTATTTCACTTCCTCTAAGCAAAGAAATATTGTTGTGTGGGACCCACCACTTTTATATTTCCTTGCTTCCTTTTTCCCTCGTACCAAACAATTACCTTTGTTTCTTGTCTGTTCTCTTGCTACCAAACACAGTGTAGATGAGTGCAGCTATAATTCTTAATTAAAAAATTAATAGATGAAATTATAATAATTTCATAGTTTACTATACATGTATATGTATTTTTTCGTAATAGCAATTATTTTTCTAATTAACAGTTATAACTTCGCTTTGTCCTCTACTAAAGTACACTCCTTACTTTTAAAGATTCAAATCCAAACGCAAAATTATGACCTACAATCATAAGGTTGTTGCTGGCTCCATCTCATATGCATAGGTGCTTCTGAATTTTTAACGAGAACATATAGAAATCAAAACTTGATAGAGATAAAATATCCAAATCTAATTTGAGCATATAGATATATCTCATCGAATTCTAAGTTGGAAGATTAGTTTAAAAAAGGTACATTTACCTTAGCTCTAAATAAAACATAAGGCACACTGCTAACAAGCTGGTAATGGTATGTTTCTTGAATGTATGATTATCTCCGCAGAATCTTCTTGTACAAGTTGAGAGTAGCGCGTTGTTAATGAACCCCACAATGAGGATATTCAGAGCCCAAAAATCAATTAATATCTCTAGAAATTGCCAGTGGATGCTTCTCCAACTGGAGATTCCCTAAATTCACAATGTCATGCAGCAGAAGCAAAAGAATCTCATTTCTAAAATTCATAAGACATCCTTAAATGGTGCCTTCATACCCAAATAAAGTCACAGTTATAGAAGCAACATTTATTATGATATAAAGTTTAGTCCAATTTGACAAAAAGCAATGTAATCAGAAGAAATACATGCTCCGCTCCAGAGAAAAAATACTGGAAGGTTGAGGCTGTGACGACTCTGAGGAGATGTATCACAAATTAACGTGTATGATTTACTAATTGATGTGAAATCAGGTATCTACTACCAACATGGATATAGTGACCCTTGTAAAGGAAAATCTACAGAATCAGGCCGTGAGTTCTCAGGAAAACATCCTAGATGATCTGTTAGCCACAAAACGGTTGTTGGAAAGAGCCAGAAAGCAGGTGGTTAGGCAATTCAATATACAGTTTTCTTGGAATTGTTCCTTGTCACCCGGTTCCTCAATCATGCTGATAAAAGCATATCACTATATCAGGCCTTGAAAGGACAGAAGTGGGTCCATGTCATAGGAAGAGAACCATCAAGTCATCAACATTAACATGTCAACAGCTTCACAGATAATCAAGTTTATTCTGAAGTCTCTACCATTAAAAGGCTTCAAATAATAGAAAATAATATAATTAGGCAAATAATAATGTCAAAGTTCCTCTGATTTTCTGCTTGCATACTGAGACCTGAAAGTTGTCTCCCCTCCATCAGGCTGCTATAAATCTTCATTACAAGAACAAAGGGAAGTGAAGAGAAAAGTTTACCAAACTGAAAACAACTGGGGGCCCTGAGAATTATTTAGCTGCCAGTCACCAAAAGATGAAGCACACAAACCTTCATTCTCAAGATGTTTAACTCCATGGCATCAAATTCTTGTCAATGCAAATAATCTTGATTATTATCTGTTTTCTGATCTACTGGAAGGACCCGTGACAGAGAATTGACTCCACTTGTAGATAAGTCCCCAGACAACCATGAGCAATTTACCAAAAATCTCCACAAGAACAAACACCGTCTTTGAAATGGTGAAAACGATTTGTGTCCCTTACATAAATTTCTCTTCCTTCCAATCTGCTTATTACTTTTATCACCGCATGACAGTCATCACAGATTCTCAGGTTCTTAATCACTTGTAAAGGTTGTCCTGGACTTGTGTTGAGTAGTCCTAATACTACTGCCAACTTCTCACTGTGCCCACACAATATCTGCTCCTTATCCTGTTCCTCCACATCTTGCAACACAAAGTTAGTCTTGGGGAGGTAACCAGACTTCTTCATCTCCATATTCAATTTATCCAACTTCTCCAAAATCTCTTTCATTTGTGGATGTGATTGATCCCCAGCAAGAAGCATGTGTACTTTGTGTCCAACTTCAATCCAACTGTAGCCAGGGTTTTTCCTCAATCCCTTACTCTTCATCACTTCACGTATTCTATTTTCTTCATCCCACATGCCCTTTGAAGCATAGATATTGGACAGAAGAATGTAGTTCCCAGGGTTGGCTGGTTCTAACAGGAAAAGCTTCTCTGCAGCAATCTCACCTAAACTCAAATTATTGTGAACTCTGCAAGAACTTAGTAAGGCTCCCCATATACAAGCATCAGGTTCAAATGGCATTTCCTTAATGATAGAGTAAGCTTCTTCAAGTTTTCCAACACGACTGAGAAGTGTCACCATGCAAGCATAATGTTCCATTTTAGGCTCAATGCCATGTTCGTCGGACATACTATTATAATAATGCCACCCTTCTTCAGTCAGGCCATTTTGCGCGCACGCAGATAAAACACACGTAAATGTAATCGAGTCAGGCTTCTGGCCACTCTGCAGCATCATATGAAACATTTCAATTGTCTCCTTAGCCTTTCCATGCATTGCACATCCACTCATAACAGCATTCCAAGAAACCAAATTCGGGGCTGACATTCTATCAAAACAACGCTGGGACAATTGAATTCTCCCACACTTAGCATACATATCAATCAATGCACTACCTACATATACATCATCAAAAATTCCCCTTCTCAGAGAAAAGCAATGAATTTCCTTCCCATGTGCCAACGCCGAAATATTTCCACAAGCAGGAATCAAGCTCGGGATTGTCACAGCATTAGGCTCCACCCCATCAGCCTGCATTTCTCTAAAAAGCTCCAAAGCCTCCAAATCCTTCCCGTTCTGCGAACAACTAGCTATTATTGACGTCCACGTCACAACATTCAACTCCATTTCCCGGTCCTTAAACTTCTTGAACACCTCCAACGCAGCGTCAACCATGCCATTCCGCGACAAGCCAGTAAGAAAAGCATTCAAAGAACCAATTTCCATTTCCTCCACTTCATCAAACACCCGACTCATCTCCTTCACACACCCACACTTTCCATACATATCAAGCATCGCACTAACCACAAACCCGTCACATCCCAAACCCTGCTTGATCACATAACCATGAACCTGGGCACCCATCACCACATCCTCCAAGCACCCCACGGCAGGAAGCACACAAGAAACAGTACTCTCATCAGGCCAAAACCCTTCCAACAACATCATCCGAAACGTCACCCCCGCCTCATCGTACAACCCATTGTTACCAAACCCGGCAAGCATGCCATTCCACGACACCAAATTGGGCTCGACCCCCTCCTTCCTCATCTCACAGAAGAGCTCCTTTGCCTCGAACACAAGTCCAAGGCGCGAGTATCCGGCGATCATGGCACTCCAAACAACCACGTCCCTCTCAGGCATTCTATCAAACAGTTTCCGGGCGTCCGCAATTCGGTCGCATTTCAAGTACATGTGGATCAAGGAGGAGACTACAATGGAATCAGAGGCGAACCCGGAGACGGAGGCGAAGGCGTGGACCTGCTTCCCCTGGCTGAGGGCGCGGCGGGCGGCGCAGGCCTTGATGGCGGAGGGGAGGAGGAAGGCGTCGGGGGCGAGGCCGCGGGTGGGGAGGTGGGAGAAGGCGGTGAGGACGTGGCGGAAGTGGGCGGAGCGGGCGAAGGCGTGGATGAGGGAGGAGAAGGAGAAGAGGGTGGGGTTGGGGAGGTGGGAGAGGACGAGGTTGAGTTGAGGGGAGGAGAGGGAGAGGGCGTTGGCGTAGAGAGAGAGGAGGGTGGTGGTGAGGTGGGTGTCGGAGAAGAGGTTGAGTCGGAGGATGAGGGCGTGGGCTTGCCGCGCGTGCGACAGGGAGGCCGTGGGGGAGGTCAGGCATTGGGAGAGGGCATGGAACATAGCAGACGGAGGTTGGTGGGTGGTAATTTGAATGCTAGCTGATCTGTCTGTCACTGTTAATGTTGTTGTTGTTGCAATGTGAAGGGTAATGTCAGTGTGTTACGATGGATTGGGAATTGAAACAGTGGAGGAATTTCGAACCCGGGGGGTTATGAGAAGGGAATGCTGCCGCTGTCCATGTTTTTCTGATGTGCCATGGCAAGAGTCAAGAGAGGGAAGTGGGGTTGGGACTTCAGATTTTTTTTGGGGGGGGGGGGGGCGGGGGGTGGGGAAACAAAATTTATTCCTAAATTATGAAGGGTTTATTAACATCATGTGGCATGATTTACAAATAATACTGATCCTTAAACATGTGATTAGGAGTTTGATTTTTGGGTCTGTATGTATTAAAAAATATTTGTTGAGAGAGGTCAATCTTTTAAATGAATCTTAGTATTTCGAAGGAGCAGTCCTTAGCTTTCGATTGAAGAATACCTTGGGTTCACAAAAAAAATTATGAAGGGTTTTACTTTTTGCAAACCCTTTTTACTAGATAAATGTTACTAACATGTACTTTAACACACATTTTCTTTTAATATATTTCTCTAGTCTTATATATAAGAAATAAAGTATAATGGTTATGTATTATCGGTGTAAAAAGTTTTCTTTTTTCGGAGTCATTTCTTTTCCTGTCCCCTCACCCTAGCATAGCGCTTTACTTCTAGTTCTTCAAAAGAATCCATTGACTTCTCCCTTCCTCATTAATTTAGGGGAAAAGGAACTGTCTACCAGTTGGTAAGCTAGACATCAAGTAAGTGGCTTGATGAGGATAACTAAGCTGACATGCCAGAGTTTGCTGCTGGCACCAACTGTTAACCAATTAAAAATCATTGTTAGTATGGCTTTTAAGGTAGTTATTATAAAAGTCAACAAACATATCATATACAGTGGTTTGTGATTGGATAACAGTGTAAAACTAATTTACACTATTGATGCATAGCCTATTTTCTCTAAGAAATAAATACCTAGTTCATCAAAATTAATAAAAAAAAAGTTTAATGGATATACACTATTAGTGTAAAATATTTTATATTGTAAACCAATTAGAAATCAACTTTGGTGTAACTTTTAGGACGATTGCTATCATATTCAACAAACTTACCATATATGGTGATTTGTGATTAGATAATAGTATAAAAAAACTTTACACTATTAGTGTATATGCTTTTTTCTCTAAATAAAAATAGTCAAATTAATTACTTTTAATTAATAATGTCAAAGTTAAATTTTACTTCAAAAATGTCTATAAAATTAAATAGTTTAACTGGTAATTATATTTAATAACATTACTCGTATTTTAATAAATATTTTTTTAATCAATGAGTATGACTTATATTGTTAATAGCCCAATGAATACATCCACTTTTATAAGAAATACGTAAATGTCTCAATAATAGACTTTACAATAAATTAAGTGTATAAAAGAAAATTAACAATTAATACATTTGAAAGTGATCTATGTTTCTTATAATTAAGAAAAAAATGATCTCGTTTGTTTCTTCTATAAATGACTAAAGATAATATTTTTTTATTATTGACTGAAATTTATTGAAAATTACAAAATTATGTAAAATTTGTGAGAGTTAAAAAAGCCTTGGCTCTGACGGAGTTAATTTTGGCTTTCCTAAGTGGGTTTCATGAGAATGGTAGGTTAGTGAAGGGAGCAAACTCATCTTTTATTTTTTTAATACTGAAGAAGGAAAATCCACAGAAGGTTGGGGAGTACAGACCTATATCCCTCATTGGATGTATGTATAAGGTGTTATCTAAGGTGTTGGTCAATTGGTTAAGAACAGTGATGCACACTTTAATATTGCATACTCAATCTACTTTTGTTAAAAATAGGCAAATTCTGGATGATGTGCTCATAGCCAATGAAGTGTTGCATAAGGCTCAAAAGAAGAAAAGGGAGATTGTGATATTTAAGGTGGATTTTGAGAAAGCTTACGACTCGGTGGAATGGGACTTTTTGGATAATATTATGCAAAAGATGGGATTCACTCAAAATTGGAGGAAGTGGATTAGGCAATGCTTGTCATCTTCTACAATATCATTGTTAGTCAATGGCAACCCCGCTAAAGAGTTTTAAGTAGGCAGAGGTTTAAAGCAGCGAAATCCTTTGTCACCGTTTCTCTTTCTTATTGTTGCCTAGGACTTTAATGCCATGTTCAGTGCTGTGATGGAGTAGAATCTGTTCCAAGGTGTTCACATGGCTGAGGACCTACAAATCACATATTTGCAATTTGCAAATGATATCCTTATTATTGGGGAAGCTAATTATAGCAACATTTAGGTAATAAAAGCAACACTACAATTGTTTGTGGTAGTGTCAAGGCTAAAAGTTAATTTTCATAAAAGCCAAATTGTGAGAGTTAATGTGTAACAATAATGGTTGATTAGAGCGACATTTTCCTTGAACTGTAAAGTGGTGTCAATTCCTTTCAAGTACCTTGGGTTGCCCATTGGTGCCAACCGAAGAAGGACATCCTCATTAACGCCGATGGTGGAGAATATTCATAGAAGGTTGTCTTCTTGGAGGAGCAAAAGCTTGACATTTGGTAAGAGAGTTATCTCTTGAGATCAATCTTGACAGTTATCCTGATCTACTTTTTTTCCTTCTTCATGGCTTCGTCAGGAATTATATCTCAAATTGAGTCTCTATTTAAATTTTTTTATTGGATGCAGGTGGGGAAAAACATAAAATACATTGGATGGCATAAGAAGATGTGTGCAAGGATAGAAAGAGAGGAAGGTTGGGCATAAAATTTTTGAAGGCGTTCAATTTAGCTCTATTGGGAAAATGGCATTGGAGAATGAAGGTAGAAAAACAAAGTTTGTGGTATAAGGTGTTGGCTACTGAATATGGGGAAGAAGAGGGGGAGGTAGTATAGGATAGAAGATAGGGATATGCGTGGTGGAGGATCGTGTGCTTGGTAGATGGTGGGTTAGGAGGGTTCAGAGCTAATTAGTTGCAGGAGGCAATAAGGAAGGTTGTGGGTAATGGAAAAGCAACTCGCTTCTAAAGTGAACCGTGGATAGAAAGCGAGGTGTTACGTAATCATTACAACAGATTATATACATTATTCTCTAATATGGAGGACAAAATAGCAGACTTAGGATCTTAGTGTGAGGTTCATTAGGTATGGAAGTGAAGATGGAGGAGGAGATTGTTTCAGTGGGAGGAGGACATGCTAAATGACATGTAGATGTTATTGGAACAACAAATAGTGCAAGAATACAGGGAGGACAAATGGGTATAGCAAGGGACCAATATCATGTTTACATAGTTAAGTCAGCTTATCAATTGTTGATGAAAGAGTATAACTCAATTTCTGATATTTTTTTAGGAATGTGTGGAACAAGTTCAGCCCAACAAAAGTGACATCCTTCGTTTGGAAGTTAGCACAATAGCAAATGCCAACAAAAAACAAGTTAATACAAGAGGGGCCTTACAAAGTAATGACAATGCTTGCCCTTTGTGTAAAGATGATGCGAAGTCCCCAGAACACGTGTTCTTTCAATGCAATTATGTAAGACAGATTTGGTTTAAGTGTCTGCAATGGGTGGGAACCTCAACAGCAGTGTAGAAAGAGTGTAAGTGGCATTTCCTACAATTTTAAAGGTTGAGACCTAAGAGAGACATTAATAAAGATGTTTGGCAAGTGATCTGGTTTACATTTGTATGGGTGATTTAAGTGGCCAGAAATAAAATGGTCTTTCATTCTAAAAGGCTAGAGATAGGCGAGATCGTGGAGGCAACAAAGTTCTATTCATGGAATTGGATTTGCTGTAGGAAACAAGGATTCATACACCCTATGCCATGCTAGGCTATGGAACTTGTGGCGTGTCTTTCAAGAACAACATAGTAAAGTCTTGTGACTATTTTGGAGTTGCAAGTTAGGGATATTAACGCCTTAAGAGCTGGAGGTTGCGCAAAAGGAAAGGTCGGGGGATAGGTGACACACGAATGCTTTCACATTACAGCACACAAGGTGTCCAAAGGGCATTGCTTTTGTAATGGTTGATATAGCAAAGGTTCAAGATTGTCTCTCTTGATGGGATCCTTGGGCCGCTACAAGGAGCCACTTGGCGCTTTGGTGAATTACATACAAATAAACGTCTTAAATGGGTTCGAGCAATTTCCAATGTGTCTAAGGACGCATTGTTGCAACACCTGTTGGACTATGAAGATATTATTGGTAATGCGAAGTGAATAGTAGTCCATTGGCTCTTTGGGAGTGAGGATCATTTGAAACTATAAACATGTGGGGGACGATACCCTTTTATTTTATTTTTGGGCAATGCTGACACTTTCTAATCTTGTAATGCATTGTTTACCTCCAAACTCGTGCATAGCTTGTGCAGTGTTTTGGGTTCTCATGATTAATATGTTTCTTTTGCCTTTCAAAAAAAAATAATAAATTTTAATTTATAAAAAAAAAGGATTAAAAATAGAATGTTAGAGATTCTTTTACTTATACTACTTTCACGTTATGTAATTTTTTTTTCTCAAAAAATACCATTTTCTAGAAATTAATTTCCAAAACTTATATTTTCTTGAGAAAATAATATTTTGCAATTCATGTACCCAAAAGTCACCCAAGGTAGCATTGCTTGTTCCAAAACATAGTGATATTAAAATACGTACGTGTTGGGCACACATTCAAGCTTCTCCTTCCCTCATTTAATGCATGTCACTTTGTCTTCCATTGTCACTTAGTTGCACCTATTCTTGTTTAATTCAATAGTTAAGAGTAGAGAACTCTCCCAAGTCATTGGGTCCAAGGCCAATAAGGAGGTCAATTATGTTCTGGTACACCAAAATAGTCTCACATCACTTAGGAATCGAGGCCAAGGGTAGTTTATAAACACCATCTTCCCTTAACCCATTGAGGTTCCTTTTAAGGGCAAAACTGCGAGGCCCATAAGTGTCGAAGTGAACAATACCTCGAATGTGGTGACTCTAATGCAGTAGACTTGAGGTCGGAACATTGGCGTTAAAAGGAGGGCCTAAGCCACACATATGGGCCGCTAGACCCCCTAGCCCCTTTGCCTTAACTGGGGGGGCTATTGTTTCGGTACACGATAATAGTCCCACATTGCTTAGGATTCAATACCAGGGTAGTTTATAAACACCCTTCTCCCTTAACCTATTAAGGTGCCTTTTAAAGGCAAAATTGTGAGGCCTATAAGCGTTGAAGTGGACAACACCTCGAATGCGATGACCTTGACGATGCAGCCGACTTAAGGTTGGAACATCTTCCTTCCTTCATTGCCATGTCCTTCTCATTCCTTTCTATTGAAAACATTGACCTCATAACAACGATTTAAATAACTCAAGTCCAAGGCAGGCAAAGCAACCCCACGATGCAACTGACTTTTACACAAGAATTTTCTCACTTTTCTCTTCTCATATATTTCATAGGCTTCAATATTTTGTTAATTCTTTTAACATACTTGTTTTATGATTTTAGTTTCTATAAAGTTTTTCTTATGGTTTTGATGTCTATAAAATTTTATTTTATAATTTAGTCCTTATCACTATTTATTGATGACATGACAATCATCAATTAAAAAAGAAACTTGATGTTTCTTAAATAATAAGGACTAAAATGAATATCTTATAATATAAGAAGGATTGATATAAAATATTTACAATTTTATAAGAATTAAAAAAATATCATTAAGGACTAAAACCGTAAACTAAATTTTATAAGGACCAAAATCATAAGAAAAATTTTACAAAGACTAAAAGCATAAAATGAATATATTTTAGGGATTATAAACATATTTAAGCCTATTCCATAAACTAAATTTTTAAACATTTACTTATTACAAAAATAAGATTGACAAATTAATTACTGAAAAAGAGTATTTTTGAGAACAAAAATACAAAAATGTAAAGGAATATGTATAAGGAAAAAGAAGTGCAAAAAGTAAAGTTTTTTTTATATTAAAGGCTTAATTGCATTCTTGTTCTCCCAAATATCACAATAACTTGGAATAACCATCTAAAATACAGTTTCAATAAATTAAAAAAAAATGTTTAAATGTATTTGATTTCTCAAATACTCTTGAATTTTCTATTTGATCTTTGTTTTTTAGTTTTTTCCTTATTGATCATCCCAAATCACCATTTGATTCTTTTGTTACTTCTTTGTTTGTTTTCACTGTTAAATGCATATGTGACATATTATGTGGACAAATTAATCCTACTTTGCGATGTTCTGTGACAGATGATGTGTCCTAATTAAACCCATGTTGAATTTTTAGAAGAAAATAGAAATGTTCTCATATGACATTTTTAGGGCTTAATGACCCCCCCCCCCCCCCCCTTTTTCTACTTTCTTTTATTTCTTAGTTAGTTCTCCCTCTTAGCCATATTTTTTTTTCTCTGGCTATAGCCTTTTAGTGAATGAATCTATCTTTTAGGGAAAAGAAATTGGGAAATGAAGACATCAAGGAGGGGCTCATGGTCTGATTATTGAAGGTATGTGTTACCTGTTGCTTAGTGAGAGGGTTTCCTCCTACAGTTTTTGATTTAAAAGTGATGATTTATGGCCTACTTTATACTATAAATACCTCATTAACACTCATCATTTCTTTCTATTTTTCTCTTTCTATCACATTATATAACCTATTATACCTACACTTTTCTCTTTTTCTCTCACCAAGTGTCAAATAAATGAAAAGTGTCCATTAATCATTTTTGTTGATTTAAAGCTTCCCTTTATATGTTAAATTTGAGTTAAAGGTTTTGTGCATGTGTTATGTTCATGATTTTAAAAATCCATTTAGGATTATAAAAATTGTTTGTTGACAAATTCTATTGCTATTTTTTGTATGTAGCTATGCACTATGGAAGTTACTTTGATCATATTCCTGAAATAAAGTATACATATGAAAAGAGTAGTAGTAATGAAGTTAATGACCATGTGTGTTCAAGAAGAAGAAAGACTAGTAATAAAGTTTGGTGAGAGTGCATTATTGAACTACTCATTAGAAGAGCGTCAAAGTTGACAAGTCTCAAACCAATCAAAAGAGAATGGTAGAATACCACCTCAAGCTATTATTAAGAAAGAAACAAGGTGTTTCTTTTGTAAAAGAAAGGACAGAAGAAGAAGAATTGTCCTAAATTTTAGAAATGGTTTAAGAAAAAAGATAATTCAATCTAATTTGTTTGCTACGAATTTAATATGGCTAATGTTAATTAATACATAGTGGATTGATTATGGACCAACAATCCATGTTGCAATCTCTTTGTAGGGTATGCAAAACATAAGAAAGCCAATGGGAAGTGAGTAAAGCATCTTATCAAGCATCAAGATGGGCTCACACGTGCAGACTATTGAAACTTGCATTTTAACTTTAAGTAGTGACTATATTTTAAAATTAGAAAATATCTCTTGTGTGTCAAGTTTTTCATGAAACTTGATCTCTGTTTCTAGAATTGTACCTTTTGGGTTTTCTTTTAATTTTAAAGACACGTCATTTGGTTCATATTATAATTCTTAATGTGTTAGGAATGGTATCTTGTCTAATGGTCTTTTTCGTCTTTGTTTGCAAAATGATGTCACTAATAGTTTGATGCATGTTCACACCAGTATGAAGTAGTATGATATTAATGAGAATTCTTCTATGCTATGGCACCAAAAATTAGGACATATTTCCATAGAAAGGATTAAGAGGTTATAATTAGTGAAACATAGTGTAATCAATACTCAAGATTTTACTGACTTTGAGACTTGTGTGGATAGCATTAAGGGAAAGCAGACCAACATGTCTATGAAAGGTGTTATTAGGAGTTCCCCGTGAGTTTATCCTAATTGGAATCTATAAGCTCAATTTGATGTTTATGCTCATAATTTTTCTTTGACATGAGCAACTTAGTTATTCCATTGTTGAATAAATTGTTACTGCGAACATTAGGATATATGTGCATGCAGTAATTTGTCATTCTATATCAAATTTAGTCATAGAATGCAATGATTTTGAAATTAAACTCCACAAGAATGTGCCATTTTATACTAGTATATACAACTCTGTCAAAGTAAGTCCAGAGGTTTAATACTAAAATTTGATACTTGTGATTCTTTTCTTTATAAATTTGAGAATTATGAATGTTCAACATGGTATTTTTTATTCACATGTGAGACATGAAATTAGCATTATGGCATGATCTAGTATGATTTTTGAAGTTCCATAAATTAAAATACCTTTGCTGGATTACTTTGGTTGAATCCAAGATATATGATATTAAAATTCTGGTTTTGGCAAAAACTATGTAGTGTTGCTTTTGATATTTTTCCTTCTCATAGTTTACTGGAATTTGAATAGATTTATAATTAATTGGTGTCGTATTTATGATTTACAAAATAGTTTTAGACTCTTGCTTGTTGAATATTTGGCTTTGATCCTTTAGGAATTAATAGGCCAAATTTTGGAATTAAAGTGCATGATATAGGATGCTTTTTAAATTCTTTTCAATTTCTAGGTTGAATTTTGTGATTGAAACTGTTATAACTCAATTTATCTTATTACTTAGTTCTTACTAAGTAGTTGAAGTCACCTTCTCCTTTTGCTAATTGTTTCAGATTCTAGTCATACTGCAAAGGCGCGAGATTGAATTGGATTTTACTCAACTGCTCATTTTGGAAGAAGGAGATGCGAGGAAAGAATTTGTGTTCTGAATTAGTTATATAGTATGAAGGCCAATTTATACTTTGTAGTGATGATGTTGTAATAATTTGAGAGGGATGAATGTTAAGGCTTGATTTTTTTTTTTTATATCAGTATGAAGGATAATACAAAAGACTAACTGAGGTGTATAGGATTGGGAATTTAAAATACTATCTTGGCATAAAAAAATTTGTAGATTTTAAAAGACTATGTAAAAATGTAATTACTTATAAGAATTTTAAAAAAAACTTTTATAATCAAGATTTTGTAGTTACAATTTTAATGGATTTATATTATAAGAATTTATAATATAAGATTTGAAAGGACTTTATAAATTTATAAGATTTGAAAGGACTTCATGGAATTTTAGAAAACATTCAAAGTTACAAAAGTCAATGAAAAAAATAACAAAAAAATAATAAGATTTGGAAAAAAAAAATAAAACCAATACAATTTTTTTAATCTTTTTATAATTAATTGATTCTAATTTCATATCCTACTAATTTTGTCAAAATAAAAACATTTGTTTTCTAATACATAGAACAAATTGTTACTTATCACCTAACCATTTCATTATCGTCTGAGGTTCCTTTTAATACATCAATCACATAACAAGTCATAATTTATAGTGCTTGCTTAGTATTAAAGAACTACTGATCCATAAGCACATGCTATTGTTAACAGGGAGTGTCCAAGAACAAGCAGATAAAGTACTTCGCCATGAGAAGGAAAAAAAAGTTCAAATTTCCTAATAATTTTGAGGGGGGGGGGGGGGGGGAATTCTAATAATATTAGGGAACATGAAATCCATATAGCCCACGTTGTAGAGCACATTATTTTATTTGAAGCTGAAACAGACTCTTATAATTTATGTTAGGATCAGTGTGCGAGTGTGCAATTGGTATTGGTAATGCATAGGGTTTTCTATGTGTTTTTGACATTGTCTTTCTAGTGATGTATACAATAAATTCGTCCAAATAAGTTAAGAAAAACAAATAGAAAGGGTTTTTACCTAATTGTAGAGAAGCTATGTAGGGTTAAAAGAAAAAGATACCAAGTACAATATCAACATCCATACCACATTCGACAAAGAGAGAATGAATTATATGTGATGGGAGAAAGAAAATTTTGGCAACGATAAAAAAGAAAGAATGAGAGAGTAGGAAAGTCTCAAGGGTTTGTATGGGATTGTTGGATAAGTGTAGTATTTATACATCTCACTGAAAAGTTACACAAAATTCACCTTACAAAATAGTCCATCGAAATTTGTATGTTTTTTAATACCATAATATTTTTTTGTAAGTCATAAAAAACTCAATTGAATACCACTAAATTTTGTTACCCTCTTAAAAAAATCCTTATATTCTTAATTGAATACCACCAGTGTTTGAATACTAGAAGACTTTTTGTAAATCATAAAAAATCTCAATTGAATGCCATAAGATTTTGTTATCCTCTTAAAAAAATTCTAATAGTCCTAATTGAATACCATGAGACTTATTTATATTATTAAAAATCTTGATTGAATACTACAATACTTTTTTTATCACAAAAAAATCTTTTAAAATCCTTTAAAATTTCAGTCCAATACACCTCCAATAACGAATAAAAAGGTTCATATAGCATTAGCTAGTAAATAAGGGTAAAGCTGAGATGGACATCAATCTAACACCAAAAATTGTTATTGATTCCTTGCACCAGATTTTGCAAGCCAATCTGCACAAAAATCTCCTTCATGAAACATATGTTGGAAAACCAGCTGCCAAGGATAAGACTTGAAAGCTCTAATAGAGTTTACCACTGTTGCATGAGGATGTGAGAAGGAGTCCCTTCCATAATGAGACTAACAGTTGTGCTAGAGTCAGTGTCAGACACGCAAACAGTATGTTCGAAGCCTAAACACCAGGCCAGCATAATTCCAAAAAAGATTGCTAAAAGCTGTGCATTCATGTTGTTAGAAACACCACATGAACCTGTGTAGCCAGTAATCCATTCACCTAAGGAATTGCGGATCAAGCCACCACAACTAGCGTCGCCAGGATTGCCAAATGAACTTCCATCCGTATTTAGTTTGACGAAAGGGAGAACTTGGAGGAATCCAACGAACTAATCGAGGAGGGCGCCTAACATTGGTGCTAGGAAATTAAGTCAGAAAGGATCCCATGAAGAATTGATATTTAGTTGAGGCAGTACCAATGTGTCCATTCCTTGTCAATGAAAACAGTTTCATTACGAGCTTACTTCCAAATGATCCAGAAAGAAAATCCGAAGAGCTGATCGTGAGCACTCATAATATGCATACGAAGCCACGTAGCCCCATCCAACGCATATAGGGTTGGATCTTCATCAAAATGAAGGAGATTCCAAATCTGTTTGGCCTTCGGACACGACTGTGGCTATATATTATAAGATTAGGGAAAGTGGTTGCCTTAAGTCCCCAATTATCTAAGGTCTTAAAAAATTATCATTTTTTAAACAATATTTATTATTAATTTGAATTATCAAGTAATAAAGTTTATTTTGATATGGTATATTATTTTTGTTAGTAAGACTATATATATATATATATATATATATATATATTTTGTAAATCATTTAAGTGTAATCTTATTAAAAAGATATTTTGTAAAAATGTTAGTGACAAGATTACACATTTAATTATGAATTTAATAAGAATACACCAAGGGGTGTTCGGTAAAGGGAATCTTTTAAGTTTCCTAGGAATCTTAGGTTGGAAATGTTAAATTTCTATGTTTGGTATAAGAATTTTAAAAATCATTCCCATAAATCTAACGTTTCTAGAAACTATTTTTTAATTAAGTTTTCTATTAAAATTTTCCCATGAGAGGGGGTGGAAATCGAAGATTCCCATGAAGGGAGAAAGTTTGTTTATAATCATGTTTCTCATTTCCAGGAATATTTCAGACATACTATATATATTGGTGACATTTTTAGGAAACATGATTTCCAGGAAATATAATTCTTTAGAAACATAATTTTCAGGGATGGAAAAAGATTTCGTATACCAAACACCTCCTAATAGTATAAATGTTTTTTATACTATTATTCAATCATGAACTGTTGTGTACGTTTTACAATTATAAGAAGCAAGCAAACAATAATATTTTTATAAAATATATTATTTTTTATTTAACCAAACAAATTAATAAACTGAGTTAGAAACTATTCTCCTTTTTTTTCGATAATAATATTATTTTCCTACTATTTTACATTTTAGATTATTATAATATTATTATTGTAGTAATATTTTTCTCTTAAGATTATAGTATTGCTTTAGTATTATTTTTTATTTTTTATTCTTTATTAGTATTGTTTATATCCATTATTACTGTTATTTTTATTTACTTTGCATTTAATTGATGATTATGATATTAATATATGTGTGTGATATTATAATTATTAATAAGCATTTTTCTCATTATTTTAAATATCTTTATGATATTTTAAATAAGAGTTTAATGGTTATGCACTGTCAATGTAAAAAATTTTACACTATCAACCAATCAGAAATCACCATTGATATGACTTTTAAAGTATTTATTATAAAAGTCAACAAACTTATAATAAATGGTGGTTTGTGATTGAATAACAATATAAAACTACTTTATATTGTCAATGCATTGCCTTTTTTTCTCTTTAAATGAATGTTATAATAGTATTTTACTATTATTTCTTGCTTGTGATGTAATACTAATGTACGTATAAAAATTATCTATAAATTTTCTTTTTTAAAAATATTTTTATTATCAATTACCATTAATTTAGTGTTACTATTTATAATAGTTATTCTTATTTTTTTTCATAATTATTGCAATTGTAGTACTTATTAACTAATAGGGGTTGTCCAGTGGAAGGGACTATCCCTCATAACGTAGCGAATCAAGGATCGAAATTTTGTTGAGAGAGGTGTCTACATCTAATGCCCAATCGTATTACAAACAAGATTGTATTTCAAAGAGAACAACAGTAAAAAATAAATATGTAGTACTTATTAGCAATAATTAAAGTTTCATACTCTTGTATCATAAAATATTTTTAAGACTATTTTGCAAATTAAAAAAGTTACAAATTTAATATAAAACAATTGTTCCGATTAAAACTTTTCTATAATAAGTAAATTTTGTATTTCATTGATGAGATGCTTACTTTGCTACTTCACCGTAGGTTTTATCAGTTGATCATATCACTATTATATACTTACAAGATTCAAATTTAGGAGTCTTCTCCATTTAGGGTTAACCCAACATATTTTTAAGACTAAAGCGAATTTTGAAATAAGATGTTTTTAAAAGTAATAAAAGAAACAAAAAAATTAAAGAACTTCTAAAAAATTTTTTTTTTTTACAAGGTTTGAATTCCATTTACTAAGAAAACATATAGTTTAATTACTACTACACTAAATTAATTAATAATAAAAATTTATAAATATTAGTAATAAATAAGTTTTTATTTGGAGCCTAAAGTAAAGGCTTGAGTCTCGTCGGGCCAACCTGTCCCCATTTCAAGACTTGTTAGACCATCTAACTTCATCTTCAATTTGATGGAAGGACAAGTTGTTGTGCGCTAACTAGTCCAATGGTCTCGTGCATCTTTTTATTATTAACTTTTCTACACCTGTACTTGGATTTGTTTTATCCCAATTCCTTGAAACTTATATGATACGAGTTTAATTCTTATGTATTTTCAATATAAAAAATTTTATATTGTCAATCAGTGTAATTTTTAAAATAATTATTAACAAAATTAACAAATTTATCATATATAATAAATTATGATTAAATACTAATATAAAATTATTTTATATTGTTAATACATAATCTATATTCATAAGATCATCATCCTTGAGATATTTTTCTCTCGCTCATTAAACAACTTTTTTTAATTGTATAAAAAGAAGAAAACAGTAAAGATGAGCTTCGAAATACAGCTTGATTGCTTTTATTGGCTGAAGCTTAACACGATTACATACTGACGATGAGGATATTTATTATTTAGATTAATAAGGATGGTGTTTTTATTGCGATGCATGATCGAATGCAATCATCAGTTCGATGTGATTTGTTCGAGAAAAAGAAAAAGCAAGAGCATATATATCAAAAAAAAAAAAAGCAACAGCATAGACAACAGTGATAACTTGCTTAGTATACGCAATGTTGGTGCAGATGCAATTAGTGTCGGCAATTTAACTTTAAGCCAAATGTTCACATCCCAAAACATGAAAGGGACTTGCTGCCACATGACTGATTGATTGGACACCACAACGCACAATGAATTAGGAAAACTGTCAATAAAATTTGTTTTAATCAAAATAGTGTACATTATACAAATTTTGTTTGCTTATATTGACTTTTATAAATAACTTCGAATCAACTGTTTTTTTTTTTTTTTTTAAAGAAAACTTTAGTTTTTTTAGGATAATAAGTGCAAATGTTTTTTTTAAGACTTTTGCTTTATAATACACGTAACTTCTATATTGAACTACCACATTAAATAGTTTATCAGTAAATTACTAATTTAAACTGTTAGATATATAAATAAAAAAATTAACAGTTAAGATTATAATCAAATCAACAAATCTTAACTGTTAATTTTTTTTATTCATATATCTAACAGTTTAAATTAATAGTCTACCGATGGACCACCTATTTGATGGTTCACCGTAAAATTTGCCTATAATATATATTCTTTAGCAATAGTGATATATATTAAAATAGCTACCCGACATTAACGGGGATAAAATATTTCCTAGTACTAGTTGTTGGAGGTTATGCAAACTCCAAAATATTGGGAAGATTTACAATATTTAACATATTAAGGATTATATTAATATGCTTGACACCGTTAACTAAAACTTTCAAAACACATTGGATAGTGTTTAGTTATATTAGATTAGGTTAGATATATATTTTTATCAGTATTTTATTAGTTCAATTTAATTTTATACTAATTGCGGATTAAAAGTGAATTAATTTAGTGGCCCGCTAACTTTTCTTTCTTTTTAAATATAATTTTATATTTTTATGCAAAATAATATATATTTTTTATTTTAAGACTCATTCTGTATACGTGACTGAAGGAGTCCAGGTCACCTCCTAATAGAGTTTGTGCGTTTGTTTTAGCCTAAAAAGATTAATTCCTATACTTTTAACAAAAAATATTCGTTTCAATTAAATGTATAATTAAAAATAACTTTTATATATATATATATATATATATATATATATATATATATATATATATAGTTAACACTTTAAAATTAATTTTATTTAACTTTAAAATAAATGAGAGCATATCAATATGATTTATTATATTTTATTTTTGTTACAAGAAGGTGCCGTGCCCCAAAAGTAAAACTAATCCTTTGTTTGGTGGAAAAAAAATAGAGTGGAAAGGAGAGAAATAAGCAAGAAATAAAAATGCGAATACTTTTGGTTGAAAAGAAAAAAAGAAATAATAAAGGCGTAAAGCCTATTAGTTAATTTTATTCTATTTTTCACTTTTTTATCTTTTTTTTTATCTATTTTTCTTAAACCAAATATTTTTATTTTTATTTTATTTCTCACTTATTTTTATTTTATTTTTATCTATTTTGTTTTTCACATATTTCTTTATTTCTTATCAAACGAATCCTAAATCCTAACACTACGTGGAGACGAGACCGACATAACTCATCATGGTAGAAGGAATACATCCAGTTGGAGGTTGGCTAAGAATCGTTATATCCAACTCTTGAATCTGAACAATAAACTTTAACCAATGCAAGCGGAAGTTTTAACCAACTCTTGACAAAATACATATATTAAATAAATTTAAATTTTCAATTGATGATATAAAAAGAGGGGAATTTTAAATTTTATTTTTAAAATTAATTTTTTTCTTTATTTTTTAATTAAATAAAAGATACATCGTATTATATATATATATGTGTGTGTGTGTGTAAAATATACTGATCAAAATATACATACAACATTAAATTAATTTAGGAGTAATTCTTGTGTTATTTCATTTAATAACTTTGTATATATTAAATTTCAATAATTTAACTGGTAAATTAAAAGTTCTCATTCAATAAGTACTCATTTTTTATAAATTTTTATAAACATTTAATACTTAATTAAATAAATTTAATTTATTATTAACATGCTTTTTTAATGTATAAATAAATATTGATTAACCCATTAAGATCGATTTAGTCATAAAAGGTTTGAATAATTTACAAGACATTTTAGGTTTAAACCCCAACATTGTTATAGTACAAAAAATATGAGTATTATTTATAAAATTATTTAATTCAAAATATTTATCTAAAATTTGATATATATGATTATTAAAATAATATCAAATATTTAATAATAAAATTGTTAAAATTATATATATTTATATATAAAGAATTATTCAACAAAATAATTTTATAAATAATTAGTCCTTGATCTCCACCACTTCCTACACACACACACATACATATATATATATATATATATATATATATGAATATATGAATCTAAGTTAAAATATCGGTAAAAAAATTTATACCGTTGTTGTATTACATATTGTCGCATAAAAGTTTTTATAATATAAATTTTTTACACTAATATAAAATAATGACAGTTAAATTCTATATTCCTTCCTCTCTTTTCTCTTCCGGACGGTGTATGCGTTACCATAGTGTGTGTACACATAAATATTCATAATAATAATCTTATTTAATTCAAATAGAATTATTTTTGCGTAAAAAATACTGTCATCTTAAAAGCACAAAAGTGTGTATGCGTTACCAACTTAACAAACATGATTGGTGCACCACGACTGACTGTTGGAGGAGGAATCAAGAACCGATGGTTGTTAGCTTAAGTAGTTCGGTGTTTGAGTTTTTTAATCAAGGTCTGGAGTTTGATTCTTGGTTTGAACATAAAATCACAATCAGAGATAACACTTTATTCCCAGAAGAGCCGACCCGTGAAATAAGAAATTAGTTGATCATAAAAAATAAGTCCAAATATCTTTTGGTCTAAAAAAAAAAAAAAGGAGGAAGAGTCAAGATCTAGGCTGAAACGAAACGAAATCAAGTGTCAGCCACAGCCAAAGACTTCACTTTTCTAGGTTCTCACTTGTCCCCAAGTGGGTCCTCTCCTTTACTACGTGTTGTGTTGTGAGATGCCTACCTCATGCACAGTTACGTTTGATATATTTTAAAATAATATAAAATTTAATTTTGTTAATAAAATTAAATATTCCTCATCTCTTTTTTTTTGGGGTTGAATACAAGGTGCTAGACGCCCAACTAAAAACCATACTCCTCATCTCTTTATTCGTGCATTAACCGCTAACTTGACTGCTTTTTAACGACAATACATTAAAATTAAATGGCTGTCTTCGACGTGGTCTAATGGTTTGCTTATTGCAATACCATTATTGTGCCCTAGGTTCAAGACAAGGCAGTGCCATAACTCTTCCCAAACCCAACATTAGAAGTAAATAATGTACCTATCCACAGTTTTTATATTGTTATTTACAAATTGTATTAGTAAAAAAATTATAAATCGTCACATATAATAAATATATTTACTTTTATAATAATTTTTTATTGATTGACATTTTTTATAATAATAATATATAGAATTTTTTTTATAAAGATAGTATATAGAATTTAAATCCATAAAGTAATAGTCATGGATCATTTAATACATGTTACCTTCGTTATAACTTTAAGAAAGGGAAATGGTTGGTATGTATGGTTAATAAGAGAAACGGACAGAAAAGGAAAAAAATAGAAAATGTAATAATTGATGTAACTTAATAAGAAAGAGAGAAAAAAATAATAGTAAAAGCTAGATGAAATTGCAATACAAGTATCAATAATATCAAAATGGTGGCAAAGTGGCAAACATTGTAGACCACACAAAGTTAAAATGGCACGCTTCAAAGAAAAAAATCTTTCAAATGATTGCAGGGAATTTTTCCTTCCGGATTCTACCCAAATTGAACTGTGAAGCAGTGAACGAGAAATGTTATTCACATATTTTTTAACACACACTTTATTGTTAATTAAAATTTATTAAAAAATATAAAATTAAGAAAAAAATTTATTAAATAAAAAATAAAACTAATCAAAATTTATAATTTTTAATAAATTTTAATAAATAATAAAATGTGTATGTAATGTGTTAAAAAAAAGTATTGCTACGTTTCTCTCAACAGTGAAAATGCTTCTTCTCACTTATTTATCCTAACAAATGTTAGTACTAAGAGTGTGTTTGGAAAGGCATTTTAGACGCATGTATCTTTTGATTTTTACAACAAAATTGTTAGGTTAATGTAGAAGCTAAACTTTGTTGCTTCTGAAAATTCACTTCAAGTTGGCTTCACAATCCTTTCCAAACACGCGTTAAGTAAAAGAGAAAATTAATTCCCGTCTCGTACTATAAGTGGTGATTCTCTCTCTTCATAGTTCATATTTTCACACTTCTGGATCATTTGCTCGGAAGAAAGCATCCAAAATGGTGATCACATCCACTGTCACAGACCCAGATGAACAAAGACAGAGCCTGTGCTCTACTTTTGCTTCCAGATATGTGCGTGAACCTGTTCCCAAGTACGTCCCTTTTTACTTAGACCTTCAGACTTATTTTTTGTTTTGTTTGCCATTCTTTTGAAGAAAGCATGGAGAACATACAAGGAAAAAAAAAGAAAAAGTTTGGTTTCTATATGGGGTTTCTTTGTTGTGATGGGGTTGGGGTGGAAATGTTGAATGCAGGTTCAAGATGCCAGAGAAATCCATACCAAAGGATGCAGCTTATCAGATAATAAACGATGAGTTGATGCTGGATGGCACACCAAGGCTCAACTTGGCCTCATTTGTGACCACTTGGATGGAGCCTGAGTGTGACAAGCTCATAATGGCTTCACTTAACAAAAACTATGTTGACATGGATGAGTACCCTGTCACCACTGAGCTCCAGGTCTGTGTTTGACTTCTCTGACTAATTTGGTGTCTTTATAAGATCTTAACATTCAGCCTGTTAAAATAAACAAACAAATAAATAAAATTGTTTGAAATATGTTTTATTTTTTTGAATTTAATACACTATAGTGTGAAAATTCATTTGTTTAATTATGTCGGATTATAGTTTGTTGCATGCCAAATATTTCTTCCCCCCCTTCGTTTGCACCCTAAATTTATCAATCTCTGCTCAAGTTGCCTTTTGGATTAAAGGAAATTTTTCAAAGAAAGGGTAGGGGTATTAAGAAAACAAATTACTGTACATAAGATATTGCTGATTTTTATGACACTTTCTTCTGAAAATTTGGTGCATCTGATGGTAACTTCTTAGATCTTATGTGTTTCAAGGTCAGATGAAGATTCAAAATAGATTACTTTATTTAAAAAAAATAAAATCCATTGCATACCTATGTTCTGCATCTGAAGTTCACTAGTAAATTTGAAGATACTGATTTTATATATGGATCATTTTATGATAATTTTCAGATGAAGTTTGAGTCTGAGAGATTGATTAGTTTCATTTTGTTAAATTCTGCAGAACCGGTGTGTTAATATAATAGCAAATCTATTCCATGCTCCTGTAAGAGAAGATGAGACTGCAGTAGGTGTGGGAACTGTGGGGTCTTCAGAGGCAATAATGTTAGCAGGTCTGGCTTTTAAAAGGAAATGGCAGACAAAGAGAAAAGCAGAAGGCAAACCATATGATAAGCCCAACATAGTTACTGGGGCTAATGTGCAGGTGGGTCTCAAATTGTGTTTGATGCTACGAAGTTTTAGACAATTTCTTTATTTGTGTTAGCTGCATGATCTTATCATGGGAAATACGTACCTGTAAATCCTGTATGTTATTTTGAAATATAGTAGAATCAAAGTGCTTTAGTGATTGGTGTGCCAGAATATAGTTACAGAATTCTCTCAATACCCCTGTGTACCACCTACGGAATTCACCGCACCACTTACTGCATACCGAGTTCTTTTTAAAGGAAGTCCTATAATAATAATGTAAAAAGTGACGAATTGTGTACCTATAGGTACTGCGTACCAGTTCCATACCATGTACTTGGTAACTATGTGCCAGATTTTGGGGGGTTTAGATCTTCTCCAGTGACATATTCACTGGATGAGATTTTAACCATTAAAATTATTTAATTTATTTTATTAAATATACTATAAAGTAATGTTTAAAATTCATGAATGGCTGAAATGTATTCAATGGACTTTCTCATGTTAAATTCCAATGGAGAGGATACATATCTGATTTTGGGGCCTTAAGACCTCAATGTTTGATGTTCTTTAAAATTATCTTCACAGGTTTGTTGGGAAAAATTTGCAAGGTACTTTGAGGTAGAGCTCAAGGAAGTGAAACTCACAGAGGGATACTATGTGATGGACCCTGTGAAAGCAGTTGAAATGGTAGATGAGAACACCATCTGTGTTGCAGCCATTTTGGGGTCAACTATGACTGGGGAGTTTGAGGATGTGAAGCTTCTCAATGAACTTCTCACAAAAAAGAACAAGGAGACAGGATGGGATACCCCAATTCATGTAGATGCTGCCAGTGGCGGGTTTATTGCCCCATTTCTGTATCCTGATCTAGAGTGGGACTTCCGTTTGCCGTTGGTGAAAAGCATCAATGTTAGTGGTCACAAGTATGGTCTTGTCTACCCTGGTGTTGGTTGGGTTGTCTGGAGGAGTAAAGAAGACTTGCCAGATGAACTTGTTTTTCACATAAATTATCTTGGATCTGATCAACCCACTTTCACATTGAATTTCTCCAAAGGTAATAAATATGTGAGTTGATACATGTATTTGATTTGATTTTATATTTTTAATGCAATTAGTATCTTTGTATCTATATGCTGTTTAGGCATTGTTCGTAAATGTCTCACTGCCAAAGTATTCAGTTCAAAATGCAATTAAAAGTTGTCTACAGAGAATCCATCAAAACCCTTTTTAAGTGAGCAGCAACTCCCTTATTTCAGCTTAGAATGTTATGTTATGTCTGATTCAATAATGCCTAGCTGTCTGAATAAAAAATGCTTTATTGAGAATTGTAGATGAGGTTTGCACATGATAATTTTGAATCTTCTCAAGTGCTACCTGAAAATGTAGATTTATGAGACTTCTGCATGTTATTGATAGATTTCAAACAGATTTGTTTGGGTGCAGTTGCTTGCAAGCTATTTTTGTGAGGAAAATTATGTTTCAAACAGTCGTTTGTACATTGTATAATGTTTTTGAATTCATCCGTCATGAGATTACTTGATTTCCAAATGATTGTTGCCAATTGCAATGAAGAATACATCATGGTCATATTACAGACTTGGAATTCACTGAGTTGCTGTGTGGGCCTATCCATCCATGGAAATGTGTAAATTTTATGAGATGTCCTGCAAGTTGATACTAGATTTACAACATATTTATTTGGGTGCAGTTGGTTGCAAACTATTTTTGTGAGGAAAACTCTGTTCCAAAACTTGTGTACTTGCAAACAAAATTGTGTTCAACCCCACTGAATTTGTCTGGATCATACATTTGACCAAGGATTATGTGTATTGTTCTCATTCTTAAAAATGTAGATTAGATACTTGTAATAATAAGCATTGGGAAATCAATTATTGTGATTTGATTTCTATTGCAATCATCTAAATGTTTTAGCTTAATATTCTTTTTCTTTTGTCCTTCCTGTTTCTTTGTATTTCCTTTGACAGGATCTAGTCAAATTATTGCTCAATATTACCAATTTATTCGGCTTGGCTTTGAGGTAATCACGCTATCATCTTGATGCTGAATCTTTATCATATGTATGACAAGTATGTCCGTGGTTTATTTTAGGTGATTAAAGATACAAAAAATCAATTCCCCACAAAAAAATAGAGATTATTTACATATGTTTCCTTTTTCTGTTTCACTTTTTCTGTCATATGGAATTTACTTAAAGTTAAATCTCTCAATTATGGCTGTATGTTATATGGGACATGGCTTACTCATACTGCTATAATAGAAGTAAGGTGAGGCAAAAGACAAAATCTGATACGAGGCTTCCCTGCGGACTCTGCAGTTGTGGATTTATCGCTTGTCCATTAGTTAGGAAAATAACTCGATTAACTTGTTTAAAAATCAATAACATGGACTTCACGACAAGAATGACATTCACCAATCACCAAAGTTGCAGCCATTAACATGAATGAAAGCATTAGTTCAAATGGCATAAACTTTGGGTAAACCAAAATCAATGCACTTATATTAATATGCAGATGTATCAATTTTCTTGGCTGTTTCTCCCTGTTCTCATATTTCAATGAAGATATCCTAGAATAGGGTACTTGATTAGTTTCAAAATTCATCAAACAGTTTTCACAATTTGACTGTTAAACCAAAATTTAGAAACAACAACTGCATGATGCATGACATTAGCAATATCCTAGGCAGAATTGCACACATATTTGCTTCATTATATAAATAGTACAAATGATGATTATACACTTGATGATAAATTGGTACTGTAGTGCCATTTTGTGCAACATCTATTTCCTTTTATACATTTGGTTGTTCTTCTTGCTCTTGTGAACACAAGGGTTACAAAAATATCATGGAAAATTGCTTGGAGAATGCAAGAATTCTGAAAGAAGGAATTGAGAGAACAGGGCGGTTTAACATCATCTCCAAGGATATAGGCGTGCCACTTGTAGCCTTCTCCTTGAAAGACAGTAGCCAGCACACAGTGTTTGAGATATCAGACCATCTGAGAAGATTTCGGTGGATAGTTCCAGCCTATACAATGCCACCAGATGCGCAACACATTGCAGTCCTCCGGGTGGTGATCAGGGAGGATTTCAGCCGCGGCTTGGCCGAGAGACTTGCTTCTGACATAGAGAAAGTTGTGAAGCTTTTGGACACACTTCCAAGCCTCCTCTCTACCAAAGCTGCCCATGTCACAGCCATCACTAGTGAGACTAGTGAGAAGGTTAAAAAGAGTGCAATAGAGACACATAAAGAGATTGCTTTGTACTGGAAACGACTTGTGGATGGCAAGACACTTGGAGCATGCTAGGCTTACCAAATCTTGGCCTTTTTGGCAAACTTCTTGTGAGTTAAGTGGTGATTTCTTATAAATTATAATCTTATCTATGCTCTAATGGATGTAAAGTTTGTTACATGGTTATTGTCTTTCCCATGTATGTGTGTGTGTGGCTATGTAGCAATAATCAATGTCAATGCATGACGGATTCTAATAGTCATCGCTGTTCTTGCCTAGGTCTGATTGAATGATTTAGAAAAAATTCTCTCTCTTTTTGAGGTGGTAATTTAATCTTGAGGAGCGTGAGATATCAAAATTGTTTATCATTAGTAACATGTGTTATTATATAGATATCTATTTATTATATACAAATTCAAGTGCGAATATGGCGTTGATAACTAAGCTAATTATTTCTTATCACATTAACATTTTGATTATAGTGTCGGAGAGTGGTTAAATAATTCAATTTTTTATTTTCTCTTAATCGATTTATACTCACATCAACAATTGTTAAATTCTTTTATCAAATAAATAAGTCATTGGCTACACTCTACAAAAGCATTATTAGAAAAGTAATGAGCCAAACAATTATTTAAAACATTTGTTTGGCTCATTATTCATGAAAAGGCACTATAATCATATAATGCTTAAGTTAATTTTTATTAGAGATGAAACAAAAGAGATGTGAAGGAAAAAAACTTCTCTCTGAGGACAGTGTCTAAATAGATGGATTTTCCCCCCTTCTTCCTTTATGGAACATTGGTGAGGAAGTTTCTTTGGCAGACAAGAGCTTACTTATGTATATTAGTACGTATTACTTCTCGTAAAACGTAATAGTTAAAAAATAATAAATATAAATTTTTTATTATTATGGGAATGCATTGATAATATTAATTAAATATTCTACATTTTAACATAAATTTTTATTTTTTATTTTTAATTGTTACCATAAAGCAGTTGTTAGCAAAATCATATTAGTATATATGACTTTACTACTCTTTTTTTTTTATATAACTTTTTTTTTTGGTTGTGCTTTTTTTTTTTTTTCCTACAACTATATGACTTAACTACTCTTTTAGATAGGTATCCCTCTGCACTAAATTTCATGAGTGTTTTGCCTAGTAACTGTTAGGTTTTGAGTCTTACCCATCGACTGTTAGGTTGTACCCACTGCAATAGATACTATAAAGAACTCTGTTTAGATGGAGAAGAGGCTGTTAGGTTTATAATTATCATTATTTGGTGTAAAAATGGTGAAGAAATCTGGCTTACAGAATCATTTTCTTTCCATGTACAAGTTGCACACAGGAAATAGTCATTTTATACGTAGTTTTTTTGTGATTAAGCATAAACTTTTATAGAAATTAACTTTTATATGGTAATAAGCTAAAATCAACTTACACACTTACCTTTATAGAAAAAAATTTCATTTAACTTTTCCAAAAGCAAAGGTATATAAGTAGATTTTAGCTTATGGGAGAAATTCAATTCATTTTATCTTTTATTTTCTTTTCATATTTATAAAAAAAATTATTTATACAGGACCTCATTGTTCAAAGAAAAAATGCACTGATTTTAGCTATTCAATAAACCATTTTTCATTTTCTCCCACAAACAAATTTCAATCAAAAACTAAAAAAAAAATCTATATTTTTAAATAATAAAATTTTAAATATTATTATTAATTATGGCTTAAAAGACATATGAGTTGTGCGAGGTAAAAAGAAGAATGGGCATAAAAAATGTTAATCCAAAAAGACACTCAGATACATATGAGACCAAGGAAGACTTTTATTGTAGAGTAAATAAATTAATCGAGTGAATTACCAATTTAGTGTCTGAAATTGTAATAATTCGTTAAATTGGTCCTTAAATATAATAAAATGTTAAAATGGTCCCTAAAATTATACATTGTCAGTCAATTTAATCCTTAAAATATAATGGACAGTCAAATTAGTCTTGAAATTATAAATTATCAATCAATTTAATTTTTAAAATTATAATGGTCGATTAAATTCGTCCCTAAAATTAAAAAGACTTAATTATACTTTTTACCTCCTACTTTTAAATTTTTGTGAATTTTATCCCTAAAGTTTTTTTCACACATTTTGATCCTAAACTTATATAATTTCGAAAATTTTGTGCTAACATACAAAAATTAGTGCCTTTAGTTTAGAAAATAGTAAAAGTGTTAAATGTGGGATTTGAACTATTGACCCTTTTCCTTCTCCACAACCACAAAGCCACTAAGTCATTTGGTTTGTTTAATTTATATATATATATAATATATTATATATATCATTTTTGCATTTGTTAATTACACTTTTGGTTTTCCAAGTGTATGTTTAAATTTATTGTATAAAAAAATATTAAAACATTAGATAATAAATTTATTTATTAAATATTTTTTTAATTATATAAATTTGTAAATTATAAAATTATATTTAATAAATTATAAAATAATTTATAAGTTAAATTATACAATAATTTATAAATTTATTTATTAAATAATTTTATTTATGAATAACTACCCTACAAATAAAAAGTGGAAGATATACAAATAATTTATAGATAATAAATAATTTTATATAATTGAATAAATAAATAGGTATAATTAAAATAAAAATAAAAATATTTAATAAATAAATTTATCATCTTAAGTTTTAATATTTTTTATACAAATATAAGCATACACTTAAGGAACCAAAAGTGCAATTAACAAATACAATAAAAATATATAAAATACAAAAAGTGCAATTAATATTTTTTATACAAATATAAGCATACACTAAGAAATCAAAAGTGCAATTAACAAATACAATAAAAATATATAAAATATATTTTTTATATATAAACTAAATATACCAAATGACTTAGTGATTTTAGTGACAATGGAGAAAGAGGGGGTTAAGAGTTCAAATCCTACCTCCAACAAAATGTAGTCAACACTACCACATCATGCATGATCAATTAATGTTAAGATAACATTTGCAAAATTAAGGAAGTTTAGGATCAATATGTATAAGAAAAAATTTTAGAGACATAATTTGTAAAGTTTTAAAAGTTAGGGAACAAAAAGTGTAATTAAACCTTTTTAATTTTAAGAACCAATTTGACTGACATTACAATTTTGGGAACATTTTGCCATCTTATTAATTTCTAGGACCAATTTGACTGTCCATTATAATGTCAAGGACTAAATTGATTAATAATGTATAATTTTAGGGACTATTTTGCCATTTTATTAATTTTAGATACTAATTTAATCAACCATTATAATTTTAGAGACTAAATTAGTGATTAACTCTAAATTAATCTCAAAATGAATTAAAATTAAATTCATAAATAGATTCATAAAGAAAAAAAGATACACAGAAAATTCACCAAAAAAAAAAAGATACACACATATTATTAGGGGTATTCACGAGTACAGTAACTGGTTGACCTAAATTGACCCAATTACTTCAATTCGATTTTTTTGAGCATTCGGGTCACATCCGACCCAATTCGCTCAAGTATGGGTTAGGTAACGGATTTGAATTTATGGACCTATGAACCCAATCCGTTGAAATGACATTTTATTTAATTTATAATTTTTCATATATTTTATATACTAATAATTATTAATTAGTGAATTTCTAATACTAGATAAGACAAAGAAAAAAGACACCTCACACACCCGTAAAGTTGTAAATCCTGTTAATTGTAGATCGCTACATATTTCATACATGTTGTTGTTGTTCTTTTTCTCTTGACTCTTGTTTTAAGTTTCTTGTAAGCTTTATATAAATTTTAGAAACAAGAATGATGAGAAACAAAGTCCAAAACTAAATCAATATTTTTATAATATGTCAAAATTTGTAAGAAAATAAATACAATTTTTAAAAACTTTAATAAAATTTTAAATACACAAATCTGATTAACCGACCCAAATCAACCTGTTAATGACCGAGTTGGTTTGGTTTGGGTTTGACAAAAAGAAACACATGAACTCCACCCAATTCATACTACTTTAATTGAGTTAGGTAACGGATTTAGCTAAATCTTAAACCCGACGCATGTTCACCTCCTAGTCTCAATTCTCAAAAATCAAAACAATGGCACGATGTCCTTTATAAAAAAATACATTTAAAAAAAAAAATCGCTCCATGTCACGCATAAAATCAAAATCATATTAAAAAAAAATAAAAATTTGATGGCACGACACTCTGCAGGTGAGCAGGTCTGTGGGATCACTTGTTTTCCTTCGGCCCCTTTTCGTCGTCGAAACAACGCTGACGTTTTAAGGCAGCAGCATCCTCCACAGTCCACGGTAAGCTTCTCTCCCTCTGTTTTCAACTCAGTTCACAGAAAATCCACACATACCCAGATATAAAAACTGCATCTTTTTCATCTGCTCCTTGTTTCTCTCTCGGTTTCTGAACCCCTTCTCACTCTTCTTTCGTCGCCTTCAATTCCAAAACCAAAATAACGATGATGGGTATGTTTCATAGGTACATAAATTCTCTGAAAAACCCTTCCTTTTCATCACGCACCCGCCCTTATTGTCACATCTTCAGAAACAAAGTTCTGCCACAAATTGAAACCACATTTCAATTAACAAGGTTTTCACCCTTTCATTACTATGCTCATTGCCAAAGGCCATCATTATCTGATAATGCTTCTTGTGTGCACTTGATTCAATTTTCATTGCCCTTGAACTATTATGTTGCTTGCCATATTTCTAAGCGCCATTATTGTTCAGAAACTGTTTCCATGAACCACGATCTTGGTTGTGGTGCGAGTGGTGTTGTGGAGGGTAATGGATTAGAAAGTGATGTTGATAAGGTGTATAACACTGTGATGAATAGTTTAATTGGATTTAACAATTTGGAGAAAGCTCTTGGCCAATTGGGGATCCCATTGTCCACCCCTTTGGTTACTGGGGTGCTGCATAGGCTTAGATATGATGAAAAAATTGCATTTAGGTTCTTTACTTGGGCTGGTCATCAAGAGAATTATTCACATGAGCCTTGTGCTTATAATGATATGATGGACATCCTTTCTAGTACAAAGTACAAGGTGAAACAGTTTCGGATAGTTTGCGATGTGTTGGAATACATGAAGAGGAATAACAAGACTACGGTTCCGGTTGAAGTTCTCTTGATGATTTTGAGAAAGTATACTGAGAAGTATCTTACTCATGTGCAGAAGTTTGCGAAGAAGAGGAGGATAAAAGTGAAGACACAACCAGAAATAAATGCGTTTAACTTGCTGTTGGATGCTCTGTGCAAGTGTTGCTTGGTTGAGGATGCTGAAACTCTATATAAGAAAATGAGGAAAACGGTCAAGCCTACTGCGGATACATATAATATATTGGTCTTTGGGTGGTGTAGGGTTAGAAACCCGACTAGAGGGATGAAACTACTGGAAGAAATGATTCAATTGGGTCATAGGCCTGACAATTTCGTGTACAACACTGCCATCGATACCTACTGCAAAGCAGGTATGATAACAGAGGCTGTAGATCTTTTTGAGTTCATGAGAACAAAAGGTTCAACTATATCTTCTCCCACTGCCAAGACTTATGCAATTATAATTGTGGCTCTTGCCCAAAATGATAGAATGGAGGAGTGTTTTAAACTTATAGGACATATGATTTGCGGTGGTTGTCTTCCTGATGTCACAACATACAAGGAAATAATTGAGGGAATGTGTGTGTGTGGAAAGATAGATGAAGCTTACAAGTTCTTGGAAGAGATGGGAAACAAAGGTTACCCATCAGATATTGTAACTTATAATTGTTTTCTCAAGGTCCTTTGTGACAGTAAGAAGTCTGAGGAAGCCCTTAAACTATATGGAAGAATGATTGAATTGAGTTGCATTCCTAGTGTCCAGACTTACAATATGCTGATTTCAATGTTTTTTGAGATGGATGATCCTGATGGGGCATTTGATACTTGGCAGGAAATGGACAACAGGGGTTGCAGACCGGACACTGACACATACTGTGTGATGATTGAGGGGCTATTTAACTGCAATAAAATGGAAGATGCTTGCTTTCTTTTAGAAGACGTGATAAACAAGGGAATAAAATTGCCATATAAAAAGTTTGACTCCTTTTTGATGCAACTGTCGGTGATTGGCGATCTCCGGGCCATTCATAGGCTCTCAGAACATATGAGGAAATTCTATAATCATGGTATGGCAAGGCGTTATGCACTAAGCCAGAAGCGTAAGAGCATGAGTTTAAGAGGGAAATAATGGTTAGAAATTTCTTCGTTGAGTTTGCACTACTTGTCAGGAAAATTTGAAGGGGCAAAATTAGGAGGGTTTTTCTCATGATAGGTCAGACAAATATTTTCTGGAAGCATGGCAGGTTATTGTATTTACTATTTCAGATATTGCCCTCAAGCTTGCCCTGCATTACATGTTGGACTACTTCATGATGATAACTGGTTGCATCTTTGAACATGTTCTATTGGTCATGCCATTTGCGGCCAATAATTTTTGCACAAAAAACTGTAAGTCTCTTGATCTTTTCTACTCATTTTTTAATTCATCTAGAGAAACAATGGAAGCTGTCATGACATATTTTGATTCTGCAATGTTGGTTAGTTGATGCAGCCTAAAGGTGGGAAGATCCATGTATGTATTTTATGGTCGCATGGGAGGACAGAGGTTGCGCACTTACGCTTGACAGTAAACTTTGTTATCTGGTCAAGAATCTGTTAATTACTTCAGCACAAAAGTAGTACAATTTATGAGATTTTATCTTGCATTTTGGGGGGCATACTTGACTTTGACTTTTCAAGTATCTAACACTATCACAGTTGGAATGAATGTATCTTCACTTCAATAATGAATTAATGATGCCATACTTGGTCTCTTCCAAATTTTTGGTAACATTCTATTTTCCTGTTTGCATAATGCATGTCCCTGTTTATTTTTTATGTTTCTTTCAGCTAGGGTGGAGTTTCTTAAAACATGTCAGACCAGTGCCTTAATATATGATTAAGATCAGTTTTTGTGAATGTTTTCTCTATTTTATAAAACATACCGCAAAGATATGCTTATATATTAGAATGTATTGTGATTCGCTATCTCGTGTTGTAGCCTTAGTTGAAAGCTGATGTTTATCCTTGGGATTATTTTTTCTCAGCTAGGCCAAGATTTCAAAGTAGTATTCATGTCAGGTAATAATGATTCCAATTTCGCTACATTGAGTCCACCATTGCTAGGTTGTGAACAAAATCAATTACTGTAGTGTCGTCCCCTTTGCACCATTATTTTAGAAGCACTGAAGCAGATGTATCGGGTGAGGAAAAGGAAGCAAAGTAGAAAAAATTAAAAATGAAAAGAAAAACATTTTGAAGATGGTACATTTCAATTACTGTACGTTTTTTTTTATTTTTTAATTCTGTAAACTGACTTTTTAGTCTTGTGAAAAGAGGTAGAGGAAGACCAAAAAGGATATTGAAGGAAAATATTAAAGGGAATCTTATGGTGAATAATATTCCTGACAATTTTGTTTTTAATGAGCACAGTGGCATCATGTGATCCATATAGCTGCTTTCATCTAGTAGAATGAGACTATTTTTGTTGTTGACAAGCATGTATACTGGTGGTTGATGGACTTGTATTCTTCTTTGCTAGAAAACATGTAATAGCCGTTTCTCTGATTTTGGTTGGGTTTAGTTGTGTCATTTTCATGATGTCATCTACATTAGGACACCGATTGCCTATATTTTAAGAGTTAAGTTGTCCTTTTTACTAAACATATAGGCCACCATGGGGAAGGGATATTCTCCTGTGGAAAGATAAAATAAAATTGAGATGGTCAACTGTGATGATCTCACCGTTTATTCGTTTAAACTTTTGCTTTATAATAGAAACACATCATATTAATAAAATTTATTGAAGGATTAGGATTTCATGCAGTGATAATGTTGTTGGAGAGAATCTATTCCCACCTCTTTGACCTTAGAAAGATGCATTAATTCTTAGATTCTAACCCCGTCTTTGTTGTTAACTAAATTATTATTTATTTCAAGAATCTCTGTAGACATGCTCATTTTCCAATATTCTTATATGCCATTTGGACAAAGTTTTAGATTGTAATGTAGTACTTGACATAAAAGTTTTATTATGATAATTGCGATTAAGTTTCTTAGATATGTAAAAGTATGTTCACATATGAATGATTTTTAATACTTATAATTTATCATTATTGGATAATAGATATGGTCAATGAGTAATACTATTTCCACTTAAATTTTCACAATACTTTTTACAACAGCGAAATAGGAAAGAAAGGTGGGAGAAGTACAAGATAAGCTGGATGATATGACAAAAAAAGAGAGTAAAAAAATGTTCTGAGAATTTTAAGTAAAAATAAAGTTATTCATAGTCAATTAAAGATAATTTTGTATTAATAATATCTTTTTGAGTTCGTAAAATAATAACAACAATCTCATTCAAAGTTTTTTTTTTTAAAAGAAAAACGAAATAAATGGACCAATTCAGAGCATATTTAAATGAGTTTAATTTTCAAAATTATAACCTGGTTAATAGAAAAAACTGTTGATGTCACTATCCAAATGTGTATGGTAATTTAGATAATCATCTTAACAAAGAAAAAAAATTATGACAAATAAAATTTTGGAGGTGATTAAAAATTAACATAATATTTTCAGTTAACTTTTGTTTTCTAAATTACTCTCACGATTAAATAATTTAAATACAAATTTAATTACTACAAAAACTGTATTGTCTTTTTTTTTATAATTTTACTATAAAACATCCAATTATTTTAGACAATAATAGATGGTTTTAAAATCACTTTTTATATAACATATACAAATATAAAATTTAGAAGAGTGTTAGTAACATACACTTTATTATTGGTTGAAATTTATTACAAATTACAAAATCATGAGAGAGACTCAATAAATAAGACATAGAACTTACAAATTTTTGTAATTTTTAAGAAATTTCAACTAATAAAGGAGGGTGTGTGAGAAAGTGTTGCTAGCATTTTTCTAAATCTTGTTTTACATAAATATATATAATCAATTGTTAAAATAACCTCTAAAGGTGTGTTTGGTAGAGAGAAAAGAAGAGAAATAGGTGAGAAATAGAGTGGAAGTTAAGGTTGTTTGGTTGAAAAGAAAAAGAAGAGAAATGGAGGGAAAGTTAAGATTATTTTAATTATTTTATTTATTTTATCATTAATAATATTATTTTTATTGTTATTAATAATATTTATTTTTATTATTTTTATTTCTTCTTCTTCTTATTATTATTATAAAAATATAATGCAGCAAAAGCATGTAAATCGGTTTTGGTGGCAAAACCGATTTACATGCTTCAAAAGCAAGAAGCCAACGGATGCATGTGTGAAGTTTGACAACTTCTTCGCAAATCTGCTCAATTTTGCGACAAAATTTTTTAAGGTGGGCCCCATTTTTTTTTGTACAAAAACCTTCCATTTCCACTGAACCAAATAAGGAAAAAATGCTAAATTTCATTCTCTTCTCTTTTTTTCTCTTCTCCTCTCCCCAATTTCACCTCTACCAAACATAGCCTAAAGATATTTTTATTTCTCTAAACAAAATGAGTCTAACTTTATTTTATTCTTTTTTCTTCAAAGGAAAGAGTCGAACTCCGGTATCAAGGGGTTTTCAACAACTCATGCACACTACCCAACCAACTGAGCTAGACCCCTCTGGTAGTCTGACTTTATTTAGTATGAACCGAGCTAGCCTATTGGAGTTAATCTTATTTTAGTACAGTTGTCTTAATTGAGTTTATTAAACATGTTTAAGCAAAGAAAATAATTAAAGAAAGTCAAATGTTCATAAGTATGGCTCACCATAATGTTTTTCACTAGTTAAAATATAATTTTAATTTTTTGGTACATGAAATATTATTTTGATTCCATACATCATTATGAACGAAAATAGGTTAGTCAGAATAAGACTTTATTTAAAAAGGTCTAACTTATTTAAAAAATTTAAGGCCTAAGGCTAGTCTCTTACTTGTTATAGACTTTTATTAGACTTGGTTTGACCTTTTTGAAAGGAGAAGTGTTGGCAACACACTTTCTAACATATTATTTCTAACACACTATATTATTGGTTAAAGTTCATTGAAAACTACAAAATCAATAGAAAGACTCATTAAATAAGAAATGAGACCTGCAAAAAATTTTGCTTTCCCATAAATTTTAACTAATAGTAGAGAGTGCGTTCAAAAAAGTTTAGTAAAGAATATGTTGTTAGCATTTCTCGAAAAGGAAGTCTTGTCTTGACTTGTCCTATTAGTCTACTTTAAGGCTTATTTCATGTTAAAGCTTTTATATAGGTTTGATGTATCTCTAAATAGGTTAATTAATTAATAAGCCAGCAAAGAAAAACTTTATATAAAACAAACTACTCCCTCCGTTCCTTTTTAATTGTCAATTTTTTTAAAAAAAATTGTTTCTATTTATCTGTCATTTTTAAAGTTCAAGATAACATTAATTATTATTTTTTATCAATTATACCTTTACTTCCCACCTAATTTTTAATTAATTTACACTTTTATACCTAATATGCATTTATTATAGAGTAGAAATGAAAAAGGGTACAATAGAAAATTTCAAAACTATTTTATGAAAAATAAGAAAATTTATTGCATTTCTTGGTTTGTGTATAAAAATCTTAAACTTCACTTAAAAAGAAACAAAGGTAGTATAAACTATGAAAATTAAAATTTTTGCTATTCAAAACATGAGATAGAGGTGAAAATAGACAGACTAGGCTTTATAAGAGTCAAATTTAACTTATTTATATGATATAAGTTTATTTTTAAGAGTTAATCTACCTTTCATGATAACTTATTTAAACATATATTAGCACAATAGAATCTTTAAATAGGACATAAATTTATATTTCAATAAAATTATAGGCTTGACTTTTTGTGTAGCTCAACGTGCTTAATATTTTAAAATTAAATATGTGTGTGTACATTACAACTAATTTAATATGACAATTATACTAACAAAATTTTGTTATTATATTTTCTTAAATAGATCGACCTATAAGACTTAAATGACTTTTTTAAAGCTTGATCTTTTTAATTGAATAGGTTTCTATAAAACTTTTGGTTTAGTTTATTTCTTAAAAAATGGGCATTGCTATTCCCTCCCCATTTTTTGCTTTTTTCACCCCAAATTGTGTTTGGTAAAAAAAAAATTCGAAACTACCCTTCGACAGAAACACATTTTCGTACGAAATGCATTTCCATTGTAAATGTAGGGTGCACCCCACGAACACACAATGGAATGTATGATGACAGATTACATATCTACATATCAAAGGTAATACTGAGACAAAAAATGGAACCAAAACCAGTATTAACTGATTGAAATATAAATCAATATCATTACATTTATCATTATAAAATAAGTTAGTTTAACAAAGTAAATGATCTACTACATATTCATCTAATTACAATGAGTCTCTAGTAATATCTACTACATATTCATATCCTCTAGATACAAATAAGGAATTAAAATGTTGTATGCGGTGCAAATATAGATTTTGCCATGAACGAGCATCGTCATTGCAATATCTATGCCATTGTGGTGCAATAGGAGGTAAGGGAGCTCCATCCTTTAAATAAACCTAGAAAAGGACACACTTTTATAAAGTTAGTGAATACATTTACATACTTATAATACTAAATAATTGAATAATTGAAAAATGTATACCTACACAAAGTGACAACCGTGAACAAATCCAATAGTAATAAGCCGGTAATGTCCAATGGGTAAGGATCGACTCCTAATCGAAAAAAAATGTCTAGCTTTGTAACCTGGATAAGTGGACCAACATGACGTTACCGACTAGCAATAACATAACCCATGTCAAGAATGGACATCCACTTATCATGGTTTGCTATTGTATGTTGGTCAAGATACAAAGATGTCTTAAGTTCAATCACTCATTGTTCTATGCTAAAGAGCTCGACATATTCAACGTGTCACCGTTGAAGTTCCTGAATCAAATAATTACAAATTAGGGGCCAAGACTCCTCACCCTTACCTAGCAAAGCTGCAATTGTCCTGTAACCACAATTTCCATCTAATCTCATGTCAACAATACGGACAATATATTCATATAACTTATCTGGAAATTCATCTATAAATGACACACCTTTCTTGCATTTAGTGTTACGGGAAACTTTACGAGGTAAACTTGGAGGTGATGAACTATCTACAACCGTGTGTATTACATTAACTCGCTCTCACATCAAAGGAAAACATTTAATGGATTTCTCAGACTTTGATGCTCATTTTGTTTTTACCTTCTCTTTAGGAGGACACGTTGAAGTGGTATCCAAAGATGCTAGTTCATGGACTTTAGTCTTCAATGTGATTTTTCCAAGCACGTTAAGTTCTGAAAATCGCTTTAAAAGTGCATGCACCTCATGTGTAAGCGACAAGTGCCCCCAACAATGACTCATTTCATTTGCAGAAAATGATAACCTCTTCCAATGCACATGAATGGACCGCAATAGAATGAAATTGAACATATTGCTATATCTAGCAAGTTCGCATGCACAAGGTAGTCCATGAGTAGTTCTAAGTGTGCAGCCACAAGCACAACTATCGGCACCAATAATGTCAACACGTTATACTCATGAAACAACAGGTTCTATGCTTTTGTTAATACAAAGCCTCGTAGCTTCTGGTAGAATCTATTATTAAACTTGTGTTCCACTACATTGATGCTCTTCTGAAATGACACCTTTATTTTAGTGTGTTGCAATATAAGCATATGATTGATTGCATCCTAAGAACTACACAAGTCTTCTATACTATCTCGAAGTAACCTCTTCAATCTTGCATATGCTCCTTCAACCCTGTTAGGAAAATATGCATTTGCCAACAAAAGCGCATTGTTATAAATAATATATGACATATGTCAAGCCAATAAACAAGTTAATACATATACCTATTAGTTGTTGTCGTACCCAAATGCATCACCCGATCCATCCATGCTATGACAAACTCCTCCTTATGAGGTATCAACCACGTATTTTTCACATAGTCAATGAAGAAATGAAAGCGTGAACACATTTCTTCAAAGCTTGTCAGGCGTTGGTTATACACATATTCATCAAGAGATAACATTAACTCATTCCAAGCATTTAACACCTTATCCCATTCATTCGCAGGACTCACATTCATCTTGCATTTTACTCTGACATTTTTAGTAATATGAAATTGGCACAACAAGTTGGTTGAAATTGGAAAAACATCTTGCAATGCATTCATCCATGCAAGGTCCTTGTCTGTGACAATAACTTGAGGCAAACCATCATCTTTTACAAACAATCCTTTAACATTAGTTAATGCCCATGTAAAGTTATCTATTCGCTTATTCTCCAAATAAACAAACACCATAGAAAATGTCATCTTAGTAGAAGTGATCCCAACAATCTCCAATAATAGAAGCCGATATTTGTTCATCTTGTAGGTGGAATCAATAATTAACACAATGGGAAATGCATTTAAAAGCTTAATGGAATCTAGGTGTGACCATAATATATCTTTAACAACATCTTTAATATCCACCCTTCTGTATTAGTAAACATATTCATCATGTTCCATCAACTTCGTTAGATGTTGCACTTCGGTTCTTGAATCCCTTAGATGTTGATGATATTTTTGACATGCATTATACACAGTTTTGATAATGTTGACATTTGTCTCGTCTTGGCTTTTGATTGTCACTAAAATTTAACTAGGCTTCACCATGTTTTTGGTCATTTCATCTACTAGAGATTTTTCTTCACTATTCAATTGACCCGCATATGCATGGCCCAACAATGTCTTAGCTATATTGTGATTATGAAATCCACACACAACAAAAAGTCTTCATTTGACGCCTTTCACAAACTTCCCTTCCAGTCTAAAGGGACAATCACATTTTTTGATTTCGGCAGACTTGTGGGTTAATACATCTTTGTATTGTCTATACTTTCCTCCCCTTTCATAAGACAATAAGACAAATGTCTTCCTTGATCCTATCTTCATCCATTTTATGACAATAACAAATCTGCACCTTTTTCCAATTTGTTGAACCCATGTCAACAAATCATGACATTTTGCAAAAACCTATATCCAATAATCCTTTATCAGTTCAACAACATAATAAATATCAAACAAAATTTCAATCTTTAACAGTTAATTATTCAATATACCTCTGTAGTAGTGAAAAAGTCATTATAATCGGGAAACATGTCTTATGGGTTCATATCCAACCTCTCTATCACATACTTCTCGTTTGTTTCTATAGGATTTTTCAAAACATTATCACTTGCTTGTAACGAATGCTCAAAAGCATCAACGTTTGCTTCAGTTACATTTTCCTAAACAATTGGCATGTTAACTTTATAAAAAAAATGTATTCCAACTTTGCTCCATACTGCAAATTCTGCGCTTACTCAACAACCAACAAATACAGCTTGTAAAATTTCATATTACAAAATTGAAACAAAGAAGTTACAAAATTGAAATGTGTTTTTGTTTTGTAACAATTTCTGTTTTGTAACAAGATTTGTTACAAAACGAAAACGCATTTTCATCAAATATGTAAAATGCAAAAAAAAAGAGTCATGAGCTCACTAGGAAGCCGCCAAAGATGATTATTAGAACGAATGTTGATGGTTGAGCTTACAAAGCTTCAATGTGACCAATAAAGGAAGCAAATGAACTACAGAGTGTTGCATTGGGTGTAGAGAAGAAGCAAAAATGAGATGCAAGCGACAAAGGTGGTGGGAAGAAAGGTTAGAGGGTAAATAAAATATAAGGAGGGATAAAATTGTATTTTCATGTTTTTTTTTTAAAAAGCAAGCAGGTAAAAAGAGCAAAAAAAAGAGGGTGAGAATAGCAAAGTCCCTTAAAAAAATCTAGTTTGGCCTAGGCCTAAAAACTAGGTCATAGAACCCTATTAGACAACCTAACCTATTTTTGCCCATACATATTATGTTCATTTTTTTATTTGGTGTTTATAAAAAAATTTATAATTTAAGTTTTTTTTAGCTATAATAACCTTTAATTTGGTTATTATTGTTCATTATTATTACATTATTATCAACTAGAGCCACAACACAATAAATATATGGATTCAATTAAAAATGAGTGACTTACGTGAGGACAAGAAATAACATAATTTTAATCTCAAAGAGTTGGTTACATACTGTAAGATATGTCTTTCATTTGACAAATTGTAAATTCAAAATCTCATTCATTTTCTTAGAATAAGGTAAAGGACTCAGATACTTTCTTATATTGTCCTTTTTCTCTAAAATTTCATTTAGCGAAAGAAAACATCTTTTTTTTTTATCCTTAATATGTAACAAACATTCTTAATTTAGCTCTTATATTTTTATAGCAACCCAATGTCAATTTCAAGATGTCATAAGCAGTTACGGAGCTTGAAAAAAAAATTGGAGAACCAAAATAAGATTTGAAAAAAAAAATTCATAAATTATTTGCTACTTCATACATCCACCTAAAATTTCTAAATTTTTCTCTAGTTTCTGTGATTAAAATCTTAAAATAACTCATCATGCAATAATTTTCTACCAAATTCTTCTACCCATTATTCTAAAATAGACCAAAATAAAAAATAAAAAGAGACTTGTAGTATAATTGTACTAAATTAAAAAAAAAACAACAACACATATAACATATATATTCATAACAATGTCAAAATTTAGAGAAAAAAAGAAATATACACATAACTATAGTTTTTGTAATGGCACCAACAGCACCGCATTGCTTTGCACAAGAAATCTCTTGTTGTGCGAGAAGCCAATATCTGAGAAGGAAAAATAAAATTAAGATCAAATCACAATGAGAAGAATAAATATTGATCATTGAATCTTATCATGAATGATCAAGATTAAAGCACAATTTTTTTTAAAAAAGTATGACTTTTTTAAGTGGTTACATGACACACACAAAATATGTATCCCACACTCTTGAGAAGCTCCACCTCTGGTCATAAGGATAATAAATAGTAAGGAAAAGTTGAATTAAAAAAAGGAAAGAGTTTAATAATGTAAAAGTACCAACCAATTAGAAATTAATTTTTGTATGATTTTTAAGATAATTATTATCAAAGTTAACAAACTTATTATATATGGTGATTTGTAATTGGATGACGGTGTAAAAAACTTTTACATTGTCAATGCACATACTATTTTTTCAAAAGAAAATAGTTTAATAGACCACTAGTGCAAGTTACACTATACTAATTAAATAACTTTTGTATGACTTTTAAGATAATTATTATCAAAGTTAACAAATGTATCATACATGCTAGTTTGTAATTGAATAATAGTGTAAAAAATCTTTACACTGTCAAAAGGAAAAAGTTTAATAGACATGCACTATCAGTGTAAAAGTTTTTACATTATCAATTAATTAGAAATTATTCTTTCTATAACTTCTAAGATAACTGTTATCAAAAGTCAATAAATTTACTATACATGTATTAACTTTTTCCATGATTTTCGTCAATTTACTTACTTTTTTTTCTCTTTTTAATTTGCAAATAACCCACAAAATAGATACACCTATATTTTCGTGTCATTATTTGTCGTTCTAAATAGCATAATTTGTTAAAAATATGTATTACATGTAGGAACCATAAATATATTTTAGCGTTCTTATTTAGTGAGAATAATGATTAATGAATAATTATAAATCTTCCTACAACATCTTGTTTTCTTGTATGATAAGTATTAAATATGTTTTGTATTTCAAAGACATTAAATGCATTTTTTTTCATTTAATACTCTCTTTATAAAATAGTAGGAAAATTTGTAATACAAAAAATTTATGTTATTACCCAGTTGGACATTGAACTATTTAAAATTTTTAATTTTTAAAAATTGTCATAAGTCATTATTTTTTGACGATTTTAATTTGTTGTAAACTAATTTTAGGAATTTTTTTTTATAGTTTAGGGACTCAATTACAATTTTTTTAATTCAAAAACCTATTTGAAAATTTTTAAATAGTTTAAAAATTTACTGAGTAATTTAACCAAAAATTATTGAAAGATATAACATTTGTCGTCACGGTAGAATATAAAATCGAAACATTTTTCTTCTTTTATTAAACATTTTTGTTAGGTTAAGTGAAACGGGCTCATGGGTGATGGGACTGGACACATTGTCCTCAATGGGCTTTTGAGTATTCGTTTCCTTCATTTTCCCGCCGTTTCTTCCAAAAAGAGGATTTCCCTCCCCCAAACCCAACCCTCTTCTGTTCAAGACTCCGATTCGAGAGAGAGAAAGAGAGTGAGAGAGCAAAATGAATGCTTCAACGAGGAAAAAGGTTCAAAGGAAGTGTAAGATAAGAGGCTACAACCTCAAAGTCGATGCTCTCGACGAGATCCTCTCCTTCGTCTCTCACTTCGAAGGTCCTGACGAGGACGAAGCCATCGATCTCCTACTCGACGAGATCGAAAAATCTCGTAAACTCTCTCTCTCTCTTTCTCTTTCCCTAACTTATTTCTTCGATTTCGATTCAATTTCTGAAACAGTGAACAAATTGCAGTGAAATCCACCATAATCGACAAGGAGCCGGTGCAGCGCGTGGTGAGCCTGCTGCTGGAAGCTGAGGCGGCCGCGGAGGAAAGCTCCGACGCCGCTTCCGTCATTCGCGTCGTCGATGCATTACTCATCCCGAAGTATAAATACGACACTATCAGAAAGCAATTCTACGAGTAAGGTTTTCCGTTCCGCGAGTTTTTTCTTGTTTGATTTGCTCTTTGGAAATGATGAGTGGCGGGAGGTTCCTTCAGCTGATCTGTGAATGTTGTCAAATTCGAAATAAGGCGTGTTTGGATAAACTTCTCCATAAAGAGAAGAAAATAAAAGGAAAAAGAAAATAACCTTCCTCCAAAAGTTAAAATTAGCTTATGTATAAGTTAACTTGTAGAAGCTCTCTCATATTAGTTTCTCCTAAAGCTGATTTTAACTTATGCATAAGTTAATTTTAGCTTATGGAGAAATTTATTTCATTTTTACTTTTTATTTGTTTTTCTTATAAGTGCTTATGAAGAAATTTATCTAAACATGCCCAATGTGTGTGGTTTGATAGAAGTGAAGTAGAACTCTTAAGGATTATTTGAGGTGGAGTAATAAGTGAAATAAAGAATGTTTAATAATATTTTTGGAAATTGAAAATTTTTAGGGAAAATCACCAAAAAGGAACTACTGATAAAATACTTACCCTGAAAAAAGGTCAATGTTCATGCATTTTTTTTTCTACGAGGGATCTTTTCTTTTTTAATTTTTACGAATTTTACCTAGGGTTTGAATTAGAATGTACTTAGCTTTCGTGGTTGTTATTGGTTTTATTGTAATGTTATTCAAAATAAGAGGAACTTCATGAACATAGAAGTTTGATCTGCAACCTAAAAGCTGGGGAAATCGATGTCATGTTAATGAAGTTCTGTTGTGTATTCTGCAACTCCGCATCTGCATCCCTAACGCAGGACAAGTTATAATTTGATTTTATATTTTACAAGAGATACTCCAGTTAAGCAATTTATTGGATTTTGTGTTGGTTGTTGGCTTGCACTTGGACTTGATTATCATATGACGCAAATTTAGGCCCATGCTTTTGTGTTGTGTTTTTCTTCCAGGCATGCGGGCAGCTTACCTATTCATGGAGAAGCATCAGCAAAAGCAGCTCTGTACAGAGATAGGTTTCTGTTGCTGTCCCAGAGGCTCTCTCGTGATCAGCATTTTTCAAAGCCTGCTTTTGAATCTGAATTTTCACATTTTGGGAGCTGTGAGGTACTATGGGTGCCCCAGTTGGCTATGAACTTTAATCAATCAGTCTGTTGGATATTACCAATTGTTGAGAATTGTGCATTCAATTGCGTACATTCAATTTGGTGTTTTTGAGGAGGATTAATATGTAATTTTATGCTATGATGTGCCAGATATCTCCCATTCAATCTCTGGTTGGGCAAACAGGTAGAAGATGGGTTATGGGAGTAATATCTCAGCTGGAGGATGGTCATTACTATTTGGAAGACCTTACGGCTGCAGTTAAAATCAGCTTGTCCAATGCAATATCCTTTAGTGTTCTGAAAATAATTTTTTGGTTTATATATTTGCAAGAGCTCCATAATTTCATTAAATGTTTTAGAGTAAATTACATTTTTCTTCCTTGAGAGATGCTTAAATCCAAGTGATTGAAGGACTTCGGTACAAAGTGCTTAAAATGTATTTGTCCTATCTTCATAATTTTTTTACTTAATTTGTATGCACGGATGTATTGTCATCAGTTTCTTTGACTAGCAATACAAGATAACTACAGGACTCTTTTCAGAGAACACTATAGTTGTGGCTGAAGGAGAGATGCTTATGGAGGGTATTTTTCAGGTTCTTGTTAGCATGCCCTTCTCAATATTTGCTTCATATGATCTTTATTTTGTAAAACTGATATATCATTTATTTGATTTGTGTGTGCTTTTATTCAGGAAGTCAATTTATTCAACATGAAGTTTACTAAAAATATGATTGCATCTTTTATGACTTCTAATTTCCTTCTTGTATATGCTTTTATTCAGGATGAAGATTAGATTACCAAAGACTTAGTTGCAGCTTTATGAATAAAAGTTTGGTTTTGTTTTACAAATTCTCTTGCTGATCCAACATTGAACATCATGCATGCCCTTAAAAAATAAACCAGAACTCAAATGCTAAAGCTGAATTAAACTAATAATATTGGAAATACCTTTTTAGATGCAAGATGAAGTAAGTTTTTGTGTCTGAGATGTTATTAACGTTTTGTCTTTATGCCTTTACCTATGATGGTGGAGTGACACAAGAGCACAAGTGGCTGCATGAGTTTAATAGGAAAATTTCTAAGTGGTCCTACTTGAGTTGAGAGGGAACCACTTGTGTAGTTATAGGGAAAGTTGTGTAAACATCCCTTGATGGTATATATATGCTTGCAAGGAGGGAGGTTTAGTTTTTTAGTTAATCTCTTAGAGACAAAATTAAAATAAAAAGGATAAAATTTACTTACAGTTCTATAGATGTTGTTTGTACTATTTTCAATTAGAATTGAAATTTCTCCTTGGTAATCTGCATAATCATTTAATGCAAATCTTTATTTTGCAGATTATTGAGGTAAAACTCTAATTTTGATTAGAGATTAGTACAAACAGTACTTATAGAACTGTATGTAAGTTTTATCCAATAAAAAATACATATGTGAGATAAGAAAGCAATGATTTGTAACTTTATTGCTTATGGAATTAAAACTCATCATATTTTGAAACACAATTTCACACATAAATGTCAGGTAAACATCAAACAGGAAAAGTTTATAGTTCTTGTACTTGAAAAATTACATGAATGTATGTTAAGATTAATTAGACAGTCAGTAGGCTTTATTTTTGTATTGCTTCTGTTGACTGTTGCTATTTGTACATTAAATCATGTAATATTAGCTTCTTGTATGGGTAGTATGGAGCAATTTAGTAACCATCAAAATAAATTATGCATTAAGAAACATTGACCTTACCTGTTGCCCACTTTTAAGTTGTTACCTTTCTGTTTTGGAAATGTTAATTTTCTCTCCTATATGTTATACTTTATAAAAATATTGTCTTTTCCTTTGAATGTACTTGTCTTATGAAGAAGAATTGTTTCAACGAACCAGCAGAACACATTGGTATTTCTTGTATATATACTTGGCTATTGATGAGTTGAAGGATGCTAATAGCTAAGGAATGAACAACTTTAAATTCTGTTTTCAAATGCTTTCTTGCATTCTTATACCTAAGCTTAGAAAATTGTTGCCTATTTGTCTTGATAAAATTTGCTGAAGTTCTTGGATTTGTTGGAGTTGATTTAATCTTGACAACTTAGGCCCATTTGTTCTGACTTCTGAATTTTCACTTTGATATCTGCATAATTGGTGCATCTTTTGTTCTGCAGGTCTTAACATGTGGATTTCCTCCATTGGAGGATAGAGATAAGTCACTTAAACTACTTGCAGGGCATGACTTTTTTGGTGGTGGTACCTTTACCAAAGAGGAAACTGTATCCTTACTATGCCCTTCCTTGTATTCAGCTGGCACAAATTTATTATTATTACAAAACCTGAAGTTTGTTTGGTATCATATTCCAATGAAATGTTTCTTTCCTATACCTTTTTAATAGATTAGACTGGCAGAGATGGAGAAAAGAGCAATAAATGACATGTTTGTTATACTTTCTGATATTTGGGTAGACAATGAAGAGGTAATTTGCAATGTTGATTTGTTTCTCTTCTTTCATTCCTTTCCTCTTGTACCTTGTTATTAATCTGTAGCTTGATATAATCTTGATGCTGTTTTTCCGTAGAGAAGGCTTTGAGAAAGCTAGAGACTGTTCTAGATGGTTTTGAGAGTGTGGAAGTGGTTCCTTCCTTATTTGTTTTCATGGGAAACTTCTCTTCTAGGCCATGTAACCTTTCATTTCATTCTTATTCGAGCCTCAGGTGAATTTCACTTACGATGTTTGTATTTTGTTTATTAATAGTGATAACTAAAACTCTAGAACTAGGAAAGCATAGTTGAGATCAGATCACATATATGTCACTATAATTACTATAATTAGTTGTTCTAACAAATAATGTCATGTTTATTGCTTAAAAAGAGATATTTTATTGTTGTATAAGGATAAAGATCATTAGAAACTTCAATATGCAGAATGCAGTTTGGTAAGTTAGGGGAAATGATTGCCGCCCATCCACGATTAAATGAGCACAGTCGATTTCTGTTTATTCCAGGTCCTGATGACGCAGGTATTGACATTGTTGTTAGTTACTCACGCTTCCTAATTCCTTCCTCGTGTTATATATCACTTTTGCAATTTCTTCCAGGTCCTTCAACTGCTCTTCCTAGGTGTGCTCTACCAAGATATCTAACTGAGGAGCTTCAAAAGCACGTTCCCAATGTCATATTTTCAAGCAACCCCTGCAGGTTCGTTACATTTATTTAAATTACATAGTACATCTTCATCAATTGTACAATTTGTATTTTACAGTTGCTATGGAAGTTGATTGTTCTTGTCTGTTTGGCTACAGGATCAAATTCTATACCCAGGAAATTGTATTTTTCCGTCAGGATCTGCTGTACAGAATGCGACGCTATTGCTTGATGCCTCCTTCTACGGAAGAAACTGATGATCATTTTCAGCATGTAATTTTTCCCGCGTGTTTTCTACTTTATTAATTTATAACTTCCGGTTTCTAGAATCTAAAAGCTCGTGGATTTTGGGTTTAAATTGCAGCTTGTTGCTACCATAACCCATCAAAGTCATCTCTGTCCACTCCCTCTAACTGTACAACCCATCATATGGAATTATGACCATTGCCTTCATCTTTATCCAACTCCACATACGGTACTGCTCATATTTGATTTTTTATTTTTTTGTGGCAATGATATTTGAATCATATTAGGAATATAAAATGCTGCTTTGCACACTGACTATATATTCTAATTTTTGGGCGAAGTGTCAAAAGAGAAGGGTGGCTGATTAAATTTGCATGGAATGCTTGAATGGCTGAATCTCTAATAATCATTTTTTTGTATTTTTTTCATCTTCATGGAAGTCAATAGATCGGGATTCGGTATATCTTTGAGTCACGACATTTTCTAACTTTAGGGAATAATATATTTGAACAGTTGAACTTTTATGTTTTGAGAAAGGAAAACCAAAATTTACCCACCGAAACTGGAAGAAATAAGAATTTCTTATATCTACACTTTGTTTTCTATTTGGCACTTCACATCTCAAGACCTTGAAATAATTTGTAATAAACCACGCAAGGGTGACAGTAGTCTGACACCCTTTGAGACATAAAATATAATAAATTAAATCAGTCATTTGTACATGTCAGATCAAAGGGTGACAGTTCTGATGCTGATTTTTTTGTTGTGATATTTTGATGCAGATAGTCTTGGGTGACAGAAGTCAGCAGAAGGCATTCAAATACACAGGAACCACTTGTTTTAATACTGGTTCCTTCGCAATTGACAGCACATTTGTGGCATACCGTCCTTGCTCTCAGGAAGTTGAATTGTCAGCCTTGTAAACTGAGCATCATTTCTGTTGGTCTGTTATCCTCTAACCATGAGCATCGCAGACAATGCTGGCTTCACGATTCTTTCATCAGATATACCACCATAAATGAAGCTGGAAATCTGGAATTGCTGCCTTTTCCTCTTGGGAAGATTGAAATTACAGCCGTAATTGTATTGTATCATATAAATTACCTTGTTAACCAGGGAAAATTGTTGTATAGTAGGTATCTGCTAATCTAGATCTAGTTGAAGCAGTGTATTTTTTGTTTAGATGGATAATATTTGTTAGTGCATACTACAGAAGTGTTTTTCAAATAGAGACTAAGCTACAATAAGTAATTGTTGAAATATCAACCAATGATTTCATGATTGCATACCCAAGAGATTTGTTAGTGCATACCTTGATGACAGACTCATAATTTCCATCAACGTCATAACTACAAATGAGAATTCTTAAGCTTTCCAGCCTGCATCTTATGTTCTGACTAGTAGTTTGAAAGTTTTGATTATTATTAATAATTTTAGTGAGTTACCTTACCCAAGTTTTTTCACCAAATCTCTTGGGTAGTAGCCCGAAGCCCCAAATGTGGTTTGCCACTCTGTCCAGAGGGTTTGATGTGTTTACCGATCCGAGTTTAGTATGACTGCTTGGTTGAAAGCGCCCAGGTTGCGAAAAGCTTATGAAACATGTGTAAGTAAAGAAAATAATCAACGAAAGTCAAATGTTCCCAAGTATGACTCACCAGGAATTTTTCGTCGGCCAAAATATAATTTTAATTATTTGGTACATAAAACACTGTTTTGATTTTATACATTATATTCATTTTTTATTTGGTGTTTGTATAAAGTAGGTTTTTAATTTAAGTTTTTTTAGATATAATCATTGTTAATTTGCTTATTATTGTTCATTATTCTTACATTACCATCAATCGGAGTTACAACACAATAAAATGTATGGATTAAATTGAAAATGACTACACCAAAAAAGATTTGAAAATAAGTTCCTTACTGCCATGTTTAGTTGAGTGGAGAGGAGAAGAAATTTTTGAATTTTTAAAAATGTAAGTGGTTTAGTTGAGTGAAAATAAGTGAAAAATTTTTAAATTTTTTGTTGGGTCCCACTACTTATTTCAAAGCTATTTCTCACCTATTTTTATTCATCTTTTTATTTTTTTTATTTCTCATCTATTTTTTTCCTATCAAACAACTTAAAATTTCAAATTATTTCTTATCTATTTCTCACCTCTTAATTTATTTTTACCTAGTTATTTCTATTTATTTCTCTCCTTTTTACCAAACAAATAAGAATACAAATAACATAATTTAATTTCAAAGAATTGGTTAAAAAGAGTAAGACTTGTCTTAACTTTAATAAATTGTATATTCAATCTCTCATTTATTTTCTTGAAATAAGATAAAGAACTCATACTACATCCTTTCATTTTTAAGTATCGTTTAAAGTTTTTATACAGAAATTAATAAATGTAATAAATTTTCCTATTTTCAATAAAACAGTTTTGAAGTTTCCTATTGTATCTTTTTTCACTTCTACTCTACAATAAATGCATACTAATTGTAAATGTGTAAATTAGTTAAAAATTAGATAAGAAGTAAGGGTATAATTGATAAAAAAGTAATTAATATTACCTTGAATTTTAAAAATGACAAATAAATAGGAACAATTTTTTTTTTAAAAAAAACTGACAATTAAAAAGGAACAGAAGTAGTACTTTTTTATATCATTTTTTCTCTAAAATTTTATTTAGTAAAAAACTAATTTTTTATCCTTGATATGTAGCAGCCATTCTTAATTTAGTTGTGTTTTATAATAATCCAATCTCAATATCAATATGTTATTCAAATTATAAATAATAGGGATAAAGTTGGAAATGAAAAATTAAAAATAGAGTTTAATAGAAATGTAAAAAAATACATGAGAAATGCTAACAATACATTCTAACATATTTTTTTAACACATTTTCTGCTATAAGTTGAAATTTATTAAAAATCATAATCTTTTTTGGATCTCAATTTTTATTTAGGCTTAATTACACTTTTTACCTCCAAAGTTTTATAATCTTGCGAATTTTGTCCCAAAATATTACAAATTTTGCCTTCGTATAGAAAAATCGTAACAATTAAGACAATTTTGTAGCAGTTTCCTTTCACCACCACAATTTCCTACTTGAAGGCAAAATTTGCGATATTTTGTAAATTAGGGGAGCGAAATTCGCGAAAAAATTATTTGTAGGCAAATTTGCAAGATTATGAAACTTTGGAGAAAAAAAGTATAATTAAGCCCTTTATTTAATGAGTCTCTCTTGATTTTGTATTTTTCAAAAAATTTTAAGCAATAATAAAATGAGAAAAAAAGGATATGCACTAATGACCAGTGTAAAGTTTTTCTAACATTATCATTCAATCACAAATCATTACATATAGTAAGTTTATTAACTTTGATAATAATCATTATAAAAGTCATATCAATGTTAATTTTTAATTGGTTTACAATATAATTTCTTATATCGATAATGTATATTTATTACACTTAAATAAAAAATACATTAAAAAAGTGTATTAGAAAGCTTATTATTGTCGTTCCTCAAAATACTGTTAACTACTCAAAATCATCTTTGCATGACTTTTAATCAAAATCACATTTGTATGACTTTTAAAGTACAGAGTAGACTCAAAATTGATGCTCATTGCTCTCAACGAGATCCTCTCCTTCATCTCTCGCTTCTAAGTTCCCGACAAGGACAAATTTATCCATCTCCACCTTGACCAAAACCGAATCTCGTAATCTCTCTATCTTTCCCTAGCTTATTTCTTTGATTTCGATTCGATCTCTGAAACAATTAACAAATGGCAGTGAAATCCACCATAATCGACAAGGAGCCGGTGCACTACGTGGTGAGCCTGCTGTTGTAAGCGGAGGTGGCGGTGGAGTATAAATAGTGATTACGAGTAAGGTAAGGTTTTCGTTCCGCTAGTTTTTCCTTGTTTGATTTGCTATTTGGAAATGAAGAGTGGCGGGAAGTTTCTTCAACTAGTATGTGAATGTTGTTAAATTCAAAACCAACTTGATTTTGAACCCTCCCTCTGGTTGGAATGAAATATTGCGATGTGGTTTGATAGAAGGGAAGTAGAACTCTAAGTCTATGCTTGGATTGGCGGTAGATAATGGAATGGAATGGATCGAAATATAATGGCATGGGAAGGAATGGAGTAAAATGTCATTCCATTGTTTAAATATTTTATAATGGAATAGAACAAAGATTTCATTCTATTATTTAAAAAAAGATAGAACGAAATGAGTCATAACTTTTTAATTTTTATGTTATCTTTACTTTAAATATATTATTCTTAAGAGACTAATGATTAGGATAAAATTTGTAAAGATAACAAAATGATTTTATAAATTAATAGCTTTGTTCCATCAAAGTTAACTATAGATATGGTTGCATCTATTATTACTTCTAATTTCCTTCTTATAATCAGTTTATTCAAAATGAAGATTACTAAAGATTTAGTCGCAGTTTTATGAAAGTTTGGTTTTGTTTTGCTACTTCTCTTGCCGATCCAATAATGAACATCATGCATGCCTTTAAAAAATAAACCTGAACTCAAACGCTAAAGCTGAATTAAACGAAAAATATTGGAATTACCCTTTTAGATGCAAGATGTAGTTAGTTTTTGTGTCTGAGATGTTATATACCTTTTGTCTTTATACCTAGCCTATGATGGAGTGATGCTACTTGCACAAGACCACTAGTGTCTGCATGAGTTTAATCGGAAAATTTGTAAGTGGTCCTGCTTGAGTTCAGAAGGTACCACTTGTGTAATTGTATAGCAAGTTTTGCGTAAACATCACTTGATGGTATATATATTTAGAAAAACAGAATTTTACACATAAATATCGGAAAAACATAAACATCAAACAGGAAATGTATGATAAGATTAATTGCAGTCAGTAGGGTTTATTTTTGTATTGCTTCTGTTGACTGTTGCTAATTTGTAAATTAAATCATATAATATAGCTTCATGTATGGGTAGTATGGGGGAATTTATTAAACCTCAGAATAAATTATGCATTTGTAAAAGTTGACTTCGCCTGTTGCCCACTTTTAAGTTTTTACCTTGCTGTTTAGGAAATGTTAATTTTCTCTCTTGCATGTTATTTTTTTTTTAACCAATATTGTTTATACCTTTCAATGTACATGCTTTGTGAAGAAGAATTGTTTCAACAAACCACTAGAACACACATTTGCATTTCTTGTATATATACTTGCGGCTATTAATGACTTCAAGGATGCTAATTGCCAAGGAAGGAGCAACTTTAACTCCTGTTTTCAAATGCTTTCTTGCATTCTTAAACCTATGTACAGTGAGGCTTAGAGTGTTGTTGCCTATTTGTCTTGGTAAATTTTGCTTAAATTCTTGGTCTTGTTGGAGTTGATTTAATCTTGATAACTTAGGCCCATTTGTTCTGACTTCTGACATTTTCACTTTGATATCTGCCTAATTGCATCTTTTAATTTTATTTTTTTTCCTGCAGGTCTTTAACATGTGGATTTCCTCCATTGGAGGGTAGAGATAAGCCAGTTAAATTACTTGCAGGCCATGATTTTTTTGGTGGTGTACTTTTATCAAAGAGGAAACTGTATCCTTATCATGCCCTTCCTTGTATTCAGCTGACACAAGTTTATAATTATTATGAAACCTTGATGTTTGTTTGGTATAATACTCCAATGAAATGTATCTTTCCTATACCTTTTTATCAGATTAGACTGGCAACATGGAGAAAAGAGCAGTGAATGACATGTTTGTTATACTTTCTGATATTTGGGTAGACAATGAAGAGGTAATTTGCAATGTTGATTTATTTCTCTTCTTTTGTTCCTTTCCTCTAGCACCTTGTTAAGTTGTTACTATGTAGCTTGATTTAATCTTGGTGCTGTTTTTTCGTGGAGAAGGCTTTGAGAAAGCTAGACTGTTCTGGATGGTTTTGAGAGCATGAAAGTGGTTCCTTCCTTATTTGTTTTTATGGGAAACTTCTCTTCTAGGCCATGTAACCTTTCATTTCATTCTTATTCAAGCCTCAGGTGAATTCCACTTGCAATATTTGTATTACTTAAAGTCTTGGACTAGGAAAGCATCACTAGGATAGATCACATTATTTGATGTGTCATGTGTCATTATAATTATTAGTATAATTAGTTCTAACAAACAACATTGTCATTATTTATTGCTTAAAAAAGGATATTTTATTGTTGCGTAAGGACAGAATTTATTTTGTTAAGTTAGGGGAATGATTGCTGCTCATCCACGGCTAAAACAGCACAGTCAAATTCTGATTATTCCGGGTCCTGATGAGTCAAGTAGTGACATCATTGATAACTTATTAAGCTTCCTAATTTCTTCCTCATGTGTTATATATCACATTCAACAATTTTTTCCAGGTCCTTCAACAGTTCTTTCTAGGTGTGCTCTACCAAACTATTCAACTGAGGATCTCCAAAAGCATATTCCCAATGCCATATTTTCACGCAACCCGTGCATGTTAACATTTCATTTAAATAGGATTGCATGGGATATCTTCATCATTTATACATCTTGTGCTTTATAGTTGCTATGGGAATCGATTGTTTCTGGTTGTTCTTACTGTTGTATTTGTTTGGCTACAGGGTCAAATCTATACCCAAGAAATAGTGAATAAGCTACGATAAGTGATTATTGATTATCAACCAAGGATGGGGTACCTTGATGACATACTCATTAATTTTCCTCAACGTGACAGCGTCGTAACTATGAAATGAGAATTCTCAAGCTTTCCGGCCTGCGTGTGTTATATTTTGACTAGTAATTTGAAAGTTATTGCCATTAATAACTTTAGTGAGTTGCTATGCTTACCCTAGTTTCTTCATTCATATGTCCGTGGTGAGTTAAAAATTTTGTTAGTAGGTGTTTCTCTTGTCAAGTGATGATTGAGGTTTAAGTTGTGATAATTTTTTAATAAGTGCTTAATAAATTAGTAAAATGAGTTAGGCTTCTTTTGTAAGTTAAAATTAATTTATACATAAGTTATTTTATAAAAGCTCTCATTTAATTTTTCTAAAAACTAATTTTAATTTTTGCATAAGTTAATTTTAACTTTAATTTATTTTATCTTTTTATTTTTTTTTATAAATGTTTATTGGGAAGCTTTATCTAATAGGGCCTGAAGTGTAACCAATAAAACAAGATGTTTGACTATGATTAATGATTAACAATTTGATATTGACCAAAAAGCATAAGTACTAAACTAAAAACAATTTCTCTTGTAATATCTTTCTTTTGTTATTATTAAACGAAAAAAATATTAAATATCTTTGTTTTTAAAATTAAATGTATAGACTTTTTGAGTTTAATAATTATGCATTATTAGTATAAAAAATTTTATACTGTTAATCAATTAAAACCACTGTTAATATAATTTTTAAAATAATTATTATAAAAATTAACAAACATATCAGATGCTTTCTTTGTAACATATTATAAGGATTAATAAGAGCCAAAATATAGATTTACTCAAAGGATGAGTTGTTTTTATGAAAATTTAACCCCCAAAGGAAAACCAAAAAAAAAAAAAATTTAATTCCCAAACAATTTTTTTATAAATACATTAAGGCTCTATTTGGTGAAACAATGTTTCTATTTTTTTACTTTTTCATAATTAATTACAAAAATGTTATTTGTATTTTATTTTATGATTTCAAAAATTATATAAAAACAAGAACATTAGGATTTTTAATGTTTTTATTTTCTATATAAATCTTTGAAAATAAAATAAAATGAAAATAAGAAAGTATTGTTTGTAATTATTACAAATAGATATTTTCTTAAAGCTTATTTGAACACGAATCCAATCAAAATTCAAAAATATGAGACAAGATTGGATTAACCTGTGTTTTGTAACATGTTATATCAATTTTAATATTATGTATAATTAAATCATAGAATAAAAAAAATATAAAACTTAAATTATATATCATACAATATATATTTTAAAATAAATATTAGGATGGGATCAAGTTACTCTTAGAATAACTCTTGATAAAATTGCTCTACTCAATAAATTTGAATATATATATTAAATTTCAGCGATCCAAGTATTGAATATTTGGATATTATATCAATGATTATACTCACCAAATTTTAGATAAATCAGACATTTGTAACTAAGTAGTCATATAGTGTATAGTTGCTTATAATTTTGAACAGTATATTATACGTTAATTTAAATTTATTTAATAAAATATCGAATAGTATTTAAATTTCATAAAAATTTGTAAACTTAATCTACTCGATAAAATCTTTTTATTTAACAGTTAAATCATTATAATTTAATATATACTAAAAGTTATTGAATGAAATAATTTTATCAAAAATTACTCTTAGAATAACTTAATTTCCACCCCAAAATATTATTATAAATATAATATTATATTATACAAAATATTATCTATTTTTTTTTATTAATACATAATTGTATTAATAACCTATACTTTTAAAAAAATATGAAACACAACCGAGCTATAACAACTTGAAACATAACTCAAACTTATCTTCAAAATATACCGAATCTAATTTTAAAACTTAAATCTGTCAAAATCAACCCTCAAGCCGAAACAGGTTAGTGGGATGAGCCAAGTCATACTCACCCCTAGATCAAACTACAAACATCACTTAATATGACTTTTTTTTGTATTAAATTGTCACTTATTTTGAAATGGGATTATCATTGCCTAGAACAGCCCACTCCGCCATATTTATATTTTTGCTTAATCATATCAATGAATTTAGAACATTTATATGCAATCTAATGGTGGTGCCCTGCTGCTCATTGTGGTGACATTTTAATTCTCTAGCTTTTAGCATTTTGGTTCCAGCACGTGATGCAAGGTTACAAGAGTCCAAATGTTGAAGCAAGATGCATCGCCAAAAGCAGAGACACACCCAAATAACAGAATCCTAGTTACATAGTGGCTAAGCTAAATTTTACTTGTCTGAGCATGCGTGATCAGAGCATCCCAGAACCATTGCCAGTCTTAAAATCAGTAGGCTTGCCAGAAGCCTCATGAATAATCTGCAACAATATGGTCCAGACCATGAAACCCAATATTGATCACCGTTTAACCCAACCTGGATTTTTTTTCAGATGCTCCACACAAGCACAGCTGCATATAATGAAAGGAGACGTTGGTAGGCTGAAAGCAAGCACTTTATACCTCCAGCAATGTGAAGCACTGCTCAAAGCTGTTCAAGAGAAAAATGGTTCAAACTTCCTTGATTACTTGGTATAGATGTGACAGGATATGGCTCAGCTCACTGACTTGACCGGTCTTCATTTCACAAATGGCACCCCTGACGCAACTCGTTGGGCATATTCCTCATACTGTGTTCAAAAAACTGTCTCAAAAAGTATTCTTCATAAGGTATTCGCTTAGCAAAAAAGCGCCAGACAACAGCTGCAAATGCAATAGTTGATATGGGATTGCAGAGCATTATTTGAGTGCCAACAGACCAAATGAGGAAACCACAGTACCCCGGATGACGAATATAGCTATATATACCATGAGTAATCAGCTGGTGATGCTCCTCGTGATAAATCTTTATAAGATGTGTAAAAGCTCTCCCTGCCGTTAAAATTCCCATCTTCCTTATAATTTCCCCAATCACAACCAGTGCCAGACCCAAATCACTGATCACCCAGTGTTCCTTTAGCTCGGGTACTAAAACAATCTCAATGATGTATTCCAGCAATGAAAAGATCATGGCCAAGGCATAGTGTTTGCTAATCAAAAGAGACTTTAGATTTACATTTGATCTCCCATGAATGACAGCTGCTAGAAAATATTCAGAACCGTGAAAGAAGATAATTGCAATGAACATTTGAGATAACTGTCTGAAAGCGGTGTAGCTAAGGATTTCTGTCATTTTTGCCAAATAGAGTCAATAAGTATATCTTGTTTTGCAGTCTGGTTAGTTCTAATGTAATTTGATATGCCACAGAAAGATTTGGCTGATGAAACTATCTGAGGTACAAGTCAGACCTGAAAAAGATGCTTTGTAATGTAAAATTAGTACTGGAAATTGTATCCTGTCACCAAGAAAATGCTTCAAGTAGGACATCTGTAAAAAATTGGATACGGATAGATCAAAACAATTAAGTTCAACTCTCAAGCAAACAGTAACTTCTGGGCTTGTTTCACCTAAGATAATCACATTCTGATACGTGTACCTACTAGTGCAATGCAAAATTAAAGATACAGGTTCCAGGTACAGAAATCAGAATACTGATATGGTGTTTTATTACTGGAGGGCATTGCTGCAATTATCTACATATTGACAAGTTAAATAAATTGTAACAAAGGCAACTAAACCTTATTCCACAAGGAGCGTTTACTACACAGATCAAACGACGCTACTGGCTTGTATCAAAAACCAAATTTTCAACATATGTAACACATTATTGCCGACCTTTACATAGCCAATCCCAATCACAGATAAAAGAAAAGATTTGCACTAGGCAGTGGGCAACCAAGTTAGAACTTTGTCAAATATTTATGACAAGCAAAATAAATTATCTTTCAATTTTTAGTAGCCCTAATATTCTACTTTTACCTCATTCTTCCAATAGTTAGAACATCTTTGCCTTGATAACAAACAAGGGGTTATCTAAAACAGCTTCTAAAAAAAATTACCCACAAATAGTTACAGTATAACCACGATGATACTACATAACATTAACCAAAAATGCACACGCCAATCATAAACACGATAACAGCATTTCCAATCAGGTGAATGAATTCAGAAACAAATCAAGTACCAGATTACTGTATATTGAATACCCTAGACCCTTCCCAGTTCCCAGAATTATAGTCGATTGAAATAAAAAAATAAAAAATAAAAATGAAAGAAAAAAGGTACCAATCCAAGTATCTAACAAGTATCGGAAGACAAAAGAACAGAGAGAGAAAGAAAATCCAGCAGGTATCAGATGTAAAATAAAGCTTCCATATCACAGTATCAGATTTCATTCACCATTTCTGAAACAGCAACACTAAAATAGAGTTTACAGATAGTTATAGGAACCGAAACATCGTACCGTACAGCGATTGTCCGAATCAAAACGTTGTGCAGAGATGATTGACGGTGGCGAGTGCGGAAAAATGGACGCACAAGCAACTCTGAAAAACCCTAATTCTGGAACAAGAGGCGCAAGCAAAATGATCACACTGATTTATTTAAAACGCACAGTTTCGAGACCTTTCCTTTCTGGCACCTTATTATTGGTTTTTTCCTAAGTTAATTTTTACATTTTATTTACATCTCTTTTACCCTTGAAGGAAAAAAAGGGTGAAAAAGAAAGACCTAGACTGAGAAATAAAAAGATAAGAATGTTTGGTAGAGAAGAAAAAAGAGAAGAAAGAAATGAAAAAATGTTTCATTACTTTTTTGATTTCTATATTTGTGCGAACTTTATCTTTTGGTCTTTATAGTTGAAAGTAATCTCTTTTAGTTTTTATATATGCACTTGCGATACCAGTTTGGTCCCTACCGTCTTAAACTACTACAAATTGAATAAAAAATACCAAAAAATGTCAATTTGTGACAGTTTTTCACTGTCAATTTTTGTTTTGTGACAGTTTTTTTTCACCGAGTTAAGACACACTTGACGGCAAGGACCAAACTAGTATCGAAAGTGCATGTATAAGAATTAAAAGGAATTATTTTCAACTATAGAGACTAAAAGGTACAGTTTGTACAACTATAAGGAGCAAAAAAATAATTAAACCATAAAAAAATATAAATAAGACCCACTAGTTATTTGATTTTTATTTTATTTTTCACTTATTTTTATTCACTTATTGATTTTTTTTATTTTTCTTAAATCAAATATTTTTATTTTTACTTTTCACTTTTTCACTTATTTTCACTTATTTTCTCTATTTTGTTTACTCTATTTCTTATTTATTTTTTTAATTCTTACCAAACGGACCTTATTCTCGTTTCAGAGTAAAGTTTATGGCCTAAGGGCTGACCTCAGGACTAACCATCCATGTTTGTTCAGGGCACAAATGTATGTATATTTGGGCCTGTTTCCCTTGGTCATAGATCGTCCATATCAAGAGCAATAGCTAAAACAGTAAAATCTTTTAGCATATGATATATGGAAACAATAACCAAAAGTTATTTATTATTTACCATTTTTAAAAGTGACTATGATTCAGTGTAAAGGTTAACTTAAAGCTAATTTTATCCATTACTCAATTCAAATTTAGGCCCGTTGGAAGAAATAACTTAATTAATATGTTATTTAATAAGTTCTTATTATATAAGAGCTTATGTCATAAGTACTTAAAAATTAATAAGTTATTTATGTTTGGATATGTTTGTTGAAAGTGCTTACACAATTTTGAAGCGTTTGGATATATTGTTACATAAATACTTATAAGATGTTGTCTTATTTTAAAAATTAAAAAAATAGAATCAAATTATGATTAAAAATAAAATAAAAATTTAAAAATAACTAAATAATTAAGAAATAACATTATATATATCATAGAAATATTAAGAATAAAAAATGCTAGTTATCATTTTACCTATTTTTAATTTTTAAAAAATAATAAATTATAAATTGTAAATTTAAAAAATTTATAAATCAATATATATGCATGTGTGTGCTTAAATATGTTTTTAGTTCTTCAAATTTGAGACAAATTTGTTTTTGGTTCCTTAGATTTAAAATTGATTTTCTAGGCCTTATAATTTGAAAAAAAAACTATTTTAGTCCCTGTACCTAAACATCGTTAGAGATTTCACTTACGTGATGTAAAACATAGAAATAACACAAGAAATGGAGTTGAATTGTGTTATTATTTTTTTTTTGCAAAAACCTTTTAAATAACATTTCGTCTAAAGTGTTAAACAAAAGATTTTCAAAAGACCTTTAAATAAAGACAAAAGAACAACGTAAACTAGATAAATACAGAAAATTATTCTAGTTCGTCTCACCCAAGAGGCTACGTCCAGTTCTTGACAAACTACCAAGTCCAACTAGAATAAACAAGATACAGGTATTCTTTTATCCAAGCCTCTTCAGGCTTAACCCAAGTAGTCTTTAACTTTCCTCTCCAAGCAAAACCCAAGTATTATTTGAATCAAAGTTTCTTCAGGCTTCTACTAATTTCTTAGTGAAATGGTTGAGTGCAAATTGTCACACTTAAGCTATTGTCTTATCAGACGAATATTCAATAAAGCTTAGGGAAGCGTTTACAAGCAAAGAATTTAGAGATTACAGATTAAGAGAAAGTTTTTCAGAAGGTCCACACACTATTTATCTTTTTGAGACTAAGGTCTCTTATTCTATTTATAGGATTCTCCCAAAAGTGTATGTTGTGAGAGCTATAGGAGACATCCTTCATCTAGCGATGTAAAAGCATAAAAGAGTCGTTGAAGCATTAAATGTAGTATTTAATGCCTTTCACCAACCAGTCACTCTAATAAGATAAAATGGTCTACTTATCTAGCCTTTCTCGTACCTAATCTTGTTGTAGTAGACATATTTGCTTTTTGTACTGATATCTACACACAAATTCCTTCTTTTATGCATAAAGTAAGCTTTTATCGAGGTGTCTTTTCTTTCGAGGTGGTTTTCTCTTTTTCAACAAAAGAACTCAGATCAACAAAGCATCGTTTGGAGGAGTTAGTTATTGAATCTTTTAAGAGAATGAAAAGAACGCATGGATAGACGATAGTGAAGATGTGCAGTATTAACGAGTAATCAGATGATTGTTTAATAAGGGTATTTGTAACTGTTTGTTATTATCAAAATAAAGGGAGGGTCATAAAATCGTCCTTTGTCTTAACAATCTCTCCCTTTTTGATGATGACAAACATCTTTATATAAAAACAATTTTATGGCATAAGTTTTAACAAGCAACATTTTTTAGTAATACTAGAAGTATTTGTCAGGCAAACGTAATTATCAAAATACATAACTGAGTAAGTATTGAATACTGATTGTAATGTAATAACAGTTTAAACCAAACATAGAAAATAAAAGATAAGAAATACTCCCCCTACGACTATGCTTTCCCTTTATGATGTTTTGTTCTCCCCCTTTTGATCTTATTCTGTTTTCTCCCCCTTTTGGCACTATCAATTAGAATATTCAGAGTCTGAAGGTGTGGATGATGAGCCTGAGGTCTCCTTTGAAGCGTTTTGCCAGTTTTGTAAGCAAAGCTTTCGCTCGCTTACTCTTCTTGCTTTCCCTGACAAGTGTAGCTTCAAGCCGGTGAACAGTTTGCTTTAGTTCTTTGACTTCTTATTGAACGTTTGAAGGTTCGTTAGTAGGGGCGAAGCTAACGTCTTCATCTTTGGCAGGTTCTTCTACAAAACATAAATTGAAAACATAGGGGACATGGGGTTCACATAACCAGAAGTGTCCTACAGGTACGAAAACTTCAAAAGTATTTCCAGTGCATGGAAAAACATATAGGTACATGGACGATTCAGGGTGAGCTGGGTAATCAGGTATGGATAAGATGAAGAGGGAGATGGAGAAACTTGTACCCAATGACCAACAAGGTGTATGGCAGCTTGGTGGCTCAGGGTGGTCTTCTCTTCACTAGACAGACCTAAAAATGCTTGAAGGCTTTAACATGCTCTTGTAGCCTCTTGCGGTCTAAACTCTATAAGGTCTCTTTCCCTTTTAATGCAGTCAGCTGTGCAGGGGGAGAGGGGAGAGCACTCTCTTTTTGATCATTTGATGCCTCTTAGGGTTGCATCCGAATTTAGGCTCTTTGCCTTTACCCATAGATAGATTTTGACAGTTGAACTTCTTCTGACAACAAACGTGAAAGGTTGTCCATGGTTTTAGCAGAAGCGACATTCATCTTGCCATAAGTCTAGGCGAACCTAGCTCAAGGTCAGGACACCTTTTCTCGCAGATTGCATGTTGAAGGGAAATCTGCATCTTCTCCTGAAGAAAATTATACATTACTCTGCCTAGCTCCCAGTCATCATCACCAATCTTCATTCTTCAAAGTCTGGACTGTCTTATGGACGGATGGCAAGAGGATAGGTCTTAACCTTTCCATGGAAAAATGGATAGATAATCTTCGGTTTGTAGTTGTAGGTTTTGCATATGATCAGATATTCAAAATAATTGCATTTGATCATAAATAGGGAGGTGTGGCAGAGGATTCCCCTTTGTCTCCATACTTTATTTCTAGGGGGAAATCTTGTTTGGGTGGAGGAAGGGTAGACGAAGATGGGTGCGTCTGATAGTGTGTTGTACCCTTTCTCCCAAACGTATGGTCGAATGTTTGGCTCGTAGGAAATAGCAAGGGTACCTTCTCCATATTGAACCATCTTTTCTACATACTTGTGGCATACTAATAATGACCATTCTTTTTGAACGATTGTTATCCACATCCTCGGATTGTTGACTTCGCCCAGTTCATAGTTGTTTAGAGCTTAAAGAATCTCTGGGTCAAAGGGCTCTGGAGCTTGATACTCTGTTGACTTGCCGACGCTTCGAGTTTCAGGATATTCAAATTAGGTGTTATCTCGTCGAAGGCGTTTGTAAGTAGGAGTCTTTGATCGATAGAGATTAGGTGAGACTTCGTCTATCATAGGTTCAGCTAATCCTCCAGATGAAAGGTCTTCAGCTTCCGACAAATGAAAAGTAACAGCTCTAGCTGTCTGATCATTGCTTGGTTTGGCCGTGAGATTTGTTGTAAGGCGCTGAAAGACTTATTAAATTGAGACAGATTGAGGCACTTGCCATAAGAGGGATTTGGACAAATTCTGTCTGGAGGTAACCATGATGTCTTCTTGAATGAACAATTCTTCTTCATCAGGCTCCTCGGGGACTGTTTGTAGTGAGTGCTCAATGACTGATTGAAGCACAACCTCCTCAATCTTCCCTTCTTCTTGAACATCAAGCTTATCTTCTTCTTCCTTCTTTTTCTTCTTAGCCTTCTTTGATTCAGCTTTGGCTCTTTTCAGCTGCTTTGCCTCTTGTGCTCTTGTTTTGAGTTCTTTGATTTTCTTGAGCTTTGGGGACATTTTGGGTGGTTTGGCAAGGACAGATGCTTTAGTGGCAACAGGAAATGGTGGTGGTTGTTCTGATGATTGTTCAGGGATGGTTATGTGTGAGGGTGTAAGACATTGTTTGATAAGGAGGTCATTGTCTGAGTCGGGTTAGGAAATTTGTTTAGGTTTCAGACAACTAGTAAAGGGCTTTTATTTTTTAAGTGGGGGAGTAGTTTGGTCATGTGTTTGTGGTTGTGTCTTTTTGGGATGGTTTTTTGATGGGTAGTTTAGGTTTGTGGGATTTAGTTTGTTTGGGTTGTAGTTGAGGTTTTGTTTGTGGTGGAGGTTGTTGAACAGAAGTCATGCTAGTAGAAAGATCAGCAGACGATCCTACCTAAAATGCAGTTTTGACTACTTCATCAACAAGTTCTTCCTTGATCACTACTAGCTCTGGATGCTTGGCAACATATCCAGGGAAGAGATGGGCTATCTTTATCTTTCTTATAATGGACACCGATCTCAGAACCTTGTTTCTTCTTTTCCCATCCAGATTCATTTATCCCAGCTAGTTTAATAATATTAGTGAATAACATGGCATAGGGAATAGGGTACCTCTATTTGCTTCTTGTGCTCTCTGTTGACTTGGTGAGGCATGGACTCCAGTTGTCCAGAATGAGAGCAGAAAGATTCACCTTTTGTCTAGTGAGCATCTTGTACAGACAAAACCTATCTTTAGATGATATATTATCGTTCAAGCCTTTGCGAGGTAGGATAATGTGCAGAAGAATGTTATGAATGAGTCTGCAATCTCTCTTCATGTTTGAAGAATACAAAAATTTCTTCAAAATGTCTTTGTTGTCTGATTGGGGTCTGGGACGCCCATATAAAGCCAGGTTGATGGTTTCTAGGGTGATGGCTCTTTCCCAATCATTAGTAAACACGTCGCCTTCTTTCTTGTAGCCACATGCTGTTGTAATGCTGTCAGTAGAAATGATGATGGTCTGGTTGTCCACTGTCCCAATGATAGTTTCATCAACTTTAGATGTAGATGCCCAGAAGTATGCATAGGGAGCATAATACCAGTAGGTTCTCTTTTTTACGAAGGATTCCTATCTGGCATTTTTGATGAAGAGACGCAAATGGAAGCCTTCATCTTCTAATTTCTTTAGATTAACCCACTTGCTAGGCACGAAGTCGCTTTCAGGAAATCTCTCCATAGGGACAAGCTGTCTTGGAGCGGCCATGAGTACAAGTTCTCGAAAGGTTAGATAGCTCAAGAGTGAAAGAGAAAGAGGTTAAGTGCAGAGAATGTGAAGACTATTTTTGGAGGGTAAAGAGAGTAGGCAGTTATTTTTGAATATTTGAGGGGTTTGATAGTATTGAAAGGGCACGCATTTAATGTGATTTGATGTGGCAGGAAAAGCGGTGCACGTTCTTAGGGGTTATTGATGAATAATGATGTAAGGGAAGTCAGACGATGGGAACAGATAAACAAACTTTTCACATTCTAAAAGCACATGTGTTAGTAAGATGAAGTACAATGAATTATAAGACGACGATGCATAAGACAATAATCAGAAGAGTTTGTAAGACAATACATGCAAGACGTTTTATTCATGTAGAAATTTCATATGCAAATTTTCTAATATAAAATTAAAACGTTTTTCTGGTAAAGTCTTTGTAAAGATATTAGCCCATTGATGGTCTGTATCAACGAATTTAATATCAAAAACACCTTTTTGAACATAATCACATATAAAATGATGTCTTATTTCTATATGCTTTGCCTTAGAATGCTGAATAGGATTTTTAGATAGATTGATTGCATTAGTATTGTCATATAACACTGGAATGTTATGCTCAAAGCTATAGTAATCTTCAAGTTGATATTTTACCCATAAAAGTTGTGAGCAACAACTGGCAACTGATACATATTTTGCTTCGGTAGTAGAAAAAACAATTGAGTTTTGTTTCTTGCTAATCTAGGATATAAGGCATGGTCTGATGAAGTGACATCCACCACTTGTACTTTTTCTTTCAATTTTGTCACCATCATAGTTTGAATCACAATATCCTACTAACCTGAAATCTTTATTTATTTTTTCATAATATAGGCTTAGGTTAGAGGTACCAACAAGGTATCTAAATATCCTTTTAACAGCTTTCAAGTGGGATTCTCTAGGATCAGACTGAAATCTAGTGCATAGGCAGACACTATGCATAATATCCGATCTACTGGCAATTAAATAGAAAAGTGAGTCAATCATACTTCTGTAGACAGTCTGGTCTATAGGATTCCCTGATTCATCCTTTGTCATGGCAACAAACAGATGCATAGGTGTGATCATAGGCTTTGATTCATTCATCTTATACTTTTTGAGTAGTTCTTTGGTATATTTTTGTTGATGAATGTATATGCCTTCTTTCTCTTGTTTAACATGCAGACCAAGAAAGAACTTTAATTCACCCATCATGCTCATTTCAAACTCATTCTACATTAAGTCTGAGAAATCCTTATATAAAACTTCATTAGTAGCTCCAAAAATTATGTCATCTACATAAATTTGAACTATTATGAAATCTTTATTTAATTCTTTTTTAAAAAGAGTTGTGTCAACTTTGCCTCTCATAAAACCATTTGTAATAAGAAAAATGCTCAGTCTGTCATACCAAGCACGAGGTACTTGCTTAAGTCTATACAAAGCCTTTTTAAGTTTAAACACGTGGTTTGAAAGGATTGGATCCTCAAAACCAGGAGGTTGCCTAACATATACTTCTTCCTTAATGAATCCATTTAAAAAGGCACTTTTAACATCCAATTGAAAAAGGTTAATGTTTTTATAAGCAGAAAATGCAAGCATAATTCTACTAGCTTCTAATCTAGCTACAGGAGCAAAAGTTTCAGTGAAGTCAATACCTTCTTGTTGATTGTACCCTTGTGCTACTAACCTTGCTTTATTTCTTATTACTTTTCATTTTTATCAAGCTTATTGTGAAATACCCATCTTGTTCCAATGATGCTTTTATGTTCTGGTCTAGGAACAAGAATCCACACATCATTTCTTGTAAATTGATGTAATTCTTCTTCCATGGCTATAATCCAGTCATCATTTGTGAGTGCTTCTTCAATAATTTTTGGCTCGATTTTTGAGACTAGAGCGCATGATGCTTGGTTTCTCAATGATGACCTTGTCTTGACGACTCCTTCAGTTCGTTCTCCAATGACCTGATCTTGTGGACGATAGGTAACAAATTTCTAATCTTTATGAGTTTGTTTCGTCTAATCATTAGTCTACTGTTGTTGAGGGTTGTCTTCTGATTGCCTCACTTCGTCTGTCCTTATGAGATCAAATGATCCTATATGCAAATCTGTAAGATCATCTTCCAAATCTAATAGTCTCCTATCAGGGGTCACTGTATCATTGAATTTAACATGAATAGATTCTTCTACAACATAAGTTCTAGAGTTAAATACTCTATATGCTTTTGATGTATTAGAATATCCTAGAAAAATACCTTTTTCAACCTTAGAGTCAAACTTTCTCAATTGATCTCTAGTGTTGAGAATGTAACACTTACTTCCAAAGGGATGAAAGTATGAAATGTTGGGTCTTCTACCTCTCCACAATTCATTAGGAGTCTTATTTATCAATGGTCTGATCAATATTCTATTTTGAACATAACAGTCTGTATTTACAACTTCTACCTATAAGTACTTAGGAATTGAATTCTCACAGAGCATGGTTCTAGTCATCTCTTGTAGAGTTCTATTTTTCCTTTCAACTACTCTATTTTGTTGAGGTGTTCTCAGTGAGGAGAAGTTGTGGAAAATACCATTCTTTTCACAAAAGAATTTGAACTCAGCATTATCAAATTCAGTTCTATGGTTACTTCTGATTCCAGTTTTTTTTTTACTTTATTTTTATGCTAAAATTTTACTAGTTTTCATCAACTCATAACAATTATCTTTCTAAGAACTTTGCACCAACATCACCATCAACTTTTATCCTCTTCAACAACCACCCTTGAGGTAATGAGGAGAGTGGAGCTGGTTCTAAATTATAGTCCTTTTACATTGTTATAATGTTTGGTGTTAAACTTTAATTCTTGCTAAGTTATTACTCTACTCAAATTTAAATTAGTAAATTATAATTCCTAAGTTATTACTCTGCTCAAATTTAGATAATTAAATTATAATTACTCAATTGTTTATTTTGCCTAAATTTAGTTAATTAAATTGTAATTATTAAGTTGTTATTCTGCTAAATTTTTAATGTTAAAATTATGATTATTAAAGTTGTTATTTTGCTAAAATTTTAATTGTGATTTATGGATGGCCTAAATTATCATTATGCAATTTCAACAATATCAAGTAGAAATATTGATTGTACTAGTGCTCAAATTAAATGAGACCAGAGAAACATTTGCTTGAAAAATTAGAAATTGTAAGTTAGTGAGTAATATAAAGCAAGGAAGCTACATTTTGGTACATTGGGGGATGAAGGCAGGGACCATTGTTAAGGTCTAAAGGTATGGTATTGAGTGGTGAGCATCCTAATGGCCATGGTAGCGCTCTTGAGCCGGGATAATCACTTAACTAACTTGATAACCCTGAAACCTACCTGCTCAGCATCACCAAGATTGCTGTGAGAGTATACCTCTATAAATAGATATCCTAAGTTATTATTTTATTCCTTAATGATGATGAGGACTGTACTATGTGATGTTGCTGAAAGAGGTATATGTACTTTTAGTCACTTCCTGGTTCTGTTGAGAACTATTATTTACTAATGGGGAATTATGGATCCATATTGAGTCAAGGGTAGCATAATTTAGAATAAACCCTAGGTTCCTATCCATTGTCAACTGTGTTTTATTTGTATTTTATGGTAGAATTCCTACCACACACGTGAAAGTGATTTTACAACAAATCAACTCATTCCATTGTTTTTCTTTCTCGTATGATTGATTGCGATTATTGAAGATGACAATAACGCCTAATGATGCTGAGGATAAGTCAAAGGATACTCCTATGAATGAGAATTTGTAAATCTAGTTTATAATATTTTCTTTTTGTATAAAGGATAGGATAGATTAACATTGCTCTATATAGGACTTTTTTTATGTATGTATTGGGTTATGTAGTATCTATCTTTTGATGTACATTTTAATCTCCTTATATCCTAGTTGTTTTTCTGACTATGAAATAGTGATGTATAGTTCTTTTATCTCTTACTACCATTTCCAAATTCTATTAAATTTAAAATTTTTCTAAGATAAAAATTGAAAAAATCTTACTCACATTTTCATGAACTTAAACTTAATAATTAATTAAGTAATTAAATAAGTACGTGTTACGTTCAATGTGAACGGGTATTACATTGCACATTTATAACTATGATAAAAAGGATACCCTCTTTTGGTCTTCACTTTTTATTGAACTACTATATTCTTAATTACTCTCTAAATTATCCACTACTTTACCCTTTTACTACTTTCTAAACTACCTACCACACACTCTTTTATTTTATTTTATTTTAAAAATGAAGAGAGTAGTACCCATATAAGCTCCTATGGTTAGGGATTGCGAATGACCATAGGGTGAGGAAGGCGGGTACAGGTAGTAATACCCCTATACCTTCCTGTACTTATAGGGGTATCTGTTAAGCGGGTATTCATGAATTTTGTATATATTCATGAGTATCCACAAATATTTGTAAATATTTGTTAAAATATAAAATTTTAAACAAAAAGTAAAAAAATAAATATAATGAAACTAAAATTAATATTTTTAAAACATATATTTATACTAAAAAAATTTGTAACATATATTTATATTAAAAACAAATAATTTTGAAATATATATTTATATTAAAAATAAATTAGAGCAATTTAATTTATATATAATTAAGAATATTTAAATAATTCCAAAATGCGAGTATCTGCTAGTACAAGCACCTTGTTACCCCCTCCGCTTCGTTGATAAGCAGGTATCCATTTAATTATCCATTTTCAATCCATAGCAGGTTTTACCCCGTGAGTTTTCCCGAATACGAATTTTTTTGCCATCCCTACTTATGGTAAAAGATAAGTCTAAATAAACTATTTATAAGCTCCTCCAAATGGGGCCTTAATGAACCTAGTAGTGAAGTTACTAATCCTTTCCTTTATTTTGTTGGAAGTGATTTTCATTTCTAATTTTTCTGGTGTGCATCCTTATTATTTCCATTTTGGGTCTCTTATTCTTCATGTAGAACAATTCATATAACAATTTGTACAACATTTTTTGTGTTTATCTTTCTCCATTATTATGAGATATAATAAATGATATGCAAGAGAGAGATAAACACAAAACAATGTTGTTGTACAAATAACATTTCTTATCTTCATAATAGATAGAAACATCAAAATGTGCATCTTTATTGTGTGTGCCACCAAAGAAGTGGTATGCATTAAATTAAGGGCAAAAAGCATAGAAATCCCTTCAACTTTACCCAATATGCAAAGAACCCTTGTGCAATCAATTGCAACAATCAATTGAACTCTAATAAGAAAATATAATCTATAGCAATGTTTTGAAAACGGTTATTCAATGAGTGAGGATATTGCTTTAAGGTTTAATGATGTAATTGCAAATTGGGCTATCTTGGCCAACATGTTTGGGCTATCTTGGCCAACATGTTTTAGCCCTATATCAGAATTGTTGACAACAGTCAATGACTAGGACACAAGATGTATAAAATACACTTGACAATAGAAGATTACATCTCGACTTGGATTAAAGCATTGTGTTACTATATCAAGACAAGGTATCATTACTCAGAGGCCTTAGGTCATGTATCAGGAAACTTAACCCATCTTTGACTCCTATATATATACCACTAAGGTCACAATAGAAGGTAAACATTTAATATGCATTGTCACTCTCATGAGATTTTTATTGACTTTAGGGTCGAAGTGCCTTTCGTAGGTGTCGACCCATTTTTCACAGTGTCTCAACTGTATTGGAGCCCCAGCTAACTTTAGAAGAACTCGGATCTCAGTCTATTGAAGCACATTGGCCAACATTCCTTAGGAACTCAGCCCTAACTCAACAATTCATCTTGAACACGTCAGCAGTCCACCTCAGACACACCATCCACGTCCATTTCAGACAAATCAAATTGGTAATAATTAAATAATGTTTTTTAAAATTGCATTATAATATATTAACTTGTATTAAACATAAAACAAATAATATTCATAACTTTATAATATTAATAAAATAAAAACAACATTAAAATGACGTCATTTTGTATTTTTTTTTTACAAAAATTGCTTTTGAAGAACTGGTTAAATCTGGTAAATCACTGATTTACACTTATTTGCGCTGTTCAAGACCAATTTTATTAGGTTTTGTCGAGTTCTTCAGTGAAACAATTCTATGGTTCCCTTGGGTTGGATGTCAGGCCAGGCCTCTTCCCGATTGGACCAGTCAAATCAGTAAGTCCAGTCCCGTTTTGATAATCATGATCTATAGTGTGCAAGTCATTATCTTCATATTAGGTAAATTTGCAGGGACTACGTGTATTGGACACTATTTGATCCTTAAAAATCTAGAATTGTATGTGGATGTGTTTGGCAAAACTATTAGATAAATTAGCTGTTAAACTAATTGATAAGTGTAAAACGATATTTTTTTCGTTATGTAAGTGTTAAATGATATAAAAGGATATGAAAAAAAAAATATTATGATAAGATAATGAAGATAAAACTTAATGAAAAATAAAAAATCTAAAAGGGTATAAGTTGAAATGCTACGTAAAGCAACATTTTAAAAAACGCTACCAAAATACTATAAGCTATTAAGATAAGTTCTTTTACTAGCAAATCAAATTTGATCAAACAAGCTTAAGCTAATCAAATAAGTTCGAAACTAACTTAATAGCTTTTAAGTTAGAGTGTGTTTTCTCAGCACAATGATTTTTTTTTTCATCAGCAACTGTTTTAAACAAATTTATAACGTAAAACAAACAAACCTTCTCATTAGTGATATTGTTAAGGAGATCAAAGAGAAATTCCTCTCAAGCTGCCAGCAGTTTCTGTTTCCGCAGCCAATATAATGGATTTCTTTCTACTGATAGGACATGGTTTTGAAATGTTTTTATTCAATATAATCTAGATACATAAATAAATAATTTATTTAAAGAGCAAATTAAGTAAAGATTACAAAATGTTCTCATATGATTTCCACAGCAGAAATGAATTGTTAAGCAAATGAAATCTCACTTCTGTTATCTCTGTATATCTTGACCTTGGTTGAGTGTAATTTCATTTCTTCAAATTTGTAATGTCTAAAATATTTACTAATTAGAGATTATATTATAATATCTAATAAGATCATGCTATCATTGAAGATTGTAAAGCAAAAAGTGAATTGGATGCAACAGATAAGGAAGGGCTACAGTTTGATAGCACTCATGATCATTAAACATTTAAACTGCATTATCAGTTTCCAGTCAAAGATAATGTGATGAATACACGCTTTGTTTCAGTGCATGCATGATAGGAATTAGAAAGAAGTCTCATAAAAAGTAACTTTTCAATGTATTGCCTGTGCTCGATTGTATTTAGTATAATTGATTTTTGACTGCTGTATGAATCAGAACAAGAAACCCCACAGGAAAACAGTAAATTCAAGAATATTCCCCCAGCTCCTTTATGGGATTTAATAATTTCTTCCTTTGTGGTGTCCAACATGGAATAGAATTCCATTTCAAGTTCCTAACATGTGGAACATTATGTTTGGTGAATAAGTGCGTGGAACAACTTTAGTAACTGTATCACTGTATCTGATGTTGTCATTAAGTGATGCACAAGACTGTATCAGCTTTGATTATCTAAATGGGGTTGTTACAGCGAAAATGAGCTTTCCATGAGTCGAATTTGTATTTGTATATGATAAAATGTTGCAATCATCCTACACCTATTATTTCATCACTCAACACTTAAGCCGAAAGATATGGTTATAATGGAGTTTATGTTCTACATGCTATTGATAAATTTCACTACTAATACAACAAAGGAAAAAATCTCATTAACTGCACTTCATATATCAATGGAACAGTTCCTCCTTATATTTAGGTAGCTAGCCACATGTCACTTTTTGTTGGGTAATTGGCACTAACTTCCGTGTTACCAAATTATTTTTCTGATTAAATGCAATGGGTTGAAATAGTCATTCATTTTCAGTACCAAAAAAGATAATCATACACGTAACTTTGAGGCTAAAATTGGAGGCATATATTTACTAATAAGAATAATTATAAAGGTGTTATATTCCCGTCAAGGTCAATATATAGACAATAGACCTATTACATGGACATTTATATCTCTGTCCTATACCTAATACCCATAAGCATATAATAAGTGAGTTGCACTCAATGTAGTGCATTCAATCTCCTTTTCCCTCACAAGCTAGTCTGAAATGGTATTAACTATAAATAAAATGTAAATAAATCAATATCGCATGAAAGAGACGACCATGATATTGTTATATCAGGTAAACTTAAAAATGGAATTAGGGATTTAGGAAGTAGGAAAATTGAGGGCCTATTAGTGGTTTAGGTTAAGGTTGGTGGGTGCACCATTCTAGGGTCATGATCAAAAAGTAATTCCTTGGAGCATTTGGAAAGTTGTTTTTCAGTTTTCAGCAATTTGAACAGTTTCGAAGGTGGATGTAACTTCCTAAAACAGAAACGCTTCTTCCAAATTTAGGTGACTGCATCAAATCGGAACATCTGAACCAAGCAGGGAAAATGAAACCTAGTCCGTTTAGTTCAACAAAACGTGTTTCCTTTTTCTTATTTTTTTTGTTTTATTATAATAATTGCAAAAATGCTAGTTTATTTTCTCTTTATTTTTATTTTCAAAGATTTATAGAATAGATGATAAAGATAACATTTGTTTTGTTGTTCAAAACTAATTACATTTTCTTCAAACATTAAACAACATTTGATTTAATAAAAATTTCTTAGGGGCAAGGAAGTTGGTATTCCCTATTGGCAGGTCATGTCAATCTAAGCTTCATCCCAATTGAAGTTCTTAAAATTATGCTCTCCTAAAGACCAAAGAATCACCATAGAGTATTTAGTTGATCAACGAGCATGGATCTTTCAGTGGAAGCTTACCATTTAAGCATCACAATCTACATTGACCTGATTTTGGGGTTTGTTAATTAATTGGTTGGAATGAAAGAGGAGGCAGAAGGAGGAAAGTTAATTTGCTATCCATTTGGTTGTTATGTTTGTTGATGAGTTATCTTCCTGGTTAGGAGTGACTAATAACACAAGAAACTCCTACAATGATATTTCTCAAGCATGCAAGTACACGAGAATTGAAGTTCTGGTACTACCAAAACTAATTCCATGTTGCAGCAAAATTGCCACAGTTGATGAGAAAAAAAGTAGGTAAGACGGGTGAACAGTCAATGATCTACTTTGTACGTGAAAGTTGAGACTTCCATGTACTCTGTCTCTGCTATGTTGCCACGTGTTGCTATAAATATACATGCCAATTTAATTGAAACATACCCTCCACTATAATATTTCAGTTCTATCAACTATAAATTATATACTGCTATTATAATAATATTGCGTCCCCTTAATCGATTTATGACTTATGAAATTTTTATGAAGACCATATTATAAGCAAAGAGCACATTAGCTTCTCCTGCTGCATTTGAGTCTTCAAGAGAGAGAGAGAGGAAGGTTTTGTTCACATTTGAAGAAAACGGCTGAGTTAGCAATGACACTTAACAATCTTCAGACAGATGGTGGGTGAAAGATTTCGCTCACTTTTTAAACAAGCAATAATTGTGCAACTAGAGTGAAAGTTAGGCCAACGGTCAAACCATTGATTTTTGCTCTCATTAAATATAACGGAATGTTCACCAACACTTTAAGTCTTTTGTATAAACTATATGGCCAAAAGGACATTTTACATATTATTATTAGAATTTAATTAGAAACTACTAATAATTGTAAAAATAAATATTATTATCATCCGATCAATTGTTGTGTATAATAATTTTATTGATTTTTATAATAATTATTTTAAAATTTATATGTGAAATAATGGATAAAATTTTTTACACTAACAATGTATGAAAATTAAACTCTTATTTATTCATTTGTTTTATTATTATTATTATTATTATTATGTCAACCCAAGCACACACTTCCATACACATTAATTACCTTACATAATTGTAATTAATTAATCAATCACAAACCTATTTAACCCCTCTTTCTCTACAGTAGTAGATAGATAGAGACATAAACAGATAACTCTGTAGATTGTAGAGAGAGACCTGGTCTATATATATTGTGACCGGAAATTGTGATTAATTACAAGTAATTAAATGATTAAACGTGTATATTGCTGATTAAATCTTCGTAATTGATCTTAATTAAAATAACATTAGAATGACGAGATGATCTCATGTTATTTTAATTAATCAACATGAGATGATATGTGTGAACACTAAATACTCATTAACATGCTTAAAAAGTGGACAGGTGGATGTCGGGGCTCTTCAGTCAATTAAGGCTTATTATTAGAAAGAATTGTAATTCAAAAGTAATTGAAATAAAATATTCATGAGTTGTTGGAACCTGTTCATCAACAAAAGGGGGTTATTATGAACACTAAATTAGTCTCATGGCTTACGTATCATCAAACACTTCCTAACCGAATTGAAGCAACTATTTATGCAATTTAAAACTTTCTCTTAACTATCCGATTCATTTTCAATTTTGGGTTACACATATATTTGTCAGAGATATCCATGTACGTGGAGATACATGTGTAAAACAAATTTCACATTGAATAATTTTTGTAAGATAAGTTTTCTATTAAGTGTTGTTAAATTAAGCTTTTGTTTGTTTTGACAGAAATGAGACAAAAGATATTGAAATATTTCACTATTGAGCAAAGAAATTGACGGAAAAAGAAATAAATGGATTAGAGACTCATAAGAAAAAATTATTCCCTCCCTAATACAGATTTGTATCGAAAGGAATAATGAGAGAAATACCCTCATTTAAATGAAAAATAAATTTTAGTAAGAATAAAAATAACTCTTTTCATTCTTTCATAGATAGAATTTTTTCACTTTTTCCATATTTTTATTTATCTAAATAATTTTTTATTACATTTTCTATTCTTTTTCTTTTTTATCACTCTTATTTTCTTATTTTTCTCTCCTTATTTTCTTTCGTCAGCCAAACAAAAGAAATATGAGCTAGTAATAATATATACATAATTCGATTTTATTATGAAATTCAATATGATTCAATTCGGACGTTGACAATATATAGGAATTGCATATCAAATATCAGTAAACAATATTCACCCTAAAAGAATAATATGAAGCATGTCACTTATACGTATCTTTAAAAGTTTAACGATCAAAATTAAAATAATAAATATCTATCATGTTAATGGTTAGATTATGAGATTTTAGGTTTTTAAAAAAATATTATTACATATAATTAATTGTATAATATTTTTTTTTTACAGCTGTACAACATTTTGAATGGGCTTCGAATTTTCAATTGTTTAGAATTAGAAAATAGTATTTTGTGACTGTGACAACAAATTTGTTTTGTAGCACAAGCATACAAGTTGTTCTTGAAATTTGAAAAGACTGGCATAAAATGACTTATAAAAATACAAAGATAAATAAAATATTAAAATTATATGGCAATTAGATAAAATAGCGCTACTTGCTAGCAATTTAATTAGTTCTTAAACTAATATCACATGCGTCACTTTCATTTTGCAATTGCCTACTTAAACACTTCACCTGTCATTTTCTGTTGTAGTTTGAAGTTGATTTGCTTGCATGTTTCCTTAACTATATCTCCAACAACATGCTAATTGGTAATTAACTAATCAATATATATATATGATTTGCACATCATTTCACTAGCTTAATATATCTAAGTGATAAGAACGTATTTCATAAATAATTATATAGTAAATGGACAAACGGAGTAGTTAATAAGATTTCAAATTATCTTTCACATAAATGTGTTAACAATGTTATTTTCTAGGATTTTTTTCTTCGGAATAATTTTACGGGTATATATTATGAGATCAATCTGACATATACATGATGATTGAGATTAGTTACTATAACTAGCAAGCAAGTCCTTCTAATAAGTACCAAGGAAGGATCGCCTTACAGTTAATATATAACTAGATACATCCAATAGATATCTTTCTCTTTCTCTTGTGAGCAACAACAATTCTCATTTATTTTTTCAGTTTTTTTTTTTTATAATTCTATTTATGATAAAATGAGACAAAATTACTACTGAGCATGTGGATCAATTGGGGTAGAGTTGTTCCTTCCAGCTTAACTTATAGTCTCAAGTTTGAGACCTAGGTATGGAGTAACGTTAAATACTCAAAAGGAGATCTTTACCGCTCAAAATGATCTCACCCAGCTTGAATAGGACCATGGAGAATACCTATAGTTAGTGAAAAAAAAGGGACAAAATTTATGTATTGAGATTTTATGTGTAACCAATATTTTAACTCATAATATATAGGCAACTTTCATATTTTATTAATACGTTTAAGAAAACCAAAAAACGATTAAGTATAAGAGATTATGTAAATAAAAGCATTTAAAGGATAAAGAAAATTTTCAATTTATTAATTATTTGCTTATTATGATTTAAAATAATAAAACAAAACAAAGTGGTGATCATACGAATAGTGCTAGATAAGAAGAAATTTATTTTTTTGTAATATTAAGAATTTTTTGATTACTTTAACATAATTTAAATGAATAAAAATGACATGAATAACATTAGATAAACATAAAATTTAAATTTGTATATTGATAACAAACTTTCTAACTTATTAATATTTTTATTATAACTTTAAGCTTAAAATTTTTATAATTTAAAATTAAATTAAAATGAAAAAGGCACATAGAGATAAGGAAAGTGAGAGAAATTTTTTCTATTCTATGTGATTATGAATGAAAGTCACACTCAAAGGAGAGAATAAAGGAAATGTAGGTAGTTTACTAACTGAGGGAGTGAGAAAAGTGAGAGCCTATTCTCCTAGCTGTGTACTCTAATTATTATAGGAAGAGTATATAAGACAGGGTTTAACTATTCATTTGATCTCTATACTTGACACAATTTTAAGTTTTAGTCCTTATACCAAAAATCTGTAAGTTTTAGTTCTTGCACTAGCATAAAAGTTAAGTTTTGGTCCTTATTGTCAACACTATCAATGACGGGGCAAACATGTGCCTCTTACGTGGCAACATATGTTGCTGAAATGATGCATACAATGCTAACGTGGCAAACACGTGATCTTGACATGGTAGGCAACACTTACATGGCTGACATGTGGTGTTGTTGTGCCAAACACATGGTTGAAAATTCATGATTTGGTCCCTATAATTGATACTACTTTACGAATTAGCATTACTACAAAAAATGGTTTTTATAACAGGAATTTAAATCGTTTTCTTTGAGTTCGATTTAAAAAAAATGTAGTGACATTTTTGTAAATGAGTGAAAACTTTTTAAATCGATTGCATGAGAACTGATTTAAAAGGAGAACCGATTTAAAAAGATCTTTTTTTAAATCTATTACAAGTAGAACCGATTTAAAAAGATCTTTTTAAATTGGTTCTCCTTTTTAAATCAGTTACATGTAGAACCGATATAAAAGAATCTTTTTAAGTTGGTTCTTATACAACCGATTTAAAAAGCCTTTTAAAATTTCAAATCCCTTTTCTTTAAAATCTTAAATCACACAAAGTTTAGAGGCACTACTCAACCTCCGTCAAAGCAAAGTAATAATGTAGACCACTTCAAAGTATTTAAAAGTTTCAAAAAAGCCTTATCACCAACGGCAATGTCACCATTGATCACTCCATTGTCACCACCGACAAAGATCTACAGCTTCACCTGATCTAAATCCTGCTTAGTCTCAATTTCCCTTCAAGCCAGCCATCGTAGAGAATGAAAATGAAAATGGAAATGGCTACGATAGTGACGGCAACAGTGTTTTTGTCTTTGACGGTCTAGTGCTCCTACCGCCAACTGAGATGGAACCGGAGGAAGGTTACACCTTTTAGGAATGGTGTTGGTGAGTGGTTGTGATTTCTCTTTTGTTTCATGACTTTGTTGAATCTCATTTGGATATGCTTAGATCTACGATGATTTTGCTTTCAGTTCAAAAGTTTGCTCACGAAGTTCACAACAATTAGAATTATGAATTGGGAGTGGGAAAGCTTAACCTTATTCGTAGAAAATGAATTGATGAATTAGGAGTGGGAAAGCTAGTTGAACTGTGGTGTTGTAATGTTTGATTGCAGATTGTGGCAGCCTTCTTTTTACTTAGTTATGGAATAATCGAGTTAAAGATACTTTTTAAATCAGTTCAACATTCGATTTAAAAAGTCGCCATTTTTTATATTGGTTATATCTAAATTAATTCATCAATTGATTTAAAAAGTCATTTTTAATCGATTTAAAAAATGTTCTTCACACCAATGTAGTTCCTATAGGTGATATTACTTTACAAATTAGTTCATGTATGAAAATAAAAACACAAGTCTTAATCCCTATATTACTTTTATAAATACAAAATGGTCTTTGTCATTATATTCTTCCTTAATTTGTCAATCTAAGGCTCACATCATCAGAATTAGAGTCATGCATTGGCCTCCTAACAATAGGTTGGAAATAATTGCTTATGTACATTAAAAAGTGACTAATGACAAGTGTCTAAAGGTTCTATCACAGTCATAAGGGGGGGGGGGGGAGAGGGGGTGTATGCCATTGCATGACCTTTGGGTGGAGTGTTTGTGGACAGGGAAAGTGCAGCGGAGCACATTCAAGCAGAATCAGTGTTCATCATAGCTCCTAGCAAAGGAGACATCCTTACCTATGTGATTGGTATCTATTGAGATAATATTTAGGGATTTGATGATATATTATTTTTTGTTTCCACATTACCTTATTTCCTTATTTTCTATTTATTACTTTCTTATTTCCCTAATTATAATATCTAAACTTTATGGATTGATTCTACCATCATGTATATAGAAAAGTATATCAATCATTTAGAAATACACAAGAAGAAATTATTATTCCCATCTTCAAGATGGTATCTAGAGTTAGGTCGTGGGAAAATCCTAGTTTTCCTCAACACTCTTACTTTATCGTCGCGTTCTAGTCCATTACTTGCCTTGCTTGTTGCTTTACTTGACTCGTAATGGTTCCTTTATGACCTTTTCCAGGTTATGGGTCACGCATTAGGGAAGTCTTTTGGACTTTTTTTTTTTTTGGCTCTTGTTCAATGATTTTTCCATTTTTTTCACCATTTTTTAGTGTTTCTTGGTTGTTGCCCTATGATTTTGTTATTATCCAAGCTATTCTTCATCCTTTATGGGTTTTTATTGCCAACCTAGCCTGTTTGCAAATGTTTCTCCACATTGTAGACACTAAAACTGAGTTACCTAAGAAAGGGTCGTGTCTTTTGCATTTTCTAGCTCTCCAATCATCATTACAAATTGGCCGAATGGTAAGAATTACATAGATTGATCTAGTGCTATTGGGATCTCATTCTTAGGCCAAGTGCTCACTTAACATCTCACTAAGAAGGATTCTGAGATCGATAAAGAGATGAAAGATGGATGGCAACAGGTGAATTATCAATTATTCCCTTCTAATGACAATCAATTAAGTCTAAGTGGTGGTACATTTTGGTCCTTACAAAAGATGTGATGTATCCAAAGGTTGCATAAATTTGTTTGTAATCTAGCAACTCTTCAAATGATTGACAAAGATTTTCCTTCTTACCTGAGTCGAGTTTAGTCCATCATTGATGAACTTAAGATGATGATAATAAGTGATGGCCTTCAACAAGTACTTAGCATGTTCTATAATATGTTCTTGTGTTTATATCAAACTTTGACAATTCCTAAATGATTGTGTAAGATCATACCTTGACAAATCCTACCATACATATAATGGAAGAACTTATAACTCGTTTAATTAGAGTTCGTTCATCGGAGGCTCCTCTATAAATAGCATTTAAATCTACTGCCTTTATATCTAACTCAACTAATCATGGTAGTTAAGGATAGGGTTAAGAATATGGTCATGGTAAATGGGGTAAAGGAAACCTCCATTATACTTATTGTAAGAAATATAGTTATACGATTGATTGATACTACTCCTTGTATGGTTTCCCAAACAAGACAACTAATGTTGCCCAATCTTTAACCTTGACTTCAGAGTCAAACATTGTATCTGACAATGATTATTTAATCTCATTGGCTATTAATGAATACAAAGAGTATCTTAAACTAAAAGTAGCCCAACAAGGCTCTTTATACGCCATTATTGCTCATACCAGTAACTCTAAACTTTGTCTCTCTCATTCTATGCCTATTAGACCTTGAGTTTTAGATTCTGATGCCTCTGATCATTTAACATATAATCTTTCTTATTTCTCAAACTTATCATCACCTAAAACCCCACATTTAAAGTTATCAAATGGGTCAACTTGGCCTAAGGGGCCAAGGCGTGTAAAGAGAACTGACCTAAATTTTTATGGGCCACCTATTTATTTGCCCAGCCTGGGCCGTCTAGCCCATCAGGTTGTGCCAAATTGTTCTATTTAATTTTTTTAACTAAATTTGTATATATTTTAAAATAAATAAAAAAAATACTGGGCAAATAGGCTTGGAAGTTTTTAGGCCAACACTTTATGGGCTCAACTTGGCCCATTTGCCCATTAGGCCAGGCTAATTTTGCCAGCTATACCCACTTTATATCACTCTTGTAAATGGGTCCAAAGTAAAAGTCACTTGTCTTAGTCAATTTCACCTCTTCCTTCATTATAATTAAATTATGTTTTGTTGGTCCCTAGATGTCCATTAAACTTAATCTCTATAAGAAAATTGTCTAGATCATTATGGCCTTCACATTTGATTCTTTCTTGATATAAGATTGAAGTAATTGATATAAGATTGAGGTAAGAGATAGGCGATTGTTGCCAAATATGAATTGCATAGTCTTTACTATCTTCAACAATAGTTGGACTCCACTATGTGCAGCTATTGAGTCCCCTAATTTGCTTCAACGTCGTTTAGGACATTTGAGCTTCAAGAAATTGAAGAATATGGTACCTCATCATAATTGGAGTCTTTAGAACTTGAGTTGTGTCAACTTAGGAAGCATGTTAGAACTTCCTTTCCTAGTGTAAGTCGCCAAGCTATGTCAGTTTCCATAGCTTGGATTTATTTGATAAAAGATTGTTCTAAGCTATTCAAATTTTCCAAAATTTTTGTTTAGAAATTGAAACCTAATTGGTAAGGTGATTCATATTTTGCATAGTGACAATGTTAAAGACTTTTTTTACTACTTTAATTCATTTGTGACATCACTTTGAATCATGATTCAGTCTAGTTATCATCATACACCTTAACAAAACAATGACGATGAAAGAAAACATAGACATATAGTCGAATCCACCTTCAAATTAGGCAATCTCTTTTATTAAATGTTAATGCACCTTCAAATTATGGGGTGATGTTGTAGTTGTTATTGGATATTTTTGATAAATTTAATGCCATCTTTTGTATTGCACAACTAAACTCCTTATTCCCTGTTATATCCTTATGACCCTTTTATGTTGTTCCACTTCGTATTTTTGTTGTACTTGTTTTGTCCATAACCTTGCTCCAAGTTGTTATAAGATGTCTGCTTGTGCAATCAGATATATCTTCTTAAGCTACTCTCATGTTCAAAAAGGTTATTGTTGTTACTCACCCATATGCATCGATTTTACACCCTTGTGAATGTTATCTTTTTTGAATACGTTGCAACCTCCTATGCTTTTTTGATTGACTCAAAATCTTTTCCTTAAACATTTTCTGTTTCTCAACTTGACTCTATTACAACTACTCCTTTTGCTCTAGCGATACCAAATTCTTCCCACCATTAGACCTTAATCTTGATGAACGACGATTTGGAATTACTTTTGAGCGATGGTTATGTCATGACACTACTCTTGTTATCAAGCCTAATGATTCAGACTCTACTGTAGTCTCTTTTCTTGCTTTGAATTCACCTACCACTAATGACATTACCATTTCTCTCTATAAAGGTAGACATTCTACTTGTAATCCCTATCCTATTTATAACTTTTTTGCATATCATCATTTGCCTTACCTATTATGCCTTTATCCTAGCCATTTCTTCTCTTACCATTCCCAAAACAATGTAAGAAACTTTATCTTATCCAAGGTGGTGTCAAGCAATGATTTATGAGATGGTGTATTGGAACTTAACTAAACATAGGCACTTGTCCAACCTCTATTAGGGAAATTTGTGGTTGGTTGTCAATGGGTCTTCAATGTTAAAGTGGGTATTAATGGTCAAGTGGATCGTTTGAGAGCTCGTCTTATGGACCAAAAGATATACCCAGATCTATGGATGTGATTATACTATTCTCCTCAGTAGCCAAAATGGCTTCAATTTGCCTTTTCTTAACCATGGCTCCCATGATACATTGACTCTTATTTAGTTAGATATTAAAAATGAATTTTACATGGTGATTTGGAGGAAAATATCTATATGGAGCAACTTCCTGAGTTCATTACTTAGGGAGAGTCTGGCCTTATGTGCAATTGCGAAAGTACTTATGTGGCCTTAAATATTATCCCCAAGCTTAGTTTTGTTAATTTGGTAAAGTTCTATAGTAGTTTGCAATGATTCATTGCGAGGTAGACTACTTTGTTTTCTTTAACTTCTCACCATCATAAAAATACATCTATCTTATGGTTTATGTGGATGATATTATGATTACAAGTGATGACTGGTATCAGAGCCAAGGTCACGAGTTCGATTCCCAGCGAGGCAATTGCTGAGGGGGAGATTATTGTTCGGTGTGTGGCTTCAATTGTCTCATGGCGGAGGCCCAGGTGGGTCAAGTCACAGTCGACTCGTGGCGCTTGGGCTACTACGATTAAGTAGAAAGAGTTATGCCCTGACTATTAATTATAGCTTTTGGCCTAGTGGTAAGTGCTCAATCCAACAATGACCAAGAAGGCATCAGGGCTTTAAAATAACACTTATTCCAGCATTTCCAAACTAAGGATTTAGAGCCTCTTCATTATTTCCTTAGGATTGAGGTAACTCAATCTAAGTTAAGAATTGTTTTTTCTCAAAGAAAGTAAGCCTTCAACATCTTGGAAGAGACATGTCTTCTTAATTGCAAACCAATCAATACTCTTATGGACCTGAATGTGAATCTTATCCCTAAGTAGGGGGCCTTATTATGATTTAATCAAATATCAAAGATCAAAAGGAAAATTAGATTATCTCACCATGACTTGAGTAAATATATCTTTTCTATTAGTATTGTAAGTCACTTCCTTAACTCTCTTTGTGAAAGTCATTGGCAAGAAGTTGTTCAAATCCTTTGATACATTAAAGGGTCACCCAAAAATAGACTTGTTTACACTAACAAAGGACACAATAACATTATTACATATTTAGATGCAAATTGGGCAAATGATGTAAGTAATAGGCGATCCACTTCATGCTAATGTGTTTTCATGGGTGGTAACCTTATCTCATGGGAGAATAAAAAGCAAAGTGTTGTTGTCATATCAAGTATAGAAGTAGAATATCGAGTCATGGCTCTGCCATATGCGAACTTTAATGGCAAAAACATTTACTTAAGGAGTTAAACTTTGTATAATTGGACCTATGGAGTTAATGTGTGATAATCAGTTAGCTTTATATTTCTCCTCTAATCTAGTTTTTCACGAGAGAACAAAGCATATAGAAGTTAACTGTCATTTTCTTAGAGAAAAAATCCTCCTTGACATCATCAAGACTTCATGTGTTTTCTCAAGGGATTAATTTGTTGACATCACTAAATCTTTACAATGCACTAGGATTGCATATATTTTAACAAGATGGATGTATATAATATATATGGTCCATATTAAAGTGGTGTTGAGATTATATTTAGGAACTTAATGAGATATTATTTCTTGTTTCCTTATTTCCTTAATTTCATTTAGTTTCCTTCGTTCCCTAATTATAATTCCTAAAGTTTAAGGATTGATTTTACCTTATGTATATAAATAAGCGTATTAATCAACTAGAAATAACAAGAAGAAATTAGTCCTCCCATCTCAAGAGTATTAATGTCAATTCTTACAACCTGTATGAACTATTAGCAACAATGGTTTGAAGAATTTAGAACATGTCAATGAGTATTTCCAACCCTTGTTGGGAGGCTTTCTCCATCTCTATCTTCTTTTCCAAACACTTGTCATTAGTCATTTTCTTATGTACAAAAGCAACTATTTCCAACCATTGTTGGAAGACCAGTGTATGACTCTTGTTCTAATGATGACAATAATGATGAGAGCCTTAGATTTGACAAAGTTAAAGAAGAATATAACAACAAAGACCACTTTGTATTAATAAAGGAAATATAATGACTAAAACTTGAGTTTTTAATGCATGGACTAATTCATAAGTATATTACATAGAGGAATTTATTAATAAAGTAGTATTAACTATAGGGACCAAAGCACGGGTTTCCTGTCACATCATCATCACACCAATGCCTCGTGTCAACCAAATCAATGTTGTTTGTCATGTCAGCGCCATGTGTTTGTCACATTAGCATCATCTGCTATGATACTAATGTTATTAACGATAAGAACCAAAACTTGACTTTTACACCAATGTAAAGACTAAAATTTACAATTTTTTCATGTAGGAACTAAAACTTAAAATTGTATAAATATAGAGACCAACTAAATAGTTAAACTATAAAACAATTATAGACCACAAACTCCTTGCTCCAAGGTTTAAACTTTGATTATGCACACGTAGTTAGTTTATTCGGAAAATTCTAACTTCCTTTTTCCTTTACGTTAACACATGTAACATTTCTCAGTTCTTTTTTTTTTTTTTTTTTTTTTAAAGGGTGTCCAAGGGGATGGCCTTTATAATTTCTTTTTCTAGACTTCCCAAGTACCTTGGATTAATCTTAGGGGTAGATTACTTGATCTCAATAACAACTAGTGAAGGCAATTAACATATTATGCATTAACATGTTGATGATAAGCCTATGGTTTCAAAGCCAACACATTTTTTTTTATAAGCTAAAATTTTTTATTAGAGATTGCAGCACAAGACGTGCTAACTTGCATGAGAACAAATAAAGAGCATGACCTCCTCACTATAATCCCTCCCCCACCTAAAAGATTATTTTAGAAATCCAAACCCACCAATACAACCAGACCCACCCATTCAACTTATACCCCAGAGTTGTTTTCAATCTCATACTCGTAGCTTCATCCACCCACTGAGCTTTTCATATAGACAGGCTTTTAAACACCAAAAGGCATGGTTTGTACACACATCGCCACTTGGCAGCCTCAATAACTTCCCATTCCTTTTCCATATGGCCATTCCCCACTGCGTGTTATTTTGCTGCAAAACCGTGTGGACTCATAACGTTGACAGTGTGCAGGATTCTCCATTCACACTAAAGCACCGATCAAATTGAACTTCCCTATACTTTATTACGTCCCAGACACTCCTGTTAAAATGGAGTAAATTATACTTTATCTCCTCGTAATTTTACCTTTTTTTCAACTTACATTTTTATGCTTTTTATACTTCTTTTTTTTTACATTACTGAACCTCTTTATTCCTTATATATATATATATATATATATATATAAGTTGAAAAAGTATGAACTATAAAATGATAAATATAATTTATCCAGTTATTTTTTAGACTCGTAATATGTTCTAACCTTGAAATTAATATCTCTCTTTGATCCTAATCAACTCCCTGTATAGAAATATATTCAAAGTAAATACTAAATGTCAAATGAATAACTACTCCGTGACATAATTAAACACGCTTGTCCTCACGTCAACGTGCTTTTATTTCAAATATCTGTCGTTATTTTCATATGCTTTTATACATCTTTAAAAGAAAATGGATAAAACATGTGATGTAATTTTTCTAAAATAATACTTGACATCATCATGCAATTACACTATATAATATAAAATTAGAGAGAGAAAGAGAGATATTTCTAATTTGTTTACAAACATTAAAGATAAAAAAATATAAAAAATAATTTACTTACAAACACAATTATTAAATATTAATATTTTCTACGTTGTTATAGTTTATATTTAATAAAAAATAAATTATATTAATATCCATAGTCTATATACTAATAATATGATGTATCTTATATTAATATTTAGCTTAAATATGTTTTCAGTCCCTGCAAGTATGGCTTTGTCGGATTTTAGTCCTTATAAAATTTTTTGTTAGTTTTAAGTCCCTAGCATTTTTAAGTGCTTTTTTTTAGTCCTTACCATTAATTATGGTTAATTAGTGCTGACATAACTAATAAAATAAAAAATATTAATTAAGATAATTAAGGTAATAAAGAATATTTTAAATTAAGATAATTAGATTATTTTTAAGTGCATAATTCAATTAAGTAATGTATTTATTATTTTATTTAAATAATTTAATTACATGCAAATTACTTTTATAATTTATTTTTAATTTTTAATATATTATGAACATTATTTTTATTTTTTTTAATATTATTCTTACTTTTCAATTCACTAATTTATTTTTAACAATATAATTTTTAAAAAAAATTATAATTTACACATGCTTATAATTTACTTTTAATACATTAAAAATTATAATTATATTTACTATTCATAATAATATATTAAAAGTAAATTATAAGCGTATAAGTAAATTAATTTTAAAAAATTACAATGTTAAAAGTAAATTAGTGAATTTGAAAAGTTAGAATAATATTAAAAACAATAAAAATCACTATTTATAATATATTAAAAATTGAAAATAAATTATAAAAGTAAATTATATGTAATTATCTTATTTATATAAAATAATAAATACATTACTAAATTGAATTATACACTTAAAAAAATCTAATTATATCTTAATTTAAAATATTCTTCATTACCTTAACTATCTTAATTAATATTCTTTATTTTGTTAATTATGTCAGCATTAAATTAACCATAGTTAATAGTAAGGACTAAAAAAAAATAGTAAAAAAATGTTAGAAATCTAAAACTAACAAAAAAATTTAGAATGACTAAAATAAGACAGAACCATATTTGCAGGAATTTAAAACATATTTAAGTCTTAATGTTTTAATGTTTCGATAATGAATTATACATGTCAATTTTCTATATAAACATAATTGTCTATAGTATACACACACACACTAACAAAGGTTAACTCAGCATTAAACCATATTAGAAATATCTTTTGTAGTGAAAGGAAGAAAAAAAAAAAGATTAAGAATTTTTTTTTTTATCAGTAACAGGAATCCATCTAGAAGGTAAATCATTCATTAATAGAAGTATTTGTTGTATTTTTTTTTATGTCAATAGGAGTTGGGAGACAAAGAGGGGTTAGACCAGATGTTTGACTCAAAAGGAAGTATAGTTTTAAATGACGGATGGTATTTGGAATAGTCTGCAGTCCACGTGCAGTTGTAAGGATTCTAAGCTAAATAATGAAGTTAGTTACGCCCGAAAAAAGTTAATCAAATCGAAACCTAAAACATATCTATCCCTCTGCGTATAACTTCCACGTATAGTCTAACAAGAATACCAAACTCTCTCAACGATTAATTTTCTGATGTAATTCCCACAATTTGTTATTTTGCATGTCACACAGACTTATATGTCAAAACTACTTTCCTTGAGTGAATACTATATATGCGTTGTACATGTTTTGATTTTTCTGTTAAACCAATTGAACATGTACATGCACGGCTTGATTAATTATTAAATTATTATTTGTTTTTTCTAAAAGCACTTAATGTCAATTGGGTACTCGTTTATATACATGCACTCTCTAACACAGTCTAATGGCAAAGTGTTTCACGTTTTGTTATTGATGTCACATATAAGACATGCCCATTTGTAGAAAAATAGGAAACCATCCCTTGTCAATGTAATTCCATTAGTAAATACATAAAATATGGAAAATAAGCACGCTTGGTGGGTTATAAGTAGACGTTGTAGGTTAGAAACTTGGAAAGATGTTGAAAGCGGAACCAAACTCGCTCCTCTAAGCAACCTTTTTTCTCTCCCCCACACATCATATATGTGTGTGTATATATGTGTATATATATTATTTTAATTAACTATATCTTTGTGTATTACTTATAAGAGGGTTTGTTAGCCAAGACGTTTGCATCAATCGCAGGTGTAAGAGGTTTGTCCAATCCCTCCAACTCTCTAACGGAAAACACTTTCCCATCTTCCCCCACCATATATTCTCTTCCTGTGTCCCTTTCCACTCCCATGTCTTTATTGTTAGTTTCTTATCTCCTCTTATCTCTCTATTAATACTCCTCCCTCTTATTGCTTCAATATTCTTTACTCATCATAGCTTAGTTAAAGGAAGATATATAGATCAAACCAGAGGGAGAGGACCAAAAGGGTAGGGAAAATAATATACCCAATTCTTGAATTAGGGTTTGCCTATTCTTTCTTTGTGTTTTTACTTGGTTTTAGTTTCTAGGAAGAGATAATATGTGCAGTAGAGGCCATTGGAGGCCAGCTGAGGATGAGAAACTTCGAGAATTGGTGGAACGCTATGGACCTCATAATTGGAACGCCATAGCTGAGAAGCTCCGAGGAAGATCAGGTGAAATGATCATGTCATATATTATCTTCTTATTCATCTTCTTCTTGCAACAAATTTTTATCCATTCAAATCAAATAATTATTTGATTAAAAAATATTACGGTATCGATCGAGCAAATATGAAAAGGTTAGCACTACCTAACTCATTAAACTTTGTTGTAGTGATTGTGATAATAGCTAAACTTCATAATTGATAATTATAATTGCTTTATAGTGAAAAATTTTCATCGAAACTACACATATAGGTGGGGGGGTTTGTGAATAAAATTTTGGGATAAAGGGATGATGTTACACTCTAAGATAAGAAAATCTTTGATTTGCTCTACTTGACAAATCCATTAATTAGTTACACAAAGGAGTTTGAGGAAAATAGCTACTAATTATGTAATAATTAAGTAGCTAATATATATGAGGTTGTCTAACTTATTCCAAGTAAAAATAGAGTTAAACAACTTTATTAAAAATGATTGGTGTAATTTTCTATGTGCTTAAAGATGGTTGGTACAACATAAAAATTACATCAATTATCTTTAATGAAATTGTTTAACCCAATTTTACTTGGAGTAAGTTAGACAACCCCAATATATATTAACAAAGATTGAAGATTTTTCTAACTATAAATAGATTTCTTATATTATGTATAAACATCTAATATCTAGGCATATCAAGTGAAAGAAACTACCATGAATTTGTAAGTTTGTGAAGTTTAATTATAACATATAATTAAGCTAACCATCAATTGTTGTGCAGGGAAAAGCTGTAGGTTGAGATGGTTCAATCAATTGGACCCAAGAATAAACAGAAGTCCTTTCACTGAGGAAGAAGAAGAGCGTCTTCTAGCTTCTCACCAGATTCATGGTAATAGATGGGCTGTAATTGCAAGACACTTCCCAGGACGAACTGATAACGCTGTCAAAAATCATTGGCATGTGATGATGGCAAGGATTCGGAGAGAAAGGTCCAAAGTTTATAATACAAAACAGCCACTTTTTTCTCCAAACCTGCAGGACGACCTTGAGACAAATTTTGAGACTATCCCTTCTTTTGTTGAGAAGTATTATGAAAAGTACAGCAATCCGTGTGTCACACATAGCCCTTTTCAGTTTCCCACGAAGTTTTACTTTCAAGATCCAAGTTCTGGTTCCACGGTTCCTCGAGGTACATGCATTTCATGCTTTCTAGCTACAACTTCATTAATTAATGACTAATTTCTTTACAAAAAAATAATGTTATATACTAACCAGAAAAAAAAAAGAGTAGTACTTAAGTTTAGTCTCATTAATATAGGTTTTGTCTGATAAAAATTAAATAGTTAATACACACATTATAAGGGTGTGTTTGACAAAACTAACTTAGTATAAGTTTGCTAAAAACTTATAAGCTAGTTGAAAGCTTATAAGTTATAAGCTAAGAACTGAAAAAATGAAAACTTATAAGCTAACTGACTGAATTAAAAGTGTTTGATGATATTAGTCAATAAGTTAGATGATAAATATAAAATGACATAAAAGAACATAAAGAAAGGATTTCAAGTGAATTAGTGGGAATAAAAATAGAAGGAAAAAAAAATAGTAACTAGTAAGCTATAAAATTGTTGAAATAGCTTATAAAAATAAGTTAAAAACTACTTAAATTAAACTTGTATATCAAACAAACTTATTTTGATCAAACCAACTTATAAGTTAGTGATCAAACCAGCTTTTATGTTACTAAAGTGATCTCCTAAACACACTATAAGTTTATGATTTTAATATAATGTACTAGTGGAATGAAAATATCTATTAATATAATGCATCATACTATTAACATAAATTTACAATATCTATGCTAACAAATTCATTTTAATATTAGACAAAGACTATATTCACAAATTAAGACAAGTTTAATATAACTTGTTAGTATATGAGATTTTTTATTTATATATAATTGTGCGTATATTTTACATTAATCATGCATTGACCAAAAGTACAACATATTTTTTCCCCATTGGGTGATGAGTTAATAATGAAAATCTTTGTTTGATAATATTCCAGACAAGAGTCAATCAGTAGAGTTCTATGATTTTCTTCAAGTAAATACCGATTCCAATAAAAGTGAAGTGACAGACAATGCCAGAAGAGAAGACGAGGAAGTCAGTCAAGATGCTGCGGGACAGAAGAATAAGGACAACGGTGTTCCATTCATTGATTTTTTGTCTACTGGAAGCTGCTAACATAATTGCCGATTCGTAATTTCGTATGATCAATTGAGCCTGACTTGAGAACAAAATTAATCTCGACGTAGATCCATTAATGTAACTACCTACTGCATTCACAAACAGTAACGTATTTAAGGATACATGTACATTTATAACAAGTAAAAAAAAAACTGCTTGTAAGAAGCTCCATGCATCAAAAATCAAAACATTTGTATCATGTAAACGGAAGAAAATTAGAAATGCTATAGATATTTGCATCTTTAAAGATTTAATGTTCTGAAATCCACTTGGATTATAACTTGAAGGAATGCGGAGATCATGTGGGATCGGGTACTATTTACATTATTGTTGTTGCTCTAGCCAGGTCGTAGGCAGAGATTGATAGATTGACAGCAAATTGTGTGTGTGAGAGAGTTATAGAGAGAGAGAGAGAGAACAATTTGATGAGTTGTGAATATTATTTTTCCTTCATCATCAAGTTCTTAAATCAAATAATGAATGAGAATGAATTTTCTTCAATTCAATAACATATTCTAATTAATGAAAGTTACTCAATGTTAAAAAATATATATATATATATATATATATATATATATATATTACATATTTTATTTGAATTGAGAAATTGATAATAAGAATATAAACAACAAAATCTAAATTTTGTCCTCATAACTTTCTCCTTAGGAAGAAATTAAATTAGATTTACTTAATTTGTTATAGTTTGGGGTGTTAATAATTAATAAAGTCAAACTGATGTAATTAAGAGAAATTCAAAACCAAATTAAACTGATTAAATTAAATTAAAATCTCATATCTTTAGAATAGTTAAATCTTTGTATTTCTTTTTTCCCTTGAAAATGGCACTGTCGTTTTAGTTCTCATATATTTATATTTTTAATTTCTACATAAATTATGTACATTGTTTTTAAAATTTTTTTTATCTTTTAATTAATTTATATCTCTTATATTTTATTCAAATTTAAAAATACTTGTATAATATATAAAATACTTGGTAGTTGTAATAAAATTATACTAGTTAGTTACAGACTGAGGATTAGTTTATATATAGTTGGCTCATAAGATCAAAGTTTGTGAGTATATCTCAAGATCTTTCTGAAAAACTAAACATCCTACTTATGGTGGTTAAAAAAAATCACTAATCAACAAGAGACTCTAAAGTCTAAAGAGCTAATGGTCAATCAATTATGTGAGTCAATCCCTCCTAGCTCATATAGATATTGATTGTATATATAATGGGATAAAATTCCTCTAAACCAAGTTTATATTTTAAAGTGAATAAACAAGAGTATACTTATTTTATAATTTAATAAAATGTATCGTGGTTTTAATTCACTAAAATTTAATGACAAATACATTTTTGTTAACTCATTATAAAGAATGAATAACTCATTTTGACCATTTTTTTATGTATATGTCTTTTATTGGTAAAAGTAAATGTACCTTGAATAAAAGGCGAACATGTGTAAATAATTAAAGCCAAAGTCAAAACGAAATTAGATTTGTATGCCCCCTTACGTTTTGTTTAGGAAATTAGCAAGGAATGTTTGAAAATTAGACAAACATGAAAAAGATGGATAGATGGGGAAGTTTTCTCCTTTTATTTTAATGATTAATAAGGGAAAGAAAGAATATGGTAAAAGATATAATAGTAACTATGATATTATCCAAAACCATATATCCAAAAAGACAAATTTGGATTTTTTAATCAACTTGTTTTGAAAATAACTAACATGAATGAGATTTTATATATATATATATACACACACACACACACACACACTTTTTTCTTTATTATTGTCACTCCGCCTTTATTGTGAAAAAAAAAAGGATTATTTTTTTATCATAGAATGATGCAAGTGTAGTCTAAAAAAAGGAGTGTAAAATTAATGATGTTTAATTATTTTTAGAAGAATATTAATAGAGAAAATAGGTATAACTAGTGACTAATTAATATTTAAAGACATTTTCGTTTAATAAAATATTTGCCATAAATTAATTTTCTTGCTATTTCAAATAAGACGGACAGGCAAAGATATTAATCACTAATAGTTTAAGGGGTGTTGGAATCCTAGCCAAAAAAAAAAAAAGAACCAAAAACCTCTATAAATGACAATTTTTAAAAAATCAAAGTGTTATCTTCCTCTTTATCCAAAACTAAAGGTAATAAGAGAATGAGAATTTTGAGATGGTTGCTTCATATTCTCTCTATTTTTTTTACAAATTTTTAAATTATTAAATAACTAATATTTTAGTATGTATATTTTACATGGTAAATGTTTATTTTTATATAATTAAATTTTATAATACATAAATATTTTTAAATATATAAATTATATTATAATTAGAATTTATAATAAATTAAATTTTTGAATATATAAATTATATTTTAAATTTATAATTAACAATTTTCATTGTGATATAAAGTTATTTTCAATTATTGACAATTTCTTATAAAAAAATTATTCAAATTCAATTTAAAAATGGAAATAAAATAGAGTAGATTGAAAGAAATAAGTGCTTAGACACATTAAGTATACAGATAAAGACATAATAAAACAATTTGAGATAGTTGGAAAAAAAATTGCTAGTTGCAAAGATAGTATGTAAAATATACCTCTAAAGAAGAGAAGAGAAGGAATATTGAAAATGTCTAATTGAAACAGTGTCATATTGAAAAAGGTGAAAATCTCATTATCCAAATTGTGGATTATTTTTTCGATAGAGACCACAAGTATCCCTCACTAAAGGCATCTTGTTCGAGCTAGGTAGAACATTATAGGTGTTGCCAAAACTCTTCTTTTAAGTATTTGACTTTACAGCCATCTTATTCAAGCTGAGTAGAACTATTATGAGCGGCAAAACTTTCCTTTTAAGTATTTGTAGTTGTTGCATACCCAGGATCGAACTCGAAACTACTAATTAAGTTAAAATAACCCTATACCATTTGATCCAAGCCCTTGGTGGTCAAAATTGTGTATTAAAATCTACTCCCTCCTATCCTTTATATAAGAAACAAATGAGTGTATTTTTTTTGTCCTAATATAAGAAACATGGACCCACTTTTAAATGTATTAATCACTAATTCTCTTTTATGCCCTTAATTTATTGTGAAATTTATTAATGAGACACTTACTCATTCTCTTTGCAAGTGGATGCATCCATTAGTCTATTAACAATATAAGTCACATTCATTGGTAAAAATAATTGTTTTTTGAATTACGTATAGTGTCATTGAATATAACCACTACTTAAATCATTTAATTCTATAGATATTTCTGGAATAAAATTTAAATTTATGACATTGATTAAAATTAACTAACTTAACTACTTTTATTAATCTTAATGAATTAGTTATTTGTTTTTTATATAAAGGACTGGAGAGAGTATAATATAAAAGTAAATTAAAGAAATTATTCTAGTTGCTAGCTGAGAACTACTATTCTCACCCCATTTTTTGTTGATTTCATCCTATATTTTGTTTGTTTTTTTTTTTTTGAAATTACTCTTGACAAAAACATGTTTTTGTTATACAAAATACACAATAAAAATGTGTTTTTGTTGTGTTAAGGGGCATGGCCTCCATATACAATGAAAACACATTTTTGCTGTGAGTGTTGCACAATAAAAGCATGTTTTTGTTGTGTATGAAAGCCACAACCCCTCCTTGTGTATGATTCCCAAATGGATAACGAAAATATATCTTCGTTGTGTATTCCATATACATTCATAATAGAAACACGTTTTCGTTGTGTACTTTAGATACATACATAACATAAACATGTTTCCGTTGTATATTTCTAATTTAATTGTTTATATTTTTAAAATTAAATTTTTTTACACACAGCTTTTAATGATTTACTGACGCGTAAACAAGGCACTCGTTTTTAGTGTGATGTAAACCCTTGATTTTCTATGTGAAATCTCGATAGTTACTTTTTCTGACGCACAAGATAATGCTTTTAATGGGTCATTGACATGTGAACAGAGCCTTGGTTTTAATTGGTGCGATCTAGACCCTTGTTTTATTGTGTGCAATCTAAACCACTTTTTCTAACACATAAGTCAAATCTTTTAATGATTCACTTGACGCGTGAATAGGGAACACAGTTTGAATTGATGCAATCTGGACCCTTGATTTATTTAGTGCAATCTCAATTGTTTCTTTTTTCTAACACACTAGATAAAGCTTTTAATCACTCACTAATGTGTGAACAATATATGCACTAGTATAGGAGAGATGTACTCTGAAGCACTACATTGCCTTCACATTCACTATTTTTCATTTGTCCAATTTTCCAACCATCTTCATTTCATATTTTTTCTATCCAAAGAAGATAGATTCATTCCTTGCTATTGTGTATTACGATGGTCATATGACAACAACTTGAAAAATGCTTGGTAAGATAATGGAATTGTGATTCCGTTGTGTATTTGTGCATACATACACAAACGAAATCATGATTCTATTATGTATTTGTACACATTAGAATCATAATTCCATTGAATCTAAAAAAAATGATAAATATATATATAAACTCACCATGACGAGAATGAGAATGTGGTGGAGGAAGGCGATGGTCTTCAATTGTGACAGTCCTCAATGACGGCGACAGCGAAGGGAGATAGTGGTGTGAAAGAGAGAAGGTAACAGGAAGAGGAAGGGATAAAGATGAGAGGTGTGAGAAATACGGGAAGGAGATGGGGTGTGGGGAATTTAAATGGGAGGAACAAAGTTGTATTTATATTTCTTTTTGAAAAAGTAAGGGGCAAAGAGAGGGGGGAAGGTGGGAATAGTAAGAACCTAGACTCCCTACAATTAAAAAGTAACTATAGGGCCCTAAAGTTATGATCCGATGGCTCCAAAAAAATTTAAGTTGTATTTATTGTAATTATTTAATGTATAATAATTAATTTTTGCAGTTAGGATTTCATGCAGTCACTTTTGTCATTGCAGAGAATCCATTTACAAATAGCAAGGCCTTGCTAACCTCACTAGATTCAGTTCACCTTGTTCAGTTGGCATAACTGACATTGCATAGATCCTGTTTATTTTGTCATTAAAAAATTAATTCTCATTTTTTAACGGAAAAGCACATGATTCAATAAGATTAAATTGGACATACTTCTGAGTCATTTTAATATAACGATTAATAATTTTACCAATTTTTAAAACAAATAAACCAATAGTTAGTAACTTCTTTCTCTCTCTCACACACACACAATGTAGCCTATGAGTAGGAATCAATCATTGTAGAAGATTTTGAAGTAAAAGAATAATATGTGGAAGAGTTGTTTCCCCTTTCTCTTAATATGTATGTTATTTTCATGAGAAAGCATAACTTCTATATAATTCGATATTCTAGTTTTGTTGTTGCTTGAAATATAGTTTATATGTTTGAATTTCCTTTACATATCTCCATTTGATATTAAAACACATGCTTATATTAGTCCATAAAAAATTCTCTAAATTGACATAATTGGAGGAGTACCTATACAAATAATTTATGATTGAAAAACTATTAATAAAAATTAAACGAAAGATTTTTAGTTAACATTATTAATCTTACCACTCAACATTAATTGTTCATGGAAAATTATTTAAAATTAAAGGTTTACGAAAAAATAAAATCATATTTAGAACCCTGCAAATACTAAAAAAAAAACACCCGTTTAATTAGCTTTTATTCACTAGTGCAAAAAACACATACAATGTCAGCTTTTTACATCAGTTCAATTAGAATCGATGTTAAAAAAAAAATCAATGACATTTTTGTAAATATAAGCAAAGTTTTTACATCGATTATCCACTTAACCAATGTAAAAACTGCTTTCTACATCAATAAAGCTTTTAATGATGTCGAAAGTAGTTTTTTATATCAGTTAAGTAGATAATAGATGTAAAATGACTTTCAAGGTGTTTAAAATGCATGTAGCCCCCGCAATAAGGAACAACAAGGGTTTTGACAACGCTCTCTGCCCCACTCCCTCCACTCCTACATCATCACCCTCATCGTCACCGTCGTTGTTGACTCCATCATCGACGTCACCATCTTTGACTCCCCTTTCTTTATCCTCATCGACAACCCACATGCCTTGAAGATCTAGCCATTGACAGTAGCTGTGGACCTTCATGATCATGCACATCCTGCCACCGTGGACGCCAGCACTGCTACACCTAAGGTAAGTCATTTTTTCCAACTCCGTTAATATTGCTTTGTTGTGTAAAAACCATTTCAAATTTGACCCAAACTCATAGGTTTTGTGATTGGTTGGAATAGTCTGTGATTTTTTTCTTTGTACTAGTTCCTGTTGATCATGGTATATAAATAATTTATCTAAGGATATTTATTTGAATTGTAAGACAACTATTGAAGATTGTGATTGTGATATGTTTGCATAATTGGCCACATAGAACTTAATTTGGCCTTGTGTGATGTCCTTGGTTATTGATTGGATTGTAGGATAGTTTTACATGTTGTATATATTGTATTAATTGAATAGATGTAAAATATGGAAAAGTACTAGAAAACAAAGGAAATGATGTTAGAATTTTTATAGAATAAGCATGGCCATATAGAGCTTAGTTGGGCGCCTTGTGAATTTTTAATATTTGTTAATTTTAATTGTATTACTCTTGCGGATGTCGAATATGCATCCTACAACCAATATGTACCCCACCATACTAATTAAACAAGAAAGCATTTTTTTTCTTGTTTTATTCTTTTTGGGAACGCAAAATTGTTTCTTTTCCTCTCTTGCTCTCTTGTCCCTGTTAGTTATGCGTCCTACAAATAAAATGAGGCTAGTGATACATTCCAAACAAGAAAGTATTTTTCTTGTTTTTTCCTTTTCCAAACGCAAAATTGATTTTTTTTCCTCTCAAGTGATCGATGGAGAATGCAAAGTCACGAATCCGTTCTTTGCTCTCTCATAGTTAGGATTGAAAAAATAATAGTTAAAGGACCAATTGTATAGGCTTTCCATTTTCAAATTTATCACCAAAATATCTAATTTCAGAATGAAGCAATAAATAGTTCAATAATCAATAACTTTCCCTTTCAATAAATTTTTTAGTATTTTGTTTTAACCTTGGAAGTAAAATCAAGTGGTAGGTCATAGGATCCTCTACCCTTTTTTCCACCATTGTCGCCTGCATCTTCATGAATTTAAGGAAGTCCAACTCATAATAGCTAAAGGGCACACTATAAAATTGTTAAAACATGACACAACCGAGAACTTATCACTTTGAACCTTATACGGCACATTTGCTACTTTGCGCTTAGCAATCACTCTTTTAAGCTTTTCAATTCAGCCTTCAAGATCATAGGATACTATAACCTCTTTCCAACACAACTATCATATATGCCTCCTTCCTTAGCTTGGCTTTGATTTACTTCCACTCAGTCAACCAAGGTCAGCTCATGGTGAGTTGAATGGACACATTGTGAAAGCAATCACATCCAAGTAAGGAAGCTTTGCCAGAATTTGATACTTTTGATGCAAAAGAACAAATTGAGAACCTTGAAAGAGTGCTTGCTTAATATGCTCTTTTTTGTAAATTTTTCTTATTTTATAGCTTTTTAATTTTCTACTCTTTTCTATATTGTTTGCAAAATATACTAAAAATGTCTTCCTATATTACTTGACATTTGTAGAGGCAAGTTTTTGTGGTGATATTGGTTTAAAGCAATGGATTAAATGAAATGTTAGCTTCTATTTAGGTCAAATAGAATGTCCTCTCACTCTATTTGTCCCATTTGTTTGAGACCAATATTGCCACTAAGACTTGTCTCCGCAATGCCCTACAATATAGGAAGACATTATTAGTAGATCTTGCAACCAATATAGAAAAGTAGAATTTTAAAGAAGTTATATTTATAAGATTAATTTTCATAACAAAGTCTAGTGGACAATCACTCTTTCAAGGTTTTCAATTTGTCCTTATACATCAAAAATATCAAATCATGACAAGACTTTCTTACTTGAATTTGATTGCTTTTACTGTGTGTCATTCAGCTCATCATGAGCTACCCTTCAATAAGGAAGGAGACATATATGACGGTTGTGTTGGAAGAGGGTGTGATATCTTATGATCTTGAAGGCTAGATTGAGAAACTTAAAAGAGAGATTGCTAGGCTCAAGTAACACAAATGTGTCAAATAAGGTTTGAACTAATAAATTCCTACAATAATGTCATGTTTCAATAATTTTACTGTGTATCATTTAGCCATTATGAGTTGGCCTTTTGAGGCCTCATAAAGACGTGCTGCAATGATGGAAAAAGAATGGAGGATCTTATGACCCACACCTAGTTTTACCTCCAAGTTTAAAACAGAACAAGGAGAGAACTTTGTTAAAAAGAAAAAGTTGTCAATTATTGAACAATTTAGTGCATTCACTTAAATTAAATGTTTTGGTCATGAATAACTTGAAAATAAAAAGGCTTATACTATTGATCCTTTAACTATTGTTTTTTCTAACACTGACACCTTGCGACTCATCATTCTCCATTGATCACTCCCCTTTGTTGTTTTAACTAACATTTTATCCTCTTATGAACCTGCAGATGTTCAACAATCCACATCCATCATTTGACTCTGACTTGGATTACATCCTCACATATGTATTTAGGTAGTTTATAATTGTATTTTAAGTACTTTAAAATTATATTTTCTTATTAGTTGCAGATTAAATTTATATGTTTGTTTCAAATGTATCTAGGAGGTAGTTTATAATTAGTTTTAGATGAAATTTATATATGTTTAGAATGGATTTAGGGACATTACAATTGTTTGAATTGTGTTTAGGAGGTACCTTATTATTATGTTTTAATGTATTTCGAATTTAGCATACTCTTATATGATTGTATCGTACATTGTCTGCCTAGCTGTGTTTTTATTTTACAACAGACAATATATTAAAAAAATATGACTTTTTACATTGGTTATGGCCTTAACCGATGTAGAAAGTTTCTATCTTGGTTAAAACCTCAATCGATGTAAAAAGTCACTTTATACACATAAAAATCGACTTTCTACATTGGTTAAAGGTTGAGTCGATGTGACCTTTCTACATCAGTTCATATTGGAACCGATGTAAAAAGTCTTTTTTATGTCGGTTCATAGTCCAATGTAAAAATGCCTCACTTTTTACATCGACGAGATCAACATTAGTTCATGAATCAATATAGAATCCCCGAATTAACTGATTTTAAGTGATTGATATAATTTCTCTTCTTTCCAATAAAAATTAACATACTAATATACATATAACAAGTTTACTCTAACAATGTAATATATATTAAACTTACTAGGATTGGCCTGCTAGTAAAGAGTGGAAGTAATTTATACAAGGTCCTAAGTTCAAACTTTGTTGTCACTATTGTGTACAAAAAAAATAATATATATTAATTATTCTAACATTTTTTTATTAGTAGGCTTAATTGCACATTATACCACCTAATTATTTTAGTTGCACATTTTGCCGCCCAACTTTCAAAATTCTGTGCATTTTGCCACTCTCTTGTTGACTACTAATGTGACAATTTTGACCATTGACGTGACAATCAATAGTCAACTGGCCACATAAGTAGTCAACCTACCACATCAGCGGTCAAAATTGTTACATCAGCGGTCAACTAATGAGGGTGGCAAAATGTGCGAAATTTTAAAAGTTGGGCGGCAAAATATGCAACTAAAATAATTGGGTGGCAAAATATGAGAAATTTTGAAAGTTGAGTGACAAAATATGCAATTAAAATAGTTATGTGGCAAAATTCGCAAATCATAAAAGATAGATAACAAAATGTGTAATTATGTCTTATTAGTAAATTAACTCTTTTTTTTGTCGTGAAGAAGGGCATGTGATGCTAACAAGCAGGACAAATAAGTTTTGTTGAAGTCCATCGCCATTTCCATTGTTGTTCATTATAGCAACACACACACTGACAAGCATATTAAGCAAAATTTTTGGTAGTTTAACAAATGCGGGTTCTATCGTAGGAATATCCCTAAAACACACTGATATATGTTTAACTTGTACTTGATATGTTTGAACATTGTTGTTTAATAGATCCATTGAACCTACACTTGATATGTTTATATACGCCATTTCAATGGTGTAGAATATCTGTGCAACTAAATGGATAAAAATCACCATCTGATTGTCTTTGTCGTTTTATCGTTAAGGGCGAAGTCTCATGATTTATAGGAAAAAAAAGATAACAACAAGGAATGCACAAACATTTAAATAGTTTAAGACTTAAATATGATTATTTTTATCTCCCAAAATATCATAAATTTTGACAAGGGTCAACTTTCCGCATCCAACAGTTGTTCTTTTTAATGTTTTACCACCTGCTCTTTCCCATGCGAACCACTTGTAGCTTTTCTAGTTTAGACAAAAATTGTTCTCTTGTAGTTTTTTGTTAAAACTATAATTTTAAATTTCTACAAAATTAAAATTGCTATTTCTCGCCAATATAATATGAGCTCGGCGGTGCTGAACCCTACAATGTTGGTTTTTTATTTTGATCAAGCTGAACAAAAATTATTATCAACCCAAATAAACCATTAACTTAGTTTTTCAAGTATTATTCTCTTTCATATATAGTCTGTAAAGTAATAAAATTATATAAGTAATTCTTCAGTATTAAACATCCATTTGTTTAGTTCCTAAATTAGTATATTTTACTAACATTTAAAGAGCAATTTATTGAATTTTTCAATACTTAGAGAACTATTTATTATAATTTATAATACTTGAAAGATTACTTATATAATTTTTTTACTTCAAAGACTATTTGGGAGAGAATAATACTTTAGAAATAAAATTGAAGATTTATCCTTATCAACCCATGCTCAAATCCACCCAACTAAACCTTATTCTTTCAAATCTTTAGGCCAAAGCTTCTTTCATCACCTTCTGACTTAATTGCAAAATAAAGACACAAAAATGTGGTTGATTGAGGTGAGAACAAAAAGAAAATGAAACATCCTTACCATATGAGAAATGCTAACTATACATTCTCTAACACATCTTTTTGTTATTAGTTGAAATTTATTAGAAATTACAAAATCATAAAAGATAATCATTAAATAAGATATGAGACTCACACAATTTTATAATTTTCAATAAATTTCAACTAATGAGTGTGTATTCAAAAAAATGTGTCAAAGAATATGTTATTAACATTTCTTTACTGTTTTTGGTGATTGTGAAGAGGGAATATACTAAAGGTGAGACAAAATGAAATGGGGCCTTTTTAGTCTTGGTAAAATTAGATATGAAGTCAAAAGACCGGTACAATGCGTACTAGAAGGGCTGCAAAGCAAATTGGAAAGCATGATTATTTGAACGTTTTTATTTTGAAATTCTTTGGACATCAGGTATGTCTTTTTAAACTCTTTTTTTGCGGATTGTTTCTCAACTGCTTGGTTAGATTTGGCCTGTAGTCTGAACTTGTAAATAGAAACGAAAGTTTCCAAGTATGTCTTAGACATCAGGTATGTCATTTCAACACATTTTGGCTTATTGTTTCTCAACTGCTTGGTTAGCTTTAGCCTCTGGTATGAAATTGTATTTGGCAATAAAGTTTGATGCTATATTTGATGATTGAATACGTGAAGCATTTTCTGTCTCAAAATAAGTACTCGCGGATAATATCTGATAATGTTTCTAATACTTTTCTTGTAGAGACGCCCCAAATGTGTTGCAATTTGGATTTGCCACAATCCCTATGGAAAACAAAATGTTTTGACACACAGAAAATTGACATGTTAAAGAACGTTCAAAAGGACCAAAAAGTATTGCAAGAGTTTGGTTAAGAGATGGTAATACACAGACGTTATCCCCAAAAGCACCTTTTGCTATCTAACAAGTTGCTCTAGAAGCTAGAAACCCCCCAACCCAGCTTCCCTTATAGTACACAAAAGAACTGCAAAATTACTATACTTTTCTACAAAACGCCCTATGAAATGAAGACAATAGCTCTAGTGGACTTGAGAGGTCAAAATGCCTACTCACACTTAACGGATCGATAAATGTGACGGACAAAGAGCAAAGCAGCACGGAATCCAACAGTTCCAAGCATTAAGAAGAAACCATAGCATATACAGGCCATGTAACCAAAGAAAAACGAGGTCTGCATGAATCCAGACATGTCGGAGCGTGCATAGTAGTAATACAGACAATAGGCATAGATAAATAACCCAGTTGAACCACCACATAGGAATGATCTGCAAGGAAAATAAGAACATAGGTCAAGTGAACAGGTAATAAATTTCACTTAAACTCAAGCCTCATGGTATGGAACTCCATGTGATCCATTTTGAAAATGCAAGTCCCAAAAATTAAAAAAAAAAGTCAAAATAATATAATAGTCAGCAGAGATGTATAAAGCAACAAAGCCTGCGCTCTTCAGAATCCACTTTTTTCCTAAAGAACAGTGGCAATGTGGCATTAAGGTCCAGATATATAGAGACACACATAAAACCATGAAAGCAAGAATATTAATTCAAGCTTGTTCATGAGTCAGCCACTTAACAAACCATCAGTAAAGAATTAGCCAATTCAGTTATGAAGTCCCAAAGTTGGAAGTAACTTGTCAAAAACAATATTACCAATGATCTCATCATAACTCATTTTTATTTGAAATGCCTTAATATCTGTTAATAAAGAGATTTTAAAAAATTATCCTAGTATTTCATACTTACCATTACAGTAGCATCTGGAAGAGCATCTACGGGATTTATCTAGGTTTTATCATATCACATGAAAACATACAGAGGTGTTTGGTTAAGTTTATGAAAATGGCATATGACCTTCTTAAGCCCTTTTTAACTTAAAGGTGAAGTTTATCAAAATAAGTTCATATAATAAGCTCTTACTTAATAAGATCTCAATTAAGTTATTTTGCCCAAATGCACCCATAATCCAATATTAATCAACATACACAAGTTATATCATACAAGAACCTAGCAGCTAATTCAGGAATCTGTTGATATCTCATATTCACTACCTAGCCACAAGGAATATAAACATCGAGCCATTAGAAACAAGAAAGAAATTTGTGATAAATAGTGATTTCATACCTCCACCACCACTCATGATCCTCAGCAGCAAGCTGGAAGTATGTCAATGCCACAGTGATGAAAGCAGTAACAATCAAGAGAATGATGAAGACAATGAACAAGATGCTGTAAATTGTGTAAATTCTGTGGCCCCAAACACTAGCAAATATATAGTAAAGTTCAATGTATATAGCACTGAAAGGTAAAAACCCTGCCATTGCCATCTGAGGAATTGTTCCACGATACCATGGCAGAGGTGGAATCTCCCTTGGATATTTAGTTGTGCGGCAGGGAGCTTGAAATTCAGCCTTGCTATTCTTCCCAGCAATCCCTCCCAATACAAGCAAAGGAGATGTAACAAGTGTCCATATGAGAACTATAACCACAATAGTCCCAAATGGGAGGGCAGCAGTAGCCTTGTAAGCAATTGCAACAGTGTTCAGAAAGCAGAACGTCAGAAACAGAGGTCCACAGAAAAGGCATCCAGTCAACAGCAGATTCCTAACCTGTCATAACAAAATGGCAACAATAAAACCACCAAGGCTAAGCTCACAAAACAAATGCAACTTCAATGAGCACAACACCAAATAGCAGAGAAAAAATTCACGAGCAAATACCCAGTTTGTTCCTTCCAACTGACAATAGAATGAAGTTGCAGTATATCCAGCAATCCCTGAAGTAAGTGCATATATGACAACAAGTGCAGTAAACAGCGCCCCTCGATTGTATGGATAAAACACACCAACAAGCGCCAAAATGAATATGAACACTGTACTGCACACCACGCATTAACACAACTAATTAAGCTAAATTAACAAACAAAACATCACAATTCAATTTTCCCAAAACAACCTACGCTGATAGACACATTTCAAACAGGCCAGAACAAACTCACAGGGTAAACAACTGAGTACCAGATCCAAGCACAGCTGCAAACAGAGACTTAAACTCGGGAAACCTGAACACATCCCCATGGATATATTTCCACCCAGTTTCTTCCTGATCCTCCGCAGACTCCTCATCATGCGCATACCTATTCACAATTCAAAGAAAAGCAACATCCATAATCCATCCCAAACAAATAAACAACAACCAAGGTTTTTAAAAATAGTTCACAACCACAATTTCAGCCACAAAATCAAAGTTTTTTAGGTCTTCTCAACCTACAATTGTGGCCACATTTATTTGTGATTTCCTGCAATATCATGGATTGCAACAAAACCGCAATTGCAATTGTGGCCGCATTTGTCCATAATTTCCTACAATATCAAGAAATGCAACAAAACCATGACTACAATTGTGGTAGCATTTGTCCACAATTTCCTACCATGTTAAGGATTGCGACAAAACCGCGACTACAATCGTGGCTGCATTTGTCTGCAATTTCCACAATATCAAAGATTCCAACAAAACTGCAACTGCAATTGTGGCCACATTTGTCTACAATTTCCAGCAATATCCAACCATTGTGACAAAACCATGACCACATCTGTTTGCAATTTCCCACAATATCAGAAATTGCAATGAAATTGCGACCGTGACCATAATTTAAAACCTCATAAACTGCATACAATGTTCCAAATCGCGATCCGCAACAGCAATTTAAAACCTCATCACATGAAAAGAACTAATCTCACATACTTGACAAAATCGTTCTTGAGCACCCTCATCAAAATGGTGGCAAGGAACCCTGTCAAAAGCAACACCGTCACACACGAGTTAATAATCGAGAACCAGTGGATTTCCAGGTGATGCGGCAGTGACGACGACTGTGAGTACTTATCCATCCTTTTCTCGAACGGCGTGTTGGTCTCCTTCCACTTGGCCGTGTACAAAAACTCCGCCTCGACCTCCACAGTCCTCTGTGAGATCCACGAGCGCATTGGGATCCATGCGCACATTGATCTCGATGACCCTGTCCTTGTTGTAGAACACGTCGAAGTGAATGTGCTTATAGAGGTAGTACCTGTAGTCACTCAGGTCCTTCCCTTCCTTGTCCACCTTCCCTATGAACCCCCAAATCGGAAGGTCGTCGTAGTACATCTGGAAGTAGTAGTCCTTGCGCACCGCGGATCTAAACCGCACCATGTCCTGTTTGGAGAGCTTCTTCTTGCACACCTGAAACCAACTCCTTGTCGCGCTGGAATTCCAGCTTATAAGGCGCGCTAACCAAACGGTCCCCATTCAGCACCTCCCCAAGCGCCTCCTTCTTCTCCTTCCAATCATCTGGTAAGTAACCGTGAACCATAAATTAATAAAAAATAAAATAAAATCAAACAACACCGTATAGTCGTCACAAGTATAACACCGACTGCGTGGATCAACTAACACACGTTTGTTTCAGCTTAATCAACGGTTTCAAGTTTGAGTCTCGGTTCAAACAGAATTGTCTCTAGTAAAAAATACATATAAATGGAATCAAACAATGTCGTATATACCACCAAGCTCGTAGATCAACTGACACATGTTTGTTTGTTTCAGCAGAACCAGTAGTCTCAAATTCGAGTGTCGACTCAGACAGGATTGTGTCTCCTGAAGAATACCCAAAACAAAATGAGGTGGTAAGAAAAAGAGAGAAACGAACCTGGTAAACAGAAGGGGAGGTCGAAATAACGGTAGGTTTCGCTGGGAAAAAGAAAAAATGAGAATGATAAATAATAATTGAAAAGAAAAAATGAAGGCATTGCATTGGAATGGTGTGAGATCTGAGGTACCTAGGGTTGTGGAAGGGGCCAACTTTGTTGGCGTAGAGAGGTACGGTTTCGCCGTCTTTGTAGCGGTGATCGGAGGGGTCAGATCTGACGGTGGAGAGCGCAGCGAGGGTGGTGATGAGGAAAAATAATGAGGAGGAGAAGAAGAAGAGCTTCTCCATTGGGAAGAGGTTTGGATCCTGGAACCCAACCCCACCGACGCGAAGAGACGAAGGAAAAGAGGGTGCGGCATGAACGTTAATAAACGGAAGGGGGGAAAAAACAAAGGAGGAGAAAGGGGGGGCGGGAGGTGAGTGAAGTGACGTAGACTCACCGCCACACTGCAATGTTAGATGTTTTACCTCTACGGTGAAGTACCAAAGGCGATGGTACATCCACGAGGCACTAAATTTACCTGCTATTGCGGGTTTTTAACTGGACAAATTATTTTATAATAAATTTAGAATTTTTTTCAATTTTGCAAAATAGTCCTTATCAGAGTTCTCTCTTCCATGGCTCAGGTTGCACTCCTTGTCCGTAGGAATTCAAAATCAAAGCGGTAACAACATCTATTTCATATTCGTGTTTCGTTCTTGTCATAATAACTATCAAATATATGAAATTTGAATGAGTATTTGGATTAGCCTAAACTAAAGAAATACCATATAGATCAATGAGATGTCTGGACACAAAGTGATGAGATTTTGTTGTGCAGCAAGTAATAACAACCAATGCCATATTCATAGAGTGACTATCACAGATCTATGCCAAGATAAAACATTCATAGCAATAGTAAAAACAATTTTCTTTGCTGATTTCTCTGCACATTACTTGCACTGTTTATCAAGTTGCTAAATTATTGACACTGTCTCCACCAAAAGCGAGCAGGGTTCACGTAGTTGTTGAGTATGCTGACAACTATATGTAGTTTAATTAGCAAGAAAATCAGTTCCAGACCCATTTTCTTTTGAAGGAAAGCTTGATCAACTTGAAGATCTCTCAACTTTCACCAATAATCCATGGAGAGTAAAATTGAAAAGAATTTGGTGGAAGCAGCAGCACAAGCATAAGAAACTCTGCAATTAAAGCATACCCTCAATAATGTCAACCAAAGTCGATTAAAACACTCCAAAATTCTCTTGGGAAGACATTCAAATACAGCTATAGAACTCTCAATGTCCCTACGTTTTCCATACAAATCAATCAAAGCCGATTGGACATGCACATTCCCTTCATTAAAACCCAATTTCAGAGTATCACAATGAATCAGCTTCTCAAAACAAAGTTCTTTTGTGACAAAAACGGTGCCTTTAACCTGGAACAGAACCAGTAACCATCATCAATCCATTCCAGAACCCCAAAAAAAATGGAAAACTAAAATGCACTAGGTATTGGCTACAACACAAGCCCCTCTTTTGTTTTCTTCATACACAGTCGATTAACAAATGCCACATAAACTAGGTAAACACTAAACCCTCTCATCTATACACACTCGTTGGGCATAGCAACAACTTCAACTCAATGGCACCCCTTTTCATTTTTAACTAAATCAAGTCTGAAATTCTACCAAAACAAATAACTAAACGAAAAATCACGGCAACCTAATAGCGGAACCGACGAAAAGAATCTAACAGCGATCAAGTTGGTAACTTTATGGGGGGAGGGAGTGTGCCTTGGCCCCAATTTCAGCATAGAAATCATTCTTGTCGAGGGCGTCAGTGAATTGTCGGAGGGTGAAAGGAAACACCTTCTCTATAGCGAACAATAGCATTAAGCTCCTCCGTCGCGAACGCCGCCGGGGAACGACCACCACAATCGCGCGAGCCGTAATACGTTGACTTTTTGTGACCACGACTCAGAGTCATGGATTGGCCACCGGAGTTAAACCTAAGTGACATAGTAGAGGAAGAGCAACAGCGAGGCCATTAATCTTCCATTTCATTCGTTAAGGAGAAAGTGAAGAAGTGAAGCTACTCCTTCGATTTGTCGAGAGTTTACGATGAGAAAATAGTCAGCTCACCGACTTGGTTACTCAGTAGAAACCTTCCAAATCTCATCAGATTATTTTGCAGATACGTCCGAAAATTAGTTTTATAGTAGGACTAAACTGCAGAGAGTTCTTAAAAAAATGCTTAATTATGTTTTTAGTTTTTCAAATTTAAATTTTATTTTATTTTTTAAATTAAAAATTAATTTTTTTAGTCTTTAAATTTGAAAAATATTGTTTTAGTCTTTTAGAATTATCTACGATATTATTTATAGAACAGATTAAATCAGTTGTGCAGTATCAGTTAAGTTTGATGTGATATTTTTACTAATAAGAACATTACTGGATAGGTTTTGTGCGACAAATTCACTAATTGTATTTGGATAAAAGGACCAAAACAAAAAATTTTAAAATTTAAAAGATTAAAAAGATTAATTTTTAATTTAAGAAACTAAAAAAATATATTTCTCAAATTTGAAGAACTAAAAACATAATTAAGCCAAAAAAATTTGAAGGTGATAGGTTAATAATCTTGTCTGTTCATTTTTTAATTAATATATCCAACGGTTGATACTGCTAACTCTTTGGTGTACCACTAGACTCATCGCACGGACACTTGTATTTTATTTCTTCTTCTCTATTTTTCTTTTATTGTTTAATTATTTGTTTGTTATTTCGGTGAAATGGTGCTTTAACTGATGAATTGTTGGTTTGGACGTTTCTTTTCTTTGTTTTTGTTTTTGGCTTGCTTGCAAATTGTTGTGATGTTCTCTTTTGGCTCCCTTGCGCATTACTCAAAGTCGGTGCGAGTGGGAGTATGATTTAATTACTTTAAGATGTTAATTTATAATGAATTTAATAGTTATGTATTCACAGTGTAAAAAAATTTATACTGTTAATTAATCAAAAATCATTGTTAATATGACTTTTAAGATAATTATTGTAAAAGTTAACAAATTTATCACACATGGACTCTAACTAGAATCGAACCTCCCATCACAGGTAACTTTGACCATCTCCAGGAGGTTGGATGGAAGCTTGTGTAGTTGGTGGAGACCATTAACGTGCAGTTCAAGTGCCACAACTTTGTCACTAACAGCCTCACCGATCTTGACCCTTCCATGCTCGAACTCTGAGAAGACAAATTTGTCACAATGAACTCAGTGTTCAAGTTTCACAAGATCCTTGCTCGCCTCGGTGTTGTCGAGAAGGTTCTCTCCGTGGTGTGGCAGATTTGGCCAGAGATTCTCATCGTTGTGGTGGAGCAAGAAGTGAATCATAACGGACTTTCTTTTATGGACCGGTTCACCAAGTCACTGCATTATTGTCTGTTAGAGGAACCCGACATCGTTAAACACTGATGGTTGCTGAGGGACGAGCCGCCAAGGGAGAGCTTCACAAAGGAGGGAGACGATGAAAGGGAGAGAGAAAAAAATTGGTGCACAAAAAAAAAAAAAATTGGTGCAAAGAGTGTATCATATGATAGTGTAAATGAGATGAATCTAACGGTAGTTAAAAATGGTGCATGATGGACCACCTTTATAGGTGGTATAAAGGTGGTCGACAGTAGCCTTTGTCAAATAAGTTATGTATCGATAATGTAAAGTAGGTTTATATTGCCATCTAATCACAAATTACTATGTATAATAAATTTGTTAACTTTTATAATAATTACCTTAAAAGTCATCACAAAGGAGGTTTTTGATTGGTTGATAGTGTAAAAGTTTTTATAGTAACAATGTGTATAATATGTGATTAGATGATAATAAAAAAAGATTTTTACAAAATTAATGTATTTTAATTAAATTTTTATGAATATCTTGCATAAGATAAAATTCTATTTAAATTTAGAATATTTCCACAAAGTTATTATTTCTTAGATTTGCATTCATGTGATTTTGATTTATTTGTTTAATTGTTTGACTAAAATGTTTAATGTGTGTTTTTTTTACTAATTAAGAAGGAGACTTTAAAAATATTGATTACGATATTTTTGATATATTATATTAAGAGAAATTCTACAATACCCCCATAAATTTTAGGGGTTTTGACATAGTTGATTTTTAGAAAATAGTTCACGCGCACCCTAATCTAACAGCAGCAACAGTATACCTACTAGTTATAAACCAACTAGTATCTAGTACCCCAAACTGTGGCGACCAAGTAAAGTGATTTAAAAAATGTTTTCTCTTTAGTTCAAGGAATCTAATCTAATTCATTTAAGCCCTCAAACTATCCAAGTTCTATTGGCAGATTTTTGAGGGCTACATCGATGGTAGAGTTCGCGAATGAGATCAAGATGTTATCGCAATCATTCTGCCACTGTCATCTCGTCTGGCTCATTGGCTACTGCAACAATAGCAAGGAGATGATCCCCATCTCCAATTTCATGGCATGTGGCAACCTCGACGACCACCTCTACAACATTGATAACCCCCTCTCTTTGCTGTGCTTTCAAAAAATTAGCAAAAGTTCTAATTTATTTATTTTCAAAATAATGAAAATTCATGTGCAAGTGGTGATTGACAATGGCATACTAAAAGTTTCTTCACTGTATGGCAAAATAAGATGACATGGTAACAACTTATGTTTTTATTGGTCTAAAAACTAACTGTTTCAAAACAGTTTTATTTACTTGGGTATTATAGTAACTCCCTTATATTAAATAGTTTAATTGTGTGAAAAGGAAGTATCAAATTATTTTTATATATTTTTATATGATGAATTTTTATTTAGATTTTTTAATCGATATATTTGATTTTCTCTTCAAGTGTGAAAATATATCTGTTTTTAAGAGAACCAAGTGTGAAAAAAAAAAATTTATTTTACAAAGGTCACTGTTTTGTTTTACCGCCAAAGTTTTGGTGTCGATGTCTGAAAGGGATGGAAAGGCGTTCCGCAAAATTGGGTAAATTCTTCAACACTTTTTTATGTTTCTAACTTTTGGCATGTTTGATAAGTAGGAAAAAAATTAGAGAGAAAAAAAAATATGGATAATGATTTTTTATTATTATTTGATAAGAGGAAAAGTGGAAGAAAAGAGAGAGAAAAAGTTAATTTTTGAAACAAATTTTAATTTTTTTTTCTTTTCACTTTTTATTCAATTCAAATTTCAAAATTTTCTCTCTCTTTCATTTTTTTTCTACAATACCAAACGGACCATTAATTATTAACTATAAGGGGTGTTCATGTCATGTACGAGACAATATTGTTGTAAAAATTATTTGAAATTTTTTTAGTATAATACTTTTCCAGTTTTTTATATAAGAAACAAATGAATATATATTTTTGTCTTAATTATAAGAAACGTAAATCTATTTTAGATATATTAATTGTAAATTTTCTTTTATATTCTTAATTTATTGTGATATCTATTAATGAGAAAGTTATTCATTTTTCATGTTTATTGGTCTATTAAGAATATAAGTCACACTCATTGGTAGAAAAAATTATCTCTTGATTTATGTAGTAGTATCATTAAATATAATCACTACTTAAATTATTTATTTTATGGGCATATTTGGAAATAAAAATTAAATTTATGATATTATTAATTAAAATTAACTACTCCCTCCGATCTAAATTTATTGATGTTTACAGTTAATACACACATTGTAAGAAATATTTAATTGTTAGTTAATACACTCATAAACTAGTTCTCCCTCTGCTCCTTTTTAATTGTTAGTTTTTTAGAAAATTTGTGTTCCTATTTATCTATCATTTTCAAAATTCAAAATAATATTAATTACCATTTTGTCAATTATACTCCTACTTCCTACCTAATTTTTTAACTAATTTACACATTTACAATTATTATACATTTCTTGTAGAGTAGAAACGAAAAAGGGTACAACAGGAATCTTCAAAACTATTTTATGAAGAACAGAAAAATTTATTGTATGTTTTGATATGTGAATAAAAGCCTTAAACGATACTTAAAAAGGAACAAATGTAGTATATTTAGTCTAAAATACTAGCATTTAATATTTATTATAGGAGTGGTTGTGGAGTAAGACATGATTATTAAATAGAGGTATATGTGGGAAAAAAAATAATTAATGAGACTTGAAATTTGTAAAACATTAATAGTTTGAAAAAAAGAAGAAGCTAAAACATAAGTAGTTTTGAAGTGGAGGAAGTAACTTAACTACTTTTATTTGTTTCTTATATAACGTTACTTTAGTATTATTATTTTCCTAGTGTTATTTTTTGTTATTTTATTATTAAATATTATTTTAATATTTCATATTTTTATAATATTATTTTAAACTTTTGTCATTATAATAATCATTTTATTATATTAAAGTGCGATAATAAAACACTACAGATGGTAAGACTTTCTATAATATATTATTAATATTTCATTTCAAAACGTTATAACTGCGCCAGATTTATATATTTTTATTATAATAATCATTTTTGTAAATATTATTATAAATGATATGGCATATGCTATAGTTGTAACTGCACCAATTTTATATATACTATAGATTAAAAATTATAAAATTATGAGAAGACTCATTAAATTAGGAGTAATATTTACATAATTTTTAATTTTTAACAATTTTCAGTTAATAATAAAAATATATTAAATATATATATTTTATATTTTTAATATTGTAAACTAATACAAAAATATGTAAATATTATTTTGGTATTTATAATAATTCTATTATTTAAATATTGAAATATTTGACATTATTTTTTAATCAATAAAAAATATTAAAAGGAAGCCTAAGGTCTAATATACATTATGTTCAGGCATCAGAAAACAAGGATGTATGAGTCAACACAACCATTGTCCTCTCTCTATATATGTGTTGGAATTTCAAGTTTCAAGGGCGAGTTTTGAATCCACAAATATTGTTGGCAATGGGAGCATATGGATGAAGATAATAAACCCCTTTTGAGATCATCTTTAAGGCCATCAGAGAATCATATTCGCATATAAGTTATATGTGGCCTGTATTCCATACTAACTTCAAATCGTTTTGGATAGCCAGAACCTGTAAAGCCAACAACCCATTGACCGTACATGTCTTTGAGTAAACCTCGCAGGCCAAATTTACCAGGTTTACCTTGAGAGCTCCCGTTAGTATTTAACTTGTAAGAGTAGGCATCTAGTGGAGACCACATAACCGCTAACATGGTGTGACTTTTTATTGGAGGAGTAGAAATTTGTATTATTATATGCATGAGCATGTTGATCTAGTTCATAGTGTACCAAATTGTTCAAGTTTCATCATTGGAGATTTCAACATTTCACGATTTCTAAATCAACCAACTGCTGATGGCGAAAAGTTGTCTGTATGAACTCATGACATTCATATAAAGCCATTGAGTATCGTCTTGTCTGAAGAAGTTTTGGTCCAGATCTTGGTTTAGCATTGTCTAGATTATTCTAGCCTTATAACAATCTCTAAAAGCAAGTAGCATGGACTCTTAGGCAACATCATACATATGTCAAGAAAAATCAGAAGAAACACGTTGAAGAGTAACGAAGCTAGTAAGGAGGCTTCCATGAGTTGTGAACCAAATAAAGTGTATAATATTTTATGGAATATTGATTAACTAGGCCCAAGACCAACTCTCAAAGTTGACAGAATGATTGGGAGGCTCACTAACAAGCTAATGGTAGGCAGCTCTGGTAATATAAATGCCTAATTGATTACCCCACAAATAAGAGCATCTTCAGAGATATCATCAATAAAGTGGCTACACATTTTTGTTGCATTTCTGGTGGTATATGAGTAGCAATTCCATCCTAATGCCAAGTTCCCTTGAAGAAAATATCTTTGATCAAGATATGGTTATCCTGAATGTGAACAATGTCAGTAAGGTTGCATAGTAGCCCTTTATCAAGCCACCTATCATACCAAACTAAAACATTCCCTCTCCCAAGTATGACTTTAAACTCTGAGTTAAGGGCCACGATTTCTTTTAGAATTGGTTCCCAAATGTATGAGGCACCTTGCTTTACTTGCACATGCAAGATAGGACAACCTTGTAAGTACTTAGATGAAAGAAGGTTCACCTAAAGCTTATTTTGGTTGTGTGAGTTCCCAGGTGTGCTTTCTTAGGAGGGCCACATTCAATTCTCTCACTTTGCGGATCCTTAGGCCTCCCTTGTCTTTAGGTTGAGTGATCTTATGCCAGCCAACCTAATGGTAACGTAGGAGGGTTAGTCCCAAATAAGACTCCTAATTTTGGTATGTATCTTGCTGTCTTTCCAACCTGCTACTCTACTGTTGATTTTATTAATGATACACAAAAACCATTTTGCTTAACTTTGCCCATAAGAAGCAAAAACCCCAGGAACCCACCTAAGTTGTAGGTATGTTGGAAACTGACCAATGAAGAGAATTTGGAGACTTTAGAATGAGTTATATTCTTAGGTACGAGGAAGCAAGTTTTTTGAGTCTTTAACTTTCAGGGCAATTCCCACGGTGCATGTTGTGTTTGACATGTTTTAAAACCCCTTAACTCATTGTCCAATAATAAGATGACACCTGGACTCACTTGCCATGTCATGTAAAGACACTCATTTCTGAATATTGCATGCCAGTACCAGGGACCTATTAGCAATTTTTTTAACTTTAATATCATTTTTTTAATTTATTTTATTATCTCCCTCCTCCACAATCCCTACGAAGGTTCATTTTTTCTAAACCCTATCCTCTTCTGAACGGTAGATTGGTTTACAGAACTATTGGTTGGTGAGGCGTGGTGGGGCAACAGTGAGTGGTACTGAGGAGGTGGCGGTAACGAAGGAGGATGTTGATGGGCTCAGGAGGAAGAGACGACGATTGTGGCAGAGAAAGGGCAAGTGTCTCGCGGGTGTGATTTCCTCCCCACGTTTTGTTCGTATTAATGGTAGATGTTTACAACCTTATAACTCGCTCGCTTCTCGCGGCCACGCCATCGTTTTTCGCCGCTTGAACGTTCTCCGGCCACTTCAGGTAACTAACATCGCCACACTTACCCGCGCTATGTGATTTAGGGTTTTATTCAAAGCTCATTATGTGCACTTTTTTTTACTTGAACGACTTGAATCTTCTTCATTTTATGCATTTGATTCTTGTATGCATTTGAAAATTTTCAGATTACTTGTGTAAAACTATTAAAATTTTCATATTCTTATTTCAGATTCTTAAAGTATTTAGTTATTTATTTGATTTACATAACTACCGAAGGGAGAAACGTCGTTTTTGCCCTGGCTTATATATGGCTGGATTTTAGTGCTAACTAGGACTATTATTAGGTTTCTATGTGGTGTCTTACTGATGGATTCCTTTTTTCTTCTAAAGGATCCTCTTGTGTTTTGAAAACCTATTGTGCTTTTGCAAGCAGAATCCTTGTGTCCTGTAAAAATGTATGTTTCTAATTACTTTATTTAAATTAGTTTTTTTCCTTGGTTGAATTCTGCAGTTGGTGATTCTTATATGAATTTGAAAATTTTCAAGGTTCCTAATTTGAGGCCAAAGTAATATTGTATTCTTTTGTGTGGGTAGTTTTTCTCAATTGACAATGTGGCAAGTTTAACCAAGACAGAACAAACATAAGTTGAAGTGAAAAAAACATAAAATAAATTTTTGATCATGCTAGTTATATTCTTAGGGGCATTTACAATTGGGGTAAAGAATGGTGCTGTTGCAGTTTTGTTAGGTCCTAAGGAAAACTTCCCCTACAATTTGAAATCTGAAGGCAGAAATGAATGGAAACTTAGTTACCTATTTTGAGTGCTCGCCACATCTTAATGAGCATAACTCAGGTTTTTTAACGCAGAATATTACTGGTCATGCATAATTAGTAGTAATTCATAAGTTATCAAATAAAAAGGCAGAGGCAGACTTAGAACAGGGGTTAGTAATTATGTCTCTCTACACTTTACTTTTCAAGGTTACCTTCTTGTTGAGTATATAGAAGAGTTGAAACATGTTGTTTGGCAGCACATTGTTTGCACGGACATTTCTTTGATGGCAAAATGGTGACAGTGAAGTATGTTGCTCTCAGTCTATATAGAGCAAGATTTACAAAATGAGCTTTTCAAAGTGAGCAGTAACACTTGGTTATATGATGAACATCATATAGTATTTGCATAATTGTGCAAGAAGGGATTAATCAATCTGATTGGTTATGCCAGCCTACTTGTTCTTGGGGTTAAATGTGTGGGGACAGTTTTTCAATTTCATATGTTTTAATTTCCTTAAAATATTAAAATTCCTCATCCAAGCACAAGGTTAAGGATTTAGTTGCTTCTCAATTCGTAAGGACATAGCTTGTAACATACTATTATTTTTACTACATAGTTGGAATAAATTTCATTTTGTTCTGTGTACAAAACACTATGATCACCACTCTCATGATCATAGTCATGCAGATCCTGCTGTTTCATCTGTCAGCGTAGTTTATGAAGGAAGCTTAGACCTTGAGAAGGTTAGTACTTAGAATCTGTGTACTTATACCTAATGCTAAGTGTATCAATTTCTCTTTTCCATTTGGATGCTTGGGGAATGCCTTTTATGCCAGATGTTTATGTACACATAAAAAGTCAATGTTGACATTTACGTGATAAAAGTATCTTTTTCAGGCTAACATGTGGCTTGCTGCCTTGTTGCTAGATCATGGTGAAAACATTTATAGGATGAAAGGTCTTCTATCTATTCAAGGAATGAATGAGAGATTTGTCTTTCAGGTAAATTCAGATTCCTTTACTGTGATGGGATTGCCATACAGATCTTGAATGAATTCCTTTAAAATTTCACTTCGTTGCTTTTTATTGTTGTTATTAACTTATTACCCATCAATCAGGTGAACATTTTTCTCCACGTTGCCCACACTGACTCTTTTTCACTGATATCATTTATGTTCAGTTTTGTTGAATTAAGCATAGCTTTTTCTGTGACAGGGAGTTCATGACATATTTCAATATTCACCCGAAAGGTTGTGGGGGCCAGATGAACCAAGGATAAACAAAATTGTATTCGTAGGGAAAAACTTGGATGCTAAGGAATTGGAAAAGGGCAGTCTGTCTGTGTAACAATCACTTTCACACTTGGTGTCTTGGACATTCTTTTGATCCCTGGAAGGATATAATGGGGTTGCATCAATATTTACCAAGAGGATTTGGCAGCAGGCTCAAGGAGCAATGGGCGAACTTATTACAGGCATTCCTCTTTTAAATTGGCATGGCCCTATGGAGATAGACTTTGGAAGCGTTGGCATCTCTTCCCAAGCCGCAACATTGACTAAGTTGTGGGTAGAGTGCCTACCACGGATGCTAGGTGACATGCCCATTTGTTGCAATGTCTCGGTAACTATGCTATGCAGACGAATTGATACACATTCTATATCGCAACATTAGGCACGATGGGGTCTTTTGGCTGTGTATTTAAGAAACAATGTACTATTGTGTTTGGGCCAAAGGCCTTTTCATGTTCTTCATCAATGATGTTCTTTGGCTTTCCAAAAAAAAAAAAGGAATTGGAAAAGGGATTTAAGGCCTGTTTACTATGATACTAGGAAGTTCAATACAGTGCTTTAATCCTCTCTCTATACCAATGATGCACGTTGAAGATATGAATGTGCACCTATATACCATGTAGAACACTGGACTGACCATCCACAAATATATAGTGAAAATTGTTGCAATCCTAGAATACGTGGCTTTAAATGTGATTGCGTTAGTTTTAACTATTTTTCTTGGTTGTTTCAAATAGTCGAGTTTTAAGGGTTTAAACTTTGTTAAGAAAAATCAATCGAGAACATCATTAACCCGTACAAATCAAAGGACCATATAATTAATCAATAGAAAATGACAACATAAGTAAATTCATGGAAGTTGTTATTATTATTTTTACTTTTCAATGTCATAATTATAAAAAATCCTTATAAAAACGATAAAAAAAAATCCGTTCTAATTATCTACTCATTTTTATACATGCAAATAATTAATAATTACATATTTAAAAAAAAGAATAATAAAAATTCACAATTTAAAAAGAAACGAAAATATAAATGTTTGTTACATTTTCCCATTCGGTGTGTAGCTTACTGAACCCCCTATTAAAGTTAGTTTATTAAATAAAGGTTTAAATATGATTTTGGTTCTTATAAAATATCACTTTTTATTTTTGGTCCCTGTAAAATTATTTTGTTTAAAATAATTTTTATAATTTTTTTTTTGTTTTGGTCCTTTTATTTGTTCTAATCCTTTTAATATATCTATTTTTTCATTTTAGTCCCTATAATATTTTGTTTACTTTGAATTAATCCCTTTAAAAAAAATTAATAAGGACTAAAAACAAATTATTTACATATTACAAGGACAAAAACAAAAAAATAAATATATTACAAGGATTAAAATAAAATAATAGGGACCAAGATAAAAAATAAATAAATTAAAAGGACCATTTAAAAAAAAATTACAAAAATCAAAACAAAAAAAAAGTATATTATAAGAACTAAAAATATATTTAAACCTTAAATAAAATTTGAAGAATAATGATATTTTCTCTTATTTTAGGCTTAAATATACTTTTAGTCTTTTATCTTTTTACTAAAATTCATTTTGGTCTTTTGTCTTTTAAAATATTCATTTTGGTCCTTTAACTATCAAATTTGAGTCAATGTTGTCCTTTTATTAACGGTGTTTGTTTTCGATTTTGAGACACGGTTTTGAACCCTTTTTTGATCGATTCAAGACCTAAAACATGTCCCATTAGTTTCACCTACATAAAAACTATAGAACACGACTAATGTTTGAACCAAAAAAGGTCATAAACATGGTGAAAAACGTGTGAAAAGTGAGTCTCATGAGTAACTGAAAAATTGAAAAATCTATTTCGGTTGCTCGTGGAACTCACTTTTCACGCATTTTTTTCCATGTTTATGGCCCTTTTTTGGTTTGAAAATTAGTCGGGTCCCATAGTTTTCATGTAAATAAATCTAATGGGACAAGTTTCAGGTCTTAAATCGATCAAAAAAGGGTTCAAAATCATGTCCCAAAATTGAAAATGATAACTGTTAACGAAAAGGACAATATTGACTCAAATTTGAGAATTAAATAACCAAAATAAATCTTTCAAAAAATAAAGGACCAAAACGAATTTTAGTAAAAAGATAAAAGACCAAAAAAATATTTAAGCTATCTAAATAATACTGGTAGAAGTAACATCCTAATAAAGTAACGGAACTAGATCCTTTCTAGTGACATTATCACTGGATGAGATCCTAGCCTTTCATTAAATCTGCTTGACGTAATGTATTTTTATTATAAAATGAATGTTTTAAAAAATTAATGGTGAGATTTCAACATTTGAGAATCTCAAGTTTTTTTCCACAAGAGAGAATTTCCTCCCTAAAGTAACGTAGCCTCTGCGTTAATTAAAAGGTAGGATGATACAAAGCGCATTGCCCCGGTGACTGTACCTAAAATCAAGACCATCTATCATGTTACGTGTAATCTGACGGTCACATTACTTACACATGGTGCAAGACTGTCTTACTTGTGCATGCTGTCAGAAGTGAGAACAGAAGCAAATGGGGGAAGGAAAGAACGAAGACGTGGGCGGTGCGGGTAAACTTAGAAACTGCTGGAAAAATAGAAAGTGTGGGCTTGGGAAAAATTGGAAAGTGATTTTGAGCGAGAAAATACTACTATTAGAGATTAAAGAGTATTTTATCACGACATTGTTTTACTCACTCTGTCTAAAATTGATTCACATTTTATCATTCAAAAAAAAATTTGAATGAAAAAGAAAAAATTAAATTAAATTAAATTTTTTAATATTATTTATTTTTGTAGATTTCATACATTTTACTTGTATTTATAAATATTCACAAGTTATACGAAATATTCATAATATGTTATCTCCTGCTTCCAAGTTTTAACTGTCCAGTTTTTTTCCCTCCTTTAATAAAATGTCAATGTATTTGCATTATAATAATATCAAATCCCCAACTAAAAGTTACTTAAAATATGAAGATACAAGTTTTGTAGGTGAGTTTTAGCATGGAGACTAATTAAATTTCTCCATTCATGGAGACCGCAAAATACCTATTATAGTAAGTTACAAGCGGTTTTTTGTATTTATATTTTGACTCCCAAAAGACTTTAAAATATTAATATTATCGCACAAAGAAATATACCATCGACTTATAGGGATTCGAAACTCACCTAAATATTTTTAATTCAAGTCAACTTTTAATTTTATTTATACTAAATTAATAAATCTTAAATTAAAATTGAAAAAATAATGGATGAATAATGGAAATATATAATTATAAGTTATCAATTAAAATGCCGATTAATTATTTAACGATCTTAGCTGGCATATACAGTAGGTAAACTATAGATTATATTGGTTCTCTTTAAATTATTAATATGCATGTTAACTAAAATTTAAAAAATTCGTTAAAAGTTTAAAAAATAATATTTAAGCAAAATTTATCAGTTAAAAGTTGAAAATTAATTTATTAAATTAAAAACATTTAATAAAATTAGGTGTTGAACATAATCTAATTTATGAAAAATTTTAATAACATGTCTAATAAATAAACATTAAATATATATAATTATTATATTAAAAAATTTAAACTTCTTATTTTTCAATAATACAAACATTAAAAGAAATTTTTTAAATGAAACAAAAACATAAGTTTTGCTGTTAATTGTCGTTTTCAACTTTATTGCTCATTCTTTTCATATCTGATTCTCTATCAAAGAAGGGGAAGCATGTGATACTATGTTTTATTTTAACAGACCACACTTTATACATGAGCACTTACCAAACTTCACAACTCTTTCTCTGTGTCTCTTCGTTGGTCTTGCTCTTTCCTCCATCTTTCACACTTTATAGCACATCTTGCTCTTTCCTCTCTACATTACCACCACACACACCGTCAATTTCTGGTTTTTACGAAATAGGTGTTTTTGAGACTCTTTATTATATTATGCTTTATTTTAATAGAGCACACTATATACAGGGGCACTAATAAAACTTCACAACTCTTTCCTTATGTCTCTCGGTTGGTCTTGCTCTTTCTTCCACTTTTCACACTTCATAGCACCTCTTGCTCTTTCCTCTCTATATTAGAACCACACCCACTGCAACATCCGGGCGCTGACGACGGCAGGGTAGTGATCACCGATGCAAAAAAAGATGAGGCATGAACAAGGAACGGCTCCTGGTAGGCTTCCACCAAGAGGGACATATAAATGAATCAAATACAAACCGGAATGAGAGGGATCCAAAGGCTATGTAGGTATAGGACTGTACAATTAAGGATAACTTAAAGGAATTAATAAGTGCTACCTATATCAACAAGATGCATCTACTATTCAATCCCATCAAAGAACTCCATAGTTAAGCGTGCTTGACTTGGAGCAATTAAGGGATGGGTGACCTCCTAGGACGTTTCGCAACAAGCACACGAGTGAGGACAAAGCACGTTGAAAAGTCTTGTATTGGTTTGTGGGAATAGCTGTCGATCTTGAAAACGGTCAGGCGTTATACCCACCATCAATTTTTGGTTTTTACAGGGATAGGTATTCTGAGACTCTTTCTGATACTATGTTTTATTTTAACAAACCACAAGACCACTATATACAGGGGCACTAACCAAACTTCACACACTTTCTTTGTGTCTCTCGTTGGTCTTGCTCTTTCTTCAACTTTTCACACTTCATAGTACCTCTTCTTTTTTCCTCTCTACATTGCATTACACCCACCATCAATTTCTTGTTTTATACGTGTTTCTGAGACTCTTGATGCGACTCCTCTGAATTTTCATTTAAAAAGTTTCATAGTGGTCATTCTTATAGGTAAGTTGACGAATTCTAATATAATATCAAGTTCCATATTTTGTTAATAAAAAACAACGAAATCTTATTTCTACAAAGAGATGCATATCCATTGATGACAACCAAGTAGAACCTCCTACCGTCTATATGTCAATATATTTGTTATGCTAGAGCAATCCATAGGTCATATGTATTACTACCACACCCACTGTAACATCCTGGTCGCTGACAAGGGCGGGGAGTGATCGCCGGTGCAAAAAGAGATGAGGCACGGACAAGGAGCGACTCCTGGCAGGCCTCCACCGAGAGGGACACATGAATGAATCAAATGCACACCCGAATGAAAGGGAGCCAAAGTCTGTGCAAGTGTGCGACTATACAGTTAAGGATAGCTTAAAAGAATTAATAGTATTACCTATACCAACAAATGCATCTACTTTTCGGTAGTCCATCACTTAAGAACTCCATAGTTAAGCGTGCTTAACTTGGAGCAATTTAGGATGGGTGACATCCTGGGAAGTTCCCAAGAAGCGTGTGAGTGAGGACAAAGCACGCTGAAGAGTCTTGTATTGGTTTGTGGGATAGCCATCGATCCTGAAAGTGGCCAGGGTTACAAAGTGGTATCAAAGCAGGGCCTCTCTCCCAATATGGTGTGGTTCGAGGACGAACCAAGCGAAAGCTGGTGGGCAGTAACATCCCGGGCGCTGACGAGAGTAAGAAGTGATCGCCGATGCAAAAAGAGATGAAGAACAGACAAGGAGCGGCTCCTGGCAGGCTTCCACTGGGAGGGACACATGAATGAATCGAATACACACTAGAATCAGAGGATCCAAAGGCTGTGCAGGGAACTGTACAGTTAAGGATAGCTTAAAGGAATAAACACGTGCTACCTATACCAATAAGATGCATCTACTTTTCGATAACCCATCACTTAAGAACTCCACATTTAAGCGTGTTGACTTGGAGCAATTTAGGGATGGGTGACCTCCTGGGACATTTCGCAACAAGCACACGAGTGAGGACAAAGCATGCTGAAAAGTCTTGTATTGGTTTGTGGGAATAGCTATTGATCTGAAAACGGTCAGGCGTTATACCCACCATCAATTTTTGGTTTTTACAGGGATAGGTATTTCTGAGACTCTTTCTGATACTATGTTTTATTTTAACAAACCACAAGACCACACTATATACAGGGGCACTAACCAAACTTCACAACTCTTTCTCTGTGTCTCTCAGTTGGTCTTGCTCTATCTTCAACTTTTCACACTTCATAGCACCTCTTGCTTTTTCCTCTCTACATTACTACCACATTAATCGTCAATTTCTTGTTTTTATAGGTGTTTCTAAGACTCTTGATGCTGACTCTTCTGAATTCGCATTTGGCTGGCATGAGCAATAAGTTTCATAGTGGTCATTTCTTGCGGGTAAGTTAACGAAATTCTAATATAAATATCAAGTTCCAATATTTTGTTAATAAAAAATGAACGAAATCTTAGTTCCACAGGGAGATGCATATCCATTGATGACAACCAAGTAGAAGCTTCTACTTCTATATGTCAATATATTTGTTATGCTAGAGCAATCCACAGGTCATATGTATTACTACCTCCCTCATTGTAACATCTTGGGCGCTGACAAGGGCGAGGAGTGATCGCCGGTGCAAAAAAGATGAGGCACGGACAAGGAGTGACTCCTGATAGGCTTCCAACATGAGGGACACATGAATGAATTGAATACACACCAGAATGAGAGGGATCCAAAGACTGTGCAGGTGTAGGACTGTACAGTTAAGGATAGCTTCAAGGAATTAATAAATGCTCCCTATATCAACAAGATGCATATACTTTTCAGTAGCCCCTCGCTTAATAACTCCACACTTAAGCGTACTTAATTTGAAGCAATTTAGGGACGAGTGACCTCCTGGGAAGTTTTTCAAGAAGCATTTAAGTGAGGACAAAGCACGCTGAAAAGTCTTGTATTGGTTTGTGGGATAGTCGTCGATCCTCAAAACAGCTAGGCGTTACAAAGTGGTATTAAAGCAAGGCCTCTCTCCCAGTACGGTGTGGTTCGAGGATGAACCAAGCAGAAGCTGGTGAGCATGTAACATCCCCAGCGCTGACAAGGGTGGGGAGTGATCGCTGGTGCAAAAAGAGATGAGGAACGGACAAGGAGCGGCTCCTAGCAGGCTTCCACTGGGAGGGATATATGAATGAATTGAATACTCACCGGAATGAGAGAGATCCAAAGGCTGTACAGGTGTGGGATTGTAGAGTTAAGGATAGCTTAAAGGAATTAATAAGTGCTACCTATACCAACATGATGCATCTACTTTTTGGTAACCCATCACTTAAGAATTCTACATTTAAGCATGCTTGACTTGGAGCAATTTAGGGATGGGTGACCTCCTGGGACGTTTCGTAAGAAGCGTGTGAGTGAGGACAAAGCACGCTGAAAAGTCTTTTGTCGATTTGTGGAGACAACTAATGATCATGAAAGCGGCCAAGCATTGTACCCAACGTCAATTTCTAGTTTTTATGGGGATTGGTGTTTCTGAGACTCTTTCTAGTACTATGTTTTATTCTAACAAACCACCCAATATATAGGGGCACTTACCAATCCTCACAACTCTTTCTCTGTGTTTCTCGGTTGTTCTTACTCTTTCTTCAACTTTTCACACTTTGTAGCAACTCTTGCTTTTTCCCCTTTACATTACCACCACACCCACCGTCCATTTCTTGCTTTTACAGGTGTTTTTGAGACTCTTGATGTTGACTCCTCTGAATTCGCATTTGGCTGGCGTGAGCAATAAGCTTTATAGTGGTTATTTCTTGTGGGTAACTTGACGAAATCTTAGTTTCGTAAGGAGATGCATATCCATTTATGACAACTAAGTAGAACCACCTACTTCTATATGTCAATATATTTGTTGTGCTAGAGCAATCCACAGGTCATATGTATTAGTCTCACATCCACTATAACATCTAGAGCTGTCAAATGGGTCGGGCCGGGCCAGCCTGGCCTAGCCCAGCGGGCCAAGTGTCAAAAGCGGGCCGGGCTGGGCCGGCCCGAATTCTTAATAGGCTTACTTTTTTGTGGCCCGACCTAGCCCATCGGGCCTATCGGGCCGGGCCAAAATGGCCCGTGACTATTTTTTCTTAGTTTTTTGTATATTTTACAAAGAAAAAAACAAAAACAAAAAAATAGTACCGAGCCAAATAGGCCCGGTTTCATTCGGGCCAGTTTTGTGTGGCCCAGCCTAGCCCGGCAGGCCAATCGGGCCGGGCCATTTTGGCCCGATTTTTATTAGGCCAAGCATTTAACGGCCCAGCCTGGCCTAGCCTGTCGGGCCATCAGGCCGGGCCAATTTTGCCAGCTCTAATAACATCCCGAGCGCTGAGGCACAAATAAGGAGCGACTCCTGATAGGCTTCCACCGGGAGGGATACATGAATGAATTGAATACACACCAGAATGAGAAGGATCCAAAGGCTGTGCAGGTGTGAGACTGTACAGTTAAGGATAGCTTAAATAAATTAACAAGTGCTACCTATACCAACAAGATGCATCTACTTTTTGGTAACCCAGCACTTAAGTACTCCACATTTAAGCATGCTTGACTTGGAGTAATTTAGGGATAGGTGACCTCCTGGGACGTTTCCCAAGAAGCACGTGAGTGAGGTCAAAGCACGCTAAAAAATCTTTTGTTGGTTTTTGGGGACAATTGTCGATCTTGAAAGCGACCAGGCGTTACAAAGTGTTATCAAAGCAGGGGCTCTCTCCCAGTATAGTGTTGTTTGAGGACGAACCAAGCGGAAGCTGGTGGGCATGTAATAGCCTGGGCGTTGATGAGGGTGAGGAGTGATCGCCGGTGCAAAAGGAGATGAGGCACAGACAAGGAGCAGCTCCTGACAAGCTTCCACCAGGAGGGACACATGAATGAATCGAATACACACCGAAATGAGAAGGATCCAGAGGCTGTGCAGGTGTAAGACTGTACAGTTAAGGATAACTTAAAGGAATAAACAAGTGCTACCTATACCAACAACATGCATCGACTTTTCGATAGCCCATCACTTAAGAACTCCATAGTTAAGCGTGCTTGACTTGGAGCAATTTTGGGATGGGTGACTTCTTGGGAAGTTTCCCAAGAAGCGTGTGAGTGAGGACAAAGCATGCAAAAAAGTCTTGTGTTGGTTTGTGGAGATAATTGTCGATCTTGAAATCGGACAGGCGTTACAAAGTGGTATCAAATCAAGGCCTCTCTCTCGATACGGTGTGGTTTGAGGAGAAACAAGCAGAAGTGGGTGGGCATGTAACATCCCGAGCGCTGACGAGGGCGGGTAGTGATCACCGATGCAAAAAGAGATGAGGCACGAACAAGGAACGGCTCCTGGCAGGCTTCCATCGGGAGGAACACATGAATGAATTGAATACACACCGGAATAAGAGGGATCTAGTGGCTGGGTAAGTATGGGACTGTACAGTTAAGGATAGCTTAAAGGAATTAATAAGTGCTACCTATACCAACAAGATGCATCTACTATTCGACAGTCCATCACTTAAGAACTCCACATTTAAGCATGCTTGACTTGGAGCAATTTAGGGATGGGTGACCTCCTGGGAAGTTTCCTAAGAAGCGTGTGAGTGAGGACGAAGCACGCTGAAAAGTCTTGTGTTGGTTTATGGGGACAATCGTCGATCCTGAAAGCAGCTAGGCGTTATTCGTACCGTTAATTTTTGGTTTTTACGGGGATAGGTGTTTTTGAGACTCTTTTTGATACTATGTTTTATTTTAACAAACCACACTATATAAAGGGGTACTAACCAAACTTCACAACTTTGTCTCTGTGTCTCTCGGTTAGTCTTGCTCTTTCTTCCACTTTTCACACTCCATAGCACCTCTTACTCTTTCCTTTCTACATTACCACCATACCCACCGTCAATTTTTGGTTTTTACAGATGTTTCTGAGACTTTTGATGCTGACTTCTCTGGATTCGCATTTGGCTAGTGTGAGCAATGAGTTTCATAATTGCCATTTCTTGTGGGTAAATGGACTCATTCTAATATAAATATCAAGTTCCAATATTTTGTTAATAAAAAACAAACAAAATCTTAGTTCCACAGGGAGATTCATATCCATTGATGACAATCAAGGAGAACCTCGTACTTTTATATGTCAATATATTTGTTATGTTAGAGCAATCGACGGGTCATATGTATACTTTAGGCAGGCTAATACAAAAAACTAAACTCGGTAAGTTCTGATAATAGAATTTGTAAAAAGCACTGTAATACAAGAAAATTTTCATAAATGACTGCATAAGTATGCTTTTAGCCATTTATATTCATTTGTCATGAGTTGTTCATAGTGGGCTTAAAAGAAAAAATCCAGCCAGCACTAGAGAAGAATGCTCTCGTATTCTATTGGGTCTTTCAATAAGTTTAGAAGAAGGAAAGGAGAAGTTCAATCACGTGAGAGCCCTTTTTTATTTTTTAATTGTTAACTTTAATGTGTTGTTACTATTTTATTAGTTTTGTCTAAAAATGATGTGTTGGGGCTATGTTCATATAAGACTTACTCCCTTATAACATTAAGTTCCATTTGATTTTGACACTAATGTATAGTCTTTTGATTTGATTTTAATTTGCTGTTTTTTTAATTTATGCTTTCCCCTTTCAAGTTTCAGGCTTAATTGGATTACTTTGCTTTAAAATTGTTGATATGGTACATAAATGCATATATTGATGTCTTGTCAGTTTTATAAAAATTGGAGAATCATCAAGGCAACATGGCTGATGTTGAAATGGTGCCAATGGGGTCAGCTGCGACAGGAAACACAGTGGGTGCTGCAAATGAAAATCCTTTGGAGGATAATGACTATGGAGGAAAAATGAAACACTTAATTAGGTTTAGGAAACTTGGATTATGCAGTTATCCTTATTGCACAGCTTGCCCATCTTATCTCAAGGTTTCTCAGCCAGGAACTGAACAAGCTTCAATTAATGTTGATCCCCAGATGAGTTTCTTCTTAAAATAAACTTTTATTTCTCCTTGAATTTAAGAAAACATTGACTTATACTGTATTATAATTTATAATATCATGCACACATAACACATCATATTTTATGATACAATTAATATCAGACAAAGATTATATCACAATTTTTTTTTCCTAAAGTAAAGAAGAGTTGAATGGGTTGCACTATCACAATAGTTTTCTGTTAGTAAATTAAACTTAAAATTTTAAAATATCTTAATTAAAATATTTTTATTTTAGTTTCCAAAATTTTTTGATTAAAAAATATGTTTATTTAAATTTGATTAGAAGATAAAACATAATTATAATTTGATTACATCATATCTAAAATCCTAGAGTATAGGTTAGCTGCTCTAGCACGGTTTTTTTTTTTTTTGAAAAAAATTCTATTAGCAAAGATAAGAAGGAAACTGATTTTGGGGGGAATGACTTATGTTCTCTAAGTTAAAGGCGCCACTCTGATCATGTGAACTAACATTTCCTACTGATATATATTTCTTGTGGAATTTTTGTTTTTTGACATTAAGTTGGTTTAAATCTTTTGAAATCATTGGCCATTGGTAATGAAATATGTTGACAATATGTGAAGAAGATATGTAAAAATAGAAAGGGAGAAATGTCAAATGTAATTCAATAAATAAGCTCTAAATCATTGTAAATTTTTAATACATAACATTGACCATCAATCATTATTATTTATTATGGTAATATACTAATTTGATCACCATCTTTTCAGTCAAGTTCAATTTAGTCCTTATATATTTCAAAATCTTTTAAAAAAGCCCTTGCATTTTTCAAACATTATGAAATTAGTCCCTACTAGCTTAGTTTATTCTCTATTTGGAGAAACTACATGGACCAAATATGGACCTCTTTGCATTGTTTGAAAATTACAAAGGCTATTTTATATTATTTGAAAACTTTAAGAACTTAAAATAATATTGCACTTATAGGGAGTATTGAATTTTTAGTGAAACTATAAAGATTATGTAAGTAATTTAGCCCTATAATGTATACTTAGAATTACCAAATTATCCTTATTTCCTTTAAGTACATTACAATAGATCACAATCGTGAGTTCTTAACTCTCAAAATTTCCTTCTTATAATACTCTTAAGAGAAAAAAAAAACGCAATTCAAGCTACACCATTTATATTGGTCTTTTTGTTTCACTTTAGCAGCAATAGAAGAAGTATTGTCAATTGACAATTTCAAGCCGTTTCATTATTAATGTAAAACTTGCATTATGAAGGCCACTGTCACAAATATACTTGATCTTCTTGTGCCTTTTCTATTTCCTTTGTAGACATTTTATATGCTGTCATTTTTACATAACCAAATGCACTTCTGTTCATGCTTTGAATGTTTACAGTTCCATGGTGGCAATGTTGAGGGTTTTGGATTTGTTTTGGGAATTATGAATCCTCACGTGAAAGTTATATGACAGTGGAAGAAGATTTTGACTATTTTTTACTTGCTAGCAAATTTTGTTGATCCACTACTTTTCCTCTTAATTTATGTGAAGAAGGTATGATTCTTTCCTTTTATTTAATTTCAAAATCTTGCACAGTGTAGAAAGTAGAAACTAATCATTAAAAATAGAACAGGTTACAAGGTATAAGATTGAACACAATTAGATATAGGACTTGAATAGAAAAACCACCCAACCACATAAACAAGGTATAAGATTGAACTTAAGTAGCTATAGGACTTGAACAAAAAACCACACAAATTATAGGAGAAAGGAGAAAAAATTCATTTGACATATTTAAGCTATGCACATAGATTTGTACACACTTGAAGCGTTACAACAAGTGTTTAAATACAAAAACTAATAAGCCTATGATTGGACAAAACAAAACAAAAATCATAACTAAGCTACCAAAGTAAGCATCATTAAGCTACAACTACAACTAACTTTTTTTGAACATAACCAACTTTACAAGCAATCAGAAAAGTTGCATAGACATTTAATATAACAACTAGAAATTCTCAATTTCTAACAATCATTCCTTGCTACTATTTTTGCAATTTTACGTTTTTACCATTCATTATATGCAGAAGGATAAATGTATTGATGCCAACTAGAAAATGTCAACAATATTTATTTTAATTAGAGGCATTAATGATTTGATATATTTCTTGAACATTCTTCTCCTAGGTAATTTCTCAGTATATACCTTTTTAGAAAGCCCCCTATTCCCTTGTGTTTCATTTATTCTAAGCTATAAATTAATATGATGTTGCCATATTGTTAGCCTGAACTATGATTAAGATCCTTCCTTATCAGCAAGTTTTTATTACTCAATTTTACTAGTTTTGAGAAGGTAAATGTACTGACAAATGTATTTCAAAAGAATTTTCTAGCAACAAAATAACAGGGTTTAGGTTTATTATTGCATCATACATAGTTGTTCACTAGAGGAATGATAAGATCATTGGATCTCCAAAAGTGTGCTAAATATTTCCTATTAAACTTCAAATCTTAGTAAATAATAATGCAGGTTGATACACTGTATTAGTTCTTTTGTATAGATCTTTTAGTTTCTCCCAGTATGGAAGAGTGGTAGGCCGTGCCATCATATGAATCATATTTAACTCAAGGAAATTAACAAATGTCCGTTGTCCACCCCATCTTGGGGGGGAAGGAAGAGAATAGGAAGAAAAAAGAAAAAGTGATACATGTGATAAGTGATGTAATGAAAAAAAAAAGAAAGGAAAAAAAACAAGAATGGAAATAAGATGAAAGAAAAAGTGAATGTATATTTATAATAACCCTTAACTCAAATTTACAGAAGTGCTTCATATCTTGCTCTGTACTCTATTTTTTGGTTTTGAATGAATGTATGTAGACAATTTTAATATATAGGGAATAGATAGGGAGTGCAAGGCAAGGTTGTTAGGATTGCGATTTTTCTCGTAAAATCGCATGATCCTATGTTTTAGGGGAAGGTCTCTGTGCTGAATTGGAGGTAGGATTAGACGAAGGTAAGATCGGAGTAAGATCGCGATCTTCCTTGTATGCACATGGAATCGTTGAGTCGTCACGATTTTGTGAGACTCAACAAAATTGGGTTCACGGGGTTGGGTTCACCTTACTTGGTTTTATAAAAACCTAAATCCTAACAAGTCATCTAAGATATTCTAAAATAATGTAAGATATAAAAAAGATATTATTAGATATTTCTCGGCTTTTCTAACAAAGTCTACTTTGTTTCCTTTTCATAATTTAAAGCGTAAATAATTCTACTAAAATGCTTGTTTGCAATTTAGGTTGGCTTATGTTTCTCAATGGGGGTTGATGTCGAAAATTTAGTTGATAATCCCAAAAAAATTGCGCTTACATATCTGAAGACTAATTTTATTATCGACATACTTGTTGTATTGCCTCCTTTTGCGGTATATTTCTTCCTTCTCCTTTGCTTTGTGAAAACTTTTTCAATTTTTTTTAAATTTCTTTGGTTGAGTTTGCTCACTGTAATTTCTTTAGTTTATGTTGTGAATTATGAGACATACCATCCTTACAATTGAACATGAATGCTTATCAATATTTTCTCACCATTTCGTGGAAGTAATCATACTTGACAAAAAAAAATCTAGTGATGTTATGCAATATCTGTTTTTGTCACAATTAAATTTTCAATGGTTTTGTATCTTTGATTTATATGGAAACATGAAGGCCTTTGATGTCGCTATTTCACTGATATTGTCAATTTGGATTTACTAGGATAAATATACATATATACACACATACTGGGATTTGGGTTTTATATGAAATTGAGGTTTTTCTTCTTTCTTTTGAAATATCAATTATTTAGTTGTGATATTCTTGTTCAAAATAAATGAATGCTTGGGACAAGCTGTTAAGTTTTCCTATGATAGGATCTATTGTAATTATTATTGTCAAGGGCCATTTTTTTTTTATAATTTAAGTTGTTAAGTGCATTCACATAAATAATTTTCATCCCTCACGAATTCTGCATGCAAAAACTCTTTATCCTTGAAGTATGCAAATGCCAAATGCCAACTTATTCTGTGTCAAAATTGAAATTAAGAGATGAAAGCATTGGGGATCTATCTTTTGATCATTACCTTGTTAACAACCATTTATCTTATAAGCTTAAGATGCTAGTTATAGGATAGAAATGATTTTTATGTAATGACTTTCATGCAGTAGCAGAGCAATACTTAAGAACTCTAAAGATTTTGTTGATATTTTTCTATCTTTATATTCTTAAACTGCTTCTTATTCTATATTATCATGTTCAAATTGAATTGAACCAAAACAATTGAACCTTTTATTGCATTCTGATGAATAAATAGTTTGTGGACATGAACATGTACTTGAGATGAAAAAAATTAACGGTTTATTATGTACTCTTCAAATATTTGCAGATAATTCTTATTCTATATTATCGTGTTCAAATTGAATTGAACCAAAACGATTGAACCTTTTATTGCATTCTGATGAATAAATAGTTTGTGGACATGAACATGTACTTGAGATGAAAAAAATTAACGGTTTATTATGTACTTTTCAAATATTTGCAGATAATTCTTTTTGTCAGCCTAACCTGGGGAACACCAACAATAGCTTTGGCTCAAATGACCGTTCTTTAGTATTGTGTCAGATTAATCAGGCTTCTGCAAAATAGATGGTATCCAAAAGGACTCATACGTGGGTCAGTCTGGCCAAAAATCATTGAAAATATTTTCATTTTTTTACCATCTTGCCTAGTTGTTGGCTCTTGCTAGTACTTCATTGGTATACAAGTGAGTGAAAATCATATTTGAAGCTTTATTTTCAAAAAATATGAAATTTCTTTTTCACTAAATTTCATTCTTTGCTTTGAATTCTCATGTTGCATAGTAATATGTGCTCAGAACATTAATGCTTTAATTATTTTGTAATGTTGATCATGTAATTCAACTATCAAAATTGTGACGTTTCCCTAGATGCCTTAAAGATGTCTTGTTCATTGTTCAATAAGAATAAGGACTTTGATTATGTAAATGATGGGTAATATTAAATAGAGTTGAATAGTCACATGCTTTTAGTGTAAAAGTTTTTACATTGTCAATCAATCACAGATCATTTTTGGTATGACCTATAAGGTGGTGATTTTAAAAGTCAACAAACTTATCAATTTGTGATTGGATGATAGTATAAAAAAAATTTACATTATCAATGCATATACTATTTTCTTTATTAAATTATTAACTTTCTCTTTTTCTTCCTCTTCCTTCTTCCAGAGGGTCAATCAATGCTAGGGAGAAGCTTGCTTCGGATCTTTTAGAGCTAAATGCTCAGAATTCATTTATTGTGGCCAACAGTATTTGGTTGGCAAGGAGTTAGGTCCGTGGAAGAGTAATCTCGATGCCCTTGCTTGTTTGAATTCCAGTTTCGGTGCTTTTCCATATAGGATCTTTGAAGATGCTGTACCATTTACTATATAAACTAGGGTGGTCAACATATGTGTATTTGCACTGTTTTGGGGCTTCTAGGTACGTATTTCATTTTTTCCCCCCTTCAGTAGTAATTATGTACATCTAGGAAGATTGATATCCGTTAATGATTATACCCTCGTGGTCTTTGATACAGCAAGTCATCACTCTGGCTGATAATCTAACCCCAAACTACGAATATGTATGGGAAGTCATTTTTACAATGATCATCATGGGATTGGGACTTGGCTTTTGTTGCGCTTCTCATTGGAAACATATAGAGCTTTCTTCATACTCGTGGACAAAGGTAGAACTTGTTGCTCTTATTTGTTGTGCTCCTTGATTCTTGATGACAATGTTCGCAATGCATGTTTGGAAATTGATTATATATAGTTATCTCTTCTTTTCTTTTTTTCAAAAGCTCTCTCAAAAAATTAGATAGAAAAAAAATAAGCAATTGCATGTTTCTTCAAAATAAGCTGAATTAAACACAGTTAAATAATCTATTTCCCATAAAATCAACTTCTCTTTACCATTCATTTCATTTGAAAATTTAAAAACTAAAAACTCTTCTTGTGTCAAATACCCCCTAAGCTTTACGTAGATACCAAGATCACCTCAATCACATCTCTGGAGCCTAAGTTATGACCTAAATAAGAGAAAAAGTTTAAAAGACTTTAAAATCTAAAATGAAAAAAATTGTGTTTTTAGTCCCTATGCTTTCGATCAAAATGGTACATGTTAATATTTGTAAGATAGTTGTTCCTGTAATCAGGGATTTGATTTGTAGTTATGACTAATGAATTCCTTTTGTACTCTAATACATAATTATAAACAATACACGTGTATACCTTTATGACACACAATAACATTCAAATATCCTTCTTTTCTATGAGGGTTATAACGTGCTTGATATATTTCTTTCCATCACACTTACAAGGCACTAGAATTTGAACTTAGAATCAGTGATGTTGAGCAATGGATGAGCCATCGCTACATACCTGAAGAGCTAAGAAGGTATGAGATGTTCTCATTCTTTTCACAAATCACTTCCACATTTTCAAAAAAGGCATATGTCTTTTGGTTGATTCAAGTCATTACTTGTTAATTCCCCCACCTCTTCCAACAATTCCTTAATTTTCTTGAAAAGTGGATGAGTGATTTACTGTGACAATGAGACATAGTTATTGTTTTTACACATCGAGACTCGATTAAATTAGCAACTTCCAAAGAGTTTTTTTAGTTAAAGGAAAGAGAAAAGATAATTTGGAATCTCTTTTTGCATCTATTTGTATTTGTCTCCAATTGTGTCCATGTTTAAGTGTGTTAAATATGATTAATCGCTATATGCAATAGTAATATCCTTATTCCTAAAACTTATATGAAACCACTGTTGAAAACATGTTATTAACAGGGCTAGTTCAAGGGTAAGGATACTACATATATTTTGAGCTATTAATTATTATATATAATAGAGCATATAGGTTTGAATTCTAAGAAAATAGTATGTCTACTACTTTTCATTAGGTTTGATGTAAGCATGTTATGATAAGCATATAGGTTTGATATTTAGTTTTTGTGTCACATGTTATGGATCACAGATAATGTATAATTGATAGATATTGTGTTCATCATGCAGGAGAACACAACACGCTGGAAAGTATAATTGGGCTGTAACAGGGGGTATGAATGAAGAAATGCTTTTGGAGAATTTGCCAGAAGATCTCCAAATTGACATAAGATGCCATATCTTCAAATTTGTGAAAAAGTACACCCTAAAAATTTGTGGCTTAAATGACTAATAATAATTAAAAAAATTGTTATTATTAATCACTAAGTGAAATGTAGATATGTTATTTAGACGTTTCTTATAAACTTCTATTTTTGTTTCGATGTCTGTCTACCTGTAATTTAACTTGCTAGAACTAACTAGATGTCGAATATAAAAAATTGAAAACCATTTTGGAGAATAATCTTTATGCACATTCATCATGAAACTAAAGTTGTGACTTATAAAAAGACAAAGTATATCAATTAAACCTGATAGTTGATTTGTTATGATGATTTAATTTTCCAAGGATCTAAAATATATCTGCAGGTTTAAATCTTTGCCTTAATGGATGAGCCTGTCGTAGATGCCCTTTGTGAAAGACTCAAATCAAAGAAATACATCAAAGGAAGTAGAATTGTGAGTGAGGGTGGCATTGTAAAGAAGATGGTCTTTGTTGTGAATGGTCTATTAGAGACCATTGAAGCTTATGGCACTAGAGCTTCCTTATCTGACGGGGATGTTTATGGTGAAGAACTCATGACATGGTATCTTGAGTGTGCTTCTATAAGCACAGGTATGGCAGTAATTGATATAGTGATAACATGGGTTGTTAAGGTAGAGGTGAAGCAAAAGTTGCAATAATCAGCAACTTGACCTCATTACAAAGTGAGAAACAACATGGTTTATCAATGTGTTTTCTCTTGTAGATGGTCAAAAAGTGAAGCTTCCTGGATAGGGATTGGTTAGCACTCAGATAATAAGGTGCTTAACAAATGTGGAGGTATTTTCACTCAGCCTTGCAGACCTTGAAGATCTCACAGTTCTTTTCATGGGATTCTTGTAGAATCCTCATGTTCAAGGACCAAGGTCTTCCTGTGACACCCATTCACATTGAACACAACCCATACTTATTTACTTATTTAAAAATGTGAGTAAAATTTTTCTCTGCTTTTAATAATAGAAAATTTGTAAATTTAACAGAATTTGAAAACGACAATAAAAAAATAAAACCTGTATGTATTTATTGTGGAGCAGTACATTAAAAAGATCCTAGTCAAAGCAGTGTCTGTCTACCCTATCCTATAAAATAACAAACTATCAGAGTAGCCTTATAGGTCTTCATCAATAGCCGGGTCTTCATTAACCGCGATCAATCATGCATAAAAGAAAAAGTAATGGAGTGAGGTGATTTGTTCTAATATCACTTTTACATGTATGGTAAGAATTCTACCACACAATACAGATAAAACACAGTTGACAATAAAAGGGGAACCTAAAGTTTATTCTATGTTATACAATCATTGACTCAGTATGGATCCATATTTTCCATTAATGGGTAATAGTTCTTAACAGAACCTGGGAAGTGACTGGGAGTACATATACCTCTCTCAACACCATCACATGGTACACTCCTCGTCATCATTGAGGAACAAAATAACAATATAGGATATCCATTTATAGAGGTATACTCTTAAACCAATATTGAAATGCTGAGCAGTTGTTGGGGTTGTCGAGTTTGGTCAGGTGAATATTCCAGCTCAAGGGCGCTACCCTGGCCATTGGGACCTTCACCACTCGATGCCTACCCCCAAGACCTCCGCAAGTGGGTCCCTGCCTTTCATTCCTCAGTGTACCAAATTGTGGCTTCCCTAGCAGGGTGTCATGGCACCGCATGTCACTTGCTTTACATTACTCACTAAACTATCAATTCCTAACTTCTCAAGTAGAGGTTTCCCTGGTCTCAATTAATTTGAGCACCAGTACAATCAACATTTCTGCCTTATTTTGCAGAAATGACACAATACCAAAATTTTAACAAAATAACAATTTAGTAATCATATAAAATTTTAGTAGGAATAACGACATAGTAATTATAATTTAATTACTAAAATGTTGGCAAAATAACAACTAGATAAATACATTTTAATTTTCTAAATTTGAGCAGAGCAACAGCTTAGCAAGTGCATTTTAATTTTATAAAATTAAATAGAGTAACAGCTTAGCAAGTATAATTTAATAATTTAAATTTGAGCAAAGTAACAATTTAGTAATTATGATTTAATAATCTAAATTTGGGCAGAGTAACAACTTAGCAAAAATTAAAGTTTAACATTAAACAATAATAACAATAATAAAACTTAAGCCTAAACGGGTTTAGGGGAAAACCCTTCCTACTAACATGCAAGGTGACAGTAATTTAGAACCAACCCCACTCCCCCCATTACCTCTAAGGTGGTTGATGAAGAGGATGAAATTGTTGGTGCAAAACTTCTAGGAGGAGAAATTCTACTAGTTGAAAACTAGCAAAATTTTAACATAAAAACTAAAGAAGAAGAATTTCTAGAGAGAGAAGATTTTAGAGAGAGAGGCTCTCTAGCTTATGGAGGATAAGAATGGTGAAAATATTTTCCATGGATGGTGGTATTTATAGAGGAAGAGGGGGGCTTAGGTGTCCCACCATTTACATCATCCATTATGTCATTATTATGTCATAAATCTAATTTTTATTTATTTTCAATCCAATTTAGGGACACATACACCATTTAGGGTGGTGAATCAGCTATTCCTAGGTTGGGGACGTGTTCCCTTAGCTGTCCAGCTTCTAGATGTTAATTTGATCTGCAGATAAATTAACCGGTACCGATAAAATCGCCTAAACTTGAAAAAAATTGACTTTTAATATCAAAAAAATTCAATTCAATATAAAACTAGATAAATACATTATTTATCATCAAAAATAAATTTCTAATAATTAATTTTAATTTTTATTAATTTATTTCAAATTTTATCTATTTATTTTGTATTTTGAAGCTAAAAAATCATAATAAATCCATTTTAATTCAATAAATACCAAAATTTTTATAAAAATTATAAAATTAAATATTTCACTTATAAATAAACTTAAATTACCATTTTTACCTTTTTTGAATGTCAAACCAATACTGGCTGGTTTATAAGACACCTAAGGGCATTTTGGTCATTTTACATAGGAACTCCAGAAAATTTTCAGAAAATTTTCAAAATTGTATTTTAATATATATGACATGATTCAAAGCTCAAATTGACATTTTAATGTCAAGAGCTATTGAGAAAGAGAGACAAAATCGTCATTTTCTAATTTCTCCGGGCTTCGGGTCAAAAAAATTATTAAAAATCACGACTAAATAGCTCTTGAAATTTTGAACATGATGGTGGGAATCAGAATTTTGAAATTCTCTCTCGATTTTTCAGAATTAACTAGTTAATTATTATAATACTGGTTGAAAAGTTGAAATAAGACTGTTATATTTTTCACTATTTCTCTTTCAAAATAAAATATTTATAATTAAAATATACCTAATATAAATTTTTCAAAATGCTTTGAAGTCAAAAAGTCTCTGGTCTACTCTCGCAGTCAACTAGGGGTATTTTGGTCATTTCACAAAATTTGTCTTAATAAATTTCTGAAAGATTTCTAAAATTATTATTAATTATTCTAAGCACATAAATGACTTAAAAATAAATTTTAGACACTTCTATCTATTTTTATCTATTTTCTCAATTATCTAGTTCTTCTAGAGGCAAAATAGTCATTATACCCTTTTTCCAAAAATAGGGGTGTTACACTTCCATTCCATATCCTTCTTGTATTTGAGTTTATGTTTCAACCTAATCTAGACTTTTTTATGACATAAAAATGAATATGAACTATATATCTTTTCATGAAGGGTTTTCTTCGCTTCCATTTATGTTCTCAACTTGTCAATATTGCACATTTGGGGTGGCCTTAATATTGTTACATGTATGATTTTTATGCCTGATTTTTGTTTTCAAAACCATGACTCTGACATAATGATTTGATAATCGTATTATGTTAGGGATGCATTTTATAGGAGATCCCTTACAGCGACAAGGATTCAGAAGGCATGGAGATGCTAGAAGAAGCGTCAAAATCATGCTTAATACCTCGCAATTAGATCAAATATTGAAGTCCTATGTTTTAGTTGTACTGTAACTAGTTTTCTCCCCTTGCATTGCACCGGATTTTAGAGTTTTCATTCAGTTATTTTGTTCAAATCAAGCTCTTAGTTGCTGCAACAAAAGCTTTTTTCAATCCCAAGAACATTCATCAAAAATGGCATGAGCTTTTCAGTAACACCAACAGTATATTAGTTGTCTGGTAATGGTTGACTGTTCTGTTGGTATACTAAGTGGATTTGCAAATATGGTATTTAATTTTCTCTACTCTATATGGTGCGACAACTAGTCTGTTAAAGTTTCGTTCAAATACTTTTTTTTCAATTATATTTTATGTTAAAAAATAAACTAATCCAAAGATGCTATCACATTTCTCAAAAAGGTTTAGAAGGTCTAATGCCACATTATATATATATATATATATATATATATATATATATATATATATATATAATCCTTCGTTATCCGTTAACAATTCGAGCACAATTATAAATTACTCCCAACATAGAATACCATTTCAATGTATGAATTTTAATAACTTTCACGTCAAAAGTAAAAAGTGTATTTAGAAGAATATGAATTGTTAGCATTTCTTGCATTCATACGTCATCCCCATATTTTTTGTTTTTTTCCACAATAATTGTGCTCAAAGGTCTCTCAAACACCGAATATGAACACTTCTCCATAAATTTGAACCTTGGGCTTGGTTTGTAAATTTATTATTATTATTAACTTATTATTATTTGTTAAAATAAAAATATTGAAGGATTTAAAATAGATTATATTTTTTTATAATTTCATTCAATATCAAACCAACATAATAATAACAATAATAGACACACATATTTAATATTTTATTGTAATGTAAATTAACTTTTATCATAGACTCTTTTTTTTGAAATGTGCTTAATTCAAATTTATTTGGAGTCCGATTTAAAAGTTGAATGTAGCTAACATAATTTTCATGTATTGGTAAACACAATACTGTTGCTTTTTTGTACCATAGTTTACATTAAATTAATCCTCTCCTTTTAAATGCTAAAGTAAATGGAATATTAGTATCTTACGATACATGGGTTATTTTTGTCTGTATTTTTAAAATTTTAAACATTTAATATGATAGAAAATGAAATTAAATTTCAAAGGGATGATACATTTTATATCTTTTGAAACACCTATTTGTATATAATATTTTTAGTACTTGTAGCTCCTTTCATTTTCTTCAACACAAATCAAATTCATAGCACGTGTGGGATTCGATTAAGTTTTAGTGGAAATTACTATGTTAAAAAAAGTTGTTGCTTTTGCTTCATTGAATTATGAATATTCGAGAATGAATTATAAATTTTAATAAATTATGCAATTAATATATTTGTTGTTTTTTGAATTATATCAGTTAAATAGTTAGTTTTTATTTTCGTAGTAGTATGATGTTACTCCCAGACTTTTTCAAAACGGTGTAATAAAATAGGCAATGCCTCAATGGCTTATTAAATAGTGATGATTTTTGTTGTCCACTACTTAGCAGGATGCTTTGTTGATATAGTAATGTCTTTTCATAACTGACAATAATTTTGAAAAACAAAAACTCCAATATGAAAAAAAAAATTCCTTTAACTCTTGGTTATAGTCGTAGTAAAACACACAAGAAAAGGAAACATCTTTTAAATTTCAATGGAGTCATTATGTAATACACAAATGCAAAAATACATAATTATACATAATTAAATTAAAACTAAAATAAAATATATTGTTTATTTACAACTAAAATAAAAACTAATATCAAGATGAACATAATTTCCAATCTAACAAATAACAAATTAACAAACATGATGAATTAGTCCCGTCAGCGGATACTACAAACTTGGTGAAAAAAGGCACCGATCCTACCATTGCTTGCGAGCTTCCTTTACTTCATCTACTCCATGCAGTATCAAGCAATACAAATTTTAATCGATCACTCATGGTAATAACCAAATGAAGCCTAATAGAGGAATTCAAAATCACCAGGGATGTTTTCATTCTTAGACCTTTTCAGGATTTTGGAAAAAAAGGTAAGCATGGAAGATAGTTGGCAAGAAATTTATATTATAATAAAATTAGAGCATAGTTTACTGAGTCTTTGGACATTCACCTCCTCCTAAGGAAATTAATTAACTTATTTTCATGCACAATGTGGTTAAGTTACGTGATGTGTTTAAGAGAAAGCTAAGATTTACATCAAATCTTTCAGATAAATATATATTTGAGAGGATTAAGGACATTATGAGTATGTCACACAAATGGAATTTAGAGTCCAAAAGACAAAAGCCCATGTGCGTGAAATCAATTGTAAATGGCCATTGGTTTTTTCTTATTATTACAGATATAGGTTCAGAGCATGTTACCTACCTTTCATCGATTTTGAAAACCAAAAGCTAAAAAGAAATGTTGTAGAAGCTTACACATTTATAGTTAAGCTAAATATACTGAATTTATAATTCCATTAAGTGGCAATACAATCTTCATTCGTCCATAATCATAATCAATTGTAGTTTTATTAATATTAACTTGAAATCATAGAAAGGTTCATAAGTTAGGACTACTTAGCAATGAATGCAATTTAAGTATTTCGTGCACTTAAAACCAATAGTTGAACCGCATATATAATTATATTCTGAAGCAAATGTGTATGTTTCTGTTAATAAACAATATTAGTTAGCAGCACTATCAGTGATCTAAAGGATTTTGTTTAAACAAATGAATTTGGAACCAACCAGATTATATGTGCATTGTAGTTTTTGAACAAAAAACATGTTTAGCCCAGAAACAATCTTATGTCACCACACCACTAAAACAGTGTAATAATAAATGCTATGAAAGAAAAAGAATCTAAACTCCAATGTCATCAATTGACATCAAAAGGGTTGTTACAAATTAAATATTCAGAATATGATCAATCTTGATAACTATATTATAATTTTCCTATAGAGTAAACTTGAAAATACAATCAAGCGAAAAATAAATAAATCTTTGTATTTTTCTTATAACATGGTGAAGAATGTCACTCAATATAGCAAGGAAGGGTGAAACTTGAAAGTTCAATACCTCCAGCCACTAAGATTTTCGTACCTAAGAGAATAAAATGGCCAATCATTTCATTAGTTGAAGAAATAAAACATACGTTAGCTTAAAAAGTAAAATCTTCTTTGCTCTAAAAGTCTATTCATATTAAGGACTAAATCAAGGTTTTTGTCTTCATGTGTGCAACATCAAAATAAATAGGGCACGTAGCCACTTACATTAATTGATATGGCCCTTCATGTTCATATGACCCCTTAACTAAAGTTGTTATGACAGATACATTTTTTAGTGCACTAACATCAATAATCCTTTCTCTCAACCTTTCTGTCCATTTGCCATGAATCATTATGAGAATAGTGAGGTGATGCTTTCCACCGAAAGGGCCAGAAGAAACACTGAATAGATGCCATTGCAGCCATGATAGTTCCCGAACTTAAGGGAAAATGAAACTTAGTGCTTTGTATCTCAAATCTACATTTTAACAAGATTTATTGTAATTGAACTGGTAATGGTACAAAATTATTTGCACAAAAAAAAAACTATGATAAGTATAATTACTTTGAGGTTTAGATAGAACCAATTCCATAGTGCCACATGGAAGGTAGCTAGATGAGATTACATTAATTGTCCTTCAATCAAGCACAAAAAGAAATATATAGAACCTCAGAAATCGATCAAGCACAAAAAGAAATATTCTGTCAGCGGCCATAGTGAAAATAAAGTCATCAACATGCAAAGTCGTTGTTCCAATAGATATACAATTTTAGATAAAGTGAGTAAAAGGGATTTACTGGTCCTCTTTATCTTTCCTTGTCAAAAGTTAGTCCTCTCAAGTCTAAAGAGTTAAATACATGGAGAGATCCATCATTTAGAAGATCTTTAGGGGCAGAAGCAGAAGTCAGATCCGTTGTATTCTTTCCCCTTAGGGCCTTACTGCTGTTGTTCAGCTCTTGTGGGGTTCTTTCTACTCCATAAAATCTATCATAAGCTAGACTTCTTCAAACACATAGAGGAAAGGAAGTTTAGGACTTGGGAAACAAAACATTAGTATTATTGTCAACCTCAAATTTTGATATCAAAATCAAAAGAGACTCATCTCCAATTTTAACTTCTATATATTTTTTCCATATTTTAGGGAAGAGGATTAAAAAAAAAAAGAATTGTCTAGAGTCAACATAAATCCAGGCCTTTGGAGCTTCTGATTTCAAGAAAGGTATATTATTGTTTACCTTAATGGAATATCAAAAATACCCTTTCTCATAGCATGTTTTTGAGATTTTTTATGTATGCATCTTTGAATTTTTCTCTCCTCAACTTCCAATTCCTCTTCTCCTTTTTTTTTATCTTTAAATTATATTAAACATTCATAGAGTTTGGAGGAAGCCAAATTCTAATTTTGATTTGGACTATGTAAGAAGTGATTGATGGAGGATAGGTATAGTCTAAATAGGCAAAGGAGTGGAATATGGAGATGCTTGAGAGATGGAGACTTTGAAGAAGTTTGGCCTACTTTCAAGGACAGACCTGATTACATTTCTGGAGTTCACAAGCCAAAGGAAAAAGGGTCCTTCCTCTTACTGTCCCTAAGACTCTCCTAGGTGCAGCAAGGATGATCCCAAGTACCTTTTGGAATTAACAACACACCAAAATCAGTCCTTTTTATTGGAGTAATAAGGTGAAAAAAGTTGAAATATATACAAAAGAAAATTGAAGCCAAAAAAGGAAAGTAGTATTTTCCACACATAAAAAAGTGAGTAAACATAATTCGGGCTTTTGGCACAACAACCATTGTGCCTGTATGAAGCAGCAGCCATCATCGAGCAGTGGAACCTCCTTAGAAGATACGAAACTTCAATTTCCTTTACAAATAGAAGAAAAAAGGCGCATGAACAGAGAATAGAATAGGAAAAGGGAAAAGAAAAAGGGAAAAATAGAGGGAAAAATGGAAAGAAGACGAAATGAAACATCACCCATCTTATATAGCCAGTTAAACATTCCCATCATCATTTCCAAAAATAAAGCTTGCAATCAATTAAGCCAAATAGCTCCCAAAACATACCGACTCCATCACTTTCCCCTGTCAACACCTAATCCTCAATAAGCCACACCATGCCACCCAACCCATTGGTAACCACCAAGCAAGCACCATTTAATGTTTTAATTTTTAAAAAAGTAAAATAAAATAACAAAAAAAAATTAGAATGAGCACTTAGTTTCCTTTTCTGTGTGCAATCCAGATGGCACTGTTGTCAGCAGTAGAGAAGGTGGGCGGGAGGCATCTCGATGTTGGTCCAAACGAACCTGCAAGTTAGAGTTTAGCAAGGTGAGTTTTTTCTTCAAATTTCTCGACAAGGAACGTTTTGGGGAAAGTGATAAGCATTTTAATCGGTTTAATAGGTCGAAAACGATGACGCAGCCAGCACCGGAAACGTATGGGCTTGCAAATCCGTTGCATGATTTTGCCATGCCATTGGATCTTCTCCTCGACATTGAAGATGGAAAGTCGCAAGAGAAAAATTAAAAAGAGAGAGAGAGAGAGAGGATAATTTTTGATTATAAAAAGGAGACAATGAAAAAAAACATGTAAACGAGAAATATGAAATAAAAAAGTAAAAGATGTAGTTTGTCGTACACTGCATATGAAGACTTCATATGACATTTACCTACGACTTGTACTTGGTGTAAACAGTTCTCCTTTTCCACTCCGCACATGTACTCAACTCAATCTAGACATGTAGGAGTTGTTTGGTAGATAAGAAATAGAGTGAGAGGAAGGAAGAGAGTAAAAGTGATAAGAAGTAAATTGTTTGATAGAGTGAAAGTGTGAGAATTTTTTTAAAAAAATGGGTGAGACCCACTTTAAAATATTTCTTCGTTGTTTAGCCATAAAATGCGTGAAAGTTACTGTACAACTATCCGTGATCGTTCACTCTCTTTGTTAGTTGTAAGTGAATCAAATTACAAGATTTTGCATGTAAAGATTTACTTGCATGTAAATCGGTTTACAGTACTGTTTTATATAATAATAATAATAATAATAATTAAAAAATAAAAATAATATTAATAATAAAAATAAATAATATTAATAATAATAACGAAATGAAAAATAATCTCAAAAAGTTAACTTTTCTTCTATTTCTTTTTAACTAAACAACTTTAACTTCTACTTTATTTCTCACCTCTTTTTCTTCTCTCCTCTTTTCTTTCCTTTTTTTCTTCTATTTATTTTCTCTCTACCAAACACACCTGTGGAGAGGATTTAATGAAAATGACCACTATTCGCCAAAAATGTGACAAAAATGTAAAAAAAGGAAAAAAAAAACATTTCATAATCAAATACAAAGTCCAACTAATTAAATGAGTGACATAAATTTTCAATGGCATTAGTGTAAAGATAAAAAATATAACAACACACATTATTAAAATGTTGTAGTCGTTGTGTGTTTAACTAAAAGGTGAAAAGAAATTTTGGTAAACATCTAAATAAAAACATAAATATCAAAAGAATAAAATTTAACTCAATAATATTTATAAATTTTCTATACTTTTTTTTATTGGATACCTCATTTAACTTCTTATTTTTTGGTAATTCATGTTGATTATAAAGATGGTGGTATGCATTGAATAAGAAGTGAATCTGAAATAGCCTTTCATATAAAACTAAAAATAAATATTTCTTTAGCTAGTAAGACAAATAAATATAACAAAAAAAAAATTAACTTTTCATATAAAGCTAAAAGAAAATAACTGGAAAGTAAATGATAAATAATAATTGTAGGAAAGAGAAGTCAATTTGAAATAGTCTTTCATATAAAACTAAAAGAAAATATTTTTTTTGCTAGTAAGACAAACAAAGATAAGACAAATAATTAGAGGATGAATAGTAAAAGTGCCCTCAAATTGTATAAGTTAAAGATAGATAAATTATAGATTATAGATATCTGATTGGCTACACTTTGTCATAGGTTGTACAACAATGCTTCAATAGATTCACTTGTTTATTAGCATGTAAAAATGTTCCATTTAAGATTAAATACATGCTAATGATTAGTGTTGCTTTGCTTATAATTTGAAAAGGGTTTCCTTTCCTTTATCATACCAAAAAAAATAATAATCCTAAAGCTCCCAAAGTATTAGAATTAAAGCCAAGATCACTAGCAACTAAAATGAAAGGAAAATTAAAAAAAATGAATATTTTTGTTTTGCTCAAGTCCCTTACAGTAGACACAAATGGGCATGGACATGTAGCAATTAGGTGACTTGCCTTTCTTTTGACCATCACGAGAAGGCGGTGGTCTTGGGATCGTGGTATATATGCTTCTATCATGCAAGGTTTACTTTAATTGCCAGGGCGTTATGCTGTAGAGTATAGATGCCATATAAAGAATTTAACATTTAAGTAAAAGCTTAAATTAATTAATTCTTGAGAATAAAAAATATGGGAACACTTTGGTCAATAGAAAAAAGAACGGCGCAATTGTAGTTTTAGTTCTACTCAAGGACAGACTCATCTTTGGTAATATGAATAATGTATAATATTTTAATATAATTATTTTCATTTGAGAACTTGGCTGTGAATATAATGACATTTAAGTGTCATTTATTTTTTTCTTAATTTTTAGACAAATATTTTATTTCCTTTTTTATATAGTTTTTATTGTAGACAAAATTGCATCGTTTCATTTTTTAAACAGAATATTCGAGTATCGTTTTTTTTATAGTCTTTTCTTTTTGTAATTTGTTATTGTTATTTTAATCAAAAGTTATAAATGATTGCATTTACAATCAAGTAAATTTATTAACATTCCTTTTATATTGACTGGTACTTGAATCCATGCAATGCACGGGACATTTAGATTGTGTAAATAGAAATAATGCTTATTAGTTTTTTTTAAATTGCATTTTACAATTTATTACTTTAAGTAATTACATAATAAAATGAGTAAGAATATGAAAAAAAGAATGAAACATCTAAACTACTTATTAGTAACGTTGCACGAGGAAGATAAAAACAAATATAAGTGTTTAATTTGATTTTTTATGTAATTAATTATTAATTAATTAAGATTAAATAATAAATTAGACATATAAACATTTTAGTTTTAATCTCAAGGATAAAAATTTAAACCAGATAAGGTTCTAATATCTCAAAATAATAATAATTTTATCAAAAATGTATATAACTACATAATGTTCAAGTAAATATTTTCTTGTCATATTAAATGAATAATTTGAATTTAAATAAAACACTTTTAAAAAGAAATATGTAAAAGGTTAAAACAAAAAGTTACTTATGTATTTATATTATAAATGCTTCATAATAGTTTATATAAAATTTTAAAATGTTTAAGTTAATCTTTTGTCCATAAAAAAGGGTGAAGAATCATAAACATGCCTCTAAATATATTTATATATTAAGTAAACCAATTATGCATATTTCCATATATTTTGGAAAAAAAAATCATGACAACTCTTTTAGCCCAAAACTTGCATAATTTTTTTTTCATAAAACAATAAACTCAATTTGCTTTGTTTGCCTTTTTCTTGTTAAACTTTATTTGATCAATTTTATTTGTTTTTCAAATAATTTGAAAGATTGTTTATTTTCTAAATAATTTAAATGAAGATTTTTCTCACATGTCACTAATGCAAAAAAATTGCATCATATATGCAGTTATATGCTACCCAATATTTATATATGTAATACATAAAAAGTTTAATGACTATGCACTGTCAGTGTAAAAAGTTTTACACTGTCAACCAATTGCAAATCACTATTATTATGACTTTTAAGGTAATTATTGTAAAAGTCAATAAACTCACCATACATGGTGGTTCGTGATTGGATGACAGTGTAAAACAACTTTATACGGACAGTGCATAGCCTATTTTCTTGTAAGTAAATATAATAAAAATAGCTTATACGTATCTAATCTTATTGTTATTGTCATTAAAATATCCATATAAATTAGCAGTATTTATTGACAACAACTTGTTATATTTCAGTTTTATATCAATAATTGATTGATTTAAATAATATCATTGATTGCATTTTGTTTTGTTTATTCCATTTAGATACTTATTATTATTTGTACTCTCCCACTGTAATCTCATCATAGGAAAGCGATTATTTTGCAAAATATCTATAATTTATAATCCATGACATATAAGAGATTACCCTAGTTGCCTTTCTCCCCTCAATTCTCCCTTGCTCTTGAGCTTTTAAGAGCCATTAACCCCTTTTTCTATCTATATAGGTAAGTAGAGAAAGACCTTTTTTCCTCCTCACCATTTTTTTTTGTTTCCTTACAAGCTCTCTAAAAGGACTCTTTTTTATACTATGTCCTTTATTTTAAACTTATTCTCAAGTGTTCTTGGTTTTGATGAAGGTTGGTGATGAGAAAAAGGTATTTTATTTGATTATTCTTTAAGATTTGCGAAGGAACCTTATCAAAGTAGGGGGAGATGAATTGGTTGTTATGGGTTTTATCTTTTCTTGGTTGTTATGCTTGAAATGTTTGGACTTGATAAGGTTTGTGTGAATTTTGTTTTGACATTTGCTTGGTATTTTCAAGTTTTCGATTAGCACAAACCTTTTTAAAACTTCATCTCAAAGCTATTCATCTTGGACTTCATTTTTATCACAAGCTTTATTAGATTTCGTTGAGTTTTGATATTGAAAAATAGCTTGCAACATTGGGTACATAGTACTGTCCTAAAACTAACATCATGATGGTATTTTGTAAAACTATACCAAATGGCTCATTGTTTGTAAAACTAAATTTCATATTCAAAAAATTATGACCTATTTGGTATGATAGAAAAGGGAGAAGAGGAGGAAAAAATTTTAAATTTTTTAAAAATTCATTGGTTTGGTTTAATGGAAAAGAGGAAGGAGATTTTTAAAACTTTTGTAAGCCCTACTATTTATTTCTACTCTATTTCTCACCAACTTTCATTCACCTATCTCTCTCTCTCTTATTTCTCATCTATTTCTCTTAAACCAAACACCCTAAAATTTCAAATTATTTTTAATTTATTTCTTACCTATTTTTTTCTATCTATTTCTCTCTCCTCTACCAAACAAAGGCTTAACTTTTAGGGCTTGAATGTGGACAACTCATTTGTACATTGTCAGTGAGATTTATTATGCCAAATATTTTCTCAAGGTTAAGGTTATGCAGTGCCAAAGAATCAATTCTTTAGTTTGACCTCTATTTGGTTTTCAAATTTTAATATTTTTTGTAGATTTTTTTTAGAATAATAACTTCACATATGGAAACTAGACATCCATATTCAATTTGATATATTAATTTGAGTAAATTACATTGACACTCCTTAAGATTTTTTAAGATTGCACATAACCTCCCTATTTTTTTTAACGTTTACAATAACATCTCTTATAGGAGCACATTGTGTAATATTTTTCAAAATGTAATATATAAAAGGTATTAGTGTAATATTTATCAATTAAAGGAGTTAGTGTAAGAGTAAAAAAAAAGAAGTATCGAACGAAATTTGACGAAATCGCAGGGCATATCAATGTAATTTACTCTATTAATTTCTCCTATTCAAATTCTATTTTACCCTTTAAAGATGTAATGAAAGTTTATGTTATAATCTAAAAACTTAGATTTTACATTTAGCATTTCTCATGCAGTGTGCTTAATACATAACCTTAAATATGTTAAAGTCAGTACCTTTATAGTGTTGTGAGCACTGCATTAGTCACATTAATGTGTTTACAACCTTAAAGTTAAAAATATTGCACTTAAATCAATTAATAATAACATTTAAATAATAATTGACAAAATGTGACATTTAGAGAGTTATGATACCTTACATGTATTATGATGAGTTGTACAAACCTAACAATATTCTAAGAGGGCAAAATAATATACATTGTGAAAACTTTAAGAGTTTATGATTAAAATAATTCATAGATCACTTAATGTCTTAGAATAATTTAGTATAATAAATATTATAGATTTTTATAAAGTGTTAGTTGCATTTGACTTCTCTATATTTCTTACAAATAAAGTAGACTCCAATTTAATTAACTAATATCTTTGGATAATTAATCAAAGTGTTAGGATCTTATTTGAATATTAAGGGTTGAACTAATTAATCAAGACTAATTAAGGATAAATTTGATGTTTTGACCAATGATCAAGCAATTAGTAAGCCTAAATTAGATAATTAGTTAATTGTTCTTTAGGCTAATACTTTGAGCTAATGTTGACTTAAGGCAATCAAAGTCACCTTGTTGAATGAGTTGACCAAGGTCAACATAGTTGACTTTTATAATTAAGTTATAAATAATTAGTTTAAGTTTATCTAACTACAAACAAGCTCATTAATCATTAATGATGACCATTAATTAAAGTTAAAACTAAGATTAATCAACATATTGATAAGTTGAATGAAATATTTTAATTGTATTAATTATTTTAGGTTTCTAGAATACACACAAGACTCCTATACTACGCTGGGACTTGCATAAGATACTTAATATGGACATGGCTTGATGATTTGAATTAGTTCGATCCCAAATAGCTAATGCCCATGAGATTGGGTAGTGTAATTGGGATTTGATTTATAATATTGGTGGAATGTCTGAGTTATGATTATGAATTGTCCTAATTTACATATATCCATGTATATACTTTGTCATATGCTATTCAAGGAGTCACACTCCAAGAATGGGTGAAAGTAAACTGTCAATTGAGATCATTAGAGACATTGGAGATGTTTGGGCACATAATTCCATAAGTAATTAGGTAATTGCATTTCCATAGCATGGTAAATCAATCACTTTCACATGAACGATCTTGATGTCATGCTATTCTCAAGATCAATTGCAATGTATTGGCCTAAATAGCATATTTGACACATATAATCAAATATTTGAAGGTGTCGTCTATAACACTCATTTAATTCTAAATATAATTCATATTAATTTAATTATTACTTTAAGTTGATGAAAATGTGAGTAATTTTTTTTTATTCTAGCAAAACATAATTTAGAAATAAAAGTGAAATGATAAAAACTGTTTATATATATATATATCCAACTGTACATCATGGTTTGAGTAATACATAATAGTCAAAGAGAAAACAAAAGTATATCAAGAGACATATACTACCTTACCCAATATATACATCAAAAAGATCCTATATAGAGCAGTATTTATCTACCCTATCCCGTAAGAAAATATTATAAACTAGGTCTACAATTTGGACGAGTACCCTTTGGCTCATCCTTAGCATCATCAGGCATTGTTGTCATCTTCAATAATCACAATTGAATATGCATAACAAAAAATAATGGAGTGAGGTGATTTGTTCTAAATCACTTTTACATGTATGGTAGGAATTTAAATACAAGTAATGAAGGGAACCTAGGGTTTATTCTAAGTTATACTACACTACCCTTGACTTGGTATGGATCCATACTTCCCATTAGTGAGTAATAATTCTCAACAGAACCTGGGAAGTGACTGGGAGTACATATACCTCATCAACATCATCACATGGTACAGTCCTCATCATTAATGAGGAACAAATATCAGTCAGGACGTCTATTTATAGAGGTATACTCTCAAACCAATCCCGAAATGCTGAGCAGTTGTTGGGGTTATCGAGCTTGGTCAGGTGAATATCCCAGCTCACGAGCGCTACCCTTGGCTATTAGGATTTTAACCACTCGATGCCTACCCACCAGACCTCCTAAATGGGTCCCTACCTTTCATTCCTTAGCGTACCAAATTGTAGCTTCTCTAACAGGGTGTCATGCCACTGCATGTTCCTTGCTTTACATTACTCACTAATCTATTAATTTCTAAAGGTTCACTCAGGTCTCAAAGATTTGAGCACCAGTATAATTTCTACAAATATTTCTGCCTTATATTACAGAGATTTGATCCATACATATCATTTACATAATTCATAATTCAAATTAAAGTACATAATCAATAATTCAATAAAAATAAAGACATACAAATTAAAATAAAGACTGATAATTAAGAAATAAATCATATAAGGGTCAAAAATTTCATAAAAATAATTTTTAAGCTTAGAAAAATAATTAGAATTTTATCATGAATTTTTAGAAAATTTTTCAAATTTTTTTGAAATTTAGTACTTTTAAGATAAATGTGTCCACATGCACTTATAGAGCACAATTAGAAGTACTAAATAAGCTTTAGAATTTATGAAATTTTTACAAATGGTCTATTTGTGTGTCTAGACCTTACCTAAACGATAAGAACTTAAACTGAAATTTCTACAGTAGTTTTCTAAAAATAAATTCATAAATAGCTCATAAAATAATTTATATACTTAGTTTCATATTATGAGATTTATGGTTTATTTCTTCTATTATTTTTGCTAAACTAATTGAGTATTATTAAAATTTGATAATATAATAATTTAATTATCTATTATAACAACTTAAAATATTTTTTCTAAATTTGGGCAATATAACAGCTTAGTAATTATACTATATTTGTTTGAATTTGAGCAGTATAACAACTTAATAATTATACTATAGTTGTCTAAATTTGAGCAGCATAACTACTTAATAAATGTATTTTAATTATCTAAAATTGAGCAGCATAACAACTTAGTAAAAGCTTGAATTTAATACTAAACATTATAATATTTATAAAACTTAATAAACTTAAACATTGAAAGGTTTAGGGGAAAACCTTTCCTACCAACATGCAAAGTAATTGAAAATTAGAACCAACTCCACTCCCCCCATTACCTCAAAGAGTTGGTGAAGTTGTTGGTGTAAAGCTCCTACAAAGAGGATTTTTACTAGTTAATGAAAACTAGTAGAATTTTGGTATAAGAAAAATTTTATGGAGGAAGGTGGCTATAGAGGCTTTGTAGAACTTGGGAGAAGAAGAGGAGGTGCTGAAAAATGGTTCATGGAGATTGCTATTTATATAGGAATGGAGGTGCTAGGTGTCCTTAAAATGACATAAGCTACTATGTCAAATTTCTATTTTTAATTTATTTTTAATTGAAAATTAGGGACACATATCATTAGGTGATGAATCACTCCCCTCTAGAGTTTGAACATGGGATAGCAGCTGTTCCAAAGAATCTCAGTATAAATTTTGACTGTTAATTAATTAGTCAGGTACCAATAAAATCGCCTAAACTTGAAAAAAAAGGACTTTTGATATCAAAATAATTAATTTAAATATAAATCTGAACAAATATAATATTTTTCATCAAAAATAATTTCTAAAAATAATTTTTATTTTTTTATTTTTTCGAATTATAAATATATATATTATATATATTAAGCTTAGAAAATTCATATTAAATTCATTTTAATTCAATAAATGCTCAAATTTTTATGAAAATTCTAAAATTACATATTTTACCTAGAAATGTACTAAAAATATCATTTTCACTATTTTTGGATGTCAAACCAATACTGAGTTGGATATCTAACAACTAGAGGTATTTTGGTCATTTTGTATAGGAATTTTAGAAAATTTCCAAAAAATTTCAAAATTATATTTTAATACATATGATATAATTTTAGACTCAAATTGATATTTTAATGTCAATTGAATACTTTTCTCATATCTATTCTTAATATTGACAAATAAGGACAAAATCATCATTTTCTAATTTCTCCGGACTTTGGTTCCGAAAAATTATTAAAAATCACAATTAGATAGTTTTTTATATTCTGAGTTTAGCCGTGGGGATCAGAATTTTTAGATTTCTTCCTGATTTTTCAGAATTAAATATAGAATAAATAAATAAAATAATTAATTAAGTAAAAGTGAGGGTGTTACATCGTCGATATTAAACTTGAAATGGTTAAGTCAACAAGACTTTTTAATGTCTCATGTGAAAGACATATGACTTATTAGGGGACTAATAAATAAATAAATAAACAATTAAATAACTAAATTACAAATGGGTTAAAGTGGAGCATTTTCTGAAGGTAACTACTATGTCATGGGAATGGTGGTTTAAAAGGGATAATTCCTTCTAATGTGAAACAAGGTTCCCTTCTTTTACATTAATGTATTCTTTCATTCCTTATCACTACTTTTGAAGAATGACTAGAAGTAAAAGTCAAGGAAGTGAAATATTGTTTCTGCATTTTTAAAACAAATCAAGGTGTATTAGAGATTATGTAGAACTCTCGTTATGGAGAAAAGTATGTTATTTCTTGATGAAATAGTGAGAATCGTTAATTTCTAAGATCCTAATAGTTTTTCTATTATTGAGAGCCCTAAAACTACAAGTTACTTACATGTGGTATCAAAGCACATGTTATGAAAATTTATGATTCTCCATAATTTTTTTTTCCAATTTTGTTAACCTTAATTATGAAATTTAGGACCTTCGATATTTTTCGCTACACTGTTAAGTTCTTTTATGAAAATTAAATAATAGAATGTTTCAGTTATATATTAATATATGTCATAATTTGACCGAGAATATTTGATTGAATGGTTTTGGAATGAATTTTGAAACATGAAAATGAAAGCCGAGAACGAATGTTAAGAAAATTCATGATTTTTGTGAATTGAATTGGTTTGGCTTCCTTTACTTGAATTATTCTCATTTAATAATATAAATTATTTGGAAAAAAAAATACATTTGCCAAATATTATGGATGGAGTAATATGTAATTGAAAAGCTTTATGGTTATTTAATTGATTCCAAGATTTTAATTTTATGGTACTTAAACGTGATTGAAAACGTGATTGAAAACATGATTGTATGTGTTCTAGGACATGTGCAAGAATTGTTAATTGTGATGTTATGAATTGTACATTAGTAGTAACAAGCACGTTTAGACTGTGATAATTTGGAAATAAATATTGTGAAATTTTGTTACAAAAGTGGCCAAACTTGTATGTTTATTTCATTCCAAAATAATGGTGATTTATTTCAACTGCCCATAAATAATGCATGCTAAAATATATGATTGTTAGTTTATGAGTAGATTGAAATTCATTGGTATAAGACATGTATGTATTGACTAAAAGTTGATTAGTTCTTCTTATAATTAATGAATATAATTATGGGTGATTTGTATGTATCGTTATTTAATTTTATATACCCAAATGTAGTAAGTAATTCTAATCAGTACATAATTAGTTGTTAAATAATGTTAAAATTTTATTAGCATTACTATGTTTGAATGTCATGTGTTGATATATCATCCAAAGGAGAACATTAATATAAATTGATGGTTGTTTGAGTATTTTATATATGTAGCATGTACTTTATGTCTCAAAACACTTATGTCAAATTTTATTAGCAAGTACTTGTTCTTAATTTTTTGAACACTCATGTATTGTTTGTGCCAATTTTTAATGAGCTCAACTTCTTTGACTAGAATGAGCAAGTCTGATTTCACCTTTGTGTTTTGGATCGTAATCTTGCCTTTCTAAAGATAGTATGCTACTATTACTAATTATAGTAGAAATGAAGAGAAGGCTCATTACAAAGCTTGGGAAAGATCTAACAAAATCAATCTAATGTTCATAAGAATGTTTGTCTTAGATAGACAACTTTTTTAAGACTGAAAGTGACAAAAAGTTTATGGGATTAGTAAAAGAGCACTCCCAAAAGTACAACGACCACTATGAAGTTTGAGGTTCCATGTACCATGCACGAGCACGTCATCTAGATGACAAATATTGCAACAAGGCTTAAGACCTTTGGAATGACTATGAATGAGAACTTTCTTATATAGTTAATTCTTAACTCATTACCGATTAGGTATAGCCTGTTACAAATGAGCTATAACGCCATGACAAATGAAATGTGCATAAATTGTACAATATGTTGGTTCAAGAGGAAACGAGGCTTAAGAATCAAAGAAGTCACTTAGTCCATTTTGTAAGCCACCAAGGGAATCAAGGAGCTAGGAAGAAAGTTGTGAAAAAACATGATAAGGGCAAAAGGCCATTAAGGATCAATGTGGCAGCTGTGTAAATCCAAAAGAAAGCATCAAAGAGTAATAAGTGTCGTTTTGGTAAGAAATTTTGACATTTTCCAAAAGGATTATTGAAAGCATAAGACTTGGTTCGAAAATAAAGGTGAACTTTATGCTTATGTATGTTTCGAATCAAATTTAACTAAAGTTTCCCATAATGCTTGGTGGATTGATTCTGGAAGTACGACTCATATTTCTAATACAATGTAAAGATTCCTTACAGTCCAAACCATAAGCCTAAATGAGAAGTTTGTCTTCATGAGGAATAGGGTGAAAGCTCTAGTAGAAGTAGTTGGGATTTACATTTAATCCTTGACACTAGGCATCATTTAGATTTATTGAAAAATATTTATGTACCTAGTTTATCTAGGATTTAGTTTCATTGTCTAAAATTGATGTAATTGGATACTCTTTTAATTTTGGCAATAAATGTTTTAGTTTATTTAAACATAATCACCTCATTGGTACTCATATTCTTTGTGATGGTTTATATAAATTGAATTTAGATTGTTTGTATGACGAAACCTTCTTGACTATACATCACAATGTTGGCACGAAACATAGTTTTGTGAATGAATGTTATGCTTTATTGTACCATAAACATTTGGGCCATATTTTTAGAGAAAGAATGAAATTCTTCCAAATTTAGATTTTACTAATATAAATCTTTGTGTGGATTGTATTAAATGAAAGCAAACAAAATACAAAAATAAAGGAGTTACAAGAAGAAATTAGCTTCTTGAAATTGTGCATACTTATATTTGTGGACTTTTTGATGTTAAATGTTTCAGAAGAGATATTTTAATATTTTTATTGGTGACTATTCACCTTTTGATATTTACTTACTGCACGAAATCTTAGACAATTGATGCCTTGAAAATTTACCTGAATGAAATAAAAAGACAATTAAATAGAAAGGTGAAAATTGTTAGGTTTGATAGAGGTGGCAAATATTATGGTAGATATGATGAAACTAGGCAACACCTAGGTCCATTTGCTAAACTCCTTCATAAACGTAGTATTTGTGTGTAATACATAAATTTAACGAAGTGTTTGGTAGGAGAATTCTTTTAAGTTTTTTTTGAAATTTTAGGTTGAAAATGTTAAATTCTATGACAATTTTAAAAAATATTTTCAAGAATATAACATTTACTTAAATTATTTTTTAACTATGTTTCTCATTAAAACTTTTTCATGAGAAGGAGTGAGAATCCAATATTTTCACAAAGAAGGAATATTTTTTATAATGTAAAAATACAATTGTATTTTTTTATTTCTATGAATATTTTAAACGTGCTAAATATATTTATGACATTCTCAAAAAATATATTTATCATAAAATGTGATTTAATTTCCAAAACATAATTTGCAGGAATAAAACAAATTTCGCAAACCAAACACCTCCAAAGGAAAAAAAAAAAGCAAAATAGTTGCCATAAAGTTGCTTAACACTATAATTCGAAGATAATAATTGAAAAGGAATGATAGAGGAGGGTCACATGCAACCCCTACATGTGAAAGAAGTAAAAGTTCATGATCAACCTTCATCAATGAAAGGGATTGCTTTTGGTTGTTTTAGTTTTTGAAGAATTTGACTTTATACATCCAAAAGCCTAAATTAACATCAAGTCCCACCATTTCATTAACATATTTTCACTGGTATATTTGGTTCCACAATTTTGAATGTGATTTTTAGAAGTTAATAATTACAACTTTCACATCCCAAACATGATTCATCCCTTCTCAATGAGTTTGAAAACACGGTAACCACCACTTGAGAAGTAAGATAATGGAATGTTTGTATTTTCGTTAAGAAAGCTCCAAAGTCCAAATCATGATTTAAGTAAATGATTGATTTTTTAATGCTTAAATATGTTTTAAGTCCATGCAAATATGACTGTCTTAGGTTTTAGTCTTTACAAAAAAAATTGTTATTTTTAGATCGTGACATTTTCTTAGTGTATTTTTTTAGTCCATACTATTAACTCTAGTTAATTTAGTGTTGATATAACTAACAAAATAAAAAATATTAATTAAGATAATTAAGAAAATAAATAATATTTTAAATTAAGATAATTAGATTATTTTTAGGTGCGTAATTCATTAAGTAATATATTTATTCAATTAAGTAATGTATTTATTAGTTTATATAAATAAGGTAGTTACATATAATTTTCTTTTCTAATTTATTTTTAATTTTTAATATATTATGAACAATGATTTTTATTGCTTTTAAAATAGTTCTTAATTTTCAATTCACTAATTTACTCTTAACATTGTACTTTTAAAAAAAATATATAATTTACATAGACACTTATAATTTATTTTTAATATATTATTTTTGTCTTTAGAGACAAAATCACTTCTTGTGAATTGTGATATATTAAAGAAAATATATTACAATTAGTCAAAATTAATGAATTGAAATGTAAAAATAACATCAAAAGTAATATATTAAAAGTAAATTACAAGCATCGAAATAAATTATATTTTTTTAAAAAAGTACAATGTTAAAAATAAATTAGTGAATTGAAAAGTAAGAATAACATTAAAAACAATAAAAATTATTGTTCATAATATAGTAAAAATTAAAAATAAATTATAAAAGTAAATTATATGTAATTACTTTATCTATATAAAATAATAAATACATTAATCAATTGAATTATGTATCTAAAAATAATCTAATTATCCTAATTTAAAATATTTTTATCACCTTAATTATCTTAATTAATATTCTTTATTTTGTTATCCATGTTAGCACTAAATTAATTAAAATTAATGATAAGAACTAAAATAGAATACTAAAAAAATGTCATGAATTTACAAATAACAAATTTTTTTACAAGAACTAACACCAGATTGAGCCATATTTGTAGAGACGTAAAACATACTTAAGCTTTTTTTTTTTATATAAATTTAGCTTAAATTGGATTATGATTTTGATTTTCCTAAATAAATTCCAAATAAGCTATAAATCTCAATAGTTTGCTTTACAACAATCCGTACAACCAACACCAAAGCAAGTAGTAGCATTACAACTAGCAGTACTTGTTTGAATAAACTTCTCAATAAATATTTAAGTCCTGTTTAAATAAACTTCTTTATAAGTATTTATAAGAAAAAAAAATAAGTAAGTAAAATATATTGAGCTTTTCCATACGCTAAAATCAATTTATACACCTTAATTTTTGAAGAAGTTAAAATGAGAGAGTTTCTATAAAAATTAAGTGCATAAGTTAATTTTAGTTTATGGGAAAAAATTAATTTATTTTACTTTTTTATTTCTTTTTCTATAAGTACTTCTAAAAACTTTATACAAAAAGAGTCTTATTGTAAAAGAAAATAAAAATCTAAAATGAATTAAAATTCTCTGATAAGTAAAAATCAACTTATATATAAGTTCTTTCATTTAAATTCTCTAAAAATTAAAATGCATAAGATAATTTTAACTAATAAAAAAATTAATTTATTTCACTTCTTATTTTTTATAAGTGTTTATTAAGAAGTTTATCTAAATATAACTTTAGAATAATGTATGTTTAACAATAATTTTTTGGGTAAATTACACCGACTCTAGGTCAAGTTTCTTGAGATTGCACACAGTTCCTTGCTTTTTTAACGTTTACAGCAACCTTCCTTATAGGGTATACAGTGTAATGTTTTTCAAATAATTAAGAGATGTCAGTATAATATTTTTAAAATAATTAAGAAGAGTTAGTAGTAGGGGTATAAAAAGGAGGAGCATCAGGTGAAATTTGATAAAATCCCAGGATGTGTCATTGTAATTTGCTCTAATTTTTTTTAAAAAATAATCATTTATTTTTTAAAAGCTTTCTAACAGGTTAATAAAAATAAAGAGAAATGCTAGTATCACTCCCTCTAACACTCTTTTTTTACCACTCTCTCTACTATTGGTTAGAATTTATTGAAAATTACAAATTTTGGTAAGTCCCACTTTTAAATCAGTAAAGAGAGTCATTAAATAAGATGTATGATTTACCAAAATTTATAATTTTCAATAAATTCTAATCAATAGTAAAAAGAATGTTAGAGAGAGTGATGCTAAGATTCCTCAAAAATGAATTATGAATTTTTCAAAATTAAACTGAACAAACACACACTTATGCCTCTAAACAAACACAACCATCACATTCACAACAGTGGAGAGTAACCCCGTATAAGGAAGACGATCATTCCAGCATCTCAAGATGCTGCCATGAATTTGTTATTTTTTGTGTACATAGATTGACCCTAAGACTCAAATTTATTTCTTGAAATTTTATTTTTCACTCAAATTAATTACATTGAAAATGTTAAAAGTTTTGGTGGGTTCTTTGCGAAGCAAAAGGAAGCGTTAACAAGGGAATTGAATCACGTATTGCAGTGGCTCTGGGACTGGCCCAAAAACCTTAGCTAGACACTTGGGTGGCAGAAGAAGTAAGAAAAAACACTGGAGTACAACATTGGGAAGCATTGTCATTTTGTCGTATCCATTGGACCTTATTGTTACGTATATATGAAACCGTAATTTCGCCTACTATAATATTATTGGACCATGTTATCAAAAAAAAAAAAAAACTATTGGACCATTGATAACAAAAAAATAATAATTCTATTGGACCATTATAATTTCGGCCGGCGTTAAATTGCCTTTTTATTTTATAATAAATTAATTTCATGAGCAAAATAAATATTAAATATCAAATAATATAATACTACCTTTTTAAAAAGAAAAATAAAATTAAAAAAGAATAAATAATACATACATTGATAATGTAAATTTCTTTTTATACTGTCAATTAATCACAAATTATTATATATAATAAGTTTATTAGCTTTTATAATAACTAGCATAAAAATTATCATGGAGTATAAAATTTTTTATACTATTATCAAACTTAATTAAAAAAGACTATATTTTTTGGGTGTACACTAAATATATCTAACAATTAATAACCAAAAATTATCTTTTTAATAATTTAATTAGAATATATTAATAGTGTAAAAAGTTTTTTTTTATATATTTATGGTAGAATTGTAGATTTTTGTAATAATTATTTTAAAAGTTATACATATAATAATTTCTATTTGACTAACAATAAAAAACCTTCAATGACCCTACATGAAGATTAAACATTTTTTTTTTCAAAAGTAGAAAAATCACTAATGCTTTGTTTTGTTAAGTGAAAAGAAGAAATTTTTGAATTTTTAAAAATTTAGGTGGTTTGGTTGAGTGGAAATAAGTGAGAATTTTTTAAATTTTTTGGTGAATCTCACTGGGTCCCACTAGTTATTTTTACTCTATTTTTCACCTACTTTCATTCACATATTTATTTCTCATCTATTTCTTTCTTACCACACAACCTAAAATTTCAAATTATTTCTTATCTATTTCTGACCTCTTAACTTATTTCTTACCTATTTTTTCCTATTTATTTCTCTTCTCTCTACTAAACAAAGGCTAAAGTAGATACAATTTCTCTCGGATAATCAAATTTTGAACGACATATTTAAAGAAAGATAAATGTATATAGTTGGTCTTATTAGCATAATAATACAAGAAAGCATGTACTGCATAGAAAAATAATAAATAAAATTAACAAATAAATTAATAAAATATAATAAAAATAATTGTAAAATAATAATAATGTTTGATATAACTTTAACAAAAAAATTAGAAAACCTAACTGCGATGGTTGCAAAAAATAAAAAAGAATTTTACTTAAAACTTCGAGACTTTGAATGATAGAATTTGTTTGGTTTAAATAATATATTAAATATTTATTAATTTACTTTCTAAGTTAATATATTTTACTTGACTTCCAAAAATAGTTGATAAATTTTACTTAGTAAAGTTCAGGGAACAATTTAAAGATTTTTTACTATTTGAGAAACTACTTAAAATAATTTTTAACACTTAGAAGATATTATATATATATATATATATATATATATATATATATATATATGTGTTAGGATCCGTTGACACCAGATGTCAAAGTTAGTCAAATTATACCTTCAATAATTTTTTGTAGAATGCAAATTTAATCAATCTAACTGTTGAATTTGATGTTCTTATTAATTAAATTAAGTGTACAAAATTTTACACAATTCCAAAATTATTTAATAGTTTATCGCATCACTTTATTTAACGTATAATATAAAATTAAAATATATGTAAATATTTAATGTTATATGACATATCTAGAAAATTCAAAATTATGTGAAATTTGATATACATGATCATGAAGATAATATCACATAATTCAACGGTTGGATCAGTTAAATTTGCATTCAACAAAAAATTATTGAAGGTGTAATTTGACTAACTTTGACACCAAGTGTCAACGGATCTTGACCCTACACACACACACACACACACACACACACACACACACACATATATATATATATATATATATATATATATATAATATGATGTTCTTCTTAATTAGATCAAGTATACAAAATTTCACACAATTCAAAATTTATTTAGTAGTTCATCTCATTACTTTATTTTAACATACAATATAATATTAAAATATACGTAAATATTCAATGTTAGATAACATATTTAGAAAAGTTCAAATTATGTGAAATTTGATATACATGATCATGAAGATAATATCTCATAATTCAACGGTTGGATTAATAAAATTTGTATTATACAAAAAGTTATTGAATGTGTAATTTGACTAATTTTGACACCTAGTGTCAACGGATCCTGACCCATATATATATATATATTGTTTTGAGGACTGCTTTGTTCTTTTTGTAGAGAACACAAATATTTTTTAATGAAGACAATTCTACTTAAGTTACGAAAGGTCATTATAAGCGGAGCAAAGCTCTTCCTTAATTAAACTAGAATTCATACCAATTAATCAATAGGTTGGGTAGTAAAGGGGATAATATTTCAAAAAGTAAAATTGATGATTTATTCAAATGAGAAAGGCTAACAATACTGTTTTTAATACTCTTTTTTTAATATTTTTTATTATTGGCTAAAATTTATTAAAAATCACAAATTTTAGTAAGTCTTATTTCTTATTTAAAGAGCCTTTCTCTTAATTTAAAAATATGACCTATCAAAATTTATAATTTTTAATAAATTCTAACTAATAATAAAAAGAATATTAAAAAAAGAGAATTCCTCTAATTCAAATATAAACTATACATATCACCGGCAGCAGGACAGGTGAACAGGCTACACAAAACACAATTTCAAATATGCCTTTTGCATGCAAGATTTGGGTTAACAACTTAAATTAACCTCATAAAAGTTAAACTGAATTAAAATAAGATATATATATATATATATATATATATATATATATATATATATATATATGTAGAAGCAACACAAACACCTATAGCTTAGGTCCACCACCATCCCCATTCACCACCTCAATTCATCAGCAGAGGCAGCAGGGAAGGAAGGGACAAGAGAACGGAGCGTACCCTCCATACCCTTTACACGCAAAACAACAAAGAAAACACAGCCCCTGCTCCCAGGTGCTTTTTCTATGCTTTTTATTTTTTATTTTTCAATTTTTCATTTATTTTTTAAATTTTCATTCTTTTGCCATTTTTTTGGGACCCCATTTTTTCCTCTCGTTCCAGCAGGACCTGGAAATTTGTTCTGGAGCGCAAATGCCAGATCTTGACGGCAATTGGTAATTGGGGTTTCTTTTGAAAAATCCCCACTTTGCAAAAACCTTTCTTTTTTGCTTTTCTTTTCTTTTTGGTGAAAATTAGTGTTACCCATTTCGTTGATTGGTTCTGGGTGTTTGGGGTTTTCTGCAGTGGCCTTGGATCGGTGATTGGGAGAATCTCGAGGAGCTTTGGCCTGCACCTCGTGTTTGCGGTTATTTTGGAACCATTTCCTAGGTTTCCTTGTTTTCAAGGAACAAAAAAAGTTGACAAATTTCTCGGCTTCGGTTGCTGAAGATTTTGTGTTCTGGAAGGAACAAGCATTTATGCTTCTGGGTTTGTTTCGGTTTTCTGTTTTATTCAGGTATAATAGAAACGCAATGGTGGCATAATGCCACCACTTGGTTATGCCTGATACGAGGTAAGTTTTTGGATTTCTCTTCAACATGGTCAAAATTTGTTTTTTCTTTTAATGGTTGTCATGGAAATATGCATTGTCCTTTTTTTTTTGTTTTTTGCTTTTTTTTTTAAGTCTTTATTTGGAATGAAAGCTCTTCTGTGTTTTTCTTTTTTTTTTTTTGTTTTTTCTGAAGCTTGTTATGTGTTTTTGTTTGCTGGGTTGAGTTTAGGTTGGCAGGGGCTTGAGAATGGCAGACACAGATTCAGTTGAACTGATTTTGGATTTTCTGAGGAGGAATCGGTTCACGCGAGCTGAGGCGGCTTTGCGTAGTGAGCTCAGTAACTGTTCTGGTGTGAATGGGTTCCTTCAGAAGCTTACATTGGAAGAAAAGGACTTGCACGGTGTGTCACAGAATGATGAGGGGAAGCCTGTGGTAGAAAATCAAGGATTTGATTCTTGCGATGCTGTTGAAGTTTCTAAAGAACTGATTGTGAAGGAAATAGAGTGTGGAACTGGTAGAAATGTTGCTGAAAGCAAATGGAAAACTGTTGCTCCCAGTGGGGAAAGGAATACTTATGAAGTGGTTGGGACGAGTGACAAAAACTTCACTTTCTCTAAGAGTTCCGAGGACAGTGTTCTTGATTTGTACTCATGGAAGTTTAATCTGAGCAATGGTCCTGTGGAACCTTACCAAAATGATGGTGGAAGTAGGCTTAATAATACTTTGAAGGCCCCAATATCCCAGCAATCAAAGTATCAAACTACCAAAGCTCTTGATGCAACCAACAGTAATGTGAAATCTAGGGAGGAAAATAATGTGCCTGCTGAAAAAACATCCTTGTGGCTTGGAAGTAGTGGTAAAGCCTCTACGGAACCAAAGTATGACCTTATGCAGAGCAAAGAACCTAGGGAACTTGATCGGAAGCTTAAATTTAATGCTTCATCTCTTAAAGAGAACTTGACAGATAATGTCTTGTCAAGAACTGATGAGAATGTGAATTCATCTACAGACCTATGGAAAGATTGTTCTGTCAAGACTGTTTTCCCTTTCTCAAAGGGGGATATGTCCACAAGCTACAACATTTCAACTTATTCTGACAGAAAAGAGGAAAAGAGAAGGGCAGAAAACAGTGATGTTAGGGCATCAATAAAAGAGCAAGTGGATGAAGTGGGACGAGCTCTTTACTTAGGAAAGTTGCAAGGCAGTTCTGGCGGCTTAAGTTTTCCTCTGGCACCAGAGAGTCAGAAGGAAGAGTTTCCTAAGCTTCCTCCTGTAAAAATCAAGTCAGAAGATAAGCCCTTGACTTTTAATTGGGGGGAGAAGTTTGAGTCTGATGGACTGGCTGTGAAACTAGCTGGTGCTGACAACACCTTACTTATTGGGTCATATCTGGATGTCCCTATTGGACAAGAAATTAAAACTACAGGTTAGCTTTTTACACACATTAAAGTATATGCATATGCCCTCAAATTTCTTGGCATTGTAATTAGTTGTTTACTCTTTGGACTCAAATTAGCTGTTTCATTTGTTAGTTTGTTACGATGTTAGTTTTGTGTGCTCAGGGGGAATGTCCCTCTTTTAGGGCTTGTATATGTTCCTTTTTACACCAGGTGTTTCAAATGTTACTGTTGATTTGGCTTCTTTCTGGCATTAAGTTTGTATGTTTGACAAGTGTTGATACATCAAGTGTTGAACTAGTCCTTGTTAGTTTGCCTCAAGTTAAGAAGAGTAAAGTTTATGTTTGGTGTGGCTATGATCATTTAATTGACTTGACTTCAATGGATGATTTGTCCAATACATGCTATAAATTCTTTCTCTTTGTAAATTTTAGTTCTCTTGAATGTTAATGTGATTTGAACTCTTATTTCAATGATATTTTGCTTGTGAAAAGAATTAGTTGCCTTAATGTCAATGATTTCATTTTCTTATTGTTAGTTCATATGCAAGGTATTGACTGGATTACAGTGATTTAATTTATTTAATTCTATCATATTTTATCTTCTGAATCCTTTTCTTAACCCTTTATCTGTTTCAGATAGAAGAATTTCCCTCTTTGTGAATTGACCAATACATTAATGCTTTTGCTTGGGCTGTTTTCCCGCTAGAACTAACATCAGCAATTTGTGCATATTCGAAGACTTTGACTTTTTCATTTATGTTTCAGGTATGAGGAAGGCTGTAGGGGGCAGTTGGCTGTCTGTAAGTCAAGGGATTGCAGAGGATACATCTGATCTTGTATCAGGTTTTGCAACTGTTGGGGACGGGTTGAGTGAATCTGTTGATTATCCAAATGAATATTGGGACTCTGATGAATATGATGACGATGAAGATGTTGGGTACATGAGACAACCTATTGAGGATGAGGCCTGGTTTTTGGCACACGAAATTGATTACCCTAGTGACAATGAAAAGGGGACTGGGCATGGAAGTGTTCCAGATCCTCAGGACAGAGGTCCAGCCAAAGATGAGGAGGATGATCAATCTTTTGCTGAGGAGGATTCTTACTTCTCTGGTGAGCAATATATTCTAGCAAAAAATGTTGAGCCGGTCACTGCTTCAGATGATCCTATTGGTCTAACAATTACTGAAATGTATGGAAGAACTAATGGTAATGATGTAATGGCTCAATATGATAGACAATTGATGGATGTTGAAGAACTGAATCTGATGCATATGGAACCTGTCAGGCAGGGCTTTGTCACTCACAAGAATGATCTCATCATGCTGGGAGATGGGAAGGTTCTGAATCATAGTGCGAGGTTGCAAATTGAGGACATGGAAGATGATCAGCATGGTTCAGTTAGATCAATTGGGGTGGGGATTAGCAGTGATGCTGCTGATATTGGCAGTGAAGTGCATGGAAGTTTGGTTGGTGGTAGTAGTGAGGGGGATTTAGAATATTTCCATGATCATGATACTATGCAGAGTGGCTCCAAACAGTCTCATGATTTGGATAAGAATTCTATTAACAAATCGTTCAAAAATAATAAGAAAAATGACAAGACTGAGTCAAATAAATATGTCATTGACAGTGATAAAGATGCATGCTCGCAGATAAAAACACATACTGATGGGAACTTCTCATTTCCCCAATCTCTTAAAGATGGCCAGATGATTCAGGCTGGCTCCAGTAAGTCCCTATGGTCAAGTAATTGCAATATAGATGAAACAGATGACTGTATTAATGCATTTGTGGAATCTGATGACATGCTTTCTTCTTGGAGGCAGAAGAGTAGTGATTCTTCACCTGTTAAAAGTTCTAGGGATGAGAATAATGCTATTGTGGTAAGATCCAGAAACTCTTCTCCAACTACAGCCTCGAATTATGGGTATACTGATGGAGAGCATGTCAAGCTAGAAAAGGATGAAAAGGATAGCATTGTTAGGGAAGATGATCTAGGTGCATCACTAGAGGATGAAGAGGCAGCTGCTGTGCAAGAGCAGGTAAGGCAAATAAAGGCTCAGGAGGAGGAATTTGAAACCTTCAACCTAAAGATTGTGCACAGGAAAAACAGGTATGTCTTAAATATATCGTGCTTACTATTTTCATTAAGAAATTAGTACTATAGATTTTTTTTTTTTATATAGATTGTTTTAAAACTATTGAAGATATGGTATCAGCTTTGTGCATCCTTCCATTGTATTTTTAATTTTATGTTGACAACTATTCACTCTATCTCTCATCATTTGTAAATTCCTAATATTTTAATTATTAATCTTTGGGTTGCGTAGCAGTTATTATTTTTAATCTTTACACACTTGGACATTCACAATAGCAAACATAAACGACATTTTGTGAACCTTTTGGTCCTGTTAACAATGGAAAATAAGATGACATTACCATGGCAGCAGGTCTATTATTACCATCACTTTGTTAAAATTTGGAACTGAGTATATTTATGTTTTGTAATGAATGAAATGCATTATTTATCATTAGCAACGTTGTGACCGTCTGCTTGTTCCTTCGTGGGTCAAAATGTCTGTGAATAATAATGCTGGGTTCTTAGTTGATAATAATAAGTTTGATCATGTGATTCTATGCTCTGGACTAATTGATAATTGTTGTGAGTACCTGAAGTTGTTTTCATCCTTTTATTCTTACATTTCAAGAAATGAAGAAACTACCATAATTGAGACAATATAACATACATGTCTTTGTTGTGATAATTCTATCAAGGATATTGTTGAAATGGTGAGATTCTTTCCCCTCATAGGGAAGTCATATGCTGATGTATACAGAGCTTTATAAAGATTTAAGTATTAATTTCTGTGCTGTTAGGAGGCCACTATTGTTATGTTGCAAAGTCAGTATGCTTGTCATTGTTCCATGTTCCTTTTACCCTTGACATGCTATCTGAACCCATGTTTTGTTGCTCAGAACTGGCTTTGAGGAGGACAAGAATTTCCATGTTGTTTTAAATTCCGTAATAGCTGGGCGCTATCATGTCACCGAGTATCTGGGATCTGCTGCATTCAGCAAAGCTATACAAGCTCATGACCTGCACACAGGCATGGATGTTTGTGTTAAAATTATAAAGAACAACAAGGACTTCTTTGACCAAAGCCTTGATGAGATCAAGCTTCTTAAGTATGTCAATAAGCATGATCCTGCAGACAAGTATCACATTCTAAGATTGTATGATTACTTCTATTATAGAGTAAGTGATTTTGGATGAGCTATTGTTCTACTTATAACTATCATATTTTTCTTCCAATCAATAGTTGATTTTGGCATATTTGTATATTTCTGGGTACTTATTCATTATGTTATATTTCCCTCCTTCTACTACTATCAAGAATCTACATCATCCATTATTCGATATAGTTTATTTTGGATGCTAATGGTTTTTATTTATCACTTTGTCCATCTTTTTATGTGCTATACAATGATACCACATTTGTTGGTTTGTGTTATCTTTAACTAAAGTCACTGAACTTAATGTTTGTAGCCCTGGCAGGTTTCAATGCATTCCAGGATACTCTATAAAGTATAACTATTTGCACCAGCATCATATTTTAAAAAGAATTGAATTACATTATGAGAGACTTACCTTTCAAGTTATAGTCAAAGTGATGTTGAGAAATATCTGTTAACTAGTGATCACCTGACATTACTATACCTTGTACTGCAGGAACATTTGTTAATAGTATGTGAACTACTTAAAGCCAACTTATATGAGTTTCACAAATTTAATCGAGAATCAGGGGGGGAAGTGTATTTCACAATGCCAAGGTTGCAGGTGTGTGGTGTGCTGTTTATACTGAGATCTTTAGTTTTCATCCTTTCTGCTATTCTACTACTGTCATTATAAACTCTTCTCAACTTATGTGTGCAGTCAATCACCATTCAATGTTTGGAAGCACTTCAGTTTTTGCACAGCCTTGGACTAATACATTGTGACTTGAAGCCGGAGAATATTTTGGTTAAAAGCTATAGCAGATGTCAGGTGAAGGTCATTGATCTCGGAAGTAGTTGTTTTGAGACGGATCACCTTTGCTCGTATGTTCAGTCGAGGTCTTATCGTGCTCCCGAGGTTATTTTGGGGCTTCCATATGACAAGAAGATTGATATCTGGTCACTTGGATGCATCTTGGCAGAACTTTGTACTGGCAATGTAAGATCAATAGATGGTTAATTTTATTTATTTCAAAATGGTATAAAGTTTTTCAAACTTAAGCATGCAAAGATTATACCAAATTTCCTGTGGGAAGTACATAAAAGGATCTAAAATGTTTTTTACTAGATTTGGTTGAAGTTAAGTTTGGCCTGAAATCAACCACATAGTTTGTGCATGGTTCAGCTTTTGGAGAAATATTCAATTTTATTTTTTTTGTTAGCTTAAGAAAAAGTTGATTATTTTCCCCAAAACAATATATCCCGAGCGTGTGCTTAAAGCAATGACTATATCTCCCTAATGATGGGATGTTTGGAACCTGATATAAACTTGGATTTTCTCTTTAGTATTATTGTTAAATAGACTCGATGTGAAAAATGATATATCATGTACATTGACTTCATCTCTTCTACTGAAATAATTTATTTTCTTCTTTGTAAATACATGCATAATTCTCTCTTTCCAATGTGACACTCAACCATGCATGATATAGGTCCTCTTCCAAAATGATTCCCCTGCAACATTACTTGCTCGGGTGATTGGGATCATTGGCCCAGTTGATCAAAGTTTACTTGCTAAAGGACGGGATACATATAAATACTTCACAAAAAATCATATGCTTTATGAACGGAATCAGGTAAGACTTTTATCTCTAATTTTCTTGGTATTTGAAACGAACTGGCAAGCAATATGAAATATTGAAATCTCAGATGTTTAATGAGATGTACCTTCTCATCTGCTTGTCTTTAAAATTAGAGAGAGGTTCCTATAATTTCTAATATTGAGTATTTTCCTTCATCTATATTTATCATATATTTTAGATGGAAGGCGGACAAATTGACTTGATGCACTTTAACCACCCAATATTTAAGTTCTTGCTATGCTATAATGAAATTGCTGCATTACCTCTGCATTTTACTTTCTTGAAATAATTTGAAGATACTATTTATTAATAATATACAGGAAAGCAACAGGTTAGAATACCTGATTCCGAAAAAGACATCTTTGAGGCATAGATTGCCAATGGGGGACCAAGGCTTCATCGACTTTGTTGCTCATTTGCTCGAGGTTAACCCGAAGAAGCGGCCTTCTGCATCTGAGGCCCTGAAGCACCCTTGGTTATCATACCCTTATGAACCGATATCATCTTGAAGTATTTGGAGGGTTTTTTTTCTCTTGGTGATAGTGTCAATATAACACTAAGCCGGGTAAGTTAAGTCGTTGAAAGGGAAAGGCGCCGCCGTACATGCTTGCGGCTTTTCATTATCTGTTTTAGAGATGATATGGAAAGAGTTGTGCACTTTCACATTCCTGCATGATGATGCGTTGTAAGGTGTTTGGTTTTGTGGTTAATACTTGTCTTTCCCATCAATGATGTAATTTAGCATGTAAGGTGTAATGTTATGATGTTGATTTCTTTGCTTTGTTTGGTCTGTTGAAAAGGGCAATCGTTGAAATATTTGGTTGTACATGATGTGGGATAATTCATTTAGTGTTTAGTAGTATTTTGTGACATAGCAACTTATCAGATTTTGCATGGCGTTTGATACCACGGTTAGAAGCACCAGTTAAAGCAAAGCTGGTGACAATGTGAGACTCACTTACTTAACACGTGCTTTGTGGGAATTGAGATGCAAATTTTCCTTTCCTTGGGTTGGAAGCAACCAAACTGTATCCTGATGGTGTTGCGGAGCTTCATTTGGTTTAGTGGTGGCGAATGGGTTCAACAAAAGTGTGGTCTGTGGATGGCATCTTTGGCATGCGGTTAATTATTTGGGTGCCTTTGTGCAACAAGAATTTCTGAATTTGCTGTTCCTTTGTTTTGTTTCTTCTGTTATTCTCTTCCCCCAATTCTTGCGCCGAGTTACTATGTGTCCTTTGTTTAACGTTATTTTTTATGTAAATATTCTCTTTGCTATTTAATTTTACTTATCTAATTAATTGGTTTGTAAGAAGTCCATTTTTTTTTGGCTGAAAGGTATTACTGCTTACAGTATACTCACTCCTAATGCTTTTAAAACCGGATGAGTTATTGAACCGGTCAAGGCACTGGTTTAAGGTTCAATAGTTTAACCATGGTTGAACTAGTATTAATAAAATAATAATAATAATTAAATAATATTAAAAAAACATATCATAATTTATAACACTAAAAATTAAAAATAAAACATAATTTTAAATATTCTTTACAATTACAATACTTACAAAAGTGCAAATTAAATATATCATGATACTTAAGTATAAGTTTTAATTATATACATCAACATTTATTAATAAAAATAAGTTTATATTTAAAATAAACAAGAAAATGATAAATATTTTTGGTTAGCTTTTATTTTTTTTAAGAAAAAATCAAAATAATTTTGTATTAAATATTTTGATTGATCTGTTGTGAACCAATTTTTGGCTGGTTTTTGATTGATTTTTCGATTTTTTGATCGGTTTTTTTTCAGGTTGGTTATGTGGCTTATTTGAACTAGTTAGGACAGGTTCATTGATTTTTCGGTTTGATCGGCCAGTTTGGTTCGATTTTCAAAACAATTCATTCTTGTCTTTTATATAAGAAACAAGTGGATGTATGTCTTTGTCCTAATTATAAGAAAGATAGACTTTTAAATGTATTAATTATTAATTTCTTTTTATATTCTTAATTTATTGTGAAATCTATCAATAAGACACTCATTTTCATGTAAATGAATGTATTTATCGGCCTATTAATGATATAGTCACACTTTATGGTGAAAAAAAGTATCTCTTGAATTATGTGTAGTATAATTAAATATAATCAATACTTAAATTATTTAATTTTATGGGTGTTTTTAAAATAAAAATTAAATTTATGACATTATTAAATAAAAATAACTAATTTAACTATTTTTGTTGGTTTAGTTATTTATTTTTTATAGCATAGTTTAGGTTAAGAAAGTTTGGGCTAAGCTCCAGTATAGGGTGCTGTTATTCTCACTCCATTTTTTGTTATTTTCATCCTAAATCTTGTTTTTTTTTTTTTTTTATTTTGAAAATACTGCCTGATGAAAACACGTTTTCGTTGTGATTTTGTATAACAAAAATGTGTTTTCGTTATTGTAGAGGGGTGTGTGTTCAAAATACATAAAGGAAACGCGTTTTCGTTATATATGTATTGAAAATACACAACAAAAATGTGTTTTCGTTATGTATTTGGAAATTGATTGTTTATATTTATTAAATTCACTTATTTTTTTCGAGGTACACCTTTTAATGGTTTACTAATGTATTTGAATTGGTGCGATTTGGACCATTGATTTATCGTGTACAATCTAGACCGTTTCTTTTTTTTATGCACAAGATATCGCTTTTAATGATTCTTTAATGCATGAACATGATGTGTTTGAGTTGGTGCAACCCAAAGCCTGAATTTAGTCAGTGCAATTTGGATTGTTTCTTTTTTTGATGCATAGGACGTTGCTTTGAATGATTCTCTGACGCGTGAACAGGATACACACTTGAATAGGTGCGATCTGGACCTTTGATTTAGTCGGTGCTATCTTGATCGTTTCTTTTTCTGATGCACAGGAAAATGCCTTTAATGATTATCTAACGCGTGAACAGTATTTGCACTAGTGTAAGAGAGATGTGTGCTCTGAAGCACTTATGATTGCCTTTCTTGATAGCCATCTTCTTTCCATATTGTTTCTTCTCCTTTGAAGATGGATGAATTCTTTACTGTGGTGTATTACAATGGTCAGATGACAACAACATCTGAAGGGGTCTTATTTCAATGTCTTTATGATCCTGCTTTTCTCAGGGTTACTGAGGACATGATAGTTGCTGCACTGAAGAAAAAAAAATTCAAGATGCGATCGAAAGTAGCAGAAAAATACTTGATATTCAATACCGTTGACCTATACCTGTAGGGGATGACTGTGTTCATTACAGGTCTACGGACATTAAAGACAACAAGGATGTGGCAAGGATGTTGTCCATCTTTTGCCAATTTTGTAGGCTTGTGTTGGTTGAGTTGTACACTACATTAAGCAAATCTCCTGAAGAGATCCTTGCTCGTCTATGTCGACCATGACAATGCATGTTCTTTACTGTTATTTGTGTTTGTATCGAATTTATGGAGAAGCGCCTTTTAATTTATGGAATACTATTGTTTACGAGTCGTTTACTTGTTTTATTTGTATTGCGTGCTATAATTGTAACAACGTAATAGTAATACTACAACGCAATAAGTATAACATATATAAAATCTAAAACATCTATAAAATTCAAAAATATAGATGCACCCACAGGCCATGCCTAACTAAGTAATTGCCAATTCCTCCTAGATCATCCTATCATCGTCTGTGCCCTCAGGCACCACCTAGAGATGCACCATACGCTCCATAAGGCCAAGAATCATCTCCCACTGTGCCTACAAAACAAGAAATGGAAACTTTTACTAAAAATTGTGTCATTGTCATTGAAAAAACATAATATAAAGATATGGATGTTTATCTCGCATGAATGAGAGTCACTGGACGAAGACTCTATCATAGGCTGCTGTGGCATAGGAACTTGTGGAGGGCCTCGCGGAGGGTTTCCCAATCTTGAAGGAATCAAATACAAATGAGATACATGAATCAACCTGGAATGCTGAGCAGTTGTCGAGGTTATCGAGTTTGGTCAGGCGAATATCCCGGCTCGAGGGTGCTACCCTAGCCATTGGGACATTCACCACTTGATGCCCACACCTAAGACCTCTGCAAATGGGTCATTGTCTTTCATTCCTCAGCGTACCAAATTGTAACTTCCCTAGTAGGGTGTCATGCCACTGCATGTTACTTGCTTTATATTACTCACTAAACTATCAATTCCTAACTTCTTAAGCAAAGGTTTTCTTGGTCTCATTTAATTTGAGTACAAGTAAAATCAACATTTTTGCCTTATATTGTAGAAATTACACAATTTTAATAGAGTAACAATTTTGTAATTACAAAAAATTTTAGCAGAATATTAACTTAGTATTTACTAAAATTTTAGTAGAATAACGATGTAGTAATTATAATTTAATTACTAAAATTTTGGCAAAATAACAACTAAATAAATACATTTTAATTTTCTAGAGTAATAGCGTAGCAAATATAATTTAATAATTTAAATTTGAGTAGAGTAACAACTTAGTGATTATAATTTAATAATTTAAATTTGAGCAGAGTAATAACTTAGCAATTATAATTTAACAATCTAAATTTGGACAGAGTAACAACTTAGCAAAAATTAAAGTTTAACATATAACAATGATAATAATAATAAAACTTAAGCCTAAATGGGTTTAGGGGAAAAGCCTTCTACCAACATGCAAGTGACAATAATTTAGAACCAACCTCACTCCCCTCATTACCTCTAAGGTGGTTGATGAAGAGGATGGAATTGTTGGTGCAAAACTCCTAAGAAGAGAACTTTACTAGTTTTTGGAAAACTAGTAAAATTTTAGCATAAAAACAAAGTAAAGGAAAAAAAAATTTCTAAAGAGAGAAGCTTTCTAAGAATTTAGTTAGCTTGAGAGAGGAAGAGCTTGAGAAAATATGATGTCCAAAGGCCTTATTTATAGAGGAGGAGAAGGGGTTAGATATCCCTAAATGAAATCATCTATTATGTCATATATTTGATTTTTTATTTAATTTAAATTCAATTTAGGTGGATACATACCAAAGATTGGAGATGAATCACCTCCCCCCCTAGACTTGGACGTGTCCCCTTAGCTGTCCCAAGTTATCAGTGTAAATTTTATCTATAGTTAAATTAACCGATACTGATAAAATCACTTAAACTTGAAAAAAATAAATTTTAATATAAAAAAATGTAATTAAATGAAAAAAAAATAGACAAATACATTATTTTTTGATCAAAAATAAATTTCTAAGAATACATTTTAATTTTTTATTAATTTATTTCAAGTTATATGTATTTATTTTGTATTTTTAAGCTAGAAAATTCATAAAAAATTCATTTTAATTCAATAAATACGAAAATTTTTATGAAAATTATAAAATTAAATATTTCACCTATAAATAAACTGAAATTACTATTTTCACCATTTCTGGATATCAAACCAATACTAGGCTAAACTTATAGACACCTAATGACATTTTGGTCATTTTACACAAAAAATCCAAAAAAATTTCAGAAAAATTCCAAAATTATATTTTAATATATATGTCATGATTCCAATCTCAAATTAACATTTTAATTTCAATTGAATCTTTTTCTCATGTTAGTCCTTAATCTTGAGAAATAAGGACAAAATCGTTATTTTTTAATTTCTCTAAGCTCTACCTTAGAGAAATTAGTAAAAATAATGATAAGATAACTCTCTACATTCTCAGTTTAACCACCAAAAACAGAATTTTGAGATTCCTTCCCGATTTTTTAGAATTAAATGGCCAAATATTAGAAAAACAATTGAAATTTAAAATAAGGATATTTTTGTCATTTCACAAAAACTATCTCAATAAATTTTTGAAAATTTTTTAAAATTATTATTAATTATTCCAAGTATATTGATGACTTAAAATAATTTTTATACACTTCTAACTATTTTTGTTTATTAATTATGTTATTTGATGAAATAGTCATTTTACCAATTTTTAGAATCTGTTCTAAAAAAAATTTGAATGTAACCGTAGGGATCAAACTTTTGATATTCCTATCCGATTCTCCATAAATAAATACAGAATAATTAAGAAAATAGTTTAATAGGCAAAATTAGGAGTATTACATTTTCTTTTTAACGAAAGTTACATAAAATAGAACTTTTAAATGAGTTCATATTTGGAGTTTATTTATTTTTCCCCTCTACTAGTATGTTGCCCAGTGTAATCACGCGGGTCATGTTGGTAACTACACTTATACTAAAAGAGTTGTCAAATATGAATAAAAAAGTGACCAAATTCTTTTTTAAGGCGAAATAAATAATGATTTTAGCATATGCAAATAGAGGAAGCAATTATGTGCATAATTGTTTACATGCTTCAAAAATACAAATGCTATTAGAGGAAGTAACATGAATAAATTTAATATGAAAAGGTAAAATAAACTCAATTAGAATCAACATATTATGTCAAAAAAATAAAAATAAATAATTAATAAAATAGAAATATAATGTTCAATTTTGATATCATTTATTATTTTTGAACAAGTTCTCTCATATTTGTTGTTGTAGCTAAAACTAATTTTCTAGCTTGTTTAATTATTATCAATGTAGGAGATTTAATGATATTATGATTAATTTTTTTTTATTTTTCCTATATAAATATTCTTTAATTTATAAGATAATATAATCTTATGTGTATATTTTTCTTGTTAAAATATATTTACTTGAATTTAATATATAATTCTATGACATAGAAAATTAGTATAGTGTAAAGAAAAAAAAGTTAAATCCGAAGAGACATGATTATAATTTATTTGTTAAATAACATGCTAAAATAACATGCTTGAGAATGTGTTATCTTTTGTTAGTAGCGCCTAGTTGCCTACTACTTGAGAGCAGTGTTTCCAAAACCAAACTAGTCATTGACTTAGTAAGACTATTCGGTTAGGTTACTGAGTAGACTGACAAGTCTTTCATTGATTGAATTGTTTAAATTATAGGAACATGAATAAATCTCTCCCTCTTCCCCCCTCTCCCTCTGTATCTATCTATATGTGCGTGCACGTGTGTCTTGTATATCACACAACACAATGTGACTCAATGGTAAGCTATGCCTTTAATTCTCGTTGTGGTTTTTTTGTATTTTAGCTTGTAAGAGAGTAGTGCATAAGAGAGGAAGAGCGTAAGCGCATGAGAAAGCATACACATATGAGAAAGCTTGTAAGAAAAAGAAAGCAGGAGTTGATAATGATACGAATTCTCCCCACTTAGAAAAACTGGAGAGTATCTAGTTTAATCAATCTCAACCATTCATACATTTTTTTTATCATTTGTCATTTAAATTTATCAAATATTAAAATTAAAGGATGACTAAGATTTCATCTAATTTATTCAAAACTGGAGATAATCTTTTTTTAAATTGATAGGAGTTGGGCAGGAAAAGAAAGCATAAGAGGACAATACAAGAGAGTATGTATAAGTAAGAGAGAGATGGGAAAGAGTGGATGAGAGTTGGACGAGAAACAAAATGCATGAGAATATGACACATGCTCAAGTGGAGACATTGTTTTAATAAAATAGTAATTGATTGATATTTTATGAATTTCAAGACTCTAATTAGGGGTGGCAAAGCAGGTTTAACCTGCTGGGTCGACCCGCCAGACTCGCCATTTTTGGCGGGGTGAGTAAGCCAATAAAACCCGCAAACCTAGCGGGCCAACCCGCGGGTTAGGTGGGTCAACTCGCGACCTGCCACATTTTGTTTTGTAAACTTTCTCTTTCCTTAGTTATTGTACCAAAGACATTAATTAAAAAAAAAGGTAAAAGATGCTTTACACACACTACTCCACATTCGCAATGTTGTTTTAAAAAATATAATGACAACAATAACACATGCGTTTGGGGTTAGTTCTACTTCTAATTAAATACAATTCAATGTTATATTAAAAAATATAATCCCTCATACTTTGAATGAGATGTGTTATTTATTTTCAAATAAATTATTTTATAACTTTTGAATGAAAAAATATAATTTCTCTTTCATATATTTAATGTATAATAAAATAATAAGTCAAACAATCAAAGATTCAAAGTGATATAACGTGTATTAAAATAAAAATTATTTAATCCAATTCAATTAGATGATAACAAAAAATAAATAAATTTAATTGAGTTTTTTTTATAAAAAAAAAAGTGGGTGGGTCAACCCGCCAACATATTTTTAGCGGGTCGACCCGCCAACCCGCCTTTTGTACAACCCACCGATCCACTCATTATTCTTTGGCGGGCCAACCCGCCAACCCACTACTAGGCGGGAAGGGTTCAACTTTTCAACTCACTTCTTGCCGGCGGGTCAACCCGCCCCACCCCGCTTTTGGCAGGTTGATGGCGGGGTGGGACGGGTTGGCCCACTTTGCCACCCCTAACTCTAATACATTACTAAAACACTTTTTAACTTAAAAAGTAATTATTATGCTAAAACATTATAAAATTATCAACCAACTTTAGTTTTAAGTTATCATTTATAACTTAATTTTACAGTTGCTTTTAAAATTTAAAAATTATCACGTCCAATTTTACCTTAGAAAAATTTGTTATACATTTAATCCATTATTCAATAATACGTTTTTCAAAATTAATCGAAGCGTACACCTACATTCAAGATTTTGTGATGAATTACTGAAATAAATATGAATAAGATATTAAGCTTACGAGATCTTGCACGTGTTTGAATTAATTTATTCTATATTAAAACAACTTATAATTAAAATTTGAACGAGAATTTTTTAGAATAAAAATATTTTTTTCTCCCCAAAATTAATCAAATCCATATATACTTCCCTCAGCTAGGACCTTATGTTTTGCCTGTCCTGTTTCATTTTTCAAATACAATATTGTGTATGTTTGAGGTGAAACACGGAGGAGGAAAATAGAGAAAAGGGAAGCAAGCAGAAAAGAGGATTTTTCACTTCAAGTTTATTTTTATTTTTCTCTTCTTCATTTTTTGGATAAAGTATGGCTTTTGTCTTTAAAAAGATCTTGAATTTTGATTCTAGTTCCAATAAAATTTGTATTTATTTTTAGTTTTATATTTATCAAAAGTGTTGTAGTTTTAATCTTTGACTAAGGACTCAAAATATGTGTTTTTGTTAATATAAATATTGAAAATGAATAGCATTTTATAGGGATTAAAACAAAAATTTATGATATTTTTAGGAACCAAAAATATATTTAATTCTTATTTTTTCACTTTATTTTTTTACCTTTTCATTTTCTTTCATATTCAAATATCATGTAATGCTTTGTTAGGTTGAGAGTAAAATAGTAAAGAGAAAGAAAGAAATTTGAAATTTAAGTTGGAAAGCATATATGAGAAAAGAAGACGACAGCTACAGTCGTCCATCTTACCATGTAGTCTATGGTGGTCCATTAAATATTTGCCGTTAGATTTATTGTTAGTAAATTCAAGGGTTGGGATGAGTTACTTGTTACCTGTTGACACAGTTATTAACAATATTTATTTATTATAATTTTATTTGTAGTTTACTAATTTGTCCCTTTTGTTAACAATAATTTTTGTTAAACTTAAGTATGGATTACATGATCATTTCAGTTAAACTAATTATGGATTAGGGTTATTGTCACAAGAAGGGTAGTTCAAGACTCTGGTACTTGCCACATAACCACTATCTTTGATTTCCCAGACATCCTCCAATGTTTAATGTTGGACAACATATGCAAAATGGGGTTCGACTTCGACCCCGTCAAAGATGATGACATTGCTGCTAACAGTGGGGCTCGAAAGTTTGGCAGTGTGTAGCTTTGCCTCTTTCTAGTTATTGGAGGCTCCGAAGTTGGCGCTGTGGAGAGTGACACGATTGGATCTAGCAATTATTGCCGCTCCTCTCTCTACCACTACCATCGTGGATCTTCCACTACTTTGATAGAGGAGTTTCAGGCTTGCTCTATCGAAGTTCGGGGGTGTTGATGAGTGCCCCACACACACACACACCGCTCCTCTCTCTACCACTACCATCGTGGATCTTCCACTACTTTGATAGAGGAGTTTCAGGCTTGCTCTGTCGAAGTTCGGGGGTGCTAATGAGTGCCCCCCCCCCCCCCCCCCCACACACACACACACACTCACTTTTGGTGAAGATTGTGAACTGCTAGAAAGAAGACTACAAACAGATGGAATCCAATGTATTCATTTAATAATATTTAACAAAGGACATTATGGTCATTTATTTTTTAAAAAATATAAAAAATAACCTGTTATATCAGGTAAATTATTATGGTCTACCATGTACCACATGTCAAGACGGTCCATTGTAGAATCTGTCAAAAAAAAAAATTCAAAATTTTTGTTTTTACAAGTTAACCTTTTATTCTATTTTTTTATTTTTTTCTTTGATTAAATAAAAGAAAATGTATTATTATCTCCCTTACTGTCATCTATCCAATACACGTTAAATGAAAAAAAAAAAAGAGAAAGGAAAACAATTGTTTCAAAGCTAATGGGCTAAAGTTTCATGTTCACCATCACTTCAAACTGACTCCGGCCCAACTAGCCCATTTCCAGTCCGACACTCCTACTACATTGCCGACTTACTGGGTCCCCTTTTTGGACACTATCGTTTGCTCATAGCTCTTCACCGTTCAGTTTTTCAAAATGGAGGAAAAACCGCCGTCGCCGACGGAAGACTCGGCGGCGCCGCCGCTGTCCTCCACCGAAACAAAACCGTCTCTATTCCCTCTTTTCCCGCTCACAGCCTCCTCCTCTCTCCAAACCACCACCACTTCTTCGGCTTCTCAATGGCTCTGCAACTCCAGCTTCAACACCGACATCTCCGTCATAAACAACGCCGTCGCCTCCCAAATCAGCCACGAAACGACGCAATCACCGCCGCAAAACGACGACGAGGGCGAAAATCGCGCTCAGGCGAATCCCCTCCCTTTCTCGTACGAGATTCTGGAATCTTCCGAATCGGACGGAGGCGGAAGGGATAGAGAGAGAAAGAAGGACAAGCGGAGGAAGAAGAGGAAGAAGCGAAATCGCGATTCGTCCGCGGAGAGAGGCGGATTCGACGGTTTCGGTTCGAGAAAGTCACGCGTTCGAGCTTGGGCGGATTCGGAGGCCAACGTTACTAAGGATTATTACTTCGATTCTCACGGCGATCGCGATAATCTGGCGTTCGGATGCATCTACAGGTATTTTGGATGGAATGCTTTGAAATGGAATTGGATTTAATGATTACTCGCTTCAATTTGCGAGTGATTCCATTAGGGTTGTGAATGGTTAATGTTTGTGTTGGTGAGTGTGTTGATAATGGTGGAGCTTGTGTGGTGCAAACTTTGGTCCTATTATGGTTGTTGATGAGTTTATTGGGGTTGGGATCCAAATTAAGTGTTCTAAGTGCATTTTTATCTGCATGATGCACATGACTGGGAACCATGATCCAGTGAGTATATGGTTTTGTTGACTATAGAGACAGACTGGTTTGGGGTTTAGGGTTTAGGGTTTAGGACTTGGAACTGTGATTTGATGAGTACTTGGTTTTGTTTATTATAGAGACAGGCTGGTTTTATGATATGTTGTTCCTAGACCAGTTATTGTTGGACACCAGTGGCTTGTTAGTTCTTGCTTGGTATGTATTCTTTTATATGTGTTTGTGAAGAATTGATGCTTTCGTTATATTTAGCCAGTTTGGCAGTATCTCAATGAGGACTAATGAGGGAGTTTGAGTAGAGGTTCTGAGTTAATGTAGCCTGAAAATGAAATAAAATTACTTGTTGGAGTAGAGAAAGAAATGAGGTAGGCAATCAAATTCACTGTCGTTCTCTTAGATATCAGAAATTTAACGATTAAAGTGATTTGGGGAAGAAATTAAATTTAGTTCATGTTGAACTTTTACTTCTTATTCATAGGTTGTCCCTGTCTCCCTCCCTTTACAAACTGGTTAATGGGTTCCGGATATTTTTTTTTTGGTTTCTTTAGTAATGAATTACAATTCTTTATAAATACTATGCAGAATGGATATTGCCAGATACAAACCTTACAATCCCTTTAACCTGTCTGGGCTACATGTTCGAGGCTTGTATTGGTGGAATCGGAGTGGTTCGCTCTGGGAGAGAGATGGTGATGTTGATGCATTGGATGCTAAAATGAAGTCTGCTGGTCGTTACTGGTCTGGAAAGTATATGGCTTTGGAAAGACATAAGAGCTTTAAGCGTATTCGTCTTGTTGCTCCAAAATTGTCTCCTGTCACCATGCAAGATGAGTTTTTACCTTTATCAGAATCAGATGCTGGGGTATCTCATGGAGCTGTTAACAGTGATTCTGTCTCTAAAACTTCAGCATCACTTGAAGAATCTTGGGAAGATGAAATGCTAAACAAAACTAGGGAGTTCAACAAACAGACAAGGGAACACCCCCATGATGAAAAAGTTTGGTTAGCTTTTGCAGAGTTTCAAGATAATGTTTCAGGTATGCAACGACAGAAAGGTGCTCGCTTGCAAACTCTTGAAAAGAAGATTAGCATTCTGGAGAAGGCAGTTGAGCTTAATCCAGACAATGAAGAGCTATTGCTTTGCCTTTTGAAAGCTTATCAAATGAGAGACAGCTCGGATGTGCTAATTGTGCGATGGGAGAAGATACTTTTGCAACACTCTGGAAGTTATAAGTTGTGGAGAGAATTCTTGCACATTGTTCAGAGAAATTTCTCTAGATTTAAGGTTTCAGAGGTTAGGAAGATGTATGCACATGCAATTGAAGCTCTATCTGCTTCATGCAGCAAGCACTCTAGGCAGGTTCTCAATTTTTATGCTTTATCCTCTTTTTTATTTTGTCGGCAAAAGTGAATATTGTCCATCTATTTTTAATGTATTTTCTTGTTTGCACATGTGATGTTATTTTCTGTAAAGGGAATGATCAGATCCCTTATTTAGATGCACGATAATATAATAGGGAGAGAGAAAATTGAGGGAGGGATCCTGTTCACCGAGCAACCACTTTTCTTTAATTTTTCCCCCCTCTTGAAGTGGTTGGAAGGCAAGGGAATTAATTGGCCGATGATAAAATCTTATGTACTGTCATTTTTATCTATGCACTGTATGAACAAACAAAGTTGAACCATCCTTCCAATGTTGCTTACATTTTGGAGGTTTTAGGTATATAAATTAGTTGCTTTATACATCAGAGGTTATGAAATTGATATTTGTTAGAACTTAACAGCTTCACGTCATTTGCATGACTCTTTTCGCTTATTAATTTCAGATGTCATGTGAATATTATGGAGGATCCTGAAATAATTCTAAAAAAGGAAGAAAAATTTGTTTTTTGCAGGTTCTTCAAGCTGCTGATCCTTCTTCACCAGATCCTGTATTTGTTCAGTTAGAACTTGGTCTTGTGGATATATTTCTTAGTCTTTGCAGATTTGAGTGGCAGGCTGGTTATAGAGAATTGGCCACTGCTTTATTTCAGGCTGAAATCGAGTTTAGTTTGTTTTGTCCTCCTTTGCTGCTCACTGAGCAGAGTAAACACAGACTGTTTGAGCATTTTTGGAACAGTGGTGGTGCTAGAGTCGGGGAAGAAGGGGCTCTCGGTTGGTCCACATGGTTGGAGAAAGAGGAGGAAACTAGGCAACGAGTTATGAATGAGGAGCTCTCGCGTGAAAATGAAGGTGGTGGTTGGACTGGTTGGTCAGAACCATGGTCTAACGATACCAAGGGTATTGTCAATGTTGAAAATGAAGCCAACAATGATGTGGTTATGGGGGATAATCAAGATGAAGAGGAATATAAAGAAGTTGAGCCAGAAGTTGATACTGAAAATTTGCTGAAGATGCTAGGAATTGATATCAATACTGGGGATGGTGGTGAAGTTAATGATGCTTCGACTTGGATCAAATGGTCAAAAGAAGAGTCTTCTAGAGATTGTGATCAGTGGATGCCTGTTCGTAGGAAATCAGGTAGGATTTTCTCTCCTTGCATTAACTACTATATTTTTCTCTGAATGTATTATGTGTGTGTGTGTAATAGGCTTTTCTTGAATTTTGCTTTATTGCTTTGAAATGCAATTCAATTTCATTGCAAACAAGCTGCCTATACAAGTGTGCTGATTAACCATAAACAGATACAATCTCTCCTGCTAGTGATGAAGTACACAAAACAGATGAGGATGAACAACTCTCGAGAGTTGTATTGTATGAAGATGTGAATGAATACCTGTTCTCCCTGAGCACAACAGAGGCTCGACTATCTTTGTTGTCCCAATTCATTGACTTCTATGGTGGGAAGATGTCTCAATTGTAAGTTTTCTGATGTAGATGCCCTTTTATGCACCCCAGTTGATATCATACTAGTAGTGGGAATCAGTTTTCAAAAGCTGGGAAGGATTTTTATGTGCTATAGTATAGGAACTGGCTAGGAGTGCAATGTGCTATGTTGGTAAAGGTTCAAAATAGTTGATTAATACGATGTTTTTACTTTTCATATCTGATGGATATGCATGTCATGATCATGTTTGTTGCTAGAGTTACAAATGCTATTAATGTCTCTGTCCTTCCTTGGTGGTTTATGGCTTATACTTATTCGTGTTATATGAATTGATGCCATTTGTTTTGTCTCTTCTTTCTTTTGTAGGTTATGCTCAAACAGCCCAACATGGGCAGACAATATACTTAGTTTGGAGGATCTGCCAGATTCTATGTTAGAGAAGTTGAAATGCATCCATGAAGTTTTGACTAAAACGCAGAACAGTCCTACTGGTTTCAGTTTTGAATTCCTATCAGGCAATTTCTCTAGGAATGCTGATATTATGAAATTTATACGGAATGCTGTCTTACTTTGTTTAACTGTTTTTCCACGTAATTACATGTTGGAAGAAGCTGTTCTTATTTCTGAAGAGCTTTATGTTACAAAAATGAATTCTTCTAACTGTATGGTTACACCATGTCAAGCTTTAGCAAAGTCTCTTCTAAAAAGTGATCGAAAGGTATGCATTTTCCTTGTTCTCTCTCTCTCTCTTGCTCCTTTCTGTAACATTTAAATGTCTTTTTTAACAAATCTTTAGTATCTACAGCTATAACTATTAAAATAGTGATATATCTAAATTGATATTTTCATTTATTAGATTTACCTGCAAACTGGAAGCAGATAAAAATTAGAGATGAAAACATAATGATTTCACCTTTCAATGTTTCTGTAACCTAAAATATTTTTTCGCAAGTGTTTAACTGAAATTTGTGAAGTTTTAATTGAAAATAATCTTCTTCATAAAGCTTTCCAATATATGATTTATTTCTGTTCTGATGATTAAAAAGTTATGAAGGTTACCAGAGGCATAAGAGAGAATAATTATGGTTTGTTGTGATGATTTTACTTGAGATAAAATTTTATAGTAGTTACTGTGTAGAAATCCTTGTAGGACAAAAAGATAATTATAATTGTATTGGAGACAACTAATAAGTGTATGGAGAGCAAATATAGTGAAGTTGTACTGGTTTTAAAAATTAGAAGAGCGAGGTGCCAATGGGGACAGTTTTTATGCATGAGCACAAAATATGACTGAGGTATCTAGAGCTAGATGGTAGCTTGCTGCTATTCTCTCATTTATTAGGAAATGATTGAACAACTATTTTTCATTGTAGTAACATTTGCATATAATGCTATTAATCTTATTCTTTATTCTTTGTCATAATAATATGTAGGCTTCTCAGATGATTTCTTACTTCTTGTTTTTTGGTTATTGAGGATATATTGCTATGTGGTGTATATGCACGAAGAGAGGCTACTTATGGTAACATTGATCACGCAAGAAAAGTGTTTGACATGGCATTGTTATCTGTAGAAGGGCTTCCTGTGGTATGTACTGATTTCCTGCTTCAATGTCTCTTTTTATTTTCGGAGAGAGTTTCTTTGCTACCTCTTTTTTTGTGGCAATTTGAAACATATGCTACCCTTTGGTTGGAGCACAACTCGTACTTTTAAGGAGGTTTCTATGGCACTACACTTGATTTGTGATATAAGATTAGGAATTTTGCAAGTATTTGGTTTTAAGCACATGACCTTTATAATAGGATTTCTCTAACAAATATGTTTAGGGACTGGGCAGCTTTGTTTTATTGAATTTCTATTTTTCTGTTGGTTGTTTTCTGTTTTGTTATTTTGCATAGGATTCCCTGACCTCCTTTCTCTTTTTGATTTCTATCTCTTTATTAATAAATTTCTTTTTCTTAAGGGAAAAAAAAAGTGTGAAGTATGGATGATTGCTTTTACATTGTGTTTGGTTGGAGGGAGAAGTGGAGGGGGTAAGGTAGGGCAGGCTTTTTTATAAAAAAATAATTTGTTTGATTCAAAAATTTGGAGGGAAGGAAAACAAGGGATTTGATACCCCTCCCCTCCTATTTTTGCCCCCTCCAATATTGGAGAGATTTGGAGGAGAGGGAAAATACTTGAAGTTTATGGATAGTACTGCCTAAATTATCTTTAGTTTCACCTTTGAATACTTATGCTTAATGGTTTTATTCATCTATTGTAACAGTGTAGTAGTAATTTACTAATTTTTCCTTCCTCCCCTTACTAACCAAACGAGCAGTCCCTTCCCCTCCTTTGAAGTTTGAACTAAAAAGAAACGAGAGTGGGTACATTGTCCAATTAAAGATATGGAGGATGCTAACCTCCACATAAAGGTGAGATAGTTAGCATGATGTGCATATATGTACAGGCACATCCATATGTGCATAAAAAATTGTAGTTGTAGCACTAGCATTCCTTCTAGGTACTTACATGTGTGTAGTTGCTCCTATGATTGTGTTAGTGTGTTTAATCTTAAACAAAAGTGATTATATGATATAGTTTTTCTTAGTTTTTTAAGAAGCAATTATTTTTAGCTTTTGGGAAAAGCACCTAAACAACAATTTTTGTTATTTGTTTTTGTGTGTGGAAAACTTACATAATTATTATTCTTTTTTTAAAACAAATCTTATGATTAAGCTTTAAAAAAAGCACAAACTAATAGGGCCTTTATTTTTTAATTAAATAAATTTAATACAGTTTTTTTATGTCAGGATTCTGCCTGAGGTTTTATTCTTTTTCATAATTGCATTCTTTCCCTTTAATGGAGTAGGAACTACAGTCCAGTGCTCCTCTTCTATATTTCTGGTATGCTGAGGTGGAGCTTGCAAATAATACTGCTGATGATCATGAATCTTCATGTCGTGCAATACATATATTATCATGCTTAGGAAGTGGTACAAAATACAACCCATTTAAAAGTCAAGCATCAAGTGTGCTACTGCTTAGAGCACGTCAAGGATTTAAAGAAAAACTGAGAACAGTATGGTCATCTTGGGTTCGTGGTATAGTAAATGACCAGTCTGTAGCTCTAATATGTTCTGCTGCGTTGTTTGAGGAGCTAACCACTGGATGGGATGCGGGCATTGAAGTTTTGAATCAAGCTTTTTCAATGGTTCTTCCAGGTTATGTCTCTTCAGTAATTGATCTTTTAGAAAACTTGAGACCTTTAAGACAAGTGTAATTTTATTTTAAAGTTCAAGTAGACATTCTTAATTTTTCTAACATTACCCAATCTTCCCCCAAGGCTCTTTGTCGTTTGTTGACAACTGGTGACAACTGTAATTTTACTATTCAGACATCCAAAACTTCCAAGTCTTCATGAATATACTGTTATCTGTAAAGATTAAGTAAGAAAAAATTAGGTTGCTCACTTGATCTTTGCTTTTATTTATTTATTTTGGTAGGGTAAGATTGCATGGATCTTGAGTGAAAAATGGGTAATAGGCTAAATTCAATATATTGAGTTTTATGAAGAGGTTTATAAATAATATTCTGTGTGGTTGATGAAATTTAATCTTTAGTTCTTTACTATTATGAAGTATACATGGTTTGTAAACTTGTATTCAACTCATTAATTATGATATAAATTGGAATAACTTAGCTCACCTACCATTGGGATGCTGCTAGGACTTGATATTTGTTGTATCTTGATGCATTGGTGCATACCTATTTCTCCTAAATGTCATATTATTTCACCTTGACCTATAGACACATGGATATATTTATAATACATGTTTTTTGTATCTTTGATGGAAAGGAATTTAACATGATTGCAATTGAAAATGATATATAATAAATAAAATTTCCATTGGCTTAGAAACACACAGGAAGTACAATACTATGTACTAAAATGTTCTCATATAGTATCCTGTAGAAGCTGTTTGTCCTGTGACCAGTCTTTGTTGTTGCTGTTGATTTCGGTACTTATGATGTCTATCTGAATGCTTGCAACCTGCAGAAAGGAGAAGTCAAGGTTATCAGCTTGAATTTTTGTTTAACTATTATATAAAGATGCTTCAAAGACATCAGAGACAATCAAGTCTGATGAAAGTTTGGGAGTCCATCTTGCATGGCCTCCAGATATATCCCTTCAGTCCTGAACTTCTAAAAGATGTGGTGGAGGTTGGCCATTATTACACTACATCTAATAAACTGCGGCGGATTCTAGATGACTGTTGTTACAAGTACGTTCTTTATCCATATAGCTTCATGATTTTGTCAAAGGACGTCATGGTTTGATTAGACAGAAATTTCAAGACAAAAAATAATGGAATAGTTTAAACTTATAAGATTTTTAAAATGGTTTCTTACCAGGGTCAACTAGCAGAAGTAAATTATCATTTCTCAGGGAAGATGTAGACCATTAATGAAAAATTGTAAAAAAAATGACATCTGCTTCAATAACTATTCTAGGAACTTGATGGGAAGTATAAAGTGAAACCTTTTTTTGCCTGTCATATCTTGTTTTGATCGCAAAGGAAGTGGAGCCCCTTTTAAGGAAGTCTGCTTTCTCTTTCCTACTTAAAACATCTGATGAAAACGAGAAATTTGGTTCGTTAATAAAACTTTAGTTTTTTACTTCCAATCATTACCTTGATGTTACAAGTAAATGGTAAATATGTTGCAAAGAGTGCAAGCGGAGGGCTTAAAACTGTGGAAGGTTTTGTACATCAAGTAGAGAAATGAAATGTTGTAGCTTCATAAATAAAAGCTTCTGTTTCTGAAATTAATCAACTCCTATCTGTTACTGCTTTTCTTCCCCCCTCCCTTGTTTTTAGGTTCTAAGTCATCTGTTTCTCCTTCTCTTTTAATAGTAGTATTTGCTTTGTTCTCCTGATATGCAAATGTCTTTTTTTATGAAATAAATATTATATTTTATATCCTCTTATTTTAGATGCATATTTCCTTTTTATAACTAATTAACTATTACAGTTTTACACTTGTTTTCTGTTTCTGCACAAGGACCTGTATTGTAATTTCAAATGTTCTAGTTGGTTTATGCAATTTTTCTCTAATATCAACTAAGCAATAATTTCTTTTGTGGTACATTCTCAGGAAACCATCTGTAGTTCTCTGGCTTTTTGCATTGTCATACGAAATGTTTAGAGGTGGTTCACACCACAGAATCCGTGGATTGTTCGAAAAGGCCTTGAGTAACGACAGGCTTTGCAGCTCAGTTGTACTTTGGCGTTGCTACATTGTGTTTGAGATGGAAATTGCACATGATCCTTCAGCAGCTCGACGTGTTTTCTTCCGGGCTATCCATGCCTGCCCTTGGTGAGAACTATGTTTTAGATGACTGAATGATATTTCCTTAGTAAATTGATTTTGCCATAGTCGAGGCTGAAAAAAATTCACTTGGGTTTTTAGAGTTGGAGTGTTGTGGACTTCTGGTGTATAGCCCAGAAGTCACCTGTAACCTCTTGTGGATGTGGTGGGGCTTTGATTTCTAGTTCTAATTCTTACAAAATGTTCCCTCCCAAAAAAATTGTCCAAAACAATTGTTATTTCTTGGATGTACTGATGTAGATACATGTACAACTAGAAAGGCTTGCAATTGCAAGGTATAGGGAAGGATTAGAAACAGAATTGGTATGGTGAGTGAACTGATTAACAATTCTATGAAGAATCCATCTCAATGTAATTTTTCCTATTTCTGTGAAAATATTAAAAAGTAAAACTTTGTTCAAACTTGAGAGAGAGATGCTCTGTAGGAAACTATGATGAAGGATCAGCTACAACATTGTATCCTTCCAAACAGTGTTATCAATGGTGGAAGGCCAAAATTCCGCCATGTAAACACTCCATTGCAGCCTATGGTGCTGCCATAGCAGGCCTCCCTTCACAAATTGCCTATGGTGGTTGGCAAAAAATCCATCATACCATTCTGCCATGGTGGCCATGGTGCCTCCATTTAACAACAATCTTAACAAATTCCTTCCTTCCTTATCTCTTCCTTTTCATCTAACTTATGCTTATTTTGTATGACCTAGTGTGTTAAGAAGTAAGAACAGAGCAACGACAAGTGTCATCTAACAGGGAATTTGGTTTCCGGCTAGCAATGCATTCTTTCCATTGATCCTTTACTGACAGTGGAGTGAATTTGGGCCCTTTTTGCTTGCTTTTTATATCTAATTTGTGCTTTCAAATGCTGGTGTATAAAATAAGAATGACCAATGAGGTAAAAGAAGACTTGGTTGTGAACATTTTATTGTAGGAATAAGGAATATAACTATTTCTTAAAGGTTAGTGGTGACATATTCTGTGTCCTTACAATTAGGTTAATCTTAAACGAAAGTGCTCCAAGTCACGACGGAGAAATACATAGAACAGTGTCTCATTGAGCTTGTTTCTAAATCGGCAGAGTTGTTCTATTTTAAGATGGTGCTTAATGCGTCTGAAACTGGTAAAGCACCATTACAAAGTTTCCAAATGAATTTTTCATCACAGATTCATTTGAACATTTCATAGGAGAATTTTGTCCCTCCAAAACGTAAATTCTGATGCGTGCCACACATATAAGTACCCTTATTGAACTCAAGAAAAGATAGGAATGTATATGTAAGAGAGATTACACCAGAGATTGGTTAACTCCCTACCCCAGAACTATGCTCAACAGAAAACTATCCCTGCCCGAGCTAGAAGCCTAAAGAAATAACAGAAAGGAAAAATCATAATCCTAACTACCCCATCACTTTCGGTGCATCCCTCACCAAAACAAAAACATAAGACCAGCCTATGTGTCCTGGTCTAGTTTATTTGTTTTTGTTTCTTTTTCTGTAAATCCTCCATATCCTAGTTCCATCTCCTTGGCCTGCTAATAATGAGCCTCTATCAAAATCCCTCACAGATTCCAATTTAGTGTCAAGTCTGTCTGTTTAACAAACAAAACTTCGTTTAGAAAATAAATCATGATTCCGAGGTCCTCTAACATGGTTTTCTCAAACGAAAAAAAAAAATCACACGTTTTGGTAGCAGACATTTCAATCCATAAAATAGATGCCTAATACGTATTGTGGTCTATTCACCTTACGTATCTTCAAGACTTCAACTCTAATGATGTTATCTTGGAATCCATACTTGGAAACAGGAATAGATGGAGTTATCTGGAACTGACCCTTCCCAAAAATGTGATATAGATATAACAGATCAAAAAATGGTATTTTCCAATGGGGAATATTATCTGATAATATTTTGAGCTCTCAAGTTACACTTACACATCTGATACTCTCTTTAATGTGTATACACATTTGTTTCTATTGTTATTAATTATTGTTGTAAATATCATTATTATTAATTTTAATATGCATACCAGGTCAAAAAGGCTATGGTTGGATGGCTTTCTCAAGCTGAACTCTGTCCTTACTGCAAAAGAGCTATCTGATCTACAGGAAGTTATGCGTGATAAGGAACTGAATCTGAGAACTGACATTTACGAGATCCTTTTGCAAGAGTCGTGACATTTGCTCTCCCAGTGCTGCCAGAATCCGATTGTAGCAAGCGGTGTTAGTAGAGTGCTTGATGCACTGCTCTTGTCTTGATCTGATGAGTCCTGGTGCAATATTTGATGGGGGTTGTGCAAGTCTCTACCAATATTATGTGAATTTGCTATTTTTATTAGCGTTAAGTTTACATGCATGCTCATAGCTTGTGGAATTGATACAATTGTAGCAGTACTTGTAAATTTAGGGTGCCATCCTTGGGTATATGTACATCTGAACGTCCAATGTATTTGTAAATATATATTGGAATAAGAAAAACTAAAAATCGGGAACCTCAGGTTGCTAACTTAAGTTTGTTCAATTGATGATGCAGCAAACTCTCAAAAATTCAGCTGATATGCAGTTTGCTGTTAATTTTGATTGGTGCACTATGTGATTGTTTAAATCATGATTTCATTCATGGAAATATTAATTTTGATTATAAAATAATAGTGACTTAGTCCCTGTTAACAATAATAATGTTCTCCATTATTTTTTATATAACTCGATCCGTGTTAACCATCAAAGTTCATGATTAATTTGAAAGCCTCTGCCATACTGATTACTTGTAGTATAACAAATCTAGTTACGTTGCATAACCCTTCATCCCCTAATCTATTCAAAATCTATTAGAACTAAGATGCGGAATCTAGCGTTGTCACATCATCTTATTTTTATTCCATGTATTTCTGTCACGTATAAAATAAGCTGATATGTCACCTCTAGAAAATTTTTATTGGTATATGAAATCAATTGAGGAAACATAAAAGGGTCAAAATGTGAATATATGCTTCTCTTCCTCCGCATAAGCGTAATAACCTTTCCACGACTGGCTTTGCAGGTCTGGTAAGATATTTATCCATGCCCCTAACCTTTCGGCTTTGGTCACAAATTTGGTAATTGGTGACAAGTGATGTGTTTATCAAATGATGTGTTTATTACACCCAAATGTAGAAGCTGAGGAATGACATTCAGAATGACTTGCTAAATTTCGACAAGCCAGCCATAGAAAAAAGCAATTGGTTAATGTGAGGAGGAATTCCACCTTGCCTACAAATACAGGTACATAGTTGTTACTCTTAGTCTCCTCTTTATGAAGATTTGGGAAGCTTTACTCACACAATCCTCAACGTACAGAAAATGAAACAGGCCATTTCCAAACACCAAAGGAATTAAACAAACCATATTATAGCATAAATTGAGGTTGAATAAAACATACTCCAAATCTTTCATTCCCCAACACATGCATCAAATCCCACGGTGCTACCAGCCATTAACAACACCAAGAAAAGCAATGAGTTGAATAAATTAAAGAAGTCAACTAGAAACGATGATGATATTGATGGCTACTATGTACTAAAGAATTACTCACCTCAGCATCTCCATGTCTGCCAACCTTGGCCTCCATGCCATTCACTTTTCGAAAGTATTCTGTAACAGTAGGTAGTGAAAAATCCATTGCAAAAATATTTTTCCTCTTCGGATAACCTACAATTCTCTTATTGATGGTTTGTGCAAATCAGGGACAATGTCTTATGTTTGGGAGCTTGTTGAGGAGATGTATGATAGAGGTCAACCTCCTAATATAATCACATACAATTCCTTATTAGATGCTTTATGTAAAAACCATGTCTCGATAAGGCAATTGCACTTTTCAAGAAAATTAAAGATCATGGAATTCAGCCAAATGTCTACACATACACAATAATTATTGATGGGCTGTGCAAGGTTGGAAGACTTAAGAATGCACAAGAGATTTTTCAAGTTCTTTTGGTTAAAGGCTATCACTTGGATGTCCGGACATATAGTGTCATGGTCAATGGGCTTTGTAAAGAGGGCTTGTTTGATAAAGCTTTTAGTCTTACTGTCAAAAATGGAAGATGGTGGTTGCATCCCTAGTGTTGTAACTCAAGAAATAATTATCCGTGCTGTCTTAGAAAAAGATGAGAATGACATGGCAGAGAAACTTCTTCGTGAAATGATTACTAGAGACATATCCTAGGGGCAAAACTAGTTAAGACGCTTTCTAGTTACACATGAAGTTACTTTGGATTTTGATGATGACGAACGGCAGCCAATATTTATTTCTTTTGATCGTTAAACATCCAGAAGATGATGGACTATGTAATTGGTTCACTGTCACTTTGTATTTCATTAGACATCGTAAGTTGTTAGGTTCATTTTGATATTGCATGGTAATTTTTTTTGAGATTTGATATAACTATTCGTTTTCTTCCCACTGTACTGTTGATATGCCTAATCTTCTTTCAAGTATTTTTCTGTCACTGTTCATTGTTTGTGTTTCAGATAACAAACCATGATGAAAATGATATGATTTTTTTGGAATTCTTTATCTCTTATAGTTGTCTCTATTTACCCCAACTTGTAGAAAGCAGGCCTTTTTTGTTTTTTAGTACATATTTCTTGTGGTCTTTTACAGAAATGAAGAGTTAAAAGTGTTGGCATATTTTCTTGGAAGTCCTTGCTGCATAATTAGTTGCATCGTTTTCAAAGGCTATGCATTATTTTGGAGATAATTATTCAAGGATTGTATGTTCTGGTGATCATCTAAAATTTACCTTTACAAAAGAATGAACAAAAGAAATATAAGGAATGGGATTGTTTAGATTCTTTAGAAGGCTCAGTAGCTTACATTTTACTTTCTAGTTGTGATAATTTAATCTGTTAATAACTTTGCTGTTTCGTCGTTAGAGTTAGACTTAAAATATGATATGCTATCAATTCTTCCTGTCAGCTGGGCTAATTGATGCATAATTAAGCGGAGCTTTTTCAAAGGCCATGATTTGTTTTGGTGGTAATTATTTATGGAACCTGTGTTCTAGTGATCACCTAAAATTTACCTTCTTTACTAATTAATGAACTAAAGAAAAATAAGGATTGGGATTATGTAGATGGCTCACATTTTATTTTCTACTTCACTTACGATTTTTTATTGGGTTAATTTGTAATCCATTCTCTCATTAGAGCTAAACTAAAGTGGATAACGATTCTTGTTGTAACCTTGGCTACTTGTTTGCAAGAGTCTTTTGACATCCAATGCTACAAAATTGATAGAATATAAACAATTCGCTGCTTTAATGCTGCCTAATGTACTTATTTCAATTGAAGATTGATTTTTTTTTCCCATTATGCCAAAATGCAATTAATCTTAAAGCTACTATATTTTTTTAAGCTCTTTGTTAGATGTTCTGTTTATTAATTTTTGGAGATATTTTCTAGATAAAATTATTTGTCTCTTGATAATTTATAAATAAAACAATTTGAAATTGTGATTTGACATTTCAAGAGAAGATGTATAGTGTGTTTGGTTTATCATTAGTGATCCACATTTCAACAAATTTTCACGTCAAAAAGCACCAAAAACAATTAATAGTTGCTTTTCTGATGCACATCCGAGCTGTGTGGATGAGAATCCAAACAGACATCTAGTCATAAGCCAAATGAACGATGTAAATTATGTCAAATTGGCAGAAGGTAGATTAGTTAGATAGAATATAGAAAAGGTTTAGTTTGAGGCTTATGTAAATGTGGTTCCATTTTCAGTTAACTTCAAGAAAGTAGACGTGTATAAAAGATATGATCCCTTATGACTAATTATGAACATGGCTTCTGGTATCACTTGGCTGGATTTGCCAAAGCTTTTGCTTTACTCATATGATGCCTGTCTTAAACACCTATTTATTAGAGTTGTTATATTTCTTTTGGTAATGCTATGAATTTGAATTCCAATTTTATCCTTCTATCTTTTATAAATGAACAAGTGTTGCGGTTGGTATTGGTAAATCTAGATAAGAAGTCTCTAACCACTCAAAGTTAACAATAGTTACGTGTTTTATATTTGCCCACAATATGAAACTGCAGGCACACTAGAGTTTTGGAAATCAGAAAACATAAAATGGCTTTCATTCATTACAGCAAATTGTATTTTCTGATACATATATTTCTTACAAAAGCAAAACAGCAATTTTTCTACCTAACAGGTATAGACTTCCTACACAACCTAATTTCAGAGACTAAAAACACTCCAAAACAGCATGGGTCCTTGTACTTTAGTCTGAAAATACTCCAACTATTACATAAGACATAAATAAATTACATATCACAAAAAATACTGGTGTACATCAGAAATTTCAGCAGCATTAACACTCCTCCTTGAAATTTTTGATGGACACTCCAAGCAATTCTCTGAGTCTTTCAAATCTTGCTCTTGGAAGAGCTTTAGTCAGTATATCAGCAACTTGAACATCAGAACAACAATGAATTAGCTTGATCTCACTATTCTTGACAGCCTCACGAACAACATGAAATTTCACTTGAATATGTTTAGTCTTCCCATGTTGAACTGGATTTTCTGCAATAGCCATTGCTGATTTGCTATCACAAAAAATCTCCGTGGCTTCCAGTTGCTCTACTCCCAAATCAAATAGAATTTTCTTCAACCAAATGGCTTGGTTTGCTGCTGCAGCTGCTGCTACATGTTCCGCCTCAGCAGTGGATTAAGCTATAATTTCTTACTTCCTTGAGTTCCAAGAGAACATGCCAAAACCTAAAGAAAAAACATAACCAGTAGTGCTCTTCATGTCATCAAGATTTCCAGCCCAATCATTATCAACATAGCCTATTAAACTTCCATTTTCCCTTGGCTTGTACCATATTCCAAATTGAGTAGTGCCCTTCAAGTATCTAAGCACCCTTTTTGCTGCTGCAAAATGTGTCTCACTTGGACTCTACATAAATCTTGAGAGTAAACTAGCTGCATACATAAGATCCGGTCTGGATGAAGTGAGATAAAGTAGACTTCCAATAAAACTTCTATAAAGAGAAACATCAATTTTTCCAACTCCATCTTCCTTGGAGAGTTTCAAATTCTGCACCAAAGGAGTAGGGACAGATTTGCAACTTTCCATTTTGAATTTCTTCAAAACTTCATGAGCATACTTTTCTTGATTCAGAAAAATTCCATCTTCAGATTGATGCTCTTCCAAGCCTAGAAAGTAATTCATTTCTCCTAAGCTTGACATCTGAAATTGATTTTGCATCTCCTCCATAAGCTACCGCACTTCTAGTTGATTGTTGCTTGTCACTAGCAAATCATCAACATACAAAGAAACAATTAAAGAGCCACCATCCAGCAACCTTTTCACATAAAGGGTTGCATCATTTTCACTCCTCCTGAAGCCTTGACTGCAAAAGTAGCTATCAATTCTGCTATACCAAGCTCTAGGAGCCTATTTTAGCCCATACAAAGCTTTATGAAGCTTATACACCTTGTCTTCACTCCTCTTCACAGCAAAACCTTCAGGTTGAGCTACATAAATTTCTTCAGTAAGGTTGCCATTCAAGAATGCAGATTTGACATCTAAAGGCCAGATTTTCCATTTCATTTGAGCTGCCAAAGCTATAAGAATGCGAATAGTGTCCATTCTTGCTACCGAAGCAAAAGTTTCTGTGTAGTCAATCACAAGTTGTTGAACCTTGTATTTGTTGAACCTTTAACAACAAGTCGAGCCTTGTATTTGTTGATGGATCCATTGGGATTCAATTTTACGTTATAGACCCATTTAACTCCAATAACATTCTTGTCTTTCGGTTTGTCTACTAGCTGCCATGTCTTGTTATCTTCAATGGTGGTCATTTCTTCCTTCGTAGCTTGGTTCCACTCTTCAACCTTATTAGCTTCTTCAAAGTTGGTAGGTTCAAGTACAATAACATTACATCTATGACAAATTTCTAAAAGAGGTCTAGTGCCTCTTATAGCAAAATCATCATCAACCTCTTCTTCTTGGTCTTCATTTGTGCTCTCTAAAGAAGGCAAAACTGAATGCCTTTCCATTTGAGAAGTCTCCCAATTCCAATAAGCATCTTCATCCACCTTTACATCTCTACTAACATAAACTTTTCTTGAATCAATTCCATAGACCTTATAGCCCTTAGATTTTGAGCTATAGCCTATTAAAATTCCTTTTTCAGCCTTTTCATCCAATTTGCTTCTTTTCACATTTGGTACATGAGTGTAGCAAGGTGAACCAAACACCTTTAGATGTCTAATAGATGGTTTAATGCCTCCCCAAGCCTCAATAGGTGTCATTCCTTGTACTGCCCTTGTAGGAAGTCTATTTTGGAGGTACACTGCAGTGTTTACAGCCTCTTCCCAAAAGGACTTTGACAATTTCTTCTCAAATATCATGCATCTAGCCATCTCAAGGACTGATCTATTTTTTCTCTCTACAACTCCATTTTGTTGGGGTAAATAACTCACTGTAAGTTGGTGCTCAACTCCCAAATTATCACAAAACACATTAAATTCTGTAGAAGTATACTCCTTCCCATTGTCAGTTCTAAGTTTCTTCAAAAAACAATCACTTTGAGCTTCAACCAGGGCTTTAAATTTCTTAAAAACAGAAAAAACTTCAGATTTTTGCTTAAGGAAGTAAACCCAAGTCATTCTTGTAAAATCATCTATAAAGAGAATAACATATTTGCTGTCATTCAATGAAGTAGTTTTCATAGGTCCACAAACATCAGAGTGAACTAACTCAAGCTTTTCACTTGCTCTCCATGTGGCTGAATTTGGAAAAGGCAATCTATGTTGCTTACCAAGTTGACAACTTTCACATACTTCTGAACATACTTGAATGTTAGGCAAATCTTTGACCAACTCTTGTTTTTGAGCAAACTAAATGGATTTCAAATTATAGTGACCAAATCTCTTGTGCCATAGCTTAGAATCAAGTTCAGTCTTGCTAATTTTGCACTCATGTTCAGAAATTAAATTCCAGTTAATAGGAAAACTTCTTTTTCTCATTTATATTTCAAATAATTCATGACCATTAACATTAGTGACTATACAACTTCCTTCTTTAAATAACAAGCAATAACCATTTTGCATCATTTGACCCACACTCAACAGGTTTTGATCAAGTTCAGGCACCAAAAGAACATCAGAAATACATTTGATACTTGTTGCAGTATGAATTCCCACTGTTCCTTTACCAGTGATGGCAAGTTTGTCTCCATTTCCAATCTTTACCGATCCTTCAGCTGGTTTCAGCTCTGAAAAAAATTCTGGTTTGCTTGTCATGTGTTGAGTGCAGCCACTATCAATAAACCAAGTGTTTTCATCCTCCGAACTCCTTATATTCTTGGCCATGAACAATAACTCTTCATCATCTTCAGTTTTAGTGACATTTGCCTTTTGAGGGGTTTGATTTTGTTGGTTTTGTTGCTGCTGTTTCAGCCTGCAAAACCTCTCTATATGACCAATTTGATTATAGTATCTGCATTTGATTGGTGGTGGTGTCTTCCCTTTGTACCAGCAATCACTCTCCTTATGACTGGTTCTTTTACAAATTCCACACTTTGAAAATTTTTCCTTCTTCTTTGAATCTTTTCCAGAATGCTCTCCAACAAACTTCTTTTCTCCTTTCACTGTTGGACCCTTTCCTTTATGCCTCACTTGTAAGGCTAATTCTGTTGCTCCCTTTTGTCTAAGAAGTCTTCTTTGTTCTCGAGCTTGAAGAGCACTTATAAGCTCTGTCAAGCTTATCTTGGAGAGATCCTTAGATTCTTCAAGTGAAGAAATCTTGGATTCAAACCTTTCAGGTAGAACCACCAAGACTTTTTCAACAATTCTACTGTCTGGAAATTTTTCCCCTATCAATCTGATTTGATTTACAACTTTCATCAACCTGGTCATGAAGTCCTTTATGTTTTTAGCCTCATTCATCTTCAAGGCTTCAAACTCTCTTTTGAGGTTAAGAACCTACATTTGCTTGGTCCTCTCATTTCCAAAGAACTCCTCCTCAAGCTTTTCTCAAACTTCCTTTGCTGTATCTAAATTTGAGATTCTCATAAAAATATCATCATCCACAGCTGAATGCAAGATGGTAAGAGCCTTGGCTCTTTTCGCAACTTGCTCACTGTGAAATCTCATCTGAGCAACAGTGGGATTTTCTTCCAAGGGAGGTGGTTCAACACCAGTTTCCACCACTTCCCAAAGATCATAAGCTCTCAGCTGAGCCCTCATCTTCACAGCCCAAATTTCGTAATTCTTTCCTGTAAAGACAAGAGGTGTTGGTAGTGTAATATTGTTGGAAGCCATCAAGAAGGTTGGGTATTAAGAAAACAGGTTCAGTTTTCTTGGTTTTCTTCTACTCTGTTTCTGGTTTTCTCTCTTTTCTTAGGTTCTTTCACAGGTCCCTTAAGATCAGAAAAGCTCTTGATACCAATTGTAGGCACACTAGAGTTTTGGAAATCAGAAAACGTAAAATGGCTTTCATACATTACATCAAATTGTATTTTCTGATACATATATTTCTTGCAAAAGCAGAACCGCAATTTTTCTACCTAACAGGTATAGGCTTCCTGCACAACCTAATTTCAGAGACTAAAAACACTCCAAAACAACATGGGTCCTTGTACTTTAGTCTGAAAATACTCCAACTATTACATAAGACATAAATAAATTACATATCACAAAAAATACTGGTGTACATCAGAAATTTCAGCAGCATTAACAAAACACATGACCATTCTCAATCAAAGATCAAATTCATTGAGGTATGTAGAGAATATTCTTCATAGGCAGCTTGTTATTTAGTTTTAATTGTATAATATCTTCGTGAATTCTTTACAGTTTTCAAGAGTTGTACACAGTTCATCATTTTCATTAAGTATTTTATATATGAACAAGAAAATATGTGTATTTCTAGTCTAGGCATCTGAAATCTAGAATCAACAAAGTTACCATAATAGATATTGTTTCAAATTTTTGAACTAATACTGGTCTAATAAGTAAACACAATAATAAATTTGTTTAATGCACCATGTATTTCAACTTGAGACATTACACACCACCGAGCACGTTGATCAACTAGTATATGGTTATTTCAACTTAACCAGTAGTTTCGAGTTCGATACTTATGATCTTTACTAAGACATTACATGCACATAAAAAGAGAGATATATAGGAGACGTAATCAATAAGGATGGTGTTTTTATAAGAGTGAGGAAAGTAAGTTATGACCTTTCAACCATACATAAACAATCAATATTAAAAATTACTTGGAGTCACATAATTATTTGAAAAAATTACACGTTTTTTTTCTCGATTTTATTTTAATCTTAAGTATTCATAATAAGTTTAATGATAAATAGTTATTATTCTCACTTTATTATTAAAAAAATTCTCTCACAATCTCACTTGATATGTCTCCTACATATATAGGTGTGTGGGTGCACGTATGTGTGCTTGCAAACAGTTTCAATGTCCATAACAAGAACACCATTTTTGATGTCCACGTTCACTTCTATTAACTGTCCCTCTATTTGTGTGTATTTCACAATGTCAATATATATCTCTGTTTATCGCTCCAAGATCAAGTCAGTAGCCGCCGAAATCAACACCCATTGTGCCACGAAATATGTATATTATTACAATAATAATATCAATGCTTAATTATGTTTTTACTTTTTCGAATTTGAGAAATATATTTTTTTAGCCTTTTAAATTAAAATTAATTTTTTTAGTCTTTTAAATTTTAAATTTTTTTATTTTGGTACCTAAAGGCTAACGTTTGTAATTTAGCTTACGTGACTAACGGATAATGACACGTGGACAAAATTGATTGATCCTTCGTTAGCCACGTAAGCCAAATTACAAATAACGTTAGTGTTTAGGAACCAAAATAGAAAATTTTAAAATTTAAATAAAACTAAAAAAATTAATTTTTAATTTGAAGAATTAAAAAAATACATTTTTTAAATTTAAAAGACTAAAAACATAATTAATTCTAATATTAATCTCCATAATATATGAAAGTTTGAAACAGGTATTATATCAATGTTCACAATGTATGAAAGAAGGTGGAAATCCCAGTGGTGTGGAACCCAAAGCTTTGAGATCCGTATCCCTCTCTTGATTTGAGTAGAGTAACGATCTCAATTTCTATATCAATGTCAATGTCAATGTTAAGTTATGGTCTCTGTGTTACACTTTCTCTTTCCATTCCTAAGTTTCCCCGTTTTCTTGTTTGTTATCATCCCTCAAGCCTACACTTTCATTCTCAGTCTTAGCCCCCACTGTTTCACAATCCTGATGATGCCGTTGTCTCATTCAGTTGCATGCTCCATCTGCGTCGAACACCACCCATCATTGAATTTAACAAGATTTTAGGATCCCTTGTCAACATGAAACACTGCCCCACTGCTATTTCTCTTTATAAGCAATTGCAACCCAGGGGAATTATGCCTAGTGTTGTTACTTTGAACATCCGCATCAATTGTTTCTGCCACCTCCGTCAAATGAACTTGGCTTTTTCTGTATTGGCCAAGATTCTTAAGCTGGGTTATCGGCCAAATACCATTACCTTCAATACACTTATGAATGGTCTGTGTCTTAAAGGTGAGCTTAGTAAAGCACTTCACTTTCATGACAACGTGGTAGCTCAAGGATTTCAGTTAAATCAAGTTAGTTATGCGACCTTGATAAATGGTTTATGTGAAATAGGAGAAACAAGAGCTGCCATCCAGTTGCTGAGAAAGATTGAAGGGCGGCTGATGAAGCCTGATGTGGTAGTGTTGTACACCACAATTGTTGACCACCTGTGCAAAGATAACGTTGTAACTGAGCCCCCACTCTTTCACGATCCTGAGGATGCCGTTGTCTCATTCAATTGCATGCTCCACGAGCGTCCTATCCCATCCATCATTGAATTTAATAAGATTTTAGGATCCCTTGTGAAGATGAAACACTACCCCACTGCTGTTTCCCTTTCTAAACATTTGGAATTCAGGAAAATTAAGCACAACGTTGCTACCTTAAACATCCTCATCAATTGTTGCTGCCACCTCTGTCAAATGACCTTCGCTTTTTCTGTATTCGCCAATATTCTCGAAATGGGTTATCGATCAACTACCATTACCTTCAATACACTTATTGAAGGTCTGTGTCTGAATGGTGAGCTTCAAAAAGCTAAAAAAGTGTTAGCTGTGATGGTGAATGTCGGTGTGAAACCCGATGTCATTACTTATAATTCTTTGATGAATGGATATTGCCAGGTTAATGAAGTGAGGAAGGCTAAAGAATATTCAACACTATAGCCCAAAAGGGTGTCACTCATGATGTTTGGAGCTATTGTATTATGATTAATGGATTCTGTAAGATTAAAAGGGTGGATGAAGCCCACCTTTAATTCTTTATTAGACGCTTTATGTAAAAACCATTATCTAAACAAAGCAGTTGCATTGTTCCAGAAAATTAAAGACCAAGGGATTCAGCCAAATGTGTACATGTACACGATACTTATTGATGGATTGTGCAAAGGTGGAAGACTTAATAATGCAAAAGAGGTTTTTCAGGATCTTTTGATTGAAGGCTATCATCTAGATGTCTGCACCTATAATGCTATGATCAGTGGGCTTTATAAAGAGGGTTTGTTCGATGAAGCTTTGGCCATGCTGTCAAAAATGGAAGATGGTGGTTGCATTCCTAATGTTGTAACATATGAAATAATTATTCGTGCTCTCTTTAGAGAAAATGAAAATGATAAGGCAGAGAAACTTCATCGTGAAAGGATTGCTAGAGGACTATTGTAAGAGCAATGTACTGTCCTTTATCACAAGCAATGTACTGTCATTTTGATATTGTAAAGCTAATAATGGTCAATCATTGTTTGATATCCTTTTTCTTCACAATGTACTATGATATGCTTAATTTATTTTTCAATAATTTTTCGGTCACTGCTCATTGTGTTTCAGATGACAAAACCATACTGAAATTGACATGATAATTTTGAATTCTTTATGTCTTCTAGTTGACTCTATTTAACCCCAATTTCTTGAAAGTAGATCTGGTTTTTTTTCTTGGTACATATTTCTTGTGGTATTTTGCAGAAATTAAGAGTATAAGCATATTTTATTTCCATCATCTGAGTTGTCATGGATGTTAAAGTTGCTGATATTTTCCTGGACATCATTGCTGCATAATTAATTGCTTCATTTTCTAAGGCTATGCTTTATTTTTGTAGCAATTATACAAGGATTGTATGTTCTAATGATTATCTAAATTCTACCTTTACGAAAGAATGACAAAAGAGTTATAAGGAATGGGATTGTTTAGAAGGCTTGGTGGCTCAAATTTTATTTTTTATTTTACTTATGATCTTTTATTGCGTTAATACTTTTCCATTCCCTCATTAGAGTTGGACTTTAAATATGATGTGCATATCAATTCTTCCTGTCACCTGGGCTATTTGGTCTTTGGTTTGATTTTGTATTCTCTTATATAGGTGCCTATTCTTTTTTCGATTTAGTTACATCTCATTTGAGGTTTTCAAATTAGTTGTCCTAAGGCACAGAAAAACTAGCTGTGAACTTTATTTTGGGGCTCTGAATGTATATTTGAATTTACTCCCTTTGTCATAATTTCAGTTTTTGCTAGCAGATTTTGCTTCTCTGATGCCTGATCCGTCCCGGGACAAATAGAACTTATAAAAACTGCCAATAATGTGTGCTGTTGCTCCAGATAATGCCTGCCATATATAGTACAAATATGACAGTTGTCAAATGCTAAATGAATACAAAGATTTTCCTTGCTTCCTTCTCCCTAATGTTTTCTTCCTGTTCAGTCTACCACAACTACATGGCAAAGTGAGAAATTTTCCAATGACTTTTGTGGTAAATTTGCTTACTAGAGTTACAGAGCTCTTATCAGTTTTATAAATTAAGCTGTTGTTACTTTATTTTGGATAGAAGCAGATGAAAGTTTTTATGATCTTATCTTGTGTTAGCTTGACTTGTCCAATTACATCTCACCGGGTGAACAATTTATAGTAAGTTTTGCTTCTTGTGTGCTTTATTAAATTTTGCTCCATTTTTTTTTTGGAGTTTTATTCTTTAGCTTTTATCTCTTGATTCTCTTCCATGGTGAAGAGAGATCATTGTTTAGTTATTTTCCCTAATGGGTGGGTGTTTTGTTTTGTTTATATTTTACTTATTTATTTGAATTTGCAGCAAAGAAATTATTGAAGAATTTCTTTTTTTAATTTAGATATTTAATATTTGTTTGTGTTATCTTTTCTTTTCTATAAATTAAGTCATGAAGTAATATGAATACTTTGCTGATGTAAAATAGAGTTGTTTGTTGAAACAATTGATGAATCACCAATATGCTTTCGTTTTTAATGCCCCTATCAATGTGTTGGTGAAGTTGAGTATTCTGGTTTATTTTAGTATTTTGAAGCATCCTAAGGATTTGGGAAAAATACCGAGCAACATAGCAATAGGATCCAAGTGAAATGCCCATTAGAATTTGGTATTCGTGCGAAGCTTTAATTTTTTAATGCTATATACGTCCTATTTAAATTTGATATATTTTTATTTTTCTTTCAATGTCAGGATCGACACCTATGGACGCGCTATTTTTCTTCAAGCATACTGAAGAGTTGACTCTTGATCCTGTTGTGGGCTTATTTTCTTTTTAATTTTTTTTACAACATCCATTTATTGTTTTACAGCTATACTATGAATTCATTAGGCTCCTTTTGTAATGGCAATGTTGGCTCGAGCATTAGATATTTGGGACCAAATATCTGTTTTTCACTCTTTAATTTCTATTTCATGTGAGAATGGTTGCAAATGATGGTACATGGTTCCTGATATAGTAGCTTGTAATTCTCTTGTTGATGATTGATAGGTGTGTTAGTTGAGGGGCTTAGTTAGTTAAGCTGAGATAGTTAGAAGAAATTAAGACAAGTTGCTTATAAATAGGAAGAGGGGTTGAGAGGAGTAGTTGTTCAGTTGGTGAGTTAGTATTGTGGCTAAAGAGAGTCTTGGATCTACTGGTATCATATTTTTATTTAATTCCCTTTTCCTTAAAACAAAGGTAGACTTTTTATGTGGAGAGTTTGAGGAAAACAAAATAGGTGTGCCGTAATGATAAAAAAAGTCGGTTCTTGAATGGTTCTTGCATTGTTCTTGTGCTGTGTAGTTCTCGGGGGAATGTCAAAATTTGCTCCATGACATTTGAGTCAGGGTCACATCCATGTTCACTTTGCTGGGTTTTAATTTCAATTAAATTGAGATTATTAATTTATGTGGTTTTATGATTACTGAATAAATAATGCGTCCTATTAAATTTGAATTCTCGGTGTGTTTCTTTAAGGATAAGTTATACCAGTGGAGGAAGTTCCACCGGAGCTTCATGAGCCAGCTCTTGGAACCAATTTTGCTAGGGATGGCCTGAACCGAAGGGACTGGCTTTCTCTGGTTGCAGACGGTTGCTTTCCGTGGCCTCTTACCTTGGAGCTATGTGGTAATAATTCAAGTTCTTTGTGGCTCTCTATCCATTAAGGACATCCTTATGCACTATATAATGTTGAAGTTATGGGTTACAATTGTAGTTAGTGCTCAACATTCATCCAAATCTTTGTGATAGATTAATGTCTCAAAAAAAATTATGGACATTTAATAATATATGGTGATGGTTCAATTCTATGAAGAATCCCACTCAATGTAATTTTTCTTATTTCTTTTAATCATAGAAAAGTAGGACTTTATTCAAACTTGAGCAATAGGGGGAGTAGGAGAGAGAGATACTATGTCGGATACTGGGGTGAAGAATCAGCTACAGCTCTCCATTCTTCCATATGTCATCAAGAGCAGGGCAACTGCCCATATCATTTAGTCTGGAGATTTTAGCAAGTTGAAATATTGGAATGAGAACTGTTTTTGGCTTGCACTACATTCCTTTCACGAGAAATGTTAACAATACACTCTCTGACATATTTTTTTAAACACTCTTTCTTATTAGTTGAAATTTATTAGAAATTAAAAATTTTTATGGTTCCACTTCTTATTTAATGATTCTCTCTCATGATTTTTTGATTTTCAATAAAATTTAACTAATAAGAGGGAACTTGTTCAAAAGAGTGTATTAGAGAGTATGTTGATAGTACTCCTCTTCCTTTCATTGATCCTTTACGGACAAATGAGCTGTGGGTAGCGTGGTAAGATATTCTGTGTCCTTATAGTTAAGTTAATCCCAGATCAATGAGCTCTTGGTCATGTGAGAGGAATGCATAGGCCAGCGTCCCATTGTGGTGCATATTCTATATAGGTTGAGTTCTATTTTAAAATGGAGCTTAGTATGTTTGAAACTGATATGGCACCATAATGAAGTTTCCAAATGAATGACGCATCATAGAGCAATTTGAAAATTCTATAGTTGAATTTTGTCCTTCAAAAAATAAAAATGAAGATCCCTAATTGGTTCTAATTAATCCAGTGTCAGATCTGTCTGTTAACTTGGTTACCTTCACCTTAGTACACCCTAGCTATCTATTCATTTGACTTATCCTCGACCTGAATGATTATCTTGGAATCCATACCTAGAAATAGGAATACTTGGAATTTTCTCGAACCAACCCTTCACAAAAATTTGATATAAACATAACAGACAAAAAAGGAAATATTCCAGTTGAGAAAATTAACGATGATTTGAACTCTCAAGCTAGACTAGCACATCTGGTAGCTTTTTTTTTTTTTTTTTTTTTAATTATACATATTTGTTCCTCTTGTAACTATTATTATTATTATTATTATAATAATGTGACTGTGCATATAAACGACCAGGTCAAACTCCTTACTGCAAAAGATCTATCAGATCAACAAGAAGTGATGTTGTCTAAGGAACTGAATCAGAGAACTGAACATCTATGAGATCCTTTTGCAAGAGTCTTGACATTTGCTTTCCCGTGTTGCCAGAATCCAGCAATAGCAACCATTATTGTTAATTAGTAGTCAAGAGCGCTTATATGGAGGTTGTTCTAATGATGGTGAGACCTTGTGCAAGATTTTATGAAGTTGTTTGTGCAAGTTTCCACCAATATTCAGTGAATTTGCTGTTTCTATGAACATAAGTTTACATGCATGTGTGTAGCTAAATGGTGAAGGTGAACCTGCACGAAGAGGTTTTCTTTTAAAGGAGATTTTTAAATAGAAAGAAATGATAGTTTTCTCTTTCTTTTCTTTTCTTTTATTTTTTAGAATAGAACAAAATTTTGGTAGCAATTCCCTCAATATTATAAATTTGAATAATCTTTTTTTGATTGAGATCATTTCTAGAAGTTGTTATCTTCTTTGTTAAACCGTGTGGCTGTTCTTAAGATGAGTGTTTAATTTTATTTTTTATTTAATTTTTTTATTAATTTAAAATACTATTACTTAAATTTAATTTTAGCTTATATTTCATTTAAATTCTAAATCTTAATACACTATATCAAATTGAAAATATTTTTATTTTTTAAAAATAAATTGCATCTCAAGATTTAAACTTTGACACACTATATTAATAATTGTTTTGATTCAAATAATTAATTTTTATAATTTCCTCTTCGATATTAAAATTTTCATATATTTTAGTTCGTTTCAATTCAATATAATAGAATATTCATTATTAATAAAGAAAACATCTAATTTTATTTCTAATTTATCTTTATTTATAAAAAATTCATTTTATAAATACCTTTGCAATGCTAAGGGAATTTGTTAGTACAAGAGAAAATGTCATGTGCTACTTTTTGTGGAGAAAGAAAAGAAAACTCTTTAGGTTGTGTTTGCATTATATCGGAAACAAAATAGAATGAAACGACATGGAATGGAACGGAATGAAATAAAACTATCTTTCCATTATTGTATATACTTTATGATGAAAAGAAAAGAAAAACTTAATTTCATTATTTGGAAGTGAATGAAATGGTAATTATTATGAATTATTATTACTATTTTACCCTTATCAATATATGTATTAAGTTAAAATGTGATTATTTAGCTCTCTAATATTTCTTACTATTGCTAATTGCCAAATTAAGTAATTAATAATATCCCTTAACAGAAGTGTTCTATACTCTATAAGATATGTGATAGTATTAAAAATAAAAAATACATATGATACTAGGCCGTTGATTTCCTCGTGGGGCTTGCTTTTCAAAATTTCACTTTTCTCATTGGCAAATTAAATAGCACCGGTAAATTCATTATTGACTCATATAAGAGGCACTAGCAAGTGTTAGGCTGGCTTATTCTTTCCTTATTCTTTCACTTCTTTCCTATTGTATTTTTCAACATCGCTCTTCATTTTTTTTCTTCTTCCTTTGATAGTTTGGCTCTTCCTTCTTTAATGACTTTCACAACCTAAAATTACAAATGTCTTCATTTTATTATGTTGTGTATATGTGTCTAACTTCAAAATAATAAGGACAAATTCATTGCTGAAATGATATTATTTATACAAAAAATTACATGGCATTACCACATCTGTCAAAGGATGTTCTTCAGCATCCACTCTAATAATTTAATTTCTAAACTCAATAGAAACAAGCACAATTGAAACAAAACATGAATTTTTTTTCTATATATATAACTTACATATTAAGAATATGAGCTTTCAGTGTGTTTTTTTACAGCTAAGGAGTAGCTCATGTTAAGCCAAAACTTCTGCACTCAAAGTACCTTCACCCTGATATGACGACAGATCCACAAATTGTTACTGAGAATGAGCCATGATGCAAACCAATCGATTATAACATATTTCACAGATGGAAACATCAATCAAGTACGCTGTTAGGTTTTGGCTTACATTGATAAGGTAATAATGACGTGTTAAAAAATTTGAATCCTTCACGTTTCAATGAATTCAGGATTGCTTCATTAACATTTAATTGGCAATAGCTAAATGTATTTCAGTAATGAGTTTAATTTTCTTTCTGGAGAAGGGAGAGTCAAATGATCAAAGAAAGATGGAAAGAGTAATGAAGAGTGCTGCCAGAGAATAGGAAAGGAAAGAATACGCAACAATATTAAGAAGTTAAAGGAAGAGGGATGGGAAAAGTATTTGAATGGGTGAAGAAAGGGAGAAAAGGGTAAAGGGTATTTAAGTAAAATTATTAACAAAAAGAGAGAAAATGATGCATTTAGCAATAAGGGGGTAGGTTTAGCAGTTGCCTTTAAAAAAATTCAAGGCCTAAGTTTAACTTATTACTTTATAAGTCTGACTTACCTATTTTGAAAGTCTGACTTGACTTGTTAGTTTACTTAAAGATCTATTTTATATTAAAGTTTTTAAATAAGTTTGACATATTTCTAAATAGGCTAATCGACTAATAGGCCAATGAGGAAAAACTCAATGTAAAACAAACTATAAAGTATGAAAATTAAAACCACTATTACTTAAGACATGGGATAAGGGTGGAAATAGGTACGTTAAATTTTATAAGAGTTGAATCCAACTTGTTTATATGATATAAGCATATTTTTAAGGTCTAATATAACCTTTATGGTAACTTGTTTAAACGTTTATTTTGCAATAAAGCCTCTAGATGATACCTCGACAAGTGTACCATGATAACTTGTTTCTATTTTAAGATGCAAGAACACAATAACACAAAGAAAATTGGTTCAATGCAATTGGGGAAGATGTTGGGCTTATGATTCATTCTATTTCACCTAGAATTTCTAATTTGGGTTTTTAATTCAATTTCATTTCTTATTTTGTCTATTGAATTTTCTAATATATTTAAATCTTAATTCTTTAGTCAATTAAAATTTTACCCCTAATTAATAACCTTATTTCCTTAGGTGAAATTACATGGGAATAAACATTAAGAATTAAAATCCCTAATGATAGCGAGCATCTAGTGACTATTCCTAGCCTAAAAGATTGTTAAGTTTGTGTCTCAAAGCACATCTATGAAATAAATTTCCATTTCACAAAATAGATCTAAAACCTTTGTAAGGATGGTCAATTCTCAAGAAGCATAAAGATTAGATAGCACAAACACAAATATAGAAAAAAAGACAAAAACTTATTAAAAATCCCTAAATCAAAGTTACATAAGTTACATAGAAATTATACCAACCCCAACAAAAGGGGTTTAGCTAGACATAGAAAATTAAGATAAAAATAACAAAGATTAAAAACAAAGAAAGATAGAACTTCATTAATGCTTGAAGAAATATGAGCTTCCACCTTTATCGTTTTTCTTGTGGCCATAGAACATCTAGAGAAAGAGAGAGGAAAACTCCTAGATGACAGCTCCAAAATTAGAGAATAAAGAAAAAGCCCCTAATTCTTTATTTTCTTATCCTTTTATATGTGGGTTGAACAGTCCTATACTAAGAGACAAACCTAAGACTCTTAAAGACTCTCTTTTGGATTGTTCTTTTGGTATTCTTTTTTGATCCATTAGATTTAGAGCTCTAATTCTCCTTTTTTTATTACCTAAAAATAAAAACACAAAAATATAAGAAAATAAATAGAAATCCTAATAAAAATTCAGATAATAAAATAGATAACATCTTCCATTCTAATATTCTAAAATTCATTTATTTGAAGACAAAGTGAATTAAAATTTATAAAAAGTGTCACAAAATTCCTTAAGGTTAATAAGAAAAATTAGATAAGATATGAGATTATCACATCTAAATAAAACATAAATTTATAAACTTGACTCTTTATGCATGTTATCGTATACTTAAAAGGATTTTTATGTGACCTAAAACCTAACCTTTTTAATCAAATAGACTTTTATAAAACATTGGCTTCATTACAAGAAAACGGTCATTTAGCTTTGGAAAACTAGTGTCAACCTTGAGGTGATCGCTACTAGCGTTTGTTAGTTTAGGTTTAAACAGACGCTATTTTCTCCCTTTAACGTTGGTCACGACACCAATGACGCTACACCAACACTAAAGTGATTTTCGTTAATGTTTTTATTTTTTTTGTGTTTTACTGAACTTGCAATGACTATGGCTGACGCAAATTGATAATTTGCAAAAAAAAAAAAGAAAAAGAAGTCTTTTTAATGTTAACCTTTCTCTTCTCTCAACCCTCTCCCAGTTTTAATTTAAGCCTATCTCCAAACAGAAGAGCAGATGAGGCAACCAGGGCGAGGGGCGGGAACGGAACCGCAAGGTGAAATAACGACAAAGCCACAAGGTGCAGCCATGAGGTAGAGCGAAGGGGGGAGAAGGAAAGAGAGAGAGAAATAGGAAGAGAGAGACCTAAAGAAAGAAGAAAGAGGTAGAGGTTTGGTGTGATGGTTGTTTGAATGTTTTGCATCTGTCATGGTGGCACACGTTCACGGAGGTTCATGGTGTGTTTATGTGCTGTTTTTGCATTTGAATGTTTTTGGCTCATTAGAGTTGATGGTGGTGGGAAGTTGATAGGGATAGCTTTGTGTTTTAAAAAAAACAAAAAAGTTGTGTCAGGTTGATTGACACTTATTAATTAGTGACAGCTTTTTTCTTTTGTGATAAAACTGTAGAGGGAAATAGTTTTGGAAGTTAGAACGATACGGATAAACTTTTTCTTCAAGAGGATGTTTTTTACAGAAATTGAGTCAGAGACTTTTTTATAGAGTATTTTTGTACACACTCTTAAGTCATGCGGACCTAACACGTTTTTACTAGACTAAAACCCTTTTGGTATTAGCAACAGCTTAAGCGTCATTTTGGCAAGTGCTATTAAGCGTCAGCATCTTTTGCCTGTCACAAACACATTAGGATGATTAATTTAGAGATGACCTTATGATTGTCGCTTTGCTCCCTTTGCCAATGCCAAAGTAGTTATTGATGTCAATTTTTTAATATTAACCCCGACTTTTTGCTGATGCTAATATGTTTTTTTATTTTTATTTTATGGTATTGCTGGTTTATTTCTTAAAAAAATCCGACTCAGCCTAGCCTCATGGAGGTTAGTATATGGGTTTTTATTGAGCATTTTGACCTATTTTCATCCCTAGTTGGGATGAGATTGTTTTCAAATAAAAAGAAAATGATGAGATGAAAAGAATCTTGTTTGATTGAAATATGGGAAGGAAGATGAAAATTAAATGTTGGAATGGAAAAAAAATAAAAATGCTTAGTATGAGGTTAATAGGCTACTGTCCCCTGATATTGAAATCTCCTGGTCGCATACTCTCCGGGAGGGTAACCTTGTGGCCTTGACAGTCTAGGAGGCCTTAATTTGTTTATTTTATGTCCTCATTTCTGTGTCTTAGCTTTGGCTGCGTATCTTCCAGCGCTTGTTAGTAGTTACTTGGCTTTGGGCGTTTTGCCCCTGTTAATCACCAAAAAAAAGTATGACAGCGTGATATAACTTATGTTTCAGAAATTATATATTATTACAAATAAATAATAAATCAATTGCTGCACATGCAAAAATAATGCGTGTCACGTATTGTTATGGTTACGCAGCAATTTCTTTAATAAGTTAATTATTCTTTAACGCAATAATTACAAAATGATTGAATGGCCAGTGTCAAGGAATTAAAAAAGAAACGTTGAATTAAAATAAAATAAATTGATTAATTTTGAATACACACTATCATCTATTTTATGCATTAAAATATCATTAAAAGAATTTAACTATGATAACCCTTGCTTAAAAAGTCTAACCACCTAGATCAGGTGGAAAGGTGCTTTATGTTGTAGAACAAAGTCTTCTTTGATATGAACTAAAGATGACACGTGTAAAACTCCTAGTCGTGAACAAGAATTAATATTTTTAAAACTAACAATAACATTTAAAAAAAAATTGCTATAAGAGATATCATAGTTATCTTTTTCAACATTAAACCTGTATAACATTATGTTTTGTGTTAGAAATATGACAATTTTTAAGAGAGTATTTGCTAATGTATATCCACTCATTTCATAGAAGTATTTTATCAAGTAACTTCAATTTTCTCAAAATATACCTAAAATATAACTTACTAAAATACTCATTTTAAAAAGCAAGAGATACGTTAACAATTCTTATGGGGTTGATTAATGTAAATGTACTCACTTCTTTTTAGAAATGGTTATTTCGATAATTTACAACTTTGATTTTTTTTTTAAAATACACCTAAAGTGTAGCTTGTTAAAATACTTTTGTAAAAAATAAGTAGGGGTATATTAGTAAATCCATTTAAAAAATACATAACAATAATAGTTAAAATGAGAGAGAGCATACATGACTACAAAATAATTTCTCTGAGAGGGAGAACATGAACACCGTGTTTTCAATACTATGATTGCCATAAGATCATGAGAACGTTGGAGAGTAAATAATTAGTACAATCCTAATGTTGACTTGCAAAACCAGCTAACAAAACCGTAGCATTCCCGCCATACGATGTGACATATATTTTGTAGGCTAAGTTAAATTATTATTTTAACAAGGGTTCTCACATTCTACACCTTTTGACAAATATTTTCTGTTCAAATTCTGTCAAGATATTTGTTCAATTAAACCATATTCTGTGTAACGGGTGGGTTATGATTATGTAGTTAACTGGTTTATGGTATCTCACAAAGTCATGGGTTTTCAATTGTATGTTAATAGGTTGGCTTGATGATAAGATTAAATAACATCCAAAAAATAAATTAATATATAGTGTTTGATTCTTGCTAGTAAATATTTTTAAGCAAATGATAAGCCACAAATTCCGCTTGAAGTCAACTCTTTTGTGCTAAACATAAGAAGGATTGAGTATTTAGTTTATTCATTTATTTTTTAAGGTTTAATAGCAGGGATGCAAGTCTCACATCTGGATATGTTTGAAGCTCTGGCCGGGAAAGTAATGCATAATGAAATGAAACTATTGTTTATTTTCTTGCCTTAGGCTTAAAATATCCCTGCATTGCAAACAGTGCACAAAACAGAGAAAGAATAGTTCATCTAATAATATTTTTTAAGTGGTTGATATCAGTTTAAAGTTGTTCACTACTAAATGCCAACCAATAATATATAATCCAAAGTCAAATAGGAAAACACAACATTCATCAATAAAATACCCTTCAGTGCAAACCCAATCAACAGTTGAATAACGAATCATTATCTTAACAAACTTTGCTGGCTGGTCAACTATATGCATATATATCACTAATGAAGCTATGATGGCATCATTATATATAATCAGAACATGCTTGGACTAAACACAAAAGTACTCCAGCTAGTTACCAACTTCTCCTTTTCATAAACCTTTTCACAACCATCCATGACAAGCCCTCCAATAAGTTTTGTTTTAGCCATAGCACTTTGGGTGCTATTATTCTCAAAGCCTTCTCTCACAGTGCTTGTAAGCATTGATTGTGGATCCTCTGAATCTTCCACTGATGAAAAAATATAAGATGGAACGGGGATGATACCTACATTCAACATGGAGAGTCTCATCAGGTCTATTTGGGTTCTAACCCATTGAGCACTCTGAGGGTGTTCCCAACTAGAAAAAAGAACTGCTATTCCATCAGAGTTGGAAAAGGAGAAAAAATTCTTACTCGAGCAAGCTTTTACTATGGCAATTATGACAACAAATTCTCTCCACCCGTGTTTGATCTTCAGTTTGATGGTAACTACTGGGCCACAGTCAATACCTCAAGTTATTATTATGTTGATTATGAAGCAATATATGTAACAAAGGGAAACTTCACCAGCATATGTGTTGCCCAAACAAAGCCCAACCAGTTTCCCTTCATATCATCCCTTGAAGTGCGCAGCTTGGACCCCACAATGTACAGTCATGTTGATTCCAATCATGCACTGATTTTGCAATGGAGATATGATTTTGGTGGAAATCAAACTATAAGGTATTCGAAATTACAATACTAATATACACACACACCCTCACTGAAGAGTGGATTTATGACCTATGATAAGCAGAAGTATTATGGTATTTAAACTCAAAATTTGAATTTCCTCGCTCTCTATATAGTATATACAAGGATTGTATTCCTACTAGTAAGTTTTGGAACACTTTTCCATTGAATAACTTTTATGATTGTTAAATTTATTAATTAAACTATAGGATTAAAAGTTTTTTTTATTTTTTCAAGGAGATAAACTAATTGAGTGTGAAAATTTTCATACAAATTAAAAAAAATGTTCAATTTTCTTGTACTATTAGTGCAAAGATTTTTACACTGTCCACTAATCAAAAATCATGTTTGTTATAATTTTTAAGATAATTATTACAAAACTCAACAAACTTATCATACATACAATTTGTGATGGAATAATAGTACAAAAACTTTTTACATTGTCAGTCCATTTAAATTAAATCCTTTAAAAATTAAATGATATTTCGATGTATCAAATATATTTTCCAAAACAAAAATGTTTACTATTAGACTATACATGAATGTCCATTTATCTAAAATTTGGTGCTTGATATTTTTTTGTTGCATCAACCGGAATATGCTAGGTACCCGGATGACGTTTTTGATAGAATATGGACGCCAGCTTATGGTATAGGGCTCTCTGAAGTCAAAAGTGAGGCATCTGGCATTGACATTAGCACAGCAGAAGATCACCCACCAGAAGCTGCACTTGAAAATGCTATTATTTCCTCAAGCACCAGACAATACGTGCAGTTTATCAATAGGCTTCCTACAAAGGAACTTCCTGTTTACATCACTGCTTACTTCTCAGAAGTCATGGGAAGTGCAGTTGGCAAAAGATCCATCCAGATGTACATAGACAACAAGCCCTTTTTAAGTCCCATAGTTCCTCCTTTTGGAAGTGTGAAAGAAGTGTACATCACCAATATGACAGCTTCAGCAAAGACTTCGTTTATTCTGCAGGCTTCAGACACTTCCACCCTTCCTCCTATACTCAATGCTCTTGAAGTTTATACATTAAGTGACACATTAACTGAAGGAACTGATAGCAGAGATGGTAAGTGTGTTACATTGTTATCAAAATATTGGTATATATATCTAATTGTTATATATATATATATATATAAAAGGAGCGTATCAAATAATAATTCTTCTTATTGTAAAAAATAAGAATTATAAATATAAACCAAACTTTTTTAAGTAGTCATGTGACTACTAACTTTTAATCTTGACCATTCATATATAATTGTATGATTTAGATTTATTGTGCTCATTTCTCACAAAAAAGAGTTCTGACTTGATATGCTTCCTATATAAATAAATAGATAGATAAATATAGAAGTTTTAAAAGTTATCATGATTTTTTTTTTCTATTAACTTAGTATTTACACTTTTTCCTTTTGTCGCTTTAGTCGAAGGTTTGTTTCAACTGCAGTTAGCATTTGAAGAGCTTGTGGAGTGGAGTGGAGACCCTCGTCTACCATATCCGTATAATTGGGATTGGATACAATGCACCACTGATGTCAAACCTCGAGTAATTGCATTGTAAGTTGATGTCACTTTTTCCAAATAATATGTTTGGAAATTATATACACTAGCTGCTAATTTTTTTTGATATATATGATTGAAAAACATAGGTATCTTGGTGGTTATGATCTGCGAGGCACACTTCCGGATTTCAGTTCCATGAATGCACTTGAAACCGTGTGAGATACCTATAAAATCTAGAAGCATACTTTGTTCCATCTGTTCTGAAATGATCAAACAATGGCTTTCTAATTACTTGATAAATTAAACTTTTCTGAATTGCAGTGATTTGCACAACAATACCATAGAAGGCCCCATTCCTGATTTCCTTGGTCTCCTGCCTAATCTCAAGACATTGTAAGTTTCATTCTTATATACATTGTTGTTTCAGCAAATATACATTGAAAACTTTTCCCATTCTTTGTGCAGGAATTTGTCTTACAATAGGTTCAATGGTTCCATATCCTCATCTCTAAAGAGTAAAAAATTGAACTTGAGTTAGTTGAATTTCTCTCTACTTTTTTTAATAGCCGCTAGAATAGAATGAATTTCTCTCTATTTTTTCAAAACCATTAATTGTTTTTAATTTCAAACAACTTTTGTGCCTTATCATATACTAGCTAGTGTACATTTTCTTACTTCCATTTCCTAATTTTAGTACAACAACTAATTACCTCTCGGGAATGGAGTGTCAGCCTCTTGGTGATTCTCCAAGTAAGTTACTTCCACCACCACCACCTCAACTTGTTTCAGGCGATGAACCAAATATTCCATCACCACCGTCAGAACTTCATGCAGGGGATGAACCTTTGGGAGGTGGAAGTGTGAAGATTAACGATCTGAACATAGCATTCATAGTAGCTATGCAAACTTTGCTACCACTGCTCTTCATTAAATTTGTATGAACGGGAAATTTTGTTTGTTCGTTTACAATGATCTTCATGGAATAATCATGTAAGCCTCGTGTTGTGTGTCTCTTCTAATGTTTGTTTCCAACTAATTTCTTTTTGTATACTATCATGTGTATTTAAATGACTATGTAATGCTACAAGTGATCCGTGTGCCGCAAGTTACGGTCACATTGAATAAACTTTGTCAACAATTTTACGTGTAATTTGAAGGGCTAGTTGTATTACTATTCGATCTTACCTATTTTAAGTGTGTTCATACCTTTTTGGTATATACTAAAGGTAACAACAACCTAAGACTAATCACTTTAAAGCATAGAGATTACCGAAGTGAAGACAAAACCTTTAAAAAATATAACTATCTATTTTTTTTTTTGGTGATTTTAAAGATATAACTATCTATCAATTATACCGGACTTCATTGGTTTTAAGTGTTCATACTTGAAGAAGAAGCATTTGGTCACATGTATAGAACCGTTACATATTAGAGATATTCTGTTTTAATGCCATGTTTTTATATACACAAACTTTTATACCACTGTTTTTGATGAAATTTATATGACCGGGATTTTTATTTTTTATTTTTTTATGGTTTATAATGATTATCATGAAGATAAAATAAAGTAAGCCTCTCACATTTGATCTCTTTTATTGTTTCCACTAATTTATTTTGTAAATTAGCATATGTATTGGAATGATTCTACATTAGCACAAATGATTTATGTGCCACAAGTTGTGGTCATATGGATAGACTATACATATATACATGAAATGTTGGTTACGAGATATGCAGGTAGATCGCTGGGTGTAGATAATCTCATCCAATACAATCCATGGATCTCTTTGCATAGCGGGAATCCCCCCTCCCCCTTGAAATTTTAGCTCTGCGTCAAAGAGTTACACTATGTAATGAGTTGAATACATCTTGTACTATCACATTTCTTTGACCAACTGATACTAGAATGTCTAATAGTGAGAAGAGTTTACTAGTTTGTATTTAGCGGCAATTAAGGATGGAAATAAGTCAGGTGGCATGGCCTGACTTGTTTATTAAAAATGATAGTCTTAGGTTTTTTAAAAGGCCTATTTAGGTAAAAAGGTCAGGCCTGAAAAAATCTCTATAAACCTAATAGGCCGACCTATTTATATGCATATATAATAAAATATTATACTATATATTATGTTATATTATATATACATAATTATATATAATACATATATTACATGTAATAATATAAAAAAAATGTAATTGCTCATAAGCCTTTTTAGGTCAATAAGCATGCCAATAGACTTATCAATCTTTTTATAAACTTTATAAGAAAGTAGGTTTTTAAGTAGCCTTATAGGTCAGGCCAGACTTTTATACAAGTTAAGCTCTAGCCTACCAAAACTTGGTACATGTGGTTCTTCTTGTAGAGCAACTCAATTTGATACTAAATTAGTTTTGAATAAAGCAACCTTTACTATCATAATTCTTTTTGTGGAAGTTAATGGTGATCATTTGAGATTTGACTTTGGTCAGATAATGTTGTGTTGGTGGCAGTGATGTTGTGATGATGTGGCGAAAAGAATGAAAATATCAATTCTTGTTGGGTTGTTGGGTTAATATATATGTAACTTATTCCTTCATTAGAGCTAAAGTGAAGTGGATATCGATTCTTGTTGTAACCTTGGCTGCTTGTTGTGACACCCATCACACTGAACATAACCCAAACTTATTTAAAAATATGAGTAAAATTTTTCTCTGCTTTTAATAATAGAAAATTTGTAAATTTATTAGAATCTAAAAACGATAGTAAAAAAAATAAAAGTAAAAATAAAATATGTATGTATTCATTGTAGAATTGTACATCATGATTTCATAATCAGAAAATTTATTGAAATACAAGGAGATTAAATTATACATAAAAATAGTTACTACTTATTCCTAGTACATCAAAAAGATCCTAGTCATAGCAATGTCCGCCTATCCTATCCCATAAAATAACAAACTATCAGACTAGCCTTATAGGTCTTTATCAACAGCCGGGTCTTCATTAACCGCGATCAATCATGCATAAAATGAAAAATAATGGAGTGAGGTGATTTGTTTTAATATCACTTTTACATGTATGGTAGGAATTCTACCACACAATACAAATAAAACACAGTTAACAATAAAAGGAGAACCTAAAGTTTATTCTATGTTATACAATCCTTGACTCGATATGGATCCATACTTTCCATTAGTGGGTAATAGTTCTTAACAAAACCTGGGAAGTGACTAGGAGTACATATACCCCTCTCAACATCATCTCATGGTATAGTCCTCATCATCATTGAGGAATAAAATAACAATTTAGGATATTCATTTATAGAGGTATACTCTCACCAATCCCAGTGATGCTGAGCAATTGTCAGGGTTATCAAGTTGGTTAAGTGATTGTTCCAGCTCAAGAGCACTACCTTGGCCATTAGGATGCTCACCACTCGATACCATACCCTCTAGACCTAACCATGGGTCCTGCCTTTCATCTCGCAATGTACTAAAACGTAGCTTCCCTAGTAAGGTGTTATGCCACTGCATGTCACTTGCTTTACATTACTCACTAATTTATCACTTTCTAATTTTTCAAACAGAGGTTTCCCTGGTCTCATTTAATTTGAGCACCAGTACAATCAATATTTCTGCCCTATATTGTAGAAATTGCACAATATTAGAATTTTAACAGAATAACAATTTAGTAAAATTTTAGCAGAATAACGACATAGCAATTATAATTTAATTACTAAAATTTTGGCAGAATAATGAATAAATAAATACATTTTATTTTTCTAAATTTGAGTAGAATAACAACTTAGCAAATGCATTTTAATTTTCTAAAATTGAACAGAGTAACAACTTAGCAAATATAATTTCATAATTTAAATTTGAGCAGAGTAACAATTTAGTAATCATGTTTTAATAATCTAAATTTGGGCAGAGTAACAACTTAGTAAAAATTAAAGTTTAACATTAAACAATAATAACAATACTAAAACTTGAGCCTAAATAGGTTTAGACCCTTCCTACCAACATGCAAAATGAAAATAATTTAGAACCAACCCCACTCCCTCCATTACCTATAAGGTGGTTGGTGAAGAGGATGGAATTGTTGGTGCAAAGCTTTTAGGAGGAGAAATTCTACTGGTTGAAAACTAGCAAAATTTTAACATAAAAACTAAATAGGAAAAATATCTAGAGAGAGAGGCTCTCTAGCTTATGGAGGAGAAGAATGGTGAAAAATCAGAATTTTGGATGCCTATTTATAGAGAAAGGAAGGGGGTGAGGTGTCCACTTTGATGACATAAGTTATTATGTCATAACTCTCATTTTTGATTTATTTTTAATTTATTTAGGGACACATATCAAAATTAGAGTGATGAATCAACTATTACTAGGTTGTGGACGTGCTCCCTTAGCTGTCCAGCTTCTAGATGTTAATTTTATCTGCCAGTAAATTAATTGGTATCGATAAAATCGCCTAAACTTGAAAAAATTGACTTTTAATATCAAAACAATTCAATTAAATGTAAAACTGGAAAAATAATTTTTTTTTCATCAAAAATAAATTTATAATAATTAATTTTAATTTTTATTAATTTATTTCAATTTTTATCTATTTATTTTGTATTTTTAAGCTAAAAAATTCATAATAAATCCATTTTAATTCAATAAATACCAAATTTTTTATGAAAATTATAAAATTAAATATTTAACCTATAAATAAACTGAAATTATCATTTTCACATTTTTTGGATGTTTAACCGATACTGGCTGGCTTATAGGACACCTAAGGGCATTTTGGTCATTTTACATAGGAACTCCAGAAAATTCCCAAAAAATTTTAAAATTATATTTTAATATATATGACATGATTTCAAGCTCAAATTGACATTCTAATATCAATTGAATATTTTTCTCATGTCAGTCCTTAATATTGAGTAATAGGGACAAAATTGTCATTTTCTAATTTTTCCAGGCTTTGGTTTGGAAAAATTATTAAAAATAATAATTAAATAACTTTTGAATTTCTGAGCATAATGATGGGGATCAGAATTTTGAAATTCTCTCTCGATTTTTTCAGAATTAACTAGTCAATTATTAGAATACTGGTTGAAAAGCTGAAATAAGAGTGTTACATTTTTTTTACTATTTCTCTTTCAAAATAAAATTTTTATAATTAACATATGCCTAATATTAAATTTTTCAAATACTTTGAAGTCAAAAAGTTTCTAGTTTGCTCTTACAGTCAACCAGGAGTATTTTGGTTATTTCACAAAAATTGTCTTAATAAATAAATTTATGAAAAATTTATAAAATTATTATTAATTATTCTAAACACATAAATGACTTAAAAATAAATTTTAGACACCTCTATCTATTTTCTCAATTATCTAGTCCTTCTAGGGGCAAAATAGTCATTTTACCCTTTTTCAAAAATAGGAGTGTTACACTTGTTCGCAAGATTCTTTTGACATCCAATGCTACAACATTGATAGACTATAAACCTTTTGCTGCTTTAATGTTGCCTATTGTAATTTAAATTGAAGATTAATTTTTTTTCCCAATACTAAAATGCAGTTGATCTTAAAGCTACTATATTGTTTTAAGCTATTTGTTAGATATTTGGTTTATTAATTATTGGAGATATTTTCTTGATAAAATTATCTATCTCTTGATAATTTATAAATAAAACAATTTGAAATTGTGATTTGACATTTAAAAAGGAGATGTATAAAGTCATAAGCCAAATCAATGTAATAAACAGATGTAAATTTTGTCAAATTGGCAAAAGGTGGATTAGTTAGATAGAATATAAAAAAAAGGTTTAGTTTGAGGCTTATGTAAATGTGGTTCCATTTTCAGTTAACTTCTAGAAAGTAGACATATATAAAAGATATGATCTCTTTTGGCTAATTATTAACATGGCTTCATGGTATCATTTGGCTGGATTTGCCAAAGCTTTTGCTATGTACATATCCTGTACCTGTTCTCAATCTCGCTCAAGTTCATTGTGCTACGTAGAGAAAAGTCACTATAGCCAGTGTGTTATTTTGTTTTTACCGTATAATAACTTTGTAATTAATTTAAAGTTTTCACTTTTTAAGTCACCATTTTCATTAAGCATTTTATATATGAAAAAAAAAATATATGTACTGTTGAAAAAGTAATGAGCACTATCATGGTTTTTGCAGGGATGCTCTGTTGCCCTGAGCACACAAGATCAAAGTTTTCAAAACTCATGCATTTCAACATTTTCATGAAGTATTATATATATTGACAAGAAAATATGTATTGTTGGAAAAGAAGCGAGAACTATACTGCTTCTGCGGCAATCCTCTGTTGCCTATTTTCTTCTTGTTCCTTGAATTAAAATTGACAATTGTTCATACCAAACAATATGATCCCAGATTTCTAATTTCTAACTGAACTTTGAAATTATGGAATTAAAAAAAAGTAATGATGTTCAGTTGTTAACTGGTCAGAGAATTATGCTAAGAAGGTGATAGGTACATGTCAGTTGAGGGCCTTAGTTAATTGTTAGATTCAGTTAGTTTGTTGTAATTAGGGGGTTGGATAATAAGAAATAAGGCATATTGCCTATAAATAGGAGGAGGGATTGATAGAGGGGAGTATCCTGTTTTTTGAGAAGAGTTAGGGTCTTTGGGCATTGGGACGTGCAAACCCTTGAAGTTCTGGGATCATACTGTAATTAGGGGAATTTCCCCATTTTCTCTATAAATCTGATCTAGTTTCTATCACAAGGTGGAGTTCAAGAAAATCTGGAGGGGGCATGGAAACAAATATCGCAAGCTAATTTCAATTCCTAATTGAGTTGGATATTTTTCACTATTATCTTTGTTTTCTGAGGTTTTGAAGTCATTAAAAAGTTGTTTGTTTTTCATTGACGCGGTTCTTTTTTCAATTGATATTTTTATTAACATTGGATCCCAATTTACTTCATTATATTATATAGCTGAAGATGCAATGATGACATCTCATTTCTGTTATGTGTCCCACATCGAGGAGTTTCACCTAATAAGTGAGATTTATAAGTTTAAGGAGTTTTCTCACCTATTAGACTAGGATTTTAGGATGGACTCTCCCTTTGAACTTATGCTCATAATATTGATCTTTTTATTGAGGGGGAATAAACTAAGTTATCATAGTAGATATTGTATCAAAATTTTGAACTTATATTGGTCTAATAAGCATCCACAATGACAAATTTGTTTAAAAGAATTGGGGGAGCCAAGATTTGAATAAAAGAATTATTTATAAATTACTTGTTATTTCATAACTCCATCTAAATTTATTGACTTTTTCTTTAGTTTCTGTAAAAAAAAAAAAAGTAAAAGAAAAAAGAGAAATTCTTAAAATAACTCATAATGCAATAATTTTCTACAAGTTCTTCTCTTTATCTCCCATCAAACCAAAGTCAGATCAAAATAAATAAAAAGGAGTCAAAAGGAGGCTCAGAGTAAAATTGTATCAAAAAAATAAAAAATGACAATACATATGATATATTTGCATAGCAATGCCAAAATTTACAAAGAGAAAAAAACATGCACACAAATATAGTTCTCGTAATGGCACTAGCTGCACTACATTTCTTTGCACAAAGAATCTCTTATTGTGCAAGAGCCCAAGAATTAAGAAAGAAAAATAAATAAACTACGATAAAAAGAATAAATATTGATAATTAGATTTTTATCATGAATTGTCAAAATTAAAACAAATAAGTCATATGAATTTTTTAAAAAAGTCACTTGACTTTTTAAGTAATCACATAACATTAAATATTATCTATATACAATTACATGACTCATTTATTTTTCTTACTCTTATATAAAAATAATTCTGACTAAATATGCTTCTCTCTTTCTCTCTCTCTCTATCTATCTATCTATGTATCTATCTATCTATCTATATATATATATATATATATATATATATATATATATAATTTTAAAAAAATTGGGGACCCATGACTCCCCCCAATCACCAAAAATCTCCTCCCCTGGACATTACATACACGTAGAAAGAGATATATATAGGAGAAGTATATAGTGTGGATGGTCTTTTTGTATGAGTAATGAGTAAATCATAGTCATTCAACCATACATAAACGATTTAGATTAAAAATTACTTTAAATGACATGGTTATTTGAAAAAGTTACATAGCTTTTGTATTTTAATCTCAATCGTTCATAATAAAATCTAATAATTATTAGGTTAAATGTATAATTTAGTCTCTACACCTGTTGTAAATTTTCAATTTGGTCCTTATACGTGAAAACTTCTTCAATCGGTCCCTATACATATCACGTATTCTTAATTTGGTCCCTCTTGCCATGATGTCATTTACACATTCTTAATTTAGTCCTTATACATGTAGTGCATTTTTAATTCGGTCCCTATACCTGTAGTGCATTCTTAATTTGGTTCTTATATTATAGGAACTAAATTAAGAATGCGTTGCATGTACAAGGGCCAAATTAAGAATACACTATAGGTATAGGAACCAAATTAAAAATTTGTAAACAGCAAGGACTAAATTGAGAATCCACAACACGTGTAGAGATTAAATTATATGTTTAACCTAATTATTATTTTTTCTTTGCACTCTCATTTTAAAAAATTCATCTGACATTCTCACTTAATGTGTCTCCTATATATATAAGTGTGTACTTGCACGCATGTGTGCGTGCAAACAGTCTGAAAATTTTGAAGACAATAGTCAGTGTCATAATTCTTCTTTTGAGAAAATGTAATTTAACTGCTAATAATAATGGTTTTATAAGTTACTAATATTTCCTGCACTTGTGCACTTGCATAGATCAAACGACAGTATCTATTTGTTGGTCAATGTGGATATTGATTTATTAATTTGTTCAAAATAGAAAAAAAGGGGATAACATTTTTCAACCGTATCCCCAAGTAAGTTAGTACATCATTAATATTGTAATACGAGGTATGATCTTACGTGTACAAGTGCACCCCATAAAAAAAAAGCCAATTTAGACATCCACGTTCACTGCACTCACAAATCTCAATCTCTATTGTTGTAACCGCTCCAATTCCAATCGAGCTCGTCTCGCGGAATAGACAGTGATATCGCATTTCACCTCCAACTTGGCCAAGCCAACTATTCCACGAAACATATATAATTTTGAAGAAAAAATAAACTATGCACTGATATTATAAAATAGTTTTTCAATGTTATTCAATCACAAATTACTATGAATGGTAGGTTTGTTGCCTTTTACCATAATTATTTTAAAAATATACTAGTAATGATTTCTGATTGGTTAATAATATAAAATTTTTTATATTAATAATATATAATCATTAAACTCTTTTTTTAATTTTAATAATAATAATTATTGTCCACCAATACCAAAGCTTTGAGACCCAGCCTCTTTGTTTTGTTCATCCTCCAAACTATCACAACTATCAATAGGTCGGTCATACTGTCCCTCATATTTGAGTTTGAGCAGAGTAAGTAATAATCTCAATTTCATTATTTCAATGTCAATGTTAAGGTTTAGGTTAAGGAATGCTCTCTTTCACTCTCTTTCCATTCCTAAGTTTAGCCATTTTCTTGTTTTGTGTGATCTTTACAACCCTACACTCTCATTTCCAGTCTCAGCTCCCACTTTTTTGCAATCCTAATGATGTCGTTCCCTTATTCAGTCGCATGCTCCATATGTGTTGAACACCACCCATCATTGAATTTAACAAGACTTTAGGATCCTTGGTCAAGATGAAACACTACCCCACTGTTATTTCCCTTTCTAACCAGTGTAGATCTCACTGATGTAAAAAGTGAGACTTTTTTACATTAAGCTACAATGATGTAAAAAAGTCTTTCTACATTCAAGCTACAAGATGTAGAAAGTCACATTTCTACACCGGTTAGCTTGAACTGATGTAGAAAGTCAATTTCTATGTGTAAGGCTTTAACCAATATAGAAATGACTTTTTACATCGGTTAAAGCCTTAATCAATGTAGAAGTCATTTTTTAAAACATTTTATCTATTTTATAATTTCCTAACCTATAAATTACAAATAGACCCACATAGGCAGTTCAATCATATTTAAATATACTAAATGCAAAATATCATCAATAAATAATGAATTGATTCAATTGCAACTTCGAATGTGGAATTCAAAGGTATCAAATAGGAAATGATACTTTGAGTCATAGAACTATAATGAAATACACAATCAACTAACATTTATCAAATTTGAAAAAGAGTCAGAAGAAATGGTTTGATCTTGTTATTTTGATTTCTTGAACGTAGAGATCCATGAATCGAGATCCTAATGTATATAGATACAAATGGTCTAATGGGAGCAAGAATTTCCAGGAACATTTGGACTATTTCATTTCTGAGCAGAATATATACATTAAAACATAATTACAAGCTAAAGTACCTCTTAAACACACTTCAAACAATTCTAAACTACCTAAATCCATTCTAAACATATATAAATTTTATCTACAACTAATTCTAAACTACTTCTAAATACATTCTAAACAAATATATAAATTTCATATGCAACTAATTCTAAAATACAATTTTAAACTACCTAAGTATATTCTAAACAAACATAAATTTCAAGATGTACTTTATAAATAATTGCATCATCACTCAATGGTTGTTGATCGGTGAATAATTGCAACATATAATAATGTAACATTAGATCATAAATAATAAAAATATAATTAATGTGTTTTTGAATGTCAGGATTGTAAATTACTTACCTTGGAGAAAATCCATTTAAGCTTGTTTGATTTTGCTGCGAGCCTACCTTCAAAAGATTATTTACAGACACAATACTAATTAAAAACATATGAATGTAAGGTTTCCTTCTGATAAACACAATGAAAACATGATTAAATTAAATAACAAGATAAATATAACTTATTTCTTACACGGTCAGGTAGGAATTTTCTTCCATATCCCTTTATCATGATCATCATGAGTGGCATATACATCGTCCACTTCATTTTCCTTAATTATAGTAGGCATTCGTGTTGAGAAAGAAGGAGTCTTAGAAATATCAAGTGTTGAATCTTGATTTTCACGAGTATCATGCATGTTTCTTCCTTGAAAAACCACTAACCACCTTTCATTACAAGGATCATTGACATAAAACTCTTAGCGTGATCATAGGCATCTTTGAATAAAGTTGGCCAAAAGAAATTGGACTAGAGGATCTTCAGAGCTGTCATTTCCCCATTATAATAACCTCCATAAGGGGAATTGTGACAATGCCATAGTATGTTCTTTACTTCTTCCTTTGAAATACATTTCCTCAAGAGGTTGTTAGCTCTAATTGTAAAGAGATAAGGATCATCGCATACATAGTGATTGGAATCCTAGTAGAATTTCTTCTTTTGGTGCCAATTCATATATTTAGGAATCACACTAGCAGCCTTAAAGTTAGCCATATCAAGGAACCAAGGCCTCTCTTATACTATAACCAAAGCTTCGCTTCATCCGAACATTCATCCTGGATTTCCTTCTCCTTGTTGGTAGATTTGAGCACGAAATCTCAGGGAGCACTCTTTTGCTTTTTCCAAACAACCTCCCTTATCAAAGGTTGATACCACCCTTTGAGGACTGAAGGAAACAGATATTCTTCCCATATCAAGGGGGATGTTATGTCTTAAACATTTTTCTTTTTAAAACAATTAACTTTTGGTCATCCTTTGAGGACTGAAGGAGTTACTACCTTTCTTTGTCAAAGGAGACCCTTCAATAGTTATAACAAGCATATTACATTCATATAGGTAGGCATCTAACAATCACAACAATTAAAATATATCCAATTCATCAAATTCTCACTTTTCACTCACATGGACATTAGCACCAACGTGCTTCGTGAAGCACGACTGTGCATTAGTTCGAGATGTTGATCTTAAAACCATGCATGGCCTTGCTCCACTAAGCACGATCGTGCCTGCTTGAAGCACAGGCAGAACCCAAAGTGGAGATTAAAAAAACCTTGCATGGTCGTGCTCATCACAATATGATCGTTCTTATTGTAGAACACGAGTCTATGATGAAAAAGGCCTCTTGTGGCCTTTTATTCCCCTTATACACAAAGGTAGTTGCATAGACAACTCATATAATGTGTTATGTCAAGGATCCTCATCCTAATCTCTCAATCAAACACTGATTACCATAGATAACAAAAAACCTATTTCTAAACCCTAACATAGTGTATTAAAAAACTCCATTGGAACCTTAACATGGCATGGTTAATCATCAATCAAGACTCAAGGCAATAATACAGACTATGGGAATTGGGAATACATGCAAGGGAATAGACATACACGCAACCATGCAATTACGAGGAGGGAGAAGCATGTAAGGAGCTGTATTCACTTGGAGAGGATCAACACATCTCTACAAGGGTGCCTAAGTTCTCCATTCTTTCTCTTCTTCTCTTTTCCAAAGCCTTTGTCTTGCTCTCTCTTCCTTTCCTGATCCAGGTGTGGCAAATGTGATAAGTGAGTGTAGTGTTAGGTTAGGGTTAATATACCCTCCTTCTACCTTCATTCTCTTTTATTTCTAATTACCCATATACCCACACCTTCACCATACTCCTAAACCCTTTGCGTCCACTTCTCTACATATTTCCCCTCCTTGGTCACTATTCATTTTCTTCAATTCCATCCTCTTCAAGTTCTTGTAATGTCTTTAAAACAACCAAGGACAGTCATGGGTTTGTCTTCAAAAGGGAAGGACCAAGGCACCCCATCCAAGGTAAAGCTAAAAAATTTAATAGAAAAAGCCTACCTCCAATTCTCATGGGATTGAATTCAAGGATAAAGAACAACAGGACAAGTATGTTGCACTCTGCACTAGAGAAATTGTTTCTACTAGGTATTCAAATGAGATATTGTTGAGATCCTATGACTTGTTGATAATGCTACTTAAATGTTTGATAATGCTGGCTGGAAAAAGTTTGTAAAGTTGAAGTATAATATGTATGATCGTATTACTCTTGAGTTCTTAAGCTCTTTGTATGTAGAGGATTTCAATAGCGAGGACCGTAATAAGGAGTAGTTTGCTTTTGCCTGTTTAATTTAACACTATCATTGCTTGTCTTTAGCTAAGTTTAATGGCATCTTTGATTTTCCCATTGGTGAAGAGTAGAATCCTAATCCTACTAGATTTTTTGCTCAGTATATGTGGGGTGCCTTGGGTGGTTCTAGTAAATTTGTTGTAGGCCAATCTAAAGTCTCTCAATTCAACCACAAATTTACCAAGCTCATGCAATACTTTATAATGTGCACAATATTTGGTAGGAAGAAAATCTAATGAGATGTTCACCTGACTAAGCATATAATCTTGTGGGCCATGTTGAAGCCTGAAACACATATTAATTATGGTGTCCACATGATAAAACAATGGTTGAAGATGGCCAAGCAAGACAATAGAGCAATCATCATCGAGTGGCTCTTAACCCCCAAATCTATTTATGTTTAACAAAGCAATGACCTAGACTAATTGTGGTCTCGCCCTAAACCAATCCCCATTTTGGACATTGCTTATTGTCTTAAACACAACATGGTGCGCAAGTGCCTTAATTGGTACTTTTTCTTAATGATGAAAACTGGTGTCCACTATTTCCTTTCGAACTTTGCTTGATTTATTCAAAATTAGTAGTACTTCCCCCCTATAGTTACTAACGAGTAACCGCCTAAACAAGTTCCTCCTCCTGTGGTTACACTACCACCACCTACTGCCTCTTCTTCAGTTGATTACTTAATTACCCACATGGCCTCCCTCTTTTCTGAATTTTGGGAGCACCGTGCTAAATTCCAAGTACACTATACTACTCTCTTAGAGCATATAACATAGTTTTAAGCACATCAAGCTAAATTTCGAAACTTCCAGGTTGAAGTAAAAGCACACTGGCACCTTCCACCACATCCAAGCCAATTTCCACCACATCCACCTAATGAGGTTTTTCTTATTCCATACCTTTACCTTTTGGTTTACATTGGGGACAACGTAATTTTTAAGTTTGTAGTTGTTTGGGGTGTTTGTGTTCATGTTTTGCATTGCATTTTGTAAATTTTAATTAAGACTTATTTGCATAATTCTTGTCTTGTATATTATTTAGGACTGTAAACTTATTAGTATTGAACTCCCTTGAACTTTGTTGTATCTCTATGTGCATGATATCATTTTTGAATCCACTGATTTGGGTGTCCAATATGCTGAGTTCTGTAGTAACAATATAGAATGAGATGATCTTTAGGCAAGTTGAGAATTAGCATAAACTCTCATGTTTGAATGCTTGCATTGATTTGAGCTATAAATGTGAGATTTGAGTCTAAATCATTGCATATTAATTACCTTTACTCCATTTTTTGAGGGTGAATTTCTTATTATTGTTATCCTTTAGAACTTGCTTTGGAACCTCTTTGAAGCTACACAATTCTTATTGTATGAATGAGCATGATCAAGGCATTTAGGCATTTGTTGTTCAGACCTTAGAGCTAGAATTGAACTTTAACCATTAGTTGCCCTTTTTGAGCCATACACTGAATGATTTCCTTTGTTACCTTGCTGCTTTGAAAGTTTGATGCTTCTTGGTATCCCATAGAGTATTGTTCTGGATGTTATTTTGACACACAGCCTTAAGTTGGCTTACATGCCATCTACCCTAGCTAGCATGACCATGAGTACCCCGAATAGTAATTTCTTGCTATCCTGGTCTGACTTTACGCCTATCTCAGTAAAATATGGAAAGCACCTAACGACAAGAAAAACATGTAATAAGGCACCTAAACGCACACTACTACGTGACACCTAACTCTAACAGAATTTCCCTTCAAAACATGCTATATAAAGGACTCTACACTCATCAAGTGCATACGCTCTCTCTCATATTCACTCACTCTTGCACCTTATTGACTTAAGCATCGGAGTCCTTGTAGGTACTACCACCGAAGATGCCAACAACTACCATGGGAGCTCATCAAAGATTCTTTATCGTGTTCACCACACAACATTAGTGCCGTTTGTGGGAATCGTTTTCTGAATCTCCTCATTTTCTTCAATGTTTGGAGATCTGTTCATGATGGTTAGCATGAAAAATCGTAAATCTGTTGTGGCACCTTCGCTAACAAAGCTTCCACTACCGTCACCTAAGGATGGTGAAGCCGCTTTCGTTACGCCTGAAGCGGTCCTTGACACAAACAATGTTTCGACACCGTTAGTCACCATGGCTGACCATATTGCATTATTGCAGCAACAAAAAAAGGCATTAAAGGAACAGGAGAAGATTATCGCGGAGCTTCGAGTGTAGAAGGAGAATAAGAAGTTTATGGAGAATAACTACGACCATACTGAGAGGTCTGCAGCATCCGCTTTGAGACCAGGTCATGTCACGCTGGAGGTACATGACACGCACATGGTGGTGGAGGGGAATGAAGATGATGAGAAGGTTCTATTCAACCTTCTTTTCTCCATGAGAATTCTGAATTTGCATGTTCCGAAGCTACTACAATAGCTGCCTTCGTTGGAGTTGTACGATGGATCTGTAAATCTAAACAATCACCTCTCGGTGTTTGAGTCGGCAATGTCCTATAAGGGAGCTTCTGCCTCGTTGACATGCAGAGCGTTCCTGCTCTCGTTGAAGGAAATGGCACTGAAATGGTTTCAGTCTTTGGAACCAAGATCCATTGACACATGGATGACGTTGAGAAAGAAATTTAAGACCGCCTTTGCAACTAGCAAGGCTAGAACGAAAATCGAGGCAGACTCAAGGAGGATCCGCCAAGGCGTGGATGAGTCGTTGAAAGATTATGTTAGCATGTTTAGTTAGGAGGCAAGGGCGACTGAGAACTTGCAACTAGGAGTGGTGTTGATGTTGGCTAAGGACGGGGTGGAGGAAAGCTCACCTTTCTTCATGTCAATTGCTAAAACACCTCCGACTTCAATGGAGGAGTTTTTGAAAAAGGCAGAAAAATACATTAATTATGAGAATGTGCTCGAAGTCGGGAAAGCGAAGACGGTCAAGAATGTAACACAGAAGAAGAATCCACAATCAAAGGTAGACAAATTGCCACGTTATGAAGACTGAGGTTTGTACAAAGAAGGACCGAGATTCGAAGAGTGTATGCCGTTGAACACCTCAAGAGGAAGAATTTTGAATGAGATATTGAATGTGGAGTTTGTTGAGGAGGGGATAAAACCCCCAAGGCCAATAAGAAACAGAGAAGGTGGAGATCAGTCTAAGTATTGCCGGTATCATACGGCACTGGGACATGATACTGACGAATGCTACAAATTGAAAGATGCCATTGAATTGTTGATTAAGAGGAGAAGACTTAACCACTTTGTAAAGCAAAACAAAGGTAATCGCGACAGATTCGAACATTCATCCCCGAAAAAGGATGGAACTAGGAGTCCGAGAAGGGGGCATTCTCCAACTAGGAGGGAAAGATCACCACACCGACATAGCCCTATAAGGAGTCGTTCCCCACCTCAGCCATCACGAAATGATGCTAAGGTTCAGGTTATTCGACGCTAGTCACCATAGCGATCGTCATCCCGACGACGCGCAAGATCTCCTGCTCATTCTCCCACAAGGAGTCATGAGATTATATTTGTTATAGCGGACAGATTTTTTGGAGGTCCATCAAATAATGCTAGAAAAAGGCATGCTAGAGAAGTGTTGACAACCTCCTCTAGGGTTCAAGTTGTTGATAACCTTACTATGAAGAGAGCACTGCCTTTAGTTTTTGATGATTCTGACTATATTGATGTTATGCCAAACCATGATGACCCACTAGTAGTAAATGCTCTTATGGTGAATAAGGAGGTCCAAGGGCTCTTAGTAGACATTGGAAGTTCCGCTGATGTTATGTTCTATGAACTCTTCAAAAAGATGAAAATTTCGGAGTCCGAGTTGATGTCTTGTATTGAAAATTTGATCGGATTCTCAGGGCACCACATTACGCCAGTAGGATACATAAAGTTGTATGTGACCTTTGGAAAATTACCCTATACGAAAACTGTAACCATTCGATTCATCGTGGTAGATGTTAAATCCTCCTATAATGCTATTTTGGGAAGACCGACTTTAAATTCTTTGGGAGTCGTTATCTCAGTCTCACATCTAGCCATGAAGTTTGTGGGCGATAACATGGAGGTAGTCGCCTTGCTAGGAGACCAGAAAAAGGGGAGGAAATGTTATAAGGAGTCCCTAAAAGTGGGCCCCAAACCCGAGATGGAGTATAAACCCAATCTCGGATAAGGCAAAGTATTTCTAACAGAGTTAGATTGCCGAGATGAGATAAAATGAGATACCTGGATACCCTATCCAAAACCTGAAGGGGAGTGTATCCTAGTCCAAATTGGAAAAGAAAATGACCAGGTTGTTAAAATTGGTGCCGACCTAGATGAGAAAATGAAGGATGACCTATTGGCTTTCATGAAGAGCAACGCCGACTTGTTTGCTTGGAAACTGGCAAACATGCCCGGGATAAACCCTAATTTCTTTTGCCACCGATTGGAGGTAGATCGTTCAGTAAAGTCGGTGTGTCAACGAAGGAGGAAGATAGCCCTGGAACGCTTATAAGAGATTGATAGGCAGGTTGAAGAACTGTTGAAAGTAAGGTTCCTCTGCGAGGTGAAATATACTACCTGGCTCGCCAATGTGGTGCTTGTTAAGAAGCAAAATGGAAAATGGAGGATGTGCATCGATTATATTGATCTTAATAAGCACTGTCCAAAAGATTCATATCCTCTCCCTGACATTGACGGGCTGGTAGATGGCTCTTCCGGGTTTTGTTATCTATCCTTCATGAATGCTTATTCTAGATATAACCAAATCCTTCTATACCCAGGCGATCACGAAAGATGACTTTCATGATTGAGAAGGCCAATTATTGTTATAAGGTCATGTCTTTCGAGTTGAAGAACGTTGGACCTATGTATCAGAGGATGATGAATAAGGTGTTCGAGGACTAGATAGGTCGGAACTTGGAAGTATACGTAGATGATATGATTGTGAAGCGTACCCTTGAGGCATACCTTCAAGGTTTAGAGAAAACCTTCGCCCAGTTGACAAAGTACAACATGAGGTTAAACCCCAATAAATGTGCGTTTGGTGTTTCGGCGAGAAAATTCTTGGGGTATATGTTATATGAAAGAGGCATCGAGTTAAACCTGGAGAAATGCCAGGCTATACTGGAAATGAAAAGTCCTCAGAGTGTAAAGGAGGTCCAGAAATTAACAGGGCGCTTGGCTACGTTGACGAAATTCATTGCCAGATCGGCACAAAATGCCTTCCCTTTTTTTCAGCTTTTGAGGAAAGGCAAACTGTTTGAATGGGCTGAGGATTGTGAAGCCACATTTAGAAAGTTGAAAGAAACTTTATCGTCTCCTCCCTTACTCACTAAACCCGAGACGGGTGAACCATTGTACTTATATTTGGCTGGCTGACGAAGCTGTGAGTGTTGCACTAATAAGGGAGACACCAGAGGGGCAAAAGTCGGTCTATTTTGTAAGAAGATCCCTCCAAGGTGCTGACCCGAGATATCCAAAGATGGAAAAGGTTGTGTTCGCGCTTGTTATAGCAATAAGACAGCTCAGACCTTATTTCCAGTTGCATCAGGTTACAATGAGAATGGATCAACCGGTCTGACATATTTTGCACAGACTGGAGTTAGCTGGAAGGATGACGGCTTGGGCTATTGAATTATTTGAGTATGGGATTCAGTACGAACCAAGGTAGGTGCTCAAAAGCCCAAGCATTGGCTGACTTTATTGCGGAGTTGACTCTTACAGACTCCCTTTCCAAAGCATCGACCTGAACTCTCTTTGTTGATGGGTCATCCAATGAAAAAGGTAGCAAAGCTGACATACTGTTAGAATCAGTAGATAAAGTTGTGTTAGAGCAATCCCTAACTTTCACATTCCCTACCTCTAACAATCAAGCAGAGTATGAAGCATGTATAGCCGGGCTCATCATGGCATTCGACATCGGTGTCACCTCGCTGTGCGTATGTAGCGATTCACAATTAATGATTTTGCATATCAATGGGGTGTATCAAGCTAAAGAGCCGATATTGAAAAAATATATGGAAAAAGTCAAGACTCTCCTTACAAGCTTTGATAATATAGACTTTGTTTATATCCCCCGTGAGAAGGATGTCAGGGCGGACATCTTGTCCAAGTTGGTTAGCACAAAGTCTTCCAGCAATAATAGATCGGTCATTCAGCAAACAATTCATGAACCTAACCTTGTGATGGTAGTAGAGTCAAAGCAGAGTTGGATGACACCTATTGTTGACTATCTAAAAGAAAACATCACCTCGGAAGATAAGAAGGAAGCAAGGAGATTAGAAAGGTCGGCTACGCATTTCTGTATTGTCAATGACAAATTTTACTGGCGCAGTTTTTCCCAACCTCTACTAAGATGTTGGAGAAAGTCAGAATCCGAATATGTGATGGTGAAGATACACGAAGGACGTTGCGGTCAACACCTAGAAGGTAGAGCCCTGGCCAAGAAGATACCCAGAGCAGGCTATTACTGGCCGACATTTGAAAATGGTGCTATGGAGTTTACTAAAAAATGTGATAGATGCCAGAAGTGCTCCGACATTCATCTTGCCTTTCCCAAGTACTGAACACACTCAGTTCCCCTTGGCCTTTTATTTGGTGGGGAATTGACATACTTGGCCCTTTTTCGAAGGCACTTGGTCAAGTGAAGTATCTAGTGGTAGCAATCAATTATTTCACCAAGTGGATTGAAGCAAAGGCACTGGCTGCCATCACGGCTAGGAATGTGGAAAACTTTGTATTTCAACAAATCATTTGCAAGTTCAGAATGTCGGGCATCTTGGTATTAGACAACAACACATAGTTTACAGACAAAAATTTTCAAGAATTCCTGACCTGGTAGAAGATAAAGCAGCACTTCACTTAGGTTGAACACCCCAAACAAATGGATAGGTAGAGGTAGCAAATCGAGTCAATCTTCATGGACTCAGAAGGCATTTAGATGAGGCAAAGGGGTGTTGGGTTGAGCAACTAACACACGTCCTCTGGGCGTATTGCACAACCGCCCACCCTTCCATTAGAGAGTCTCCTTTCCACCATACCTATGATGTGGAGGCAATGATCTCGACAGAAATTGGGGAGCTGACGTGGAGAGTAGCCAACCTAAGACTAGAAGATAACGATGCACTCCTCTGAACTAAGTTGGATGTTGTTGAAGAAAGGAGAAAGGTTGCAACCATAAGAAAAGTCGCCCTGAAAAGACAGGTTGCAGTAAGGTACAATAAGAAGGTCGTTCCCCATACCTTCGAGCCTAGAGACTAGGTGTTAAGGCACACTGACATCAGAGGAAAGAATGCCAGGCAAGGGAAGCTTGCTGAAAAATGGGAAGGCCCTTATTGGGTTACCTTGAAGACTGGCATAAGGACGTATACATTGGAGACGCTTCCCGGGATTGCCATCTTGTGGACATGGAATGCGAGCAATCTCAGATGGTATTACAGTTGAGGCATGATTAGTAACAAAGCTTAAACGACTTTTCAATTTTGAATAAGTAGCTTTTACTCGTAACATAGCTAGGTTGAGTTGCGTACTACAAATCGTAGCTCTTGTACTATTTTTTGCCTCACGTGATTAATAAAATGAGAGTTTTGGCCTAGAAAGCAAAGTGCAGGACAAAACATATTAAGACAAAGAAGAAAGCATAATAAAGAAAGAAAGGCCTCCACCCCCTGTACATGGATTCTCTCCAGCCGAGGTGGCCAAAATTACTATCCCGTGTATGTGGATTCGCTTCAGTGAGATAGAAAAAATCACTACCCCATGTATGTGGATTCGCTCTAGTCGGGGTAGAAAGACTTCCACCTCGTGTATATAGATTCACTCTAGCTGGGGTAGGAAAAATTATTATCCCGTGTACGTGGATTCACTCTAGCCGGGATAGAAAAGATCACTGTCCCATGTTGCTCCAGCCCGGGTAGAAAGACTTCCATCTCGTGTACGTAGATTCGCTCCAGCTAAGGTAGAAAACCACCCCGTGTATTTGAATTCGTTTCAGCCAGGGTGGGAAAAAAGTACTATCCCGTGTACATGGATTCACTCCAGCTGGGGTAGAAAAATATGTATCCCCCGTACGTGGATCTGCTCCAGCCGGGTTAAAGCTGAGGTAGGAATCGAAAAACATGAAATCCTAAACCATGCCAAGCATGAAAAATTAAAATATGAATGAAAGGATGCAAAGCCAAAGCGCGAAGTACTAGCCGCAAACTGAAGCATAAAACAACGACGAAGTATGAAAAAGCATTCGACACTCACAAAACATGCAAAGCAACAAACCGAAAAGAGATAAAAAGAACAAAGACATTTCAATTTTGAAGTACATGAATTGTCAGCAATACATCAAAATGTAAATTGTTTAAAGCAAAATACAAGATAAACCGGCATCTCGGCCCTTCATTATTCGGCATTGACAACATCCCGATCAGCAACTTCTGGTTAAGAGGTATCGGTAATCCCAGCGTCAGGATCATCACCTAGGACCACAACCTCGTTCAAGGGAGGAATTGTCAGTGTCACCTACGGGTCGATATAAAACTATTGGCGAGTTGCCCTTCGACATCTTGCCTATCAATGCTTAGTCCATAATTGACCCCAACTTTCGCTTGCTTCGAGCCCACCTCCAACTTCTTCATCGACATTACCTTCAAAGTCAAAGCCAGGAATAGGCGCAACAGGATTTGTTGGAACCATCTCACCATCCATGTTTGCATGCCAAATACTGTCAATTACTTCACAATCAGGCCGGGCATATTCTATATCCATGTTTCGCTGAAGGAGGTAGCGCACTTGCTCCACTGTGTTCTCGAAAGAAAGCTGGACAGATTCTATCCAGCAGGAGACGCATTTGTTGAAACTTTTCACGAGAAGTTGCCACAGCCGGCTTTTAACTCTCGCACTTTAGCTTCAAGATCTTGAACTTTGTTTTTTGAAGCTTTAAGCTGGGAAGAAAGATTCAAATCCAACTAAACGTACTTCGTGTTAGCAGCAGACAACTTCACTTGAAGGTCGATTTTAGCCCTTTCCAACTGCCTTTTCTCGGATGTTTCCTCCACCAATTGATCCTTCAAAGCACGTACTGCCCTTCTCTAGCTCGGCAATGCAAAGGCCGAACTCCCCCTTGGCCTTGCGCGCCTCTTCCTCAGCTTGCTTTAGCCGGGTGATAACAGCATCTTTCTCAGCCAAAACGTCAAGGGGGTTTTTGTTGTTGTAAGCATCCTTCATCAACACGTATTGTGTGTACCCACAAAACATGTGGCTAAAGAGGGAGGCTAACCCCTCAATTCCACCTTGCATGGCACTCAGCTTGCCCATTATGGACTATTCAAAGATAGAGGAACGCCCAGCCAAAATCTACCTGTCAGCCCTTTCAACAACAGAAGTAAAAAAAGGGTCACTTCATTGCCTTTTTGCTGGTGGCGCCTCCCCTTGTGCCTTGTTGCTTGCAGCCTTTTTTGGGCAGCCTAGGTAGCTTGTGCATCGGTAGAAACAACATTAGAACCCAGCCGCCTATGTATCAATTTTTAAGGGAGCCACCTCGGCCAAAGCTAGCTCAGCACAAGTCGGTGTAGGCTTAGCACCTAGATTCTCAAATGACAATCCCTTTTGCCACGAGATGAGCAAGAGGGACAGGAACCTTGGCTTTCTCAATAGCAGCAACCTTCTGTTTACTTTTGGCTTACCTCGGCTCTTTTGGCTTCGCCGCCCTTTATTGTTGAAGGGGTAGTGCGAAGTAGGCCATCTTTGATTTCACCATATTTTTTGCAAGAAAACATTAAACCTCATTAAACAACGCATAAAACACAAAAACAACAAAAGTTGAATTGATAAAATTATCACACAAACACACCAAAATTTGTCGGTATTCAAAAGGTGTAGTGCTAATTAACCATTGACACGAAATCTGGTCTTGTAAGTTCTTTATTATCACAGAAAAGTGATCCCGGGCCCGCAACTCTTCTGGGGTTAGGTCACCATCCTAGATCGAAAATCAACTAGAATCCAGGCAATAATAGTCGTAAAACCAATACAACGAAAACCGGGGCTCGATCACGTTCTCTCTCGCGTCGCGTACAGTAAAAGGAGCTTCCTAGGGCGCTTCAAAGCGATACAAAGGAAATTTGGCTGTCATATGTCTAGCAAATGGGAGAAAAATAATACAAAAATAGGCTTCAGGTACAGATAACCCCCTCTCGGCTACATAGATTCTCGAACGCCATAATGAACACCCAAGAATTCGGATGCAATTGTGAAGGGACGACATTGAGAAAATTCAAAATAGACTCTTGGAAGTCCGTGAATGGTAGCCTAACTCCGAGATGCTTGAAGAATGTTAGATACATTGGCAAAAAGTCGGGGTATAAATACCCAACCGTTGCAGCTTTGGTGTCATCCAATGGGGTCCTCATGTTTTCTTTCCGACCCTATGAGTAGATCTAACCGTCATCCCCAGGAGCCACTACGTCAAAAGACATGTCGATAGCACCTCGGCTCAATTCCAAACGACCCGACAGCGCGTCTAATGCTGCCTGGTTGAAGCACGACCGGGTCTCAGCCACCTCCTTATCTACTCAGTCTACATCCAAATTTGTCGCGTCATGGTAGTCCTTCGAAGTGGTCTGCACATTCCTAATAGTTTTCCCCATCTCCCTATCAAAAATATTGAAAGAAGGGTCAAATTTGACTGATTGGGGTTTTAGCTGCGATACAACATTAGCGTCCTTTTCGCCAATGTAGCTACTCCGGAAGTATTTCCTAGCCCAAAGGGAATCCTCAACAAATCTGGAAACTGCACCTAGGCCTTAGTATATTTTAGCACCTCATTGGGGCCGTATGGCATCCCTATGGCTCTTAGGTGGCCTTGACATTTTTCTAGAACTTCGGAGCAAATAGTAATTTTTGGCAGCGGTGGATCTTTTGGGTCGATTGTTAAGGGCTACTCGTCAGTCCTCGCGATCCTTTGTCTACCTTCCTTACCCTAGATGGCTACCCTCCTGCGAGTAGCAACAAGAGCAGCCGAGGAACCAACGTAGTCTTTGGCGTCCTCACGACCTTTGGAGGACCTTCGCTGGCCAGTGGGTTGAGACAGAGGCAGCGCCAGAGACAGAAACAACCAATTAGTAACAAAACCTGTTGGGCAACTGCCACGACTACCTGTACAGAAGACAGAGCATTGCGTTTGCGCAAATCCATCTTCGACGAAAAAAAGATACATAGTACAGTACAAGAAATAAAAGAGATCCTATAAAAACGAAAGATACGGACGAGAGCATTACCTTAGTATGAAAAATGAACAGGTGTTGGAAGATGAGCGACATCGATAGGAAGCGTCAGAGCTCTTGTCAGAAGGAAAAGTCACAATAGTCAAAGAGGAGCTCTCGCGAAAAAGAACGAAGATAGTAGTAAAATGAGAATAAGCGTAGTAAAATAGTTAAAACTAAAGCATATATTATACGGGCCTATATCGTGGTTAGGCCCAAATCCATGAATTTGAAAACCAATGCGAAGATTCATATAATCGCCAAAATCTCTTGGAATTCAAAAGGCTGTAGACTTCAAGATATTGAATCATTATGCATTAAATGCGCCTCGGTTACCCTAAATGTACGGCAAAGCTATCTAATAAGATGAAAAGACACAAATTGAACCTTTCGACTCCAGATAACTCTAAGCCGGCAACGTTTCTGCCAAAAACATTACCACTTGGGGGCAACATCATCTCGGAGCCCTTTTCAAACTCTTAAGCCAACAATGCTTTTTCTAAGCATCACCGGCTTGGGGGCAACTGTTATAGGACCGACCTAGGCTCTTAAGCCGACGATGCTTTTTTCAAGCATCAATGACTTGGGGGCAACTGTTCTGGAGGTTACTCGGACACATAGCCTTAAGTCGGCTTACACGCCATCTACCCCGGCTAGCATGGGCACAAGTACCCCAAATAGTAATTCCTTGCTATCCTGATTCAACTTTACGCCTATCCCAGTACGACATGGAAAGCACTTAACGACAAGGAAAGCGTGTAATAAGGCACCCAAAGGCACACTACCACGTGGCACCTAACTAACATAATTTTCCTCCAAAACACTCTATATAAAGGACTTCGCACTCACCAGGTACATACACTCTCTCTCATATTTGCTCACTCTTGCACCCTTACCGACTTAAGCATTAGAGTCCTTGCATGTGCCACCACTGGAGATGCCAACAACTACCATGGGAGCTCACCGGAGATTCTCTCTCGTGTTCACCACATAACAAGTATATTGTGGCAACTTTGTTTTATGTTTGGGGCTCTCCTACAATGTTTTGAAAAATTGACTTTTGCTTTGGAATGTCAAAATTTGGAGTTCATTTAAAGTTGGATATCCTTAGATAAGGAAAATGAGAAACTTGGGATAGTGGGTTCAAATATATAAAAATTAAGGGAGCAAATTACAAAATTAAAGATTTACTTGTTATTTTATCAAAATTAGAGGGTGCATTTGCACACCTTCAACTGTATGTAGGTTTGCCACTATGTACAGTGGTTTAGTATTAGTAAAAGACATTTTAACACTCAAGTCAATAACAATTTTACTATAATGATTTTGTGTAATAAATGCATAACTAACATTGTTGACGTTGGTTCTATTTATAGGGGTCTAACATGGGTTGGATTTTTTGGCATGGGGCACAAGCCCTCTAAAGGCCAATATTTGCCTATTCTAGAGTAGGACACTATCACATTACTCTGGATTGAGGTGCACTTTCATATGCCTAAGTATTTTACAAAAATCTTGTTCCATCACTATATTCTGAACTGAGGTGCACTCTCATATACCTAAGTGTTTTACAACAATCTTGTTCCTAGCTGATGGCATTGACATCAGTCAACACTTGACAAGTTAGGTTGGTCCTCCCTTTAGGCTGAAATGCCTCAGTGGATTGAGTTTTGAGTCTAGTCAAAAACAACAATAATCAATACCAAAATTCATAATTGTGCTTTATACGATTTGATAAAGAAAATGGGAGAGTATTGTTGGGTGGGAATTAAGGGTATATATTTATGGGTTCAAATTGGTCTGTCTGATTTGATTTGATTATGAGATATCAAGTTCATTTAACTAATATATTGAGAGGCTTAAACTTTTACAATGCATCCTTCAAGAAATGAGTATCAATGAATTAGCTTTTATTAAACCTTGATTATGCACCTTTTATTTAATAATTTAAATATTGCTCTTGTCAATGGTTAAGATAGAAGGTGCATATCTATGCATCTTGACTAGGAAGGGATATGTTAGATGCCATCAATTATAAAGAGAGATAAAATCTAAAGTTAATTGTTAAGCAACCACAAAGAATGTCATGACAATAATTTGCATGTGTGATACTTAATTGTTACATTAGATATCTGAATTTAAATACACTTGGTAAAAAAAAGACTATATGTTTAGACACACATATGTGACTTAGAAAATCATGTTATATTGGTAAAAAACTTAGAAATTACAACTGAAAAGCTTCAGTCAGTCTAATTATGTCAAACATGTATTCAAACGCATAACCAAACAAGTTAGAAGAAATGAACTAAGAAAGTAAAGGCATGTTGATTTTTTTTTCAATAGAGAAAAGCCAGGTCCATCATTCACACTCTCCACGATGAAAGAAAAAACCTCAATGAACTCATGAATAGAGGAGAAATGCATTTTATTCCATGCAATTTTCAATATTTGCCCAATATTTTCCTCTTTTCTTTAAGCCATAAATCCTCATTCGACAAGCTTATCCTCAACCTTTTTCATTGTTTTCAACCTCATCTTCCACTTGTCCCCTGAGTAGGAAATATTTAATCAAATTTAGCCATTTGCATCTGGCCCACTGCAATAGATTTATATGACAAAGACTTTTGCTCAATAGTCTATAATATGCATAACATAAAGTTTACTCAACCAATTGGCGTTCGGGTGTCTGGCTTTTTGCATTGAATTATTAACATTTAACACATGAAATCGACTTGCTAGCTTCTCACAATGATTGAAAAGTACAAAAACAATGACTGACCCATTTTACAATAAAAATTGTAAGATTTACCCAAAATGAAATGAAGTTAATTTCATGAAATGGAAGATTCTGGTACTGATCTAGTAGGAGATGAAAGCAAAGGTTTTGGTGGCATTTCGAAGGAATTCATGCTGCCTTCCAACATGTCAATCACTCTACTCATTGTAGGCCTATCATTTGGAAAAGTTTGAATGCACCATAGACCTACTATGACCAATTTCTTTGTTGTCTCATTTTCTTCTAAGGTCATCACGTCTTCAAGTCTCAAATCATTGCCCAACTCAAGCCTCTTATATACCCAGTGCGGGAAGTATATCTCACTTGTATGACTGGCTTCAGCATTAACGTTCTTCCTCCCTCCTACCATTTCTAGCAACATCATTCCATAGCTATAAACATCAGACTTGTGTGAAACTCCTGCAAAATGTCTATTCAACACTTCTGGAGCTACATACCCCATTGTTCCTCTAGCATTAGACATGGAAATAATGCTTTCATTTCTAGAACATAGCTTTGCTAGCCCAAAATCAGCTATCTTGGGACAAAACTTTTCATCCAAAAGAATGTTATGCGGTTTTATGTCAAAATGTAAAATTCGAATGTTGCATCCTCTATGCAAGTATTCTAACCCTTGAGCTATACCCATTGAGATTTGATATATAATATCCCAACTCAAGGGTGTAATGGTTTCAGGTCCTTTTCTATAAATGAACTTGTCAAGGGAACCATTGGACATAAATTCATATATGAGAGCTCTCTTGCGACCTTCCAAACAAAACCCAAGAAGAGTGACAACATTAATATGAGAAGTTCTACTGATGCTAGCAACCTCGTTGATAAATTCTTCACCATTTCTTTTGGATGCATTCAATATCTTTATAGCCACAAGATTATCATTAGGGAGCTTTCCTTTGTACACGGCACCAAAACCACCTTGTCCCAATTTAAATTTGAAGTTGTTGGTCATTTTCTTGACATCTGATAATTTATATCTTTTTAGAGTTAGAGCAGCATGATTTTTAAGGAATGCTTCAATATTTTGGTTGCTTTCTGTAGTCGACCCAAAATGTCCTTGCCAGGTTGGTGACTTGTATCTTAAATAGAGAATTGCCGTACATATCAACAATCCTATAATTGCTGCACCTGTAACACCTATTAGCAAATACAGTAGGAGCATCAATGAACATTTGATATAATACTTTATTTCTCGTTAGCAGATGTAATAGAAGTATCCATGAACACTTGATATTATATATATATATATTATTTCCATAAAATAATTAATATATGTTGGAGAAAAACAAAATATAGTATTTCTAATGAAAGTTACAATGTTTGGTTGGTTAATAATAGAGTCCTTTCTTAATTTTCCTGTGCCTAGTTACGCATGGTAGCATATAAGTTGGAGAAGAATAGTTAAAATATAAATATTATGTATTAATTAAAAATGAGAATCATTTTATGCATTTTTTTAGGTTAAGATCTAATTTTGATTGGAGAATAACCTAAAAGCAAATAAGTTTTGTCTATTTCTAAACAATAGTGTCATAAATGGGAGCAAAAGTGTAAGTATTCATTTTAGGGTCGTTAAAAAAAATGAAGCAAAAGGCATCATCTAAGCTTGCCTATACAATGAACAACAATTGCTATTCTTTATAAGATCAGATGTATTAAAAATATGCCATAAATATTAAAGGAACCATTGGATGGGGTAATATAAAAGAAATTATATTTATTACCTATAATGAGTTTCCTCTTTTTATTCCATTTGTTGCCTGCAATAGCACATAGTGAGATCAAAGTGGAGTCCGTTAGAGCATAGGTGACAACCTTGTTGGAATGTTATTCAAATAGAAAGAAATTAAACATTTTACAATTTACAATCACTTAACTTTGGAAGGGGAATTAGAAATATGGTATGCATATGATCATATTTCAGTCACCATATATTTTTCTACATTATTTCAACAGTGTAGTCATAAAATTTATGATAGAGGAAGCATTTGTGTCTATTCCTTATAATATATAAAAAAATTTCATGTTAGTGTTTATTATTCTCATTTCTTAATATAAGATGAGTTCTCACTTGATACATCCCCAAATAAATATATCATCTTATACCATTGCGGTGCTTTAGCACAAAACTAGGGGAAATTGAGTATGGAAACATAGAAACCAGGGACATTTATTACAAAAAGAAGAAAGAATCAATTTCTTTGTCTAAAAAAAAGAGAAAGGACTGTTCATCAATATTAGAACACAGAGAACAAAATAATAAAACAGATAGAAAACTTACTTGGTGACATAGAACCTTCACTTATTGATGGAGGCATGGACTTAGGCACTCCAGGTAGAATGTTCACTTATTGATGGAGGCGTGAACTTAGGCACTCCGGTAGGATTTTCACTTATTGATGGAGGTAAGGAGACAGGAAATCCAACAACTGTCAAATGACAAGAAATTAAGAAAGCAAAATTAAAATAGTCTTCAATGTACATATGCAAAGAATTTTCTTCATTCAATAGTACATTAATCATGGATTGTTCAAGTCTAACAACAATCGATTTTTGGATAATGTAGATAAAACTCAGATGGAAAATAAACAAATGTTTTCCAAAATATAAATGGCACCATCAATTGGTTTGAAAATAAGTGAAGTTATTTTCATTTTTTTCATAAATTATGTACAATTTCTTAATGCATGGTTTGCATCTAAATTCTGATCATATCATATAGTATTCTATCATATCCAGACGTAATCACAATAATTAATATATATATATATATATATATATATATATATATATATATATATATATATGTATGTATGTATGTATGCTGTAAATAATAGAGATATTTTAAGGGGTTTTTTATTCTCTTTCTTTATACTTTTAATTTCACAGTTTCCTTATTTCTATTTTGAGTATAGTTGTTTTCATTATAAAAAGAGCATTATACAATGTAATTTGTGTGATAAAAATTAATAAAATATGCATCTATCCCTTTTCAACTTGGTATTAGAGCTTTCAATCTTGGGAGCTCTATTTTTGCTGCCCCACTCCAACGAAGCACTATCGCTGCCCTTTTTGTCGTTGCCACAATCGCCTTTAGGGTAGGTGGTTGGGCAAGGAGGTGCGCATCTTATTGGAGACCACAGGCAAGGAGTTTCATGGCAAAACTCCGATCCATGTGCCTCCACACGTTGCCACTCCTCTCGAGACGTGTAGGCCTCATGCCACTTTTCAACAAGACCAATTCGCTACGGGCCGGTCTAAACAAGGTCACTAGAGCCTCCTCAGCCCGGTCCAGGGGGCAGTATCGTCCAATTCTGTGTAGTTTGTCCTAGATCTACATCAACCTCTAACTCATTTTTTTTGCTCATCACGTTTTTTCTCTTGAAGATCGTGTTGTGCAATGATGGCTAAGGAGAAATTCTTTCCTTTGAGTCCTAATACATGTCGACTTGATGGTCGTAATTACCTACAGTGGCCCCAATGTGTTCGGAGAACCCTTAAAGGATGTATGAAGTCAAGTCATATTGAAGGGGGTGGTACCTAAGATTCAAGGCTTGGGACAATAAAGATTCCCCTATCATGACTTGGTTATGGCACTCAATGATTCCAGAGATAAGTTGAAATTATATGTTTTCTCCCTCGACAAGTGATATGTGAAATAATCTGCGAGAGACCTACTTCATGAAGAAAGACTTTGCTGGTTGCCATAATATTGAAAGCAGGATTTTTACTACAAGACAAGGCACCCTTTTAGAAATAGAGTATCATGAAATCCTGAGCTGGTTATGGATCAAGTTGGACTAGTACCAGATCTTGAAGATGTGTAAAATTGATGCCAACGCCCACGTCGAGGTCGTGGAGAAAGGAAGAATTTCCAAGTTCCTCCATGGCTTGAACCTGAAATACAATCCTATTCAAGTACAGATTCTAAGGAAGGAGAAGCTTCCCTCATTATTTGAGGTATTCTATACTTTACGAGGTGAAGAAACTTGAAGATTCGTTATGCTTGATAAGGGGAGCTCTAACACGAGTTCACTTATGGCAACAGAAAGGGACCCTACAAAGGGTCAACCTCTAGAGGAAAACCCCCTACAAAGGATAACTGTGGGGAGTATTGCACGTATTGTAAATGATTGGGTCATACCAAGGATACATGCTTCAAGCTTCATGGAAGGGAAAAGGTCCTTGAATGCTTGGGTGGAAACAAAGGAACTACACAGAAGCAGGGGCAAACCAAACAGCCTCAAATTAGGAGGAAGTAGATCCATTAGTTGCCCAACCTCAACCTAAATAGGATATTAAAGCTATAAGGAAGAGATTGACTGCCTTAAAGTGCTAATTGAATCCGTAAGTAAGCCTTTTGGCTCATGTACCTTAACCATGAAGGGTAAGAGTTCTTTTAATATCTTTGGCTCCATTTCTCAGGGAATTTGGATTCTTGATTTTGGGGCAACAAATCACATGACCCCTTTTTCTACACATTTTGTATCATACTCTGGAGCATTTCATAGACAACTCATTACAGTTGCTAATGGAGATAATATTCTTATTGCTGGCTCCAGCAACATTCAACTAGAGCCATCTTTATTTTTACATAATGTTATGCGTATCCCAAAATTGGCTAATGGTATTATTACTATACATAGACTTACAATAGATTTGAATTGCTCAGTAACATTTTCCCATTCTCATTGCACCTTTTAGGAACTTGCCACGGGGAGGATGATTTTAATCGTTAAAGAGCAGGGTGAGTTATACTTCCTGCAACACAAGAAGACTTATGACAAAAAAACAGGAGCTACCCTTAAGCCAACAAGCAAAATCAAAAACATGGGCTACTTGCCAAATATGGCTTCACCACAAACGACTTGGACATCCTCCATTTAGCTTACTTAAGTCTTTATTTCCTCACTTGTTTACAGAAGAGTCTGTTAAGTCTTTTCATTGTGATATTTGTCAAATGTCAAAACACCATCGTGAATATTTTCCTCTCAGTAATAATAAAAGTACTTTTCCTTTTGATCTTATAAATTTCGATGTGTAGGGACCAGTTGTGGAATCTATATCTAGAGCAAAATGGTTAGTGACCTTTGTTAATGATTGTACTCGAGTAACATGGACTTATCTTATGAAAAATAAACCTAAAGTTTGTCAAACATTTGTTAATATTTTCCATCTTGTCAAAAATTAGTTTGGTAAATCAATTAAAAAAGAATTAGGTCTTACAATAGTACAAAACATGTCAATCTTGAGTTCTCTAAATTTGTTAATGATAATGGAATTATACATGAACTGGTGTGTGTTAATACCCCCAACAAAATGGGATTGTAGAAAGAAAAATCACCACTCATTGAGGTTGCTAAAGCCCATCTTTTCCAAATGTCTGTTCCAATGTCTATTGGGGAGAAGCTGTTCTAACTGCCATATATCTTATTAATAGGTTACCCACTTGAGTCTTAAATGGTGTTAGTCTATTGAACTCATATTGTCCTTTTTTCTCTCTTCTCCCCTAATGTCAAATCTGCATGTTGTGTATTTGGCTGTGTTGCATTTGTTCATCCTCATAATCCCCACCGTGGTAAGTTAGATCCAAGGGCGATCAAGTGTGTTTTTATTGGTTACCCTTCAAGTAAAAAAAGGTACAAGTGTTACCATCCTCAAAGTCGTCAGGTCCTTGTCTCCATATATGTCACCTTTCATGAAACAGAGTCATTCTTTGTCAACCCTCAGCTTTTAGGGGTGGCAAAGCGGGCTGACCTACCCCACCAATGACTCGACCCCCCGATGAGAAATGGGTTGAAGTATTCAATCCCTCCTAGCTTAGCAGTGAGGTTGGCCCACCAAGGAATAACGAGCGAGTCAGTGGGTTGTACAAAAAAGTGAGTTGGCAGGTTCACCAGCTAAAATGTGTTGGCGAGTTTAAAAAGGTAGGTTGACAGGTTGACCTACCCCACTTTCAACCCATCCAACCTTTTTTAAAAAAAACTCAATTGAATTTCAATATTTTTGTTATCATTTAATTGAATTGGATTAAATAATTTTTATTTTAATACACATTATATCACTTTGAATCTTTGATAGTTTGACATATAATTTTGTTATTATTTTAATATACATTAAATATATGAAAGAGGGATTATATTTTTTTCATTCAAAAGTGTGAGGAATTATATTTTTTAGTATAACATTAATTGTATTTAATTACAAGTATAACTAACCCCAGACGCATGTGTCATTGTTGTCATTATATTTTTTAGTATAACATTGCGAATGTGGAGCGTCTTTTGCTTTTTTTCTTTTTCTCATTAATGTTTCTCATACAACAACTAAAGAAGAGGAATTTATTTTTTTTAAAAAAATAAGTGATGGGTCGCAGGTTGACCTACTGAGTTGGTGGGGTAGGGCTAAGTAGGTTGAGGTGGGTTGACGGGTTTTACAAGCTTATCCACCCTACAAAAAATGGTGGGTTGACCTAGCTAGTCGAACTCGTTTTGCCACCCTTATCGGCTTTTTGGGGAGAGAAATCTAGAAGCCGAGGCTGAGTCTGTTCTAGTGTCATTGCCTCTCTTGTCTTTATAGGATGTCCAAGAAGCCAATGGTGAGGTCTCAGATGAGACAGAAGAGCAAGTCCATAATGAAGCTGAAGGGGAAGATCAGTTCTTTGGAAAGAAATATTAAAGAGGGGAGAAACCCACTTTGGTCCCACAAGAGTCGTCTTACTCGGAGGTGAATGTCCTTGAAGGTAACACTAAGGAGGTAAATGTTAATGATGATGTGCTAAATACCCTATTTCTCAATATGTTTGCATTGACCATCTCTTTGTACAACATCAAAGTTTTATTGCTACCATTGATGCAACAGAAATACCTACATCAGTCTAAGAGGCTATGAAAAATGAATGTTGGGTTCAAGCCATGAAGGAGGAGATGAGGACATTAGAGAGCAATTCAACTTGGGAGCTAGGTGACAAACCCAAAGACAAGAAGGTTGCAGGGTATAGATGGATATTCATAGTGAAGTACAAATTTGATGGGACAGTAGATCGATATAAAGCAAGATCAGTGACAAAGGAATACACCCAGACCTATGGAATAGACTGTGAGGAGACATTTGCCCCTGTAGCAAAAATAAATATAGTAAGAGTTATTCTTTCCTTGGCCGCCCACTTTGGTTGGAATTGCAACAGTTCGATGTTAAAAATGCCTTCCTTCATAGAGATTTAGAAGAGGAGGTGTACATGGATATCTCCCTAGGATTTGAATCTCATGGTAGAAAGAACAAGCTGTGCAGACTAAAGAAGTCCTTATATGGGCTCAAGCAATCTCCCCAAGCATGGTTTGAAAGATTTACTCAGGCAATGATTTCCTTAGGATATAAACAAAGCCAAGATAATCACACTCTTCATAAGACATTCCCCTGATGGCAAACTCACTCTTCTTTTAGTCTATGTAGACGATATGATCGTTGTAGGTGATGATAAGGTAGAGAAACATATCCTAAAGGAGAAGCTAGCAACCTAATTTGAAATGAAGGACTAAGGGAAGCTGAAGTATTTCTTGGAATAGAAGTCGTTTATTCCAGAAAAGGCATATTTATCTCTCAAAGAAGTATCGTTCTTGATCTTCTCAAAGAGATAGGAAAGTTAAGATGTAAGACCTCAGGGGTCCCCATTGAACAGAATCACAAGATTGGAAGTGAAGAAAGTTTGCCTGTGGAAAAGTCTCAGTACCAGAGATTGATAGGGAAGCTAATATACTTATCTCACACTAGAGCAGATATTGCCTATATTGTCAATGTGGTTAGTCAATTTATGCGTGACCCCCGAGAGAGGCATCTTTAGGCAATTGAAAGGATCATCCAATACTTGAAGGCAAGTTCGGGGAAAGGCCTACTATTTAGAAGTGAAGGTACAATGTTTATAGAAGTTTACACTAATGCAAATTATGCAGGATAAGTCATAGATAGAAGATCTACCTCTGGGTATTGTATGTTTCTGAAGGGAAATTTGGTGACTTGGAGGGGTAAGAAGCAGAATGTAGTTGCTCCGTCTAGTGCAGAGGCTGAATTTAGAGCTATAGCACAAGGCATATGTGAAGGACAATGGATGAAGATCATTCTTGATGACCTCAAAGTTAAATATGAGATTCCTATGAAGTTATTTTGTGACAACAAAGTAGCTATTAGCATTGCACACAATCCAGTTCAACATGACAGGACCAAACACATAGAGATTGATAGGCATTTCACCAAAGAGAAGTTGGACAATGGCCTTATAATTACAACTCATGTTCCTACAAGACTCTAAGTTAGAAATGATTGATATTCATTTACCAACTTGAGGGAGAATGTTGTAAATAACAGAGATATTTTAGGGGTTTTTTTATTCTCTTTCTTTGTACCCTTAATTTCATAGTTTCCTTATTTTCATTTTTATGACAGTTGTTTTTCTTATAAGAAGAACATTATACAATGTAATTTGTGTAATACAAATTAATAAAATCTGTATATGTCCCTTTTCAACTATATATATCTGTGTGTGTGTGTGTAATTTGTGTAATACAAATTAATATATATATATATATATATATATAAGAGAGAGAGAGAGAGAAAGAGAGGAAAGGGTTCAAATTACACTAGTATAACTTTGAAAGTTTTACACCCATTCTCATTCATTGATATTATTATCATCTAATAGCCTAATAAAATCACTTTAATAAAGACTTAAATATATTTTTGGTCATTTATCTTTTTATTAAAATTTGTTTTGGTTCTTTATCTTTTAAAAGATTCATTTTGATCCTTTAACTCTCAAATTTGAGTCAATGTTATCCTTTTGTTAACAGTGGTCGTTTTCGATATTGGGACACAATTTTGAATCATTCTTTGATCGATTCAACACCTGAAACTTGTTCCATTAGATTTACCTACATGAAACTATAAAACCCAACTAATGTTTGAACTAAAAAGGGGCCACAAACATGGTAAAAAACTCGTGAAAAGTGAGTCTCGTAAGCAACTTGAAAACTGAAAAATCTAATACCAAATTCTGTTTCAGTTGCTCGTGGGACTCACTTTTCATGCATTTTTCACCATGTTTATGGCCCTTTTTAGTTTGAACATTAATTAGATTTTATAGTTTTCATGTAGGTGAATCTAATGGAACAAGTTTCAGGTCTTGAATCAATCAAAAAAGAGTTTAAAATTGTATCCCAAAATCGAAAATAATCACTATTAACGAAAAGACAAGATTGACTTAAATTTAAGAATTAAAAACCAAAATGAATCTTTTAAAAAATAAAAAGCCAAAACAAATTTTAATAAAAAGATAAAAGACTAAAGGTATATTGAAGCCTTTAATAAATCATGTGCCACTTATTGTACGATTCCCACCTCCCATATTCACCCACCACCCCGCCTTCTAATTACCTTCTGGTAATGCCTCTGATCCCCGACGCAACTCCCTTCATCTTCTGTTAAGTTTCTAATTTCGATAGTACGGACGTTTGGCAAATCTGGAAATCATTTTAATTGCAGCGCATCCTTAATGGATGATAAAGCGCTGCACGAGTAATGTTAATACATCTTGATAAAAGCATTGGTGATACCCCTTGATAAAAGCATGAGAATAAGGGCCATGTGATGGCAAGCATTAAAAGGCAAAATAAAAATTAAATGGAAAGCATCGGTAATACCCTTGATAAAAGCACTGCAGCACTTGTATTAGAAGACAAGCACGAGCAATTTTTATCAGGCTGCGGGAGGGAACAGTAGTGGGAGAACAAGGTGGGAAACGGAAAATAGGAGTCACGTGACTTACTAAAGTAATTTTATTACGACAGTTAGATGGTAATAAAATCAATGAATAAGAATGAGTGTAATATTTTTAAAATTATATTGGTATAATTTGATTTCTTTATATATATATATATAAGGATTTGCTACCTACACATCTTAAGTGAGCTCTTCTCTTTCAATTATTTTTTTTTCATCCACAACTCGAATTCAATACCTTATTTAAGGGATCTGAGTCTAATTTTACTCGAACCAATGTAATGTTGGTCAGCACATATATTTTTAAATGCACATGTATTAAATTTTGTTCTGAATTTTTTAGTACCATCTCTATACAACATACAAACAAATTTTAGTTAGCAATTAACGACGTTTGTTTATTTTCCTAATAATTAAAATGTCTTCGTTCATACTTAAAAAGAAAAAAATATTTGAGTTGCTTTCTTCTGTGTACTAGCCTATTTTTCCAAAAAACAATAAAAAAAATGAAAAAATCATGTGCACCTTACACCTAATTTAGTAATGAAGAAAAGGTTTAAATATTTTTTCGTCCTTATAAATGGACTCATTTTTGTTTTTAGTTATTTTAATTTTTTTATGATCCTTTTAAGTTTACACTTTCCATTTTTGGTCCTTCTTGCTAATTTTTTTTCTTTCAAAAAACACTGATGTGACTTTATCTGGTATTGCACGAATTAATTCTTATGGAGCCATTTAAGCGTTTTTATAATAAAAGAACAGAAAATGAAAAATTTAAATATACAAAAATATATAAGAACTAAAAAAGACTAATATATTTAAAGAAGAAAAACATTTAAACCAGAAAAAGAAGGCATTAATCTAACTTAAATGAAGGAGTAAACAATCATTTTGGTCCCTGACTTTGCAGAGCGCTATCACATTAGTCCCTAAATCAAAGAAAATTCAAAAAAAAGTCCCGAAACTGGATTTCGTCTGTCACATTAGTCCAACTATTACTTTTCCTTTGTTAAAGTTAATGTTCGTGCCTATGTGGCACATTATCTGCACACATAGCGATTGATGTGTACATGTGGATGACATGTAGCGGTCCACTCAACTAAAATGAAAGTTGACTTTTTTCTTTTTTACCCCTTTGTGAGCACATGTGACGTCACAACATTATCATATTCAAGTTAGTCTGTGAACTTAATCACTTACTATTATTTTATTCTCTGAAAGTACTTTCGAATTGTCAATTAAGTCCCACATTACATATAAATTATTTATTTATTATGAATTTTAATTATATTCAAATAAATATTTATCTGGGCTAAAATACTAGATATACTAATCCTCAAATTAAGGTTAGTACAAATATATAATAATTTTCTTTGTTAATGATTGCCAATTTTTTACTTTATTTTGTAACGTACTTGCTCTTTACAAAAATGTGTGGACCTTTTTTGAAAGGAAAAAGAAATATATATATATATATATATATATATATATATATATATATATATATATATCATTCAAGAAAAATTAAATTTATTCAAAAACACTTTCATATTTTCATCATTTTTAGTGGGTTGTACTTGAGTTATTTTAATGTTTTTCTATAATTTCTATTCCAACCTAAATTTTCCTCCACACTTTCATCTATTAGCCTAATGTGAAGTATAATGATGCAAAAATTTAATAGTTAATATTAATATTGATTTCTCTCATTCTTACATACACATAAAAGATACCTAAAAGCAAAAAAAAATTGGAGAAAGAAAACCTTTATGCCTTCTTGTTATTTTCTGTGTCTTCAATGGGAGAAGAATCTTTCACAACAATTAGAGTAGTTAGTTGGTCTTATGTCATATCTTGTGTCGTAACATAAAAAATTTATAACTTCAAACTAAATCACAACAAGCTTGATGGTTCATGCTTGATTATGTTTGATCAATCTCTGTCACACATATACATGGTTCTTGTTCGATTATGTTTTCTTTACATACAATATTTGATCCTGTGAGCTTTATATATAAAAGAGATATCATGTGAGCATGTAATAACATAAGGAGAATTATATAAAATTAAAATTAAATTTAAGTAAAATAATATTAATCATTCATTTATTAATAATTATACAATAAATATTAATTATATTTAACTCTCATCCTCACAATGCTTTAGGCCCCTCTTTTATATTAAATTAAGTGTAACAGTTTAAAATTATAGAAAACTATCTTGATTTGTATAACATGGTGGACCTCTTGTCATTATTAAAATGAAAGTGTCATATATACATACATATATATGTATATATATATGGTTCTTTTTTCTTTTCAAAATAGGTCCACATGTTTTTGTAAAGAGCAAGTGTCACATTACAAAATAAAGTGAAAAATTGGCAATCATTAACAAAAGAAAATTATTATATTACTGTACTCACCTTAATTTGAAGATTGGTACATCTAGTATTTTTAGCCAAAAAAAATATTTATTTGTATATAATTAAAATTCATAATAAACAAATAATTTACATGCAACGTGGGACTTAATTGACTATTCGAAAGTACTTTCAAGGATTAACACGGCAATAAATGGTTAAGTTCAAGGACTAAGTTAAATATTGATAATGTTGTGACGTCACATGTGCTAACAAAAGAAAAAAAAAGTCAACTTTCATTTTAGTCCAGCTGACTGGACCGCCACATGTCATCCATGTGTACATGTCAATCGCCATGTGTGCAGACAACGTGCCACGTAGGCACAGACATTAACTTTAACGGAGGAAAAATAACGGTTGGACTAACGTGACAAATGGAATCTAGGTTGAAGGATTTTTTTTCAAATTTTTTTCAATTCAAGAACTAATGTGACAACGATTTGCAAATTCAGGAATCATAGTGCTGTTACTCTTAAATAAACCCATTGGAGTTATTGTCATGATTATTATGGCCCGACAGTACTAAGGTGGTAGTTCCACGGCTTATCAATATGGGTGGCATATAAAACAAGCTCCTTCTGAGCTGGTCATTAACAACAAGCGGAAATAAATGTTAAAGTAAAAAGGATAAATTGAGTAGCATTAATTAAGATTTAAAATATATTTAATTACTCATTTGATTCCTATAATTGCAAAAAAATTTCTTTTTAGTCCCTATATTTAAAAATAATTCTTTTTAATCTCTACACATATTATTTTAATCTCTTTTAGTCCTAACGACAAAGACTAAAAGGGATTAAAAATTATATGTATAGGGACCTAAAAAGAATATTTTTAAGTATAGAGACTAAAAGAAAAAGTTTTTTTTTAATTATAGAGATCAAATAAATAATTGAACCTTTAACATATTATATTGGAATATTTGTGTTAAAATAACTATAAAAATGTTTAGGATCTTGCAAAACAGTACATATTACTTAAGGAATTAATAATAAAAATTATTAAAAATCATTTTCAAAACATATTAGAAATTACCATAAGATGTTCTGGACACCAAATTTTTTTTACGAGCCTCGTAGGCTTACAGCTAGGTGACAACTCACATTAATGCACAAAATCTTTATGACTATCGGCTATATTTTATAAAAGACTAGCACGGGTCACATTAATTATTATTTATACATGTATTAAAATAACATTTAAATATAATAATAAGTTATTAAATATCAAATTTATTTTTATAGTTCTTGATTATTATGTGTTCAAAAGTTGATATGAATACATGTGTATATAGAGATCAAGTGATGTTTATTTTTAGTTTGCAAATATGAATACATGTCTACATAGAGATTGAGTGTTGTTTATTTTTAGTTTGCAAATGTAACAACTATAAATTGAATCATACAATAACTTTCGTGGGAAAAAAATAATCATGTTTATGTGACCAAATCAAAATTATTGAAATACACATAAATTCGATTCAATGCACTATCTTTTAAAATTTCACGAGTCATCTAATAATAATAGTTGAAAAACTATGATATGAATAATTAAAATAGGAAATATATAAAATCAAATAAAATTTTTGATTCAATAGACATATTTATAATAAAACAATATGTTATTTCAAGCAATCTAGCATGTGTAAACAGGTTAATCATGCATGAATAGTGGTTAGAGGTGAGTTCAATGTTATAAACATTTTTAATCACATTAAAGTAACTTTTATCCTATTCTCATCTAATTAGTCATTTTAAGTTAAGATGTTAATAATTATTTACGAATAATATATAATTGCAAATACTTTTTTGAAAAAAATAATATTACTGTATAGTCACCATAAAGGTAATAATTAATGCTTAGGGTGTTGAAAGAAATTTCCAAAAAACCTCTTGAATAAATAAAAGTTCAAAAGTGAATTATTTTTAATAGAAAAAATATGAAATATTACTAGTTTGATTTTGAATTTGTACTTGTAAAAAGGAAACAATATATTATATCTTTAAATTATATTTTAAAATTAATTATTTGAATATAATTGATAGATTTTTTTAATACTTCATGTATTAAAGTTGTCTCATTCTACATATATTTATAAGCAATTTTAAATCTCTAATGCCCTTTAAGTCCATTAAGTAGGATAAAGTTTCCTACCGGTTCCAAGCAATACAATCACATAAGAGATAAAATTTTGAGCGAGACTTACAACTAAGGATATAACTACATGTGTTAAGTTAGGACATTAATTACTTTAATATAGAGTAACTAGAATATTGAAATTTAATTTAGAGATATAAATAAAATAAAACAAATTGAAAGAGATAAGTGATTAAGAACATCCAGTATAAAAATAAGGAAGGTAATTTGAGATAGTAGAGTGAGGAAATTTTGTGCTAGTTGTAAGAATAGTATGTCAAATGTACATATAAAAGAGAAAAAAGCAAGAATAGTGAATGTGTAATTGAGAGAAGTAGGGAGAGTGAGACTTCCACTCTCCAATTGTGTTTTATAATTTATAATATAAGAGTAAACTATAATTTTAAAAATAAAAAAGTAGAAATAACTTAAAGTTGTTTTTTGTTTTTTCATTTTAAGCCTAACAAATGATAATATTCCCATAATAAATAAAATATTTTTTAATCTTATGTATAATTTTTATTTTTCAAAATCATAATTTTTCAAAATATTTTTAGTCCTATATAACGTATAACTTTTTTATTTTTTGTATTTTGATGTATAATATTCAAAAAAATTAATTTTTCAAAATTTTGTAAAAAAACTAAAATTCTTTTCATTTTATTTTAAAAACTATGCAAAAAGTAAGTTTTGAAAATAAAAAATAAAACGTTTCAAGGAAAATGAAAAAAAAAAAAACAGAGGAGATAACGCACAATTTTTTTATAATTGGCCAAAAAATATTTTATATTTTCTTTTATTTTTAGGCTTTGTACATGAAAGTAGAAAAAATAGGAGAACGAAGTACATGAAAGTAGCAAAGCGTGAAAGCGAGAATAGCGTGGAAAGATCGGAAGAGCAAAGCACAAGTGCGTAAGAGTGTGTGGGAAGATGCACGGAATGCAAAGCAGCCAAAAAAGTTAGAAAGCCTAGAATTTTTTGAGCGGGAAAAAAAGATTTGAGAGGTTGCTACGTGTCTCATATGAGACATGATTTTAATATATAGTAAATAGTTACCCACCTAACTTATCGGATCGACAGATATAAATAAGTTTATAAACTTGTCTTTCTAACACTCTAATCTTTCATAGATTTAAATCCTCCCGCATTAAAAAGGTGATAATATCACATTATAAAAAAATAAAAATTAGTTAGCTACATTATATAAAAGATTGGAACTTATTTTTAGCATCCCCAATCGTCAATTAAAGGCTAGATTTGAGTGCTACTATTTAGTACACACCATTCATTGTGACCCTTAGAAGCAAAATCCCACTTTGCCATAAGCACCTAGCATAGTATTTAGGATTCATCATTCATGATTATTTTCCTACGATAACAAGTTCAAAATATGTTTCAACAACAAATATTTCAGGACATATACTAAATTAAAACCATTGAGAAAATTGTTGAAGCCTACCTGAACAGAGGCTAACAGGGGAGTGGTCACTCCACAAATAGAAGGGAGCTTGAGAGCTTTGTTCAAATCAATCTTGATGCCCATAGAGTCATGTGTGCTTAGAAACATACACAAGCAAATGAGGTTGTTACCAACTATCCCTGCAAACTCAGGGCAGCACTTTTTGTCAGGTTTTGTCAACTTACTCCCATCTTCCACAAAACTTAGGCAATCTGACATTTTTAATAGTGCCGTCAAGCAGCCACTGCTTTCCGGGGATGTGGCCACGGTGGTTTCCGGTGCCGGAGTTGGGGTTGAGGCAGATGTGGCATAACTTGCTAGTGCAAGGATTAGAGTGGTAATAGCTACCGCTCTGTAGTTGGTAGCAGTAGGGGTGGTTGCGGCCATTTTGGTTGTTGTGATGTATTCTATTTTGGTGATTTGAAGTATGTGTTTTAAATTTGTTTCCAAGCCAAAGGATGGAGATGCCTTGAATTTTATCATAGGAAATAATATTAACGGACCAAAAAAATGAAGAGGAGACTGTGTGTGTACACAACATCAAGTCTTAGCGCCGTAATTAACTCCAACGACCCATGATGAATCATGAATCATGATTGTCACAAAAAATATGTCTTGTTCATACTGACATTTTGAACATGGATTCTTTGCGGTTACTGTAGTTTATGCAGTTTTGAACTTAATATAAGCTAAAATATACGTTGTCCATGAGTGACATGTCTTATTTTCACCCTGACTGGTAGTCCTGTTTCCTATTACTTCTTCGAGATATAGTTATGGGATTTATTGATTTTTGTAACATTTTGAATTTTTTTATGTCATATAGTATTGTAAAAAAGGGTGTTATTTTGTGCATATGGTTTATTAATAATGTGTAATAAAAAATTAAATATGACAATCAAAATGAAAATAATTAATGATGATTCATATTACTAATAAAAATATTTCTAACACAAATTTACCCAATAACTCTTTGAGGTTTAAGTGCAAATTACTTGTGTTGACCTTCAGAGAAAAGCTAGAGTGATGTCCTTTATTTCCAACTGCAAAGAAAATTCTGGTTACCTTTTAATTTGATCATTGACACGTGAAGACGTAGACATTGGGTCTATTCGAATTTCGAAGTCTGATATGCTGTGTTGGTAAGAAGAAAAAAATAGGGTGAATAAAATAGGTGAATAAAATAGAGCGAATGAAAATAAATGAAAAAAAAAATAGAAAAAGAGTATTTGATTTAAGAGAAATAAAAAAAGAAATAAGAAAGAGAAAAATAAGAAAAAGAGTAAAAAATTATATAATAATTAATTATTTTCCTATACCATTGATTGTGTTAGCATTTTCAATCGATTGCTTTATATTTTCAATCGATTTTGTTTGTTGAAACATAATAGCCAAAGCAGACAATCGGTTTTAGGTGATAGATAATCGGTTATCACTAATGGCTAAATAATTTTCATGCCATTTCTCATCACTTTAGCACAAATATTTTGATGTGGAACCAACCAACTTTTTGTTTCTCCTCTCATTATTTCATCTCAACCAAACAATTCCAATTTTTAATATTTCCTCTATTTTCATCCTCTCGTCTCAATTTCTCACCTAATTCACCTTTACCAAACAAACCATTAGCGAGGAACTATTTAATACTTGTAGGGAAACTTACTATTAAGAGCCCCACATTGAGTAAAAAAAAAAACTCAATGTGGTATTTAAGCCATGACACTCTCCCACCTAATAAACTAGTCATTTGGATACCCTTGTGCTTAAGCTCTAACAATTGGTTCTTTCATTCAAAGTTGGGCTATGAAAAGGCTACCTACAGGCTAGATTAAAGTGCAATGTACCAAATATTGATAAGTGAGTGAAGTCGTCAAAATGAAAAGGGCTACCATTAGGTCAATGTCAATAGAATGAAAAAGGCTAAAACTTAACACTTTTTTTTTGGTACATAACACTTAACACTTATTTATCGTTTCATTTGGCCTTTTTTTCCCTTTTTTTTTTAAAGAAAAGGTTCGAACAAATATATTTTAGATTTAATTCCACCTGTTGTTTCTAAATTATTATAAGTGTGTAATTTTGGTTTTTTCATTTTTAATTAATTGTACTAATTGAGTCTCTAAATTTTTTCCATGTGCAAATTGGGTCCCTCTGTGAGTGTGTCATCAATTTTTTTATAGATATTCCTGATGTGGCTTGTTAGAGATCATGTGGCAATGATATGCTGACATGGCATTGACATATTGATGTGTCAACTAACGTGACAAATGACATGAGCGAATGATGTGGTAGATGAATTAGTCTTCTAATGTAGATGTTGGTGTGGTACTGACATAATGATGTGGCACGGAGGACAAAAATTACATAATTGCGATACTTTAGGAGCCAAAATTTCACACTTAATTTTGTCTTATTTGTTTATTCGTTTTATTTGCTTTATCTTTTTTTGCATTCTTTTTTTAAAATATTCTAACAATTAAAGTAATGTAAATAAATAAAATATATAAAAAAGGGAAGAAAAGCAAAAAACAAAAACAAAAACAAAATGAAAAAAAGCTTTGAAAAAACAAAATAAAAACAAAGAGAAAAAGAAAAGGACAGAAACACAGCATATTGTCATGACATATTCTCATGATGGAAGAAGACCAAATTGATTTCTAGATGTCTTATTCTTTTTCTTCTTCTTGTCCAAGCATAAAGCTACTTGCCACCCTTCTTGCAAAAGGAATTTTTCTCTATGTATAATTAAGCTCTTGAATTCAAACTCCTTTTTTAGGACCAATTTTCCAAAAGAAAGGTTTTTAAAACTTTTTCTTTTCTTATTTCTATTAGAATATTGAGAAGAAAACAACCTATTTTATTCATTCACTGAAGTTCCTTTTATACAAGCTATTAGGAGCAAGTAAAGGTGTTCAATGCATTAATAACATAAAACAAAAACAAAACCTAATTGTAACAACCATTAACAAACAAACTAAGGCAGAGATTAAAATCAATAAGATTTTATATTTATGGAAAGTCAAATTTTGTGCAATATTTATTGCAGACTAATTGTCACAATACAAATGAACTGAGCTAGAAATCAAGTGTTGGATGTCCTGCAACAGATGTAACAACCATTAGATCTCACAAGTAGTCATGGCTATATAGGGCCTTATATTCAGCTTCAAATGATGATTGGGATATGATACGTTGCTTCTTTGACTTCCATGAGATAAAATATGACCTAAGAAATATACAAAAACCAATGATAGATTTGCGGCTTTTAAGGCAAGAAGACCAATTGCCTTGAGCTTCAAATCAAACTTCGAGGGGTTGGTTAGGTAAATTAGTCTTCCCAAGAGTCTTTGATACATGGTAAGATCAACAATAGATTCCTTAGAATTAGAAGTAAGCTTTAAACTAGAAAACATTAGGGTGGAGCTGGTTTACAAGCAAAGAGACTAGCATCCTTAAGTAGTTCAAAGGCATATTTTCTTTGGGACAAAATGATGCCTTTATGGGTGATCCACAACAGTACACAGGGTCAAACAATAGAAAAAACTATAATACAAGACAAACAACCTTGTTTGTCTCATAAGGATCTTTAATTGTTATCAACCAATTAGTAACACTAGAGGAAAAAAAAAAAGGTGTGTTTAAGTTTTTAAGAGTGAAAATAGATTGCAACTAAGAAAGAATTCATTTCACTAAAATGATCAATACACTAGTTAAGTTTTCTAATTAGATCTATTATTGATTTCTAAGAATTTAATTATAATTCTACATTCAATTCTTGTTTGATCCCAAAATTAATCAATTAAGCATCAATCAATTTCAAGAGAATTCCTATTGAATTAAGCATCCATGATTTAATTAATTTGGATTAGACAATCAAATGCCCTTTAAGTCACCAAACCAGTTTTTAATATGATTCTTGATCAAACTAATGATTAAGCATCATAGACCCTATTAATCCAATTAGAATATGCAAATCAAGGGCTCAACATATTCATCAAGAATGAAAATTCAGATTTGAATGATAAACCACTAACCTGAAAAGAATCCACAATTAAGATTCAAGAAGAAAGAAAAAAGATTAATAAGGAAAGAAAGAAAACCAAGAATTGAAAAATAATTTAAAACCAAACCTTAAGTTCCATAAAAGAAACCTTAAACTAGAGAACTAATCCATAGCGTTTATCCTTCCATGGAGGCTTTAAACGAAATCACAAGAAAGGGCAAGAAAATGGGAATAAGTTAATCGAAAAAGATGAAAACTCATGCAAGAACAAAGTTGTAACTTAAAACTCTCTAAAGATAGTCCTAGGAGAGATGTTTATATAAAGTATTCATAGGGTTAACTAAAGCCTAAACCTGAAATATTGACCCTCTAGATTTTAATTAGCCTAATTACAATTTAATCCCACAAAAGCTAGCTGAGTTGTAAAGTAAGATTCGTCTACCACTGTCCATGGATAATTAGACCCTTGAAATGACTGATTTGGCTATTGGTGTCTTCATGAAAGTTGAAGATAAATCCCTTAAAACTTTGGCAGTGGTCTCATATCATTTAGATTTCTACATATCAAGCTAAACTCAAAATATAAAACCTATGTCAGGATGTCAAGACAGAACATCAATTCCAACTTTAAGCCCAAATTCATCCATAATCCACATTGAATTTGCTAATGATCTCTTCACGAGATATGTATATCTTTCTTTAATATTTCTATAAAGACCAATATCACCCTAATCACATTATCAAAGCCTATATTATGACCTAAATAAGGAGGAAAGGTTAAAATGCATTAAACTGAATGAAAAGACACTAATCCCGCCCCTTAGCTGTACACATAGCACAATTTTGTCGTCAAGCATTTTCATTCAATATGTTGACGCATGTATAAAATCCACTAGGCTTCAACATGAATTAATGAAAAGTGCAAAATCATTATGTTGAGTGATCCATTTTACAAAATAGCTTGGAAGATCTACTCAAATTGCGAATAAATTTACTTCAACTAGTGGGAGATTTTGATACTAATATGGTTGGAGAAGAAAGAATAGGTTTTGGGGGAATTTCCAAGGAATTCATGTTGCCTTCTAGCATATCGATTATTCTACTCATAGTAAGTTTATCCTTTTGAAACGTTTGAACAGTCCATAAACCCACTATAATCATTCTCTTTACTATCTCATTTTCTTCTGTGGCTATCACCCCATCAGCTCTCAAATCTTTGCCTTACTCTGGCCCATTGTATACCTAATGAGGAAAGTATATGTCACTTATGTGACCAGCTTTTGCGTTAATATTGTTCCTCCCTCCCACTATTTCTAACAGCATTATTCCATAGTTGTAAACATCAATTTGTGTGTAATTCCACCAAAATTTCTATTCCATACTTTTGGAGCTACACACCCTATTACTCCTCAAGCATCAGACATGGAAATAATGCTTTTTTTCTTGTGACAAAGCTTTGCAAGTCTAAAATCTAATATCTTGGGGCAAAAATTCTCATCCAAAAGAATGTTATGTGGCTTTATGTCAAAATGTAAAATTTGAGTGTTGCATTCCCTATGTAAGTACTTTAGTCCTCTAGCTATTCCTACAGCAATTTGTCACAATTTATCCCAACTCAACAATTGAGTGGTTTCGAGTTCTCTATTGTAAATAAACTTGTCAAGGGGACCATTAAGCATAAATTCATAGATGAGAGCTTTCTTGCAATCTTCCAAACAAAATCCAAGAAGTGTGACAACGTTAACATGAGAAGTTTTACTTATGATAGCAACCTCATTAATAAAGTCTTCACCATTTCCTTTAGATGCATTCAATATTTTTATAGCTACAGGGTAACCACTAAGTATCTCTCCTATGTATAGAGGACTAAAACCACCTACACCCCAATTTAACTTTGAAGGAGTTGGTCAACATTTTACCTGTCCTGTTGATGACATGCATTTACTACAGCAAATTATGATGTACATCATGAATACTCCCATTACTTACTTGCAACACCTGTTAATAGATACATTGGGAGAGATAGTAGGGGTGTTCACAAATTGGATTGGATCGGTTTTGAAGAGAAAAATCATCTGATCCAATCACTTCGGTTTTGTTAATTCATCACCCAATCGGTTTGGTTTAAAATTTAAATTCAATCCGATTCAATCCAATTTAAAACGGTTTGGATTGGATTGATTTTTGGTTTTAATCGTACTATTATTTTTTAAAAAAAGTATTAAATAAATATTATTTAATATATAATAAATATATTAAAAAATAATTTAAAATATCAAATACTTTATTAATGAGTCATTATATAACTAATACTAGTATAACTCTTCAAATATATATTATTAAAAATAAATTTACACAACTTGATGATTATATTTATGTATTTTTACTTAAATAGTTACTAAAAAACTATCTTTAAATAAACAAGTATAATTAATGTAATAATTTTACAAATATATAAGAAATAAAAACATAAACATGAGTGATATTAGAAAATTACAAGTGAAAATATATATGCATGTATAAACTCGATTTGGATTGGATTATATCGGTTTTCAAAATCAAATCCGAAATCCAATCCAATAAAAGATTTTGATTTTTTCGATTTTCAATTTATTCGGTTTTCAGTTTTTTGGATTGGTTCAGTTTATGAACACCCCTAAGAAATAAGAAATAGGGGTTAAGAACAAGTGATTCCTTTTATTTCTAGAAGTTAATATTTATTAGTTTAGAATGAGCACGAGAAACAAAACCCAAATAAATAAGAATAACAACACGGTAGTTAATTACCAATATTATTGATATGTTAAGAATAAGAACACGGTAGTTAATTATGTGTTTGTCGATTTTAAAGGCCTTTTTTTTTTTCAACGCTTACGAGGTTGTTTCCAAACAAATTTTCTCGAAGGAATGCAAAATGTAAGTCTTGATTCATCATCAAAAGTAAAATTAAGATAGTATGTTTGATAAATTTTTTTTCAGAAAATTGAAAATAGATTTTTATTTTCAAAAGCTTTCTTCTTCTTCTTATTATTATTTTTGCTTTTGTGAACACAAAATAAAATACTTAATCCAATCATGTACATTTTAAAGATTCATTGCGGATAAATAAAAGATTTGTCATATATGTATGCATGAAACATGGTGAAAAAGGAATATGAAATGAAATTTGATCTATTACCTAGGATGATTTTCCTTGAAAAATTAAATTTACCTCCAACAATAAGCAGTGACAACAAAGAGGAGTCGTCAAATAGAATATTATACTGGACGTAATCGCATACATATACATTGAAAGGGGAATGATTAATATGACATGATCACATTTATTTATTTCAGTTGGCATATATTTTTCCGCTCTAATTCAGTGGTGAAGTCCTACAGGATTTGTTAGCATTCTTTTAAAATAGATTTAATTTATAATATATTTGAAACATTAAAACCTAAGTACCGATTCAATGTGTAAAATATTGGGTGAATCTCACTCTTTGAATTTAGGAATCTCATCAAATGAGAGTAAGAATATATAACAATAAAAACAAATAAGTTCTATTTTTAACAACCTCCAAACATGAAATTTGATAGCTGAACCAAATCAAATCAATTAAAAGAAATCAAATAATTCCCAATTTTAGTTTAGACATCCATGAAATGAAAGTAAAATAAGGAAAAATGTAAAAAGGGGTGGATCATTCTAAAGGAAAGGAAAGAAAATTTTCAGGACCAATAATGTGACTTAAAAAAAAAAAAAAAACAGAACCAATTATGTGACTACAAAATATAGCGTTTGTCACTGGCAAGTGTTAGAGAAGAAAGGAAAGGAAATTTTCAGGAAACGTTATTAAAAGTCAAAGCTCGTACATTTTTGTTTTTTAGCCAGCTGTTACCTGTATGAATTGTGACATATAGGGACAAGAGAAAATCTGAGAACGGAAAAACCAAAGAATGAATAACTGGATAGAAAATTCAGGGAATCTAATAATTTGCTTGCTGACACGGTTAAAGCTAGACAATTGGTCTAATGGCCGGAAGCGAAGCTGTAAAGAAGGAACGCAAGACTTGGCAAAATGTGCAGCGACGACTCTAGTTTTTCTCAGAGTCGGCTTAACTCGCTAACTGTCACGGAAACCTCCCAGAGATTATTGAGTAAATTTTAAAAATATGAATTATTAATAATTATTTTCATTATAATTACCATATTCAATTTTTTTATTAATTCATATATATGAAACGATACGGATATGCTTGGTAGGAAATAAAAAAAATAACTGAGAAACAGGATGTATGAAACTAAGAAAAGTAAATAAAAATATGTAAAAAAAAAAAAAAATGTTTGATTTAGGAGAAATAAAATAGAAATAAGAAAAATAAATAAGTAAATAAAAATAAGTGAAAAATAAAGTAAAAATAACTAGTAGACTCCACATTTTTTTTTATTTCTCTTTTTTTCCATTTCTCTTCCATCAAACACATTTACCTTTTTATTTCTCTTTTTTTTTCTCTCCAACTTATTTCTCCTTCACCAATCAAAAGGTACATGTTTTGTTTTTGTATAAACACTAGACATGTATTTTGTATTGGAAACATTCTTGTTTGAATCAAAAATATTTAGAGTAAATAACTAATTTAGTCCATGAAATTGTAATAGTCAATTCCTAAAATTAATAAAACGGTAAAATTGTTCTTGAAATTTTATCAATTAATTTAGTCTCTAAAATTATAATAGACTGTCAAATTGGTCTTTGAAATTAATAAAATAGAAAAATGGTACCTAAAATTTTAATAGTTAGTGAAATTAGTTCCTAAAATTAAAAAGACTAATTTCACTTTTTGTCTCCTAACTTTCAAAATTTTGTGAATTATGCCCTTAAAGTTTTTTTTTTGGCACATTTTGATCCTAAATTTACATGATTTTGCAAATTTCATCCTAGTGTTAATTGATCATTCATGCTATGGCAGTTGACTAAACTGTCACTAATGTGGCAAGGCAATATATCACTTAAAATGTTGCAAGTATAATTTGAATCTTGACCCACCCTTTCTCAATTGTCACCAAAACTACTAAGTCATTTAACTTGTTTAGTTTATACATAAAAAATATATCATATATATTATTGTTATATTTGTTAATTGCACTTTTGATCCCCTAAGAATGTGTTTATATTTGTATAAGAAAGTATAAAAAGTTTAGATGATAAATTTATTTATTAAATATTTTTATTTTTATTTCAATTATACAAATTTATTTATTTAGTTATATGAAATTATTTATTATCTATAAATTATTTGTACATCATCCACCCTTTTATTTATAGGGTAGTTATTCAAAAATAAAAATATTTAATAAAAAAATTATCACCTTAAGTTTTAATATTTTTTTACACAATAAATTTAAACATGCACTTGGAGAACCAAAAGTGTAATTAACAAATGCAAAAATGTTATATATAATATTTTTTTAATATATAAGTTAAATAAGCCAAATGACTTAGTAGCTTTATGGTGGAAGTGAAGGAAGGGGTCAAGGATTCAAATCTCATCTTCAATACTTTTACCATTTTTTCAAAGGCTTAATTGTGCTTAAGGGAAAAAATGTGCAAATTTTTTAATGTTAGGACAAAAATTGTAAAATTATATACCTTTAGGGTTATAATGCAAAAAAAAACTTGAGAGGTAAAATTAGCAAAATTGTAAAAGTAAAGAGGCAAAATGTCTACTTAAGTTTAGGGACCAATTGGACCAATCATTACAATTTTAGGGATTAAATTGATTGATAATTTATAGTTTCAGAGACCATTATGTCATTTTACTTATTTTAGGGACTAATTTAATCGTCTATTATAATTTTAGGGATTAAATTGACCGACAATGTACAATTACAGGGACCATTTTAATATTTTATTAATGTTAAAGACTAACTTGATAGACTATTATAATTTCAGAAACTAAATTGTTGATTCACTCAAAATATTTATAATATAATAAAACTACTCTTTTTAGGAAAATATTTTCATACAATACATGGTCTTAAACCCGAAACTTTATTGAAGTGTACTACCTAAACAAACTATCTACTGGTACAAAGCAATACATTTTATTTTTGTCTAAACAGAATATTGTGCGAGTCCAAAATAATAGAGCTACCCCGTTCGTTTACTTAAGAAGAGCTAGACATGTACTATCTAAACTAAGTATCTATATGCAGGAAGCAACACAAAAATATAGGAGAAATGATACTTGTACGAAAAATTGCATAATAAATTTTATAACGAATAGAGAGAAAGAGAGAAAAGTTTAAAATATAATAAATAATGTAGTAGAGAAAGATAGATACAAAAACTGAAGTTGTATAAATTGTTATAAAAATTGTTGTATGTATATCACATCTCACAATATAATGTAATAGTATTAAAAATTGATCGTATTCTATACCTAAGAAGTTAGTCAAGCATTCTAGCGTTCATTTTCAGTTTGCTTTATAGGATTTGCCGGGAAAAATCGGGAGAGGACTACTTGGTGGGAATTAGGAAGCTAGAATCAAGAACTTCAGACACTTACTGCATTTTTGGTATATAAAAAATTACAAATACTAATAAGTTAAATAAAGTGAAATAAATATTAAGTGATGGTTGGTTAGTTCATGGATCATGGTGGACGAGGGAAATTTTAGGAGGTGCCTAACAAGAAATTTTTAGGTAGTTTGGGACCATTACATATTTATGGTCTTGATTAACTTCTACGTGATATGTACTTAAGTGTTTTAATTTATGAGAAAAAATTAATAATATTCAAATATGTGTCATATGGCAATTGGTAGGAACCATAGTAATCTTGGATCACTTAATAATTTCTCCTAGCAACGGATTTGTCTAATTATGTTCGTTCTCAAATTGTAATTTCTCTATCCATTTGAAATTGGCTTTTAGCTTTAAAAAAATTCATCTTATTTGATGTCTTTAGTTTTTAATGAAATATTAAAATTCATAAATAAATACTTTTGAATAGATAAATTATATTATAATTAAAATTGGTAATAAATAAATATTTTTAAACATATAAATTATATTTTAGATTTATGATAAATAGTTTATATCAGGCTATAAGGTTATTGTTAAATATTAATAATTTAAAAAAAAATTAATTTATAAATAAATGTAAAAAAGGTAAATTGAAAGAGATAAGAATTTAAGAAAAATCTCTAAAATTTTTCCTTCAGAAAACTTCTTAAAATTCTTATTGAAGAAAATGAAGGGTAAGGATGGGGAATAATATATATATATATATATATATATATATATATATATATATTGAGAAGGCCATTTTTATATAAAGTGAAAAGAATAAATCTAGATTATACAATCATATATGAGTGAATAAAATTTATTGTCACGTGACTAACTTAAAAAGTCATGTGACTTTTTCAAAAATTTCACACTACTCAATTGTTTTAATTTGACCATTAATAATAAGATCTAATAATCAACATTTATTTCTCTCACCCTCATATAAAAAAGGTTTTCTTAGTATATATAGTATGCATATCTAGTAAGAGGACTATTTTTATATAAGAATGAGAGGATTAAATATAAGTCATACAACTTTACATGGATGATCAAGATTTAATGTCATGTGATCATTTAAAAAATTATGTGATTTTAAAAAAAAAACTCATACAACTTAATTAATTATTTTAATCTTGACAATCTATGGTATCTAAATTGTGAGTACAGGTGCTGCATTTTCTCTTCTCTCTTTTAAAAAAAATGAATATAGTACATTAACAATATGGTTTTGTTAAAAATAGGTTTAAATACTTATTTGGTCCCTATAGTTACAATTTTTTTTCTTTTAGTCCCTATACTTAAAAACATTATCTTTTAACCCTTACACATCTTTTTTAATCCCTTTAGTCCTTGTCATCGGAACTAAAAAGGGATTAAAATAATATGTGTAGAAACTAAAAAGAATTAAAATTGATATGTGTAGAAACCAAAAAAGGATGTTTTTAAATATAGGGACTAAATTATTTTTTTTGTGCAATTATAGGGACCAAATGAGTAATTAAACTGTAAACACTCAATTTTATCCGAATAATTAGAAAAATAACAAAATAAGTATAGAAGGAATATATATAAAAATGATAATAAAAAATAGTAAGTAATTAAGTTTCTGATTGGGCTATTATGTTGAAAATAAGAGAAAGAGAAAAGTAGAAATTAATAAGAATAAAGTTTGGGCTAACAATTATGGCCCAATAATTGAATAAAGAAGAAATTTTACAAATAAAAGAGTTTAGGCTAGTAGCCCTTGGCCCAATTTTGTAAAAGAAAAAGAAAGAGAGAGAAACATAAAAAATGGGATAGGGAAGCTTCTAGAGCAAGTTACAGTAGCTTCTACAGCAAGTTATAGTAGTTTCTACAGCAAGTTTTATTTAAAAGGATGCTTATAAAAAAGAGGCATTAGGCTCTCACAAACACACATTCACTCTTAAACAATTCATTCTCATTCACTCATAGAGATATCTTGCTTGTTGAAATTTCTCTTTCTTGTTAGAATTTATAAAGGTATAATCTCTTTCTCTTCTCTTCTATCCTTACAGGCTCATTTTTTTTTCTTTCTTTTTGTATTGTATCCTCTGTTCTTTATTCATCTTGTTAATTATGTAGTTCTTTATTGGATCTTTGTTTTCATTATTATCTTTGTTTTCATTATTATTTGGGTAATGAAATAAAATAAAAATATCTTTTCAAATAAATAATCATAATTTAAATAATGACTACTTTAGAAGTACTTCCTATTTAGTCATTTGATAAATTTGGCACATCTGAGTTGTACAACTTGATGATGTCAGATTTAGCAGCAAAAAAATAAAAAATAAAAAATACCCCCACAAAATGTTTTTCTACAAAGAACTATGTGAGTCTGAGTTTCTCATTATACTAGAGGATACGTAAGAGCAGGGGCCCACTCCGATTGATCTCAAAAAAAATAAAATTAATTTCTTTTCAATTAAAATTCTTTTGATAAATAAAAATAACAAATTTTGTAATTAAATAAAATTTTGTTAGTGGTAAAATAAATATCTTTGAAGCTATCTAATTTTACACATTTAATTAGGAACAACCGTCCTTAAGATGGATGTCGTAGGGTGCTAGCACCTTCTCTACGTGTAATTGACTTCTGAACTCAATCTTTAATTCAAAACCATTTTCTTACTGAGTTTTTCCATACGTTTTCTCTTAATAAACTATGGTGACAACTTTTCTATATTTTAATTTCTTCCTCGTTGTCCCTTTGTGACCCTGGTTGCAACATAAACTTTAAACATATAATACATTAACAACCCAACAAATTATCTATTAACTCATTCACTTAAATAATTTAGTCTAACTCTCACTCAATTAATTAAGTTAATCCTACATCTTTCTAATTGTTTAATTTAACTATCAATTAATTGTTTACTTTATTTCAATTAATTATTTACTTTATTTCAATTAATTATTTTCACACATATAAAATTCCTATTTTTTTTATTAAACCTCATATTAATATTTAAATCTTCTAAATTTTATTTTAATCCACACACAAATTCTTAATTTATTTAAATTCCTAGTATTTTTCTAAACTAATTACTATGACTCTTTCTAATCACATTAGTTTAGCACAAATATAATTGCAATACAATTACCTAAACTAGAAATTAATAACAATAGCAAGCAAAATAGAACAATGATAATTTATTTAATTTTCACAAATAAAGGAATTTAAGTAAAAAAAAGGATGTTATAGAATGGGTGTAGATGAGGAAGGAGATCACAAAATTGCATGAGATCTCAACCCTAGGTTTATTTTAATATTTAATAAATTTAATATATAAAGTACTAAAATAATATATAAAGATGGTGGGATTGATAAATTGGGCGCTTACAAGTTTTTGAAACTGAGAGAATCCATGTTCGATGTGGACATTGATTTGATATAATACCTATTTCAAACGTTCAATCAATTATCATGTTTATTATTATTAAAATAATATATATATTTCGTGGCACGGTTGGCATTGATTTCGACTGCAATTGAGCAAGTCGTGCATAATGAGTGGAGGTGGTGAAGTGCGACATCTCCCTTGATTTTGCAGGACAAGGTAGTGATTGTGAGTCGGTCTTGGAGCGATGGAAATTGATATTGAGATTGTGAAGTACACACACACACACACAGAATACAAGTGAATGTGAACATCAATATTATATATAAAAGAAGGTGAGATCCAGAATAAATCATGCTCAAACTCAAATATAACAGACAGTGTGACTGACCTAGTGATGGTTACTTGTGAGAGGTGGAAGAATCAAAAGAGGGAGTGAGGTCTCAAAGCTTACCTTGTTGCTTTGAAAGTTTGATGCTTTTTGGTATCCCATAGAGTATACTGTGGCAACTTTGTGTTAAGTTTGGGGTTCTCCTACAATGTTCTGAAATTTTGACTTTTGCTTTGGAATGAGAAAATTTGGAGTTCATTTAAAGTTATTAAGTGGATATCCGTAGATAAGTAAAATGAGAAACTTGGGATAGTGGGTTTAAATATATAAAAATTAAGGGAGCAAATTACAAAAACTCAAGATATTTACTTGTTATTTTATCAAAATCAGAGGGTGCATTTGCACACCTTCAATTGTATGTAGGTTTGCCACTGTGTAAAGGGGTTTAGTACTTGTAAAAGGCACTCTAATGCTCAAGTCAATAACAATTTTACCAAAATGATTTTGTGTAATAAATGCACAACTGACACAATTGACGTTGGTTATATTTATAGGGGTCTAATGTGGGTTGGATTCTTGGCATGGGGCACAAGGCCTCTAAAAGGCAATATTAGCCTATTATAGAGTAGGACGCTATCAGTCTAGTCTGGACTAAGGTGCACTCTCATATACCTAAGTGTTTTACAATAAGCTTGTTCTATCACTTTACTCTAAACTGAGGTGCACTCTCATATACCTAAGTGTTTTACAACAATCTTGTTCCTAGATGTTAACGTTGACTTCAGTCAACACTTGACAAATTGGGTTTGTCCTTCCTTTAAGCCGAAATTCCTCGGTGGATTGAGTCTTGAGTCTAGTTAAAAACAACAATAATCAATACCAAAAATCATAATTGTGATTTATACGACTTGATAAAGAAATTAGGAGAGTATTGTTGGGTGGGAATTAAGGGTATATATTTTTATGGGTTCAAATTGGTCTATCTAATTTAGTTTGATTGTGAGATATCAAGTTCATTTAACTAATATATTGAAAGGCTTAGACTTTTACCATGCATCCTTCAAGAAATGAGTATCAATGAATTAGCTTTTATTAACCCTTGATTATGCTTCCTTTATTTAATAATTTAAATATAGCTCTTGTCAACGATTAAGATAGAAGGTGCATATCCATGCATCTTGACTAGGAAGGGGTATGTTAGATGCCATCAAGTATAAAGAGAGATGAAATCTAAAGTTAATTGTTAAGCAACCACAAAGAATGTTGTGACAATAATTTGCATGTGTGATACTTAATTGTTACATTGGATGTCCGAATTTAAATACACTTGGTAAAAAAAAAGACCATGTGTTTAGACACGTATTTGACTTAGAAAATCATGTTATATTGGTAAAAAACAACCTTAAAAATTACAATTGACAAGCTTTAGTCAGTCTAATTATGTCAAACATGTATTCAAACGCGTAACCAAACAAGTTTGAAGAAATGAATTAAGAAAGTAAAGGCATGTTGATTTTTTTTCAATAGAGACAAGCCAGGTCCGTCATTCACACTCTCCACGATGAAAGTAAAAGCCTCAATGAACTCATGAATAGAGGAGAAATGCAATTTATTCCATGCAATTTTTAGTATTTGCCTAGTATTTTCTTTTTTTCTTCAAGCCATAAAACCATCATTTGATAGGCTTATCCTCAACCTTTTTCATTGTTTTCAACCTCATCTTCCACTTGTCCCCTGAGTAGGAAATATTTAATCAAATTTAGCCATTTGGATCTGGCCAGCTACAACAGATTTATATGATAGAGACTTTTGCTCAACAGTCTACAGTATGCGTAACATAAAATTTACTCAACCAATTGGCGTTCGGGTGTCTGGCTTTTGCATTGAATTATTAACATTTGACACATGAAATCGACATGCTAGCTTCTCACAATGATTGAGAAGTACAAAAATAATGACTGATCCATTTTACAATAAAAATCGTAAGATTTACCCAAAATGGAATGAAGTTAATTTCATGAAATGGAAGATTCTGGAACTGATCTAGTAGGAGATGAAAACAATGGTTTTGGGGGCATTTTGAAGGAATTCATGCTGCCTTCCAACATGTCAATCACTCTACTCATTGTAGGCCTATCATTTGGAAAAGTTTGAATGCACCATAGACCTACTATGAACAATTTCTTTATTGTCTCATTTTCTTTTGGGGTCATCACGTCATCAAGTCTCAAATCATTGCCCAACTCAAGCCTCTTATATACCCAGTACGGGAAGTATATCTCACTTGTATGACTGGCTTCATCATCAATGTTCTTCCTCCCTCCTACCATTTCTAGCAACATCATTCCATAGCTATAAACATCAGACTTGTGTGAAACTCCTGCAAAATATCTATACAACACTTCTGGAGCTACATACCCCATTGTTCCTCTAGCATCAGACATGGAAATAATGCTTTCATTTCTAGGACATAGCTTTGCTAGCCCAAAATCAGCTATCTTGGGACAAAACTTTTCATCCAAAAGAATATTATGTGGTTTTATGTCAAAATGTAAAATTCGAGTGTTGCATCCTCTATGCAAGTATTCTAACCCTCGAGCTATACCCATTGAGATTTGATATATAATATCCCAACTTAAGGGTGTAATGGTTTCAGGTCCTTTTCTATAAATGAACTTGTCAAGGGAACCATTGGACATAAATTCATATATGAGAGCTCTCTTGCGGCCTTCCAAACAAAACCCAAGAAGAGTGACAACATTAATATGAGAAGTTCTACTTATGCTGGCAACCTCGTTGATAAATTCTTCACCATTTCTTTTGGATGCATTCAATATCTTTATAGCCACAAGACTATCATTGGGTAGCTTTCCTTTGTACACGACACCAAAACCACCTTGTCCGAGTTTAAATTTGAAGTTGTTGGTCATTTTTTGGACATCTGATAATTTATATCTTTTTAGAGTTAAAGCAGCATGATTTTTAAGGAATGCTTCAATATTTTGGTTGCTTCTTGTAGTAGGCCCAAAATGTCCTTGCCAGGTTGGTGACTTGTATCTTAAACAGAGAATTGTTGTACATATCAACAATCCTACAATTGTTGCAACTGTAACACCTGTTAGCAAATACAGTAGGAGCATCAATGAACATTTGATATATATACTTTATTTCGATTAAATAACATAACTCGTTAGTAGATACAGCAGAAGTATCAATGAACATTTTATATATATATATATATATATATATATATATATATATATTATTTCCATAAAATAATTGATATATGTTGGAGAAAAATAAATATGGTATTTCCAATGAAAGTTATGATGTTTGGTTGGTTAATAATTTCTTAATTTGTCTATGCCTAGTTACGCATGGCAGCATACAAGTTGGAGAAAAATAGTTAAAATGCAAATTTTAATGTCTTAATTAAAAATGAGAATGATTTTATGCATTTTTTATGGTTAAGCTCTAATTTTGATTAGAGAATAACCTAAAAGAAAATAAGTTTTGTTTATTTCTAAACAATAGTGTCCTAAATGGGAGCAAAAATGTAAGCATTCATTTTAGAGTCATAATAAAAAAAAAAAAAAAAAAAAAAAGCAAAAGGCATCATATCTAAGCTTGCCTATACAATGAACAACAAGGACTCTTCTTTATAAGATCAGATGTATTAAAAATATGTCATGAATATTAAAGGAATCATTGGATGGGGTAATATAAAAGAAATTAGATTTATTACCTATAATGAGTTTCCTCTCTTTATTCCATTTATTGCCTGCAACAGCACATAGTGAGATCAAAGTGGCTCCCGTTAGAGCATAGGTGACAACCTTGTTGGAATGTTATTCAGATAGAAAGAAATTGAACATTTTACAATTTACAATCACTTAACTTTGGAAGGGGAATTAGAAATATGGCATGCACATGATCATATTTCAGTCACCATATCTTTTTTCTACATTACTTCAACACTGTAGTCGTAAAATTTATGATAGAGGAAGCATTTGTGTCTATTCCTCATAATTAAAAGAAATTTCATGTTAGTGTTCAATTTTCTCATTTCTTAATATAAAATGAGTTCTCACTTGATACATCCCCAAATAAATATATCATTTTATACCATTGTGGTGCTCTAGCAAAAAATCAGGGGAACTTAAGTTTAGAAACACAAAAACCGGGGAAATTGATTATAAAAAGAAGAAAGAATCAATTTCTTTGTCTAAAATAAAGAGAAATGACTTTTAATCAATATTAGAACACAGAGAACAAAATAATAAAACAAATAGAAAACTTACTTGGTGACATAGAACCTTCACTTATTGATGGCAAGGACACAGGAAATCCCACACCTGTCAAATGACGAGAAATTAAGAAAGAAAAATTAAAATAGTCTTCAATGTACATATGCAAAGAATTTTCTCTGTTCAATAGTCAATTAATCATGGATAGTTCAAGTCTAACAACATTGATTTTCAGAAAATGTAGATAAACCTAGGGATGACAAAATGTACACGGACCCTATAGCCATCTACAAAAATATCTGCAAATTGATAGGGTAAATACCCACTTATTAGGGATCAATGATCAATGTGACAATGCCCTACAAATTCAGGATCAAAGTGACTGTTTACTCTTAAATAAACCCCTTGGAGTTATTATCATGGTTATTATGGCCCGACGGTACTAAATTGTAATACTGTTTCTATGGTTGGCTGATGGCGGTGGATAAAGTGGTAGTTCCACGGCTTATCAATATTGGTGGCATATAAAACAAGCTCCTACTGAGCTGGTCATTACCAACAAGCAGAAATAAATGTTAAAGTAAAATTGACAGATTAAGTAGCATTAATTAAGATTTAAAATAGGTTTAATTACTCATTTGATTTCTATAATTATAAAATTTTTTCTTTTTAATCCCTATACTTAAAAACAATTCTTTTGAGTTTCTATACATATCATTTTAATCCCTTTTAATTCATACAGCAAGAACTAAAAGAGATTAAAAATTGTATATATATATATATATAGGGACTAAAAGTAGATATTTTTAAGTATAGAGACTAAAAGAAAAAGTTTTTGTAATTATAGGAATCAAATAAATGATTAAATCTTAAAAATATTATGTTGGAATATTTGTATTAAAATAACTATAAAAATGTTTAGGATCTAGCAAAACAGTACATATTCCTTAAGGAATTAATAATAAAAATTATTACAAATAATTTTTAAAATATATTAGAAATTACCATAAGATATTCTGTACACCGAAAAACAAAAGTTGTTATGAGGCTCGTAGGCTTACAGCTAGGTGACAACTCACATTAATGCACAAAATCTTCATGACTATCGACCATATTTTATAAAACACTAGCAAATGCGCACGGGTCACATTAATTATTATTTATACATGTATTAAAATAACATTTGAATATAATAATAAGTTATTAAATATCAAATTTATTTTTATAGTTCTTGATTATTATGTGTTCAAAAGTTGATATGAATACATGTGTATATAGAGATCAAGTGATGTTTATTTTAGTTTGCAAATATGAATACATGTCTACATAGTGATCGAGCGTTGTTTATTTTTAGTTTGCAAATGTAAAAACTATAAATTGAATCATACAATAACTTTCGTGGGAAAAAAATAATCATGTTTATGTGACCAAATCAAAATTATTGAAATACACATAAATTCGATTCAATGCACTATCTTTTAAATTTTCACTAGTCATCTAATAATAATAGTTAGAAAATTATGACATGAATAATTAAGATAGGAAATATATAAAATCAAATAAAATTTCTAATTCAATAGACATATTTCTAATAAAACTATATGTTATTCAAGCAATCTAGCACGTCTAAACAGGTTGATCATGCATGAATAGTAGTTAGAGGTGAGTTCAATGTTATAGATATTTTTCATCACATTAAAGTAAGTTTTATCCTATTCTCATCTAATTAGTCATTTTAAGTTAAGATGTTAATAACTATTTACGAATTATATATAATTGCAAATACTTTTTTGAAAAAAATAATATTACTGTATAGTCACCATAAAGGTAATAATTAATGCTTAGGGTGTTGAAAGAAATTTCCAAAAAAACCTCTTGAATAAATAAAAGTTTAAAAGTGATTTTTTTAATAAAAAAAATATGAAATATGAATAGTTTGATTTTGAATTTGTACTTATAAAAGGAAACAATATATTATATCTTTAAATTATATTTTAAAATTAATTATTCAAATATAATTGATAGATTTTTTTAATACTTCATGTATTAAAGTTGTCTCATTCTACATATATTTATAAGCAATTTTAAATCTCTAATGCCCTTTAAGTCCATTGAGTAGGATAAAGTTTCCTACCAGTTCCAAGCAACACAATCACACAAGAGATAAATTTTTGAGCGAGCATTATAACTAAGGAGAGAACTACATGTTTTTAGTTAGGACATTAATTACTTTAATAGAGAGTAAATAGAATATTGAAATTTAATTTAGAGATATAAATAAAATAAGATAGATTGAAAGAGATGAGTGATTAGGAAAATCAAGTATAAAAATGAGGATAATTTGAGATAATAGAGTGAGGAGATTTTGTGCTAGTTGTAAGAATAGTATGTCAAATATATATATAAAGGAGAAAAAAGTAAGAATAGTGAATGCTAATTGAGAGAAGTGGGGAGAGTGAGACTTCCACTCTCCAATTGTGTTTTATAATTTATAATATAAGAGTAAATTATAATTTTAAAATAAAAAAGTAGAAATAACTTAAGGTTATTTTTTGTATTTTCATTTTAAGCCTAACAAATGATAGTATTCCCATAATAAATACAATATTTTTTAATCTTATGTATAATTTTTATTTTTAAAAATTATAATTTTTAAAAATATTTTGAATCTTATATAAAGTATAATTTTTTATTTTTTGTATTTTTATGTATAATTTTTAAGAAAATTACTTTTTCAAACTTTTGTAAAAAAAACTAAAATTCTTTTTATTTTATTTTAAAAACTATAATAAAATAAATTTTAAAAACTATGCAAAAAGTAAGTTTTGAAAATTAAAAATAAAATCGTTTCAAGGAAAGAAAAAAGAGAGAGGAGATAACGCACATTTTTTTTATAATTGGCCAAAAAAATACTTTATATTTTCTTCTATTTTTAGGCTTTGTGCGTTAAAGTATAAAAAGCAGGAGAACGAAGTACATGAAAGTAGCAGAGCGTGAAAGCGAGAATAGTGTGGAAAGACCGGAAGAGCAAAGCATAAGTGCGTGAGTGCGTGGGAAGATGCACACAATGCAAAAAGCCTAGCTATTTTTGAGCGGGAAAAAAATATATGAGAGGCTGCTGCGTGTGTCATATGAGACATGATTTTAATATATAGTAAATAGATTACACCTAACTTATCGGATCGACAGATATAAATAAGTTTATAAACTTATCTTTCTAACACTCTAATCTTTCATAGATTTAAATCCTCCCGCACCGCATTAAACAGGTGATAATATCGCATTATAAAAAATAAAAAATAAATAGCTAGCTACGTTATATAAAAGATTCGAACTTATTTTTAGCATCCCCAATCGTCAATTAAAGGCTAGATTTGTGTGCTGCTATTTAGTACACACCATGTTATGACCCTTACAAGCAAAATCCCTCTTTGCATCAAGCAACTAGCATAGTATTTAGGATTCATCATTCATGATTATTTTCCTACGATAACAAGTTCAAAATATGTTTTAACAACAAATATTTCAGGACATATACTAAACCAAAACCATTGAGAAATTGTTGAAGCCTACCTGAACAGATGCTAACAAGGGGAGTGGGCACTCCACAAATAGAAGGGAGCTTGAGAACTTCGTTCAAATCAATCTTGATGCCCATAGAGTCATGTGTCCTTAGAAACTCACACAAGCAAGTGGCGTTGTTATCAACTATCCCTGCAAACTCAGGGCAGCACTTTTTGTCAGGTTTTGTCAACTTACTCCCATCTTTCACAAAAGCTAGGCAATCTGACACTTTTACAATTGCCGTCCAGCAGCCACTGCTTTCCGGGGATGTGGCCACGGTGGTTTCCGGTGCCGGAGTTGGGGTTGAGGCAGATGTGGCATAACTTGCTAGTGCAAGGATTAGAGTGGTAATAGCTACCGCTCTGTAGTTGGTAGCAGTAGGGGTGGTTGCGGCCATCTTGGTTGTTGTGATGTATTCTATTTTGGTGTTTTAAAGTCTCTGTTTTAAATTTGTTTCCAAGCCAAAGGATGGAGATGCCTTGAATTTTATCATAGGAAATAATATTAACGGACCAAAAAAATGAAGAGGAGACTGTGTGGGTACACAACATCAAGTCTTAGCGCCGTAATTAACCCCTACAACCCATGATGAATCATGAATCATGCTTGTGACAAAAAACGTGTCCTCTTGTTCAGACTGCCATTTTTTTGAACATGGATTCTTTGCGATTACTGTAGTTTTTGCACTTTTGAACTTAATATAAATATAAGTTATCCATGGGTGACATGTCTTATTTTCACCCTAACTGGTAGTCCTGTTTCCAATTACTTCTTCGAGATATAGTTATGGGATTTATTGATTTTTGTAACATTTAAAATTTTTTATGTTATATAGTATTGTAAAAAGGGTGTTATTTTGTGCATATGGATTATTAATAATGAGTAATAAAAAATTAAATGTGACAATCACAATGAAAATAATTAATGATGATTCATATTACTAATAAAAATATTTCTAACACAAATTTACCCAAGAACTCTCTTTGAGGTTTAAGTGTAAATTACGTCTACGTTTGTTGAGCTTCTGAGAAAAGCTAGAGTGCTGTCCTTTATCTCCAACTGCAAAGAAAATTCTGGTTACCTTTTAATTTGATCATTGACACGTGAAGACGTAGACATTGGGTCTATTCGAATTTCGAAGTCTGATATGCTGTGTTGGTAAGAAGAAAAAAATAGGGTGAATACAAATAGAACGAATGAAAATAAATGAAAAAAAAAAGGAAAAAAACCGTGTTTGATTTAAGAAAAATAAAAAAGAAATAAGAAAGAGAAAAATAAGAAAAAGAGTAAAAAATTATATAATAATTAATTATTTTCCTATACCATTGATTGTGTTAGCATTTTCAATCGATTGTTTTATATTTTCAATCGATTTTGTTCGTTGAAACATAATAGCCAAAGCAGACAATCGGTTTTAAGTGATAGATAATCGGTTATCACTAATGGCCAAGCAATTTTCATGCCATTTCTCATCACTTTAGCACAAATATTTTGATGTGGAACCAACCAACTTTTTGTTTCTCCTCTCATTATTTCATCTCAACCAAACAATTCCAATTTTTAATATTTCCTCTATTTTCATCCTCTCGTCTCAATTTCTCACCTAATTCACCTTTACCAAACAAACTGTTAGCGAGGAACCATTTAATACTTGTAGGGACACTTACTATTAAAAGCCCCACATTGAGTAAAAAATAAACTCAATGTGGTACTTAAGCTATGACACTCTCCTACCTAATAAACTAGTCATTTGGATACCCTTGTGCTTAAGCTCTAACAATTGTTTCTTTCATTCAAAGTTGGGCTATGAAAAGGCTACCTACAGGCTAGATTAAAGTGCAATGTACCAAATACTGATAAGTGAGTAAAGCTGTCAAAATGAAAAGGGCTACCATCAGGTCAGTGTCGATAGAATGAAAAAGGCTAAGACTTAACACTTTTTTTTGGGTACATAACACTTAACACTTATTTATCGTTTCATTTGGCCTTTTCTTTTCCTTTTTTTTAAAAGAAAAGGTTAGGACAAATATATTTTAGATTTAATTCCACCTTTTGTTTCTAAATTATTATAAGTGTGTAATTTTGGTTTTCTCAGTTTTAATTAATTGTACTAATTGAGTCTCTAAATTTTTTCCATGTGCAAATTGGGTCACTCTGTGAGTGTGTCATCAATTTTTTTACAGATATTCCTGATGTGGCTTGTTAGAGATCATGTGGCAATGATATGCTGACATGGCATTGACATATTGATGTGTCAACTAAGGTGACATATGACATGAGCGAATGATGTGTGAATTAGTCTTCTAATGTAGATGTTGGTGTGGTATTGACATAATGATGTGGCACGGAGGACAAAAATTACATAATTACGATACTTTAGGAACCAAAATTTCACACTTAATTTTGTCTTATTTGTTTATTCGTTTTATTTGCTTTATCTTTTTTTGCATTCTTTTTTTTTAAATATTAAATTAAAATATTCTAAAAATTAAAATAATGAAAATAAATATAAAATATAAAAAAGGGAAGAAAAGCAAAAAAAAATGAAAATAAAAATAAAAACAAAGAGAAAAAGAAAAGAAAGAAAAGGACAGAAACACAACATATTGTCATGACATATTCTCATGATGGAAGAAGACCAAATTGATTTCTAGATGTCTTGTTCTTTTTCTTCTTCTTGTCCAAGCATAAAGCTACTTGTCACCCTTCTTGCAAAAGGAATCTTTCTCTATGTATAATCAGGCTCTCGAATTCAAACTCATTTTTTAGGACCAATTTTCCAAAAGAAAGGTTTTTAAAACGTTTTCTTTTCTTATTGCCATTAGAATATTGAGAAGAAAACAACTTATTTTATTCATTCACTGAAGTTCCTTTTATACAAGCTATTAGGAGCAAGTAAAGGTGTTCAATGCATCAATAACATAAAACAAAAACAAAACCTAATTGTAACAACCATTAACAAACAAACTAAGGCAGAGATTAAAATCAATAAGATTTTATATTTATGGAAAGTCAAATTTTGTGCAATATTTATTGCAGACTAATTGTCACAATACAAATGAACTAAGCTAGAAATCAAGTGTTGGAAGTCCTGCAACAGATGTAACAACCATTAGATCTCACAAGTGGTCATGGCTATATAGGGCCCTATATTCAGCTTCAAATGATGATTGGGATATGATACGTTGCTTCTTTGACTTCCATGAGATAAAAGATGACCTAAGAAATATACAAAAACCAATGATAGATTTGCGGCTTTTAAAGCAAGAAGACCAATCGCCTTGAGCTTCAAATCAAACTTCGAGGGGTTGGTTAGGTAAATTAGTCTTCCCAAGAGTCTTTGATACATGGTAAGATCAACAATAGATTCCTTAGAATTAAAAGTAAGCTTTAAACTAGAAAACATTAGGGTGGAGCTGGTTTACAAGCAAAGAGACTAGCAACCTTAAGTAGTTCAAAGGCATATTTTCTTTGGGACAAAATGATGCCTTTATGGGTGATCCACGACAGTACACGGGGTCAAATAGTAGAAAAAACTATAATACGAGACAAACAACCTTGTTTGTCTCATAAAGATCTTTAATTGTTATCAACCAATTAGTAACGTTAGAGGGGAAAAAAAAAGGTGTGTTTAAGTTTTTAAGAGTGAAAATAGATTGCAACAAAGAAAGAATTCATTTCACGAAAATTATCAATACACTAGTTAAGTTTTCTAATCAAACCTATTATTGATTTCTAAGAATTTAATTCTAATTCTGTAGTCAAGTCTTTGTTTGATCTTGAAATTAATCAATTAAGCATTAATCAATTTCAAGAGAATTCTTACTGAATTAAGCATCCATGATTTAATTAATTTGAATTAGACAATCAAACGCCCTCTAAGTCACCAAACTAATTTTTAATATGATTCTTGATCAAACTAATGATTAAGCATCATAGACCCTATTAATCCCAATTATAATATGCAAATCAAGCGCTCAACATATTCATCAAGAATGAAAATTCAAATTTGAATGATAAACCACTAACCTGAAAAGAATCCACAATCAAGATTCAAGAAAAAAGAAAAAAGATTAATAAGGAAAGAAAGTAAACCAAGAATTGAAAAATAATTTAAAACCAAACCTTAAGTTCCATAAAAGAAACCTTAAACTAGAGAACTAATCCATAGCATTTATCCTTCCGTGGAGGCTTTAAACAAAAGCACAAGAAAGGGCAAGAAAATGGGAATAAGTTAATCGAAAAAGATGAAAACTCATGCAAGAACAAAGTTGTAACTTAAAACTCTCTAAAGATAGTCCTAGGAGAGATGTTTATATAAAGTATTCATAGGGTTAACTAAAGCCTAAACCTGAAATATTGACCCTTTAGATTTTAATTAGCCTAATTACAATTTAATCCCACAAAAGCTAGTTGAGTTGTAAAGTAAGATTCGTCTACCACTGTCCATGGATAATTAGACCCTTGAAATGATTGATTTGGCTATTGGTGTCTTCATGAAAGTTGAAGATAAATCCCTTAAAACTTTGGCAGTGGTCTCATATCATTTAGATTTCTACATATCAAGCTAAACTCAAAATATAAAACCTATGTCAGGATGTCAAGACAGAACATCAATTCCAACTTTAAGCCCAAATTCATCCATAATCCACATTGAATTTGCTAATGATCTCTTCACGAGATATGTATATCTTTCTTTAATATTTCTATAAAGACCAATATCACCCTAATCACATTATCAAAGCCTATATTATGACCTAAATAAGGAGGAAAGGTTAAAATGCATTAAACTGAATGAAAAGACACTAATCCCGACCCTTAGCTGTACGCATAGCACAGTTTTGTCATCAAGCATTTTCATTCAATATGTTGACGCATGTATAAAATCCACTAGGCTTCAACATGAATTAATGAAAAGTGCAAAATCATTATGTTGAGTGATCCATTTTACAAAATAGCTTAGAAGATTTACTCAAATTGCAAATAAATTTACTTCAACTAGTGGGAGATTTTGATACTAATATGGTTGGAGAAGAAAGAATAGGTTTTGGGGGAATTTCCAAGGAATTCATGTTGCCTTCTAGCATATCTATTATTCTACTCATAGTAAGTTTATCCTTTGGAAACATTTGAACACTCCATAAACCCACTATAATCATTCTCTTTACTATCTCATTTTCTTCTGTGACTATCACCCCATCAGCTCTCAAATCTTTGCCTTACTCTAACCCGTTGTATACCTAATGAGGAAAGTATATGTCACTTGTGTGACTAGCTTTTATGTTAATATTGTTCCTCCCTCCCACTATTTCTAATAGCATTATTCCATAGTTGTAAACACCGGATTTGTGTGTAATTCCACCAAAATTTCTATTCCATACTTTTAGAGCTACACACCCTATTACTCCTCAAGCATCAGACATGGAAATAATGCTTTTTTTCTTGTGACAAAGCTTTGCAAGTCCAAAATCTAATATCTTAGGGCAAAAATTCTCATCCAAAAGAATGTTATGTGGTTTTATGTCAAAATGTAAAATTTGAGTGTTGCATTCCCTATGCAAATACTCTAGTCCTCTAGCTATTCCTATAGCAATTTGTCACAATTTATCCCAACTCAACAATTGAGTGGTTTCAAGTTCCCTATTGTAAATTAACTTGTCAAGGGGACCATTAAGCATAAATTCATAGATGAGAGCTTTTTTGCAATCTTCCAAACAAAATCCAAGAAGTGTGACAACGTTAACATGAGAAGTTTTACTTATGGTAGCAACCTCATTAATAAAGTCTTCACCATTTCCTTTAGATGCATTCAATATTTTTACAGCTACAGGGTAACCACTAAGTATCTCTCCTATGTATAGAGGACTAAAACCACCTACACCCAATTTAACTTTGAAGGAGTTGGTCAACATTTTACCTATCCTATTGATGACATGCATTACTACAGCAAATTGTGATGTATATCATGAATACTCCCATTACTTACTTGCAACACTTGTTAATAGATACATTGGGAGAGATAGTAGGGGTGTTCGCAGATTGGATTGGATTGGTTTTGAAGAGAAAAATCATCTGATCCAATCAATTTGATTTTGTTAATTCATCATCAAATCGATTTGGTTTAAAATTTAAATCCAATCCGATCTAATTTAAAACGATTTGGATTGGATTTGTTTTTGATTTTAATCGTACTATTTTTGTTTTAAAGTATTAAATAAATATTATTTAATATATAATAAATATATTAAAAAATAATTTAAAATATCAAATATTTTATTAATGAGTCATTATATAACTAATATTAGTATAACTCTTCAAATATATGTTATTAACAATAAATTTACACAACTTGATGATTATGTTTATGTATTTTTACTTAAATAGTTACTAAAAAACTATCTTTAAATAAATATTTTTTTTATAAACAAGTATAATTAATGTAATAATTTTACAAATATATAAGAAATAAAAACATAAACATGAATGATATTAGAAAATTACAAGTGAAAATATATATGCATGTATAAATTCATTTTGGATTGGATTGGATTGGTTTTCAAAATCAAATCCGAAATCCAATCCAATCCAATAAAAGATTTTGATTTTTTCAATTTTTGATTTTTTCGATTTTTGATTTATTCGGTTTTCGATTTTCATTAGATTGGATCGGTTCATGAACACCCCTGAGAAATAGGGGTTAAGAAACAAGTGATTCCTTTTATTTCTAGAAGTTAATATTTATTAGTTTAGAATGAGCACGAGAAACAAAACCCAAATAAATAAGATTAACAACACGGTAGTTAATTACCAATATTATTGATATGTTAAGAATAAGAACACGGTAGTTAATTATGTGTTTGTCGATTTTAAAGGCTTTTTTTTTTTCCAACGCTTACGAGGTTATTTCCAAACAAGTTTTCTCGAAGGAATGCAAAATGTAAGTCTTGATTCATCATCAAAAGTAAAATTAAGATAGTATGTTTGATAAAAAAAATTCAGAAAATTGAAAATAGATTTATATTTTCAAAAGCTTTCTTCTTATTATTATTATTATTTTTGCTTTTGTGAACAGAAATTAAAATCCTTAATCCAATCATGTACATTTTAAAGATTCATTGCGGATAAATAAAAGATTTGTCATATATGTATACATGAAACATGGTGAAAAAGGAATATGAAATGAAATTTGATCTATTACCTAGGATGATTTTCCATGAAAAGTTAAATTTACCTGCAACAATAAGCAGTGACAAGTATAATTTGAATCTTGACCCACCCTTTCTCAATTGTCACCAAAACTACTAAGTCATTTAACTTGTTTAGTTTATACATAAAAAAACATATCATATATATTATTGTTATATTTGTTAATTGCACTTTTGATCCCCTAAGAATGTGTTTATATTTGTATAAAAAAGTATTAAAAGTTTAGATGATAAATTTATTTATTAAATATTTTTATTTTAATTTTAATTATACAAATTTATTTATTTAGTTATATGAAATTATTTATTATCTATAAATTATTTGTACATCTTCCACCCTTTTATTTATAGGGTAGTTATTCAAAAATAAAAATATTTAATAAAAAAATTATCACCTTAAGTTTTAATATTTTTTTACACAATAAATTTAAACATGCACTTGGAGAACCAAAAGTGTAATTAACAAATGCAAAAATGTTATATATAATATTTTTTTAATATATAATTAAATAAGCCAAATGACTTACTAGCTTTACGATGGAAGTGAAGGAAGGGGTCAAGGATTCAAATCTCATCTTCAATACTTTTACCATTTTTTTAAAGGCTTAATTGTGCTTAAGGGAAAAAATGTGCAAATTTTTTTATGTTAGGGCAAAAATTGCAAAATTATATACCTTTAGGGTTATAATGCAAAAAAAAACTTTAGAGGTAAAATTAGCAAAATTGTAAAAGTAAAGAGGCAAAATTTCTACTTAAGTTTAGGGATCAATTGGACCAATCATTACAATTTGAGGGATTAAATTGATTGATAATTTATAGTTTTAGGGACCATTATGCCATTTTACTTATTTTAGGGACTAATTTAATCGTCTATTATAATTTTAGGGATTAAATTGATTGACAATGTACAATTACAGGGACCATTTTAATATTTTATTAATGTTAAAGACTAACTTGATAGGCTATTATAATTTTAGAAACTAAATTGTTGATTCACTCAAAATATTTATAATATAATAAAACTACTCTTTTTAGGAAAATATTTTCATACAATACATGGTCTTAAACCCGAAACTTTATTGAAGTGTACTACCTAAACAAACTACCTACTGGTACAAAGCAATACATTTTATTTTTGTCTAAACAGAATATTGTGCGAGTCCAAAATAATAGAGCTACCCCGTTCGTTTACTTAAGAAGAGCTAGACATGTACTATCTAAACTAAGTATCTATATGCAGGAAGCAACACAAAAATATAGGAGAAATGATACTTGTACAAAAAATTGCATAATAAATTTTATAACGAATAGAGAGAAAGAGAGAAAAGTTTAAACTATAATAAATAATGTAGTAGAGAGATAGATACAAAAAATGAAGTTGTATAAATTGTTATAAAAATTGTTGTATGTATATCACATCTCACAATATAATGTAATAGTATTAAAAATTGATCGCATTCCATACCTAAGAAGTTAGTCAAGCATTCTAGCGTTCATTTTCAGTTTGCTTTATAGGATTTGCCGGGAAAAATCGGGAGAGGACTACTTGGTGGGAATTAGGAAGCTAGAATCAAGAACTTCAGACACTTACTGCATTTTTGGTATATAAAAAATTACAAATACTAATAAGTTAAATAAAGTGAAATAAATATTAAGTGATGATTGGTTAGTTCATGGATCATGGTGGACGAGGGAAATTTTAGGAGGTGCCTAACAAGAAATTTTTAGGTAGCTTGGAACCATTACATATTTATGGTCTTGATTAACCTCTACGTGATATGTACTTAAGTGTTTTAATTTATGAGAAAAAATTAATAATATTCAAATACATGTCATATGCCAATTGGTAGGAACCATAATAATCTTGGATCACTTAATAATTTCTCCCAGCAACGCGTTTGTCTAATTATAGTCGTTCTCAAACTGTAATTTCTCTATCCATTTTAAATTGGCTTTTAGCTTTAAAAAAATTCATCTTATTTGTGTCTTTAGTTTTTAATGCATTATTAAAAATCATAAATAAATACTTTTGAATAGATAAATTATATTATAATTAAAATTTGTAATAAATAAATATTTTTAAACATATAAATTATATTTTAGATTTATGATAAATAATTTATATCATGCTATAAGGTTATTGTTAAATATTAATAATTTTTTTAAAAAATTAAAATTTACTTTATAAATAAATGTAAAAAAGGTAAATTGAAAGAGATAAGAATTGAAGAAAAATCTCTAAAATTTTTCCTTCAGAAAACTTCTTAAAATTCTTATTGAAGAAAATGAAGGGTAAGGATGGGGAATAATATATATATATATATATATATATATATATATATATATATATATATATATATATATATTGAGAAGGCTACTTTTATATAAAGTGAAAAGAATAACACAATCATATATGAGTGAATAAGATTTATTGTTACGTGACTAACTTAAAAAGTCATGTGACTTTTTCAAAAATTTCACACTACTCAATTGTTTTAATTTGACCATTAATAATAAGATCTAATAATCAACATTTATTTCTCTCACCCTCACATAAAAAAGGTCTTCTCAGTATATATATATATATATATAGTAGCATATCTAGTAAGAGGACTATTTTTTATATAAGAATGAGAGGATTAAATATAAGTCATACAACTTTACATGGATGATCAAGATTTAATGTCATGTGATCATTTAAAAAATTATGTGATTTTTAAAAAAAACTCATACAACTTAATTAATTATTTTAATCTTAACAATTTATGGTATCTAAATTGTGAGTACAAGTGCTGCATTTTCTCTTCTCTCTTTTAAACAAATGAATATAGTACATTAACAATATGGTTTTGTTAAAAATAGGTTTAAATATTTATTTGGTCCCTATAGTTACAATTTTTTTTTCTTTTAGTCCCTATACTTAAAAACATTATCTTTTAACCCCTACACATCCTTTTTAATGCCTTTAGTCCTTGTCATCGGAACTAAAAAGGGATTAAAATAATATGTGTAGAAACTAAAAAGAATTAAAATTGATATGTGTAGGAACCAAAAAAAGATGTTTTTAAATATAGGGACTATTTTTTTTTTTTGTGCAATTATAGGGACCAAATGAGTAATTAAACTATGAACACTCAATTTTATCTAAATAATTAGAAAAATAACAAAATAAGTATAGAAGGAATATATATAAAAATGATAATAAAAAATAGTAAGTAATTAAGTTTCTGATTGGGCTATTATGTTGAAAATAAGAGAAAGAGAAAAGTAGAAATTAATAAGAATAAAGTTTGGGCTAACAATTATGGCCCAATAATTGAATAAAGGAGAAATTTTACAAATAAAAGAGTTTAGGCTAGTAGCCCTTGGCCCAATTTTGTAAAAGAAAAAGAAAGAGGGAGAAACATAAAAAATGAGATAAAAAAGCTTCTAGAACAAGTTACAGTAGCTTCTACAGCAAGTTACAGTAGCTTCTACAGCAAGTTTTATTTAAAAGGGTGCTTATAAATAAGAGGCATTAGGCTCTCACAAACACACATTCACTCTTAAACAATTCATTCTCATTCACTCATAGAGATATCTTGCTTGCTGAAATTTCTCTTTCTTGTTAGAATTCATAGAGGTATAATCTCTTTCTCTTCTCTTTTGTCCTTATAGGCTCATTTTTTTTTTCTTCTTTCTTTTTGTATTGTATCCTCTGTTCTTTATTCATCTTGTTAATTATGTAGTTCTCTATTGGATCTTTGTTTTCATTATTATCTTTGTTTTCATTATTATTTGGGTAATGAAATAAAATAAAAATATCTTTTCAAATAAATAATCATAAGATTTAAATAATGACTACTTTAGAAGTACTTCCTATTTAGTCATTTGATAAATTTGGCACATCTAAGTTGTACAACTTAATGATGTCAGATTTAGCAGCAAAAAAATAAAAAATAAAAAATACCCCCACAAAATGTTTTTCCACAAAGAACTATGTGAGTCTGAGTTTCTCATTATACTAGAGGATACGTAAGAGCAGAGACCCACTCCTATCGATCTCAAAAATAATAAAATTAATTTCTTTTCAATTAAAACTCTTTTGATAAATAAAAATAACAAAATTTGTAATTAAATAAAATTTTGTTAGTGGTAAAATAAATATCTTTGAAGCTATCTAGTTTTGCATATTTAATTAGGAACAACCGTCCTTAAGATGGATGTCGTAGGGTGCTAGCACCTTCTCTACGTGTAATTGACTCCTGAACTCAATCTTTAATTCAAAACCATTTTCTTACTGAGTTTTTCCATACGTTTTCTTTTAATAAACTATGGTGACAACTTCTCTATATTTTAATTTCTTCCTCGCTGTCCCTTTGTGACCCTGCTTGCAACATAAACTTTAAACATATAATACATTAACAACCCAACAAATTATCTATTAACTCATTCACTTAAATAATTTAGTCTAACTCTCACTCAATCAATTAAGTTAATCCTACATCTTTCTAATTGTTTAATTTAACTATCAATTAATTGTTTACTTTATTTCAATTAATTATTTACTTTATTTCAATTAATTATTTTCACACGTATAAAATTCCTATTTTTTTAATTAAACCTCATATTAATATTTAAATATTCTAAATTTTATTTTAATCCACACACAAATTCTTAATTTATTTAAATTCCTAGTATTTTTCTAAACTAATTACTATGACTCTTTCTAATCACATTAGTTTAGCACAAATATAATTGCAATACAATTACCTAAACTAGAAATTAATAAAAATAGCAAGCAAAATAGAACAAAATGATAATTTATTTAATTTTCACAAATAAAGGAATTTAAGTAAAAAAAAGGATGTTATAGAATGGGTGTAGATGAGGAAGGAGATCATATGCAATTTTTCAAAATTGCATGAGATCTCAACCCTAGGTTTATTTTAATATTTAATAAATTTAATATATAAAGTACTAAAATAATATATAAAGATGGTGGGATTGATAAATTGGGCGCTTACAAGTTTTTGAAACTAAGAGAATCCATGTTCGATGTGGACATTGATTTGATATAATACCTATTTCAAACGTTCAATCAATTATCATGTTTATTATTATTAAAATAATATATATATTTCGTGGCACAGTTGGCATTGATTTCAACTGCGACTGAGCAAGTCGTGCATAATGAGGGGAGGTGGTGATGTGTGACATCTCCCTTGATTTCGCAGGACAAGGTAGTGATTGTGAGTCGGTCTTGGAGCGATGGAAATTGATATTGAGATTGTGAAGTACACATACACATACAGAATACAAGTGAATGTGGACATCAATATTATATATAAAAGAAGGTGAGATCCAGAATAAATCATGCTCAAACTCAAATATAACAGATAGTGTGACTGACCTAGTGATGGTTACTTGTGAGAGGTGGAAGAATCAAAAGAGGGAGTGAGGTCTCAAAGCTTACCTTGTTGCTTTGAAAGTTTGATGCTTTTTGGTATCCCATAGAGTATACTGTGGCAACTTTGTGTTAAGTTTGGGGTTCTCCTACAATGTTATGAAATTTTGACTTTTGCTTTGGAATGAGAAAATTTGGAGTTCATTTAAAGTTCATTTAAAGTTGGATATCCGTAGATAAGTAAAATGAGAAACTTGGGATAGTGGGTTTAAATATATAAAAATTAAGGGAGCAAATTACAAAAACTCAAGATATTTACTTGTTATTTTATCAAAATCAGAGGGTGCATTTGCACACCTTCAATTGTATGTAGGTTTGCCACTGTGTAAAGGGGTTTAGTACCTGTAAAAGGCACTCTAATGCTCAAGTCAATAACAATTTTACCAAAATGATTTTGTGTAATAAATGCACAACTGACACAATTGACGTTGGTTATATTTATAGGGGTCTAACGTGGGTTGGATTCTTGGCATGGGGCACAAGGCCTCTAAAAGGCAATATTAGCCTATTATAGAGTAGGATGCTATCACTTTAGTCTGGACTAAGGTGCACTCTCATATACCTAAGTGTTTTACAATAAGCTTGTTCTATCACTTTACTCTAAACTGAGGTGCACTTTCATGTACCTAAGTGTTTTACAACAATCTTGTTCCTAGATGTTAACGTTGACTTCAGTCAACACTTGACAAGTTGGGTTCGTCCTCCTTTTAAGCCGAAATTCCTCGGTGGATTGAATCTTGAGTCTAGTTAAAAACAACAATAATCAATACCAAAAATCATAATTGTGATTTATATGACTTGATAAAGAAATTGGGAGAGTATTGTTGGGTGGGAATTAAGGGTATATATTTTTATGGGTTCAAATTGGTCTATCTAATTTAGTTTGATTGTGAGATATCAAGTTCATTTAACTAATATATTGAAAGGCTTAGACTTTTACCATGCATCCTTCAAGAAATGAGTATCAATGAATTAGCTTTTATTAACCCTTGATTATGCTCCCTATTTAATAATTTAAATATAGCTCTTGTCAACGATTAAGATAGAAGGTGCATATCCATGCATCTTGACTAGGAAGGGGTATGTTAGATGCCATCAAGTATAAAGAGAGATGAAATCTAAAGTTAATTGTTAAGCAACCACAAAGAATGTCGTGACAATAATTTGCATGTGTGATACTTAATTGTTACATTGGATGTTCAAATTTAAATACACTTGGTAAAAAAAAGACCATGTGTTTAGACACACATATTTGACTTAGAAAATCATGTTATATTGGTAAAAAAAAACCTTAAAAAATACAGTTGACAAGCTTTAGTTAGTCTAATTATGTCAAACATGTATTCAAACGCGTAACCAAACAAGTTTGAAGATATGAATTAAGAAAGTAAAGGCATGTTGATTTTTTTCCAATAGAGACAAGCCAGGTCCGTCATTCACACTCTCCATGATGAAAGCAAAAATGAACTCATGAATAGAGGAGAAATGCAATTTATTCCATGCAATTTTTAGTATTTGCCTAGTATTTTCCTCTTTTCTTCAAGCCATAAAACCATCATTTGATAGGCTTATCCTTAACCTTTTTCATTATTTTCAGCCTCATCTTCCACTTGTCCCCTGAGTAGGAAATATTTAATCAAATTTAGCCATTTGGATCTAGCCAACTACAACAGATTTATATGATAGAGACTTTTGCTCAACAGTCTATAGTATGCGTAACATAAAATTTACTCAACCAATTGGCATTCGGGTGTCTGGCTTTTGCATTGAATTATTAACATTTAACACATGAAATTGACATGCTAGCTTCTCACAATAATTGAGAAGTACAAAAATGATGACTGATCAATTTACAACAAAAATCGTAAGATTTACCCAAAATGGAATGAAGTTAATTTCATGAAATGGAAGATTCTGGAACTGATCTAGTAGGAGATGAAAACAAAGGTTTTGGTGGCATTTCAAAGGAATTCATGCTACCTTCCAACATGTTAATCACTCTACACATTGTAGGCCTATCATTTGGAAAAGTTTGAATGCACCATAGACCTACTATGACCAATTTCTTTATTGTCTCATTTTCTTTTGGGGTCATCATGTCATCAAGTCTCAAATCATTGCCCAACTCAACCCTCTTATATACCAAGTACGGGAAGTATATCTCACTTGTATGACTGGCTTCATCATTAATGTTCTTCCTCCCTCCTACCATTTCTAGCAACATCATTCCATAGCTATAAACATCATACTTGTGTGAAATTCCTGCAAAATATCTATACAACACTTCTGGAGCTACATACCCCATTGTTCCTCTAGCATCAGACATGGAAATAATGCTTTCATTTCTAGGACATAGCTTTGCTAGCCCAAAATCAGCAATCTTGGGACAAAACTTTTCATCCAAAAGAATGTTATGCGGTTTTATGTCAAAGTGTAAAATTCGAATGTTGCATCCTCTATGCAAGTATTCTAACCCTCGAGTTATACCCATTGAGATTTAATATATAATATCCCAACTTAAGGGTGTAATGGTTTCAGGTCCTTTTCTATAAATTAACTTGTCAAGGGAACCATTAGACATAAATTCATATATGAGAGCTCTCTTGCGGCCTTCCAAACAAAACCCAAGAAGAGTGACAACATTAATATGAGAAGTTCTGCTTATGCTGGCAACCTCGTTGATAAATTCTTCACCATTTCTTTTGGATGCATTCAATATCTTTATAGCCACAAGACTATCATTGGGTAGCTTTCCTTTGTACACAACACCAAAACCACCTTGTCCGAGTTTAAATTTGAAGTTGTTGGTCATTTTTTGGACATATGATAATTTATATCTTTTTAGAGTTAAAGCAGCATGATTTTTAAGGAATGCTTCAATATTTTGGTTGCTTCTTGTAGTAGGCCCAAAATGTCCTTGCCAGGTTGGTGACTTGTATCTTAAACAGAGAATTGTTGTACATATCAACAATCCTACAATTGTTGCAACTGTAACACCTGTTAGCAAATACAGTAGGAGCATCAATGAACATTTTATATATATACTTTATTTCGATTAAATAACATAACTCGTTAGTAGATACAGCAGAAGAAGTATCAATGAACATTATATATATATATATATATATATATATATATATATATATATATTATTTCCATAAAATAATTGATATATCTTGGAGAAAAATAAATATGGTATTTCCAATGAAAGTTATGATGTTTGTTTGGTTAATAATTTCTTAATTTGTCTGTGCCTAGTTACGCATGGCAGCATACAAGTTGGAGAAAAATAGTTAAAATGAAAATTTTAATGTCTTAATTAAAAATGAGAATGATTTTATGCATTTTTTAAGGTTAAGCTCTAATTTTGATTAGAGAATAACCTAAAAGAAAATAAGTTTTGTTTATTTCTAAACAATAGTGTCCTAAATGGGAGCAAAAATGTAAGCATTCATTTTAGAGTCATAATAAAAAAAAAAAAGAAGAAGCAAAAGGCATCATATCTAAGCTTGCCTATACAATGAACAAGGAGGACTCTTCTTTATAAGATCAGATGTATTAAAAATATGTCATAAATATTAAAGGAATCATTGGATGGGGTAATATAAAAGAAATTAGATTTATTACCTATAATGAGTTTCCTCTTTTTATTCCATTTATTGCCTGCAACAGCACATAGTGAGATCAAAGTGGCTCCCGTTAGAGCATAGGTGACAACCTTGTTGGAATGTTATTCAGATAGAAAGAAATTGAACATTTTACAATTTACAATCACTTAACTTTGGAGGGAATTAGAAATATGGTATGCACATGATCATATTTCAGTCACCATATCTTTTTTCTACATTACTTCAACACTGTAGTCGTAAAATTTATGATAGAAGAAGCATTTGTGTCTATTCCTCATAATTAAAAGAAATTTCATGTTAGTGTTCAATTTTCTCATTTCTTAATATAAAATGAGTTCTCACTTGATACATCCTCAAATAAATATATCATTTTATACCATTGTGGTGCTCTAGCAAAAAATCAGGGGAACTTAAGTTTAGAAACACAAAAACCGGGGAAATTGATTATAAAAAAAAGAAAGAATCAATTTCTTTGTCTCAAATAAAGAGAAATGACTTTTCATCAATATTAGAACACAGAGAACAAAATAATAAAACAGATAGAAAACTTACTTGGTGACATAGAACCTTCACTTATTGATGGAGGCAAGGACACAGGAAATCCCACACCTGTCAAATGACGAGAAATTAAGAAAGAAAAATTAAAATAGTCTTCAATGTACATATGCAAAGAATTTTCTCTGTTCAATAGTAAATTGATCATGGATAGTTCAAGTCTAACAACATTGATTTTCAGAAAACGTAGATAAACCTAGGGATGACAAAATGTACACAGACCCTATAGCTATCTACAAAAATATCTGCAAATTGATAGGGTAAATACCCACTTATTAGGGATCAATGTGACAATGCCTTACAAATTCAGAATCAAAGTGACTGTTTACTCTTAAATAAACCCCTTGGAGTTATTATCATGGTTATTATGGCCCGACGGTACTAAATTGTAATACTGTTTCTATGGTTGGCTGATGGCGGTGGATAAAGTGGTAGTTCCACGGCTTATCAATATGGGTGGCATATAACACAAGCTCCTACTGAGCTGATCATTAACAACAAGCGGAAATAAATGTTAAAGTAAAATTGACAGATTAAGTAGCATTAATTAAGATTTAAAATAGGTTTAATTACTCATTTGATTTCTATAATTATAAAAACTTTTTTTTTAGTCCTTATACTTAAAAACAATTCTTTTGAGTTTCTATACATATCATTTTAATCTCTTTTAATTCATACGGCAAGGACTAAAAGAGATTAAAAATTGTATACATGTATAGGGACTAAAAGGAAATATTTTTAAGTATAGAGACTAAAAGAAAAAGTTTTTGTAATTATAGGGATCAAATAAATGATTAAATCTTAAAAATATTATGTTGGAATATTTGTATTAAAATAACTATAAAAATGTTTAGGATCTAGCAAAACAGTACATATTCCTTAAGGAATTAATAAAAAAATTTTATTACAAATAATTTTTAAAATATATTAGAAATTACCATAAGATATTCTGGACACCGAAAAAAAAAAGTTGTTATGAGGCTCGTAGGCTCACAGCTAGGTGACGACTCACATTAATGCACAAAATCTTCATGACTATCGACCATATTTTATAAAACACTAGCAAATGCGCACGGGTCACATTAATTATTATTTATACATGTATTAAAATAACATTTGAATATAATAATAAGTTATTAAATATCAAATTTATTTTTATAGTTCTTGATTATTATGTGTTCAAAAGTTGATACGAATACATGTGTATATAGAGATCAAGTGATGCTTATTTTAGTTTGCAAATATGAATACATGTCTACATAGTGATCGAGTGTTGTTTATTTTTAGTTTGCAAATGTAAAAACTATAAATTGAATCATACAATAACTTTCGTGGGAAAAAAATAATCATGTTTATGTGACCAAATCAAAATTATTGAAATACACATAAATTCGATTCAATGCACTATCTTTTAAATTTTCACTAGTCATCTAATAATAATAGTTAGAAAATTATGACATGAATAATTAAAATAGGAAATATATAAAATCAAATAAAATTTCTAATTCAATAGACATATTTCTAATAAAACTATATGTTATTTCAAGCAATCTAGCACGTCTAAACAGGTTGGTCATGCATGAATAGTAGTTAGAGGTGAGTTCAATGTTATAAATATTTTTCATCACATTAAAGTAACTTTTATCCTATTCTCATCTAATTAGTCATTTTAAGTTAAGATGCTAATAATTATTTACGAATTATATATAATTGCAATTACTTTTTTGAAAAAAAATAATATTACTGTATAGTCACCATAAAGGTAATAATTAATGCTTAGGGTGTTGAGAGAAATTTCCAAAAAAACCTCTTGAATAAATAAAAGTTTAAAAGTGATTTTTTTAATAAAAAAATATGAAATATGAATAGTTTGATTTTGAATTTGTACTTATAAAAGGAAACAATATATTATATCTTTAAATTATATTTTAAAATTAATTATTCGAATATAATTGATAGATTTTTTTAATACTTCATGTATTAAAGTTGTCTCATTCTACATATATTTATAAGCAATTTTAAATCTCTAATGCCCTGTAAGTCCATTGAGTAGGATAAAGTTTCCTACCAGTTCCAAGCAACACAATCACACAAGAGATAAATTTTTGAGCGAGCATTATAACTAAGGAGAGAACTACATGTTTTTAGTTAGGACATTAATTACTTTAATAGAGAGTAAATAGAATATTGAAATTTAATTTAGAGATATAAATAAAATAAGATAGATTGAAAGAGATGAGTGATTAGGAAAATCAAGTATAAAAATGAGGATAATTTGAGATAATAGAGTGAGGAGATTTTGTGCTAGATGTAAGAATAGTATATCAAATATATATATAAAGGAGAAAAAAGTAAGAATAGTGAATGCTAATTGAGAGAAGTGGGGAGAGTGAGACTTCCACTCTCCAATTGTGTTTTATAATTTATAATATAAGAGTAAATTATAATTTTAAAATAAAAAAAGTAGAAATAACTTAAGGTTATTTTTTGTATTTTCATTTTAAGCCTAACAAATGATAGTATTCCCATAATAAATACAATATTTTTTAATCTTATGTATAATTTTTATTTTTAAAAATTATAATTTTTAAAATATTTTGAATCTTATATAAAGTATAATTTTTTATTTTTTGTATTTTTATGTATAATTTTTAAGAAAATTACTTCTTAAAACTTTTGTAAAAAAAACTAAAATTCTTTTTATTTTATTTTAAAAACTATAATAAAATAAATTTTAAAAACTATGCAAAAAGTAAGCTTTGAAAATTAAAAATAAAATCGTTTCAAGGAAAAAAAAAAGAGGAGATAACGCACATTTTTTTTATAATTGGCCAAAAAAATACTTTATATTTTCTTCTATTTTTAGGCTTTGTGCGTTAAAGTATAAAAAGCAGGAGAACGAAGTACATGAAAGTAGCAGAGCGTGAAAGCGAGAATAGTGTGGAAAGACCGGAAGAGCAAAGCATAAGTGCGTGAGTGCGTGGGAAGATGCACACAATGCAAAAAGCCTAGCTATTTTTGAGCGGGAAAAAAATATATGAGAGGCTGCTGCGTGTGTCATATGAGACATGATTTTAATATATAGTAAATAGATTACACCTAACTTATCGGATCGACAGATATAAATAAGTTTATAAACTTATCTTTCTAACACTCTAATCTTTCATAGATTTAAATCCTCCCGCACCGCATTAAACAGGTGATAATATCGCATTATAAAAAATAAAAAATAAATAGCTAGCTACGTTATATAAAAGATTCGAACTTATTTTTAGCATCCCCAATCGTCAATTAAAGGCTAGATTTGTGTGCTGCTATTTAGTACACCCCATTTTATGACCCTTACAAGCAAAATCCCTCTTTGCATCAAGCAATTAGCATAGTATTTAGGATTCATCATTCATGATTATTTTCCTACGATAACAAGTTCAAAATATGTTTTAACAACAAATATTTCAGGACATATACTAAACCAAAACCATTGAGAAATTGTTGAAGCCTACCTGAACAGATGCTAACAAGGGGAGTGGGCACTCCACAAATAGAAGGGAGCTTGAGAACTTCGTTCAAATCAATCTTGATGCCCATAGAGTCATGTGTCCTTAGAAACTCACACAAGCAAGTGGCGTTGTTATCAACTATCCCTGCAAACTCCAGGCAGCACTTTTTGTCAGGTTTTGTCAACTTACTCCCATCTTTCACAAAAGCTAGGCAATCTGACACTTTTACAATTGCCGTCCAGCAGCCACTGCTTTCCGGGGATGTGGCCACGGTGGTTTCCGGTGCCGGAGTTGGGGTTGAGGCAGATGTGGCATAACTTGCTAGTGCAAGGATTAGAGTGGTAATAGCTACCACTCTGTAGTTAGTAGCAGTAGTGGTGGTTGCGGCCATTTTGGTTGTTGTGATGTATTCTATTTTGGTGTTTTAAAGTCTCTGTTTTAAATTTGTTTCCAAGCCAAAGGATGGAGATGCCTTGAATTTTATCATAGGAAATAATATTAACGGACCAAAAAAATGAAGAGGAGACTGTGTGGGTACACAACATCAAGTCTTAGCGCCGTAATTAACCCCTACAACCCATGATGAATCATGAATCATGCTTGTGACAAAAAACGTGTCCTCTTGTTCAGACTGCCATTTTTTTGAACATGGATTCTTTGCGATTACTGTAGTTTTTGCACTTTTGAACTTAATATAAATATAAGTTATCCATGAGTGACATGTCTTATTTTCACCCTAACTGGTAGTCCTGTTTCCAATTACTTCTTCGAGATATAGTTATGGGATTTATTGATTTTTGTAACATTTAAAATTTTTTATGTTATATAGTGTTGTAAAAAGGGTGTTATTTTGTGCATATGGATTATTAATAATGAGTAATAAAAAATTAAATGTGACAATCACAATGAAAATAATTAATGATGATTCATATTACTAATAAAAATATTTCTAACACAAATTTACCCAAGAACTCTCTTTGAGGTTTAAGTGTAAATTACGTCTACGTTTGTTGACCTTCTGAGAAAAGCTAGAGTGCGGTCCCTTATTTACAACAGTAAAGAAAATTCTGGGTACCTTTTAATTTGACCATTGACACCTTAAAACGTAGACATTGGGTCTATTCGAATTTTGAAGTCGGATATGCTGTGCTGGGTAAGAAGGAAAAAAAGATGAGAAATAAAATAAAAATACAAGTGTTTGATTTAAGAGAAATATATTAAAAAAAATAGGAAAGAGAAAAAAATAAATTTTTTTATAATAATTAATTATTTTGCTATACAATTCATTGTAATCGATTGTTTTATATTTTCAATCAATTTTGTTTGTTGAAACATAATAACCAAAGCAGACAATCGATTATAGGTGATAGATAATCGGTTATCACTAATGGCTAAATAATTTTCATGCAATTTCTTACCGCTTTAGCGTAGAAATATTTTGATGTGGAACCAAACCAACTTTTTATGTCTCTTCTCATTATTTCATCTCAACCAAACAACTCTAATTTTTTAATATTTCCTTTATTTTCATCCTCTCATCTCAATTTCTCACCTAATTTACCTTTACCAAACAAATAGTTAGCAAGGAACCACCACATTAATACTTGTAGGGACACTTACTGTAAGGAGTTCTACATTGAGTTAAAAAAAACTTAATGTAGTACTTAAGCCATGAGATTCTCCTACCTAATAAACTAGTCTTTTGAGTACCTTTGTGCTTAAGTTCTAACAATTGGTGCTTTCATTTAGAGTTGGGAATATGAAAAGGACTACCTATACTAGATTAAAGTGCAATGTACTGAATACTAATAAGTGAGTGAAGCTGTCAAAGTGAAAATGGTTACTATCGGGTCAATGTTGATAGAATGAAAAAGGCTAACACTTAACACTTTTTTTTTTGGTACATAACACTCAACACTTATTTGTCGTTTCATTTGGCCCTTTTTTTTTTCAAATAAAAGGTTGGGACAAGTATATTTTATATTTAATTCCACTTTTTGTTTCTAAATTATTATAATTATGCAATTTTGGTTTTCTCATTTTAAATTAATTGTACTAATTGATTCTCTAAATTTTTTCCATATGCAAATTGGGTCCCTTGATGAGTGTGTCATCAATTTTTTTTTTACAAATATTCCAAATGTGGCTTGTTAGAAATCATATGGCAATGATATGCTGACATGGCACTGACATATTGACGTGTCTGCTAATGTGACAAATGACATGATCGACTAATGTGGTAGATGAATTAGTCGTCTAATGTAAAAATGTTGGTGTGCCACTGACATAATGATGTGGCAACGAGAACAAAAATTACACAATCGTGATCCTTTAGGAGCCAAATTTTTACACTTAATTTTGTCTTATTTGTTTATTTGTTTTATTTGCTTTATCTTTTTTGTATTCTTTTTTTAAAAATATTAAATTAAAATATTCTAAAATTAAAATGATGTAAATAAATAAAAATATAAAAAGGGAAGAAAAGAAAATCAAAACCAAAAATAAAATGAAAAAAAAACTTTGAAAAAAAAAATAAAAACAAAGAAAAAAGAAAAGAAAGAAAAGGAGAGAAACACAGCATATTGTCATGATGGAGAGAGCTATGACATATTCTCATGATGGAAGAAGACCAAATTGATTTCTAGACATCTTGTTCTTTTTCTTCTTCTTGCCCAAGCATAAAGCTACTTGTCACCCTTCTTGCAAAAGGAATCTTTCTCTATGTATAATTAGGCTCTCAAATTCAAACTCATTTTTTAAGACAAATTCTCCAAAAGAAAGGTTTTTAAAACCTTTTCTTTTCTTATTGCTATTAGAATATTGAGGAGAAAACAACCTATTTTATTCATTCACTGAAGTTCCTTTTATACAAGCTATTAGCAGCAAGTAAAGGTGTTCAATACATCAATAACAAAGAACAAAAACAAAAACTACCGTTAACAAACTAAATAAGGCAGAGATTAAAATCAATTAGATTTTAATTTATGGAAAGTCAAATTTTGTGCAATTTGTATTGCAGACCGATTGTCACAATACAAATAAACTAAGCTAGAAATTAGGTGTTGGAGGTCCTACAATAGATATAACAACCATTAGATCTCACAAGTAGTCATGACTATATAGGGCCCTATATTCAGCTTCAAATGATGATTGGGATATGATACTTTGCTTCTTTGACTTCCATGAGATAAAAGATGACCCAAGAAATATACAAAAACTAGTGATAGATTTGTGGCTTTCAAGGCAAGAAGACCAACCTGAATCACTAAATTCCTTGAGCTTCAAATCAAACTTCGAGGGGTTGGTTAGATAAATTAGTCTTCCTAAGAGTCCTTGATGCATGGTAAGATCAACAATAGATTCCTTAGAATTAGAAGTAAGCTTTAAAGTAGAAAACATTAGGGTAGAGCTTGTTTGCAACCAAGGAGACCAGCATCCTTAAGTAGTTCAAAGGCACATTTTCGTTGGTACAAAATGACACCTTTATGGGTGATCCACAACCGTACACGGGTCAAATAATAGGAAAAACTATAATACAAGACAAACAACCTTGTTTGTCTTATGAGGATCTTTAACTGTTATCAACCAATTAGTAACATCAGAGACAAAAAAAGGTGTGTTTAAGTTTTTAAGAGTGAAAATAGATTGCACTTAAGAAAGAATTCATTTCACTAAAATGATCAATACACTAGTTAAGTTTTCTAATTAGATCTATTATTGATTTCTAAGAATTTAATTATAATTCTACATTCAATTCTTGTTTGATCCCAAAATTAATCAATTAAGCATCAATCAATTTCAAGAGAATTCCTATTGAATTAAGCATCCATGATTTAATTAATTTGGATTAGACAATGAAACGCCCTCTAAGTCACCAAACCAATTTCTAATATGATTCTTGATCAAACTAATGATTAAGCATCATAGACCCTATTAATCCCAATTAGAATATGCAAATCAAGCGCTCAACATATTCATCAAGAATGAAAATTCAGATTTGAATGATAAACCACCAACCTAAAAAGAATTCACAATCAAGATTCAAGAAAGAAGAAGAAAGACTAATAAGGAGAGAAAGTAAACCAAGAGTTGAAAAGTAATTTAAAACCAAACTCTAAGTTCTATATAAAAAAACCTTAAACTAGTGAATTGATCCAAAGCATTTATCCTTCCATGTAGGCTTTACACAAAATCACAAGAAAGGGCAGGAAAATGGGAATAAGTTGATCGAGATAGATGAAAACCCAAGTAGGAACAAAGTTGTATCTTAAAATGCTCTAAAGGCTCCCCCTCCTATACAGTCTTGAAAGAGATGTTTATATAAAGTATCCATAGGGTTAACTAAAGCCTAAACCCAAAATATGGGCCTACTAGATTTTAATTAGCCTAATTACAATTTAATCCCCCAAAAGCTAGTTGAGTTGTAAAGTAAGATATGTCTGCCACCATCCATGGATAATTAGACCTCTCAAATGATTGATTTGGCTATTGGTATCTTCATGAAATTGAAGATAAATCCCTTAAAACTTTGGCATTGGTCTCATATCATTTGGATTTCTACATATCAAGTTATACTCAAAATATAGAACCAATGTCAGGCTGTTAAGGCAGAACATCGACTCCAACTTTAAGCCCAAATTCATCTATAATCCACACTGAATCTGCTGATGATCTCTTCACAAGATATGTATATCTTTCTTTAATATTTCTATAGACACCAATATCACCCTAATCACATTATCAGAGCCTATATTATGACCTATATGAGGAGGAAAGGCCAAAATGCATTAAAATGAATGAAAAGACACTAATTCTAACCCTTAGCTGTACGCATAGCACAGTTTTGTCATCAAGCATTTTCATTCGATATGTTGACACATGTACAAGATCCACTAGGCTTCAACATGAATTAATGAAAAGTGCAAAATCATTATGTTGAGTGATCCATTTTACAAAATAGCTTAGAAGATCTACTCAAATTGCGAATAAATTTACTTCAACTAGTGGGAGATTCTGATACTAATATGGTTGGAGAAGAAAGAATAGGTTTTGGGGGAATTTCCAAGGAATTCATGTTGCCTTCTAGCATATCTATTATTCTACTCATACTAAGTTTATCCTTTGGAAACGTTTGAACACTCCATAAACCCACTATAATCATTCTCTTTACTATCTCATTTTCTTCTGTGGCTATCACCCCATCAGGTCTCAAATCTTTGCCTTACTCTGGCTCGTTGTATACCTAATGAGGAAAGTATATGTCACTTGTGTGACTAGCTTCTGCAGTAATATTGTTCCTCCCTCCCACTATTTCTAACAACATTATTCGATAGTTGTAAACATCGAATTTGTGTGTAATTCCACCAAAATTTCTATTCCATACTTTTGGAGCTACACACCTTATTACTCCTCTAGCATCAAACATGGAAATAATGCTCTTTTTCTTGTGACAAAGCTTTACAAGTCCAAAATCTAATATCTTGGAGCAAAAATTCTCATCCAAAAGAATGTTATGTGGTTTTATGTCAAAATGTGAAATTTGAGTGTTGCATTCCCTATGCAAGTACTCTAGTCCTCTAGCTATTCCTACAACAATTTGTCACAATTTAACCCAACTCAACAATTGAGTGGTTTCGAGTCCCCTATTGTAAATAAACTTGTCAAAGGGACCATTAAGCATAAATTCATAGATGAGAGCTTTCTTGCAATCTTCCAAACAAAATCCAAGAAGTATGACAACGTTAACATGAGAAGTTTTACTTATGATAGCCACCTCATTAATAAAGTCTTTACCATTTCCTTTAGATGCATTTAATATTTTTACAGCTACAGGGTAACCACTAAGTATCTGTCTTATGTATAAAGGACTAAAACCACCTACACCCAATTTAACTTTGAAGGGTTTGGTCAAAATTTTACCTGTCTTGTTGATGACATGCATTTACTACAGCAAATTATGATGTATATCATGAATACTCCCATTACTTACTTGCAACACCTGTTAATAGGATACATTTGGAGAGATAGGGGTTAAGAAACAATTGATTCCTTTTTTTTTTTTGTCTAGAAGTTAATATTTATTGGTTCAAAATGAGCACGAGAAACAAAACTCAAATAAATAAGATTAACAACACGGTAGTTAATTACCAATATTATTGATATGTCGAGAATAAGAACACAGTAGTTAATTATGTGTTTGTTGATTTTAAAGGCTATTTTTATTTTTTCAACGCTTACGAGGTTATTTCCAAACAAGTTTTCTCGAAGGAATGCAAAATGTAAGTCTTGATTCATCATCAAAAGTAAAATTAAGATAGTATGTTTGATAACTTTTTTTTTCAAAAAATTGAAAATAGATTTTTATTGTCAAATGCTTTCTTCTTCTTCTTATTATTATTTTTGCTTTTGCGAACACAAAATAAAATAATTAATCCAATCATGTACAATTTTTTTTTATTAAACCAATCATGTACATTTTAAAGATTCATTGAGGATAAATAAAAGATTTGTCATATATGTATACGTGGAACATGGTGAAAAAGGAATATGAAATGAAATTTGATCTATTACCTACGATGATTTTCCTAGAAAAATTAAATTTACCTGCAACAATAAGTAGTGACACCAAAGAGGGGTCGTCAAATAGAAGATTATACTGGACATAATCGCATACATATACATTGAAAGGGGAATGATTAATTTGACATGATCACATTTATTTATTTCAGTTGGCATATGTTTTTCCGCTCTAATTCAGTGGTGAAGTCCTACAGAATTTGTTAGCATTCTTTTAAAATAGATTTAATTTGTAATATTAAAAACTAAGTACTGATTTAATTTGTAAAATATTGAGTAAATTTCACTACTTTGAATTTAGGAATCTCATCAAATGAGAGTAAGAATATATAACAATAAAAGCAAATAAGTTCTATTTTTAACAACCTCCAAACATGAAATTTGATAGCTGGACCAAATCAAATCAATTAAAACAAAATCAAATAATTCCCAATTTTAGTTTAGACATCTATGAAATGAAAGTAAAATAAGGAAAAATGTAAAAAGGGGTGGATCATTCTAAAGGAAAAGGAAAGAAAAATTTCCGGACCAATAATGTGACTAAAAAAAAAAAACAGAACCAACTCTGTGACTACAAAATATAGCGTATGTCACTGGCAAGTGTTAGAAAGGAAAGGAAAGGAAATTTTCAGGAAACGTTATTAAAAGTCAAAGCTCGTACATTTTTATTTTTTAGCCAGCGGTTACCTGTATGAATTGTGACATATAGGGAAAAGAGAAAAATCTGAGAACGGAAAAACCAAAGAATGAATAACTGGAGAGAAAATTCAGGGAATCTAATAATTTGCTTGTTGGCACGGTTAAAGCTAGACAGTTGGTCTAATGGCCGGAAGTGGAGCTGTAAGGAAGGAACCACCTAATACTTTAAGGACAGAAAGACTTGGAAAAATGTGCATTGACGACTCCAGTGTTTTTGAGAGTCAGGGGAGTTCGCTCGAAGTGTGTTTGATAGAAAAAAAATAAAAATAAAAATAAAAAGAGAAGAGAAGATAAATAAGTAAAAAATAGGTGTGAAATAGAAAAAAATTAGTGGTTGTTTAGTTTAAGAGAAATAAAGCAGAAATAGAAAAAAAAAAAAATAAGTGTGTAAAGTTGTTTGATAGAAAAGAAAAAAAAAGGTGAAATTGGCTTATTACATTTATGCCCTTCACATATATTACATTTATTTTTTATTTTTTTTTAATTTTTTGACATTGAAATTCTTGATTAAAATCGATTTGCTATTGAATCTGAGAGATGACAAAGAGCTCAAATAGCCTTTGTAGTTTGACAAAATTGATTTCAATGAGTTGAAGTCAATTTTGAACACATAAAATTGATTTCAAGGAAGTTGAAATCAATTTCATGGACAACCTCCGCAAGCTCCACATAAGTTTTTCGAAGGCTATTTTGGATTCGAAGGCTATTTTGGACCCAATGACGGTTTCTTATACAAATTCCCCTCTAATCTCTTCATTTCGGTGAAGAAATTTTAACTTGTGGGGCCCACTTTTTTTTGTGCAAAAATCTTCCCTTTCCACTGAACCAAACAAAGAGAAAATGCTACATTTCACGCTCTTCTCTTCTCCCCAAATTCACCCTAACCAAACATACCCTTAACCCTAAATAAATAAAATAGATAAAAAATAAGTTAAAAAGTAAGAAATAGATAAGAAATAATTTAAAATTTTAGATTATTTAATAAGAGAGAAATAGATGAGAAATAAGAGAGATAGAGAGGTGAATAAAAATATGTGAGAATTAGAGTAGAAATAAGTAGTGGAACCTAGTGAAACCTACCAAAAAATTAAAAAATTTCATCTCAATTTCACTTATACCAAATAAGAGAAATTTGTACAAAATTTAATAATTTCTTCACCTCTCTCTCTCTTTCCTTCAAACCAAACACAACATAACTATCACTGAAACCTCCCAAAGATTATTGAGTAAATTTTAGAAATATGAATTATTAATAATTATTTTCATTATAATTACCATATTCAATTTTTTATTAATTCATATTTGTGAAGCAATATTGATAGAGTTAAATATGTTTTTGATTATCCAAAAATATGACAGAATTGATTTTAGTCCCTCAAATTTTTTTCTTTAAATAAAGTTCATCAAATATTAAAAATACCCTAATTAGATCCCTATGTTAAACTCTATTTAACATTTTTGTTAAATGATAGCCTCATTAGTATTACAGTCACCATTAATTTGCTGATATGGCTGTTTATGTTAATTGTTATGTCTAGGTCAAATTAGTAACATATTTTTTAAATAAAATTATTACATGTTTAACCCTAAATCACATATTTTTTTAACCGTAAAGCAAAAGTAATTACACAATTTTTTTATTAAAAATTATCACTAGGCACTTTAGGTAATAAAATACTTTACTTAGAAGCTGATGTGACCATCATTTAATAAAAAAGTTAAATAGAGTTTAGCATAAGGATCTAATTAGCTTATTTTTAATATTTGAAGGAGTTTATGTAAGGAAAAAATTTCTTGAAGACTAAAACCATTTTTTTTTCATATTTTTGGAGGACCAAAAACATATTTAACCTATGCTGATATATTTGGTAGAAAAAAAAACTGAGAAATAGGATGTATGAAAATAAGAAAGGTAAATGAAAATATGTGAGAAATAAAGTAAAAATAAATGTGTTTGATTTAAAAGAAATAAGAAAGATAAATAAGTAAATAAAAATAAGGGAGAAGTAGAGTTAAAATAACTAGTATACTCCACACTTTTTTTTTTTATTTCTCTCTTCTTCCATTTCTCCTCTACCAAGCACATTTACCTTTTTATTTCTCATTTATTTTTTTTCCTCTCCGCCTTATTTCTCTATCACCAAACAAAGGGTACATGTTTTATTTTTGTCTGAACACTAGACATGTATTTTGTATTGGAAATATTCTTGTTTGAGTCAAAAATATTTAGAGTAAATAACCAATTTAAACCCTAAAATTATAATAGTTGAATCCATAAAATTAATAAAACGTTAAAATTGTTCCTGAAATTTTATCAATTAATTTAGTCTCTAAAATTATAATAGATAGTTAAATTGGTCTTTAAAATTAATATAATGGCAAAATAGTACCTAAAATTTTAATAGTTGATGAAATTAGTTCCTGTCGCAATTAGGGTCGTGGCAGAACGGCAAAAAAGAGTTTTAAAAAGAGGGAGTCGCCACCAATATTTATTAAGGAAAAACATTGAAAAAACTTAAAAGAAAATAGTATACGAAATCAGATTTTGGGCTTGGGAGTCAATTACGTGTAGGGAAGGTATTAACATCCTACAACGTCTGTCATAAAGACGGTTACCTCTAATTGATTAAGCAAATTGTTAATGACTTTTAAAATATTTATCTCACCCTAAAAAAAAAATTGCAAGAAGAATTTTATTATTATAAAAAAGATTTTTATTTTATCTTATATTTTATTATTTTTGAGATCGACAGGAGTGGACCCCTACTCCTACGTATCTCCCGGTACAATGGAAAACCATACTCACATAGTTCTTTTGTAGAAAATATTTGTGTGTTGAAATATTTTAATTTTAGGAATTTTGAATCATCACGACTCATATACCCTAAAATATAAGATTGATAGAGGTGTACACCCAAGCCAATTTATTATTTTAATTTTGATTTTAGTATTTTATTTTCATAACAATTAAATTTTAGTTTAACATTTTTATTTAAGAGAAGAGTTTTAAGACATCAAACTGTACAACTTGTGTCTCAAAATCTCAGGATTAAAAAAGATGTCACATCTAATTAACCCATTCTCTATTTTAGATTTTGTTATCAACAAATTTTAATGAAATTGTAAGACGTGATTTAAAATTTTCGTTTTTCCTCCCTAAAAAAAAGCTTAGAAAAGAGTTTTTAGACAATAAGTTGTATAACTTACATCCTTAAACTTTAGGATTAAGAGAATGTCACATTCAAATAATCCTCTTTCTATTAGAGATTTCTTTTTCTTGTAATGTTATTAATGTTAAATAAGTTATAAATACTAATTTATGAAATGCTATTTTTTATTTATTTTGTTACATTATTAACTTTATTATTTTATTATCAATTCGTTATAAATAGAAACTTTAATTTACATGATAATGTCCGAAAAGTTTTCACTGTAAAAAAAAAGTTTACGTTACTTTCTTATATTTAAGTATTTCATTTGCTCATGATTTAGTTATTCCTTGTTTAATTAAATCATATTCCTTATTTAACTAGATCAAAAGATACTAAAGAAAAAAGAGAGAGGCATATATGTATTTCGAATGGATTTAATTATTTAAAGATTTTAACTATGAAAAGGAAATAAAATCTAGTTTACGTCGACAGTACTAAAAAAACAGAGAGGGGCTCAGTCCACGCACGGAAAAAAGAAAGGGAACAAAATATGCTGGAGCACATTCAGCTTCTACAGACATAAACCAAATAAATCAAAAAAGGGGATGCTTCGCGAAGCTTCCGCCCCTATTTGCCCCAGACTGCGCAACGTGAGGGAGGAGGGGAAGCAGACCTTGCGGCTTGGTGTGAAACGCCATCGTCAGTGTCTCCCTAGCTTCACGGTGGCTGTTGGTAGCTGTGTGAAGGCGACGCTCGCGTCTGCTAAGGGAAGCACGACTAGATCTCCGGTGATGCGAGATTCGCATGTGAGAAGAGGAGATGTGGAGGTTCGTTGATGGCGAGGGCAATGCGACGGAGGACGGGAGAAGGAAAGAGGAAGAAGGAGAAGGAAAGAGGAAAGCTGCCGCCGGAAATCGCCTCCGGCATTGACGAATGGCGGGGTTCGCAGTGGTGGGGGAAAAGGTTACTCTTCGTCTTTTTTTTTGTTCCATTTTTCAATTTTGCTTATTTCAATGGTGTTGAAAAGGTTGAGTTTGATATTGCTGAGAACAGATTTGATTCATGGATAACAATTTGTGTATTGTGTAAGCAGCGGACATTGAATATTGCATTTTTATTTTGGTTGTTTTAGTTGCACAATAATTTGAAACAATCATCAAATCAACAAGACAAGCATTTGGAAGATAGTGAAATCAAACATACAGAGAAATCAAAATAGCAAAAATGTTGTTTAGAAAGTTGAGTACCAGTTTGTGACTTTAACTGTTCAGCTTTATCTTCTTCTATCCTTATCTGAGTTCTTTTTTTCTTTCCTTCAATGGTCACTTAGGCTTTTAATATGATTTCTTCTAGAAAATTTTTCAACCACGAATCTCTCTTCCTTCAGTCTATTTATAAACCCAAAAAGTGTCCATGGTTGCTTGAATGATCCGAAAATATGGTTGATTGGAATACAATTTGCGGCTATAATTAAGTGAATTGGATGGTTGTAGAAGTAATAGGACAATTTGCAGCATGAGCTCAGGAATTTAATAAAATTTGCAGGGCATGGGAAAGGTAACATGCAACAGGAGGAGTGGAAAGGTATGGGAAGGTGACTGTTGTCGCAAAGAAAAAGAAAAAAAGAAAGAAACAGAAAAGGAAAAAAGAAAAAGAAAGAAAAAAAAAATCATTTTTGTGTGTTCTGATTACGAAAAGAAAAGCTCAACAAAAGCAATCAAGAAACAGATAAAAGAATGGGCCAGCAGTACCCAGTCCAGTAATAAAAGAACAAAAACATAAATAAATATATAAATGAATAATTTTTTGAATTAAATTAAAATAAAAAGAGAAAATAACAGGAATCATAGTAAAAAATGAGATTTTTGATTGAGTGTTGTTATAAGTAAAATAAATAAATAAATAAACAATGTAAAAGAAATTGAGCTATTGAATCGGTATTAATTTAAAGTGTTTGGATTATATGTACAAGGTAACAACATAAATAAAAGGAAACAAATAAAATATATAACAAGAATGGTAGACAAAATTAAGTGTTCACAATTCCTAAAGCTAAAAAGACTTAATTTCACCCTTCATCTCCTAACTTTCAAAATTTTATGAATTATGTCCTTAAAGTTTTTTTTTTGGGCACATTTTGATCCTAAATTTACATGATTATGCAAATTTCATCCTAACGTTAGAGTCAAACGTTAGATTAAAGACAAAAGTAATTAACATGAAATTAGATAAAAAAAAAAGTGATGTAAGAATTTTGGAATGAGAAAATAGGTTATACACTGACCATGCAAAGCTATTTTATATTGTTATTCAATCACAACCTACTGTATATAGTAAGTTTGTTGGCTTTGATAATAACTACTCTAAAAGTCATACTAAAGCTAATTTTCAATTGGTTGACAGTGTAAAAGTTTTTACACTGACAATGCATAACAATTAAACTCTTTTGAAATTACTATATAATTAGAAAGAAACAACATCCTCTAATGCATAATCAAATGGCTTCCTACTAGATTTAACCACTATGGAAATAGTGCAAACTAAATCGATTGAAACAATATACATGATATGTAAGCTATATGTAGAGATATTTAGAATTACATGTCAATAACTTCATAGCTAGCCAATAAGCATAACCTTGAAGAAAGATGATCATAAAAGCTCTAGTAGTTTAATGCGACTTGAATAAAAATCTAACATGAAATAGTTATTTAGGTAAGTTTTTCTAATACATACATAATAATATACATAATATTAATAAAAAAAAATCATAAACATAATAATATACATAATAGTTATTTAAATTTATGATGATATATTAATAAAATAATAATAATTGATTGGTTATAGATAAAATTATAAAATGATAACATTATAATTGTATATATAGTAAAAACTATAACAAAAAATTAAATATAATAATAAATATTACTGTAAGAAGATATTTTGCAAAATTATTTTGATACTAATTTTATTTTTAATATTATTTCAGTATAATAATTAAATTTGATTTATGATTTAATAAAAAAATATATTATATTATCTTCATTTTCTTTGTTTTATGGTTTAGTTTACTCAAAAAATAAGTGCATTTCTTAAATTTAATTAATCTAAAATTAAGTGAGTTTTAATGATAAGTTTAATTTGAGAAAATATTTATTTTTATTTTTACAAATAATGATAAAAATGTTATTTTATTTTAAAATGTTATGCAAGAAATGATTAAAATAAAAAATATTTCAATGTTTTAGTATTTAATGAAAAGAAATAAAATAATAGAAAAAAAAGGTATACGTCAAATAAAGAGAAGAAAAGCATAGGCAATTAAGCATTTTTAATAAAATATATCTATCTAAAAGAATTGGGAGTTAAATATTAATAGTGAACAAAAATGATAAATGAGAATTGCAGGAAGGGAGGGAGAATTACAGACGTCATGTTAATGAGAATTGGAGAGCGGGAATGGAGAAATTATTAGGTAGTCTAAGATTATCAAGTATTTATAGTCTAAGACTATCAAGTATTCATAATTTCAATCAACGTTTATATAACACATAGTCAACTTTTAAGTTCACAAGAAAGAATTAATAACACTTAATTGCATGTCATGTAGAGATTAATGAGAACTATAATGGTCCAGGACCACCTAATCAGTTCTTGCAGGAATGAGGTCGCATTAATGAAAAATTAGGTGGAAATCAAGTTAATAAAATAGTGTTTCAACTAAGATCATTGTTTTATATAATGGTAAAAGAAAATAAGCTGTGTATTGACAATGTAAAAGTTACACTGTCAACTAATCACAACCTATCATTTGTTGATTTTGATAATAATCACTATAAAAATCACGTTAAAATTGATTTTCGATTGGTTGGTTGACAGTATAAAAATTTTCACGCATAGCAATTAAACTCTAAGGGCAGGCCTGTTTAGTGATCAGGATAAAATATGATAGGATAAGATATGACAGTAGAATAAGAATAAGATAGAATAAGAGCAGGATAAACTATAATCTTATATAATGTTTGTTGCATACTAGATAATAAACTAAATAATGTTAGGATAAAACATATTCAAATGACAAAATTAATATTTTATTAAAATTACATATAATTTTCTAGAAAGTAACTTATAATTTAATTTTTAATTTTTATGAAAAAATATATTTCAACTAAAATATACAATATTTTTTCATTTATGTAATTACTTTTCTTAAAATTATAAAAAATATAAAATTTTTAAAATTATAATTATTATTCAAATATTTTTTTTAAATATTTAAATATTAATTGTTTAATTTTTAATATTTTATTAATAATATACTTTAAATTTATATTCAAAATTACTATATATAATAAATATAATATATAATTATATATATTAATTTATATAATATTACTATATATTATATATATTTTGTCATTATACACACACATATACATATATATTATAATATATATTATCATATATTATATATAAATCTTATATATATATATTTTCACAATAATATTATATCTATTTATATATAATTATATATAATATTTATTATAATATAACTATCTATCTATATGTGTAATTATATGTATACAAATATATTATTATATATATATATATATATATATATATATAATTATATACAATATTTGTTATAATATTTAACATATTACGTAGTATATAGAGAGAGAAAAAAAAAGAATTTATCCTATTCTATTACTTTTTAACCTAACTCTTTTCTCAAAATAAAAAATATAATAAAATAACATGATATGATAAGAAATAAGATAGTATAATCATATCTTATTAACACAACAAACAATAAATTACAATATAATAGAATACTTATCATATTCTATCCTAACCATCATGCCCTAATAGTAAATAAATTTCAATGTCAATCTCAATGTTAATGCTAAGGTATTCTCTCTCTCTTTCTCTTTCCGTTCCTAAGTTTCTCCCTTTTTTTCTTTCTTATCATCCTGCAATCCCACACACTCAGTCTTATTCTCAGACCCCACTCTTTCACGGTCATGAGGATGTCGTTGTCTCATTCCATTGCATGCTCCATGAGTGTTCCACCCCACACATCATTGAATTTAACAAGATTTTAAGATCCCTTATCAAGATGAAACACTACCCCACTGCTATCTCCCTTTCTAAACATTTGGAATTCAGAAAAATTAAGCCCAACATTGCTACCTTAAGCATCCTCATTAATTGTTTCTACCACCTCCATCAAATAACCTTTGCCTTTTCTGTATTTGGCAAGATTCTCAAAATGGGTTATCAACCGGATACCAGTACCTTCAATACACTCATTAATGGTCTCTGTCTCAGCGGTGAGGTCAAGAAAGCACTACACTTTCACAACGAAGTGGTAGCTCAAGGATTTTCACTTGAATCAAGTTAGTTATGGGACCTTAATCAATGAGTTATGGGAAATAGGAGAAACAAGAGTTGCTGCAGAGTTGTTGAGAAAGATTGAAAGGTGTTTGATGAAGCCTGATGTGGTAATGTACAGTACGATCATTGATAGCTTATGCAAAGATGAACTTGAAAACAAGGCTTATGATTTATATTCTGAAATGGTTGTCAAGGGAATTTCTCCTAATGTTGTCACTTATAGTACTCTAATATATGGCTTTTGCATTGTGGGCAAATTGAAAGAAGCAATTGGTTTGTTTAACAAAATGGTATCAAAAAACATCAACCCAAGTGTTTGTACCTTTAATATATTGGTAGATAGGTTATGTAAGGAAGGAAAGGTGAAAGAAGTTAAAAATGTGCTAGTTGTGATAGTGAAAGCTGATGTGAAGCCAAATGTCGTTAATTATAATTCTTTAATGGATGGACATTACTTAGTTCATCAAGTAAACAAGGCCAAAGATATATTCGACACTATGGCCAGGAGAGGAGTGAATCCCAATGTTCAGAGCTATAGTATCATGATTAATGAATTATGTAAGAATAAAATGGTAGATGAAGCAATGAATCTCTTTAAAGAAATGCAATGCAAAAATATGGTTCTTAATACAATAACTTACAATTCTCTCATTGATGGTTTGTACAAATATGGGAGAATCTTGTATGTTTGGGAGCTGGTTGATGAGATGCATGATAGAGGTCGACCTATCAATATAATCACTTACAGTTCCTTATTAGATGCTTTACGCAAAAATCACCATCTAAACAAGACAATTGCATTATTCAAGAAAATTAAAGACCAAGGAAATCAACCAGATATGTACACATATACAATACTTATTGACTGATTGTGTAAAGGTGGAAGGCTTAAGAATGCACAACAGGTTTTTCAGGATCTTTTGATCAAAGGATATCCTCTAAATGTCTGGACATATACTGTTATGATCAACGGGCTTTGTAAAGAGGGCTTGTTTGATGAAGCATTGGCCTTGCAGTCAAAAATGGAAGACAATAGTTGCAATCCCTAGTGCAGTAACTTTTGAAACAATTATCCGTGCTCTCTTTGAAAAGGATGAGAATGATAAGGCTGAGAAGCTTCTCCGTAAAACGATTGCTAGAGGCCTATTGTAAATGAGATTGGCTGCAAGTGCAACTTCCGCAAGCTTACTGCATTGAAGGTATAAAAGCCTCACAATTGTTGCATTTAAGTTTCAATTGGTAACATCTAAACATAGAAAGATCATAATGAAATAATATAGATTGAATTTTGTTTTTGTGGTGATGGATCACAGTGTGAAACTTACAGGTTTGAAAGCTTATGACCTCTCTACAAACTTTTTCAGCTTGTGTTTTAAGTTTCTGAGTCAAGTTTATGAATAAGCTCTCATATAATAAACTTTTATTAAGTAAGTATTTAATTAAGTTGGTTATCCAAATATATCGTCCATAGTTTGGCCTAATTTTGTTGTTAGTGTTGTCAAAAGATATCATATGTACCTATAAACGGTCTTGAACATCTAGAAGTATCATGAGTATGTTTGAATTTTCAAGAACAAGGGAAGAATATACAAAAAATGAAGTGAGTTTTTATTAAAATGCCAGGGTTCCTTGTCTATCATCTCCATTAGTTCAAATATTTTGATGGATAGATCCTACTCACTTACGTCTTGGGCAAGCAGGTGAAAACAATAACACATCCCCAATAAGTTATTAATCAAATCTTATCCCATTAAATGGGTTGGAACATTGATGAATCCTTGCCATGGGTTACATCCGTAAATATAGAGATACACATTTTGATGACATTTTGCTGCTACTAGGAATGTTTTCAGGGGTCGCCATCCCAAAGCTCTTCCAAGCTCTTGTAAGGCCCATTTTCTGATACAAAACACACTCCACTATACATTCTACGCTGTGGAATCTTGCCGAATTTCTGTGATTCCTCCTGGCTCAGCTCCCAGTCAAATATGTCAAGGTTTTGTTTCATCCTCTCCTTGTTAAAGCTTTTCACAATGGCAGTTGCCCCTTGCTCGTATATCCATCTTAGTGCAATCTGCATGACAATGGAATTGCCCATTGTGAATATACTTATAATTTTCTTTTGAACCATCAACTATAAAAAATATATTTATATCTTAATACTCGCACAAACTTACACCCATACATTATTACATACTATTCTCATTCATGTCATTGGATAGTGCTTGAGTGCCGCTGAAACCTATTCTAAATGGTCAAGATTGAGCACACACCTCAGTTTATTTTTATTGAATGGTAGAATTAAAGAAAAGTTACACTTCAAATGTGTATTTGGCAAATAGTCTCTCCCCATTTGAGTGGTTGCTTTGTGGAAGGACAAAGGAGAAAAAGATCCTGCTTAACTATGTGCACCTGTGCAAATTGATTCATGGTGATCTGGATAACTTTTTTGGATTGGAATAAGATTGGTTACAAAAGGTGCAAGTGATTTTTGATAACTTTTTTTCTGAAAGACATTTTTCACACCAGGCAACAAAATACAAAAACAGTAATATTCCTCGTGAAAAGAAATGGACCTCTTGGTTAATTTCTTTATTTAAATTTAGAACTTCATGATCACAAAAGTAGAGTTGTAATGGGGGGTAGTTTAAGACTGAGATAGTAAGAGCACCTGAGCCATGCTCTTCTGTCTTGCACAAGCTATTTCCTCAAGGATTGGGCTCTCCATAACTGCATTTGTACCCCAAGAAGATTTGTAAGCTCCTAGTGGTGACCATGCACTCACATGGATTCTGTTCTGCTTGCAGAATTCTCTTAGTTTCCCCTGCTGCCATGCTGGGCTCATTTCCACCTAAACCAATGGAAAGGAATCACCAACAAGTATTTCATCACTGAGTAAATATCAATCTGCAGTTGCTAAATCTTCATACCTGATTGACAGCAGGAGGGATGGTTGCATTTTCTAAGAGCTGAGTGAGTTTTTTGATGCTAAAGTTGCTGACACCAATTGACTTGGCTAAGCCCAATCTGTAACACTCTTCCATAGCTTCTCATGTTCCTTTCATGTCAAAGGAGGGAATCACATTCTCCTTTAATACATTATGGAACCCTTTGGCTTCAGGTTTCAGCCTCACTGGCCAATGAATCAAATACAGATCTACATACTCCAGCCCCAACTTCCTGAACAGTTTCAAGGAAACTTACATAACATGCAACCAAAGAAAGAAAGAGTAGAAGAGGATAATATTAGAGCATATGATTAGTTTGTTTGTTAAGTAATTACACATTGTTAGCCCAATAAACTCTATAAATAGGAGTATATGTAATTCATTTTATCATCTTTTATCAATTCAATATGTTACCATCTGAGTACGCTCTATACTTGGCCTATGCCTACGATTTCTATCTGTCACATCCTCTGATTACTAACAGATAATATATACTTACTGCAGTGAGGTCTTGAGAGCTGGAACAACAAGGTCAGGGTGAGCATCAGTTGTCCATAGTTTTGAAGTGATGAATACTTCATCTCTGCTCTTTATAAGGCCTAGCTCTAAGGCCTTTGCCACAGCTTTGCCTAGAGGCTTCTCACTTTCATACAAAGAAGCAGTATCAAAGTGTCTGTGGCCGACCTCATAGGCATCAATAAAGATGGAGGTGAGAACTTCATGTGGTGGAAGAGGAATTGCTGCAGTTCCTAGGCCTATCACGGGCATCTTTTGTCCTGAGTTTAGTATAACTTCTGGGATTTTCTTTGCTTCCGTTTTTTCTGTTGGGTTAGATATGTGTTGAAATGTTGTTGGAACATATGAAAGTGTTATCTTACGTGCAGTTGAGTGATTGTATCCACACGTTAAGCCTTTAAAGAAAACTAGAAACATCACCTTTGGACAGACCGGTCCACGTGTATTAATATCTGCCAAATTATCTGATTTTTCCCCTTTCAATTTTTGTTTTGGGTTTTGGGACCCTTTTTTTTTTTTTTTTTCTTTATTTGGTTGATTTTGGATACTTCCAAACATTTTATTCCCTACGTGTGTGAATGTCTGTGGCTTATCCTGCTATTAAATTTTAATCTGTCATGCACCAAGGAATTTGTAATATATGCAAGTTTGTAGGAGACAGAAAATAACTAATTAGTACTTGAAATTATTAGTCCCTGAATTTAATGACGCGTATTAGTCCTTAATTGTAACAAACTCGTATTAAATCAGTACCGCGTAGGAACTAAAACAACATGAAGGAAAAAAAAATAAAAAATAAAATAGTTGATAGGTGTTTTATAAGTTCAAAAGTTAACTCATACATAATTAAATTTAGGGTCAAAACAGAAAATAGAAAACAATATTTAGCTACTAAATTACTAATTTAATCTTATGGATACCTAATTAGCTACTAAATTAGGCTTACAGGAGAATGGATTCTTCACCCTTTTTGAATGAGATAAAGGAAATCTAACAGTTTTTACTTTTACTTTAGAAAGTATGAATGTACAAAATGAAAATAATTCAGTTTTATGATGCATTTTATTACTTCAACAAGATTTTGTTCAGGGTTTATCATCTCAAAGCTCTTCGGGCCTGCTATTCCCACCCATTTTTTTTGCTTGTTTCACACCATATATTGTTTGTTATTTTTCCCCCAAAAATAACCTTGACGAAAACACATTTTCGTTGTACAACATACACAACGAAAACGCGTTTCCGTTATGTTAAGGGAGTGCGCTTCCATACACAATAGAAATGTATTTCCGTTGTATATATTGTATAACGGAAATGTATTTTCGTTGTATATTAAGGGTGCACCCCTTTAACACAACTAAAACAAGTTTTCGTTGTGTTAATTTTTTGAAAAAAATTAATTAAAAAATTAATTATGATATAATTTACCTTTTTAAATATTAATCACATTAATTATGATATAGATTACCATTTTTAATTGAAATCAAAATTAATATGATTAATATTAAAAAAAGATAAATTTAATTGAAATCAAAATTAATATGATTAATATTAAAAAAAGATAAATTATATCATAATTAATATTTTAATTAATTTAAAAAAAAATTAACACAACGAAACGCATTTCTGTTACACAATGAAAATGCATTTCTATTGTGTACAATTTACACAACAGAAACACGTTTCCATTGTGTTAATAAATTGAGGGTGGGAAAAAGAGAGAGAGTAAAAAGAAAATGAAGGTAAAATAGTAATTGATTACGTTTTTATAAAAGTAAATGGTAAAAGGAGCAAAAAAGAAGGGGTGGGAATAGCAGCCCCCAAAATCTTCCAAGGACTTGAATAACCCATTTAACCATTTCCGGATATAAACATTTGTGCCTAGCAGAGCCTGTGTTGTGGAATCTAGCTGATTTTGTCTTATTCCTCCAAGCTCAGTTCTCTATCAGATATGTCAAGGTTTTGTTTCATCCTCTCCTTATTGAAGCTTGTCACAATAAAACTTTCCCCTTTGCTCATATATCCATCTTAGTCCTATCTGCATAATCTTCAAGTTAGAGATAGACTCTTGGTATAACAGTGTCATCTAAATATAATACACTAACATAAGACAAAACATGGATAAAGTTCTTATATCTTTGCCATCAAGTTCTCCAATCAAATAATGACAGATTTTTTAACAATAATAAATATAACCTTCACTAACTATGTGTTGCAAAATTTTAAATAAACATCAACATGTCGTCAATTGGGTTGGAGAACTTGATGACAAGGATATATTGAACTTGATCTAAGTTTTGTTGGCTAATTGACCAATTTGGTGCAATTTTAAAAACAAAATACCAAAATGGGGCTCTTTGGAAACATATTAGTGGCATGGGTCTGTTTTGACTGTTGACCAATCAAACTCATCAGCCTGACTAGCAGGAATAGGTCCACGTCAGCATTTTTTATTTTTATTTTTTAAAAATTACATGTAAGTGTCTGATGTGGAAAATAAATTGCAGCACCAACTAACAGAAATAACGAGATGACGACACGTGGTGCAACCCTGTTATTTTTGCCATTCAAACTAGCGAAAATGACAAGATGACGCCACGTGGCATCATCCTGCCATTTCCGCTCGTCTGAATAGTGAAAATAACAGGGTTGCGCCATGTGTCTTCATCTCGTTATTTCGCTAGTGGCAATAGCAGAAATCACAGGATGATGCCACATGGCATTATCTTGTGATTTTTGCGTACGAACGAAGGGAAAAATACAAGATAATGCAAAACTTTGAAAGGGCATAACTTTTCACTCGGATGTCAAATTGAGGTGTTTTTCATATAACTTTTCGAGATCTATGCGTTGGCAAATTCCTAGAGGGGATTTGGGCCTATCATTTTTTTCCAAAAGACCTTTCTTTCTAGGTTAACGGAGACTCGGAAGGAATTTATATATATGCAAAAATCACAAGGAGACGCCACATGGCGTCATCCTACCATTTCTGCTAGTGGCAGTAGTGGAAATGACGAGATGATGCCATATGGCGTCATCTTGTCATTTTCGCTACTCCCACTAGCATAAATGACAGGATGATGCCATCCTGATGCCATGGCATCATCTTGTCATTTCCACTACTGCCACTAGCATTTTTTTCGCCAGGTCAAACGCTTACGTGTAATTTTAAAAATAAAAATAAAAAATACTGATGTAGACCCATTCTCGCTAGTCAAATTGACGAGTTTAACCAGTCAACAGTCAAAATAGACCCATGCCGGTAATATGTTTCGAAAGAGCCTCATTTTGGTATTTTGTCTTTAAAATTGCACCAGATTAGTCAATCAACCATGTTTTGTTCAACAACTAATATTCAGTTTCAACCTCTGATGCTTAAACAATCTGGCAAAATTTGTCCAACCACATACTAGACATAATTTCATATACTAATGAAGATTATTAAAAAAAGGACCTGTTTTGTTCCTTGGATTTGGTATATAGTTTCTGTTAGTTCAGTTTTTAACCGCTTTTGAAACCAAGTAGTTGCTTACCTTGAGATCAAAAATGAAAATTTTCTAGAACCTCTTATCCAAAACATTTTCCTATGAATAGGTAGCATTTTCTCTTATCCAAAACCCTGGATATGGCATATTTTAATTTCAAGATACATATTTTCTGCATTATGTCAAGAACATATAGTGATATCATCTTATAAACTGCATGATTCAATTTGTTTTATGTTATCTCGATCATATTATACTTCATTTAATCTTGAACTTGAAAGTTTCTTTATCTAGTTATCCAATTCAGCAAAAAAGTTTTGTAAAATATTTTTATCTCATCGTCCGAGTTAAAATTTCTTCAAGGACATTCTCATTGTATCATATTCCTGATAAAGTCTTCTGCAAAGATGTTTTCATTGTATCGTCTTAGCCTTGTTAAAGTTTTCTTTAAATTTGTTTTAATTTCATCGTCCTATTGAGGTGAGGGCTTCATGTGGTGGAAGAGGTTTTGTTGCAGATTCCATGCCTATCAAGAGCATCTATTTTTTTTTTTTTTTCCTGAATTTAGTACCAACTCTGGGACTTTATTTGCTTCCATGTTCTCTAGTGTTGGATCAATGTTCGAGCTCCCCATAATTCAAAATTGTCTCATATGTGTTAACTTTGAGACTTGAGTCGTCTCTATATTGTGCCCATGTGTTAGGTTGCATAAATGACGGGCAAGACCCACCCAAGATATTATTATTGTTTTCTTGACTATTTATTTCGTCTTCTAATGACCAAAGCAAGCTTGTGAAAATATGTTTCTTTAGAAGGGGTTTGGTTTGCTAAGTTTTAAACGAAATTGGTATTTATAAAATATATTTATGGGAATATTCCAAGTTTTCAGCAATGTATATCTATGTATTTAGCAGAAGGACAGTGTTTATAGAAATATTGTGATTTAATTTTTTTCCAAAATGCCCCAAGTAACTAAGCAAAATCCATAAACACTTGCCTAGAATGTTAATGCAGTATGGTGGTGATCGTGGTGCAATGGTGGTGAGTGGTGACAGCAGCAATGCTTGCTGCTTTTGGTGGAAAGGATGGAAAGGAAAGTAACAAGAGGTATGCATTGATGACATACATATACTTTTTATTTCCTTTGAATGGAAGAGGCGCCACAGCCTCACTCCTCTGATAAAAATGTCACACTGTTATTCAAGGTCTCAAACAAGGGCACTAGTGAAATAAATACTGAGGGTAGCTAGGTCCTTTCATGAAGATAGAGCCAACCACAATGATAATAGTAGTATAAGACATGTTAATAATATGGAATTCACATCTTGTTTATTCTCATAATATATATCCTAAGACATAGTTTGACCCTTGAAGAAATATTCAAACGTCATCATCCCAAAGTTCTTCCAAGGTCTTGCAAGACCCATTTTCAGATAGCCACATGTCCCCTGTGTATTGCCTGCGCTGTGGAATCTGACTAATCCTCTCTAAATCCTCTTCACTCAGCTCAAAATCAAGTATGTCCAAATTCTGCTTCATCCTCTCCTTGTTGGTGCTTTTAGCCATGGCACTTGACCCTTGTTGGTACACCCATCTAAGTGCAACCTGAAATGACAGTGTCAGTCACCATGAATTGATAAATCAACACTTTCTGTTGGCTGTTGGCTGTTGGCAGAAATGTTTTCAAGGTTGAGCAAGACAAGAAGTCAAGAACCATTTTGTCACCCTCTTGGCTACTTCATGGGTGGTTTTGATACTGACCAATTTGACCACTCTACAGTTGATGATAGTGTTACTATTTACAAAAATGCTCCTGTGAAGTGTGTACTTAGTGAAAGAAGAATTATTTTTTGAAAAATGCTAGCAACGCACTATTTACTATTAGCTAAAGTTTATTAAAAATCACAAAATTTTTGTAAGTCTCACTTTTTATTTAACGAGTCTTATTTGTGATTTTGTAGTTTTTAATAAATTTTAACCAACAGTAGATAGTGTGTTATAAATGATGAATATGTGAATTATTAAAAGTCACAGATGACGAATAAGTTGTTCCATTTTTTGCTGAAAAATTACCTGAGCTATGGTCTTCCCTTTAGCCGTTGCTATGTCTTGGAGGATTGAATTCTCCATGACAGCTCCCGAACCCCAAAATATCTTATAAGCACCAAGAGCTGACCAAGCACTAACATGAATTCCTTTCTGCTTACAGAACTCCCTGAGCTTCCCTTGCTGCCATGATGGGTTCATTTCCACCTGATAAAACCACAATTCAACATCATAACATGAGTACCAAGAAGTCCAAGGCCATCATGATAACTATGTACCAAACCAAATATATCTATTGAGTAATCACATTTTGGTACCTGATTAACTGCAGGAGGAATGGTGGCTATTTCCAAGAGTTTGGTGAGTTTTTTGGTACCATAATTGCATATGCCGATAGACTTTGCTAATCCCAACTTGTAACACTCTTCCATGGCTTTCCATGTCCCTTCTATATCAAAGGGCAGCAAATCTTCCTTGGTAAAAACAGTTGGATTTTCAAGATCATGTCTCAGCCTCACTGGCCAATGAATCAGATAAAGATCCACATACTCCATTCCCAGCTTTCTAAACAACATTGTGCAGCACATAAAGTACTTAAGCAACATTAATAATTATAGAAAATTAATAAAAATGAGGGCAAAATTTAGATGCAGTTTATTAGTGTTTTTGGTGTTGTTCTCTAATTAATATTGGAGTTTCACTTCAGTAATTTGCATAATAAAGATTTCCTTTAAATGTTAACGTGTATTACCGAGATAAAACTCCAATTCTAATCTAACAGCACCAAAAATACCTAAGAAACTACATCTAAATTTTGTCTTAAAAATAATAAAATGAGCACAAACACACTATTAAGATCATTAGGAACAAAGTGAGGAAGGAGAGTATAGTTACTTTAATGAGGTCTTGAGAGCAGGGACAATAAGATCACGGCGTGCATCTGTGTTCCAAGGCTTTGAGGTGATGAAAACTTCATCTCTACTCTTTATAAGGCCTATGTCTATGGCTTTGACCATGGCTAGGCCTATGGCTTCCTCTGTCCCATACACTGCGGCAGTGTCAAAATGACGATAACCCACTTCAATGGCATCAACATAGATAGAAGCAAGGGTCTCATTTGATGGACGATTCTCTACTGAAGTTCCCATGCCTATAACTGGCATTTTGTGTCCTGAATTCAGCAACACATCTGGGATTTTCTTTCCTGCCATGTTCTTTCTTTCTCCTTGTTTCTAGCTTTTTCACAAAATGTGACTGGGAATAGGAGGTACCATCTCTTTTTTAAAGGGGTCAATTTTTGACTTTCTGTACTTAAGTTGATTTAATTTCAAATGAGTTGTCAAATATTATTGAAATTACCTCAAGTAAAAATAAGATTAAATAATCTCGTCAAAAATAATTGGTATAATTTTTTATGTTATACTAACTATCTTTAAGTATATAAAACATTGTATTAATCATCCTTGATGGGCTTGTTCAATCCCATTTTTATTTGGAGTAAGTTAGACAATCGCTATATAATTGTGTTTATGATAGAGTTGTCTAACTTATTCCAAATAAAAATAGGGTTAATCAACACCATGAAAGATGATTAATGTAAGACTCTATTTACTTAAAGATGGTTGGTACAATATAAAGAATTGCATCAATCATCTTTAATAGGACTGTTTAATCTCATTTTGTACCTGGAGTAAGTTAAATAACTCTATTTATGATACATGAAAAGAAAACATTATTTATAGGATTTAATTTGATTTTTTTTTACATTATCATCCAATCATAAATTGTTATGTGAGATTGTTGACTTTTGTGCTAACTACTTTAAAAGCCACACTCATAATAATTTTTAATTGATTAAGATGCAGGAAAATTAAACTCTTGTTTATGAGTTTAGTTTAGAGAAAACAGGTCATGTACTAATAGTGTAAAGTAATTTTACACTGTAATCTAATCACAAACCACTATTTATTATAAGTTTGTTGACATTTATAATAAGTACTTTAAAAGTCATACCAATAGTGATTTCTGATTAGTTGATAGTGTAAAACTTTTTACACTAACAGTACATGACTATTAAACTCTTTAGTTTATATACATAATACATTGTTAATGAAAAAGATTTTTACGCAAATATTTAATTGAAATTTACCTTATTACTACATCATATTAATGAATAAGATAGCATTATAAAATGGTTAAATTTTCATTGAATATTTGTATAAAGAAGTTTGACGTATATACATTAATATTTATATTTTATTGAATATTTTATATTACTGTTTTGAAAAGTAAGAATTGAATGATTTTTTTTTTTTACTTTTGATAAATAAGTATTTTGTTAATAATTTTTTATTTTTAACCTTCTATCATGTATTTGTGAGTATTTTTTTTGTTCTGCACATGTATCCTTTTTTGGAGACAATCCTATTTGAGGCACTATCAGGCACTAATATTGAGCACCTCTCCCAATAAGGATTCAAACATTGATTCGCCACGTTTTGAGAGATTAGCCCCTTCTGTTAGACCCAACCTCTGCTATACTCTCATGTATCTCTGTACATAAGTAGGGACGCAGAGACATGTAACCCCCCTAACTTTTTTAATTTTAATTTTTTAAAATGTGTGATATTTTAAAATTAAGATAATTATTTTTATTTAAGGTTTAGTTGTAGAAAGAACAATATTTAAGTATTATTTTTTTGATAAAATAATCAATTATCCTTTTATAGTCTTATTGTAAAAATAATGACATTATTTCTTTTTTTAGGCAAATATTTTATTTTCTTTTTATAGCATTTTTTGTGGAATTTTTTTTTTCTTTTTAGACAAAATATTTGAGCATTATTTGTTTTCCTTTTTAATAGTTTTTGATCTATAATTCATTATTATATTTTAAATGTTATAAATGATTACATTGACAATCAAATGATAGTATTTGTCTCCTTCCACTTTTATCCAATGTCAATTTGATTATAATTGATTTGAAAATTAAAACCTATTTATTAACAAGCTTATGAACCTTATATAAGAAATTGACAACTTGAATTTGGAGACACACTAATATATATATTCTCTCTTCCTACTATTTTTCGTATATAATTTTTTATTTATCTCGTTTGTTCTTTGTTTTTATTATTTTTTTAGGCTCTAACATGCTTTTAATCTTGAGTGCATAGCCAGACACACGCCTGTATGTACATTTTGAGAAAACAAACCAAATATTAGAAAGCAAAGCTTGGTGGCATGTGAAATGACATTTGTAATATTTAAATTTTCCTTAAAAAATATTTAATTTATTTTCTGTGTAAATATATTTTCAATTATATATTCTTGAATCATTTTGAAAAACACATATTTATAAATATTTTATATAAATTTGATACTTGTATATTTGTTAGATAAATTTTAATTTTTGCAATTAGTCCCCCTAATATCTAATCCTACCTCCGTCCTGTACATGAGAGTATAGTATAAAAGATTTCCAATTTTTTATAGGAAAATGTTTTGTAGACACAAAATGGGGTGTTATATTCAGAGAGAAAATAAAAGAGAAAAAAATGATAGATGTAATAAATAATACGATGAGGGAAATAAAGAGAGATGAAAAGTATTACATTTGTGTTGAGAGTATCAGTGTTGTTTCTAATAATGTAATGGAAGATGCTAATAATGTAAGGGAAGGTGATAATGTAAAGAGTGTGCCTGCATTTTGCCCACTCATTGAGATGTTATGTGACGTGTCGACTCCTTGGGATACTTGGTTTGATATTCTAGGCCCACATTTTAGGCTATGTTGCATGTGACTCAAAAGTCACTATTGATAAGAGACCATTATTGCGTACTTCAAAATTATGAGTCACGAATCTTGAGTCTTGTACTGCCACTACTCTTGGTTTTGTGAACGATAAATGGTACAATCATATATGCTGTGTTTGGTAGGGATGAGAGAAATAGAGGGAGAGAAAATAGGTAGAAGAAAAAAGAAAAAAAATAAATAAGAAATATAAGTTGTTTGGTTGGAGAGAATTATAAAAGAAATATAGTGAAAATTACTTTTTTGACTTTTGGAGATTTAGAATAGAAGAATAAAATTATGTATATAACCTTCAAATTTATAAATGTGTTTTTATTAAGAACGATACAAAGAATGCATATATTTGAATATGTTATAATATATTCGAATATATTGGTACATATATTTGAATATGTTACCAACATATTCAAATATGTGTGCTAACAGGGGCGTAAAAAGAATCATATATTTGATTATGTAAATGAAATAATTGAATATATGGCCATTTACAGAGGCGACGAATTTTTGCGGTGTACATATATTTGATTATGTTAAATAAAAGAATAAAATTACACTTATACTCTTATACTCTTATTTTTTTTATTGGGTTATTTGTCAAAAAAATCTAATAACAAAAACATATATTCGATTACGTATATTCGAATATATATGCATGACATTCGAATATATACATATATATTTGAATATATATATAAATGAATATATATATATATATATATTAATTAATTAGTAAATATTTATATATTAGTAATTGTTGATATATTTATTTTATTTTAAAAATCAAATTTTGAATTTTAATATGTAAAACACATATTCAAATGTGTTTTACATATTCGAATATTTTGTTCACATATTCGAATATGTGTTTAATTGTACATAGTATTCGCAAAAGAGCGAGGGTATTATCGAAAACTTACAACCAACGCTACATTTCTTCACACTTCCGCACATATTTGCGATGATTACTTTTAGCGTGAGACCCACCTAAAATTTAAAAACTTTCACACTATTTCGCTTACACTAAACGAACAAAAATCGACTAATTTTGCATACTTTCGCGTCCTTCTCTTTCCTTTTTCGTCACTCCGTCGCTACCAAACACAGCAATAAAGACTCTAACGATGTTATGGTTTCAATATCAATCAATATTACTGTTAACAAAAAAATATCAAGTAATATTATTACACACGTTACGTTTGAGCCGAGGGAGAGAGAAAAAGGCAGACATAAGCAAACAAGAAGGAAATGAATTGCAAAGTAGGTGCCACGTAGACAGAAGAATGAAAATGATGGCAACGGTTGGGAAAAGTGTCGGTTATAGTTACGGTTAATATCAATAAATAAGATTTAGTCTTTGTTTGGTTTAAAAGAGAGAGAAAGAGAGAGATGAATAAATTATTAAAGTTTGTGCAAATTTTACTTGTTTATTACAAGAGAAATAAAAATGAAATTTTGCACTATAAAGGTGGATTTTACTATTTATTTTTATTCTATTTCTCACTTATTTTTATTTACCTATCTATTTCTCTTTTATTTCTCATATATTTCTCTCTTATCAAACAACCTAAAATTTTAAATTATTTCTTATCCATTTCTCACCTCTTAACTTATTTTTTACCTATTTTTTTTCTATCTATTTATTTCCTCTTTACAGCTTAAAGTCAAATAGCCAATGAGAAAATTCATTTTATTTCATAAATTTGAGGATCTTGTCGGCCAGAAAGCAAGCTAGGTTGTCTAGATTTTTTATTCACTAGTATCTTTTTCGGCAATAATTTTATTTGAAATGCTTCTGTCTATTAAATATAGACACTTTTTTTAACAGAGATTCAAATATTGGTTTATCATATTATAAGAGACTAACTCTCGTTAGGCTCAATCTCTATTAATAGTTGTCAAGATTAACTCCTAGATTCGTATAAATTTTATAAAAGGTATACTTTAAAGAATAAGTTAAATAATTGTGACAATTTATGAGAAAAAGACGGCTTATAACCCTATAAATAGATAACAAAAAATGGACTTGTTACAATTTATGCTCTTGAATGTCTTATAATAATTATTATTTAAAGAGTAAATAATATATGTCCCGATAATGTAAAAAAAATTTACACTATTATTTGATCACGAATTGACATGTACGGTTAATTAACTTTTACAATGATTATCTTACAAGTTATACCTACCATAATTTTTTATTAATTGATATTATAAAAAATTTTACATCGATAATGCATTGAAATTAACTCTTATTTAAAACCTTGTATTTTTAAAAATAGACATTTTAAAGGAGCTGATGATACATCACATAGCTTTCCCCTTTAATTTGTGGATGAAGGAAGCAGAAACAGTATTCCTGAAATTCTTGTCCACTCAATCCCAAAGATCTTCGAGAGTTTTGTAAGGTCCAAATTCAGAGACAAAACGTTCACCTTTGAAACCCCTATGTTCTGTTATTTGTTTAATCTTCTCCAAATCAGCTTCACTCAGCTCCCAACCAAATATTTTAAGATTTTCTTTCATTCTAGCATGGTTGAAGCTCTTCACTATTGGAGTAGCACCTTGCTCTATTATCCATCTCAATGCAACCTGTAAATAGCAGAGTAAGTTTCACATGGATGAGGGTAGTTTACCTTTTGCTTTTTCCTTTTCTTTTTTATCCTTATGCTGCAGTCACAGGGCAGTTAAACTTAAAAAGGCATGACATAATTACTTAAAAAAATAGTTAGCACAGGGCTTGAAAAGTGAAATACTAAAAGTTTATTTAGTTTTGGAAATTGCTTTTTGTTCTTATTTTACTAACAACTATAATATTATTTTTAATGTTTTCTGTAAAAATTACTTGAAAATAAAAATAAAAAATAAGGTGATGTTTTATATTGGTCTAAATACCTTTTTCGTCCCTCCAAATTAAATATATTTGTTTTCGCTTTTATCCTTGTAATTGTTTTGTTTATAATCCATGTAACATTGGAACCTTCATTTCTTGTCCTTCTTTTACCAAAAAACTTAGGTGACTGCATTAGTGTTGTCACATGACAATGTCATATTACAAAAATGCTTACAGTGACAACACCAAATGAAGTCACTTAAGAATTTTTGTAATGGAAACTGACGCAAAAGACAAAATGGAAGTTGGTCATCATAATATCGAATAATATAAAATTAATGGAACTAAAAGTGAAAATTAGTATATTTACGAGGACGAAAAAAGGTACTTAAGCTTTTTATATTTATTAAAAAAGAATAAAATATATTTTTTTTTCAAATCAAACATGCTCTATGATCTTCTATGTTTAGTTCACCTGTGCCACACCCTTGCCTGTAGTGAATGCAATGTCCTTTAGAATTGGACTGTCCATAACAGCAAGGGAACCCCACACAGCTCCATTAGCTCCCAGAGGGGACCATGCACTCACGTGAATTCCTTTCTCTTTGCAGAATTTTCTCAGATTTTCCTGTTGCCATGCTGTGTTCATTTCCACCTGCAATTAAAAGACGCATTTTACAGAATAACAGAATATTTAAGGCTGAATTTCATATGTTTGTTGGTATTTTTCCCTAATTATTGATGAAATAGAATAGAGTTAAATGAAATGAAATAATATCAAGTTATATGTGTAACTGTGGGGGAAACCTCTGTTGCATTTGCTTGTAATTTAATTTTACTACGCAAAACATAATCATAACAATAACTCAAAACATTGTATATTGTTTTAAAAAAAGGATGGGTTGATATACGATGCAATACATTTCATTTATTCTATTTCCCCCCTTCATGTAAAGATTTTTACATTGTGAATTAATTAGAAATCATACTAAATATGATTTTTAAAATAATTATTATAAAAGTCAACACTTATACATATATGACAATCTATACATGACAATATATGATTAGATAACAATGCAAAAATCTTATACATCAGTACTTCTAATTTTTTTTTTTCGAATCATCATAAGAATATTCAGATAATGAGATGATAACTTTGCTTTATTTGATTTGATTTTATTCTTTTCTATTTCATTTTAATTTCACTTGTCTTCAAGTATCAATATATAGTTAAAATGCTTTTTTTTATCTCACGTAAATAATTTGAGTGACTAATTGCCACTGAAACATCCGATACGAGGACTCTAGCTGCAAAATGTTATTGCAATTTAAGTAGACAAAAAGAAAGCACATAACTATTTAATAAACAATCTGGAAAACCCTGTTATGAATTAATTTTGCTTACCATTCAGTTGATTTCTTGAAATATATAATCAACATGGACGACAGAGAAATTTTTAAATTTGCCAACTTTTCTTTTTTGGCAAATTTACCAACATATTTTTTTTTTGGCTTAATTGCATTTTTGGTTCTCAAGTATCGTAATTATGTAATTTTGGTTTCCTAGGTTCCAATTGTGCTAACTAGGTCCTCTAGCTATCGCAATTGTGCGATTTTAATCTCTTTGTTAGTCTTCTATTAAATGTTTAACGGATTTTGCTAATATGACACTAGATGATGACGTGCCAATTGATGTGTTGCCTGACACATATGCTAACATGACTTAATTGCACTTTTGATCTTCTAAGCATCGCAATTGTGAGATTTTGGTTCTCAGGTTCCAATTGCACGAATTGGATCCTTTTGATATTGTAATTGTGTGATTTTTTAATATTAAATTAATAATATTAAAGCTAATATTAATAAATATATTCATAAATTAATATTAATATTAATACAAAAGACATTATAAATTTAAATTAATTTATATTTATTAATTTATAAATTTATTAATTACTATTTATGATATCCAATAAATATATACTAATTTTTATTTATTAATATTAATTTGAATATGATTAAATATATTTATTAATTATTATTATTATAATTATTAGTATTATTGTTGTTGTTGTTAGTATATATTATTAATTTATTATTAGTAGTATATATTATTAGTATATATTATTGATATTAGTTATAATATTATTAGTACATATTTATCAATATTTTATAAACATATATATAAATAAATAAATAAATAATATGAAAAAATAAAAAATTACCAAAACATTTGATACTATCTTATTTTTTGAATATACATTTACTACTACTAATAAACAATATCAGTATTATATATACTCATAATGTTAAGATATAATAAATATAAGTTATTATATATTTATTAGATATTAATGATATTAAAATTACCTTTAATAAATATATACTAATAATGTATACTACTAATAATAAATTAATAATATACAATATTAATAATGAATTAATAAATATATACTGATAATATTAAAATTAAAATATGGGGGACTGCAATTGTACAATTGCGATACCTAAGAAACCAAAGTATAATTAAGTCATGTCAACAAATCTGTCTAGCAACATGTTAGTTGTCACCTTAACAACATGTCATTATCCAATGCCACATTAGTCAAATCTATTAAATATTTAATAGAATACTAACAAAGAGACTAAAATCACTCAATTGTAATACTTAGATGATTTGATTTGCACAATTAGAACCTAAAAAACTAAAATCACACAATTGCAATACTTGAAAAGCTAATTTTAATGTGGTGAATTTCGTTCTTAACCTCATATTTCATTTTAACCTGAAAATACAAGTAGCAAAACCACTGTTTCTAAGATGTAAGAACTAAAACTAATTTTGACCAAAGCTCGAACGAGCTAAAACACATTTTATCCTTAATTATTTACGCAAACGAAATGTGAACGTTTTATTTTTGCTAATTGATCAATGTTCCTAGTAACATAAGAATACCTGGACAAGTGCAGGAGGAATAACTGCACTTTGTAGAAGTTCTGAAAGCTTTTTCACCCCAAAATTGCTGACACCAATGGACTTGGCCAAGCCCAATTTAGAGCATTGTTCCATGTCTTCCCATGTCCCTTTCATGTCAAAAGGAAGAATGTCTTCTTTGCTGTAGTTGGTCCCTTTAATTCCTTGTCTCAACCTCACTGGAAAATGAATTAGGTAAAGATCCACATACTCTAGGCCCAACCTCCTACAAAAATGTAACATTCAAATAATTAGACTTTAAGACAAAATGAAACTTGCATAAATTACATATCACTAACAAATAAACATGTTTATTTGAATCTTCAATCAATATTGACATTTTATTTCAATAATTACTGTCATCATCTCAGTAATTAAAATTGACACAGGTTGTCATTTGTCAAGGTAAAATGTTAATTTTGATTAAAGAATAACACCAATAGTTCCTATCAACCAACCCATATAATGAACCAAATGAAGAGAATTTAAAAAACAAAATTGTAACAATCAAATAAGTGGATAAGAGGATTACTGCAAGGAACTGTTGAGTGCTGGGAGCACAAGGCCAGGATGAGCATCAGTGCACCATAGTTTGGTGGTGACAAAAATCTCATCACGACTTTTAATAAGGCCTTGCTCTAGTGCTTGTGCAATTGCTTGGCCAAGAGGTTCCTCAGAACCATAATAAGCAGCAGTGTCAAAATGCCTGTAGCCAGCTTGGATGGCTTCAGTGAATGCAGGGATGAGCACATGGGGTGGTGGTAAGGGCACAGTTCCTGTGCCAAAACCCAATATGGGCATCTTGTGGCCCGAGTTTAGCACCACTTCTGGGATTGCCTTTGGCTCCATATTGCTGCTATCAATTGGTATCAAAGGGACAATTTCAGAAGTTAATTTAAAGGAGAATTGCTCTAATCATGAAGAACATTTTTGCCATATAATTCTTAGCTAATATAAGACATTATAACATAGTATCTAAAATTGGACATCTGTCGATGGCCTAACATATAGACTCTAATATAATATTATATTAGAAATGAATCGAACCTAGATAATTTGCTCTCAAAAGTTAACTTAAAAAGGAAAAAGATTACCCAAATCTTATAAAATGAGATATCTTAGCACTAATGCGTTGATTACTGAATTAAATTTGTAAATTAATTAAATGCACATTTTTTAGACATTTAAATTCAAGGTTTTAAAAGGATGTTTTTATATAACTGTGTAGTATTAAATAGAAGGGGTATTGATTCACAAGATACTAATATAAAATTAATGAATCAATTCCCCTCTCTTCTTTTTTTATATAGACTACATGTATTTTTCATAGGAGACAATTCTCCTCAAATCGAATAAGATTATTATAGGTGGTAAAACTCTCTCTTCGACTATTTAATACAATTGTATACTTAGGAGTTAAACTCGAGACCTGGAACTCGCTAAACTGAAACAACCTCATGCCAATTTATTCAGGCGCTCAGTAGTCTTTCTATTGTGTGTATATTGGTGATTGTTTCGGTACCTTTTATTTTAAAAGGGTATTAGTATCTTTTGATCTTGAAACGATAAAAAAAAAAACCATTTATACATTAAAATCACTTCATAAATAAGTTAGAATTTAATTTTAATGGTGTTTTAGATTGTATAATTGCAAAAAATTCCATCGAGATTCATTTCAATTTTTTTAAAAAAATCTATATTAAACATGAAAAATATGCAAGTGTAGAATGAGCAACAAAAGTAATTCTAGGAGTTATTTAGCAATTAAAAAATAACAAGATCCTAAACAATAAGTCATATTATCATTTCTATGTTATTCATAAGGTGAATGTATACAAACAGTGCAATTTGTATTATTTTACACTACCTCTGTTCTTTTTTTTTTATCTATCATTTAAGGTTTTTATACACAAACTAAGAAATGCAATAAATTTTTTTGTTTTCCATAGTTTTGAAGTTTCTTACTATGCTCTTTCTTATTTCTACTTCACAATAAATGCATACTAGTTGAAAATATATAAATTAATTAAAAATTAGGTAAGAATAAGAGTATAATTGACAAGAAGTAATTAATGTTATCTTGAACTTTGAAAATGACATATAAATAGAAACAAATATTTTTTAAAAATCGACAAGTAAAAGAAATGGAGAGTATAATATCTTGTGTATTTAATAAATAACATTTATTTAATATTATAGTATATATCATAATATTGAAATAAATGTTATCTATTACATACATAGGATATATATAAATTAATACAAATTGGTAGAATTGCACATTTATTAATTAATATTTTATGTAGGTAATAAATACATTAATGTTTACATTGATATTATTGTTAGAAACGAATCCGAATTTTTTCCTTATGCATTAATTAATATTATGTATCAAATAAATATATTGATTTCCCTTTTTGGTGAATAAATGCATTAACTTTTAAGCTGGTGTTGTCGGTGAAAGTGAATCCAATTGCTTATGAAACTACTCAGAGCCAACTCGAGTTATGGCTTAACACGTCTAAGTTCTAACTCATAATGAAATGAGATGAGCATCACCATTAATAGAGTGAGACCAGGGATGGATGTAGGAGGCACGGCTACAATAACAAGAATAATACAATTTCTAATGTATATTTTAATAAACATATATATTTGGATAATAAATTTTCTAATAATTATTTTTTATTTAATAATATATTATTAACATATATAAATTTTAAAGAAAAGTCATACATTTAATAAACAAATATTATATTTATTAAATTTGATAAATATATTATATTTAATAAATATAATATTTAATCATATTATTAAAATTAATTACATATTATATTTAATTAAATACAATAATAAATACAATATAAGAAAAATATGTTTGTGTATACATTTGTATAAATGCTATAATAATATCATTAAATATTATACTAATACTTACGCTCAAATGTATTCTTTTTAAATAGATATTTTAAAAAATATTTATGAACAATAATAATTAAAAGTAATGATTTTATAAATATGTAGTTAAATATAAAATAATCATTATATTTTATTTAAATTAATAATTAAGGATAGAAATTAAGAATAAATTATTATTATTATTATTATTATTATTATTATATATTAAGTCTATTTCATTTTTTTAATTTGGTTATTTTAAAATATGTTTTATGAACAATAATAATTAAAAAATAAGAATTATATAGATATTTAGTTAAATATAAAATAATTTATTTAAAATAATAATTAAAGATAGAAATTAAGAAATAAATTATTGTGTTTTATTTTTAATTTGGTTACTTTATAATATGTTTTATGAATAATAATAATGATTAAAATAAGGATTTTTTTAGACGTTTATTTAAATTTAAAATAATTTACAAATTTTATTTAAAAATTAATTAAGGATAGAAATTAGGAGATGAATTATTATTATTATTAATCATATGAGTTTAATTTCTATGCATTGATAATGTAAAAAGATTTATACTATTAACGAATCATAAATTATCGTTGGTATGACTTTTAAGGTAGTATTGTAAAAATCAACAAACTTAATATATATATATATATAGAGAGTAGAGAGAGAGAGAGAGAGTTAATTTAATCTACACAACCAATGTGGATTAATCTATATAAAAAAAACTTCTGAAACTAATTAAAATATCTAATGTTTAATAATACTTTAAACTGAAATATTATAGAAACATATTCAACTCATCTAAAATAAGCAACTTACATTAGAAGATAAAGTAAGTAATTTCATTTGTTAATGAAAAAATCAAAGGTCAATGTTACCTACACATACATTGCAAATTACGTATGTTATAATATCAATTGTTGATTTTTCTATTAACGATTAAATTACTTATTTTATCTTTATTGGCTTGAAAAGAGTCATATCCCATAAAAACCATTGTCAATTATGTTATGCACGTATTAAAGTGAACAAATTTGTAGGAGAAGGGAAAATAATGGAGAAAGAAGAACCAAATAATGAAACAAAGTACAATTCCAATGAGAATTTTTAATAATTTATTCCTTCGTCCTATAATAAGCACCGTCTTAGATTTTTTTATACAGACTAAAAAAACTAATTAAAATGATGAGAGAGAATAACAATTTACGAAATTAACCTTATTATTAATCTTCTTTGCTAAAAATAATGCAGGCACAAAACAACATTCTAAAAAATATTATTAGGGATATCAATGAAAAAAAGTAATTAATATTGCATTGAGAAACTAAAATAATACTTATTTTAGATTTTTTTTTTTCTAACACTAACACTTGTTATGAGACAAAGGAAGTAGTTCAAAACTTTGTACATCTATTTTATTTTTTCTAAAAGAAGGTAATAATCAAATTGAGAGCACGCACAACACACTTTAGATTATTGTTACTTTACTCGATTTTTGAAACCTATTTATTACTATTAATTAAAACAATGTCATCGTTTAGCACGTGTCACTTCCTCCTTAATTTAATTTCCGGCCTAATGGCCTATTCCTCAATCTTTTTTATGCCCAATTTAGTGCACCGCTCAATGAGTTATTGTTTCGAATGTGGGCTGCAACAAACTTAAAGTAAAACTCGTTGTTGGTCAATGGTCATGTGCTGCTGAAGCTTTTCACTTTATTTTGGTCTCATCAATAGATAGTAGTAATCCATTCTTCAAGACATTTAACTCTCTATTTGTTTTTAAAGTAAAAAAAAAAAATCAATTTCTATACTTTTTTTTAATGAAAGACACACATGACCTTCAAAAAATAAAAACAAAAGACACATGTTTAACACAGTATTAGTTTAAGAGTTTAATGCATGCATTACAGTGTAAAAATAGTTTTTACCGCTTTTCCAACACAAACCACCATTTATTTAAGTTTGTTAAATTTTATATCATACTCTTAAAGTCATATGATGATAATTTCTGATTATATGCAAGTAAAACGTTTTACACGACAGGCAGCCTATGAAACTCTAGTGTTAAATTAATTTAGATTGACACTCAATTATTTTTATAGTTTAAACTAATTTTTATTACACATATAGTCTAAATGAATTTAGATTTACATCTCATTAGATTAATAGTTTAAAAATTAATTTTTTTAATTTATATACTCTAAATACACTTGATCTTAGAAAATTATAATCTGGGGGGGGTTGAATGATGTTTCACTTCAAACATTAAATATGTGTTTTCCTATTATATAAGAATACAACAAAATATATAATAATAATCGTAAAAATAAGAAAAAAATATAAATTTAATATTATTAACACACTTTCATTGTGAATTTTAATAAAGAAAATTGTTTATTAATTTTTAACGAATACCTTCATAATGGTTATCAATAAATGTAAAATTAATCATATATGTATACGTATTTCACACGACAATGAGATAGTTTATACTTATAAATTAGTCAACTAACTTATTTGACTAAAAAAGTTATTAGAGAAGTTTGGTTAAAGAACTATTTTTTTTGAAAAAATTACTAATATAATAAGTTTGTAGAAAGAGCACATGACTTATAAGTTAGGAATTGCACATTTTTTCAAATCCTCTCCTTATTAATTTTTAAAAACAACATTTTACTCTCTCCTAATCAATATTTTTATTTTCAATAAATTATATGTACTCATTGATCTTCAGACAACTAGTGTAGCAATCTACTACCATCTTAACATAAAAAAAAATCCATACTTACAATATATGAAATATAAGCAAATTTAATTTTCTGACAAATACCTAGCTTAATTTTGCAAAATGTTTTCTCTGCCAAATTTGGTTGAATTATAGAAACAGATACCAAAATTGATGGGATCCAAAAATGGAATCAAATTTCCAAGATATTTTAACCATTTACGATTTTAGATTTGTTGTGAACAACTAGCAAGTTTAGCTGCATTCAATTTTCCCATAACCAAGGCCTTCTTGTTTATCTTGGTAATGAGCTCTATCATCTAATTTATTATGTGAAGATAAGCAGCTGAATCAATATACAATATGTTAAATTAAATCCCATTTCTCTTGGACAAAATAAGAAAAAAAAATATTTACTGATGTATTCATAACAAGAGGCTAGATAGATAGTTTTTACATTTGTTTTTCATTTCCTTTTTTTTTTGTGTACAATAATTACACTGAAGTTAGAACCTACTATCCCAACCCCTCACTAGGGGTGAGCAAGGGACGGGTTGGGACGGGTTTAATTTGTCTCTACTCGACCCGAAATTTTGAACGGCCCATTTTTTCAAATCCGAACCCGACCTAATCAAGACTCGAAAGACATGGGACAAGACCGGGTCAATCCGACTTTCTAACACAATATATCAATCTTAATATTATGTATAGTTAAATTATAAAATAAAATAAGTATAAACTTAAATTAAGGTATATTTTATAATATCTATTTTAAAATAAATAATATCATTATAAATATGATATCATGTTATACAAAAAATTATCTATTAAATTAAAAATTTTTATTATTAATACACAATTGTTCAAAAACTTATATTTTAAGAAAATAAAACACCAAACCGAGTTGGGACGACCCGAACCTGTCCTTAATATCACCGGGTCTAATTTCAAAACCCGAACCCGTTAAAGTCAACTTCGGGCTGGGCCGGGTTCGCGGGTTGGGTTGGGTCATGCTCACCCCTACCCCTCACTAGGTCGACCCTTATATCAACCTAAATTAGGATTAAGACTATGATCCATCCACACATAATTGAATATTCTACAAATATAGGCAATAATATCTCTAAATAATGTTCCTCAAGTCAGGCATAAAAACAATTAAAATACAAAATTATTGAATAAATGTGCTAAGGAAATTATCCTTAATTAAGGAAAACACTTTTAATTTAAAAAAAAAAAAAAAAGAAACAAGAACCCAGGCCATTTGTATTGCTTGCATGTTGAGACCTTTCTTTTGTCACATAAGCATTAACCCTTTGATGCAAGGCTAACCATTTTGAAATAAGGAAATTCTTTTAATACATTATCTATGTAGATGTGGTTTAAGTACTTGAATACATGTATGTAACATGAGGTTGTAGTTATGATGAGGAGAAGCGTATGACTGACATTTTGATGTTCAATTATGCATAAATAGATACATGTTGTCTTAATAATATTGTCTTCTAATTATATAGTATTCTTGAATTATTATAACATTATCTTTGGATTGATCAGTTGACACCAAGTACCTGTGTCTTCAACCTATCTTTTGACTCCAAATGAAATAATACAGAAGACTTAAATCCGTCAATCCAAAGTATTCTTATTGATAACTTATACTGTTCTATACATATTATACTTTACAAATATAATTTTTCATTTGAGTTTTTGCATAAATTACATGTCAATATGTTATATTAAGGAGAGAAAAGAGGGGCGGCGGCGGGATACGATACTATATTTACAAGTACAAGCATAAAAACGAAGGTGATCAGGGCACTCACACAGGTTAACTAACTAGTTTAGAGCAAAATATATCCTCGAAATCATACTTCGCCGTCCCAAAGATCTTCCAAGGATTTGTAGGGCCCATCTTCAGATACAAATTCTCTTGCTAACACGCCTTAAATTGTGGAATTTGCTTGATCTTCACCAAATCAGCCTCACTCAGCTTCCAATCAAATATTTGAAGATTTTCTTTCATTCTTGCTTTGTTGAAGCTCTTCACTACTGGAGTGACCCCTTGTTCCAATATCCATCTCAATGCAATCTACAATACTAACAGTAGAAGCATAAATTTCACATGGACCTGGAATGTTAGCCTTTTTATTTAAACAAAGCTTGATAGTTAATACAATTACATTTTCACATGGACTTGAAGGAGTTTTTTTTGCCAAAGTAGTGTAATTTGATTTCAAAATTATCAATCTAGTGTAATTTTTAAAATTTTTATAGATTTAATGTAAGTCACACGTGAGGTGTTCGACTTATATAAAGGTAAGGTTTACTCCCAGAATACAAGTTATTAAATCAACTTTGTATTATGTACGATTTCTATTGAAAAAATTGTTTTGATAACTCAAATTTTAGGAGTACAACTTACCTTTATATAAGTGGGACACTCCACATATGACTTATACTAAACCTGTAAAATTTTTAAAAGTTACACTAAATTGATAATTTTGAAATCAAATTACCCTACTTTGGTTAAAAAAAGAAAACACTTGAAGAGAGACATAATATCATGAATGGAGCACAAGCAATTTTGTACTGCCAAATTTGATGAGATTTTCAGGCCAACAAAGAAAACCAAATTCTCATACCTAAATTATTTGGCTACTAGGAGGGAAACCAAGAGCAAAGAAATCCCAAAGAGGAAATTCACCTGTGACACACTCTTGCCTGTTGTAATTGCAACGTCTTTTAGGACTGGACTCTCCATTACAGCAAGGGAACCCCACGAAGCACCATTAGCTCCCAAAGGGGACCATGCACTCACGTGAATTCCTTTCTCTTCGCAGAATTTTCTCAGATTTCCCTGCTGCCATGCTACATTCATTTCAACCTGTATGCAGTAAGTTCTTGGACGAATGAGAATGACAGCTTTATAACTATAAATATGGAGTTATATTTCCTAAGGTTTTGTATATGCAAGAAAAATTGAATTTGTAATTCCATACATGCACACATGTAAACAAGTATTGGTGTTACCCTTACACGGATCCAGACATAATGGAGGAGCACAGACAAAAGCAGCTAATTTATATATACTAGTGGAAAAAAGGCACTCTGTGCCTGCATTTGACAAATGAGAAAGATGTAGGAGGTTATAGGTAGTTTATAGCAGTTAAAGGGTAAATATGTGAGAGATGTGGGAAATCAATTTCATATATAATAGGTAGTTATTTTTCTTTTAGCTATGTGCAGAAAGTTGAATATATGTGCAATTGTTAGGGGTAAAATAGGCAAAACAATGTGGAAACTACATGGGGTTATCAGCATTATTATTAGTATAGATTGAAAAAAGGATAGGTGTGACTATAACGCTACTATACAAGCTTTAGTTAAGCCACACATACTATACTCTTATATTCTACCATATCTGATAGCTCACTTTCAAAGATGAATTTGGAACATTTTCTCAAGTCCAAATATAGATCATTCATTTAATAACATGTTCCATTGAAGACTAAAGACAACCACTCAACAAAATACATGGAGCAGAGATAATGGAGCAGCAAAGAAAAAAGCAGTGAGTTAATGCATGTAAAAAGGAGATAGATGTGACTATAACACTACTAGCTTTAGTTAAGCCATACATGCTATTGTCAAAAAATTCTACCATTATCTGATATCTTAGTCTCAGGAGAAATTAGGACATTTTTCATAAATGGAAATATAGATCATTCATTCAATAAACGTCCCATTGAAGACTAAAGACCACTCTCAACAAAATATTAAGTTCAAACCTCCAATTTCTTCATCATTAAAGCAAAAATAAGAAAGCATATATAATTCTATCAATGTTACTGCAAATTGATAATGCTCACTCATACATAACCGGGAAGATGTATACCTGATTCAGAGCAGGGGTAATAGTCGCATTCTGCAGAAGTTCTGAAAGCTTTCTTGCTCCAAAATTGCTGACACCAATAGACTTGGTTAAGCCTAATTTAGAGCACTCTTCCATGGCTTCCCATGTCCCTTTTATGTCAAAAGGAAGCACGTCTCCTTTGGAAATATTTCCTTCAATTCCATGTCTCAACCTCACTGGATAATGGATTAGGTAAAGATCCACATACTCAAGTCCCAACCTCCTATAAAAAGGTTCAAAACCAAACTAGAATAACAAACAGGCAAGAGAAACACTAATAATAACAACCAACTAGAGTTTAATTTTGATACAAGGTCAGTGTAAAGATTTTTACAGTATCAACCATTAAAAATCACCCTAAATATGAATTTCAAAGTAACTATTACAAAAATCAACAATCTTATCATACATGCCATGACAATTCATGATTAGATAACAGTGTAAAAACCTTTACACTTTCAGTGCATTATAATCAAATTCATAACGATATAGTGAAATAAAGGCAAATTTTGACGTCAAACAGAAAATTGAATGATAAAATTACTGCAGTGATTTCTTGAGTGCAGGGAGGACAAGATCAGGATGGGCATCAGTACACCAAAGCTTGGTGGTGACAAAAATCTCACTACGATTCTTAATAAGACCTTGGCGTTGTGCTTGTGCTAGAGCTAGACCAAGGGACTCCTCGGAACCATACAGAGCTGCAGTGTCGAAATGGCAGTAGCCAGCTTCAATGGCAGCAACGAACACAGGGACAAGTTCATCGTGTGGTGGGAGGGGTGAAGCTGCAGTGCCAAAGCCAAGCATGGGCATGCTGTGGCCAGAGTTTAGCACCACTTCTGGTACTGCCTTTGGTTCCATCAATTTGTATCTATTTTCTCCACTGATCCAATATGCTGCCACGAAACAGCATCAAAAAGGGGTGTTTGAAACAACTTCAATGGAACTTATTTGAGTTCATTTTAAAATCTAAGTACTTAAGACAGATGTTTGAATATCATGTTTGCTTCAGCTTAACACTAAAGAATTAAAATTTCTCACAAAAAGTTAAAAAAAAAAATGCAATTTAAAGTAAACAAGTTAAATTTATAGAAGTGCCTTGCAACTTTCTTATAAGATTTTTACAACTTATCAGTGTTTTAAAAATAATCTGCAACCACGATTTCAAAAGCAGCATCAAGGTTTTGGGGGGTCATCGCGACCACAATTGCGGCTGCATTGACCACATTAGTCTGCAATTTCCCACAATATCAAAATCAAAATATGTTCCTAGCTTTCATACGATAAACTCTTATCACTCAACCAAAATTTTAGGACCGACGCACTGAAACAAGGTTTACTAAAACAAGATAAGCCTTGGCTTGGCTTAAGCTATGATTGGATTGATGAAAAGAGATGGAATGAAGTGAAATGGAACACAATAGGGTAAAACCGTGCTCAAAGAATTAAAATACTTGAAAAAAATTAGGTACCGATTGGAATTGAAGACTGAGTGTTGTGGCGAACGGAATACACAAAGGTTGGAGGCCGCTAATCTTCCCCCGATTGGAATACACTCGAAAAACGTGGTTGGAAAAGTCCTATTTTTAAACCAGGATTACCTACAGGAGTAATTAATATAAAATCATGTTATAACATTTCTTACTATAACATTATTTTTTGTGTCTATTTTTCTCCATAACATCATTTATTACATTTTAAACTTTTTTCTCTATCTCTTTTTTGGTTGTAAAATTTGTTGTACAATTTGTAGTACGAGTATCATTTCTCAGTAGTATATAAGAGTTTATTGGTTTTTGTAATATTTATCTTAAAAGTCATATTAATCACAATTTCTGATTAATTGTCCATGTAAATTTTTTGACATTTGCATAGAAATTAAACTATATCTATATCCTATAATTTATAACAATAATAAAAGGTGATTACCCTATTTAGTATGCCCATTTACTTGTACTTCTTTATCCTCTAACTTTTATTGCTATGCAAATCATCCACTACTTTGATACTACTAAGCATGTGGATCGTCTGATGCGAGATTGTTCTTGCTTAATCAAAACAATTTCGCATCAGTTAATCCATGCATTCGGTAGTTACAATAGTGGTTCTACCCAACTGCCCTGTTTCATGCTTCCACTTAAACAATTTCAAGTTAAATTCTTACTTCTTATTGGTAGCACTCCAAACCTTCCTAAAGAAATCAAAATAAAGATAAACAAACATTAAATTAATTTAATGTTAGTTTAATACGGATAAACAAACAAACATTAAATTAACGAACTAAAACTATCATACACATCAACATATAGTAAGAAAAAAAATGTTACAATATATCAAATTTAAGATATTGTCTAAAAAATTGAAAAAATCAACATTTTATCCAAATTTAAGAAATACAAAAAGAAGACAATGTCTATCTTTCCACCATTAATTCATATACAAAAATTATATATGGAGGAGAAGAAAAATATTAAAAGGACAAAATATAAAAATGTAAAAAAGAGGAGTAATGTGACTAAAAAAATAAAAGTGAATAAATTATTATTAAAAACTATATATTTTTTATATGTAATGGATTAAATAACATGAATTTATAATAAAAATTAGTATCTAGATTTTACAAAAAAAAATTCTATTAAGTATGTTCTAAAAATTTATTAAATCAAAATAAATTCAGTTACTCATCAAATTGTTTTTAACAAAGATATACCAACAAAGGCGAGAGAAGCAAAACAAAGAATATACAAAGAAGGGATAGAAAGAGAGAATATTTGTTAGTGTGTCTCAAAGTTCAAACCGTTTATCTCTTATATGGTATTTATATGCTTATCCCATTGGCAAAGACTAATATTAAATAATCTTTAATTCTTTATTCAATTAAAATCAAATCAAAACAAAAGAAAGGCTAATAAAGTTGTCTGATTCCAAATGTAATTATTTATAATCTTTAAAATAACAATAATAGATTGTTAAAAAAATAATATTAAATGAAAAATAAATAATACTCGAATATTTCATTTGAAAAGACAAAAAAAATTAAGTATCTCTACAATGAAAATTATAAAAAAGAAAATAATGTATTTATTTAAAAAAAAGAAAAAAAATATCATTATCTCTACTATGAATATTATAAAAAGAGAATAAAATATTTTATCAAAAAAAAATAACAATTAAATGCTATTAACTCTACACCCAAATTCCTTAAATATAAATAATTAACATAATATTATAATTATAATAATATACATATTAAAAATTTTAAAATTAAAAAAAGTTATCAATATAAATTCGTCTCTGTTCGCACATGCATAGCCTTTTTTCTCTCATGTTACTATAAAAGATTTTTAGTTGATTTAATTACACGTTTTCCTCCAAAACTTTAATACTCTCGTGAATTTTTCTTTCAAATAATTTTTTTGTGAATTTTCCCTCGCAATTTATATAATATCACGAATTTTGCTCCCACGTAGAAAAATGGCCACAATTAAAATAATTTTGTGACAATTTTTCCTTTAAATCGCTACAATTTTTTGTGTGGGAGCAACATTCACAATATTTTGTAAATTAGGGGTCAAAATTTACAAAATTGTGAAACTTTAGGGGCAAAAAGTGTAATTAAGCATTTTTAATTTAATTTACTTAAACTCTTCCAATTGTATTAATCAATTTAATTCTTTATTAAAATTAAACATCAACTCTATACACTTATGTGAACTTATAATAATAATAATTATTATTATTATTAACTTATGATTATCAAAATTGTGTAATAATTATTGATCAATTTAATTATTTATTAATATATATAGATAAACAGATAGATAGTCATAAATTACATAGATGAATTTGTTAACTTATTATACTTACATACTATTTTAATACATATATAAAGATAAACACGACTTGTGTGACCTATGTGAGTGTACAAGTCAACATATTAGTTTGATCCTAATAATATGTACCCAAAAAAAATTGTTTTGAATGAAAGCTTTGTTTTCAGAAAGAAAATTTATAAAAAAAAAATTATACTGTTATCTAATTACAAAATATCATATATGATAAATTTGTTGATTGTGATAATGACTACCTTAAAAGTCATACCAAGGAATATTTTTAAATATCAAGTTTGGTATGACTTTTAAGGTAGTCATTATCACAATCATTAATATCATATATGATAAATTTGTTGATTGTGATAATGACTACCTTAAAAGTCATACCAAGGAATATTTTTAAATATCAAGTTTGGTATGACTTTTAAGGTAGTCATTAATATATAATAGGTAGTTTTTTCTTTTAGCTATGTGCAGAAAGTTGAATATATGTGCAATTGTTAGGGGTAAATAGGCAAAACAATGTGGAAAGTCATATATGATAAATTGTGTAATAATTATCCTTATGTGAATTGTGTAATAAATTGTGTAATAAATTGTGGAAACTCTATACACTTATGTGAACTTATAATAATAATAATTATTATTATTATTATTAACTTATGATTATCAAAATTGTGTAATAATTATTGATCAATTTTTATTTATTATATATTAGATAAACAGATAGATAGTCATAAATTACATAGATGAATTGTTAACTTATTATACTTACATACTATTTTAATACATATATAAAGATAAACACGACTTGTGTGACCTATGTGAGTGTACAAGTCAACATATTAGTTTGATCCTAATATGTACCCAAAAAAAATTGTTTTGAATGAAAGCTTTGTTTTCAGAAAGAAAATTTATAAAAAAAAAATTATACTGTTATCTAATTACAAAATATCATATATGATAAATTTGTTGATTGTGATAATGACTACCTTAAAAGTCATACCTTAAATATCATATATGATAAATAATTAGTTATTAAAAAACAAGGAATATTTTTTACCTTGCTTTAGTATAAAATTAAATAATTATAAAATAGACAATAAATGAAAATAAAAGCTTAAAAATATATGATAATTATTTTTTTTATCATAACTCGATGACCCAAACCAAACCAAACTAATTATAATCGGTTCAGTTCGGTTCAAATTGGCCAAAAAGTTTTCAAAACCCAAACCAAACTAAGCCAATCAAATATGTGAACCCCCCTAGTGAGTTCTTTGATAGCTTGAATAGTTTGATTTGAAAGGGTTGACGTCCTTTACAAATACCTGACCTCAAATTGAAGATTTAACTAGCAGGTATCACTTAGGTATCTTTAATTTCCTGCATATAAATAAGTTTTATGCTATTTTTTATATTTTTGATGATGATATATTGGTTCGAGTTTTGTATTTAACGAGGAATTGTGTGTTTCTAACTTGTTTAGGAAGTTTACACATAGTCGTTTGACCCATATGAAATTTGTGTTAGCAATATTCTCTCTAACACACACATTTTAATTAGTTAAAATTTATTGAAAACTATAAAATCATGAAAAAGACTCATTAAATAGGATGTGGGATCTACAAAATTTTGTGATTCTTAATAAATTTAAGAGTTTAATGGTCATGCACTGTCAGTGTAAAAAGTTTTACACTGTTATCCAATCAGAAATCAGCATTAATATGACTTTTAAAATATTTATTATAAAAGTCAACAAACTTACAATAAATGATGGTTTGTGATTGGATGACAGTGTAAAACTACTTTACACTGTCAGTACATAATTATTAAACCCTAAATGTAAACTAATAAAAAAGAGTTATTCAAAATAGTGTGTCAGAGAGTATGTTATTAACATTTCTCTATAAATATTATTCTTTTGAATAAATTACACTAACTCCCTCCTAAACTTTTGTTAAAATCCTCATGACACCCTTCCTTTTTTTTTATATACTACACTAACTTTCTTTAATTGTTTGAAAAACATTACAGTGACACCCTTTATACTTTACATAAACCCCTCTTAATTGTTTAAAAAAATTATACCATGTATTTCTATAAGAAATTGCTATAAACATTAAAAAAACAAGGGATCTTATGCAATTTCAAGAAAACTCAGAAATAGTTAGTGTAATTTATTCTATTCTCTTTAATCGTGCATACTATTTAGGTCTGAAAGATGCTTCTACGTACTGGGTGATGAAATCCCAGAAGAAACATTGCCTGAGCCATTCAATCGCCCACAGAAAGCTTTTCACCTGTCTCCACACTTCATAAGGCGATTTTCTCAGAAATCTGAAGAGAATGGAGCAGATAATGTCCAGCAAAAGTCTCCATTAGATTCATTACAACCCTTGGCTTTTCCAGTTTCAGAGTCAAACCTGAAGAAAAATCCACCATTTGAGGATATTAAATCTCATCTGAAAACTTCCCCCGTTAAGTTGGCTTCAGATGCAGCTGGCAGAGAAAGATGCCCAACAATTTGTGCTTCTCTGGAATCATCCAGTGCTCCCCCTACTACTCCAAGCAAAACCATTGAGTATACAGAAAACAAAGATGGGTCTCTCAAAAGCATTGATGTAATGTCAACTCTAGCCAAACTTGTTTCTACTCCATCCTGGTTGATGAGTGCCACACATGCCTTGCCTCCACTCAAAAGACCTTATACGAGCCCAAATCATGGTTCTAAATTGCAGTCAGCAACCGCAATTGCGGCCGCAACGTAAAAATTTTTCAACTTACTGCAACCGCAATTACAGCCACATCGGCCATATTTTCTCGCAACATCAAGAAACGCAGCAAAACTGCAACCGCAACCACAACTGCAATTTAGAGCTGTGGCCCAGATGACAACTCTAACAGTTCTGTGAACAAGTTAGTTAGGCGTCCACCTTGAAGGTCATTTAATTTTGAGGCTCTAGTGAAGAATAAGGAGATTGCGAATGAAGACAATGCTGATGGCTTACCAATAGATGATGGTGTTTTTGAAATTCTCCCAGAAAATCTTATCCAATCGGTATGCCCTTTCTTTTTCAATGTGCTACATTAAGAAAAGTTACAGATCATTTCTTTTTAATTTATTTTGGTAATAACATATCCTATGGTTTTAAATTTCCTATATAGGTTGATTAGCTTAAAAGCTATTGCCTTATTGCAATGCTAAAAGTTTTACACCCATGGCATCCATTTGACATTGAACCTACTTCACTAGAAAAAAAATTATTAATTATTTTTGCATTTTTCTCAAATATTGAAAGTGGAGTAAATAAACAAAGCAGAGTGTTAGCAGTACATTCTTTAATACATTTTTTCTAACACTCTACTATTATTCTAAATTTATTGGAAACTAGAAAATCAAGTTCCTTAAATTAGAAGTGATATCTATATATTTTTGTGATTTCTCATGAACAAATATAAACTTACTTGTTAGTAGACCGACAATTAAGGCTTTCCTTCTCCTTTTTATTTATTGACCGATGAAATATAGTTAAAGTTCTGTATCTTTTTCACCAGTGAGTGTATATGGCTGATTTGTGTGTACATTGAACCTAATTTATATCAGTCTCATTTTTATGAGTTTGTCTTTCATGAGCATTTCAATAACACTTCATCGTTTGTATTCAAAGGTGAAGTTGAAGAGCAGCTAAAAGTTGTAGCTAGAACTAGTACCGGAATGGATTTCTGAGAAGTTGGCCTCTAGTGGGGATTTACTAATCTATTAAATTCCTTTTGGTTTAAATTTACTCTTTTAACAATGTACCTTACCTTTTCCATTGTTTTGATTTTATCGTATGAGTTTTTGGTAGCATAAATAAAATGTTGAGCCTTGGAACCAATCGAGCATCATTTGAAGAAGCAGTGAGTAAGGACACAAATAAAATGCTGTATTGTATAGTATTTTGGGCTGCTTGTAGATGTTCAATTTATTTTCTATTGGGTTGCTTGTAGCTGTTCAATCTGTATTCTTTTAATCTTTTTTGGATGGACATATTTATGAGGTAAAATTGGCAGGTCAACTCTGCTTCGTAAATGGTGAGTATAACAATACAGCCAGACCATGAAATATAGATAAGAGGAAACACTCCTTTTTCACCCTTTTCCTTAGGGTGGATTGGCAATGCTTTTTGTACAGGATATAATGCATCCTAATTGAAGCTGATATATATCTATTTCTTGTCAACTTTTTCTTCAATCAAAACAAAATCGCTTATTACATTTAATAGTCCATAGTGATTAATCAATTTATTCTGCAATTAGTCAATTAATTATCAGATTAATTAATGTTAATGAAGCATTTTTTTTCTATGTATGATAAAAATTTCTTATAATTGATCTAATTTTCATCATGCAATCTACTATGATAGGCCTAGTAATAATCCATTTAAATAGTTTACATAGGATTTTAGGTTTAAACTTTATTGTTACTATTGTAAAAAATAATAATAATCTAATTTCATCATGTTGTAAATATTTTCAACTTAAACATGATATTCTCTGTTGAAAATATATATGACCATGAAAAAAAAAATCTTCTCATCCTTATATTTTATTAGTCAAAAGAAAAATCTAATTAAAAAAATTCAAATTCCCAATTCCTAAAAAATATTCAGTAAATTCCTTTTAGCACCATAAGTTCTAGTTAACCTTCGATTGTTCGAGATTTGTCAAAAATTAAACTCATATAGCGTTGATGCATTGATTAAATGTAACAGACACTACATACAGTACATCTGATTAGACATGTGAAAATTCTTGACAAACCCTGTATGTCATGGTCATGTGGCCCAAGAAGTCAGAGCACTTTGAAATTAATATCGTACATATAAATTAGCTTCAGTTTTTGTTTTCTGTTCATCAAAGCTAAATTCTGTTTGGCTTCTTGTTGCAATTAATTATTCTGTGGTGCACTGCAAGAGATTATTGGAAGTATGTTTTTTCCAAAATAAAAATTCATGAAAATATTCGTATTTCAATTTCATGATGTATTTATAAATAAGAATCCAACAAATTAAACGGCACAGCATAATTATTTGGCCCAAAAGCCGGAAAGTTAAATAAAATAAATAAAATAAAATGTGCAATTATTTTGTTTTTACTTATAAATATAATTATTTTTCGATCCTTATTTATAATTTTGCAAAATAAATAAATATAGTAACGGCCAAATTTTCTAATGGTCTTAGGGATAATATTGTGCCATTTAAATCAATTAAAAATAGCTAAATCATGAAACTAGCAAGTAGCAAATAATTGTTGTATGCAATATACAATTAAAGAAAAATTATGTTTTGAGCATGGCACAAAATAAATAACGAGTTGTGAAGACCCAAAATTCATGAACTGTATATATAGCAAGGCTCTATTAGTAGTTCAGTTGCGTTTGCTTCGATTATTGGAGGAAATGAATGAAACGCCAGCCATGGAGAGGAATGTGACAAGAAGAAAAGCAGAAGCAATGAACCCTCGAATAAAAATCTTGTCGTATGTGGACTTATAATCATCTGAAGCGGAAATTTTGCTTGGGTCGTCGATGAACTTTTTTAATTCCACAGATAATGCAAAACTAGCACCCATGCCTGTGGCCAGAAGCAGACTAGTTACCTGCAATTTCATTCATCTTTCATTCAATTCACATGGATATATATATAAGAATTTACTAACATACATCCACTTGTTTTTTAGTTAGAGTACATTAACAAGTTACATTATTGATATATTTTAAAATAATCTTAATTATAACTTGTTAAAGTAGTTTAACTAAAAATAAGTGGGTGCACGTTAGCAAACTCCACATTAATACTTGTGAAATTAAGGACTAAAATAACTAACATTTATAATCTAGAGGACTCAAATGCACAGCTCAACTAACAAGTTTACTCTATATTTGTGTGGATGTATGTATATGTACAATGGAGTAAGAATACATGAACACCTTATGGTCCCAAACACCTCATTAATATTTATTATTATTTTTATCACATCAAATCACATATTATACCTACTTATCATACCAAACTAGAGTTTGGTGTTTACCCATCTTTTCCTATATAATGTCTTAATGTCTTTATATATATATATATACATAAGCCGTGTTAAAGCGTCCAACTATAAGTTGTGTCCATGTCTTATTTTTATTACACATAAGCCATGTTGGACTTTCCCAAGTACAAGTTGGGTCCCATGTATTGTGTCCCTATCAAGTTGAGAGTTATGTATTTGTTCAATTTGAAACATAACAATATAAGAATACATAGCTCGTAACAGGTATATAAGAACTTATAGCTCATAAAATATGGGTAAGTTCATGCAAGATGGTTTTTTTATGTATATAATAGGAAACCATTTTTTTATAGTGGTAATGTTGTGATTTTTTGTAACTTATTTTCCAATATTTTCTACAAATTATTATGGTGCTCCTTGATTTATATTATTGAATTATTGAGTATACAGGCGATAATGTAATAATGCAATGGCCGGACCTTGTCTCCATAGAAGTCAAATTCCTGCAAGAATCCATTGCTTATCAACCTCTTTTGTCGTATCGCATAATATATGGCAAATGGAAGCTGCACTATACAATATGCACAAGCAATTGCTGCAATAGCTACCACAAGGCTGCAGTTTTGACAAAAACACGGCACCAATGAGATACAAGAAGCTTTGAATAATTAAGGTCATTTTTACTCAATTATTTTATTTGCAAAACATAAAATATTAAAGTTAAACAAAGTATTATTGGGGAAACACACACAAAGCAACAACACCACAAATATAATAATAGCGGAAGACACAAAATTTATTTAATGTGGTTCGGCACCTTTCGCCTACGTCCACGAAAACATCTCAATATTATAATCATCTCTCAAATAACATAACATCCCATTACAAGTTTTTTGGACAAACTTGTAAAACCCTCCCTTCACATAACCCCCCTCTCACTTAGGGTAATGACCCCTTTTATAGGCCGGGTGGTTATTTTCATCTCAAGAATTCCTATTTATACAACTTGCATCCTAATCTTGAAGAATAAACAAATCCCTAAAATATAAACAATATTTTTTAAATCTGAACAGTATCCTAAAGATTTGAAATTGGAAATTTAAATTATTTCTTAACAAGTATCAACAAATCCATTAAATAGTCATTCCACATACAAATTGAGGATTTTAAATAGAAAGGCAAAATTGAAGTTTTAATTATCATCACGATCATGAATGATTGTCTATATGGTTAAGATCCAGTTTAGATAAATTTATCCATAAATACTTATAGATGAAGAAAATAAGAGGGACAAAGCATTAAGCTTTTTTCATAAATTAAAATCAAGTTATTTATTTCAATTTTTGGAGAAGTTGCATAAGAGAACTTCTTTAAAATTCGCATAATTTTAGTTTATGGAAGAAGTTCAATTATTTTATCTTTTTTGTTTTTTTCTTATAAGTGTTTATATGGAGAAATTTATCTAAATAGAACTTATATATCAACACTAGCTTACATGGTTTTTTACCTGTATGTAGTGAAATCTTGATATTTCAGCTCTGCACCATTATCAAATGCGTAGTTGTTAGTAACCAGTAAGGCCATAGTTGCAGCCGCGGTTGCAAGAGCAACTATCCTCAGCACAAGCATTGAGTTAGCCTCACGTTTGGTCACCATTTTTACTTCAAAGGTCTTTTCCTCCTACCTAGGCTGTTCTTACATTTTTGAGTACCAAACGAACCCTTTTTATACACAAAATAAATAAAGACGACTCTGTTTCTCTATCCTCTCTCGTTACCTCCAATTAATGGCATTTATTTTATTTTAATCTACAAAACCTTGTTTTTTATGTTTGGATGAATGTTGGAGGCTTTGGAGCTATGACAAATGCTGAAACAACGTTCAATTAGTCACCCTTTGGCAGAAATAAATTTTTGGATTAATCTCTCTAAAGAAAAATGTAAACACGTCTGTTTAAGCTTAAAAAATAATTTTACAAAACAACTTTTATTTTAGAAACTATTATTTTTAGCATGAGAAGAGCACTAAAATATTTCTTTTTTGGTTAAGATTTTTGTTTTTATTAAAAAATGTACAATTATTATAAATTCTTTAAAACATATGTTTTAATTAAAATAGTTCTTTTCCTTAAAATAATTCCGAAGAAATTGGATGCATATTCTTCTTGGAAAAACACTATTCATTTGTTTGATCCCAAATTAAGATTCGATAATGATTAAACAAAAAAAATCAAGTTTGAATACTTCCATTCTATATAAGTCCTATATTTTGCGAGCTGTACTGGTCCAAAGTGCCCATAAAGACGTTGAAATTGACAATGGCTTAGGTTTAGATATTAAATTATTAACAATGCCCCGTTTCATTCATGCTTTCAGAAACAAACAAAGAATAAGTTTCTATTAAGAGAGGCAGCATAGTTTATCCGTTGATGCCCAATAAATTGACAAAACAAGTGTCAGATGGCAAATTGGCAATGGATCAAACCTTTGCTCTGCCAGCTCTTTGGGAAACATTTCAGTCAACAGCTCGAGAGATATTGTGAATCAAAAAAGGGTGACATTTCTTGTAGTGACAATTACATTAATTTCTTGAAATTAGTGTTAAATATAGCTAAATTCTTTTTACTGAAAAAATATATCTAAATTTCTTATTCTTAAATATTTTTAAGAATAGTACTTACAAAAAAGAGAAATATGTATAGTTTTTTTTTTTAAAAAAAAGAAGAATGTCGATATATAAGGACATATGATATATAAAGTAAATGAAATGACTACAATTTTTCAATAAAATGATATAAGTATATTTAATATTAACTTCAAACAAAGTAAGTATAATTATCTTTTTTTCATACGAGAAACACAATCTTTGCCATATAATTTTTTAATTTATTTAAGACAACAAAAAAATTAATTTGATAAACTTCACCAAAAAGTTTATCAATGAATTACAAAGAATTTATAAGACTCATAAACTATTTAATGAGTCCCAAAAAAGTTATTTAAATTCTTTAAAACACTCACTTATTGTCACAATACAAGAAGGCCCAATCCATGCCCAACAATAGATCGATTCAGCTTAGGATTAGTTAATGATTGTAACCACTTTCTGTTATATACTCATAGTATATATCTTCGTTTTTTTTCTGTATCAGTACTCAACAAATAATGAAATCTTTTTTCTTGATCCATTCTTTGTTTGTTAAGATGGTATCAAAGCTCAAGTAGTTCTGGTCCATCCACTTTCCCTTCTACGCGTTCCCTTTCTCCGTTTTTTTTTCTCCTTCTTTTCCTTGATTCGCTTCGTCGAGGTGTTCACATGGAGAATCCCCGTGCAGATTATCTCACCAATCCTTCGAATCCTTTTTTTCTTTCCTCCAATGAAAATCCATCATTGGTCATGGTATCTCCTCCTCTTTATGAGAAAAATTATCACGCTTGGGCAAGATCCATGGAAATGGTGCTACACTAGAAAGGCAAATTGAAATTCGTCAAAGGAACGATTCTGATGCCTTCCGTAACAGATCCTTTATGTGAAGTGTGGGAGAGATGTAATACGATGGTGCTACATCACACAATCTGTCATGTGGATGAATAAAGCATCAAATATTTGGAAAGATTTGTAGAATCGCTATTCTCAGGGAGATCAATTTCGCATTGCAGATTTGGAAGAAGAAATTTATAGCAGCAAGCAAGAGGATCTCACGGTATCTGAATATTATACGAAGCTTAGATCACTTTGGGAAGAACTTGAAATCTTCGAACCATTACCGTCATGCACATGCAGCACTCCATGTGCTTGTGGTGCTGTCAAAGTAATGAAGAATTATAGAGAAAGGAAGCATGTTATTCGTTTCTTGAGAGGATTGAATGAACAATATTCTCGAGTTCGTTCCTAAATAATGTTGATGGATCCCATACCAGATATTACTAGAACTTTTTCTCTTGTTATTCAACAAGAACGGGAGTTCTCTGGTCCACTTCTCAATGCATAAGTAGATGACAGCATAACTTTCACAAGTAATTCAAGCTCTCTCAATTACAAGAAGACCAAGAATGATGTGCAAACAAATAAAGGAGGTACTGCTCAAGGTAATAATTTCAATAATTCCAAAGGCAAAGGTTCTAAAAGGCTTTGCACACACTGCGGGAAAACTAACCACACAGTAGATACATGCTACTTTAAGCATAGATTTCCACCTGGATATAGAAGCAAAGGGCGTGTTGCCAATGCTGCACTAAGTGAGAATGATAAAGCTGTAACCCAACGTGATACTGATTCTGATGAGGATACTCAGCCTAAAAGGAAGTACTCATTAACTCAAGAACAATATGCAAGCATTTTGGCTCTTATACAACAATCCAAGATAAGTCCAACGTAATCCCATTCCTCTAACAATCATGTTAGTACTTCCCTTGTGAACACAGCTCATAGTTCCACAGGTAATTTTCATGACTCTTGGATCCTAGATACAGAAGCAACCGATCACATTTGTTTCAATAAATCTATTTTTTCCCACATTACCAAAATAAGCCCAATTCGAGTCACATTACCCAACAACAACTATATAATTGTAAGTCTTGCCGATACTATCAAACTATCACCCACCTTGGTCTTATCAAATGTTCTATATGTTCCTGAATTTAATGTTAATCTCATATCAGTAACCAAACTAACCAAGTATCTTGATTGTATTGTTCTGTTTTATGCTTCTCATTGTACCATTTTATAAACACGGTTATGGAAGATGATTGGTACAGCTAGGAAACATGAAGGACTATACAAACTGGTTTTGATAGATTCTCAGGGTTCTTTGCAAGTTGTAGGTCTTGCCTCCATACCTTCACTTTGTAAAAGTAATATCACCAATAAAGTTTCTAATCTGTGGCACCTTAGATTAGGACATCTTTCTAATGAAAGGATGAAACAAGTTTCCATTTTATTACTTTTAATGCTTGTGAGTCATGTGACATATGTCAATATGCTAGGCAACACAAATTGCCATTTCCTTCAAGTGTTTCAAAAATAACAAAGGCCTTTGAACTTGTTCATGTGGATATTTAGGGTCCTCTTGGGACGCCATCTATATAAGGATATAGATATTTTTTGACAATAGTTGATGACTTTACACGTTTTACTTGGGTTTGTTTACTAAGGCACAAATCTAACACACGAGAACAATTACAAACCTTTATAAATACTGCTGAAACACAGTTTAACACCAGAATCAAAATTATAAGGAGTGACAATGGGAAAAAGTTTCTTATGCATGATTTCTATAATAAAAAGGGAATTCTTCATCATACTAGCTGCATTGAGACTCCCCAGCAAAATGGGGTCGTTGAGCGCAAACATCAACACATACTAAATGTTGCACGTTCACTGTATTTTCAAACTTTACTGCTACAAACTTTCTGGACCTTTACTGTCAAACACGCAATACATTTAATCAATACACTGCCTATTCCTGTTTTGGATAATAAATCACCATATGAATTACTCTTTGGGATTACCTGATTTATCGCCTTTAAGAGTCTTTGAGTGCTTAGCTTTTGCAAGCACCACAAAAGCTGGTTACGGGAAATTCTCCCCACGTGCCACCAAATGCATTTTCTTAGGCTACAAATTTGGCACTAAAGGTTTTCTATTATATAATATTGAACACAAAAATTTCCTAATATCCCGAAATGTCCATTTCAATGAGACAATTTTTCCTTTTGATAAATCAAACGCAATGCCACATGACTCACAAACTACCCCTTCCACACCACCCAACACAGTTCCTTTTCCCACAACACTTCTTGATTTCCCTCCAGATGATATGGTACATCCTACAGTAGATAATACTCCAACCCTTACAGCAAATAACAACCCAATCTCTACAACACACTCACAATCACCGTTACAAATCCCATTTGAAAGGAGGACATCTCAAAGAACTAGGAGAACCCCTACATACTTAAAGGATTTTCATCGAAGCTTTCGTGTTTCCTCTGCTACCAACACGTCCTCCAATTCAGGTAACACTCCTTATCCTTTGTCACATTATCTTTCTTACACTAAATGTTCCCAGTCCCATTCCTCCTTCTGTGCCTCTATTTCCTCACAAATTGAACCTACTACGTATCAAGAGGCCTCACAATATGAATGTCGGAACCGAGCCATGGATGCTGAATTACTGGCTCTTGAGGAGAATGAGACTTGGTCTTTAGTTGAACTACCTCTTGACAAACATCCAATTGGCTGTAAGTGGGTGTATAAAATCAAATATCGAGCAGATGGCTCGATTGAACGTTACAAAGCTCGCTTGGTAGCCAAAGGCTACACACAGACTAAAGGAGTGGATTATTTTGAGACCTTTAGTCCTGTTGCTAAGCTCACTACAGTAAGGTTTCTCTTTGCGTTAGCTACTGCAAAGGGTTGGCACTTGCATCAACTTGACGTAAATAATGCCTTCCTTCATGGCAATCTCCATGAAGAGGTGTATATGACTCTCCCACCAGGCATTTCAGCTGACAAAAACCTTGTGTGCAAATTACAAAAGTCCCTTTACGAACTTAAGCAAGCAAGCCGGGAGTGGAATGCAAAGCTAACCTCCTCCCTTTTATCCCTTGGTTACTCACAAAGCAATGCTGATCATTCACTCTTTGTGAAACAAACTGGGACTTCCTTTACTACTTTACTTGTTTATGTTGACGACATTGTTCTTGCAGGAAATAACTTGACTGAAATCACTACAGTCAAACAGCATATTGACAATGCTTTTTGGATAAAGGACCTTGGTGTTCTTAAATTCTTTTTGGGTCTTGAAATCACTAGATCTCACTCAGGGATCATCCTCAATCAACGCAAGTATTGCCTTGAATTGGTTGATGACTCTGGTCTTTTAGGTTCAAGGCCTGTTTCTACTCCCATGGATCCATCCTGCAAACTCTTTGATAATGATATAGCTGGTGACTTAATTTCAGATCCTTCCTCTTATAGACGGCTTGTTGGAAGGCTGCTATATTTAACCACAACTCGTCCAGACATTGCTTTTGCAACTCAACAGTTAAGCCAATTTGTTGCTTAGCCTCGCACTGCCCACCAACAGGCAGCTTCACGGGTTATTCGTTACCTTAAGGGTACTCCAGGTCTTGGACTTTTCTTCCCAGCCACAAATGAACTCAAGATTCACAGTTTTTCATACTCATATTGGGCAGGATGTCCCAATATTCGTCGTTCAATCACAGGTGTCTGCATTTTTCTTGGTGGTTCATTAATCTCTTGGTGTTCTAAAAAGTAAGCTACTGTATCTCGTTCTTCATTAGAAGCAGAATATAGGGCTCTTGCTTCCTTAACATGTGAGCTTCAATGGCTCCAATTTCTTTCCACTGATTTACATATTCCTCTCGCTGCACCATTCAATGTTTATTGTGACAATCAATCTGCAATCTACATTGCACGAAATCCCACTTTTCATGAGAGAACTAAGCATATTGAAGTTGATTGTCATGTCGTTCGAAGCAAGTTACAGACAGGACTCATCCACCTTCTTCCGGCCCCTTCAGCTGGTCAAATTGCCGATGTTCTTACTAAACCTTTACTTTCGCACCTGTTTCAGACCAACATTTCCAAGTTAGGCCTCCTGAACATTTACGCCCCAACTTGTGGGGGCTGTCACAATACAAGAAGGCCCAATCCCAGGCCCAACAATAGATCGATTCAGCTTAGGATTAGTTAATGACTATAACCACTTTCTGTTATATACTTATAGTATATATCTTCGTTTTTTTTTTCTGTATCAGTACTCAACAAATAATGAAATCTTTTTTCTTGATCCATTCTTTATTTGTTAAGACTTATTTTGCATCACACTAAAAACACTTATGGAACTGCATCTTAATTTTGTCCTAATATACACTGCACAAATGGTTGTGGTCACCAACAAGAGGAAAGGTACCGTGAATGGGGATATAGTGCATGAAATAGTAAGCCACCAATCAACATGGTTATAGCTTACCATTACTTACTAATAAAGAGAAACTTAACCGTCTATTCGACGAGGGTAAGGGTCGCATGATTTGGTTTTTTTTTTAAATCTAAACCAAAATGAAACCATAACATAAAAATGTTTTGGATTTAAAAGTCAAACCATTTTTTTATGTGAAAAATTGTTTTGGTTTCTAAACTAATTTTAAACCATAAACCAGCTTAAAATTGATTTAAAAACTGCACATTGGATTAGAAATTAGTTTTGAACCTCGAACCAATTAAAAAACCGATCTCAAACTTTTTTCTTTGTTACACGAATTTGGTTTTTCTCCTAAAAATGTTTTAAAAAAACATTTGAAATTAATGATACCTTTGTAAATGCTTCAATTTATAGAATCCTTTATGAGGTTACAAAGGCGATTTGAAATTAATATATTTTGTAGATTTAATATAAAATTAATTTTATGAACCATTCAATGTTACCTTTGTGATGAATAAAAATTAGAGAAAATAAGCTATGCACTGACAGCGTAAAGTAATTTTATACTGTCATCCAATTACAAACTATCATTTATTGTAAGTTTGTTGACTTTTATAATAAATACTTAAAAAGTCATATCAATGAAATTTCTGATTGGTTGACGATGTAAAACTTTTTACACCAACATTGTATAACCATTAAACTCTAAAAATTAACTGGATATATAGATAAAAATATTATCATAATCACTATTATATCATTATACCAATAATATTTACATATTCTTGTTATTGATGACATTACACATATAAGGCCAATTTTTAAGAACAAATTTGAATAAAATTATTTTTATCAAAATTATGTTTCAAATAAAAAATTTAAATATAAATTATTTTTACACTCATCTTTTAAAAAAAAAGTTTGTAAATTTAAATTTAAAATTTTTTAATTCAAACACAAACTAAAATTTATTGAAAATTTGAGTTATTAATTAGATGCTAAATATTGACTAAGTAAAAATAATGAACTAAAAATCAAATAAAATATTTTTTGTAATCATTAATTATAAAATTAATAATCTTTATAATACTTAACTATAAATAAATTACTTCCAAAAAAAATGTTAGTAATAATTATATATTTTTAAAAAAATTATTTTTAATGATCTCATTTTACAAAAATAATTAAAAATAAAAATTTACTTACAATTATACTGTTATAGAATCAAATGCATCATTTTTATAAAATAATGTGCCTAAAAGCATAAAACAACAAATTAAAGTGATAATACTAGTAAAGGATGTTCGCGGATTCAATTGGATCGATTTTGAAGAGAATAATCATTCGATCCAATCACTTTGGTTTCTTAATTCATCATTCAATTAGCTTGATCTAAAACTAAAATCCAATCCAATCAAATCTAAAGCAATTTTGATTGGATTGATTTTCAATTTTAGTCTTATTTTTATTTTTCTTTGGAGAAAGTATTAAATAAATAGTAAGATATATAATAAAAAATAAAAAATAATTAAAAATATCAAATATTTCATCTATAAGTCATTATATTTTTAATAGCATCAATATAATGCTTCAACTATAGACTATTAAAAATAAATTTACACAATTTGATAATTACATTTATATACCTTTACTCAAATAATTACTAAAAAATTATCTTTAATTAAATATATTTTTCAATTTCATAAATAAGTAGAATTTATGTGATAATTTTACAAATATATAAGAAAGAAAAATATAAAACATGACCAATATCGTAAATTTATAAATAAAAACATGCATTATGTATAAGTTTGGTTTGGATTGGATTGAATTGGATTTCAAAATCACATCTGAAATTCGATTCAATCCAATAATTATTTTTTTTTTGGTTTTCATTTGTTCTATTTTAAGTTTATTTGATTTTTCGATTTTTTTGCATCAATTTTTTCAATTTTTATTGGATTGGATCAGTTTATGAACACTCTTAAATACTAATGGGACTAAATTCACATGTTATTACACTTGCGCACCATATGGCAAAGTATTTTTCCATTCGAACCTGTATCTTCTCCAACACAAGCTCTCTCTAGCCTCTTTATAATTCTTTATTTTCTCCACATTTCGAAATCGTCTATTTTTCTTTTATTGTTTGTGTTTTTTTGCTTTTAATTTTTTGGCTAGAGAGGCAAGAGGGGATCTGATTTGTGAGAATTGACGTGGTCACATTGGGGACGCAATCCATCACAAAAGCAGTAGAGGTAACATTGTTTTTGGTGTACACCAGAATGGATTGGCTTTTGTGGTGATCCTAATTGATTTTAGAATAATGATGAACTTACACTTAACTTTTCTTACAACTCAATTTCACATCATTTTTCTTTCTATTTTCCTCTTCATTTTTCATCATATCATTTGTCACATTTCTTAGTTTCTCTCTCTTCTTTTATTTTTTTTTCTTTTTATCTCTCTCTTCTTTCCACACATACACTCAAAAAACGGGATGTACATTGATTATTTCCCCTAATTTTAATAATGATGTACTGAAAACCATTTTTAACATATTAATTAATTCGGTTAAAACCATTTCAAAGATAGTCCTATGTATATATACTTCTATATAAGTATTTATATGAGAAGAAAATAAGCAGATAAAATGCATTGAGCTTTTTCTTATAAGTTAAAATTAACTTATGCATCTTAACTTTTGGAAAAGTTAAATGAGAAAATTTTATAAAAGTTAAATGCATAAGTTGATTTTAACTTATGGGAAAATCAATTTATTTTACCTTCTTATTTTCTTTTCTTATAACTTATAAGTACTAATGGAAAAGTTTATCCAAACATAATCATAGTGTGGTTAATCGGGTTTTTAGGTGTGGTTTTATTTAGTTTTAATAGTGGTTCAATTTTTATTTTTTTTTTGGTGTGTGCGCACACCCCATTGAAGGAAGTCCACGCTAGAAACTTTAGTACATGTTTAGATATGCGTTTGTGAAATTAATTTTGGATTAACGTGATTTATAGAATTTTTTAAGTAAATGTGAGTTTAAACTAATGTGATTTTTGTTTGGATAATAAGTATTAAAAAAATTGATTTTTTTAGAGAATGCCTTTTGAAACTTGCAATTAAAATTAATTTTAGAAATATAATTACCAAAATGGATTTTAATATTCATATATAATTTTTTATATAAATGTCTTTTGTGTTGTAATTAATTATATTAACATTGATATATAAATTAATAATTTTAAAAAATAAATAGCTAGGTTTACAATATTTTTTCACAATAAAATTAATAATTAAAATATTTACATAATATATTAGCTTTTGAAGTAAAATGCATAGCTTTGATCAATAAAAGCTTACAAATTAAATTAGCATAACTATCAAATAAAAAGTAGAAATAATAAATAACTTTTTAAATTTTTTAATTAAATAAAATTAACCTTTTTAAAAATATTTTGTAAGATAAAAATATCATTATTTACATTTTTTTCTCTATCTTCTTATCCAAATACCATAGCCAAAGAAAGAAAGAGAATTGAACTGGAAAGTTGTGAAAAATAGATATGAAACTCAAAGTTAATGGTTAATAAACAGAAGAGAAGAGAAGACATTGATGACCAGTAACTTTCTACATAAACAATCTTTTTCGTTGGACTTTTGTAGACCAATTAAGTGACACTGGTGGAGAAAGAAATGGGTAAATATGAGAAAATAATATAACAAGGGATAAAAACATTTTTGCTTCGATGCAAAAGCTACTAGGAGTAGCTTCTAATTAGATCCACCTTAGAGGGTGCAACTCTCATTTTAAATCCAATCCTAAACATCTTGCCACATAAATAATCATGTTTGATCTAGTCAAGACTCACATTTAATAGATGTAAATGTGATATCCTTAGCAAACTTGTCCAAGACAAAGTGTGAGAATTAAAGAAAAAAGGCCACGCTAAGGGAAACTCACAATATCTTAACTCTTCCAAAAGACTACCCTAGAGCTATGAGGGCAACTATTATAAACCTTTCTTATAAGCAATGGTAGAGCTAGGCTATCTTTTATACAGTATTATCATGATCATAAGATTGCTTCTATTGTATTATCTTTTATAATACTTCCTTTCAATTATCAAATAAAAATACAAAAGACGGAAAATCTATATAATTATTTATTTTATTTCTTACTTATAAGAGGATTTGATTTATATTGGTATAAAGTATAAACTAAATTTACTGTTACATCATTCAATAATTTTATAAGTATTTTACTTATATATTAAGAGTTAATTTTTATGCATTATTAGTATAAAAAATTTTATACTGTTAACTTATTAAAAATTATAGTAGGTATGACTTTTAAAGTGACTATTATAAAAGTTAACAAAGTAATTATCATACATATAATAGTTTATGATTGAATGATGGTATAAAATATCTTTGTACTGTCACTGCATATATTATTTTCTAATAAATTAATATCATTATAATTAGATACTTCTTTTATAATTTTCCAAAAAAGTAATTAAAAAAATGCAGACAGCAAATTTCAGACGGCCTTTAGGGAGAATTGTCCCATCCAGTACATGTTTAAGAATGTTTAATTAAAGAAACAATTGTTTATTTTTAAAATTTGTTTTTAAGAAGCTGGTAAAAATAATTAATTATCTTTTTCAAAATAAATTAAATCAGACAATACGCGCTCATCATTTATAGATGCATATAATAAATAAAAGCCACTTAATTTTACAAATGATTATTGAATAGAAATGCATGATGTAGAATTAATTTATACTCAGAAGGCAAATTAAATAATGCTTTGAGCTGGTGAAGACCAGAACACATGAACTAGCTTTATTAGGAACAGAGTTACTTCAATTGATTTGCTGCTGTGAAAATAAAATCATTTAATTAAAAATGCCTTTGCTTCTGCTTCGATTGATGGAGGAAATGACTGAAACGATAGTCATAGAAAGGCATGCAATAGCGAGAATAGCAGAGGCCACGATCCCCCGAACAAAAAACTTGTCGTATGCAGACCTTGTAGGGTCCTTCTTTGAAGTACCCACAGCGTTAAATAAGTCATCAATGAAACTTTAAATTCCAAAGACACTGCAAAGCCAACACCAACGCCTGAGGCCAGAATCAGACAAATTACCTGCAATTTCATACACCTTTCATTCAATTCACAAGGATATATATTACATGTAGGAAAAAAAAATAGTATCAAGAAAAAGGAAGAGTATAAAAAAAAAAGTATTATATACAGCATGAAAAATAAATCATTTGATATTTTATAATCCTATATATAGAGAGAGTATATATATGTGTGGTAAAATTCAAATCAATTTCAAGATCATGACATACTTTTTCACATTAATGGAAAATGTGCAAGATCCTTATATAATATATCCCTTACCAGCAACGGCCCAATTTCAAGTGGGTAAAGTCCTTACTTCACGCTATTTTTATTTTTCAATATAATATTTTTAAAAAAATAAAAAATGTGATTATTTGATAAATAATAGATTTATTAGAAGTAATTGAATATTTTTTTTCTTAAAACTTCATTCTATTATGGCATGTCCTCTTTCCATAAATGTTAATTACATATTAAATATTACTTATTAATTAATGTCATTTTCTATGTCTTCACACAGTTTTGTTTTTATTTTTTGATTTTTTTTTCTTTTACTTAATTAGCAAAAACTCTAAAGTCTTTTAAGATTGATACAAAAAAGTAGTAGATTGCAGGGATTAAAATTATCCTTGAAACTTCACATCTAATTAAGGAAAGAAAGAAATTTAAAAATATTATTAGTTTGTCTAAGTTATCAAACTTATCCTTTTCTTGACATGATGACCTTTTTCACGTTCATTTAAAAAAGATGCATCTTAAAGTTTACTTTATATCTAGATAAACGTTAGAACACCTCTCTCCCACACCCTTTATAAGTAAAGATCATGGTTGAGCTTTAATTTTGGTGCGCTTCTGCATTTTAATTTTGTTAAAACAATCTTACCATGGGATTGTATTACTATTTAAATGCATTTAATTTGTTGGGAAGGAAACTCTCATGACATATGTCAGGTTGAGAAGAGAAACTCTCATGACTTATATCAGGTTGAGAGTACATATATGCTCAATATGAGATACACATAGCAGTGGAAATAGGTTAGGTTAGGCTAGACTTTGATAGGCTTGAGTCTGACCTTCATTAAAAAGATAAAGCATGGGTCTTACTTATTTATTTGTTATAAGCCTTTTTTTAAAGGCTTGGGGCTGGTTTGCATAGAAACCTAGCTTGGCCTGCAAGCCTACTTAAAAGTTTATTTTCTTATAAGACCGATAAAAAGGTTGGTAGGCCTGTTCGCCTAAAAAAGCCTATTGACATAAAAAGTTCTATTAATAATTACACATTCTTTTATATTATTATATTTAATATATATATTATATATAATTATGTATATATAAATAACATGATATATAATATAACAATATTTTATTATATATGCATATAAATAAGCCGACCTATTAGGCTTAATAGTTTTTTTTAAGGCCTGACATTTTTATCTAAATAGAGTTTTTAAAAAGCCTAAGCATAAACTTTTTAATAAACGAGCTAAGCCAGACCTTATGTATGTCAGGCCATAGGCTTCTGACAGGCGATCTAGCCTATTTTTACCCTTAGACACACATAACCAATAGATAAGAATATATGGTTCACAATACATGTTACATGGGACAATTTCATGTTAGATGGTTTTCCTATAATAATAATAATAATAATAACCCATGCTTTTAAAATAATGGTAATTTTGTAATAATTTTTGGTAAGTTATTTTCCAATATTGTTTTCGTTATTTTGATGTTCTTTGATTTGTATTTTTGAATGTTGCACGTGTAGGTATGTATCATCACATTCATATATATCAGAGACATGTATTTTTAATTTGTTCAGGCGATAAATAATAAAAATGGTAGGACCTTGTCTCCAAGGAAGTCAAAGTCTGGCAAGAATCCATTGCGTATCATCCTTTTTTGCTGTACCGCATAATATATGCCAAATGGTAGCTGCACTATACAATATGCAGCAGCAATTGCTGCAACCACCACCACATACCTGCAGTTTTGACATAAACATGACACCAATGAGACATATAGAAGCTTCCAATAATTAAGGTCATTTTCAGTTTTTCACTCACTCATTTTCTCTCGCACAAATTAATAAAAGTGTTTAGTTTATATGCACTTTCACTCTAAAATTACACAAACATTTAATAATTTATCGGTATATTATATCAATGAATAGAATCACATATTTAGGATGTCTGTGTAAAAGTATTTTAAAGTGTATATAAATTAAACTCTCAATAAAATTAATCAAAGTATCAACAACTTCATGCCATCATAATTAAACAATCATTCTACACCCAAATTTAGGATCCTAATAGTAGAGCAACATTGAAATTTCAATTATGATCACGATAATAAATGATTCACTATGGTTATCAACACTAACTTGGATGGTTTCTTACCAGTATGAATTGAAATCTTGAAATCTCAGCTTTGTTCCATCATCAAATCTGACCTCGTTAGTAACTAGTAAGACCACAGTAACAACTGAGGCTGCGAGAGCAACAATCCTCAAAAAAAGCATTGAGTTGGCCACAGGTTTGGACACCATGTTTACTTCAAATTAAGGTCTTTTCCTCCAACCCTATTCTTACATTCTTGTGTTCCAACAGAAACCCCTTTTATACGAAAAACAAATAAAGAAGACACAGTTTCTCTGTCTGTCTTCGTTAGCTCCAATGGCATTTGTTTTAATCCACAAAACCGCGTTTTTTACACACTTCTCACAATGACCCTCATTTGGATGAATGTTGGAGCTAAGAGCAATGCCAATACATAGTTCAATTAATTTCCCTTTTGCAGAAATAAATTCCTACAGCTAATCTCTTTAAAAATATACATATAGAAGCTTATGATACGGCTTTTTTTTAAAAAAAAAAACTATTATTTTTAATATAATATTTTTTTTTAAAATAAAAAAAGAGTTTAATGGTCATGTACTATCAGTGTAAAAAGTTTTATACTATTGTCTAATCAGAAATCACCATTAATATGATTTTTAAAGTATTTATCATAAAAGTCAACAAACTTACAATAAATAGTGGTTTGTGATTGGATGATAGTGTAAAATTACTTTACACTGTCAGTACATGACCATTAAACTCATGACCATTACCTTTTTAGCATATGCATGAAAAAGCACTACAACAAATCTTATTGAAGTTTTTACTTTTATTAAAAAAAGTTAACGTAATTTTTATAAAGTTTTTAAAAGTATATTTTAAGAGAAAAAGGTAGCTTTTCTTTGGAAAAAAAAAACACAAAGAAAATTGGATCCGTGTCTTTTCCAGAAAAGCCAAGAGATTTTAAAGGAACAGTAGATACATTCTTTTTGTTTGTCTGATCCCAAATTAACATTCGATGCCTCCTTCTAAGTGCTAAATTAGTATATTTTGTGAGTTGTGCTGGCCTAACGTGTTATTAATTTAGATTTGTCTCTCGTAGGACTCTGCGAAAGATTTTGAAACTGACAATGGCTTAGGCTTGCAGTGTAAATTGTTCACAATGGCCGGCTTCATGCGGCAAGTAATTATTAGAATTTGATTACTACTTATTCTTCAAGTAATTAATCTGCTCTAGTTCACAATGGCAGGCTGCTACATTCACTTTCCTGTCTCAACTTTTTCTTTAAATTTAGGATTTAATTTAAATATAATTTAAATATTTTTTTATACTGTTATTTAAATCATAGATTAATATATAGAGTAAGATTGTTAATTTTTATGATAATTATTTTAAAAATTATACTCAGTGTGATTTTTATTTGATTAACAATGTAAAGTTTTTTATATTAGGAATACGTAAAAACTAAATTCTTAAATTTAAATTTAAGAGATCACAAGTCTTACTTACTTTAATTTATTATCTAAGTTTGTATTCGCTTTCTTAACTTTTAAACCTGTTCTTTCTCTTTCTCTTTTTTTTATTGACATTTTTTTTTCTTTTGTTGTTGGGCTTTCGATTTTTTTTGGTTTAATTTGAATTTTAAGTCTTTCTTTAAATGTGAATTTTAGTATCATATTAAATTTATGTGTAGACTATTATTCAAGATTGAAGGGATGGTGTGTTTTTTTAGTGGCTTATTTATCCTAAAATATCTCAATACTTTGAAATCATAAATCTCTTCCTTATATATATATATATATATATATATATATTTCTAACACAGTAAACTTGAGATTTTGGCCTTATTTATTTATTATTTTCAGAAACAGATTTTTTTTTCCAAAAAAACATTGTTTGTCTCTTGAGCACATTTAAGTTTTTTAATTCTTAATACTTGAATAAGCATTTGAAGAAAAGAGAAGAGGAGGATGAGAAAATATCTCTCAGCTATATCTATTTTTTAGTTTTTTAAAAAAATATTTTGAAAATAATTTTTTTAAAATTAATAAATTTTGCATGAAAAATTAATTAGTAATGTAAAATTATTTTAAAAACACTTTTCAGAATAAACAAAAGAGAGAGAGAGAAAAAAATCAAACATACTCTTTATATCCCTTTAACGATAACAAACAAAGAATAACGGAGGCCGCATAGTTAGCTCCATAGATCCTTGACCGAAGCCTAATAAATTTATGAAAACAAGTGTCAAGTTAGTAGACCATTTCAATGCGTAGATTAACACTGTGTTTGGTACCGAAAAAGTAGCAAAGAAAGGAACCAAAGAGCATGGAAGAGAAGAGAAAAGTTGCATTTCTGTTCGTTTGGTCGCAAAGAAATAGGTAAGAAGTTTTCAAATTTTTTGTAGGTCCCACACGAATTTTAATCTGCTCAAAGAAATTCGGTGCAAGATGAAAGTTTCCATTATTACCCTCTCTTACTTTTTAACTTTTGTGCATGTTCTCTTTTTTGCATCTCTATCAAAAACGCTCCTGCTGCTACCGTCATATATATTCGAACATATGCACAATATATTCAAATATGTTGTATAACATATTCGAATATATTGGTGCATATATTCGAATATGTTATATAACATATTCGAATATATGCACCAATATATTTGAATATGTTATACAACATATTCAAATATATTGGTGCATATATTCAAATATATGCGTAACACGTTTATAAAAACATAAGGTTATATTTGTCATTTTATTTTTTATTCAAAATACCCAAAAGTCAAAAAGCAAACCTCCACCTTATTTTTTCTCTACTTCTCTCAAATCAAACAACATCTATTTCTACTCTCTTCTTATCTACTTCTCTTTTTTCTACCTACTTCCTCTCCCTCTATTTCTCTCCTCTCTACCAAACACAATATAAGAGATATTGTCGATCCCAAAGGGTGACATTTTTACTAGATGGTGACATTTATTACTACATAGCACTGATATTCCCATGCCTCACTTTATTTTATACTACTTCCACACGTTTATTTGAATTTCTTCTCTCTTTATTTTTTTTTAGAGTAGTAATGTTATATTCTCCTATTAATCCTCCTACAAATTCTTTTACTATCTTAAAAAGAAAGTATTAACTAAAAAAATAAAGTGTTTGGTGTTTTAAGAATATAAAACGCATTTAATTAATACTTATTATACAAGTAGGATGATTAGTAGGTGAATGTTGTAGGAGATATAGAATTATTTTTTTATTATAAAAAGGGGTGTGAGAATTATATAATAAAAAGATGTGAGAAAAATATTTTTGTTTATTATTTTAGGGGCACAATGGAATGTTTGGCATATTCTCATTATTTGTGACTAGTTATCTAGAAAACTCCATGATTTTGTTACTTCAGCAGCATTACGCCATAAAAATATTTGCTTGCTTGACCAAAAAGTCTCGGTTTTGAATAACCAACCTCGTTATTATAATTTTTTTTTGGTTTCCACAGGTATATTTGTAGACAATTATATTCAAGACATTAAATATGAACACATCTTTCAACAGAGATTTGAATCTTAATTCACTATATAACCTCTTCTACTATAGACTTAACTATTGTTGGTTTACCCTGTTAATATATCTTCCAAATTTTATTGCCTTAGAACTTACAAATTAGTACTAGTACAATTATACAAATAAACCCTTCAGGACATGAAAACATGTCAAGTGTCCATGTGTGTTCCAAGAGTTTCCAGCGTGTGTTTACAAACGAGTTCAAGATATACATAAATATATAAATTCAGTCATTAGAAAAGAAAAAATACATAAATTATTGTTAATAGTTTCTGCTTTCACATGGACCACATGTTGTTGGACACAGATCCAAACACAAGGTCAATTTATTTAATGTGTGTTTGGACCAATGTTTTTAAAACTGAACCGGTCATTGAACCGATCAAGACACTGATTTAAGGTTCAATGGTTTAACTGAGGTTGAACCGTGGTCGAATCAATATTAATAAAATAATAATAATAATAATTAAATAATACATAAAAAATTAAAAAAATATAATATCATAACTTTATAATATTAAAAACTAAAAATAAAATATAATTTTATAGGTTTTTAACATATACAATATCTAAAAAAGTTCAAATTAAATATGTTATAATACTTAAGTCTAAGTTTTAATAATACACATCAATATTTATTAATAAAAACAAGTTTATATTTAGAATAAAAAAGAAAATGACAAATATTTTAGGTTGATTTTCATTTTTTTAAAAAACATTAAAATAATATTTTATTAGACATTTTTTATTGAACCGTTACAAACCGGTTTTTGACTGATTCACCAGTTCATAGACCAGTTTTTTGTTTAACTAGTTTTATGGTTTAATTAGACTGGACACAAGACCGGTTTTCTAGTTGAACCGGCCAGTTCGGTCCAGTTTTTACAACTATGGTTTGGACACACGTTTAATGCACACGTCCAACAATGAAATCACGTCCGATACACAACAATGGTTTGCAGCTTTTGCCTTAAGTCTATATCGACCCGGAAACAAACATGCAGTTATTGATAACACGCGTCTTGCTATGAGGCTATGGAGCTGATACATCAGTCATTTTAAATTCCTGAATTTAAATACTTTACTATTCATGCTCGTTAATAAGGATTTTCGAGATGTGCGTATAAGTAAAATAAGAAATAAATAAAAGAAAAAATAATTATATATAATATCATTTACAATATTAATTATTTCATATTTAAACAAGCATGAAAAATTACCAATCTCAAGCTTCATTTCTCTATTTCAACCTCGTATGACTGAGAATCATTTCCTGTCATTTATCAGAAGTAATATGCATAGTTATATTTTAGGAAAAGAGTAAATGTTTATACCAATTTTGGGGATGTAATAAGTAATGTGATAGAAAAGGAAGAGAGAAATAAAAAAAAAATGGAATGGAAAGGAAATGAAAAAGATAATAGATGTATTGTTGTGTTCAAGGTAAAATAATTCACTTTGATCGAACTTTGGAACTATTTTGCTAGAGGTATGTCATTCATGACTGATGTCCGAAGTGTATGAACGATAGTGCTTTACTTTGACATGATTGAAATGCCGTGGACAAAAGTGAGAGCTTGCAAAAGACACTCCGATGTTAAGTCAGTAACAATTTTACTAGAGAGACAATGGATCCATAGCATAAGACTTAAGGCCTTTGAAGGGAAATATTACCCTATTTGGTGTAGCAACAAAATAATTTTATTTTAGGTCAAGGTATGCTCCATTATTTTTGGTAGGTTGGAAATAAGTTAGGCTAGACCAAATTTTGGTAGACATGAGCTTGGCTTGGTTCATAATTACCAAGCCTAAGCACCTAAGCTTGACCAATTTACTTGTTATAGGTCAATTTTTATAGCCCAACTTAATCTAAAAGCCTACTTGTGTGACCTGATTTATATAGACCTATAAATAGACCAATAGGCCTATAAGCCTAAGTAGGCTTTTAAAATTGTTATTAATAATTTTATATTTTATATTATTATTAGGTGTAAATCATAGTATATGTATTATGTATTATATATGTGTGTGTGTGTGTGTGTGTGTGTGTGTGTGTGTGTGTGTATAGGCCTATAAATAGACCAATAGGCCTATAAGCCTAAGTAGGCTTTTAAAATTGTTATTAATAATTTTATATTTTATATTATTATTAGGTGTAAATCATAGTATATGTATTATGTATTATATATATGTGTGTGTGTGTGTGTGTGTGCGTGTGTGTGTGTGTGTGTGTGTATAGGCCAGCATAGTGAGCTTACATAGGCTTTTTTAAAAGTGTTAAGACAAGGGACGAATTTATAACCTTCAAATATTTTGATAATAACAATAGTTAATAAGTATGTTTTTATGCAATCGTCTAGTCATTCGTAATAAGTCCACAAGCAACCATCTAATAATTTAAGCCCATATCGTCTTTATCTTTCTTTTGGATAAATTTAGTAACTAACAACTTACAAATGATGATCTAAGTGATCTGCACATCAATCAGAACGTAAACCACCTCGGTATGTATGAAGCCTACATACCGACTCTCAAGGAAAGACATCTTTATGCTGAAAAAAGAAGGAATGTGCATGCGGATATCAAAACGGGAAAGCAAATATGACTACTGCTAAAAGATTGAGTACGAGAATGGTAAAGATAGGCAAACTGCTTTATCTTATCAAAGTGACAAGTTGGTAATAGGCATTAAATGTTGCATTTAATGCTCCAACAACTCTCTTCAACAGACGAAGGTTGTCTCCTGCAAGCACTCATAACGGATACTTTTAGAGAAGCTATATATAGAAGAAGAGACATCAATCTTAGTGACTAACGAAATCATAAAATCTTTAACTGTTGGAAAGCTTTCATTGTGTAATCTTCATATACTTTGCGTGTAGAACTTTATTTGTTCTTTATTGTATATTCGTCTGATAGGACGTTAAACCTAGTGAGGTAACTCACGTTCAACCTTTTCTTTAAGATATTGGTAGAAGCCTGAAGAGACTTTGATTCAAAAGAATACTTAGGTTTTTGCTTGGAGAGGCAAGTTAAAGACTACTTGGGTTGAGCCTGAAGAAGTTTGTTGAAAGAATACTTGTAACTTGGATAAATTAGTGGAACTTGGTTATTGTCAGGAATTGGATGTAGTCTCTGGGATGAGACAAACCAGTATATCTTCTGTGTGCATTCCAGTTTCATTTTTCAACACTCGTCTTTCTTTCAAAACATTTTTGAAAAACTCTTTTGTTTAAATCCTTCAGACGATAAGTTTCTAAAAGAAAAGGTTTTGCAAAAATTTGCTATAACACAATTTAACCATCCTTCTTGTGTTATCTTTGTATTTTACAAAAAGCCTAAAATCTTTTTTTTTTTCACTTAAATGGGTTTTTAAAGAGTCTAAACCTAACCTTTTTTAACTATAAGTCAGCTAGGCTAAGTCAGTCAGCTTACATAGGTTACGCCGTAGCCCTTGACAGGCTACCTAACCTATTTCTACACTTAGTTCTTACATGTATTGTAGTGTTTTAGCACCTGATTAACATCATTGACCAAAGATAACACTAACAAATTGAGTTGACTCTCTTTATTGGGCCGAGCTGCCCAATTATTTAAATTGGGCCTTAACCCCAATCATGTATGAATATAATTAGAGTAAAAAAAGCATATACATTGACAATGTATAGTTTTTTTACATTGTAATTTAATCATAAATTACTGTATATTATAGGTTTGTTGACTTTGATGATAACTATTTTAAAAATCACACTAAAACTAATTTTTAATTGATTAACAGTGTAAAATCTTTTACACTAACAGTGTATGTCCATTAAACTCATATAATTACCCTTATATTTAACATAAGACTAGGTAAACATATAAGTAACACATTTAACGGAAGTGTAAAAGTAAGACTATATGAGAAGTAAACTTTTCTAAAAGGACTCGTTGCATGAAGAGACTAAAACCTGAAATGGCTACACTAAAATGACAAAAACATGTTTAAGTCTAAATAATAATACTACTAAAGCAACAAAACTCTTCTTATTTACTGATCCCAAATTATGAAATTAACTGTTGGTGCTTCTCCCAAAGTTTTGTGAGTTGTAGCTGTCGTAGTTACCTTTGATTTGTCACTCATAGTTATAGAACTGCCAAAGACTTCAAAACTGAGTACAGAAGGTTGCAGCTTAAATTATTAGCAATTGTCGTCTTCATATGCTCTCTGCAACCAAAAACAACTTCCTATAAACAGAGGCTCTGCATAAGTTGCTCTATACATGTTTTCGATCTCATGTTGACAAGTGATAAAAACTAAAATAGTATATATAAGTAAAGGGCAATTTTTACCTTACAAGTTAATTTTGTAAGGTTAAGTTAAATCTAAGTCTAAATTATAAAATGATATTATATTCTATCTAACGAGTTGTTGTTGGACATATCAGGTCACTTGCTATTGGGCCGTTATCAGATCATCTATTGATGTCCAATCCTGCAAACTTTATGTTCGAAATGTTCGGCCTTCGACATGAGGGGATGTGTTGAAAATCTAACATCGACTAATGATAAAACCAAAATAATATATATAAATTGGAAGCAATTGTCACCTTATAAATTGGTTTTATAAGATTGATTTAAGTCTAAATTCAAATTGTAAAAATCTTTAAATAAGCTTGTACAGAGTATATGTAGTTAAGTCACGGACCTAAGGTGTTATCAAATGATTTGTATAGGACTTTGTGACGAAATTGTTGAGTATAAGTGAGTGCACATTTCTATTTCTCTTACTGGGCAATGGATCAAACCTGTGGATCATTTCTATCAAGTGTTTAGGAGGTACAATTGATTAGAAAGAGGTGGGTATCATACGAAATGCTCAGGGCTAAAAATTATATACTTAACGCCTAATTTTTTTTTTATTTCTATTAACAAATATGATTAAATTATTGCATAGGTCCTGAACTTTTAAATAATTTTTAATTAGGTCTTTATATTATTTTTTTAATTAAGTCCTTAATCTTGCAACTTTTTTTAATTGAATCACTAGGGTTAAATTGTTATGAATATTCTGTTAATTAGACGGAATATTATTTGATAAGGACTTGATTAAAAAAATAGTATAGGGACCTAATTAAAAATTATCTAAAAGTTCAAGAACTTATTTAATAATTTAACCTTATTTTATTTTTTTATCTTGATTTGCCTTTGTTTTATTTTAGAAAAAAGGGAAAATTATAGAAAGGGGCAGAAAGCGTCTCTTAATATTCAAATGCTAATGCATTATTATTATGTGGTTAAAATTTCAGGGACCTAAGCATTGACTTGAATGAAAAACAGTGGAATACTCGCGTAAACATAATTTATACAATAAATTAAATAAAAGGATAATATATTAGTAGGTCACTGAACTTTTGGGCAATTTTTATTAGGTTCCTATACAATAAAAATTTGTAATTGAGTTCTTAATCTTTTAATTTTTTTTTAATTGGGTCTCTGGGGTTAACTTCCTTCTGATTGCCATTTGTCCTTAGGAACCAAATTAAAAAGAAATTCAAAAGATTAAAGACTCAATTAAAAAAAATAGTACATAAATCTAATTAAAAATTGTCTAAAAGTTCAGTTACCTACTCAATAGTTTAACTTTTAATTTACTAACATTATGTTAGTCTAGTAAAGTCTTGGCTTTGAGCCTTGTAGATGAAAAAAACGTAGTTGGGAGAAAATACCTCATTAAAAGTTATTAGCCAAATTCTCCAGTAAAGATTAGTAATTGACAAAACCAGTAAATACTTCGCACCTATTTTTAATTCGGTGATTTTAGTCCCCAAAATTTTAAAAATTTGCAATTTTGGTCCAACCGTTAAATGTCCATCTATTGACTATTAATGCCTCAACATTAACTATGATGTGGCATTAGACTAAATACGTGGCAGATAATATTTAACAGACTAATATCATGTCATAGTCAATATTGAGACATTAACAGTCAACCGATGAATATTTAACAAGTGGATCAAAATTGCAAATTTTTAAAATTTAAGGACTAAAATTGTAGAATTAAAAATAGGGAGATCTAGAATTTAGGATTTTTAAAAATTGGAAGACTAAAATTGCGAATTAAAAATAGGAAGACCAAAATCGTGGATTGAAAATTATAGGAAGACCAAAAATGCAATTTAGCCACATAATAATAATGCAATAGCATTTGAATATTAAAAGATGCTCTCTGTCCCTTTCTATAATTTTTATTTTTTTTCTAAAATAAAACAAAGGGAAAATCAAGATAACAAAAATATAAATAAAGTTAAACTACTAAGTAAGTCCTGAACTTTTAGATATTTTTTAATTAGGTCCTTATACTATTTTTTTAATTGAGTTCTTACCAAAAAATATTTCATCCAAGTTAACCGAATATTCACAGCAATTTAACTCCAAGGACCTAATTAAAAAAATTAAAAGAGTAAGGACTCAATTTCAAATTTTTATAGTATAGGAATCTAATTAAAAATTGCCTAAAAGTTCAGGACTTGCAGATGTATTATCCCTTAAATAAATTAATAATTAATTAAATAATTTAAATTAAATGATTATATGGTTTTTGTTGTATCACGTGATTATATAATATTTTTTGTATCACGTGATTACAATAATTTTCCATTTAGTCTAACTATTAAATAGTCATTCGTCGTTGACCGTTAATATCTCAACATTAACTATGACGTGACATTAATCTGATAAATATTATTTGCCACGTATTCAATCTAATGCCACATCATAGTTAACTTTGAGGTATTAATAGTCAATAGATGAACATTTAACAGTTGAACCAAAATTGTGGATTTTTAAAATTTGGAGGACTAAAATCGCAAAATTAAAAATAGGTGCGAAGTATTTACTATTTTTGTTAATGACTAATCTCTGTCAAAGAATTTGACTAACTACTTTTAATGAGGTATCTTTTTCCAACCACATTTTTTTCATCTACAAGGCTCAAATCCAAGATCTTACTAGACTAACATAATGTTATTAAATTAAAAGTTAAATTATTGAGCAGGTCCTTGAACTTTTAGGCAATTATTAATTAGGTTCCTGTACTATTTTTTTAATTAAATTCTTAATATTTTAATTTATTTTAATTTGGTCCTTGGGAGAAATGACAATCAAACGGAAGTTAATCCTAGAACCCAATTAAAAAAAATTAAAAGATTAAGAACTCAATTAAAAAAAATTAGTATAAGAACCTAATTAAAAACTATCTAAAAATTCAAGGTCCTACGCAATAATTTAACCAACAAATATTCTAATCATATTAATTAAAGCATAAAAAATAAATTTTATTAAAAATTGAAGGTAAATGTTAATAGTATTTTTTATAAAAAATTTATTTTTCAGTCAAAGATATTTATTAGTATTCTCCCTTTTTTGTTTATGTTTGGTAATCTTGGAAACTTTACAACAATTTTTGTTTTCATATGTAACAATATATAAAGGAGTACTAACTTTTAGCGTACATATTTTTTAGCCTATTTTACTCTTTTAACTGTTATAGATACACTGTTACAGCATACCTTTCAATTTCACTTTACTTTCTGAAATAATAATAATTATAAATTAATTATTTTGATTCTCCTCATCTTACCAAAAAAAAATTTTTAAAAATAGTACAGATAACTGACATTTGTTGAGCTGCATGGGTTGCACTTGTAAATTCGACAGAGATGGGCTTTTAATAAATTAGTCATACTTTAGTATAGAAAGAAAATATTTGTTTGAGGTCAGGATCCCTGCAATTGAAAAATTAATTGTGGAGGACCTAGAACCGCATCAGAACACATCAGGTGCAATGTTCTAACTTCTAACACACGATCATAAGTTTCGCAGCCACATTAATATCGGTTTTTTTTTTTTTTCCTATACGATTTGAATTCTTTTTTTTTCAACACTAATTGAAATCTTGAACAACTTAAATAAATCACTCTAACACATCACATTACATTGGGGGTTCTAGGCCCAAAGGTGAAATACAAATCCCCTTGAAGAATTGCTTCCAGAAGATTGCTTGAAAATGTCAGCTATGGGCTTTCTGCCTTTCTCAGGTAGATTGAGTTGTGAACAAACAAGTCAAAAAATGCACATGGTAAGCTTAATTGAACCAAGCCCAAATAAGATAACCTTCTCAAATTGTTTTCAGGCTTTTGCTATTTATACACCTCCCATTTGCTAAATACATTTTTTTAAATTGTTTATATAAAATTACTTAAATAACTTTAATTTTTATCTCTTTTAAACATTATTTTTCACTTGTCTGTTTCACCTCCTTTGGTTTCAACGTACATCCCCATCTGTAGTTTCGTCGCACTTCGCTAGTTTTATCTTACTTTATTATCTGTAGTTTTACTGCACTCCCTTCTCTCGTTTTTCCTCTTAGCATTTTTTGACAATTTTATTTTTGGCTAGTAGAAATTTTATCCAAAATAAAAAGTAAGATAATAGTTAAGAGAGTGGGGAATACAGTGAAATCATAAGTGGGATTACGGTAAAACCAAAAGAGAGAGTGCTATAAAACTACAGGTAGAGGAGTATGGTGAAACCAGAGAGAAGTGTAATAAAACAAAACAAGCTGAAAATGATGTTTGAAAGAGGTCACAAATAAAGTTATTTAATTAATTTTATATAAAATATTAGAAAAGGGAAGTGTATTTAACAAATGGGAGAATGTAAATAGTAAAAACCTTGTATTTAAGATTGATCACATAACCTATATTAACTGGACTAAAGCCTAAAGGGCCACGAGCCCATGAAAACATAGGACATCAGAAAACTATAAATCCAGCAACCAAATCCCAAACAACCACTATGCAAGTAATGAAATAGAAAATCACAAAAAATAAGTGCAAACGCAACATAATTACGAGCCCAAAAAGATAAACAATTTCATATTCCAAAAACTCCTTTGTACTAATTTTGCTTGGAACTTTCTTGGTCTTTATCCCATATTAACAGGCGATTCAAGATAAGCTTCCGAGTAGAATATATTATTTCATGTTGGCCTTTAGAGATATAAACATTGGTACCTGAGCCGAGATATTGGAGAAATGGACCAAATTTCACGATAGATATTCCAGTTTTTCAAAAAGTATGTTGATCATAAATAAATTATTTAGAGGACAACTTGTTAGCTGAATAAATGGACTAACTCGATCTCAAATTAAAGTGCTTTATATGAAAGCTGTTTCGCTTAACCTAAATGCCTTTCTGCGCCTAATAATTTATCTTTTTGGGAATATGCATTTGCCAATATATCACAACAACTGCTTGTATTTCATTGAGTTAGTTATATTACTTTCTATGTAAGCATTGCCTTGGTTACCAAGTATAGATGACCCAATTCCAAGCATTGTGTCATCCACTAACTTGTGTATATATTCATAATTTTAAGCAACATGGAAGAGCATTTTTCCTTGTATGTATATAAACAAAGTAGTATGACTACAGGCACAACACTCTGAATTTGGATATAATAATCTCTGCATAAATGTTGAAGCCTGAGGCAGAAACCTAAGATAATGCATAACATTTGTGACCTATATATCCAGAGTTCTATACTGCTTTATTTTATTTTATTCATCCTAAAATGTTGAACTAATTTCATCCGTCCTTCCAAAATATAAAAGTACTTTACGCAATGCATATATAGAATAATTTTTCTAATTGGAAATTAAATCACTAAAATTATTTTTGTTAAAAAGAATTTTTTTAATTGACAATAGAAGAACAAATATATTAAATTATAACGTATAGTAAAGTAAATTGAGGCAAATATGCATGGATACATTTTTATAGTTCTATCGATTTAACAAGTAAGATCTACTGCCATGTGAAAATTCAGCTAAAATGTGTTAGCTATAAGAATAAGAACCTAGTCACACTCTCCCCGATAGTAAATACATATATATTGCTTACTTTTGAATCCAATTATTTCCTCAAATAATACTTGAAACTGTGTAAAAAAATTTTGCACTATCATCCTATCTTAGATTGTGATGCATGGTAAAAATATTAATTTTTGTAATAATTATTTTAAAAATTATATCTAAGGTGATTTTTAATTAGTTAACAATAACAATCAAAAAAATTAAACACTTAATACTTAATTCACATTAGTGCAAAACACGTTAATTAATTACCTCGTATACATGTGACAAAATCAGAATTTGGATGTGCAAAATATGACTTGGGATGATATTAAATGATGTGTGCATGTGTGCGGGGGCTAATATTATTATCATTCTTTCATCTTTTTTTTGGTACAACTCTTTCTTTCATCTTAATAAAAGGAGCTAGCAAAATTTCTTTTATATCACAGACAAATATAAAAAAATAATTATGTATTTAGTAATGTTATATGTACAAACTAACCTTTATAATTAAACATTAAATAATTGACGACCTCTTCTTGTTATGACTTTTTATAAATTATTCATATTGAGTACACATATCTTACATAATTCTTCATTTTCTCTGTCAATATGACAGGCACATTCAAAAAGATTTTGTTCGAGAGACTAATTAATTATATTTCTTTCATATATAGTAACCCAAAAGGACTCAGCAGAAGAACGAACGACGATGATAGTTCCTGCGTATTTATCTCCCAAGATAGATTGGTCCATGACAGAGGAGTGCCATCTTATTTTTACTGTATACACAAAACTAAGGCTACAGTACATAATTTGAACATAGTTTTCTTTTGTAAAAGTATGGGACTTTTTTGATCTTTCGGATTTGATGCTTTGACTTTTGGACTAGCACAAGCAAACTGCTCTTTTTGGATTTAAAGATAGGTATCCCCCACTCACATGGTTTGTTTCATGAGTTATCACTATTCAACTAGCTAGAGAAAATTCTCAATGAGAATTGTGGATCAAAAGAGATGCCTAAAAATTAAGAAGGGCCCCAACACCCAAATTGATTATTAGGGTTTGTTGGCGAAACTTTTTCCTCATACATTAGAAAACTTTACCATATCAAGACTTCTAAAAATCCACACCTAAAAATATTTACACGCAGCACAACAAATTCATGGAACCTTTAGATCCTTCCTTGCAAAGCATATGTCAATTCATGGAAGCTTTTGTGTTGTAAATAACACCTTCGCTATCTTTATTCTTTCTATTGTGTGTGACATGTTACCACTTATAACTTCTTTTTGGTTACTTTTTGTTTGTTTTACTTTCCCAAAATGCTTTGAGACCCAAGAAAGCATGGAAATTTTATGCACTCGGGTTGCCATGTCATGATTCATGCAGAGCTACTCTCGTTCGTTGATGCACTCATGGGTGATCGTAAGCCCATACTTTTAGGGCTTTTGTCTTTCATGTGAGATGATCCAGCCACCATCATGCTTGAAGGTGATGGAGAGGCACATGGAAACTAAAAGGTCATCTTCCCACAAAAGAGTACACATTACAACCAAAAAGAAAAAGAGAAAAGGAATTAAAAGAAGAGAGAAAAATTAAGAAAAAAAAAAAGGTTATAAAACAACCCACGCTCCCCTGTCCTACTAGATAATGCTCCTCCTCAACACTCTCATTCAAGATCTTATTTATTTCTCCTCGTTGGGAAGAATAAAGGAATCAAACGCTGCCCTGTCCCTGAGTTGGGTGTATCAATATGTGTTATAGAGACACATAGATAGTGAAAGGGAGAGAAAAGATAATGGAGAGGGGTAGTGACTAGCGAGATTAATGTAAAGGCATAAAAGAATCACGTAGACCAAAACCAACCATAGTACGAACAATCCAAGTAGAGGCTAACTTTTTTAACACAAGTGACAAATTAATATTTCCAAGGAATTCACTAGAATTCTAGCTATAGTGATGTGTATATATGTCTTTTCTATTTGACATATCTCCATTAGCGGGGAGAAATCATTCCTATAAGATTATCTAATTACGACCCCCCTTTGTGTCCGAGTAGTTATTTTCATCATTGTATTGTTAAACACTGGCCCTCGTTATTATTGGCTGGCACAAAAATGCATCATTTTTATAATTTGCTACCAATGGTTGTTCTAGATAAAAAGTTGAATCATGTGCTCATCACAGCTGCTTCGTCCCACAATTATTCCTAAATAGTAAATACCCCTCCAAAAATAAAAGGAAGACAAGAATATTACCCAAGTTCCATTTGGGTTTCTTAACGAATATTTTTGCATTCTTATTTTGTGCTTCATTGTACAATTGGAAAACAACACCATCTTTTTTCTTTTATACAATAGTAAAAAAGGTTTGATATATTATAAATTCCTCCATGAATTGGTTCAACCTTAGTTGTCTAATAATGGAAACTAAATTATCAATATAAATAATGTGAGTTCATACATTAACAGTATAATTCATTTTATTAGCATTTGATATATTGATAATGCTTACCAATTTTCTATATTAATAAAAAAAAATATTTGTATTATATATGAATTTAATTAGAATGCAATAATAAGGTAAAAAAAAATTACATTATTATTTAATTATAGATTATCATGTATGATAAAATTATTAACTTTTATAATTACTATTTTAATTTCAATGTTACATCTAAGACCATTTTTAATTGATTAATAGTATAAAGATCTTTATAGTGACAATATATAAATATTAAACTCATTAGATATTACACTATTAGTATAAACTTGTAATGTTTATACTGATAGTTTAATTTTTGTTAGACAAAAATTACATAAGACATATAGGTTAATTCAACACTAAATTGTTAATATATGATAATTCTTGTTCTAATGATAGTAGTATAGGTAGTATCAATCTAAAGCATAGCAATAGGAAAAGAGAGGAAAATAAGTGCTTTACTTTCTTTCTTTCTTTCTTTTTTTACGTTGACTGGGAACACGAGATAAAAATTATTCGGAAGTACTAATGACAAAATAAGTGTTTACTATTATAATAGACAAAGTATAAAAACAATTATTTTTTAATGTTTTTAATACACTAATGCAGAAAACACTTTTTAAATCGGTTAAAAAAGACTTTTTAAATCGGTTTTACAACCGATTTAGGTACAAGCGATATAAAAAGTATTATCATTTTAAATCGTAAGTTGAACCGATTTAAAAAATACTTTTTAACTCGGTTCAATGGGCAACCGATTTAAAAAGTGTTACTTTTTAAATCGGTTATAGCTGCAACCGATTTAAAAAATAACACTTTTTAAATCGGTTGTAGTTACAACCGATTTAAAAAGTCAATTTTAAATTAAAATAAAAAACAATAACTATGTCCATACACTTGCTCCAAGGGTAGAATCACATTGTTATATCAAAAAAAATCACAATAGATACAATCCAAAACAAACCATAATGAACCAAATCAAAAATTACTAATTCACGAGTGTGCTTCGAGCTGCTTACAGAGTACACAAAGTTAACTTCCCCTTCCACGAGTGAGCGAGCTCCAACAATGGTAATGACAACCTTCTTGCGCAAGTTACGAGCTTGGAGAGAGTTTGAGAGCTACAAACAACTCAAGGGATATGGATGAGGAAGGATGAGCTTCAAACAACCAATAATGAACTAAATCAAAAATCACTAACTCACGAGTGTGCTTTGAGCTACTCACAGAGTATATGAAGTTAGCTTCCGCTTCCACGAGTGTGAGAGCTCCAATAACGGCAATGACAGCCTTCTTGCGCGAGTTACAAGCTTAGAGAGAGTTTGAAAGCTACAAACAAGACAAGGGATATGGATGAGGAAGGACAAGCTTCAAACAGAGGAGGTTCTTTGCGCGAGGAGCTTTGAATGGGATAAAAAATAGTTAAGGTGCTTCGAAAATGGAGTAGAAAACAGTGGAAGTACTTTGAAAATGGCCAAGGGATATGGGTGAGGAAGGAGGATTTCAAGTAAAAGATGTTTGGATAGACAGACATGAAAGTGCGCATGCGCATAAAATGTATATGAAGCCACTTTTTAAATCGGTTCAGCTAGAACCAATTTAAAAGGTCTCTTTTTAAATTGGTTCAGTTGGAACCGATTTAAAAAGTAACCCGTATTGTTTATTTTAAATTCAAATTTTTTTTTTAAACTAGTTGAACCTGAATCGAGTTTAAAAAGTTTGATCAAATTTCAAAATACCACTGCGTTCTTATTCTAAACTGATTCATTTGAATCGAATTAAATTCATGCTTTAAAAAGTGTTTTTTGTAGTAGTGAACTTTTTAAACTGGTTGTGATAGAATCGATTTAAAAGCACTCTTTAAATCGGTTCTATCAGAATAATTTTAGATCGGTTAGTGGAAAACCGGTTTAAAAAGTGAATAATTTTTTTTAAAATTAACTTTTTAGCTCGGTTATACATGAATCGGTTTTAAAAAGTTCATTAAAATTGCAAAACTGCCACCATGTCCTGATTTTAACTTAGTTTATTAACAACTGAGTTAAAATCCTGCTCTAAAAGCATTTTTTGTAGTAGTGATAATTAAGGCAAATCTGTAACTAAGATTATCTTATAAATTAATACTTCATGAATATTACCTTCTGTCATTGTCACACTTCCTTGAAAAGAGAAATATCATTATCTTATGTCGACTAATTAGACGTCCGTGTATTAATTAAAACTCTTTATTAGCTATAGTGTGGATCAATTAGTTGCATGTGTATTGATTAATTATTAAATCAAGTGTTCATCGAGAATAAAAAGTGCGTTCAACAAAAAAGCTTCTGCTCCCTGTATATATATAATGAAAATGCTCACATAGCCACAATCACAAGCAGGAATTCATCATTATTAAGACATAGACAACAACTAAATGGCCATGTACCCAACATCTCACGCCCCCTTCACCACCTTGTCATGGGGTTTGTGATACGATGATGAACAAGATATGTTTGTCTTGTGCAAAGTGATTAAAAGATCCAAGATCATTGTGTGGAATTCAGAGAAGTCTCGTATATTTGTCCATATATTTCAAACAATTAAATGAAACAAAAAAAGGGGATAGCAGTGGGCAGCTGGTGATTATTATCAAACTTGGAAACATGAGAAGACAAGTGGCTTCAAATCAGGACATCCTCACAGGAAGAAACAATGATATAATACACACAGCGGAGTTATAATAATTAATGGGAAAAAACTATTACAGGCCCCCTCCCCCTCATTGAGACAGAGACAATTTAAGAATATAATACACATTGAAAAGATCTCACCCCCACTCATATTCATTGTGAACCCCACCACACCCTTATTTCTACCCATTCATTATCTGGCCATTATGATCACTTCAACCCCGGTGATAATGACCGGTCAAAACTTGATTGATCACCTAAAGAAAGAATACATATACATGCAATCAAAAGGTAAAATCTAAAGAAAATTGATCATGCATGTCTCCCTTTTTTTATCTCATGGAGGTCATTAGTCTCTTCATCAATCAATTTTTTTTTCTTTCTTGATAATAAGTAATAACATAACAATTATGATGCATAGATGCTTCCTTTATTACCCGAAATGGTGACTTGCCTCGTAAACAAAGTTCAGAGTCAAACAGCTTTTCCCTACGCGGAGTATATATAGGCCCACTTTATTTTCGCCATTTCAATTTAACTATGAAAGCTATGCATATTGTGTTCACCAATTTAACGTCCTTTTTTCTTGTTTAATTCTCCCCGTCTTTCAAAAAACAAAAAAAAATAAAAATTGAATGTCATGGAATTTCTAGAAAATTTATATATAAGGGCTACATTTTTTGCTTTTCTTATAGTAAAAGGACTGACTTATATGAAGGGTAATTAAGCAAATAAAAGAAATTGATAAAAAAAAAAAAGAACTAGTCTATTGATAATAATAATAAAAAATAAGCAAGTAAAAGAAATCTTTTATACTGTTATTGCATATCTTGTATTCCTGTGTGTTGCCCATAGATTGTTTTTTTGGTCAACATTTGTTGCCCATGGATGAATATGGACTAATTGCAGTGAGAATTTATATTTGTCTTGGTCTGGCAATTTGAATATTTGGGCTAGATGTTCCGAGTTATTTAAGGAAAATAAGATATTCTAGATTGCGGTAGTCCCGATTAAATATTGTTAGATGCTTTGTTTCTTTGTAATCTCACGTCAATTTCATAATAGTGTTAATATCCACTTGATGAGATAGTGGACTGTTATGCCTTGGGAAACTAGATTATACCAAGCTGATTCATTCTTTGCGAGTCTTTATGATTAGACCATATTGTCTTTCTCATTCAAAAGTAGTAGTATAGCTAGATACCTAATAGCCTAATTCTTCTAATTACTTCAAAACAATTTCTTCAATATTCATGATGATGTCGTTTCCAATTATTTCAGTGACCAAACTCGTCACGAATATTGCCGTGGATAGAATCATGCATTGTCTACCAATTTGATCAACTTATTTTATTTGTTTTATTCTCACGACATTCAACTTGATGTGCTGCGTTAGCTATGCTCAACTATCAAGTCATAAGTGTATATTCTATCCAAATAATATATTCATTGTCAAAATTAAAAAAAAAAAAAATAAGACGTGGGCAACATCGATCCTAATAATAATAATATAAATAAATTGAGTTGCCAAACTCAAACAAATAAAACATCATCATTATCAATTTGTAGATCCTTCCCACAATTCCTATGCGTAAAAACATGCACGGGAAATTAAAGGGAAAAGAATTTTTTTTACGATGATCAAAAACTAATTTCTTCGGATATTATTAAAGTGGGTTTTATCTTTTCCTACAAGTTTATTTTCATACACAAATGATCTGGAATTGAATCATAATTAATATACTTAAAATACCCAATTATTCATCAACTCTGTCGAACTTTATAAATAAAGAAAAGGAAAATAAAATTCCGAGAGCTCGTCTGAGTTCAGGAATGTTTAAAGGTTTAAAAAGTGTTTATAGAAATGCTTATAATGACATAACAATGAAGTCTTCATATTAGTAGAGAAATTTAAACTCACGTCGTCATGATACAAATCATCTTTATTAATTAATTGAAAAATAAATTAAATAGTCACTAAAGTATATCTATTTTCTCAAATGGTCATTTCGATCAGTGGCCGTTAACTTAGCTAAGTAGCTAACAGATTTATGACGAGCAAATCTCTATTTTAGTTTTTGAATTTGTGAAGCGCATCATAATAGTCTTTGAAATTAAAAAAATGTCAAATAAATCTTTAAAATTTAAATTACTGTGATTTTAGTCCCTAAAACATACAACTTATTATCATTATAATCCATAAATTTTATAACTTATTGTCATTGTAGTCTCCAACGAAACTAATAATAGGAACTAACATGACTAACAAATTTCAATTTTAGAAATTTATTTTACATTTTTCTAATTTTAGAGACTATTATGACAACGTCTCACAAATTTATAGACTAAAATAAAAGTTTACTCAGTTTATGACATAACACAATAATAACACTTAAAAATGATTTTGTATAGCACATAATAATAAAAAATATATAATAATTTAAAAAGATTAAAATTTCATAAATATAAACTTTGAGTCTTTTATTATGTTTAAATGATAAGAATATTACAATTTATAATATCTCCTTAACTTATTTTATTATTAAAAGTGTTGTTATTTATTTAATAGAGGAATTGTATATCTATATATAATAATTTGCATTATTACTATAAATATTTACTAATTTCTAATATATATTTGTGCATTTTGTGTGTGTATTGTAAATTATTATTTATTTATTTATTTATTATTATTTATGTTATACTGTGTAGTCTACTCGGTGTAAGTCTTATCACTCGTGCATTACACGATAATATTAAATTGAAATAATTAAAAAAAGGAAATACGTTGAATTCTATATCTTTAAATTTAGTAAAGAATATATTATTATAAAAATTAATGAAATATAAAATAAAAACATATTTATAATTAAAAATTATTTGTTTATAAATTGATATAAACGGTTAAAATAAAACATAATAGTATTAACATAATTAATAAAATATTTATAATATTATTGAATACTATGGAGTAAATATTTCATGTCGTGCTTTAATATAAAAGTTTATAACATTATTTTAGTGAAAAATAAAATATAAACGTTTTTTACATCTATCGTACATAGAGAATATTAAAAGAAATTATCTTATACATCACAAATATATAGCTTAAAGAAATAAAAACCATATTTTATTGAAAATATTTATTATATTAAAAAAATTAACACTTATTTTTTAAATATTGAAAAATGTTTAAGGTTGTATTTTTTAATTATATCCTATAATTAACATGTACACTAAATACATAGGATAAAAAATATGTACAATATTAGGTTGATTAAATTTTATCTAAATATCTAGCAAACATTTTTTTCTTACTTTTTATATATTAAATTATTATTGATATTTAAAATCATGTGCAAATTCAATTATAAAATGTTATTATGATTTAATAATGTAGTGGACTCCATGTACTCTATCTCGAAATTAGTTGAGATAACAAGACATATTAATTATTATGATCACTAATATTAGAAGAATTGTGAAATTTTACATAGATTTAAAATGAGATTTTCATACGAGCCTGAACTTTAACCCAAAGTTGAGATTTATGAATTAATATTTTTCATTAAAACGAGTAACTTGTGACAATATTAAGTTGGACGAGTTCATTTAGAACTTGAAAAAAATACACTTACTTTTCTAGTTTATCTTTCACATTACAAACAATAAAAGAGAAAGTATGTTTTCAAGAAGACAAATAAAGTTCTTTTTCTCGCTAGAATCCAAAACATTTATTTACAAGTCCAAAAATAATTTAGTATATAGTATATTTTTACAAGTGTCAAATATATGTCATTTATTTTTCACATGTCGAAGGCAAAATTTAAATGATATAGTCAAAGTTATATGTGGGGGTAGCAGTGTGTGGGTATGCGTCTGTATATGTAAGTATAGTCTAATTATTGTAAAAGCTCTAAGGAAAAAAAAAAAAAAACACAATCATAACTGTAATGTTACTCGGGAAAATATGAAAGATTCTAAATTGGAATCTAACAATCACATTGAATTGTAATCTTCAAACTAAAACAAATTGTATCCCCTGAATTTTAAATCATAATGCATCAGAAGTAGAAAAGAGGGCAGTATGCTTATAAATGAAAGGGTAATATACATATCACTTTCAATAATATGAAGTAAGCATACAACTATAATTGAATCAACATACTCACTAGTGGTAGGGGATTTGAGTAATTTGCATAAGATCATAAGTTTAAATCTCATTGTCACCATTGTACACACACAAAAATTATTAAATCAACATGTGGAGAAAAAAATATAGCTCCACAAATTGCAACTAAAAGCATTCCGTCTCCCACAAATCCAGCATATGCAAGCTCATGGTCACTTTCTCCCCTAATAACATAAGATATTGATGTACACAACAATTTGAATAAAACGATTATTATATTGAATACATAAAGGTGCAAAATCACCTTAAGAAGTTTCATTTTAGATATGTTTCATAAGGTGAAATATCATATTTCCACCCATCATTTCCTATATCTTATTCCTCTCTCTTGCAACTTTTTTATAATTTTTTTTCTTAATTGGCATGACAATTACTATATGTTTTGATCCAACTTCTAATAGCACAATTCCTAAAAAATGAACTATGTCCAATGGATGGTCACACACATGACAAGACAGTGGGGGGAATGCGTCTTTCTAGTATGAGTCATGAATGGAGGGAAAGGTTATGTGTGAAGTATACATATTACATAAAGTGGCAATATATATATATATATACACTACTACACACACACACACACACACATGCAGGTGGAGATGGAGAAACAATCTATTTCAATAAGAGAAGGAATTGCTAGAGGAATTGGAGGATGGGTTGTTAGGCAAAAATTTGGTGACAGATGGGGCGTGGACAAGTAGGTATGGAAAGCAAAACCATTTGAACAATATTCAGTTAAGTCTATGTATAAGGCAATCATGTCTAGACACAAGTGGGTATGGAAATCAAATTAATGAAAACACCAATTAAAGGTATCTAAATCATGTGGATAGGTTTATCATGGTTCAAAAGGATATGCGAATTTCACATACTTATTTGTTAATTCGAATTTCACTAGATCATCGTCTACTCTTGATCAATTATTTTTTACTGGCAAAAAATTATCCCAATCAGTGCAAATCAATAAAAAATTACCAAAATACCCCTACACTAAACTGATAGAAGACGATGGAATTTGGCGTACATAAAAAATTATAATATTTTGGTGGTTAAGTTTTAATTAAGAAAATATCTTTTTTATGTTGGTTAATGACTAATAGTATGTGGATTATTTTATCTTACATAGTCTATTTTCGAACAAATAAAACCTATCATCACATAATGTTTACATTTTTGCTTATGGTCAAACTAGAATTGTGCTCGTCCAAATGTGCATGTGTTTTATATGGAAGCTAGCCCTAGATCAAATTCCCTCTTTACAGAATTTAGCTCACACGAACATAATAGGAAAGGATAAGGTATTATGCAAAGGATGTGGTATTAAAATTGAAAGCACAAACCATTTGTTTTTTGAATGTAAATTCTTCTTTATAGTGAGGTATGAATGCTCTAGGTGGGGGGATGTTGCCTCAACATTGCAAAACAATGCTCAATCAAGTGTTTTTTGCACAATTGATAGGGTTGGTATCCTATGATGCTCATAATGAAGAAAAACGACAATCAATTTGATTTGCAGAAATTTAGGTTGTATGCTTAGCTCATAACTTTCTAATATTCTTAGATATAAGAATGGATATTGACCAAATAGTTGAAATGGTAAAGATTTATTCTTGGAAATGAAATATTACCATATATAGTCTTAATTTCCCTCTTCCAAGGTGGTTCTTAAATCTTAGAGCATGTTTGGGGCTATAATAAACCAAGGTGATAGAAAGTGAATGTAAACCATAGAAGTTAAATGTCACAATACACTATATATAAAAGAAGAGAAGTCTTATGTAGATGTTTTTATATCCTAATGCCAATTTGATGTATGCTTTGAAGAGAGCTTACATCAAGCATGAAGTTTTAATGACAAAGGACTCCTCACAGATTTTGTGCTGCTTAGAATGTTCTTGTTCCAATAATGCACATTGTGTAAACATTTCAGTAGTTACTTAATACACATTGTGTGAGCATTTTGGTAGTTAATTTGGTTAAGATTAAATCTCAAAGTCATGTGACTTTCTATAAAAATTATGTTCAAGATTAAATCTTACTAAACATATTTTTTACAACCATATATAAAAATTATAATCAAGTTTTTTTACAACCATATATAAATCTTACTTCAACATAATTTTTATCATCCATATACATAAGACTAATTAGTAAAAAATAGTCTTTTTATAATCTAACTTGATATGTTCATATCATCTCACATGATTTTCAATTTGAAGAAAGCAATTGTGATTATATTTGACAATTCGTTTGACTAGTTTATACTTAATAATTATTTTTAAATATTAATAATTTAAGTAAATCTAAATATTTAAAAATTATAATTTAATCAACTTTTAATATTCAATGTTTCATATTAGTTAGCTTTTTATTAAAGAAAATATTTTTTATTTAGTAAAATATGTAAACTTCCATTAAGAATTTAATATTTACAAACATCTCAATATATCAAATTTCTATTCAATGTATTACATGTTTATAAAACCTTTCATATATGCAATTAAAATATATTATTAATTAAACATTCAAAGACTAAATTAAACAAATACTATTTAAACAATTTTTATTAAAATAAAACAATTCTCATTAAAATATGGGTGCTAGGTCGTCACTCATCAACATGACTCAGCATCAATTCAAACATACCATAAGTAAATGTCTCATGTGCTTCCATTGTGTCTAACCCAATATTATGCTCAAGGAATGTTATTAGACTCAAACTAATTATCAACTATGTCAAGGCACTGCGTTATTAGGTCACTGGTTAAATTAGTGGGTCTTTACTTCAACCACACAAACCAATATGTGTGTGTGAGATATTACACTAATCTTTTTCCTAACCCTAAATCCCTACACTACATATGATAGTCTTTGCAAAGCATTTTCCTTCTCAATTTGCAATTTCGATCCCCTTATTTTATTTTTTAGAGATATTTAGTCTTCTTGTTTTAAAAAATTCACAATTTTGGTCTTGCTGTCAAATGTGATGCATTGATCATTAGTTGACTAAAAATACCTCTCGTAAGTGAATGACTTAGCATTTATGCTAAAATAAGTTAATTAAAAAATAAAAATAGAAAAATAAAACAATAAAACATGGTCCTAACACAATATGTTTTGTTTTTTGCATCTAGAATTTCCTAGTTAACAAACCTCTTGCATAATCGCTCACATTGAGTTTCAATGCTGTGAGTGCAACACTTACACATTGGTTGTCAATTCAATAGACCATTCCTCTTATGCATTGTATCTGCTATTAAATGTCCTAGTTCCCCTTCTCACTACCCTTGCAGCAATAGTCCTAATTCTTCTCAAACCGTCTTTAGACTCTCTCTCTCTCTTAATCTCTTGAACACCAACTCCCTTCTTCGCTCTATAATCCAACACAACCACCTCCCTTCCATCTCTTGTGGCGTCCCCCTAGCACTGGTAAGACCACCATCACTAAGGCCATTGTTAATTTTGCAACCTCAACCTGTTGCTGTTTTGTCTCCCTATCTGTTGTCACTAGTGGCGTTAAAGACGTCAGGAACACTAGTTGACAAAGCAAAAAAACTTAAGCTTAAATCTAACCAAACCACCGTTTTGTTCGTGGACGAGGTTCATTAGTTTAAGAAGTCATAACATAGACTCTTTCTTACCTGTTTTTAAAGATGGCAGCATTGTCTTTGTTTAGGCCACCACCGAGAACCCTTCTTTTCATTTACAGCATTATGGCTTTGTGTTAGGGTTGTGAAAATTAAGGAAAATGGGTTAAAGGAAGAAGTAGGTTTAAGAAAGAAGCTGGTCAACAATCCTCCCTCCTTTATGCCTTTTTTCTCATTTTTTTAATTTTAATTAAAATGTATTAAATTAAATTACCAACTCAACAATTATATATTAAAAATAACTAACCACTAATTGCCACATCATTTAAGCAATGACACGTCTTAATCAACATTAGTCAACTAACGGTCAACGCATTACATTTGACAACGAGACTAAAATTGCAAATTTTTCAAAAGAGGGACTAAATGTCTCTAATAAAAATTAGAGGGCCAAAATTACAGATTGAAAAAAATAGGAAAACAAAAAATGCAACTTAGTCTTTTTTCTCTCCTTTTTCTTTCCTTCCTTCTCTCTTGCTATTTCTTATTTCTTTATTATTATTATTCTTATCTCATTCCTCTGTTCATATTTCTTACATATTCTCCTATTTATTCATTACAGTAATCTTTCACTTCTTCATCTCTTTTCTTCTCTTTGATTTAATGTGAGTTTGTTGGCAAACGAATAAAGTTATGACAGGATAACCAATTATGCAGGTTTGAGACAGATGATTATTTTTAATGGTTCACCAGGGAGTTAAGTCACCAAATTTTGCATGTCTAACTTAATTCATATACGATTCAATGACGTCAACACTAGTTTAAAAACATATCCAATTTGATGACTTGACCAAACTAGTCAAAGGTTTGGTTCTCGATTAAACTTATTGGGGTTGGTTTGAATTTAATAATAATGTGGTCAAGTGTATTTGACTATTATTTATTGTAATACTTGATTTGGAGATACTTATTAAAAATTTTGATTAATTTCATTATTCTATAAATACTAACAATTTTTTTCTCACACATTGTCAAATTATTTTTTGGTAATATTGTATTTTATAAATATTGAACTACTTTCTTTGTAAAATATCTTTGGGATTTATATTGCATTCAAGTCCGACAATTTTGTTATAAAATATCAAGTGGACACTTATATTCTTTCTAGTTTTGCATGTTAAGTATGTAATTAGTTGTAAAATTATATTTTTATAACCATTTTTACATGATGACTCCGCACTAATATATTTTATCTTTAAATTATAATATTGAGTTTTCAAATTCGCGCTATATACTATAGAGTTGAGATATCACTACTGTATTATTATAATATTTTAATTTTGTGATTAATAATAAGACTTTTAATATTGCTATTAATGCATTGAAAAAATGAGAGAATGTACATTATTAATGTATCTCAAGATTAATGAATATTTTGGTCCCATGTATTGTTTTATGCACACAATAAGTACTTTTATGATCAAATGATAATTTTTTTGGATATTTTAATGTTCAGTCTCATTCTTTATGACAAGATACATAAATCATTTTATTGAATCATATTTAGGCATCTTAATTGGATGCTACGGTCATTTTGTTGAAAAAAATACTTTGATTATTTTGGTTTATAAAAACTATTGTTCTTACCTTGACCAACATTTAATATTGTATAAGATCATAAATTTATAAATTATAATATTACATTTATGATGTTAGTACTCTTATTAAGAATAATGTTCTACACTTTAGAGGACTTATAATCTTTTGTTTCGACTAATTGTTATAAGTTTTTGCTCATTATTAACATTTTATGACAAAATTAATCTAGAGTATATATTGTTCTAAATTAGCGTCTATGTTGTCCAAACTTGATTGAATTTTTAATTTTATATGAACAGATATAGTCACGTATTAGTGAAATTTGAATTAATTAAATGTTAAATATTGTAGAGCATATGTTAGTTTAGTCCATTTGTAATCATTCTTGTTGTTGGATCAATGTGAGCTCTTAGGCCCATGGTATTGTGCATTTCTTTTAGAACAATAAAATTTCATCTTGTTCAAAGCACTTTAACATAAAATATTGCTTATTAAATAGAAAATTTTGGAGCTTAGACTCAAATAAAGTATGTTCTTATAAAGTGCATATTGACAAATTTATCAATCAAATGTTTAACTTTTGAAGCATTTTATAATATTGTAGCTCAAATGAGCTTGGTTAAGTTTTTGATGTTTTGGATATATGAGACTTTTAAAATCATATGTTTACATATTTTTACCATGAGATATATATTGAGGTCATTTTTGCTATTTTATTCTTTTATGACATCATTAAGATGCTTGGACCATTTGTTGGGATATCTTTTCAAATCACTTTTGTTATTATATTGCTTATGATATCATTTCTTTATCCATTTCATATTTGAAATATAAGCTTATGTTATATATTCTTATTCTTATTAGATATTATTTCTTATTATGTTAAAACTTATTTTTCTTAAATTGTTGATATGTACTTTAACCATGCTTCATATTTCAATATAGTAATTCTTTATGAATTAATATTTAATTATTATATGAATTTTGGATTATTAAATAATATCAATGGTGAAAATTAATGTTATGGTATATTGATGGATATTTGTCATTTGTGCTTATGATGTCAACAGGTTTATAATGGGTTAGTGTCTTACTCTATGTTCAAATGACGAGTTCTAACTCTTATTTGGAGGCTACAACCTCGTGAGAAATCAAAGGCACCAAATAAAGAGGAATTCTCCTATTTTGTTGTTTATGATTCTCATCTAAATAGAAGACATGGATTCAAGCACTTTTTATGTACACGCTTTCTATCTTTTTGTAGTTCTTGGTGTTATATGAAGCTATTCGTAGTAAGGACATAAGGTTTTGTAAAATGCATCTTGAGTTTGTTTTATCATGTTTGATATTGTATCATTATTTTATCCATTTTTGGTTTAATGTCTTATTAATATTATTATCTTATTTGATACAATATAGGCCCATAGGGGAATTTTATTAGGAGCTTTCATTACAAGTTGGGGTGCATATGAAATTTCTTTAATTTATCTTTCTACGTGTTATGTAAATTAATTTGTTCAATGGAGAGTAAAACATAATAAGTTGTAATCCTACTTGAGATATAGATATTATTGTGTGTTAATAATTTAAAAAATATACATGTGTTTGTTTATGTGATGAGTCATTTTTTAGTAGAGACTAGAGTTTAATAAGTTGTGATTCTATTTGAAATGCAAGATATTGGTTATAGGCTAATAATTTAAAAAATATGCACTTCTATCTGATTAATATGTTATTTGCTAATGATGAGTATAATTTAACATGTTTTGATCTTTATTTAAGATGCAAGATGTAGATGGAGTGTTAATAATTTATCAATTATGCATGAGTTTCTTTGTTTGATGTTTTATTTGTTACTAGAAATCAAAACTTAATTGATAATTTCTTCTTGAGAAGTAAGATGATGGTTATATGTTGATAAGTTTATAAACTTTGAAAGTTGTGGGTTTATGAATGTGTTGTAATTTTTAAGAATTAAGTTTAAGAAATGTTTATAATATAAGGTTATGTTGTCGAATTTTTTTAAGTTTGTGTTGTTCCTGATTGATAATTTAAAATCCTATTTAGTTGCAAATAATAAATCTTAGTTATATGTGTAATAGGCTAAATTAATCTTTATAGGAGATGTTTGAAACTTGAGTTTGTAAGAAGATTTAATTAGTTTGTCAAGAAGACTAAGGAACAATCTTTTTTAGTTAAAAAGATAAATTAGATGTCTTTATGTAAAATGTAAGTGCCCAAAAATATTGACTCCAAGTGCGATGAAAATTCATTTGTACAAGTTTAGGGTTTACACTTGATTATTAGATAAATGGATAACTGAAGTCAAATATTGATATAGAAGGTCAATCAAGTGGAAATGAAAATATAAATAATGAATTTATAATGCATCAAATAGTTTTTTTTTTGGACCGTATTTATATTACACACGAAGAAACTAATGTAAACAATTACATATTCAATGAAGAAGTACCACAAACTATAAAATATCAAAAATTTATTAGGAGTTTGCAAGCTACCTAATTTATAAAAGAGATAACGAATATAAATTATTCATCATTTTATTAAATGTTTGGAAACGAGATTTAATATATACACATTTCTAAAAAGGGCATAAACTTATTTTATACAAATATTTGTTAAAGTAACTCTAATTAAATAATGTTTGAATAAAAGTTATTTTTAAGTAATAAAGTAGGTGTCTAATGATAGAGTGCAATTTTTGTATAGGTGCAATTATAATTAAAAAGTACAAAGATGTTCTAGTAAAAAAAATGTTCTGTAAGTTAATCATTATAAGGTTATAAAGGTTACATGCATAAATGGAACTTACATCTTAAATAAAACGACATGTACATTAGAAGAGAAAAATATATTTAGATGTTCTCCGTCTTTCATTTGATGATTAAATGTGAAAACATTTTGATGACATTTATACATATTTTCTTGTGCGCCAATAAATGCAAGATTAACTTTATGTGTTAATAGATTTACATCTTACATTTAAAAGTATTTTTCTGTATACCCTTATCTTATAATTGTTATACCTTACAATCTTACCCACAAAATGTGCATGATCAAGTTGTACAAGTTATTAACTTGTCTTATATCTAGATCATCTATCCTAAAAGTTAAGATAAATTTTTGCTTATAGTCTTTGATTGATGACTTTTAACAGTTGTAAATTTGTTATCTTTTAAGATATGATATCACTACAAAATAAAACTTTATCATAAAAAAATGTTAATGTGAAAATCAATGATTTTTTAGCTTGTGTAATGATAATACAGGATAAATATTATATGGAAGATAGAAATTTTCATCATGAATTATGGTGAAAGGCATTTGTGATTCAATTGTCATCAACAATTAGTGTCAACAAATCATTCTATCATAAGAAGAAAATAGGTTTCAAAAGTAATAAAGATGAGAAAGATAGCTCATTGCATAAGTTGATGGAATAACATGTTTGGAAATTTGTTCATGATTTTCCAATGGTGATGAAGGGTGGTTGTAACATAATGTTAGGGTATGGAGTGATTCATAATTGAACCAAACTAAACATTTTAAGATTTTTCATAATGAAAAAATAACTTGTCAAGACAAAATATTCATATAATACTCACACAAACAAATTTCTTTAATAATATGTTTAGCATTGTCATGAATTTCATATGGCTAAAACAAAAAATAATAAAAAGATATGAATGGAATTAGTTGTGTATTGTGCATGTAAAGACTTAATATTTTCTAATTTATCTAACAAAAAGATAAGAAAATCAATGACAAACAACACTGAAAGCAAAAAATAAATGTGGTGAATGTTATTAATTTTCCTTACATTCAACCTTGAATAATGAAGAATGAAGAATGAAAATTTATTCATGTACATGTCTTAATCAATTGTAATAAGGTTAAATTATATCTTAAGTAAGTAAACCTCATAGTAAATGTTGCATATGACTTAATAATGTCAAACAAACAGTAATTTTTTATATATTTAAATTATGTGTTTTATGTTAATGCTTTCTTACAATACCAGTCCAATAATCAAGAACCAAACATGTATACATATGAAATTTCTAAAATCGTTTAAGACAAGTAAATGTGATATATACATTTAACATAATTATAAATGAGGTTACTTTCTAAACTTATATGTATCTTGTGCATTGGTTCATAATGAGAGAAATGAAGTGGTTAACATAGATATAAAACCATTAACTTAAGAATTTCAAATCAAGGGCAATATCATATAACATATACTTTGTTAACAAGTACAACTTTCACAAGAATACTTGAAGTGATGGTAAAAGAAACCATAAATTATGGGGTACTTATAAAATTTATTATTGAAGGAGGAGAAAATAATTTGTATAACATCATCCAACATCTGTTAATTAGAATATCATAGTTTGAGCAATAAAATTTCTATTTTTTGTTATGACTGTTCTTATCCAACAAAGACACAATGATTCATTCAGAATATAGTATTGTATATATTAGGAACAATCATTACCTTGCAAAAGAATCAAGATAAGCATTTAATGTTTCGTATTTAAAAATATGTAGTGATATGTGTGGTTGGTTTATTGCAACCACAACCAAACCAAGTGGTTATGTGAAAGTTAATGACATGGTGAATAAAGTGCCTTACTAGGATAAAAAAATGTCATAAATTGCAAAAAAATTTAGAAGTTGAAAGAGTACATATCATGAATTAAATGATGAAAATAAAATGTTTTGATAGATATGATGATGGAAAAGAGTTGGTGAAAAAGGATCATAATGAGGACAATAATGAAGGGGAGGAAGAGGACGAGGATAGTGATAATATTAACACTGACTACATTTCATTCATTGATTTTATGTTAGTCAACTTCAAAATTTTATTATACAAATAAGAGCATATGCACATTTATATTATATTTTTCATTGAATAAATGATTAGTTTATATATGCATGTTTATATGTTATATACAAGTGAGTGCAAGTGTCATCATATGTAGTTATGTCTTGCACATGACCCTACAGTTACATACCATGATACAACTTTGTTCAACCTTTTGTTTTATACCAATGTACACCACCACTTGTAATTCTTCACACCATTACGACTTACATGGCTATCCTTACACACAAGTTCCATGAAATCCCTCTGTAATAGGAGGAGTAGCCTATAAATGATGATCAACTTGTGGAAAAAGATTATGTAATGGACCAACACCAGCCTCATTAGGATCCTTGCGCATATAAGCGAAATGTAGTTAAGAATGTCATAATTCGTCCTTAAGAGTAAGTTAGAATTGTCTTTGTTTTATTTTATTTTTATATATTAATTAATTTTCTAAATATATTTATAGTTTAATATTGACTTTGGATCTTTACTAGGTGTATTCCTAATGCAAATGATGCTAAAGTGATTAGCAAAATCATAAAGACATGATTTCGGTATCCATGCCATTGTTTGCGTAACACACTCAAAGAAGTAAAAAATTATTGATGGATAATATTTAGGATATGTTGTATATATTTATTTATAATGAACTAATAATCAAGTAATTACACATACATAATGACTAATTGTTCTGATTAATTTTTTTCTTCATACATAATTTCTTGGCATCCTTATGATAATGGACATATCAAAAAGATATTTAAGTACAAGAGTTCAAAACTCCTTTCTAATATGTTTGGTAAAGTTGTGGTAGTGGGACAATACCACCATGTTGTTACTCAACAACATCGACGTCACACACATTCAATTTTCTAATCTCGCAGATTAATCACTGTCGCAACAAAATTGTGGAAACAACGTTAATCAGTTGCAAACTCAATTAAACAATGTTGATCACACATATCCATAATTGCGCTGCCACTCATCTTCCTTCCATGTCAATGGAAAAGAACCTTTCACACCACTTGTCGTCATAACAGAATGGAAGAACACCGCTAAGACTCAAGTTGTCGCCAGCGAAACACTCGCCATCGAAGATCAGAGACATTCAGGCGAGTCAGGTCTAGCTGCCAATTTATTCACATCAATCATTGCCATAAAATAGTGATTCGTCCTATTCCTTTTCCAAGAAAAATGGAACAATGATGAACACCGGTATGTGTTATCTCTATTTCATATTGTTTTGTTTATTAGATATTTGCAAATGTTTCAAATATTTATACTTAAAATATTTACATCACATTTTCCTTTTCATAATAGGTTATTTCTTGAAGGACTTGACAAATATGGTAAAGGAGATTGAAAAAAACTTTTTAACATATGTTAAAACAAAAATTGTAACTTAAGTTGCTAGTCATACCTAAAAGTACTTCCTTCATCAGCATGCCTCAAACAAAAAGAGAAAAAGAAGAAGCATTCACAATATAACCTTACAAGACAAAGAGCTTGTCTCTCACTACATTAACCAAAATTAAGTTCCTTTTCCAAATCTTGCAATGCAGTAGTTACATTGAGTGCATTATTTAATCCCTCACCACGTCAACTAGCAAAATTAGGTTCATGTTTCAATTCTTGTAATGTAACAGTTACTTTACTAAGTATCAGACTATGTCAAGGCATTGGGTTATTGGGTTACTAATCGAATTTGTGGGTAATTACTTCAACTATACAAACCAATATGTATGTGTGTGAGAGCCTTTCTCCTAACCCTAAATCCTTTCACTACATGTGATGAGCCTTTGCAAAGCATTTTCCTTCTTCACAAAAACATTGTTTTTGTTTTTTTTCTTCTTCTTCTCTCTTTATTTCTTTCTTTTCTTCTTTCTTGTAATTTACTATTTTTTTTGTTATTATTCTTCTTGCCTCATTCCTCTCTTATTATTTCTTTTTTTTTTCTCCTACTTATTCATCGTAGTAATCTCTTATTTCTTCTCTTTTCTTCTCCTTAATATGAATATGGGTTAGTTAGCAAACGAATAAAGTTATGACAGGTAACCAATTTTGCGGGTTTAAGACATAGATGATTATTTTTAGTGGTTCACTAGCGAGTTAAATTACCAAATATTGCAAGTCTAATTTAATTCACATACGATTTAATGACATCAACATTGGTTTAAAAGCATATCCAATTTGATGACTTTACCAAACTGGTTGTAGATTTGGTTCTTAGTTAGACCTACTGTGACTGGTCTAAATTTAATAATAATGTGGTCAAGTGTAATTGATTAATAGTTATTGTAACACTTAGTTTGGAGTTAGTTGTTAAATTTTTAAATGATTTCATAATGTTAAAATGCAAACATTTTTTCTGACATATTATTGAATTGTTTTTTGGTGATATTGTATTTTATAAATATTGAACTACTATTTTTGTAAAATATCTTTGGGATTTACATTTGTATTTAGGTACAACAATTTTGTTATAAAATGTCAAGTTGACACTTATAATCTCTTTAGTTTTATATGTTGAGTATGCAATTATTTGTGAAATTCTATTTTTGTAACCATTTTAACATGATAACTTTGCACTAATATACTTTATTTTTAAATTATAACATTGATTTTTCAAATTCACACTATGTACTATAAAGTTGAGATATCACTATAGTATTACTATAATATTTTAATTTTATGATTTCTAATAAAAATCTTAATATTGTAATGAATGTATCAAATAAATGAGAGAATGTACATGAGAAATACTAACATCACTCTCTCTAACACTCTTTACTATTGACTAAAATTTCTTAAAAATTACAAATTTTGATGGATCTTATTTCTCATTTAATGAGTCTCTCTCTTAGTTTAGAGGTGGGACCAAACAAAATTTGTGATTTTTAATAAATTTCAACCAGTAATAGAGAAAGTGTTAGAAAGAGTGATGTTAGCATTCATTGAATGTACATTATTGATGTATCTCAAGAGTCATGGATATTTTGTTGCCATGTATTGTTTTATGCACACAATAAGTACTTTTATGATCAAATGATAATTTCTTAGATGCTTTAATATTTAGTCTCATTATTTGTGATGAGATATATAAATCATTTTGTTGAATCATATTTAGGGATCTTAATTGGATGTTATACTTTGACTATTTTGGTTTATAAAAATTATTGTTTTTACCTTGACTAACACTCAATATTTTATAAGGTCATGAATTTATAAATTTATAAATATATTACATTTATGATGTTAATACTCTTATTGAGAACAATGTTCTACATTGTTGAGTACTTATAATCTTTTGTTTGGATTAATTGTTATAAGTTTTTGCTTATTCTTAACATTTTACAATAAAAATTTATCTTGTTCAAAGCACTTTAATATAAGATGTTGGTTATTAAAGAGAAAATTTAGAGTTTAGACTTAAATGGAGTATGTTGTTATAAAGTGCATGTTGACAGATTTATCAATCAAATGCTTAACTTTTGGAGCATTTTATAATATGTAGTTCAAATGAGTTTGGTTAAGTTTTTGATGTTTTGAATTGGTAAGACTTATAAAATCATATATTTGCTTATTTTTATTATGAGATATGTATTTTAAGGTCACCTTTTTTTATCTTATTCTCTTATGACATCATTAAAATGCTTGGACCATTTGTTTGAATATCTTTCAAACCACCTTTTTTTTATTATATTGCTTATGACATCATTTCTTTATCCATTTCATGCTTGAAATATAAGCTTATGATATATATTCGTATTGGATATTATCTTTTATTATTTTAAAACTTATATTTCTTAAATTGTTGATATGCAATGATAACTTCCCATTATTAACATAGCAAGAGTTTAGTAGGCTTTGTCAGGAGATTATATTTTGTTTATTTCTTATCATTATTGGGACACTAAGTTTATTTCTTAAATTGTTGATATGCAATGATAAGAATATTAACATATTCTTATTAGATATTATCTCTTATTATGTTAAAACATAGCAAGATCTTGAGATTGAAAGACTTTGTCAAGAGGTAATGATAACCCGTCAGGGGGTGAGAGAGGCTCTTGAGTAGGTTGTTCAAGCTAGTGAGGAGAATAGGTCTTTACTAGTTATGGTGGAGCGCATGGAAACTCTTGAGCAATAGTTCATGCTTTTACTAGTTCTAGTAGGATACCTTTACCTCATTGCCTCATCCAAATTATGATAACAAGCTTGATAAGTTTTGTTGGACTCAACCTCTCTAGATTATTATCATCATTGGCTATGATTTATTTATTTTATATTCAGGTGTATTATTATGTTGATTGTGATTTTCTTATGTTAAGTTGTATTATCACAAAATAAACTTGGTATATTATCACAAAATAGACTTTCAAGCCAAGCCAAGCATTTGTATCGATCAGGCCAGACTTTTAAAAAACGCCTACAACAAGTAAATAGGTTAGCCCAAACTTTATCTTTTTGATGAAGGTCAAGCTCAGGCCTACCAAAACATTGCTTGGTCTAACTCATTTCCACCTCTACTAATAGTGTTAGTCTTAAAAGCAATCAAAAAATTAATGCCAAAATATTATTTAGCATTGATTTTCCATGGTTTAGCGTTTACTTTTAATTAAAGTTAAATCGTATTTTTCTTGTATTGTGTGCACTACTCCTCTTCGTGTAATCTTTATTTAATAAGGGTCTAATGACACTTTAGCTATGAAGCTCACCACTTATTAAATTTGGTTGTGTACCCTAACGAGGTAAATAGCATACTCTTTTCTCGGTGTATGTCCAAACTTCAATTGCCTCACAATAAGCAAGAGTTACACGGTTAGTGTAATTCACAAACACCCAATTTTGTTAATTGTTATACAATTGAAATTTTTGGTTTAAAATTTACAGTGATATAAATGTCATTGCTACATTATGACTGGGTATCCGAGATGAATGTTCTAATATACTAGAGCATAATTCAGGTACTTGTATGTATCTTCACGAGCTTGGGATATAAATTCCAAACAAGTGAAGCTAGCTAGAAACTTCAAAACCACATCTAGGGTCCCTCCAATCTTAGGCTTTTGGCCCAAGAGCTGCAATTCATGTTGCATCGAGACTCATGGGACACCAAGTTTATTTGCAGTTGTGTTAATGGGAAAAGTGTTTCGTGACTTTAGGGGGGTAGTTCATTATTATTGTTTTAAGAATTAATTAGGTATCTAGTTTTATGGAAAAAAAAAATTCTCAAATAATTATACGAATCCTATTTATACTAAAATATAACTTAACTAAGTTTAGAAAACAAGTTAGATGATCTATTTAAAATAAAATATAACTTAACTCATTAATGTCTTTTCAAAAAGATTTAAGTAATTTAAATAAAATTGATCTGAGTGACGGTGATATGGATGACGGTGATGATCCAATTGATGGTAATATCGATAATGGAATAAGCTAACTCACGGGATTAACAGCAACATATATACAGGAGGTTGTGATTTTGAAAGGTGATAGAGCACAATATTTTTTTTCCCCTTAATTAAGTATATATTTTACTTGTCCACTTTGAATTTGATCACAGTTAACAAAATGCAAATGTCATTAAAGGTCTTAAGCTCTGCATATAAGGAGGAAAATGTTTAGTTGATAGGTTAATCTCCACGTTAACTATTATAACTATTCTTGTTCTTTAAATATAAAAGTCGATACCCATAAAATACGAAGGATGTACATGAGAGACTGAGAGACTTATATATGCATGTTCACGACGGATTTGAATCCTCCAAGTAAAGTGATACCAAAATAAAGCATCTACAAACAGAGTGAACTGAAGATTTATCATGAAAGAAAAATGTTAACTGAAACTGTAGAGTGTGTATGTGTGTAAAACTAATTTATTTGGAAGTTTTTGGTACAAAATACAATGTCATTGGTACAGAGAACGTTATGTTATCTAAGAGGGAAAAAAATGATTATTATTGTTAATTATAATATATAGAATTCTAAATCACTCTTACAATTTCACTTTTACAAACAAAAAACCACTTGCGTACTTTAACTAATCACTCTAAAATTTGTAAAAATTTAGTTTCTCAAATTGACATAATTTGGTTCCTAAAAAAATTAATACTTAACCTTAACAATCACTAATTAATATTCTTAAAATTAAAATCTTTATTATTAAAACAATTAATTTGGTCCCAACTATAATTTTATTTGATTTCTAAATTTTATAATCATGAGTTAATTTGGTTTTCATGTTTAAGAATTGATTAATATGCATTAAAGTTACCAAAATTATACATTAAATTGATAGACACCCCAACATGAATAACTAAAATCATTGACAATTACCAATTTCAAAAACCTTTTTTTCACATTTTGAGAAAATAAGTAACTGATATATATAATTTTAAGAAATAATTTGATATTTTACTATTTTAACTTGCATTTAATTAGAACCTACTAATAATATAAAGTTTTCTATACTGTTATTTAATATTAAATTATTATGTACTGTAAGATCATTAATTTTTATAATAGGCTTAAATATGTTTTAAGTCACTACAAATATAATGTTATTTGATTTTAGTCTTTGCAAAATTTTTTGTTATTTTTAGACTTGACATTTTCTTAGTATTTTTTTTTAGTCCTTACCATTAATTATAGTTAATTTAGTACTAACATAGCTAACAAAATAAAGAATATTAATTAAGATAATTAAGGTAGTGAAAAATATTTTAAATTAAGATAATTAGATTATTTTTTGATACGTAATTCAATTAAGTAATGTATTTATTATTTTATATAAATAAAGTAATTACATCTAAAATACTTTTATAATTTATTTTTAATTTTTATATATTATAAACAGTAATTTTTATTGCTTTTAATATTGTTCTTACTTTTCAATTTACTAATTTATTTTTAAGCATTGTAAATTTTAAAAAAATATAATTTACTTAGACACTTATAATTTACTTTTAATGTATTACTTGGATGTTATTTTTACGTTTTAATTCATTAGTTTTGACTGATTATAATATAATTTATTTTTTTAATATATCAGGTAATAATTTTGCCTTTAAAGACAAAAGTAATATATTAAAAGTAAATTATAAGTATCTAAGTAAATTATAATTTTTTTTAAAATACAATGTTAAAAGTAAATTATAAGCATCTAAGCAAAAGGACTTAAAATATATTTAAGCCTTTATAATAATTATTTAAAACACCATACCTTGCTCCTGAATCTGTTTTTCCTAGTTCTTAATAATAGCATTTTTCTACCTTACACAATGAAAAAAACTGAACGATATCCCGAACTGAAAATGGTTTTGGTGGCAACATGTGGACACCATTAGTTTGGCATGCAAGACACTCATACATCTTTTGATACGGCAAGACAAAGGAAAGACACCAATAAAACTAGAACAAAAGGAAGAAGACACTGAGTGCATTATTAACTCAAATTATCCACAAATACGTAACATTACGTAGTCCAATTCACTATCTGCCTGGAAGTTGAAAACAAGCACATATAATTATCTGGCTCTCAATTGCGTAAAGGAAAGCACACGTGGCTCCTAATCAAAAGTGAATCTCGAGTTTTCATGCCACTAAGATATTTACGACATTCGGTTAAAAAATAAAAAAGAAAAAAGAAAAAAAAAAGTATTTACGATATCATGTATGTCGTGACGTATGTAATTGTCATATATAATAATAAGTCTGCAACGTGAGGCAATGATTTATTCAACTTACTTAGTAGAAAACTTTAACGCAGGGCATGGAGTAGTGGCTTTAGACGCTAGACTAGATAGTGTACTGTGTCATATATTCGGTTTATGTGGAAGAGAAAAAGGCAAATAGAACCGCGAGGGGGGGCTCGCCACTGCAACTCCCTGTCTACAAAGATATTGATGTCGGTAACGCACTCTACACTCCCACGTGTGCTACAAAATATGTCTCTCCGTCTATCAATATTATAACTGTAATCCACAAAAGTATTAAAGTATTTAAGCCATTATATAAATATTTAGATTTTGTTTTTGTTCCAGGAAAATGTAAGAGGAAATGAAATTGCCCTGTTTTAAGAATGGAATAATTTACGAATTTTAAACCATATATTGTAGAGTAAATAATAATATTCTCTGGAATTTTTTGAGATTGTACAAAATTCTTTATATTTTTAACATATACAATAACCTCTTTTATAGAAATATATAGTATAATGTTTTTTAAACAATCAAGGAGATTAATGTAATATATAAATGATGATAATGTAATATTTTTTAAATAATTAAAAGAGTTAGTGTAAAGATAAAAAAAAAAAAAGAAATATTAGGAGAAATTTTACGAAACTCCAAGAAATGTCAGTGTAATTTACTCTATATTGAATATAGACACTCGAATTAATAAGACCTTTTATATAAAATGGAATAACTTTTTACTATGTACATTATCTTTTGGACATATAAAATTTTAGGATAAAAATATGTTTCAATCCTAAGATAAAAAAAAATAAAAATCATCTTAGGAATATTTGAATATGAATCCTCTAAGAGAAGCAACTCATTGTAGAGGATAAAGTAACTAATCTCAATCGTTGATAAGAAAATTAATAGTTGATGTTAGGTGCACAAGCATAACAAATCATGGATGAGTTGAAATATCAACCAATAATTTTCTCATTAATGATTTAGAAATCCAGAATATTTATAGAAGATTTATATTTACTTTACTTAAGGAAATAAATATGAACTCGAATTTGTAAATGAGAGATCATTAACTCTTCTTTTACTTCATCATCTTCATGAAGTTTAAAATCAACATAATTGATAACACAGTTCACATTTGATTCAACTAAACCCAAATATTAGGGCCCTTTTAGGGTAGTTTTTGGTTGTAAGTTTTTGAAAATTTCAAAAACTACAACCAATTTTTAGTTTTTAAAAATTAGTTTTAGTTTTTTTTTTCTAATTTTTGATTTCAAAATAGTCACTTTGAAATTTTTTATTCTATTAAAATTAGTTTAAGAACATGTTTGTGTGGTGACGACAGTGGTGGTGGTGACGGCAACAATGATGGTGGCAACAATGGTAATGCTGACGGTGACGGTTGTGGCAGTGCCGACAGTGACAGTTATTATGGTGCCAATGGAGGCAATTGTGGCGATACCGATGGTGATTATGGCGGTGCTAGTATTGGTGGTGGTGGTGGTGAAGGAGTCAGTGGTGGTGGCGGCGGTGGCAGCAACACTGGTGGTCGTGGTCGTGATGGTGGCAGTGAAGATGGTAGTGGTGATGAAGCTTGTGGTGGTGGAGGCGATGTCGGTGGTCATGGTCATGGTATTGGCTGCGACGGTGATGATGGTGGTGGTGTCGGTGTTCGTGGTCGTGGTGGTGATGACGACTGCGGCAGCAATAGTGGTGGCGGTAGCAGTAGTGGTGACAATGGCGGTGGTTGTGGTGATGGTGGTGGTGGTGGTGGCGGTGAAAAAGGCTATTGTTAAATATAGTGATGTGTAGTTTTTTAAAAAACTAAAAACCAAATTCACAAATCTTTTTTTCTTGGTTTTAAAAATGAATGTAAAAGTGTTTTGAAATTGAGTTAAAAATTATTTTAACTCTATTTTAGCCAAACGTATTTTGTTTTAAAAATTGTATTTGAAAAATAAAAACCAAAAACTTGCGACCACCTTAATCGGACCGTTAGTTAATGTTGAAGAGAACCGGCTAGTGTTTAAAAGTGGTGTAGCGTTTGGATTTTGAGTCAACTGCTATAAAAGACAGTGTAGAACGTTGGTTTTAAAACACGTAAACCTCATATCTTAACAATTGCAAACTGTGGTATTAGATATAGATTTTAATAGACATGTAATATTAGTGTAAAGTATTTTACATCATCAACCTATAAAAAATCAATTTTGTTACGAATTTTAAAGAAATTATTATAAAAAGTCAATAAACTTACCATATACATATAATAGTTTATAATTAAATGACAATATATAAAATATTTACATTATTATCGATGTATATATTATTTATTGTTAAATATATATACATGGACTAAATTTGTGTGGTACAACAGAGTTTTCATCTACATATACAAGTTTTATACTGATTAATTAGTTTAACTAGCTTATATTCGAAAAAGTGTTCTATAATAAAAAGAAATATTATACTTTTTTTAAAAATAATATAAACTAATCCAAATTATTCGTTGGTGGTGAGCCTAATAATTAATGATAAATTTATCATTAATTTATTAATATTTTGTCAATATTAATTTAAATCACTAATTGTTTCTACTCAATAACAATACCCAAAAAACAAAAAGCAAATAACCTTGAACTATTTTCATCCCCGATCTAGGGTAAGAAGTTCTTGTCAAAATCATTGTCAGTGGGCGGCCAACAGACACGGCCCTTAGTTTTGGCTTGTCTTAATGCAAGCTTGCATGTCTTCTTGTATAGCTATTGATCAGTATCTGCATGCATATCCATAATTAGACTGTTTATCACACTCCAATAAGACTCAGCGTTCGGAATTGATGACCAAAAAAATGCAATTCTTTTTCCTTTTGAATTAACATGGTATATTGATTCCCGCGTACGGCGTTCATTTGACCCAACCACAAATTACTCTAGTAAGTTTTGAATTCGAATTCAGCAATGACTAAGTAAAATACTTTTCGCATGAAATTTTACTAAATAAGTCACGCCATGCATGGTTAGAAAAAATGTAATGTTACTGCTTAATAATGTGCTGAGAATATCATACACGTGTATTATCATCTAGTTTTGATATATACATTTAGGCTAAAACTCTAATTTACATGTGTATGAATAACTATTACCAACACGCACACAAATTGTGTCCTTTCCAGCTAGAAGTTAAGGATTAAAAGGTTTCTAATTGTGTTTCTATAGTATCTTTTCAATTTTTTTGGAAAAAATCTATAATTTCAACTTTTCTATTCTTGATTATTTCACTACTTTTTTTATTATTATTATTTCACAACTCGTTTACTATTCTTTAACCCTCTACTGACTAATAATAATTTAAAGCATTTCATACTTATTTTGGCTATTTGTTACATGAAAGTAATTTTTTATCTAATCTAAAGAAAATATATTATCTTAAAATTGTTTTTCAATTAACATGCTCAACAAGAAATTGATTTTATCACAATCAAATTCAACGTAAATCAACATACATTTAATTAATTATTAAATAAAAATTATTCATTGATAACTCGAACATATAAATAGTTCATTAAATTTAGTCCATTTTTTATAGTCCTTTTATGCTAGCAATTAATTAAGGGTAGGGGCTCAATTACAATTTTTTTTTCAATGTTATGAATTTAATCAGAAATTTAAAAAATATAATATATGTTGTGAGTGTGTATATAATTATGAAAACTAAACATTTTTTTAAGAGATTATGAAAACTAAACATAGTAGTCAGATAAAGCGTGTCTTTTAGTTGTCTGTTGTAGACGAATTTAATTACACGAGATCATAAAATAATTATAGTATTAATTGTTTTAATAATTCTGTATGAGATTTTGTTATCGATATAAGAGCATATGATTATATACACACATAATTTGAATGGCTTAATATTTAAATATTTGCATTCGATACCATCGGAAGTAACATTCTAGATTTCGATTACAAGAGCAAGGAAGTGTTTGTTTGTATGTAAGTATATGATGTCTGTATGGTACAGGCCTACAAATACAAACAAATGCATAAAGGACAAATAAGCATCAGGGAATAGTGAAAACAGTGGTAAGGGCATCCAACAACTCTGCGTACCCATGACGAAATTATTAAGCAGACAAAGATACCATTATTCACCCAACATTCATACCTTCTCCATATCCCAATATCTGATCCAAAACACAATCATATGATCTCATTTAATTCATAATTAATTTCCTAACCGATCATATGTATATGGCGAGGAAAACCAGCCTCACTTTGGAGTTTTATTTTATATATAAGTAAATGATATGATATATATATGTAATCAAGTATGTGTGTGCATGTGGTATGAATTGGAGGGCACAGATAGCCAAACAATTTTATGGAGAGAATTAATAATCTAAAACTTTGAAGACAGTACAGTTGTAAAATTCATGAGGAAGACGACATCGATTACGCGGTGGAGGTGATCGATTTGGTGAGATAAATAAGTGACATAAATACTAGAAAGAGACTATTAAATTATCCAAATTTTAAAAAGCGATAAACATCTATCTTCAAGCAATACCAAACTTAGCAACCTGAATCAATAGTTTATTAATCCGACCTGTCAAACCAATCGAAGCTTATAACTATGATGGATAAAGATGAATTTTGAAAGATTCGGTAACTGTGGCAATGAATAAAGTGTAGGCTGGAGGCATATTTATGTTATCATGCCATGCGTGAAATTATTCTGGTAACTTTTTCTATTGGATCCGTATTTTTATAGGGATAATTGGGATGCCACCTTCGAAGGGTGGTGGCTAGGTAAAAGTGTAAGACCCTTCGGCCTTCACAGAATTCCATAATTCCAATTTTTGACATTAATGACATTATAAATAAAATTTACTTGAATCACAATCTCCTTCTAATGTGAACATTTATTATTGAATTATTCCACTAACATTTATTGAGTGTACATTATGACACACGTATATTTGGAATTAATAGTGATTTGAAAGATTTGATGTAGAAATCAATTATCTTGTTTGACATTAACTCATTATAAAAAATGACATTAAATTGAGCTATAAATCAATTCTCTTTTTTGAAACTCGTCAAAAATAATTTGAAATGATTATATATTAGTAATTACCTATTTTAAATATAACTACATTAATGATCACTTGATTAATAAGAGAAAAATTATCAATTTCAATTATTAAAATTAAACCTAAACTAAATCAATTAATTCAGATCTAACTAATTTTGAGTGAAGTCGTATTTATACACAACTAAAATTAAATTTATTCTCAAATCAAATTAAATACATAACATTACAAAATAAATTTCATATATTAACAATTAGTTGTTTAGCGCTTACCTTTGTTAACTAGTGTAGACTTTATTTTAACGAAAATTGTACCATAAATATAGACATTGTGGGTCTATATATACTAAATGTTGAAAAATGATATATATATATATATATATATATATATATATATATAGAGAGAGAGAGAGAGAGAGAGAGAGAGAGAGAGAGAGAGAGAGAGAGAGAGAGTTTAATGGTCATACACTGTTAATGTAAAAAGTTTTACACTGTCAACTAATTAGAAATTATCGTTGATATGACTTTTAAAGTACTTATTATAAAAGTTAACAAACTTACAATAAATGGTAGTTTGTGATTAGATAACAGTGTAAAACTACTTTACACTGTCAGTGTACGACCTTTTTTCTCATATATATATATATATATATATGGGATTTGCTAACATAGATACATATATTTTTTAGTTGGAGTGTGTTAGCAAGTTATAACTATAATATATCTTAAAATACACCCACGATGTAACTTGCTAACATATTCCAACTTAAAATAAGTAAGTGTACGTTAGCAAATGCTTGTGGAGTTTGTCAATATACACACACACTTATTTTTTAGTTGGAGTACTTTTGCAAGTCATAACTACAATGTATCTTCAAATACACCTATGGTGTAGCTTACAAACGTACTCCAACTTAAAAACAAGGGTGTGCACGTTACACATTTGTTTTTTAATTGGAGTACGTTAACAAGCTACCGTAGGCGTATTTTAAGATACATTGTAGTTATGACTTGCTAACACACTCTAAATAAAAAACAAGTAGAGTGTACGTTCGTGATCCCTACAAGTATTTGTAAACGTACACTTACTTATTTTTTTAGTTTGAGTACGTTAGTAAGCTATACTGTGGATGTGTTTTAAGATAATTCTTAGTTGTAACTTATAGTTTGGTAACGTACTCTAACTAAAAATGAGTGGGTATATATTAGCAAGTCTCATATATATATATATATATATATATATATATATAAAATTAATTCCTAAAATACTCCTTAATTTCATCGTTCAAAGGACCAACTCGTTAGAATTATGCGAGCAGATGAAGCATATTCCAAGATTAATTAATTAGTTAACTTCTAGATTAATATTGATCATGTGTTTTACACTTCTTTGAGCCATCAGGTGAACATCTGGGGGATAGCCTATGATCGGCCAGTTACATCAATTGATTTATAAACTTACTTAATTGTTTGCTAAAAAATTTATTTCACTATGTTATAGTATTTTTTTTTTCCATATGTTAGCATTTGAGTTTATAACTTACTATTATTTTTTCATTTTTACTGTTAATTTTTTTTATAATATTTCTCCTCTAATATTACATAATTCGTTTTAATTTTTTTAATAATATATTTGATCACTAAATATAAATGGTAAAAATTTAAAATTAACTAAAATTTTTAAAACTATAATTACTTAAAACAATATATTTCAGGCATCTAGAAAATAAAATTTATAGAAACATATCATTTTATATTAATCAAATAATTTAACAGATATAATTTTATAAATTAAATTAACAATCTTAAATTAAAAACTAATTAATTTTCTTTTACTTTCAACTAATTTTTCAGTTATTTTCACCAAACAAACTAACTTGGCGCTAAAGTCATTTCAACAATATTTTTCACTATCTGTGAGATAGTACTCTCAATCTTTTAGTTTGTCGCTTCAAAAGCATGCGTGAAATACTGACAGGAAGTGCATAGCAGAGAAATCTCCCAAAATCACAGATCAGATAATCCTTGTTTCGGCTACGTATCAACCTCCAGAGCCTTTAATTATTGGACTTGACAAATGTAACTTCCATGATTAAGTTATATCATATTCACTTTACTTATATTATGTACATTTAATTGAAACTCATCTTTTTAAGGAATGATTCTTTAGTGAGATGAATTTTTGAGAAGCTTAAAAGAATCCTATTTGGAGAAGCTTAATAGAACCCTATCAAGAAAAAAATATAACCCTATTAGGAGGGGAGAAAGAGAAAGAAAGAGGTGAAAGATAAATGTTGGAGTTTTAACAACTGAGTTGTCTCAAGAGAACATAAAAAATGGCTTTTGAATATGTAGTAACCAAGTTATTCTGATTTTATTTTTTTAAGTAAGACATAATCACTAATTTTCAGACTAGTGTATCAATCAATTAAACTTTATAAAGAAGTGCGTTTAATTAGAATTATTTATGAACTCCATTAGAATATAAAAGGGTTGGAATATCTTTTATACTCCCTTTCAATAAGCTTTGGCTTATTGAAAAAAAAAATTTAGAATAATAGTTAATCTATAAAAGATTAATGTCTCTCTATTTTTTTTAGCATGTTATTGGTACGAAGAATTCATTAGTTTTGTCGATGTCTAATATTTATTAAAAAACATGACTGATCACCTTTAGAAGTGTATCATTTCCAAACCACTTTTTTTCATCAACAATGCTCAAATTCAAGACATTGCTTTAGGAATTCGAACTTACTTCTACTCAGACCAACGACATGTTAATGTCTCTCTAGTTTACTATTTTACTTTATCAAACTCACTAATATTTTTATATATATTGTTTTGTCACATTTTACCGAATATTATTTTTCAAGCTAGAAAACTAATCGGGAAAATTTCATGATGAAAAACCAGAAGCAGAATTCGAATTCCACCAAGCATCTTGTGATTTAAGGGCAAGTATTTTTTAATTACTAGCATTAATCTCTTGAAATATATGAGATAATATATATATATATATATATATATATATATATAGTCATTTAATTATATGAATTAAAATTATTTTAGATTTAATACATTCGTAGGTCCTTGAACTTTTTAAGATTTTTTTAATTAGGTTCTTAAACTAAAAAAAATTATAATTAAATTTTTGATCTTCTAAATTTTTGTAATTAGGTCATGAGAATTAGTAAAATCGCCACAAATTGCAAATTTTCTGATAGTTCCAAGCTATCATAAACTAACTTTAGGAGCCAATTACAAAAATTTAGAAAATCAAATATCTAATTACAAATTTTTTTCATTTAGGGACCTAATTAAAATTTTCTAAAAGTTCAAGGACCTATGAATGTATTAACCCATTATTTTATTATATTCTTTTAATGAATCAAATTAATATAAAAATAATATTTAATTTAAATTTAAAGATAGTAAAATAATAAGATAATAATATTTATTAGAATTTAAAATAAGATAGAATTTAATTTAAATTTGAAAATATTAGCATACTCATAATAACAACAATTAATACAATTTAATTTAAATTTTTAAAAAATAATAATTGTTATAATTTAAAATAAAATATAATTTAAATTTAAATTTAAATTTGAAGATAATAACATAGTCATAATGACAATAATTTAAATTTGAACAATTTTATAAAAATTTACAAAACTAATCTCACTCTCATAAGTTGTGTGTAGATACAAATTAGATTGTCTATATCGGTGTTACCTCTCCAGTACAAAAAGACAAAATTATTCGAGTAGAAAAAATGAAGAAATTAAGCATAGGTAAGTGTTTGAGATAGAAAGAAGAAATAGAGAGAAGGAAGGGAGGTTGGAGAAGGAATTGCTGGATTGAATATGTATCCGTGTAGATATGACTATGTAATGAAAGAAGAGAAAAAATATGAAAAAGTGATTTGATTAAGAAAATGGAGAAAGCAAAATCTCACTTTTCAATATAAGAACGGAAGTAAATAAAGGTTAGGATATAAATAAAAGATGTAATATAAAAGGAATTGTCTTGTAATTTTAACAACATATTTTTAATTATATTATTAATATTTTTAAATTTTCAAAATCATTATCCATCATAATTATTATTTCTTTATCCATCATATTTTTAAACACTTTTTAATTTTTTTACCTATTATATTTTATTTTTCTTTTTATTCTATCTATCCTTTTCTTTTCTCTCAAAATATACACACTTCTAAAAAAGTGAGAAATTCATTTTCCTAAAATTTGTTTACAATTACATTTTTCTTCTAGCTATAGTTAATCATGGATAATTATATAGATTTATTTATATAATAAGAGTAAATTCATATTTTAATTATTGAAACAATAATTTAAAATTTAATAAGATATTCACCATATATTAAAAAAATATTTTGGTCTCTAAAAATGATTAACATTTAATTTTTATTTTAATTAAATACATAAATTAGATATATTAGTTCTTCTTCTAATATTTTTTTTAACAACACTTTTTGATATTTTTTAAGTTAAATAATAAAATAATAAAAAGTGTGTGCACGTGTATGTAATTAATGTTTAAATAAATGTCATAATATTTCTGAAATAATTGATACAATTTTTTATAACATACAATATTTATAAGTTTTATTATCTTTAATTTTATCAATACAAAATCTAATAAAAATATTTGAATAGTATTTATTTAATTTAATTTTTTGGTACAGTTAAATTTTAAATATTTAGTTAATAATATTTTATTTTTATAAATCAATTTTTTTTGTACATATATAAAAAATAATACATTGAATAAAAATCTCATACAGTATATATATGATTAGATATTTTTTAAAATTTTAAATATTTAATTGAGTGTTTATTCTACTGAATGAAAAATATTTTTTGGTAAAACAAATAAAAAAATATTAAAATTTTCATATTAAAATTTAAGTAAATTATATATTCATAAATATTTAGATATACTTAACTATCAATGTTTAAAGCACTTAGTCATAAGATATTACTTAAATGTGAACAAATTGAATAAATTGTGAACTAAAATCATAAGAACAGTTTTCAAATTTAAAATTAGGTGTGAGTAGTACGTTGTAAAAGTTAATCATAGAGATTATATGAAAAATTAGTTTTACTTATACATGTATATAGTATTAGATATTATCAATAATTGAATAGTGAAAATAGATTGTTTGATATTTGGATAAATCTAATTAATCTAATTTAATTCATATTCTTTTAGCTTGTGTTTTGGTACATGAGTTAAAGGATAGTAATTAAATACACTCTTTTAATTACTAAAAATATTAAAAAAAATTAAATATAGTAAATATTTGTCGATAAAAAATACATTTTGATTGCCTTAACCTATACACCTGATATATAAGATAAAAAATATTAATGAACTTTGTTTATAATAGAAATAGTGACAAATTCACAAATTTTAAGTTGTGGGGTGTAGTTCTCATATATATAAATCAATATTTTAATTTTTATATTATACATGATAATTTTTAATTTTTATATAATTAAAATTTCAATAGTGAAAAAATAATTTTTAATATATAAATTATATTATAATTCAAATTCATAATAAATAAATGTATTTAAGTATATAAATTAAATTTTAGATTTATAATGAATAATTTAAATTTTAATATAAGATTATTTTTAACTATTAAAAATTCCTTTCAAAAAAATATTGAAATACAATTTAAAGATTGAGATAAAGGAGAGAAGATTGAAAATGATAAATTAAATAGTTAAAAAATTCAAGTATACATATAAAGATAAAAGAAGGTAATTTAAAATGATTAAGAGGGTAATTTTTGGCTAGTTGTAGAGATAGTACATGAAATGTACATCTAAAAAGAAGAGAAAAAAGAATATTGAAAAGTTTAATGAGATAATGAAAATAATAAGACTAAGAGTAACTTTATGGGGACAATACTCATATTATAAATTGATTTGTTCTACTAAATTTCAAATTATAAGGACAATTTATAATTATACTTGTGTATTATATTTATAAATGTTAAATAGTTTGTGGTAGCAGCTGCCTCCACACTCTTATACGTGCATCTGTCCTGAATAAAAGTACTAAAAGTCAATTGAATTTTATTTATAACAAGAATTTAAAAATTATGTTATAAAATTTTAATAAAACATGATATGAGATATTCGTTCTTAACTAATTAATAATTACAAATTTTGTTATAATTGTGTTATAATTATTTATATCTTATACTTTATCTTAATATTTTATAAATAATAAATAAATAAATATATATATATATATATATATATATATACATATATTGTTTTTCATCACAAGTATATTTTTATTTTATATATTGGATTAATTATTATAATGATATCTATTTATTAAATATAAAAAATATAATTTAACGTATTTAATATTTATAATTTAATTTTACCATGCTGCAGGTGCATAAGATACTAATAAACAATAAAAATATTTCTGTGACAATTGTTACCTTGTTACGTCATTGTATTTGTGTTCAAGTACTATATACGTTACCTTCCAAGAGGGAAAACTATCCCATAACTTAATTGAAAGTTTGATACGAATTTTTGTAATTACTTATAACTATAATATGTGGAACATTCCTCCTTTGTCTCAGTTTTACAAAAGTTTGGAGTTCAAAAACCGGTGGAGGTGTATCCTTGACGTCTTGGTGTAAGATACTATTTTTTTTGGTTCTGTGTAAGATACTATTGTATTTTAGTATGTTAATAAATTAGGTACTTCATAATGAAAAAATTAAGGCGTGCATGCATCTTATGAATGTATCTTTTAACTTTTTTTCCATTGAGTTAATGATAGCTATATAAAACTCTAACGTGGGGCGAATATGTTACGTGAAATACAATATTACTATTTAATTCAGCTATCATTGTTGAGTGGCTTAGCTCTGAATCGTGGTTGCTACGAGTTCAAAGTACAGCAGGAATAGGATAATAATTAAGTTAAAGAAAGGATCCTCAAAAGCAATTATTCAATGTGACCGTATAAGTAGTGTCTAATCCCTGTTTATACATATACAAAGATAATATTTATCTTATAAATAAGATTGGTTTTATTTAACTTTAATCTTAACAATTTATAAATACTTGTCCAGGTCAAAATTAATTATTCTCGTAAAAAATTTCTCACTTCATAAACTCTCTCTTAATATAAAACGAATTTGGTATTGAGTATTGATTAGAAGTAGAATATATATAGTTGAATAACTCAGCTTGTTTTGAGTAAAGAGTATAATGAAATTCAATCACAGTGTATAAACAATAATTTTCACAATTATTAAATGATCACTGCATAACATAAAACTATGACCTTATATCAATTAATTGTCTTGTTTCATTCCATCGGCTTTCTTTTCTTCTTTCTACAAATCAAAAACAGAATAATCGTTGTTTAGAAAAGGTGTGGATCGACATATGATCACAAACATAAAACAAGCTAGGTGGATCACTTCTGCTAAACAAGTTTTTTCCATTAATTAATTAATGTTGTTTAATACTAGTACATTATAATAATTTCACACCTATCTAAGGCTGCTCAGAAGGATATATTAATTGTCACTGCAAACCACAAAACTACTTTCGCAGATGAATTTATTATTTTGTACATACAATCCGTTTTTGTTTTCTTCCCTCACAATATAAAAATAAAATAAAATTAAGTGTTTGGTCAAGAAAGACCGTGGAATATATAATCTCAAACACCAAAAAAGCTTGGTGGGTCATTTCTGTTAATTATGTTTTTCCATAAACTAATGCTTAGCTTTAATACAACTAGAATTATTTCGTATACATATAAGGCTGGTTAGCATAATAAATTAATGAGGCTTTTATGCTCTTGACCCCATCTCACTCCTTTCTCAAATTAATTATCAATACCTTTAAAAGCATAGTGTCATACTCATACGTATGAAAGAGAGGAGATGTCTGCGCAGCTTGATCATGATGTGCATAGAATAATGATTAAAAACATACAAAAGCAAAGCTGCAAAAGTTGGTTTTAGCATTCAATATGATGCGATTAGGATTCTCAAACACATGCAACTTACTTAAGAGCTTGTCCTTTGCAATCATCTTTCCCAAGTGTTCAGGATCCCGAATCCAAACATCCTTTCTCTTAAGCTAATTAAATACACACTTATTTGTATTCTATTGCTTAATTACTTAACTAATTAGCTTACGAAACTAATTAAAAAAACTAGGTTTATTACAGGCCAACAAACAAGATCTCTCTCCCTCTAAAGGATATTCATATCTTCCAAAGCCTCCTTTTATTTTTCCACTTCCTTAGTTTTCTTTTTTTTTTCTTTTTTTTTTATATAATAAAGAAGAATTTCATTTATAATTATTTCCTTGAATTTTCCCCTAATTTAGATCGTGCTACACATGAACCATCGACTATACACACACACACACTACCCATATTGAAATTAATAACTTTTTTTCATAGTCTATTTTTTTTAGGAGAGGATATTAGCAATTCATGATATTAGTTTGAAGAGTCTATTTTTAAGAGAAAAGTATTTCTCTCAAATATTACCTATCAATTAACTAATAACCTATTTTTTATTTTATGAAGAGATAATATTAATATTTAATAGCATTTTGAGCTTACAATAAAAACTTTACTAACAATTATATTTTGATTCCCTCTCTCTATATATATCTATCTAGATAGATAAATATAGATATATAGATGTATAGATGATAGAAAGAGAAAGAGAGAAGCCTTGTGAGAAGAGGATACCTAAAGCCATTGCTTTAGTGGCCATATCATGTGGCTGACCATGGTTTTTAGTTTACCATAGTATTATATATATTTTCTTTTGGAAGCAAAGCTTTTTGACACAGAGTGATGTAATTTAATTTCTTTTAAAATGCTTTTTAAATTGAGGACTTGTATTTTTGTCCTTCCTTACTACAGTAATGGTAATTATTTTATTTTTATGTAACGGGAGATATCACTGATCAAAATATCTAAAGTCTCGACATGATGACTTGACCTTGTAAAAATTATTTTCTTAAATTAATCGCACATTTCTGTCTTAACTTTACTATAAAATAGTAACGCTCACTATACGCTCACATAACATAATTTAGTTAATAAGTTACTATGTGATGTAAAACAGCGAAAGAACATATTCCATTTTATCATGACATTTATTTTTGGGGTCAAGATAACTTCATTACCAATTAATTGATTATACGAAGTTTCTTTTCAGCAATGCCATATCGTTATAACTTTAAACACATGCTAATTATACAAAACAATTTATGTGATTCATTTGGTTAATTTTACTTCAAAAAATGTTGGAGAAGCAAATGTCAAATAAACAAAAAGTAAACTAACCATTATGTTGATTTGAGTGGAACTAAATTCGAATTTCTTAAGTAAGGATTCATGTTTGAATCTTATAGATGAAAAAACAACATAATTAAGAAGGGAGACCCCACAAAATGTGGTCAACTAGGTTCTTCAACGAAAATTAGTTATCCATAAAACCAATAGATATTTTTCACTAATGACATAGTAATAAAAAAAAGTACTCTATTATTATCACACATAATGAATCAATTAAGGTGATAAGTATGCGAATATTGAATATCAAAGAAACATTTCTTGCAAAGAGGAAATATAGCCCTTATATTGTGATAATTGTCATTTGTGGATACCTTTTTAGTGTGTATTTGTGCAATTATCCCTTCTTTTATGTAACTTAAAGCTTTGTTTGACCTCGATTTTGATTAGTTGTAAGTAACTAAGAATTAGTAGATAGTTTTAAGGTTTAGAATGTTTAACTTTTGTTTTGCTAACTTTTGTGTAGGAAGTGAAGAAGAAGGCTTGGAGCAAGCCTTAGATAATAGTTTCGGAGGCTTATTATTGCCCAAGATTTGCTTAGCGAGCAATATGCTCGCTTAGTGAAAACACTTCTAGAGAGCATGCAAAGTTTCTTGCTTAGGGACTATCATGGTCGCTTAGTGAGTTGAAGTCTAGAGACCACGACACAAGGACGCACTTAGCGAGTCTAGCTCTCGTTGAGCGAAAGTGGATGTCATGTTAGTTAATGAGGATGCGACAATGCATAAAAAGGGTCCAACAACAAAATGAATGGTACTTTGCTCTAAGAAGAACGTCCTAGGGTTATGTGTGCAATTGGGAAGCTTTGTCCATGGCTCTTCAATCCATTTTCTTCATTTCTCCATCATTTTGGATGCTACACCCTTCAGTGAGTAACTAGATTTTTCATTGTTGGGGTTTGATGTAACTAAACCTACTCTCATTTATATTGATGTTCTTGTTTCATTATTGAATGCTTCTACTTCTATGCTTAATGTTTGTTATGGTTTGTTCTCCCATGACTTGATTTTCTTGCTTTGAATGTTGTTGGAAAACATTTTCTTCTCTTAAGCTGAATTAAGCATCTAATAAATCTTGTGTTTAGGAATGGAACTTGATTTATTAGCCATCTTATAACCTCTTTTCTTAAAGCAAGTTAAATGGTTAAGCTAATTAAGGGATCGAGAGTTTAAATAAGAAACTTAGACTTTCTCCTCTAAAGAATTAGGGTTGGAATGCTTTTATATGTTGATGGTAATATTTGAAACATAAATTTAATGGGTAACCTTTGTGTTGCATGAGAGGATGGTTTAGTGAAGTTAAACCCCAACATCTTTCATTATTATTGTTAAAACATTTTTTGCATCTTAACCATTTGAGAAAAACCCTAAAAAGAGTTATTTTTGCTTACATTATCTTGTTCAAAGTTGGTTGCTTTTAAATTTCTCTTGCAATATAATCAATCATCGATTTGTTAGTTAGGATAGCAAAAAGTGTGAATATTGTGCAAGTCTTTGTGGGACGATACTCTTACTTATCATTATCTACTTGAGCGATTTGGTACACTTGCCAATGAGTTAACATATTTTCGTTTAAACCATAGTTTGGATTCATTTCCTTTTTTTTTTTGGTTGACTTGTTTGGATTACTTTCTAATTTATATATATGTGTGTGTGTGTGTGTTTTAATTAAAATTAAGTATTTAATTATTAATTTATATAAAAAAAATCCTTACAAGTTTATAGGTTTTTATAGAAAAGTTAGATGAAGAAATTCAAACAATTAGGGCTGGCAATGAACCGAACCAATTTGACATTAGTTCGAAACTAGATTCGACAATTAATTCGTTGAACTTGAGCTACGTATAGTTCGACTTGTTTGGTTTATGAACCAACTCGATATATATATATATTACATTCATATAATTAAGTTTATAATTAAATTCATATTTTTTATTTATGAAATAAATAAATAAATAAATAAATATGTGTAATATAATCATAATTTTAAACTGAGTCAAGCTAATGATCTGAACTGAGTTGGTTTGCAAACTTGAGTCGAATTGAGTTTGAGCTAAAAAAAAAGGTTATATCGAACTCGAGTCAAACCAATTCTTATTGAGGCATGTTAAGCCGAATCAAGTTCGACTCAATTTAACTCATCTCCAGCCCTATAGGCAATTGTTAAAAAAGTAAACATGTATTAAATTTTAACTTGTGCAAAAAAAAAATCATCTAACTTTTTTTAATTCTTTTTCTTCAAGTACATTTGTTGAAAAGTTTATTTGAATTATTTTAAGTCGACAACAATTTAAATGACAAATTTGTGAGAATATCTCGTGTTTTTTTTAAGTTTAATTGCATTTATACTTTCATACTTTAAAATTTTAATTCAAACTGTACATATTTAATCTTTATACTTTTACAACTGTTAAAATTATGTCTCTTACTTCACTTTTCCATTCAATAATAAACAAAACTGTAATGAAAATGTGACTTGTCATTGATTTTGTATGGATTATCAAAGAAAAAATATATAATACATTTAAATAAAATTAAACAAAATGTAAAAAGGAGCATCTGAAATTACTTTCTTATATATATATATATATATATATATATATATATATATATATATATATATATCATTACATTTCTATTAATTATTAGATAGAATTTGAAGTGAGGAACTTAAATTTGATAATCAATAAAATATAAAACTAAATTCGAATAATTAGAATAAGATAAATTAAAATTATACATAAGCCTTCTTTGAATAGTAACTCTGGTATGAAATATAAAATTTAAAATTGTATGTCAACAGAAGCGGAGAGAAATGCTAGTAAACTAGCAATACATTTTTTAACATATTCTTTTGAATATACTCTCTATTATTGACCAAAACTTATTAAAAATAGAAATCATAAATTTTTGTGAGTTCTACTTCTTATTTAATAAGTCTTTCTCTTTATTTTGTAGTTTTCAATAAATTTTAACCAATAATAAAAGAGACGTGATATACGTACAACAATTTATACAACATTATTTTTTGTGTCTATATCTCTCTAGCACATCATTTATTATATTTCAAACTTCTCTCTCTTCGTTGTAAAATTTGTTGTACAAGTATCATTTCTCGTAACAAAATATGTATTAAAAATGTGTTACTAGCACTTTTCTAGAAGTAGATCCTTGTTATGACTACAAGGTATACTTAATGATCTCTCCATTCACATAAATCCTCTTTTCTTTCATGCATTAAAATTACCAAACAACCAATAGGGTTTCAGTCTAAGAGGGGTTAATCCCCCATAACATAGATTTTAAAAATTGAACCAAACAAGTCGATTCAACCATAAATCAATCTAGTGACTAGTTTGTTAACTTTGAAAAATCTGCCCTTCTCAAAACTGGTGATAATTAGTAAAGAATCGACTAAACTGACCAAAAGTTGGTGAAAATCGATAAAAAAAAATGTGTAGAAATCAGTTTTGAACTAGTATTTTTCAAAACTTTTCATTTCTTATTTTTTAAAATTTTTTTAATATATTCTAAAACATTTTTAAGATTAATAAAAAACACATACTTAAAATTACTCATAGGTATAAATTATTTTTTCAATTTTTATAATTTTTATCTTAGAAAACATATAATTTAGTCATTATATTAATTTACAATTTTTTATATCTTGATTTCTTATAATTTTAATATATGTTATTACTTAAATATTATATAATATTAAAATATGAATTTAATTAATATTGTGATTAAACTAATAAACCGTGAACCAATCTCTTTATCGATTCAATTATTGGTCCAATTTTGAAAACATTTTCTTCCAACATGACAAATCAAGGTTCAAATTTTGATTAAGAGAGATTTTCATATTTAGTATTCAACAGTATCTCAAATAAGATTGTCTCCCAAAAAAGATACTTGCTAAGAATAAAAACATTACCAAACATGAAAACTAAATTAATATTTGACATCCAAGTTAATAGCTAATCATGATTCACACACACAAATTGAGGTAAGTTATATCAGTAAAGTTACTTTGTTCGATAACTATTTGTATATATTAAATTTGAATAATTTAATAGTCAAATTCCTTTTATATTATCTCAAATTCTCAATGATAGTGTATATCAAATTTTTAAAAAAATTAGATATTTATAATTAGGTAATCTTATAATTGATCTTTACTTATATTTTAAAAAAGTATATTATATATTAAATTGAATTTATTTAATAGAGTATTAAATAATTTTGAGAAATTTTGTAAAAAAAAATATAAATTATTTATTTAATAATTTTTTAATTTAAACGGTTAAATTATTAAATTAAAGAATTATTAATGTTATACAGTAATTTATTTTATTTTATTCGTTCAGGATCTTGCTAGGTCATAAATAGTATAATATGGAATCAATAGAAAAAAGATAAGGATGAGAAGAGCTGAGAAAGATAGTGAAAATTATGGTGTAGAGTGAGAGAAGGGACCCACTGCTTTTGGCCCCGGCAGCCACCAAACACAGCAGAAGCCTTCATTTTTGGCTTCCCACTGCTTTATTGTTCATCCCTTTGTCATTGTACCCGCCAAGATACTCATACTGTGCTGCTGCCATACACAAACTTCCCTCCACTGCATCAATCATTGCCGTCCATTCACCCTCATCCGTTAATCTTTTCCTGGTTTCGGAAAAATAACTTGTCTTTTATAATAATAAAATATGAATGAGAAATGCTACCAACACACTCTTTCTGATACATTTTTTTAAACACATTATCTCTTATTAGTTAATTTTTTTTTAAAATTATAAAAGTTTGCAGGTCTCACATCATATTTAATAACATTTTCTCATAATTTTATAATTTTTAATAAATTTAACTCTATTAGGAGGAATATGTTAGCAAGTCTATTCCTAGCATTCCTCAATATGAATAAGTAATACGTGTATAGATTGTATAACTATTTTTTACATTAGTAGTATTATTTAATCACAAATTATATATGATAAGTTTTGTCTTTTATAATAATTATTTTAAAAACTATATTAAAAATAATTTTTAATTAATCAATTGTGTAAAAACTTTTATATTAATAATGTCATAAAATATTAAATTTTTTAAGTTTTTTTATCAGCATAAAATCAACATTTATTTTATGTTTATTTTTTTTCTTACAATAATTATGTTTAAAGTATGGTCAATTACTAATGTAGGCATTTCTCTCAAAAACTTTAGTTCGTCAGGTTTTTAGGGGACTAGTGGAACCCAATCCCGTTGGTATATGTTATATTAATTTATTGTTTTAAAATATTGATATTTATTGAATTCGTCAATCAAAAAATGAAATATTATTAAAGTCAGCTTAATGGTAGGAGTTAAATTCACACAAAGTCTTAAATCTAAACTTTACTGTTTCATTTAAAAAAAAAGTCAATCAAATAAATATTAAGTTATTCTTTATTATGGGATCAGGGTGAACACTATCAATAAGTTGAGTTCAATTAATCATTCAGCGAAAAAAAAAAAAGGTTGAGTTCAATTAACAATAACTAACGTGTTTTAATAAGATTATGTGAATCGTATTTCTGTACATCAATTTTTTTTTTTATTAAATGTACATCAATTTTTTTATTTTTTATTTTATTATAGTACATCAAATATTTTACTACGTTAAAAGCTGAGGAATGGCTTCAATGTCACTTTGATACAACTGCCAGGTAGTGTGTAATGATTTCTACATGTTGACACTGACAATAATGCGTGTACCATTAATCTAGTCTAGGAAATTACTTGGAAACAACAACCTTTTCAGAATGAAATATTTTTGTTTTTACTTTTATATATTTAATTTAAGCATTTTCTTTAAAGGAAATTAATTGAACGTAACGTTCTTTTTTTCCTTTACATGTCACGTATATTTCAAAATAATCGTGAAAAATCAATATTAGTGATTATCTTTCAATTTTAAAATATTACTGATATAATTTTGTGCAAAATATTTTTATTAGATTATAAAATAAACAAATTTAATCAAATATAATGAAATAACTTCATCATAAATTTGTGTGTGTGTATATAAAACATGTTCATATTAATAATGCATTTTAAATAAAATTAGTTAAATATCTTAAAATAACTGTGTCACGTGGTTTTTTTGGGGAGGGGCGGCGGTTGCATGTATTATGCTTCTTAATTCTCATGCTTCTCTACACAATCAAAACTATTTAATCATGTTTTATTTATAAAATTAAATTGATATATTATTCATAGATTGTCACTTGATACGATGAACTTAAAATACATTTTTAATGTCAAGTATTAAACAAGAATATTGTTTGTCAGAAAAGTTGAACAAAATGACAAACACATACGATTTATGTATGCTATTATTAGTTCAGCATACATCCTTCACATATTAATCGCACAAATAAAAGTAGTTTAAAATATGCAGGTAGAAAATAGAATATAGATTCTTTCACAATGAAAAAAATCAAACATTCATAATTAATAATTGAAAATGGACTGGGATATTCGTACTTCGTAAAAGGATGGGACAAAAGTAGAATTTGGTCATTCAGTATTTTAGTTGAAAATTTGTTCACTGCAATTTAGGATGAAAAAAAAAAGTATAACGTTATTAGTTCAATGAAAATGACCATTCATAATATATATATAAGCACCAATTATTAAATCTGGACCATATTGGCCAATCGTGTTTGGTCTATATCATTATTTTATATTTTAAATAATTTTAAAATTATTTATTTATTTATTTTTAAATAGAAGTATGGGGATTCTGTGATTTTTTTATATAAATACATCGATACTTTTAATAATTAATGATTTATATTCGGCTACACATTTTATTTATTTAGAATATAAATTAAGACATAACTTGTTGTAAGTAGGTAAAACTATAGATATGTATTACAATCAAGGACATTGACGTTGTGTTTGGCGAACATGAAATATACTAGAAATTGAGGGGAAAGGAGAGAAAAAATCCCCCGGTTTAGTATCAATGAATTAGAGTAGAGAGAATTTAAAAAGTGGTGGGTCTCACCTAATTTTATTTCTTCGCTACTTTGGTGAAAAATAAAGCAAAAGACACACCTCATACTTTACTTTTCGAAAAAGACCTCTTCTCTCTGGTGTGTTCATGTGACTTGAGCACCATCAACGGCGTTGGTTTCTCACTACACAAAGGGTTTGAATCGCTCCATGGTGAGGCCACCTTTGTTTTGTGGTAATGTTTAATCTATTAAATGAATGAGTTTTGTCCCTAGAAGTTCATTTAATTAATCATGGTCATATTTAATCAATTAAATGAATGTATCTACATATTTTAATTGATTATGGACACTTTTTAATCAATTAAATAGCAGCTTTGGTCTTGGAGGTCCAAATAATTGATTATATATACATTATAATCAATTAAATAAACCTTGCATTTGTCTTAGAGGTGCAATTAATCGATTAAACAAATGCATTTCTCCCTCAAAGTTCAATTTAATTGATTCTGGACAAATTTAATTGATTAAGAGATCCAAATAATCGATTACATATGCAACATAATCTATTAAACTGAATGAACAATCAATTAACCAATGTTATGTGCCACACATTGTATGCAAGGGAAAAAACATTTTTATTTCTAATTTAATTTCTCTCCTATCCTTCCATCCAAACCAAAGAACCTTATAATATTATTTCTTTTCTATTTATCTCAAACCAAATAATCCAAAATTTCAACCTATTTCCTATCTATTTCTCTCTTTCCTATTTCTATTCACTCTATTTCTTTCCTCATTACCAAATAGAGCGTTAATATTTATAAATTCAAAAAAATAATAATGATAAGATGACATTAATATTTGAGGAAAATTATCTTAAAGAGAACTAACAAAACTATCAAGTATATAAAATCAAATGACCTTCCAAGAACAAGATATTGAAAACTACAATCTAAAGCATCAAACTTTATGAAGCCCTAAGAGGATTATCTAAAAAGAGACTTCTTAAATATTTATGTTACCTCATTTGAAAATAAATTTTACACAAATCTACTTATAATAAATCTCTGATAGAGTTTCAATAATAATAATAATAATAAAGACAAATGATTTGAGGAATTGAAGAATTAAGTGAAGTAGTATTGTAGCAACTCAAAAAGAAGAAAAAACTAACACAAGTAAAAAAAGTAAAATAAATCTTTGAAAAGTGAAATGCGTAGCAAATAAATTAATTTAAACAACAAAATAGTTACAACTCAACAACTTCGGTTATTAAATGAAGATTCAAAATCTTTACCTAACCTTTAAAGCCTCAAGTCACAACATTTATCTTCTCTAAGCAACTTCTATATAAAGGAGTAATTTATGAATAAGTTGTGCATTAAAGAAGTTAACAAACATTTCTTTTTTCCTCATTTATTTATCTTAGTTTCATTATATTAGTTCCTAAACATTTTGTTTAGTTTTGAAGAATATTCTTAGTTGTCATTAAACATTTATTGTATGTCTCTTTTATAAAGGAACAATTGATGTAGGATTATTGTACATTTTTTTTTACCTTTAATTTAGAATTTTAGCCTCCTCCATGTACCTTTAAATTATTGCACGCACTCTTTGAGAGTTCATTAGTTGCACCCCTAACAAGCACATGCCAACCATTGTGCATCCCACCATTGTCAGTAAAAATTTCAAGATCAAACTCTCCGTTCTCAGAGTGGTGTAATAGAACCTGTTCAGAGACAGTGAGATGCAAGACTAATCTCCATATTTTTTATTTCTTGAGCATTTGCTCTACCAAGAAGATTAATGAGATATTTGATGATGCGACACGACTAACCTTTTTCCCATTTTCTCAAAGGGATAAAGATAAGATGTGGCTTTAATCACAACTAAAAATGAGCATCAACACATGGGAAAAGCTAAAGAAAATGATCTTGGCTGAGTACTTTCCTAGTTTTGAGTACTTGAAGGCCAATAAAGTGATCACAAACCTTCTACAAGACAGTAAATATTCCCTTTTTGAAGTCGATGAGAGATTTAGGGATTTGTTAAGGGGTTGCTCAAACTATGATTTAGATGACTTACACCGAATACATGTATTTGTTAATGGTTTGAGGCATGGCATTCATTTGATGCTTGATGCTTTTGTAGATAGTACTATGAATTCCAAGATTGTTAAAAGGCTAAAGAGTTAGTAGAGGCTATGGCCTCTAATGAGCAACTCATGCACCATGACAAATGACTTATATCTCAAAGAAGGAAGCTAAAGCTTGACACTCAAAATGGTCTCTTGTCCAAGAACAAGCTCATTATCCATCAATTAAAGACTTTCATTAAGAGACTCCAAACCTTGGAGATTATTTCTTTGCGCATATAAGCAATTTTGTGAATGTCGTGATCTTGGTTGCCACAAATAATTGTTGCAACACTGTAATGCATGGTCTTTGAGCCCTAGTTTAGGATCTAACAGTGTATGGGTTGATTGGTCAAAGCTTAGCTTCATGGAATGCAAACTATGAGATAATGTTGGGTATAATTCTATGATGGTGCAGGTTGGATGGGAAGTCATGCTGTTGTGTGGTGAAAATGTTCTATTCATTGGCTCTTTGATGATTCATTGATGGTGCATAAGCTATTTTGGCTTGGCATTAGTTGGCATGATGATGTACGACGTTGGTGAAGTAAATGACTATATAATGCTTGGTTTAAAGCTGGTTTTGATGGTTGGCATTTGTAATCAAGAGTTAGGATGATGAATAAAGGTGGAAGATAATGATGGAGGTGATGGACAGAGAGACTGACTATGGAGGATCATACACCGAAGATGCCACTGATGTCCAAAACCTTCTCATGTGAGAATGACAACATTCTTTTATGGAGAGAATTGAAATAACAAGAAACGCACAAGAAAGGGGGGATGAATTATGCGTTTAAAAACTTTTTAACCTCTTTTTTCAAAATGAGTTCGAAAGACAGTTAAAGAGGGATGAGAGAAGACAAGAACACAGAGTTTTTATACTAGTTTACTCAACCTTGAGCTACATCCAGTCCCTTCGTCCAGAAGGTGTTTACTAACCAACTTTAAGTTATACAACAAATATTTTTCACTGCCTCTTCAGGCTTTACAACGCTATCAACCTAGATTGCTTAACCATCCAAGTATTCTTTTTCACTAAGCCTCTCCAGGCATTCATAACATAAATAGTTGTTATAAAACAAGTTTACTCATGAGGTGAGAATATGAAAGTAGTATAGATGAAAAAAAATTTCAACAAGATTTCGAAGTCATCCAGTAAACGTAAAAGCTCTATATCGTATTTGCTTGGCACTACTTGATCTTTACTTTTCTCAAGTTGGTATATATAGTCTTCGCGGAAAAGAGCCGTTGAAAGGATTCGATTTCAATCTTCAAGAAAAGTGTGCGTGTATTGAGCTTTTAGAGGATTCAGAAAAGTAACTTTTGTTCTTGCACTAAAATGGAAAGTGCAGGACTGCGTTGATGGTCTATTTTTCTGATCATTCTTTGTTCGACTTGGCAGCTTGATAAGTTGACTTCCTTTTTCTGAACCACTACGCTTATGCACTAAAATATATATGTCTTACATTAAATGCTTAGATATTTGAACGTTAGATTTCTTAAAAGGTAAAGCATTAATTACGAACAGATCATGTGAGAGACGCATAGTCCAAACAAGTTTTAAACGCTTAGATGTTAAAAAAAATTATGCTTGGACGAACTTGTATATGAGTCTTAGCTTTAAACATTTAGTTGCTAAGAGAGAGACTTACTTCTAGACGGTCATCATAATGAGTCAATTGGACGCTTGTTAAATTGGTGCGTTGGACGCCACGATATTGGATGCTGTAAAAGATTTTTTTACAATAGAAACTTAAATTTAATAAGTTTGTTATCTTCAAAATTTTGAGGGACTAGACGCTTCATACGTCTTTGGCTCCAACAAGAATAAGTATTTATTTTTTAGAGAAGGGCTATAAGTGTGCAGGTGGATTTTTTGTACTAGTGAGTAACAAAATATGTGTGAGAGAAAGAATTGCAAATGTGTGTGATTCCAAAAATGAGTGTGAGTATTATGATGAAAAAAATTAGAGTTTATTATGCAACAATCAATGAGTGTGAGAGAATTGTTTTGTTGTATTTTGAGGATTGTCTTTCTTCAAAGGTTTTAAGGCCAAGCCCCACATGGAAAACAAAACTGTTGAGACTAGGATTACCTTAGTCTTCATAAATTCTAATTTATTTGTCTTATTCCATTTTCTAGTTTCATTTGACTATTAGGCTCAAAATTCCTCCATGAAAAAAACTAACTCATAGTTATTTATTTTGATTCAAACAAATAACTCAATAAGGGTAGGAATAAAATCAATAAATTAGTTCCAAAAAACAACCATGTAAAAATAAATTATCATTACTATGCTTGCTTTTTTATTTTTTTTTTCATATTTTATTCTTTTCCATCTTATCAGAATTGCTAATGAAATTAATTCTCAAAAGTTGATTTAAGCATAATAAATAAAATTACCATTCTTTTTCATCCATCCTTATTGTGTTCGCATTTTATTTTTATTTGAATTGGTAATAAATTAATTCCCAAAACTTATTGACTTAAAATATAAAATTGGAAATTTCCCTCACTCTTCTTAATGCATTGTTTTGTCTTTTATTTATTTCCAACATAAGAATTAGTTGGGAGTGAGGTTATTAACTCAATATTAAATACTTCTAGAAAATAATTAAAAAATATTTAGAATGTGGTTTCCCATGGACATCCATATCTATTAGCTTGTCTATCGTTGTTGCTGATGTCCTTTAAAATTAAACATAAAGGAATATTTTCCAAAAATAGGAATACACATAATAATAATAATAATAATAACAACAACAACAACAACAACAACAATAACAACAACAACAATAACAATAATAATAAATAAATAAAAATACATGAATAAAAATAAAAACTTCGTCTAAAGTGTGTTACCCACAAATATCTCATGTATGTTAGGTTGTCTATTATTAAGGTTGATGTTATGTGTGAGACTCTAGTGCCTAATTTTTCTAATTTTCAAAGCAAAAACAAATAAAAATAGAGTTTTCGTGATTGTCATGTTAGGTCCACTTCACGCTTGGTTATCATGAAAATCTAGTCTAAAGTGTGCTTCATCATGAATGTCCTACATCTGTTTGGTTGCCTATTGTTGTTATTGATATTCTATAGGAGACTTTAGCGCTAGATACCAAGGAATGCATGAGATGTAACATCATGACAATCTTTTACTCTATCTAAACAAAAAAAACCTTATAATTCTATAATTATACCAAAATATTTTTATACCAAAAAGAACTACATAACTTTAAGTTCACCCTTGCACTGGGAGATACGTAGGAGTAGACTCACCCCTAGTTGAGCTAAAATAAAAAAAAATAGTAAATTACACTGATATCCCCTGAGATTTTTTCAAATTGCACATAATCTTTTACTTTTTAACATTTACAACAACCTCCCTTATAGGAGTACACAATGTAATATTTTTCAAACAATTAAGGAGGTTAGTGTAATGTATAAGGGGTGTCAATGTAATATTTTTCAAACAATTAAGGGAATTAGTGTAGAAATAAAAAAAGGAGGGGTATCCTCATGTGATACGCTACCACAAGTGTACGGTATCGTCCTAGTAATAAATATTGTTCTCTCCACAGGGACTATATATTTGGCTTTGTAGTTATCACAATCTAATATAAATTAAACAAAGAGAATTGAATTAGGGAATTTAGGTTTAAGAGCAAAAGAATTAGAATTTCAATTAAACAAGCAAATAAAATTGATATTAATTAAATAAAAGAAAACTTCTAGGATCGAGGTTCATCCTGTGACGCTTACTAAATTAATTTCCTTACCCCGTGCTCCTACTTATTCTTCTTGAGGGTGAATTAACTTAAGGTACCTTCCGTTCCCTTTCAAGATACAAAAGAGTGTCTAATCAAATTAGCTCCCTACTTTCGTGGTGGTTATGTTTAATTAGACCCAATGAGATCTTTATCAATTCACTTAATTCCCAAAGGTTTCACTTACTTTCGTGGTTTAGGCCTAGAATTCTTCCTTATAGTTCTGGTATTTAAATTCACCTTTCAGTACTTCCCTAAATACCTAAGGTTATGTAAAACGTGGTCAATTCATTTCGCAATAAAGAAAATCAATAAAGAAGAAATTAAGAGAGGAACAAGAATCACACAAGGATAAAAGGAATCAATTCAATAAATGTTCATAGAGCTACGCCCAATCCTAGAACAAAGGTGACTACTCACACATAGCCACAAAAATCAAACAATAAGAAAAGAGAAAACATACAAATTGGGTAGAGAAAAAGATAAAGATTGAAATTCCAAGCTCTCGCTCTAAGCAATCAAGAACGCAAGGTTCAAACCCTTTTTCTAAGTCTAAGAAGTCTATTTAGGCCTAAAGTTACAAAGGGTCCAAGCCTAAACTAAAAAGAAATAGAAAAATAAAGATAATTCACATCAGTAGCGCGTCACAGGCATGGCGTTTACCACGGGCAGCCTCGTAGTGCTTTCTGGTAGCTTTTGTGGTGTCTTCCTAGAATTTATCACGCGCATACTGTTTGCCATGGGCAGTCCATTGCGCTTTTTGGTGCTTTTCCTGAAATCTGCCACACCTATGGCGATTGCCATAGTTAGCCTATGGTGCTCTCTAGTTGTGAAATTTATACTTTTCTTCATTATTTCCTCCAAGTATGGATGCATGCGATCCCTTTCTTGCTTGCATAAAGTTTGACCACACTCCCAAGTGCGCCTTTTTGCTTTTAAATCACTCCAAGTCTCCAAAACTAATTCCATTATGCTAAACTTCCCCTGAATTTCACAAACAAAAACACACCTAAAAAGTGCCAAGCAAATAGCCTAAGGAAATTAAGAGAATCAAAGCTAAAGCTATTCTTAATAAGCTAAAATGTATGCAAATCTACATGGATTAAGATGCAAATTATAGTATAAAATGCAACACATCAATATGCAATCTGGAAAAAAAAAACTTAGGAGGTGTCAGTGTAATTTATTCAAAAAAAGTCTAATTCTTCTTTTAGGAAAATTTCTCTTTATAAAATTAAAAAAAAATGTTTCTTTTTATCTTTTTTCTAAAATATAATGTGTGAACAAAAAGAAAATAAATATGATTGTAATAATTTTATAGCAAGAGATGAAATAATAATTGTTTTTACACATCGAATTAAGGGTAGTCGTAGTTTTTATAATGAACTTTATAAGGTGCTAGTACCTTATTCAAGCGTAATTAACTCTCGAATCCATTTTTTGTTTCATGATTATTTTTCAAGTTTTTTTCCTAATAAAAACAAACTTTGTTGTTGACTCCCATTTCTTCATTTAAATTAAGTGTTTTGTGATATTCTCGCGATCCTGATGCGACAAGCACCACCACCTCAACATGTGATAAAAAGAGATTTCTATGGAGGTGAGCACAAGAATGGAGATTGTGAAGTCTCTGTCAAACCTCAGGAACAAGCTAATTACATGGGAAACTATATTAGGTAGGGAGAAAACCATTATCCAACACCTATAATTAGGAGGAGGAATGATCCAAGCCTCTCCTAGAAGTAAGAAGCACCACAACAAAATCAACCATATGCTAACAGACCACCTTCAACCAGCAATCTAACACACTATCTACCATAGAGAATACTTTGAATCAATTCATCCAGGGAACCTAGTCTAGCTTAAAGAATCAAGAGGCATTTATAAAGGCTTGGAGTGTCAAATTGGGCAGATATCTAAACAACTTGTTCAGCTTAGTGACAGTAGATTTTTTTGGAGTATTATTAATAACCCTAAAGAATCATGTAATGCCATCACCCTTAGAGATGGTAAGGCATTTCTTCCAACACTTAACATACTAGAAAGCAAGGATACTAAAGTCCTTGAAAAGAAAAGAAAAGAAAAAGAAAAGACTAGTTGATGGAGACTCTATTATGAAAAACACCAAAACTAGTAGTTGAGACAAGGTTACAAAAGAATAGGTGATCCTACCTTATGTTAGATTATCATACCTTTACCTATGTTAGAAGGAGACTGTGGTAGATGTTGGCTTTACTATAAACCACCCCAAGTGCCATATACCACATGAAGAAGACAAGTCTCAAGAGATCCCTTCATTGGCTAAGGTGCCAAATCATCCTATTAAGAAGGAAAAGGACAAGAATGAGTAATTCTCCTACTTCTTGGAGGTATTCAAGAAGTTATAGATTAATATCTTTTTTGCCAAAGCTCTGGAGCAGATGCCTTCATATGCTAGATTCATGAAGAAACTTTTAACTAACAGGAAGAGGCTAAAGGATGATGAGACTATTGCATTTACTGAAGACTATAGTGCTATATTATAAAGATAGCTTCTTCATAAGCTTAAGGATCCTGAGAGCTTTACCATTCCCTATGTTATAAGGAAAAAGACCATAGACAATTAATTCCCTATGTGTTCATGGGTTGGGTTGGTTCAGGTTTAAGGTAAAATTAAATCCAAACCAATAAATTTTAATTGGGTTGGTTTGGTTTGGATTTCAAGATTTTTTTGGTTAATTCGAACCAATCCAACCCGATGTTAATTGGATTGGTTTGGTTCGGATCATCGGGTTATGATAAAAAATAAATTATTATAATTTTTCAAGTTTTATCTTCACTTATTGTCTATTTTACATAAATATTTAATTTTATATTAATGGAAGGTAAAAACATTTCTTATTCTTTAATGAAAAATTATTTATTTTATTTAATATTTAATTTTTCTATACTTATCACTTTATATATACCATTAGTTTGTTTACCCAAAATATAGTAAAAAAATTACATTACGTAATAAACATGACCAAATTGAAACACTTAGTAACACTAGATAAGATTATAAGAAAATCAAAATGAATGAAAAGGAAAGAAAAACCAAAAGTAGAAGGGAAAAAAATTAAGTTTTAAAGTCTAAAATATATTAATTTGAAAGTTAAAATTTAGTTGATTAGGTCATCGGGTTGGAAAAAAAATATGATAACTAAACCAATTATAATTGGTTTACTTTGGATTTGAAGTGAAAAGAAGCACTAACTGAACCAATCCAAACCAATTTAATTGATTTGGTTGGGTTTGTCGGATTCATTAGGTCAATTTGATTTGATGAACACCCTTACAAGATTAATGAGCTGGAAGGAATGTCTGATGATTCCTCATGGCCTAACACAACTTTGAGTTTTATTGAGCCACGATAAGAACAAATAGGAGTACTTACAAGGTTTAGCCAGTTCTCAACTTACAAGCTGGTTTTGTGGGAGTAAGTTAGGCTCTAACACCAAATTTTAGGAAGGTATCAAAGTCTATTTTAGTAGTTTTTGTTAGATTTATTGGGCTACCCATTATTGAGTCAATATTGGACCACCAGTAGATTTCTAGTCCTACAAACTTTAGGCTGTGGATGTTTAGTCCTCAGCTTAATGAGGTGTATTGGAAATTTCACATTAACTACTGATATGACCAAAATAATGTATATAAGTAAGGGATGATCTTCACCTCATGAGCTAGTTTTTGGAGTTAAGTTAGACCCAAACCTTAACTCTAAGAGAATGTATTGGTATTTTTGTTACAAATCTCACTAATTGGACCTTGGGTGGTTGATTTGGCAATATCTTTTTTTTTTATTAATCACATCACCTATTTTTTAATTATTATTCTAAAATTATTCTTATTGTGTTAATTTTTAAAAAATGATTCTAAAATATATTAAATACTTTTTTGAAAAACTAATTTGAAAATATTTAAAAATATGCTTTGAAATTAAATTTTCAAAAATAATTTACAAAATATTTTGAAATTAAATTTCTAAAATAATTGATGTTTCTTTCAAAAATTTTATTTTGAAATATATTAAACATTCTTCTAAAATGTTCGTAAATGTGTTTTGGAATCAAAATTTTAGAAACAAATTATAAAGTTGTTGGTGTAAAAATTCAACTGATCAATCAATTGAAACAACTAATAACCAACGAAATGATTCCCCTTTAGGCGACTGACTCGAGGAAGGAATTTTGTTTCTCAATTAGGTTCCTAGTCTACTCCAAAGAGCTTTGTAGCAGTCGTTGATACTAAAGTTGGCTATATTACCCTACTTTTAGTGAAATATAATAAATAAAGTTGTAAATAAAGCTATAAATGAAAGATAAATTGCTAAAAAAGATAAATTTGACTGATTTGGTTAGGGACCCATTTTACATAAAAAAAAAAAATCTCTTATTTATAATGTTTCTATGCAGTACAAGCATCATTCATTTTTCTAGTAACTACTTTTAGTGAAATAGAATAAAGAAAGTTGTAAATAAAGCTATAAATGAAAGATAAATTGCTAAAAAAGATAAATTTGACCGATTTGGTTAGGGACCCATTTTACATAAAAAAAAAAAAACTTTCTTATTTATAATGTTTCTATGCAGTACAAGCATCATTCATTTTTCTAGTAACTACCCATGTATGACAGTTATGGATGCATCAGTACATCATGGGTAGTTGGCCTGAAAATTGTCCCTGGACATTTTCCCTCATTTTGGACTCGGTTTATTTCTAATCATCCACCCCACATGTAGAAAAAAAGCAATTATCTTCCACTACACAATTCTCCTATTTTTTAGGCAAGTGTTGTTGACCATGTCAATTGTTACTTCTTTTTTTTTGACTTATGCCTCACGTGTTCACATGATTTGAACCCTTGAATCATTAGTCCAAACTTAATGGATCCTAACTTGGTCCCACTAATTTTAGGTCAGTTATCGGCCGTTAGATTGTTAGTCCTCGACCATCAGTTGTCGGCTATTTAGCCGTCAGATATCATTTGTGAGATATTAACTATTGGCCATCAGTCGTCAGCTATCACTTGAAGTGGCTACCTCATTGGCTATTTTGATCAACTAGCCCAAATTGACTATTTGGACAAATCAGGCCACAATTTTAGTGCCAATAAAAGTATTTCAAAATTAAATTTTTAAAATAGGGTTAATATATTTCAAAATTAAATTTTTAAAAGAGTGTTTTGAATATATTTCAAAAATAAATTTAAAAAATTATTGAAAATGTATTCCAAATATTTAAACATTTTGTTATACGTGTAAAAGTATTTTTAGAATTAAACTTTAAAAAATTAAAGATAGTGCAACTAATAAAAAGGAGTAGTGCAAGAACAATTTCCTTAGATCTTAGATAACACCCTCGTCAATGCAATATGACATTTTTATTAAAGATTACAAGAGTATTATTAAGTATTACAATTTTTATATCTATAGTTAAATACTGTATAAGCTGCTTATGTCGTTTTTAGATAGAAGGATAAGGATAATCTCTTGTTACCCTCGCTCTGATGATAGAAAGAAAGATAAAAATCAATTATATTAAAGACTTACTATGCAAAGATTGTTAATTTCATTTGTGTGTCTTTATGATCTTCTCATTCTACTAATAAAATACAATCATCACTTTTTGTACTATACCGTTTTTATTCGTACAATCTATTAATACTATATTTTAGTTTTTATTAGCAATTATTGTAAATTAATATAATTGTGATATTATTTTTTATGTCAAGTGAAAACTATATAAAAACTTGTTTAAAAATTATAAATTTCAAGATTCAAACACGTTACAAAGAAATAAAACTTATCTAAGGCCACATATCTAATTAAGAATGAATCTTAAAAAAATTCTAACTAATAAAATTTTCTTAAATTGTTGCAAAGCCAAATATATTCTCTACAACAATCATGCTTGAATTGAGTAAAATCATTATGAGTAACAAAGCTTTCTCTTCAAAAATTTAAGTTATTTGAGTTAATAATAACTCTAATTTCAATGTTATTTTTAATTTTACGCTAAGGTTGCACTCATTAATTTCATAATACAACAAAAGGAAATCCTTGATTGACATGATGTGGCATGGCTTGCAGATAACGATGCTCCTTAAACATGTGGTCAGGGATTCGATCCCTAGGTTCGTATGTAAAGAAGAACATATATTAGAAGAGATCAACCTCTTAAATAAATTTTTATACTTCGAGAAATTAGTCTTTGGCTGTCAGTCAGGAAACACCTTGGGTACTTAAAAAAAAAAGAAAAATCCTTGTATTTTGAAGATAGGTTTGGGTTATATAGGGATGAAAACTACTGGTTTTAAAATTGGGGGCTAAAACTAAAATTGGAACATAAAATGCCATTAACCTTTGTTTAAATCACCGAGGGATTAGCCCTTAATAATTGGTCAAAAAATTATCGAGTGCTTAACTATCAGTAAGGTCATTAAATTACTGAAGGCTTAGCCCTCGAAAAAGTTACTGAAGACTTAACCCATGGTAAATACCAATTTCACATTTTAAATAATTTTTTGTTGTCCATATTCGTTAGATAGGCTTAGCTTAGCCTTCGATAATTACCAAGGGCCAAGCCCCAATAATTTGTAGTGGACTAAGCCTTAGGTAATTACCAAAGGTTAAGCCGCTTGTAAGTTCTTTTGTGAATGAAAATGATCACAGAAAAAACATGACACAAATTATAGTAAGCTAAAACTTCAGTAATTCGTTAAATTATAACGAGATAAGATATTAGTAATTTACAATAGGTTGAAATCTCGATAAATTGTCAAGGTCTAAGTGCTCAATAATTTCTTTAATAAACTTTTACAAAGTGTGAAAATTACAATAGGCCTTATCCTAAGTTACAATGGGTTAAGCAATTGGTCATTTACAACATACTAAGCCTTTGGTAAATTATTGAGGGCTTAGCACATTGTAAATTTCTGAGGGCTTGCCCACTATAAATTTTTTAGGGTCAAGCCTTTGATAATTCCTTTATTGGACTTACAGAAAAACTAAATTGAATGTGGAAATTAGAGTGGGCTAATCCTACGATAATATGTTTCCATTATAATGTGTTAAGCACTCGATAATTTATAGTTGGCTATTTACCTTGTGCTTACCCTTGGTCAATGTTTTTGTTGATTTCTAGGCACATCAAAGAGAATGCGAGAATTTACAGTGGGTTTGACCATGATAACTTGTTTAAATTATAATAGGTAAACTTTTGGTAATTTACAATGGGATATTTATTGAGGGTTTTACTCTTAGTAAATACTTTTGCATATTTCTAGACACATCTAATAGAATGCAACAATTTATAGTGAGCTTAACCCTCAAAAAGTTGTTTAAATTATAGTCAATTAAGCCTCCGGTAAATTATCATGCATTTACAGTGGGCTTAACCTTCGACAATATCCTTTTTGAAGGAACAAAACCCATTTTCTTTTTTCCTGTTTTGTTCTTCTTATTATTCACTCTTTTTCTTGTCCTTCCCTCACCCACTAAGACTACTTCTTGACCATCCTCCAACAACTAACCAACCATCTCCACCTTGGATTGTCGCCTATCCGGCAATTGACCAACAGTTGTCCAAACTCCCACTGAGCATGTTTGATGAGACAATATGATTCATTTCTCGCGCATAACCCAGGATGCCATGCAAGCCCCCAATCATCAACATGCCTAGCTCTAACAGTTTCCCTAAAACCTCCTCGTCATTGGCATCCCTATAAGTGACCCATTTTTAGCCATTTTTTCAATTTTTGTATAATTGATGAAAAAATTGTGCAAATTGATACATGTTTAACTTTACATTGTTCATATTTTGTTCATTTTATTTCTATGTGTTTGTCATATGTTATCTTGTTTGTTAATTATATTGAGTGAAGCTTATTAGGTTATGATCCCATGTTACACATGGGATGCTAGTTGTATGCTAGAAATTGAATTACATGTGTTTGTCATATATTGTCTTGCTTGTTAGACTGAGTAGATCACATTAGGGTGTGATCTTGTGTTATACATGGGATATTAATTGTATAATAGAAATTGAGTTGCATGTGTTGGTCATATGTTACCTTGTTTGTTAGACTGAGCAGAGCTTGTTAGGGTGTGATCTTGTGTTACACGTGAGATTTTGATTGTGTGCTAGAAATTGAAATTGAATTCATATTTGATATTGCGATCATGGTCAAATGTTTACTTGTTCGTTGGGAAATGTCAATAATATAAGGGAAATGCTGGCAAAATTTTTGTATGTCCCTAAAGCTTATGTTGTTTGGTCTAAGACAATCAAGCCTTTAGGTTTAATGATAACAAACATGGTATAACAATGTTATATGTTGATAAAAGTTAATACTTTTATGTAATACATATCGTTTGCATAATTTATCTAATGGAGATGTTATTGGTGTGTCCTAGCCTGCTTCATCTGTTAGCAAATGCTAAAGCTTTGTCTTTCACATGCTTTGTTAGATAAAACGACCTTTAAGATATCAAGGAATCTCAAGAATTACATAACACATGGCATATATCCTATAAGCTTGATAATCATCATCTTATCTAGAAGAAACAAAAAGATGAAGTTTACCAAGTTTCATATATCGAAGAGTATGACTGACACAAAATTATAGTAAACAAGACAACATTACAAACAAAATTAGAAGGTATATGCACGAGTATGGAAACTTCGGTCTGACACGCGAACAAAGTACATAAAGAGAAGATAAAATATTTGCTTTATAAGAATATATTCGTTAGAACAAAAAAAAATTTAATGCAACATTTAATGAACCTTAACATTCATTTCAAACAAGAGGAGGAATCTCTCACAACGACTAGTTTTCGATGTCATTTATAAAAGTCTCAAGAGTTAACAAGTTTCAAAGATTGGAGCATTCATGAACTTGCATTTACTATACTCGTTTATTCTCAATCATTTGAAGAACAATCTCTATAAATCTTGTAAATATTTTGAGAGCATTTAGATTATCCTTTATTGTGTTCAAGCTTAACAGATGACAGTCCAAGGTTACTTGGTTACATTTAAACTTGTAAAGTTTGGTGAGCCTAAAGAGACTTGTTGAAAGAATATACTTGAGTTTAGTGACTCAAGAGACAAGTGAAAGAATATATGGGTGATTGCCTGAAGAGACAACATAAAAAGAATACTTGAAACAATATGAAACGAGATTTCTATAAATCTATGTGTAGTGGAAATCTTAGTTGTAGCCAAGGATTGGACATAGTCTCAAATTGTGAGACAAACTAGTATAAAAACTTGTGTTCTTTTCTCTCTTCTCTTATCTCGTTTATTTGAACTAATGTAAAGGAATGTAAATCTGTGATACAATGTTTTTGTTTTAATCAAAAAGTTTTATAAAATTGCACTCCACTCATAGGATGACTTTTGGTTCATCTTATTGAAGTTGTCCAGATTTGCGAATTGTTTCATTTATGAGCTTTCAACATGTTTCCCAAAAGATTTGCAAAAATATTTTAAAAAATACAATTCAACCCTCTTCTTGTATTTTTTTGTGTTTATATATACTAGTATTTTAACTTGTGTATTGCACAGAACAAAAATTTATTTTATATAAATTAAATTTATAATAAATAAATACTTTTGAATATATAAATTATATTATAATTAAAATTTGTAATAAATAAATATTTTTGAACGTATAGATTATATTTTAAATTTATAATAAATAATTACTGTAATACAATGTTAATTTTAATTATTGATAATTTCTTTTAAAAAAATATTAAAATTCAATTTAAAACTAAAGATATTAAAAATGATAGATTGAAAGAGATAAGAAGTTAAAAAATTCCTAAAATGCTCTCATTGAAAAAATGACAACTAAAAACACTTTTATTGAAGAATAATAATTAAAAACACTCTCGTTCAATATAATTATTCTCATTTAATATATAAGGCAGATGTAATTAACATGTAAAAAAATGAATCGTTATCCTTCAACCCATGATTGAATGTATGGTAGATTATCTTTTAGGAGAAAAGGCTTAAAATTAGTTTTTTGTCCATTGTGATGGCAGAGACTAAAAATAATATCATTCTATTTTGCAAGGCCATAATGACATAAACTAAAATAAAAATGTGCTATATTTACAAGGATTAAAAACAAAAAAATTGTTATATTTTCCAAGTAGATTAAAAATAAAAGTATTATATTTGTAATGACATAAAACATGTTGCTAACAGCAAGTTCACGACGAGAACTAAAATAAATCGCAACAAAGATTGCAAGAATCAAAAAATTAAAAAAAAATTACAAAAGCGAAAAACAAAAGCCATTATTTTTACTGATATTTCGAAGATATTAAAACTAAAATTGAACTGCAATTATGACGGATTCCGACATGTAGAACACAGAGTCTCTAGAACAATAAATTATTTTACAACTAAATGTAAAAGAAATTATTTAAAAAATTCATAAATTGCTCTAATTTATCAGGCATGATCTATCTTACTAAATTTTATGTCAAAGAGAATATGGATTTTTTATTTTATTTATGTTGTTGTTTTGTTGTTCATGTAAAACGCATCAATATGTATATGAATCATTCGGTTGCGCCGTCGACCCAGATTATACTTGTTTTGTTTGACATAATTGATGCTTTGCGACAAAATCGACAATATTTTGAGAATAAATCTCAAAATTCATATATTAAAAATGTTATCTGAATGAAAAAAATCCTCTTCAATCCCACCCTGTATACTCATTATAGAAATGAAATAAAACTTTTGTTTTGAAATGTCCCTAAATTACATGTACTTTATTTAATGATTTTGTTCTTGATTTGTTTTCTTCGTTCTCTAGATCGATGATTGGAAAGTGGGGCTCTTGGGATTAAGGAGACGAACCTCTTCACCAAAGCACATGCTGTCAGATATATCCACACGAATGTTGGGGATGAATGTATGCAACCAACACAAACTTCATTGCAACATTATTTCTCAGTTAAATTTAATCTTGGCGGCTATTAATTAACGTCTTTAATTTCACGGGGTTCCATTAATTTTCCCACAATATCCAAACAAAAATTTTGGAGTTTTTTTCCCAATGGGACAGAGAAGGTAAAAAGGTAACAGTGATGTAAAAGAAATTTCTCCAATGAGACAACGAAGGCAACTCCTTCGCTTTGAACCTTTTTTTCTCGAGAAATACACATGACCATTTTTTTAATATATATTACATAATGCATACAATTGCAAAAGTAATCTTTAGTACATACAATAATGGCATTAATTGGGGTTTCCACTTAATTCATATTTCATACTGTTCATACGATTGCTTTCTTTTCAAGAAAAGCTCAACATATAACTTCAGTTAAACATACTGAACGTCACTATAATTATTTAAGTTTAATAGTCATGTACAGTTTAAAGTAGTTTTACACTATCATCTAATCACAAACCACCATTTATTGTAAGTTTGTTAAATTTTATAATAAATACTTTAAAAGTCATATTAATGAGAATTTTTTATTGGATGGCAATGTAAAACTTTTTACACTGACAGTGTATGACCATTAAACTCTAATTATTTTTGTTTGCATAACCTTTATTTAATAGAAATTAAATAAAGTCATTATTTTATATACTATGAATCTGCACTAACATAATGATATATTATACTAACATTTGATATATTAATAATATGTATTAATTTATATAATAACAGAATTTAATTTGTTATATACAGAATATGTCAAAAGAAGACTAATCCACTATTAAATCTTGAATATATGACCTTTTATTTTTCAGCGTGTGAAATATTAGGGTCACCATATATGTATGCTGGAACACAATCACTACCCACTAGCAAGTTACAACTTACGAAATGCCGTTGGCGTAAAATTAAAGTTGATGATCCACCTTGAAAAAGATCCTCAAAATGTATGCATTGGCTTCATTTGGATCAAATTCAACACGTTGGAGAAAATTTAGATGAATATGATAAGGCATAGCTGAAAGGTAACTGTATATTGAAATATAATGATTGTACGACTCTTTTTGGCATAATGTATACAAAATACATCAATATTACAGGCTAATCTACATACACGGCACATTAGTGTCTGAATTTGCCTGAAAACAAATACGGAAGGAAACTGACCCCCCCACCCCCCCTAAAAAAGGAAAAGTAATAGTTAAAATTCACTTCAAAATCGTTACATTTTTTAAAATAAAGTTAAAAAAAAAATCTCATACGAAATCCGTCAGGCTAAACATATGTTTTTCGTTTCCTCCGAGCCCACCATAATGTTATGAGTTTATATTGTTAATTTTTTCCCTTGCCATGATATATTGTCGATTAATAAAGTCAGTGACAAAGACATGCGATACCTCCTTTTCTTTTTTTTTTTTCCTCCCTTTTTCTTGCCTCTGTCCTCTTGAACTCAAGGTAAAATGAAGGTCATTGGCGCACTGTATTTATAATAACATTGGGGCATTTCAACAATGTCGACAATGTTAAGAACCTCACCTAGAAGAGACAATGTTGCCAATTTTAACCCGTCACTGTTAAGGTGATGCTCCCATTTTACCAAAAAGCAACGCATCTTGAGCAGAAAAAATTATGACCCCCATTGACTACATTGCCCCTTGAGGGTGACTTTTCATCCTCATTATCGCCTTTATAAAAGCTGCTTCGAGTGAAATTAATTAGAGCTCCTGCACAGTTACGAGTATGGGTACTATGGTCTATAATAGATACATCTCTGCCCCCTCTCCCTCCATCTTCAAGAGAGAGTCATATCAATTAAGGATCAAAAATATTAAATATTCATAATTTAAATTTGAATGAGTTGGCACTGTGACCATTTTTTTTGGTAGATAAATGATATATATTCGTAACTTTAACTCATACAACAACCATCATTCATATTATTAAAGAGTTTAATTTTTATTTCTGTTAGTGTAAAATTTTTTATGCTATCAACTAATTAGAAATCATGATAGATATAATTTTTAAATTAATTATTGTAAAAGTTAATAAAATTACTATACATGACAATTATGATTGAATAACAATTTAAAAATATTTTACATTATCCATACATAGACTAATTACTCATTATTAAAGAGTTTAATTTCTATATACTGTCAGTGTAAAATATTTTATATTAACAACTAATGAGAAATTATTGTTTATATGATTTTTAAGGTAGTTACTAGTTAGTATAAAGTCAAGAAAACTGTTAATAAATTAGTAACTAAATTTAGTAACGAAAATTTGTTTTCTCCTTGTTAATTCTGGCATTATTAAATTTTAATGACAATTTTTTTAAAAAGTTACTTATAAATTGTTTTATCACTAATTTTAATTTTTTTTAATGTTCTTTTTAAATTATGACAAATTAAATGTCATCAATATACTTTTTAACATATGTTTTTAATATATTCATTGAAATTTATACAAATTCATGAGTTCCATGATTAGGAAATAAAAAAAATAGTTAATTTAACATATATTTTAATAAAGTACACCAAAATAAAAAAGGAAATTAATTTCAGTTGTGTATATTCACCAAAAAAAAACAAAATCAGTTATGTATGTTAGTAGCCTTCTCTTCTTCAACAAACTATATATATCTGAAATTCCAGATTAAATTAGTCTAATAATTATATAACAGGGATTACAGTGTGTGTGTGTGTGATGTTGGAGAGAGAAAGAGAAAGAGAGAGAGTGACAGAATAGGAAGCTTACGTGTGTATTGGGGGGCTTGGCCTGTATTTATGCATGCAAAGCAAAAAAATTTACTGTGTGACGAAATTATGAGGGTTTTGTTTCCTTGTGGGGATATTTCTTTTTCTCTTATGGAGCCCATTGAGCTGCTTGTGGGATCAAGTTTCGAGCAATGTGATTGGGTCACACACACACTCTCTTTTTGAAAGTTTATTAAGGAGGGCTATTACAGACAATCCCTGCTGAAGATGAGGGTTGGAAGCAATGAAAGGAAGAGAGGAACCCAGAGAGAGAAAAATAAAAAGATAGATAGATAGAAAGAAAGAAAGAAAGCTGATGGAAAAAGCTGAAAGTTTAAAAGCAAGTTAAAAGAAAGCTGAGGAAACCGAAAGGAAGAAGAAAAAGAAAGCAAAAATAAAAAAAGACCCTTTTATTTTTCTTCTCTCTATCTTCCTCTATCTATGTCCTCCAGCTCCTAGGCCTCCAGCTCCTAGGCCTTGTGTACCTGTTTCATCTCTCTCTCTCTCTCTCTTCCCCCCCAATGATCTCTATCTCTTCTTCCATCTTACTTAATTCTATCACCAAGATAGCCACAGACACAAACATAGCCACTCCTTGCTTTGCTTCTTAGGCCTTATTATCATACATACAACATATATCACATCATCAAAGCACTTGCCATAGAGTACCATGTTAGCCAATAACTTATCTCCATCGTCAGTTCCCACTTCTGAGCCTTTTCCCTGCACTGAGAATGGCACTGCCACCAATAAAAGGAAGAGAAGGCCCGCAGGAACACCAGGTGCACAATCATCATCCAATTTAGCCAACAAATCTAGTCCCTCGCTCTTCACTTTATTTTGAAGAAACAATCCTTTATTTTCATCAATTTCATGAAAACAAAACCTTCCATTAAAAAACCATTAAATATATGTATATATATATATATTCCTTTTAAAATAACCAAATCCAAACTATTCTTTACCCTTCTTTTTTTTCTTTTATGTTGGTGTTTTTTAATAATACGGTCTCGAACAGGATTGCTTCCGAAGGAGGATACCTGATGGTAATTAACTATGGTTTGTTGTATGCAGATCCAGATGCAGAGGTGGTGTCCCTCTCGCCGAAGACTTTGTTGGAATCGGATCGTTATGTGTGTGAGATCTGCAACCAGGGGTTCCAGAGGGACCAGAACCTTCAGATGCATAGGAGGAGGCACAAGGTGCCATGGAAGCTATTGAAGAGGGAGACACCAGTGGCGAGGAAGAGAGTGTTTGTGTGTCCTGAACCAACTTGCTTGCACCATGACCCATGTCATGCCTTGGGTGATCTTGTTGGGATAAAGAAGCATTTCAGGAGGAAGCACAGCAATCACAAGCAATGGGTCTGTGAGAGATGCTCCAAAGGCTATGCAGTGCAGTCTGATTACAAAGCACATCTCAAAACGTGTGGCACCCGGGGCCACTCTTGTGATTGTGGCCGCGTTTTCTCAAGGTTTGTAATTGTTTCGTTATAAATAGTTTTCTTGATTAATTCCATATATATATATATACCTATCTCATATCAACATTTGTTTAATGTATTTTATTTTTCTATGGTTCTTGATTCACAAAGGGTTTTCAGTTTCCACAATTTGATAATGAATATGTGGAAGAGAAGATGGATGGATCCATGTGTATTAAAATTTGGGTTGGTGGGTTGATGGGATTAATTTGGATTGCTTTTTCTCCTCCTCTAGCTCTATTTCATGTGCTACAAGATTTCTTTTTATTTGTTATTTTCACCATTTTTGAATCTCGTGATTGTGTATCAAAATGAGCAGAACTTGCGAGCGTTCTTGTTTTACTTGGGATTTGACTTGAGAAAAAGGAAATATGTTTTTTGGAATGGAATGTAAAGTGAAACAATGGGGGGTGGAAAAACTAAAAGGAAAAAAAAAAAAGAAATTCAAATATTTGACTGATGGAACCTCAATCCAAAATTTTTATTTTTTTCACAAGCTAGCACTGTTCATTGACAGTTGGGGAAACACGGTTTCCAAAGCTCCGTTTTCCGTTGTACGCATACATAACTGTTTTGTGTTGGCCTCAAAATCCTTCTTCTTCTACTTGCTTTCCAACACCTTAAAACACCTTTGTGTTTTGTGTGATCATTCCCTCCATTGACATGTTGCATTTCTTCAATGACCACACTGCATCATCATAAATCTCAATAATGGCATGAATTCTTGACTTTCTTTTGTCCTTTATTTAGTGGAAACTGGAACCTCTTCCCCCCACCATTTTCAAATACCAGTGGATACCTTTTTCAACCACCTTTTATATATATCCACTTTTTCTTTGTCTCCCTTTCTTTCTACCTTTTTCATATTTTCTCTCTAACTCTATATAATGCTCATCTTCTCACACCCACAAGCAAGAATAATTATGCAAAACCCTTTTGAGTGGTTCAATACTAATAACACTAACAAACGGTTATATTATTCTTTCTCATCTTCCTTATAGGGTGGAGAGTTTCATTGAGCACCAAGATGCTTGCAACATGGGGAGGCTCAGGCCTGAATCTCAACCACTTCAACCATCTGCATGCTTGTCTAGAACAGCTTCAAGCCCAAGTCCTTCAAGTGAAACCAATTTCAGCACAGCTCCTTGGCCAACAAGAATGATAATTCCAAAGCCAACAGAACCACCCACAATTTTCATGAATAACCCTACTACTGCTATCACCACTGCTGAAACCTCATCCAAGAACAACAAGCTCCACCCCAACTTGGATCTTCAACTCTCCACCCCCACCAACACCAACACATCAAATATTGCAAACCCCATTGACGCTGCAATATCTGCATCACTATCACCCAAGAGAGGGGAACATGAGAACCATTCAACCCATTTGCAACTCTCAATTGGCTCATCAGATGTGAGTGAGAAAAATGAATCAAACAGGAACTCATCGGAGAAGAGCAGCAACAGCAACAATGAGAAGCAGTCCAACATGGCTTTGTTGAGGGTTCAAGAGCAAGCAAGGGAACACTTGAGGATAGCCATGGCAGAGAAAGCATATGCTGAGGAAGCAAGGAAACAAGCAAAGAGGCAGATTGAACTTGCGGAACAGGAGTTCACAAACGCCAAGAGGATAAGACAACAAGCACAAGCCGAACTCGACAAGGCCTACGCCTTGAAAGAACATGCAATGAAGCAAATCAACTCCACCATGCTCCAAATCACTTGCCACGCTTGCAAACTACAGTTCCAAGCTCGAAATGCAGCCCCGGACGAGAATTCCTTGGTCTTGAGCTACGTGTCTTCTGCTATAACAACAGAAGGAGGAGAAGTAGAAAACGATAATAATGGAAAAGATCATGGCAAAGACAACTAACTCTACTTAGAGAGAGATAGTCATCTTCACCATCATCATCATCATCATCTTCTTCTTCTTCTCTATCTCTCCTTCTCTCTACAGCTTATTCTGTATTTTACTTTTCTTATATGTCCTCCTTTATGGGTTAATACTTAATACCCTTTTTTCAATGCAACGCTAATATCTTTGTGAATTGGTATACCAAGTGAAGTGAAGGTGAGTGGTGTTGATTGTGTAAGTGGGATTAATAGCGCACAGGGATGGAGAAATTAAAGAGTGTAATTCTTCGTGTAACTTGCAGTTTATTGTGCCATGTTGTTTGTTAATTAAATTTGGTATAAATGCAGACTATGATAAAAGGGTTTCTCGCTGGTTTAATTATATGATTAAACCTTGATTCTTTATTTTTTTTCTAGCCATTAATCACAATTAATATCATCCGTGGTGTAATGATGGCGTGTGCGTGCGTATGTATAATGTACAACATAATATATAATTATATATACTCATATTGTACATACAAATATAGGTTTTGTGTGTGTGTAAATATATATATATATATATATATATATATATATATATATATATACGTAATGATTATTATAAATGTAGGTTTTCTTGCTTTGCTTGCAGTACTGCAATGAATAAGGGACCAGGGAAGATACTGAAAACTTCCTACCCTAAAGTTTTGGTTGTTTTGGATTTTGTGTTTGGACTATGTGTAGATCTTTGTTGGGTAGGGCAGAAAGCGGAGAACGTTATTTGATGAGCATTAAAGAAGTGTACTGACAAAAATAAAAAGGGAGACCAAATGCTTCAGAGAGAAAATGAATACAAGGCAGTGTCATTGCTCAATGCTCACTCTCACTCATACATGCATCCACAGAGAGAAAGAGAGAAAGAGAGAGAGAGTGTGTGTGTAGAGTGTGTCCTTCCTTTTGGGTTGCAACTATTCTGGCGACTTATAAATGTGAATGAAAAGCAGCTTGCATGTTTTTCAGTGCCACTGTTGTGAGGGGTTAATAACAGTGCAGGGACTCAGTCGTCCCTCTCAAAGGCACACAGACACAAACAAACTCTATTCATGATGATCACCCTCACGTCTCTTGCATAAGAATCAGAGCCAAGTGGGCGCAGCACAGCAGAATTACGGCAGAACCAGAACCACCAGCATCTTTCCAAATATGCAGAGACCATTCAAACCCTTTCCATTTTGAAAGCAATTGCCTGTGCTGTGAAAAATAACAAACCCAGAAAAAATCCAGAAGATAAAAAGTAACACATAGTCACATTCACATACACTCGAGCTTTTTTTTTCTTTTAAATCCAGGGTATCTGGCTGACAGTCATATACTAATCTCTCAAAATATTAAGATTTATTTAAAAAACTAATATTTCTCGACAAATGTTATTTCATACATATAAATTTGAAAATTGAACATCTAAGCATATATTTAAGATGTATAGTTATCCATCAACTACACCAAACTATATTAATATACTTGAGTTAGCACTGCGTGAGATTCATTTAAGAGACCAATATATTATTCCATACACATAAATTTGAAAATTGAACTTCTGACTATATATTTAAGATGTATAATTATCTGCCAACTATACCAAACCATGTTAGTATACTCGAGGTAGCACTGCGTGTGGTGGAGATCTGCAAGATGCCATGCTATGTTATATGTTGATTTTATATATATTTTGTTACTAGAACCAATACAAAAAGATGTAGAAAAGCCAAAGTCATGAGCAGCTTAAAGGGTCCTATTTGTTTATTTACTTAAGCTATCATAGCTTTTTCCTTTTCCCCTTGGACCACGTGCTTCTCCTTCTCCTGCGATTATGTAATTGCTTGCTAGCCTCAGCATATATATCAGTCTCCACTATTACCTGCTGGTGCACAAAATTGCTGTACAATTATTATGAAAGTGGAAGGTTGCAGTGTCTCACTGGCCGAGGGGTCCTAGTGTAAGTTGGCTGGCTACCTTCACATTAAGTCTTGTAGTGGGTGGGTTGAGTCCGATTTTGAAACCCTTTATGTTATCAGCCCACTCATGATACTCCCCATTCTTGTACGAATAAATAAGGAAATAAAAAAGATAGGGTAAATTAGCAAATGTTTAGCATGCTAGCTAATTTCATCAACTCAATACATGGACGAGTTTGTGTCCATACTATGATTTCATAAAGCATAGTGTCATAAGTATAGATGGATTTAAATTGCAGTTGTAATTATTGTGTTGTTGTTGACAAAATTACAAGAAATTACAGACCATTGCGATAGCAATTGTAGTCGTAATTTTAAAGTATGGTTCCAAGTATATGAAAAAAAATACTGGTAGTGGGGTGCTAGTTTTGATGCTTGAAACTACTTGAGAAATGAGCATTTCACCTATACGTACCGGATGAGGGTATTCTAGTTTTTTTTTTTATAAAAAAATCATTGTGTTAATATGTTAAAAGATTCATTTTTATTTTAAAAAAGATAGATACTTATTACTTAATATAGATTTTTTTTTTCAAAGAAAAAGATAGATGCTTCATTAAAAGATTAAATGCAAATGATATGTTATATACCTCATTTATTTTTTGGGTTACGTACTTAGAAACGTGAATTTTTTATATTGCACCAAAAACCAAAAAAGAGCGAGTTCTTAATTATAAATGGCTTTAGCATTAGCAAAGATTAACATTTCGGTTAATTTATCCAGATCAAACAAAAAAAATAAAAATAGTAGACTCTGGGTTCTGTGGTATCGGAATGCAATCAATCATGCGTGAATGAGATTGCCAAATAACAAAATATATATATGGTATGATAGAGGTCCTTTTAAATATCCAATACAAAATATAAAAGAAAGGAAAGGAAACAAGAAAAAAAACTACAGAAACGAGATTGAGGGCTATATATGTGCAAACCCAGCACATAGCTCTGCTTTTATTTTTTGGTTTTTCAACTATCAATCATTGATTTGTAATCACAATATGAAAATATTCTATTCTTAAACAACAAGCTTTTGAGAAATTTGGGAAATTGATTTTATATACCAAAGTGGCATGTTTCAGAATTTTTTTTGGTTTGACAAGTCTTCATATCATTGAGCTTAGCGGATAAAGATGTAGTCAAGATGAAGAACAATCAGCATTTTACAGGGACCTCACCAAATATATAATAGAAGGGGAAAAGAGGGTAAAAATAAGAAAAAGAAGGAAAAAGACCCCTCCATAGATACAGCTTTGTTGCACCAAAATTGTCCTGGCTTCACATTGACATAAGCCCGTAAAACAAGGATATCCTATTAGATTTGGAGCTGAATCCTTCACACACAGTCCTAATGGTAAATATGAACTAGCTACATATGGAGTTGACATCGCTACAATATTTTTTTTTTTTTGTTAATCTCTGCTAATAAAGAAAATTGTTGTTAGAAGTTAAAAAATCATTGTTAAAAGTATATGTATTTTTTTAAGTGTACTTTAAGTGATCTTTATTATGTTTTCTTATAGGTAACATTTTTTTCACATAGTCTTACATTATAATAAAAACCGTTGCCTAACTTATGAGATTAAGTAACACTTTTTCAGATCACTTATAGCAACAATTTAAATGTTTTAGTCACATCTTTATAAATATTGTCAAAAGGCATATACAACATTTATTCAATTTTGGAGAAAAGGTGTGGGAAACGCTTATTCAAATGTTGGGTTAAGTTTAAACAATGATTTTCTAAATTTGGTTTAAACCACCGTCTAATCCAAGTAAGTAGTTACCAACCAACCTAGTACCTGTTTTATTGTTTTAAGTAGTTATTATTATTAATATGTGAAATATCTCAATTTATTTAATATATAGGTGAAGATCAAATCTGTGACCACTAAACCATAGTAGGAGGAGGAGGAGGAATAAATTATCTAGTGATTATTTATGATAAATATTTAAGCAACGTTTACATAACCATAATTAAATCTTATGAGAACTATTTTCAACTATAATTTATGATAAATAAATAAATAACTGTTATGCAATTATTAAATAAATAAATAAATTGGGAATAAAAGTTGTTGTGTATTAAGTTCTTACAAATGTTTTTAACTGTTACATATAGAAAAAAAAAATTAAACTCTTGAAACATGTAAGAACGATTTTTATTTATTGTTTTTAATAAATTAATGTGCAACGGTATAGTTCAGATGCAACATCGATCGTATCGGATCAAATATGGGGTTCATTCAGATCGTGGGATTTTAAAAATTTTGTTATCTGGTGCAAGTAAAAGATTTTTAGTACCTATCACAAATTTGATCCATAAGAGTAGTTTTCTCTCTATTGTCTATTATAAATTATTAGGCAACTATTATAAAATTATTCTTATATCTTTTGACAATGATTTGCAACCATATAAATAAATAGGAAATGATTTTCGACTCATTGTTATATAAAAAAAATATCAATAAAAATGCCTACTATGAAAAGGTCTTTTGAACTTGATTAAAAAAGGTTTTTTAAATCGGTTCATGAACCGATTTAAATATAAGCGATATAAAAAGTAAGAGAGTTTTAAACCATATATTGAACCGATTAAAAAAAATTAAATCGGTTACAAAGGAACCGATGTTGAAAGCTCTTCTCCTGGAGGAACAGCAAAGCACAACAACGAACACCTTGAAGCACAACAACGAAACGCAAACACCCGATGCAGGAACAGAAGCACATCTTCACGATGGGATTCTTGTTCTCACGGCCGCCATCAGTGTCGAAATTGGTCTTTTCAGCGGTGACACGGTGCTTCACGACGGAGGGAGGTCAGGCAATTAACGGCACGATGAGCTTTGAGGAGGAGAATCCACATGAGTTGTTTCGCATTTTTTCCTTTGTTTCTCAAAACATCCGAAGAAGAATCTAGTATGATTAAGTCTTCTCTTCTTCAGGATCCTTGAGTTTCAGCCATGGACCAATTCGAATTCTCCATCTTCACCACCATTGGGGTTCCTTGAGTACAAATTTTTCAGTAGCAAAACTAGATGGAACCTTTGATAATAGAAGGCATGAATCACAATATCAGAAGTTAAAGGAGGAAGCAGCACGAACGCAAATGGCAAAGAGTAGCACAGACACAAATGGGGGCTCACGACGACGACAACCCCGGAGCAACACAAAAGAGAATGGCAAATGCGAAAGGAGGAGAGAGGAAGACGAATGCGAATGGTGGTTAGCAACAACGACCATCACCAAAGTGCGACGATGATGACCACCAGAATATGGGTGTTTTGAAGGTTTCAAAAAGTGGTTTTAAATCAGTTAAAAAACTAACCAATTTAAAAACTTTTTTTAAAATCAATTGAAAAACTAACCAATTTAAAAAACTCTTTTTAAATCGGTTAAAACACAACTGATTTAAAAAGAGTTCAACATAATTACAAGTTTGTTACTGTGTTTTTTTTAACTCGGTTCATGCATAACCGATTTAAAATCTTGGTGTAAAAACTGTTTTTTGCACTAGTTTTCAAAGTTACCGCTATTATGTGTAAAAAATAAAAAAAAAATTACTCTCATCAATCCAACTTCATCAAATTGTTACCTATATTAATATTGTGCTTTAAAAAGTATTGTATGTTACGTGTTTTAAGATTTGTTTTGCAGCTATTGAATAAAAAACTATTAATAGATTAAAAAAAATTGTCGATTCTATGTTGTAAAGAATAATTTTCCAACTATTGACAATAAAAATATATACAATATGAAAAGTGTTGCTTGTTTTACGTTTTAGGAAAAATTTTATAATTGTTGAGAAGGGAATGATCAGCAATGAATGTTTTTTAAATAGTTTTACGACCACTGATAAGAAAAATATTTATAATATAAAAATTGATGTCTATTTTATGTTTTAGAAACGGTTTTTCAAATATTAATAAGAAAAATGTTGCTTAAAGTAAATATATATATATCTATATATATATATATATATATATATAGTAATGTTTCTTTACTATAGCTTCTACATACATAAGAAATCTTGTAGCTAGGGATAAGAATAGGGGAAAGTTAGGGAACTATTTCTTACTTGTTTGATGAAGAAAGGAACAAGAGAAGAATCTCCCTAGATTTGAAAGGTAAGATCAATTGTAAATGTATTATGACCCTTGACTTCTATGCAAAAGAGTTGGAATGATTAAGAATAGAGGGGAAAAAATTTAAAGGATTAAAAGAAGGACAAAACAAAAAGATAGGCTTGGTTATTTGGATCTAGACATGTGGTTATCGTGTTTAGTTATATGTCTTTTTAAATAACCAAACTTTCAAATCAAAGATCCTACATAACAATTAAGGTTGTTTTCCGCGTACAGATCCAATTTTCCATCAAGAATGTAAATGTAAGATGAATATTAATTAACATATTTAATTTACATTAAATTTTGGGCTAATTAAAAAAACTTGTTCAATGAATCAGTCCAACTGATCAGTCCAAAATAATTCAAAACCAATGCAAACACAATGTATTTTCATGTTAGATAGCTGCTTTTCGTTGATTTCTTTCGGAAGTGTGTTTTAAAAAATTATTGGAGATTTTATTTTTATAAGAAACTTGTTATAATTAAGGAATATATGTTACTTTTAGAATTACATATTGTTTGTCTAATAATTTTCTTAATTCATGTGTTCGAAATGGAGGAATTTTAATTTGTTAATTCATATAGAGGTTTTTTTGAATTCTCCTATTAATCTGACAATATAATCAATCCAATAAAGATAAATTCATTGAATATCTCGCTTTTCCATCACTCAACACGAAAATGATTTAAAGGGAAGAAATTGTGTGTCCATCAATCGCATTCTCCTCTTTTCGTTTCTTTTTTTGTATATTATGAACATGAACATACCAAATAAATCAGGATTTAGTACTCCATAATAGTCCACTTTCTTCGCCATTTTCCCACTCCATCCAAAAAGCCTCAGCTGAATGCTGGAGTTGTGGCTTTAGTGAGAAAAGGGGAGAAAAGTGCTATGTCTCAAGCAGTTTAGCCGGTAAGTGTAAGACCAAGTGGGCCTTCAGTTATTTCACTTTAAGGAGAAAAAGAATGAACGGAAGAAAATGAAAACCAATCAAATTCAGTTAACCAACAACATACACTGAAATGGAATAAATTTCAGTGGTTGGTGATCAGATAAGTCTCGAAAATGGTTGGCTTAATGAGGTAAAGTTTCAAAATCTGTTCACATGGAATCATTGAAGTTCTTCTTCTTCTTCTTTTTTGTCAGAGGGACATTTTCTAACCAACAGCTAAATATTAATTTCTTTTGAAATACAAAGATCATTAAAATAAATTTAGTCTCTTCTAAGAATAAATAGTTTATGCAACTGATAGTGTAAAAGAAGTTCTATATCATTATCCAATTACAAATTGTCATACATGATATTTTTGTTGACTTTTAATAAAACACCTATCCTAATTATATGTTTAAAAAAAAATACAGATGTATTAACTATGTCGAATTTTGTTGGTGACTTTTAAGGTTGAGAGAATCTGTACAATTTTGAGGTCTAAATCTAATGGACAGATATGTGTCATTGCATTTTGTACAAAACAAATGAGGCCCAAATTGAGTAATGATCCAAGTCAATAATTAACCAGAAACACACATTTTCATGGACCCATTGTTTGGAAGGAAGGTGCAATGGATTCCAAGTTCAAAGCCATCATTGTAACTGGACCTACTTCATTCAAGTGGTTTCGTACTGTTTTGCATTCAAATGAGGCCTACATTTATCGTAAATTCTATAGATTGATGACCCAAAAATCAAAGTGGTCCAAGCTTTGGTGATAAAAAAGTGAAAGGAGACTAGGTAAAAAAATTTTCAGAATATCATTTTCATGCACAGTCACAGTGATGCACGGGGCACATATCGTATAATTGGAAGCTTTTTATTTTCTCTCTGAAAATTTAATAAAAAAAATATATATATATATATATATAATTTGTTTAACTTTTTTACCCCTCTATTTCTTAGAAAAGTGAACGGGGGCAGAAAATTTGATTGCACTTGCTGGCTTGGATCATGAACACAGGTAAGGCTCGGGTACAAGAAGAGTAAGCTTAATTTATTTTGGACTTGTCGGTCCATCAGAAGTTTCACTACCAAAAAAAACTGCAAAGGTTTCTACAGAAAGCAATGCACAATTCGGAAGCACAAGTTGCCAAACAAGTTATGGACCACCCCCCTCCCCCCCAAAAAAAAACAAAGTAATTAACATTTTTATACAGTAGTCAACCTTTAAATTAATCAAAAAAACATCATATGTATTTTTATACAGGCAACAACAATGTGAGCCATTGCCATGAGTCCATTTGTCTCGATGTATTTTTAATTTATAAAGCTATCCATCATGTCACTGTCTTATTTAAGCCCCACTGCAAATATTAATAAGTTGTGCAAGTTTATTCAAGACATTTAGAGGTAACAAAACAAAACAGGTTATTCAATTTGATGCGAGTTGCAGATTTTAGAGGACAGATGAAAAAAGTTTGAATTCAATGAGTCTTTAAAATGAAGTCCAAGTTCAGTAAAAGTATTTTTTGGGCTTTTGTGCGGACTAAACTCAAGTTAACCTATGATTAGATCAAATTAAATAGACTTATATTTAATTTGGACTCAAAATTTAGAACTCAAACTCTATGTTTTATCAAGCAGACTCAAGTCGAGCCAGTTGACTCAATCTATTTTATCACCTCTACACATCCCTTTTATATATTAAAAAATAATTAAAAATATATACTATATATAGTATAAAATACACCAAATAAATATAACATTATAAGTTGGTAACTATCATCTTCGACCCAAAAATTAATCACACCATTATGTAGAAATATTCAGTTAAAGATCAAAAGTAAATATTTTCATTTAAGTTCTCTAGTTTTCATTTAAAAACAAGCATATATTTTTTAAAAAAAAAATACATCTATAGATTATTTAAAAAATTATCATTTAAAAAAAATATATTATTTTATGATAACGTTATTTGACATGGATTATTTATATTTTTATAAATTTAATTAGAATGTATTTTATATTGTAATCTAATCATAGATTGTTATGTATAGTAAGATTGATAATTTTTGTAATAATTACTTTAAAAATCATACATATCTATAGTATTTTTTAGTTGGTTATCACTGTAAAAGTCTTTAGTATATCAGTATTAATCTCTATTTTTTTCACTTGTTTTAAAAGTTTAAGATAAAAAAATAGTGAAAACTAAATTTGAATTTTTAAGTATATATTATTGCCAAACAAAACAAAAGATATAAATTATGATAAAATGTTTCATATATTTAGGTACAATTTTCTCCTTTGATATTTTTCAAGGGATGGATTTAATGATATATGAGTGTTTGATGTTGTGTTGTCAAAATCAAACTACATTGGATTGATCAAAAACTAGACACCATGTTGGTTTATTTAGTCCTAAAAACCAAACTTGCAAAAAGATAATGATAAATAGGCAAATTGATTTAAAAATGGGTAAAATGGATGTGATCAACAATCCACTTGTAACAACACTTCCTTCATAATTCATTAACCTAAAACTTTGAATATTATGAATAAGGCTTTGGAAAATCTGTGGTAATTAAAACTTTTATAAAATATATTTGCTACTTGAGTAATATCACAAGACATAAAAGATATTCAGCAAATGATAAACTATAAATGCTCATGATAAAATAACATAATATCATTCATACATATAGATCATAATCTATGGTACATTTCAAATTCATACATAAGAAGAAGAATGAGAGACTCCGTACACAACTAAGAGCTAGTCAATCTAAATTTGAATTTGCAAACCACACCAGCTCACTTACAAGCTCCACGTGAGGAGGCTTTTCCTCCTCAGATGGTGGATCAAAGAGAGTAGAGAAGTCAACGGGTTCTCCTCTAAAAATCCCATCAGTCAAGTTACCTCCCTCGTGACCTCTTATATAAGAGAAAAATGCAACTCCAAGGGAACATAATATACAAAAGCAAGATCACTAACGAGCCAAACATAAATGATACATCGGGCCAAGTAGTCCAACCACCAACCTTCTTCCTCAAAATAACAAAAAGTGACAAACTCAGTAGAATGTTGGATCACTAATCTTGTTCAACAATAAAAGCAAACAAGACATCATAACAAACAAACAATAATAAGAAGTGAGAATTTTATATTTAATCATGCAAGATGACAAAATAGTAACACACACAATTTACATTTTCATACAATAACATGAATCAAACTAGATAGGGTATCTCATAATATGTCAAGCACGCAAATCAATTGATCTCAAACTCAACCATGCACATAGACAAAATTATAGAACATGTCGACAGTGTCAAAATATGATAATCAAATGCAAATTAATGTTGCATATGACTCTACTTCATAGAGTTAACTCATAATCTTAAGCGATACAATGAGTTGTGTCTCTTAACATAGCAACATAATTGATATTCAATTATATTTGTCATCATTCACATGGCAACGCAGGCTAAAAGTTATTTGGTGGACGCGCTGAATTGATATTAGGTGTGACAATGACTAGTCAAGACATTTATGCAAGGATAGCCAACTTATTATGATACGGGGGCATTTCCACCTGGTCCCTTATAGGATTTCATGCTCGAACATACCCATGGTCTCCCAACGACCTCCATCAACCACATCTCTCCTCATGAAAGTGTGGCTTATAATTTGTTCTCATAATATGCATGCATGAGAAATATATGTTGTCATAATAATTATGATTTAAATTCACATAAGAACTTTCCATAAGTCGAGTTGCACATAACCATCCATGTGTCTTAAGCTCTATGACCTTTCTCATCACTATTATCAATTCATCAAAATCTTGACCCTCTAAGGGTTCAAATCATCACATGGCATGTTCACAGTCATCAAGATCATCATCATATTCACCTTCATAATCATCAAAATTATCATTATAATCATGCTCATAATTATTATATTCATCATGCCCAATCATTATAATTTAATAAGATCATGATCATAATTACACTAATAATCATAATTGTAAATTTGTAATTATAATCATAATTGCATTATCATGCTCAAGCACATCATTTACTTCTTGGGTCTTAACCACTTGAGTTTGTATCCCTCAATTCTTATAGTATCCTCTTATTATGTGTCTTGATTAAACCTTTTCATCTTATAAGAATCTTAGGTATGTTATGAAATACCTAAAGTAATTTAACTAAGTTATAACAACCTTTTGTCATTAGAGTAAATTGCTTTATCCTATCCTCAATCGTAAATAATATCTATTATAATGTCTTAGAAACTTGTCATCGACTAAATAGTTTTAATTATGAATTTAAGGCTTAATTGGAAGTCTACTCAGTTTTGTTGGAACCAAAGACATTGAAACGTCTAGTCCCTCAAAGTTTTGAAGATAATAAACTTATTAATGTTTAAGTCTTTGTTAAAATTAACGAATTTACAGCGTCCAAACTTGTGGAGTCCAATGCGCTAATCTTGACGAGCGTCCGATCTACTTGCATATAGAGGCCATCCAAGAGTAAGTCTCTTTTATGGACTGTGTGTCTTAAGCATTAGACACTTAGACTAAATCCGTCCAGACATAATCTTTTGTAAACGTCTAAGCTTTTCTTAAACTATCGTTCAATCTATACTTCTTATATATATGCAAGCGTCAAAACTAATGTCATACCTTTTTAAGATCTAACATTCAAATATTTCAAGCATTAAATGATAAACAGAAACATTCTAATGCAAAAGTGCAGCTACACAGAAAAAGGAAGTCAACCTATCAAGCTGCCAAGCCAAAAGAAGTATGATCAGAAAATCAATAGACTAACATAGTCCTGCATCTTCCGTTTTAGTGCAAGCTCAAAACTTGCTTTTTTTTACCTATCCGAAAACTCGATAAACGCACATCCTTCTTGAAGATTGAAGCTAAGTTATCTTCAACGACTCTTTCTCGTTAAAGACTATATATACCAAAGAAGAAGAAGTGTGGGTCAAGAATAAAGAAAAAATTCTTACAGACGTTGACTGTGAACTTGGTAGTTTATGCGTCCACTGGATGATAGTTAAAAATTCTCTGATACAATACCGTTATGTGCTTAAGCTTTTAAATCCTCACTTTGTGAGTTGATTTATTTTATTGTAAAACAACTTTACTTGTTGTGAAAGCCTGAAGAGGCTTAGTGGGAAAGAATACTTGGATTGTTATGCAATCTAGAGTGATTGCATTGTAAAGCTTGAAGAGGCGGTGAAGAATACTTGTAACCTAAGGTTGGTTAGTGAATACCTTCTAGGTGAAGGGACTGGACGTAGCTCAAGGTTGAATGAACTAGTATAAATTCCTTATGTTCTTGTTCTTCCCTATCCTTTGCTTAAAAAGCTTACGAACTTGCTTTTAAGTTGAAAAAAAATAAATTTAACACACAATTCAACCCCTCCCCTTTCTTGTGCGATTCTTGCTCTTTAAATTGGTATCAGAGCTTGGCCTCTTGAGGTTAAGCATCTAACAATGCAGGGATAAAAAGATCCTGGACATTCGTGGACAACGAAGGACAAGCTGTAAACAAACCATCGCTCTTCAAAGGTCAAAATTATGACAATTGGAAGCAACGAATGATAGCCTTCTTCGATGCTTGCTGCATAGACATGTGGGATGTGGTGGAAACTAGTGACTATCTGCCCCTAGACCAAACTGGAACTGAGTTACCTAGAGGTCAGTGGACAAAAGCTCACAAACAAAAGTACCTTATTAACTCTAAAGCTAGAAATGCTATTATGTGCGCTTTATCCGAATCAGAATATGAGAAAGTGCATAGTTTAACAAGTGCCAAAAAGATGTGGGATACTCTCGCTCTTGCTTACGAGGGTACCTCACAAGTAAAGAGATCTAAACTTAGCTTACTTGTAAGACAATATGAACTATTTACTATGGATGATAATGAAACTATTAAACTAATGTTTGGTAGATTTCAAACTATCATTAATAACCTGAGATCCCTAAGCAAGACGTATGATAATTATGATCATATTGACAAAATTTTGAGAAGTTTGCCTAGATAGTGGAGACCACAAGTCATAGCATTGAGAGTGTCCAAGGACCTAATAACACTCTCCATGGAAGAGTTACTTGGAACTCTCAAGGTTCACGAGTTGGAGCTAAAACAGGACGAAGGATAGAAAAGAAAGTCCACCGCCTTAAACGTCCAGCGTCCAACATAGGAGTCATAGTCCAAAGCCTTGAATGTAGAAGAATCTTCTGAAGAAGCATCCGAAGAAGATGATTCTGATGAGGATGAGATATCCTTCATATCAAGAAAAATACAAGTCATGTGGAGAAAGAAAGGAGGGTCCAGAGCTAGAAACTTCACAAAGAAGTTTAGCAAAGAGCCCAAGGAGAAAAGTCCATCAGTTTGCTTCAAATGTAAAAAGCCTGGACACTTCAAAGCTGAATGTCCAAGTCTACAAAAGGAGAAAAAGAAAACCTTCTTCAACAACAAGAAGAAAGGACTCATGGCTACTTGGGAAGATATAGACCTATCCTTATCTGAAGAAGAAGGAAAGGAAGAAGCAAATCTATGTCTCATAGCGGAGACCAGTTCAAAGAACTCAGAAGATGAGCAAGATGAAGAGGTAAACTTTAATGACATAATTTCTCTTCAAGAAGCATATAATGAATTGCTTGCTAATTCTTCAACTCTTTCAGTAGGATATAAAAAATTAAAAAGGAAATTTTCCAAAATGACAAAGGAATTCAATTCGCTTAAAGAAAATTATGAAAATGTTGTAAGAGAAAATGAAAAAATTAAAAATAAAGGACATTCTAAAAGTGACACCTCTTAATGAAGCATTAGAACTTCAAAAAGAAGTTACTCACCTAAAGGAAAGTCTATCCAAATTCATCAATGGGACTGAAAATTTAAATAAAATCCTATCTTATAAACGAAGTCCATATGACAAATCTGGACTTGGTTTTGTTAAAAAGGAAGCCTCTAGAACATCTAAAGTTATTGCTCATTGCAAATACTGTGGAAAAACTAGTCATGAATCTTCAAGATGTTTTCATCATCCAATCAAGAAGGCGTCCAATGTCTTCAGAACTAACAAGAAAGGACCAAGTCTATTTGGGTACTTAAGTCCATGATAATTCATATTGCAGATTTGTTTGACAACAAAAAAGAAACACTAATCATGGTACCTGGACAGTGGCTGCTCACGACACATGACAGGTGAAAAGTCTATGTTCCAAAACCTCCAACCAAAGAATGGTGGATAGGTCACCTTTGGAGGAAATCAGAAGGGTAAGATAACAGGTATAGGTAAAATTGGTAAGCACCCTTTTCCCTATATTGACAATGTTCTATATGTTGAAGACTTAGACACAATTTACTGAGCATAAGGCAATTATGTGACAGTGGACACAGTGTCTTCTTTAACAAAGATGAATGTATAGTCAAAAACTTGGATGGATCTATATTGTTTTTGGCTAAGAGGCAAAGCAATCTACATAAGATTTATTTGAACGATCTAACAAATCAAAATGTGTCATGTCTGGTATCCATCAACTAGAATCAATAGATTTGGCACAAAAAACTTGGATATGCAAGCTTGAGGTTAATCTCAAAGCTAAATAAGCATAACCTTGTAAGAGGACTTCCAAATCTTGTATACAAATCTAATGTTCTCTATGATGCATGTCAAAAAAGAAAACAAGTGAAAAGCTCTTTTGATTCAAAGAATATTGTGTACATAACTAGACCACTTGAACTTTTACATTTTGATTTGTTTGGACTTGCTAGAACAACCTCTCTTGGTGGAAAATGATATGGGTTAGTTATAGTATACGACTATACTAGATGGACATGGGTTATGTTCCTAAAACACAAGGACGAGTCTTACAAAATCTTTTCTATCTTTTGCAAAAGAATTCAAAATGAAAAAGGTATTTGCATAACTTCAATTATAAGTGATCATGGAGGAGAGTTCGAAAATGAAAGTTTTCAAGGGTTCTGTGAGGAGAACAAAATTCTCCACAACTTCTCTGTGCCACATACACCTCAACAGAATGGTGTAGTAGAGAAAAAGAATAAGTCATTGTAAGAAATGGCTAGAACCATGCTTAATGATAACTCCACTCCTAAACACTTCTGGGCTGAAGTTGTAAACACTGCATATTATTTACAAAATAGAATATATATTAGACCAATTTTGAAAAGGACTTCTTATGAATTGTGAAAAGGAAAAAAACCCAACATATCGTATCTTCATCCTTTTAGATGTCAATGTTTCATCTTAAACACCAAGGACAATCTTGGAAAGTTTGATTCTAGGTGTGATGATGGAATATTGTTAGGCTATTTTGAAACGTCAAAGGTATAAAGAGTGTACAACTTTAGAACCTTAACGGTTGAAGAAGCCATTCATGTAAAATTAATGACAGTAAACCTGATAGAGAACTATCAGAGCTAAATGAATCTTTTGCAGATATGAAGTTGGACGATACAAACCAACTAGCGTCTAGAACCCAGTTGGACAACCCAAAGATCGAAGAAAAGGAACCAACTGGACGACAATAGCAAATGAAGACATATCATCCAGAAGATAAATTCTTGGAAGTGTAAGTGATTATGTCAGGACAAGATCAACCTTCAAGGAGTAAGCTCAAACTGCCTTAATTTCCCAAATGGAACCAAAGACAATGGACGAAGCTCTCTTGGACAATGGCTGGATCAATGTCATGAAGGAAGCACTAAGTCAGTTTGAACAAAACGATGTTTGGACGCTAGTTCTTGCACCTAAAGATAAATCTGTTATAGGAACAAAATGGGTGTTTCATAACAAGCTAGACGAAGCAAGCAAAGTGGTAAGAAACAAAGCCAAACTTGTGGCTCAAGGCTACTTTCAACAAGAAGCTTATGACAGCAAAATTCGAGATGAGTATGATGGAAGAAATTAAATTCTTCCTGGGATTACAAGTGAAACAGACTAACAATGACATATACATACATCAAACAAAGTATGCAAATGGACTACTCAACAAGTACAAGATGGAAAATGCCAAAGAAATGAGCACACCAATGCATCTATCCTTAGTACTTGGACTGGACGACACATCCAAAAAGGTAGACGAAACCACATACAGAGGTATTATAGGATCTCTACTATATCTTACAGCGTCCAGACATGATATCATATTTAGTGTATGTCTATGTACTTATTTTCAATCTGATCCCAAAGAAACATATCTCATAGTAGTAAAGAGAATTTTTAGATACTTAAAAGGAACCACTAACCTTGGTATATGCTTTAAGTTAAATAAAGAATACAAGTTAGTTGGATTTTGTGATACTGCCTACGTGGGAGACAGAATAGAACATAAAAGCATCAATGGAGGATGTCACCTCATTGGTGGTAATCTTGTCTCTTGGACAAGCAAAAGACAAAGCATGATTGCCCTATCCATAGCAGAAGTAGAATACATTTCAGCAGCATCTTGTTGCTCACAAATTTTGTGGATCAAGCATTAGCTAGAAGACTACAATATCTATGAAAGTAAAATTCCTATTCTTTGTGATAATACTGTTGTTATAAACTTATCTAAAAAAATCCTATATTGCATTTTAGAGCAAAGCACATTGAAATAAAACATCACTTTATAAGAGATTAGTTCAGAAGGGGTTATTAATATTCAGTTTATTAACACTGAAAATCAACTAGCTGATATATTTACAAAACCACTTCCTGAAGATAAACTCATCCATATTCAAGATCATCTTGGTATGGAATTTATAAAGGAATAGTTTTTGTTATGTGCCTTGACTATCCAATGACTAATGGCATCCAATGTCATATAGAGTCCATTATCATTACACCGGTTATCATACATGCATTCATAAGCATACTTGTTCGCATTCCATAACGGTTCATATTTATATATGCAGAAAAATCTTTATTCGTACTTAATCATGTTTTCACTTATAATGATTTGAAATAAATGCTTTATTCTTTTCTGAGTCATTTCTGAGCCGAAATCTACCCTCGTGAAACGTATGCGCATGAACCAACATTAAATGCGCTTTTATCTCTCTTCGAAATTTCAAAAAATTGCCAAAAAGGAGAAACCCATCAGTTCTTTCCTATACACTTAAACACCTGTAACCAAAAACACTTACCTGACTTTTACAAACTCAGAAACTTCTTTTCTTTCTATTGAAATCTCTCGAACCCTAAGCCCTTTTTCTTTCAACAATGGTGATGGAGAAAACCGATGCTACCATAAAGGCTATGGCTCGTATGGAAAGTCTAAACAACGCTATGGTCCTTATAGAGAGCCGTTTTGACATCCAAGCTCTCGACGAATGGGTGTCAAGGTCAAGGACAATCTAATGCGTTGTGGAATTCTCAACTACTTCCACTTAAATGAGATTATCTACCCAGAGTTCATCATCCGCTTCTAGAGATCCGCAGTGTTCTCTCAAACAAACATTGTTGGAACTGTTTAGGTGTAATGGTCACTTTAGACCTTGGGAATGTCACGCAAACCGTTAAGTGTGAGTGTACTGGCTCCTGCATCAAAAATGGGTGGGAAGACAATTTTAAAGGCCATGAAATAGTAGACGCATTCTAATGTGACGAGAAGGCGAAGGCCCCATCAAGTACAGCAAGTTGATAAAAGAAGGCAAAGTATACCAGCAGTTCCTGAATAAGGGTATATTGCACAAAGCTTGGTCCAAGGACAGCGTGACCTTTCTACATAAGTTTGTGTTGTTCTACATGATTACTTAGACAACAATTCAACTTGCCTCATCTCATCCTAAGTAACATCACGCGGACCATGAAAGGACGCTGAGAACATGACTAGATCACCTACGCTGCTCTTTGAACAGGGTTTTCTGGATACAAAAGGTATATCACGCCTTCTTTGCTTTGTCTGTTGGTGAGCAAGCTCAGATTAAAACACTAGGTGGTGGCCACAGGTTCACCCAGTTGCCATTTATACGCAACAACATTGCCCAGATGAGAGTTGGGTTTGTGCTGACACCATTAGAGAAGACTGACAAACTAGTGGATGTCAAAAACCAGTAGCGGAGGCACCTTAACAAGTTGAACAACCAGTTTTTCAACTAGCTAAGTTGATGGACAATGAGGCTCTATTCGTCCACCCCATCTTAACTGCTAGAACCGTCCACATGAAGGCAACCATCCAGAGCAAGGACGTCTAGAGCAACTAGGTCCAAGACGCAACAACCTGCTACTCTGCCTCCTTCAGTTGTTGCTCCTCCCCCACCTGCACCTACTCCTCCACCAACTGCATCTGCATTGGCACTTTCCAAGAGAAGACTCCAACTGACAGTAGAATCAGACGATAAGCCCATTGAAATTCTCTTGAAGAAACAAAAGACGGTCGTAGTAGTAGTTCCACCCCAACCCTAACCACTAGCCGTCCAACCCTCTCAACCATCCAAACGACCAGCAAAATCACAGCCAAAGAAAAGTAAGCTATTTGTTCCTGTTGTTGCTGAATCAGATGGTGATTTTGTTGAAACTCTGATTGTTGAACCCCCTGAGCAACCCTCAGCCCAAACGCAAACCTAAATAGTAATCGCACCTAAACCAGACACGTTACTACTTGGTGATGAAGGTTATACCTACACCACACCCACACCTGGACTCACTAAACTCTATCTTTCCATCAAGCCACCCAAACAACCTTTTTCATCTTCTATCATTCCCATAGCCACATTATCCACCCAACAAGAAGACCTGACAAGAACCAAACAACAGTGGCCTTTACTATTTGTTGAAGGCAACACATAAAACCTGGTGGACGACAATGCTATCATCCTGCATCCAAAACCTTTGCCCAAGCCAGGCTTTGGCTTTGACTACTCACCAATTTTTCAAGAAAAATATGTGAACGACTATGTTCATCAGCCGTTTGCAGAATATTTGGCACTACCTCTTGGTTCTATTAAACATTTGCCAGTCAAGCGGTTCATTCGACGAAGGTATCCAAGACTGGTGCAAGCCTGGCGCTTAACTGCCCATCCTTCTAGAATACTTCAACATCGAGTACCTCTAGTAAAAGAAATTGAACAAGCTTTGCAACAGAGGCGAAGTCGAGCGTTTGAACAAACAGTCCACTTAAGGCTAGCAAATTTGAAGTTCAGGTCGATGGACCCTGAAGAAGCTGGATTCTTCCCTTCTTCATTCAATCAGATGTTTTGCAACTCTGTCAAGAGCTCTGCTAATATGAAGAATCAACTTTTCATCTCGCCTACTCAACACATCAAAACATCCACCACTGTCCGCATCCAACCTGATCGCATATGCCTTAAGCTTCCAATCATGGATGTCAATAGTAAGAAGGAGTGGATTCTAACCAAGTCGCCTTCCTTGCTGCTACCGTCCAGAGCTGAAATTCACCAACACCTAACCATCACCTCTGAATGGTACATAGCTCAGCGTCAAACGCAAAACATGGATGAAGACGACGCTAAACGCTTCTGGAATCAACATATGTTCACGTGTGAACAAAAAGCATCCAACAGCGGCATTTCATAAGACAATAAGGCCAACACTCCAATAGCAACGAGTTGTGAGTACACACAGCGTCTAGCTCGTGTCTTTCACTTCTCAAACACTTTTGCCGCCTTTGTTCGTCCAACGGATGAGCGTCCCATTCTTGGTACAGAAACTTCCATCCTTTACACTTTGATTGCTGCCTTAACACATCCAAACACTTTCCAACCACCCTACCCATGGACAACCCCACGTCCTACCAACTTTAAATCCCCACCTTGAAGTTCTTAGAAGCACCCCATCCACCCACCGAAGTTCACCCACCAATCCCTTCTCAACCACCCTCACCAACACCTCCACCTACTCCTGATTCTCTAGCGTTTGTAAGCCTTCCCATTTCCACTATTGCCCTTCCACCCTTCTCAACAGTTGACCTCGCCGTCCAACAGTACGTCGCTAACCAACTACAACCCATCTTCAATCTTCTCCAACAAATCCTTCAGAACTAATAAGAACTCCTTCGCATACCACAACCTTCTCCACCTCCTCCTCTACTAGCACCCAAGTGACCATGATGACATTCCCTCTTTTTTTTTTTTTGTTTTGATAATGACAAAGGGGGAGAAATTAAGTTGTCCGTATGTGGTTCTAAGTTTTGTTAAATAAAATGCAAGTTACTCTAATTGATTGCTCTAATACAATAATCTTCTATTGCTCTGATACTTGTTAATTGCTCTGATACTTATTTGCTTTGATACTTTTGCATTACATGACACTCATGCATAAACAGTCTATACTCTGAAAATTAGATGTTTATCTGGACTAATATCTTATATGTCCCAAGAACACAAAAATTGACATATCAGACTTAGGGGGAACATAGTAAGTTCATTGAAACCTAGCTATACATGCGCTCTCTCTTTAATGTTCTTTCACGAAACTTAAAAAATAATAAGTTTTGTCATCATAAAAAAGAGGGAGATTGTTGGAACCAAAGACGTTGAAACATCTAGTCCTTTAAATTTTGAAGATAATAAACTTATTAATGTTTAAGTCTCTGTTAAAATTAATGAAATTACTGTGTCCAAACTCATGGAGTTCAACGCGCCAATCTTGACGAGTGTCCTAATCTACTTGCATATAGAGACCATCCAAGAGTAAGATCTTTTTATGGACTGTATGTCTCAAGCATTAGACACTTAGACTAAATGCGTCCAGACGTAAGCTCTTATAAACGGCTAAGCTTTTCTTAAACTATCGTCCAATCATACTTCTTATATATATATTCAAGCGTCAAAACTAATGCCTTACCTTTTTAAGATCTAACGTTCAAATATTTCAAACATTAAATGATAAACAGAAACATTCTAATGTAAAAGTGCAGCTACACAGAAAAAGGAAGTCAACCTATCAAGTTGCCAACCCAAAAGAAGTATGATCAGAAAATCAATACACTAACATAGTCCTGCACCTTCCATTTTAATGCAAGCTCAAAACCTGCTTTTTTTGACCTATTTGAAAACTCGATAAACGCACGTCCTTCTTGAAGATTGAAGCTAAGTCATCTTCAATGGCTCTTTATCGTTAAAGACTATATATACCAAAGAAGAAGTGTGTGTCAAGAACAAAGCAAAAATTCTTACAAACGTTGACTGTGAACTTGGTAGTTTATGTGTCCACTGGACGATAGTTAAAAATTCTCTGATACAATACTGTTATGTGCTTAAGCTAAAGCTAGGATTGTGATAGACAATATCACGGATAAGTTGAAGCTAGTATTACGTTTAAATATGTTTTATTTTCTTAATATTATTTGGTTTATTGTATTAAAAATTAAAATAATATTGTTTAATTATTATCAATTCAATCATTATTGGGTGTCACTATATTAAAAAAACATTATTTTAAAAGTACCACAGGTCTAAGGTTAAAGGATTTATCTTTAACTTGTGTGAAACTCCGAGTAGGTCATCAAGAAATTGTTAAATGGAGGAATTTGCCAATCAATAAGGTAGTAGAGAGAATGATAGTAGACTTTAATGCCCAAGTTAGTAGAAATTTAAGGTGAAGATAATATGTGTTGGAAATTAAGTGTCTTACCTTCATGGTGGAGTGGTGTTACTATCTATAGGCACAAATAAGGGGAAAATCCAATTTGTGCTCATCACTTAGTTGAGTCGAACAACACCTTAGGTATAAGTTAGGTCACTATGTATGAGCCTTTTAGTCATTAGATAAGTGTCCTTCATGACCAGAATTAATGATCGGGGTGTGCCCTATGTCCTTTTAGTCAATAAGACGTGATTGGTGATGCTTTTTTCATTCTCCAAGTAGAGCATTCCTTTTGAGATAGATGAGACACACTTGGGTCTTCGCATTACCTAACCTATGTACTAGGTTTGAAGTGAATAATCATTTATGACCTATATTTCCTTCTTAGTAAGGTTTAAAGTGGTGCTCAATTCAAAAGTTTGTTGATTCAAGTTTGACTTCACTTAGGCTTAACCCTTAAAAAGCCTAGTCTAAAACATTTGATATATAAGTAAGCACACAAAAAATAAGAAGTTGATTTATGTGTTGGGTAGTCAACTAATAAAAATAAATAAATTTTGGCCAATCAAAACCTTTTTTCAAATTGAATATTTATTGTAGCATCTACAGTGAGTCATCTATCAAATGGTGTATAAGTGCATCACAAGATTTTCATAATTAAATATTTTATTTTAATAATTAAATATTTATAAATTAATGAATGGTTAAGATTTATCACTATTACTTAGTAATACCAATTCTTGCAAAATTTGTAAGGGTGTGCAAAATATTCGGTTTACTAAAACCAATCCATATCCACACCACTCCACTCCATTATAAATCCATTTTCATGGATTGGTTATTATCCAAAACCAATTATAATGGACTAGTTATATATCCGTATCTAGTTTTTGCAACTAGTTATTATATCCATATCCGTTTTTGCACAAATTGAAAACCGCTATACTATCTCAAAACATAATTCTCCCTTCATTTATCTTAAAAGAATAATTTTAAGACTCTCTCATGCTTTATCTCAAAACATAATTCTTTCTCGTTACAGAAATGGTTATTTTTATATGGACAAAACTTAGATGTAGTTTTATATGTATTGTTGGTGTCGTACTCCAATCAGAATTAGAGTTTCATCTCGGTAATTTGTATAATAAAAGATTTTATTAAACATCAATGTAAATTACCAAGGTAAAATTCCAAATCTGATTGGAGAACAGTACTAACAGCACATATGCAACTGTATCTAAGTTTTCTCCTTTTTATGTCTCTCTCTCTGCAAAACTCTTTGTAATTTGTATATTGCCAATTAAACAAAGAGTGAGTGAGTGATTAGGACTTTTCTAATTTCTATATTTTTATTAATATTTATTTATTTATGTGTTAATAATAATTAATAACATCTTCACCTACTGCAAAAATTGCTATTAGTTATGCCTATACAACAAAGCAACGTGAACACGACTTTCTATTCTTATTTCTTAATGAAACACGTCTTTCTATAGTTAAAAGTTTTAAATTAATAATATAATATTTAAAATTAATTATAAGTACTAGAGAAAGTTGTAAAGAAATAAAATATATCTTAAAAATATTTATAATTTAAAAAGAAAAAAGATAAGTACAATTTTCAAAAAAATTTAATTAAAATACATTGACAATGTAAAATTTTTTATAATGTAGTGTAACCATAGTTTTTCATGCATAGCAAGATTATTAATTTTTACAATAATTATTTTAAAAGTCATATTTAAAGTAGTTTCAAATTTATTATTATTGTAAAAAAATTACATTAATGAATATTAAACTAATTTATAACGTTCTCTTTGTTTTATTATTGAGGTGCACAATTTACTTTTATATGTTATAGAAAACGTGTATCAATACTGTTAAAGAATGCTAAATATCAAGTGATACACAATTTACTTTTGTGTTATAAAAAGAACATGTTAATATTATTAAAGAATAATACTAAATAATAGTAAAAAAGTATTGTTTTTCAACTTATCTATTTTAAAGAGAATTTAAAGACAAAGGATTTTTAAAAATAATATAGCATAATAATTGTATAAATTTAGTTATTAAATTTTACACTATATTAATAAATTAAAAGTTTTAAAAAATTGTCAAATTGTAACCAAAACAAGCCGTAATTTGTGTTTAAAAATTTTAAATAATTATGTTAAAAACTAGTTTATGGTTATAGTTTAAAACTAGTATATGGCTCAAAATTGGTTTTAAAACCAAACTGATTTTGAATCATAAAACGGTTTTAAAACCAATTTCAAAACCAATTTATGGTTTAAATCCGGTTTGAAAATTGGTTTTGAACCATGAAGGGATGTCAAAACGACTTATAGTCGAAAATTAGTTTTAAAATCGACCTAGTTTTAAAATCAGTTTTGAATCATAAACCGAATTTAAAATCGGTTTCAAAAAATCCAAACCAATTTTATGGATATGGATTTTAAATCCAATCCATTTTATTGGATATGGATTGGATTTTTAAAAATTTGTTATTTGATCCTTGAGTAAACTCTGAAATATGTACCAGGAGAACTCTATGCACGTGAACGTTTATCTTAGAACCCAAAAGCCTCTCAGAGCATCTCGAATGCTTAGGTTCTTAAATGAGTTTTTAACTTATTTTTGTGAAGCCTAAAACGCCACATTAGATTTAAGAACTCTAACAAAATTTCACTATAATGTTAAAGTTCTTAACTTATTTTTGTGGGTCTTGCAATTAACCCCACATCTTTGTATGTTTGTTTAATTTTTTTATTTTAGTTAATTTATTTGTATTATAATTCTGGAACAATAAAAAATGTGAAAAAAAGGATCATTACTGAAATGGTATTTTTTAACTAAAATTGGTTAATTTATTTTCAAAAAAATAAAAATAAAAATGCTACACACTTTCCATGGGTTTCTTTCTCTTCAGTGTGCCTTTAAAAGTCATGTGGCAAAAGTGACTCAACTAGTCTTGTACTTTTCTCTCACCTCAAGCACGACGAACCTTACGGGTGACAAAACAATTCAACCTACTGGTGGAAGTGGGTTGAAAAACATATCCCGCCCCGTTTAGATGTGGGTTGGCAGCTTGGCGGTTATGAAATGAAGGGTTAGCGGGTCGACACGCCAAAAAAATTAAAAATAAAAAAGGAAAAATATTTAAAAAATATTAATTCATTTCTTTTTAACACATCACTCATTTTATTTTATACACACACACACACACACACAATCTAATTTTTGATTATATAAAAATATAAATTTATTTTTATATACCTTAAATATTGGTAGGTTAGGGAGTGGGTTAAACAATCAACCAGACAGAGTCAACCTGCTTGCCTCACCTTTTGATGGGTTAGGCGGGTTAGGGTGGCACGGGTTAGGGAGGGTTGGTGGGTTAAATCATCTAACCTGCATCGCCATTTTTGGCGGATTAAGCGAGTTGACCAAGCTGGGTTAACCCACTTTGCCACCCTAGTGAATCCAACCTTTTTACCTCTTACTCACCTTAGGAAAATAATTTTTTATTGTTAAGCAACAATTGCTTATATAAGTAATTGTTCTTGTATAAGAACTCAACCATATTTGGTCAATGCATAAGAACATATAAGAATTCATAAGAACTTAGTTAAACAATTCCATTGAAGATGCTCTCAACCTACTTTTCATTCCCTCCTCTTGTATAATTCAAATACAATAAAAAAAGTTATATTTCACTAACAATACTTTTAAGAATAATAATGAAAAATTGTTTAAGTATTAGGTGTTTTTATTAATTAAAATATTAAATATATTTTTTAATATTTTTAATATAAATATTCATATTTTAGTTAATGCCTTGTTAACCAATATTGTAAGATCATTTATAAAAAGTATTAATAGAGTTTGAAAATTTATTTTAAGAATTAATAAAATAAATATTAAATATCTCATAAAATATTGCTAAATTTTTTGGGTTAATGTTCTTCTTTAAAAAATAAATAAATTTTTTAATAAAAGGCAACTATTTAAACATTTTCTAAAAATAATAAAAATAAAACAAATACTAGACAGAATTATTAAGAAACAGTCTAAAAATAAAAATACAATATTTAATAAAAAATAAGAATATATATTCTATTAAAAATATTAAAATATTAAAATTTTCAGCTAATTAAAATATTTAATAAAATATATTAAATATTTCTTAACAAATATTCTTAAACGCTTACAGACGACAAATTTATATTAAAATCAAAAGTTAGGCATTGACTTTTTTGTGTGTGTGTTTTTGTGAAAGTAGAAGAGGGAAAAGTTAAAAAGGGCAAATTATGATTCCGGAAAGAGAACGAAACTAGGAAGATGAAAAAAAACAATCTAGCGGGAGACTATTAAAATGAAAAGCAATCTCACCATAAGAGGCGAGATTTCCGGTAGCAACTAGCAAGGGTACTAGATTTTTGAAATATACAAGTTTTAATTTTTTTTCTCTACGTAAATTAACTATTTTTTTAGTCTGTGTAATTATTTTTATTGTAATTTTTGTAATATTTAATTGGGTTAAATATGTTTTTAGTTATTAAACTTTTTTTGAATTTCACTTTTAGCCCTTAACCAAAAATTGATCGGTCTTAATCTCTATATCTTTTTCTTTGTTAATATTTTTGGTCCTGATTATCAAGTATCACCATTAAGTGATAACGTGTTAATCATGTGAGTTGCTACATCATCAACTAGTCTGATGTAACATCTTTTGGTCCTTATTGCTAGAAGATGTCTTAAACCAACATTTTACCATATTACTGCTGCATCACATTAGTAGTCCACATGACAAGTCACGTGATTGCCAACATGATTGTCACATCATCACTTAATAGTAATACTTGATGGGAGGACTAAAAACAATAATGAACAATAGTTAAACGACTAAGACTAGTCACAAAATTATTGAGAAACTAAAAGTAAATTTTGTGAAAAAATTGGGGGCTAAAAATATAGTTTACCAAAAAATTTTATAAGTGAATGTCACATTATATTAGTTGATGACATGACAACTCGCATGATTGTCACGTCATTACTTAACTGTGATACTTGAAAACAGGGACCAAAAATATTAACGAAAAAAAAATATAAGACTAAGATTGGTCAACTTTTTATTTGAAGACTAAAAGTAAAATTTAGGGAACAAACATATATTTAACCTATTTAATTTTTTCGTCTTTTTATCTTTAAGTTACTTGATTTTATAAGATGTTATCACGTGGCAAATCCATATTATAAAAATATTTACGTAACTATATTATATAAAGTCATGCAAGTGTTTTATTATAGAGAGTGATAATGGGGGGAGGGGGGGATTTAGATATTATAAAGATTATAAAAAATTTACAGAAACTAAAAAAGTGATGTATTTATTATTTTATGTAACAGTAAAAATACTATTATATTAAAATTTTAACTTTTTTACTTTTTCTATTGAACTAAATAATAGAACCGAAAAATTATTTTTTATTTTTTATTTCTTTTTTCTCTCAATTTAAATAATATAAAAGTCTATTGTTTTATTTTTATTTATTTATCTTTTTCTCTTTTTTCTTTTTTATACTACTTTTGTTGTAGCATCTAAACATAATGCTTTAATTACAATGTTTATAAAAACAAGGGACAATATATTTGCAGGTTCTTGGGCTTTTTGAATTTTTTTAAATAGGTCCTTAAATTATAAAAATTTGTAATTGAATCTCTAATCTTTTTGAATTTTTGTAACTAGGTCCCTAGGATTAATGGTCCATTTACAAACCGTTTCACCCATGGACCTGATTACAAAAATTGAAAAATATTAGGGATCTAGTTAAAAATACTCAAAAATTATTTAATATGAAGTTATTTTGTGTTAAAACTTTTTTATTTTGAAATGTAAGGAATAATATTTTCTAAAATAATTAAATATAGAAAAAAAAGCTATAATTCCTTCTAAAAAGTAGAGTTGTCAAAATTGGCCTGGTCTTATTGCTTGGTGGGCCAAGCCAGGTTAGGCAGGGTTCTTTATTTTGAGGCTCGAAAAGAAAAAGGCCAATTTGGCCTAGCTAGATGGGCAAACGATTTGGCTGGACTATAAAAATGTTGGCCCAAAAGTTACCGAACCTATTTGACCAGGTATTTTTTATTTTTTTCTTATAAAAAAATATATAAGTTTATGCAAAAAAATTAAAATGGGTTAATTTGGCCTATCAAGCTAGATAGGTCAAAAAATCAATGGCCTATATGAAAACCATCCTTGCTTGCCTTATTTTTCAAACTTTGGCTTGCGGGTCGGTCCAAGGTGGGGACCCATTTTGACAACTTTACAAAAACACAACTCTGTCTTTAACTATCAGTTAATCTTTTCTATATAATTTGCTATACCTATGCGTTATTGTATAAGGTGACTAGTGGTTCTTTTAAATTCTAGGATAAAGATGAACTCTGGAAGCAGATTTATAGGGTACATAAATTATAGAACATGTCTCTCATTACTAAGTTTTATTTAGGGATAATACATCCACAAGTCCCTGAACTTTTTGAATTTTTTTAAATAGGTCCCTAAACTATAAAATTTGTAATCAAGTCCTTAACCTTTTCCAATTTTTGTAATTGGGTCCTGGTGTCAGGAAAGAATAAAGAATATTCTGTCGAAGTTAACGATTTGTAAACTCCAAGGACCTCATTACAAAAATTGAAAAAAATTAAAGACTCAATTACAAATTTTTATAGTTTAGGAACTTATTTAAAAAAATCTAAAAAATTCAGGAACTTGCAGATGTATTATCCCTAAAAACAATCAATCAAAAGTTTAGGGTATTATTAAAATAATTTTATTATTTTGAGCTTTAAATTGACATGACTTTGTTTGTTTTAAATTCAATAAAATTAATTTAAAAAAATTAATTTTAAATCATTAAAAAATTAATTTTAATCATATTTTTTGTATTGAAAGGGTGTTGCGGTAGAAAAAAATAAATACTTACGAGTATTTACTAAACGAACATTCTGTCTATACAGATTAAACAAATATGAGAATTGTTAATATTGTCCTTCTTAACACACTCTTTAAATGTGCATTTTATTTTTTTTAATAAAATTTGTTAAAAATAATAAAATTATATAAATCTTAATTCTTATTTAGTGATTTTCACTTATAATTTTATAATTCTCAGTACATTTCAATTAATTAAATATAATATATTAAAAAATTTAAAATATCCTAATGAAAATCTCAACGACATTAATTAAAAAAATTAATTAATAGAAATATTCTATTGAAAATTACAGTAAAAATGTATTAGAAATTATGGTAATAATTCATCTATAACATTTTCTCATTAAAACAAAATCATTTTCATTTCTTTTAACCAATATCTTATAGGTAATTGGTAACATTCTCCGAAAGTAAATTACTAACATGAAACATCCCTCAACAAATATTTCCCTTTTCTTTCAAAACTTAGGATGTAATTCTTTTAAGATGAATAAATTTGATAAAGAAGAAAATAAAAATATATCTATTATTAATTTAAATCAATTAATATACTTTAATTGAAATTAATAATAAATACATTCTTATTCTCCATAGTGTGCGTGAATCAAATGACACGAAATTATTTTAGCTTAATCAATAATTTTGAGTTCGAGTCTTAAATATATAACTTTATTACATACTTAAAAAGAGAGTTTTGCCCTCATGATTCGAGCAATATTGTTTCTTGTGAAAAATACACGTGTTCTATACTAAGAAAAAATACATTCTTATTTTTTTTCACTTTATATATTTAGCCAATTTAGAAGAATTAAATGTAAAATATGCATTAACTGGACAGCCACAACCCAATGCTGTAATTGTGCTGTGCTTAGCTTTGGGAACTCCACCAGCCCAGCCTGTTGCCAGTGGCCACAATCAATGACTTCACGCTCGCTCAAAATCTTTTCGGATACATGAAATGCTACTAATCTCATAAAATAAAATGTAAAGCACAATGAAATAGAATGAAATGTTCATTTGCAGTTCAATTTCAACAGAATAAAAACATTACGATATTTCTGGATTTTTTGTCAGAAACTTTTTGCCACTTGAAGTTTCTTCATCTTATACCATATATATTTAAAATTCTTAAGAGCAATTTTAAAATTAAATGCAAAAAATAATTCTTTTCGCTTCTTTTTTGTTTATTATTTAGGAAAATTACAAAAAATAAAAAATTGTTAGTAATAAATTTATTTATAAATAAAAGAAATTATATTTAAAAGAATTATTATTACTATAATACTCAAATACATTAGCAACTTGGTTACAATAAAAAGAATTCCAATTTTGAGTTTTAAACAGATATAAAATTAACTACTGGTTACAATAAAAAGCATATTCTCCATATTCTTATTACCATAGAATTACAAATTAGAATTCGAGTTTAATATATATATTCCTTCAGTGAAAAAGATTTTACATTATTAACTAATTATAAATCAATTTTAGTGTAACTTTTAAAATAATTATTATCAAAGTCAATAAACTTATTATATACAATAGTTTATAATTGGATGATAGTATACTTTTTTTTTACATATCTATGTTTTCTCTTAGAATTCATTAGTAACTTGGTCTTCAATTTTCATTAGTCTATTACAAATGTACAATTTGTATATTATATTTATATTTATTATTCAATAATTTATTATTATAATAATACGAAAATTTGACTTGTTATGCTAATACTTATAATAAATCGTACTAAAATGAAAAACAAATCAAAACACATTTAAAATTGGAGCGGAAGTGGAAAGTACTGTTCGACTAAGTAAATAATTATTTATGCTGTGCTGACTGAGTATCGGTCTCAGCAATTTGCACATTTTGCATACAATATTTAAAATATTATTTAATATTAGCATCTCATAAATGCTTTTTTTTTTTTTTTTTTAAATGTTAAGATTAGATTTTAAGATGGCGTGCAGACATTTTTGTTCCTTTGCTCTCTTCATTTTCCATTCGTAGACGCCAAGAACCCTAACAGGTACTGCTCCTTTTCCCTCTGCTCAAACATTCTCTTACTCTCTTTTTTTTTTTCTTCAAATCCTGACATGGGTTCACATCAAAATCTCTTTTTTCCCCCATTTACCCACTTTCATTTTAATCTTGGATTTTGCTGATCTGTTTAGTTTTTGGCTCAAAGATCTGATTTTTTCCCTCTTTTTTCATGCTAAAACGGATCTTAGATCAAAACGCAGAAGCTAAAATCTTTGGGGCATGAGGTTTTGCATGTGTACATTTATGGGATTTGTGTAATTTACCCCCTTTTGTGGTTTGACTTTATTTGAGCTGAAACAAAGGTCAGTTTTTAGGTCAGACAATTGCATTCTGTTGTTGTAGTAGTTCTAGTTGTTTCTTATTCTATTTTCAAGATTAAATGTTTAATGTTCTGAATCGTGTTGGTTTGTTAGGAGAATGCAATGGACTTGGATAATTTGTGAGGATATTTGACATAGTGTGCATTCACTACATTGTGTTCCTGCAACAATTTTCATCATTTGGTGTTGTGATGGATGGTGATAATGGTCTTAACATCCGTAATTGGGGTTACTATGAACCGGCTACATCGTTTAAGAGCCACCTTGGGCTGCAACTGATGTCGTCTATGCCAGAAAAGCCTTAATTGGAGGGCGCAATGCTGCAGTTTTATCTGGCACTAATGGGGCATTTCACCATAGGGACATTGGTATGCCCCAAGCTACATACTCTATGGAATACATGAGGGATGCGTGGATTAGTAGTCAGAGAGACAAGTATATGAATATGATACCTACCAACCATAATTATGGCAGTATTCCGGAGACATCTTCAGCACATCAGATGCAAATGATGCCACCGCCGGTATTGCCGAAGGAAGAAAGTCCAGTGGAAGAGGCACCTGCTGTTGAGAAGGCAAATGGCGGCACTCGTAAGAAAAGACAGGGCCCCAAGGTGCCTAAATCTCCCAAGGCAAAAAAGCCCAAGAAGGGGCCTCGCGTGCCAAAGGATGAGAATGCTCCCTCAGTTCAACGTGCAAGGGTTCCAAAGAAAACTACTGAAATTGTAATAAACGGGATTGATATGGATATTTCTAGTATTCCAATTCCCGTTTGTTCATGCACCGGAACTCCTCAACAGTGTTATAGATGGGGCTCTGGCGGTTGGCAGTCTGCGTGTTGCACAACAGGCATGTCAGTGTATCCTTTGCCTATGAGTACGAAGCGGCGTGGTGCTAGGATAGCTGGAAGGAAAATGAGTATAGGCGCATTTAAGAAAGTGTTAGAGAAACTTGCAGCCGAGGGTTATAACTTTTCTAATCCGATTGATTTGAGGACTTATTGGGCTAAACATGGCACCAACAAGTTTGTCACTATTAGATAGGTCTACTCTATCGTTAACTGGCTTCAAATTCCTTTCAGCCCGTTTGTCATGTATATATATGTGTATTTGGCCAGAGACTCTGGCTTCTTAGCTGGTTTGTAGTACAAGAATTTTTGAAGTCATGAGACATTTCCTGTTCTCCTCTAACTCTTTCTATGTTGTTATCTTCACTTCTTTGGATTTAGTACATGGGAATTCAATCTTTTGATTGGTTGGTTGGTCCTGATAGGGAACTAGCTGATGACATCTTGTTTTATCAACATTTAGAAGTAAAATTTTATCTGTTCATGTACCTACTGGTGTTTGAATGTTACGTCCAACTCTTTTTTACTTCCAACTAGATATGTCAGTTCAGTTGTTTCTGTTGTGTAAATCCATACCTAATTAGAACATTCTTATTTTCATGACCTGTGAAAGCTAGGTTGGACTTGAAAAAATTACACGCTGTATTAAATTGCAGCATGCTTCTAGATGGTCTGATTGCATGAATGATTCATTTTGTCTTTGAAGAAATTGAGAGTTTTGAAATGAGAACAATATTTTCTGTATTTTTAAAGATAATTTTCCTTTTTACTGTTTTTTCTTTCTAAAATGAGTAACAGCACTCTGCTTCCAAGCATTGTTAGTTCAGCAATTTGATTGCTGAATCATTTATAATATTTTCTGGTAGATGCAGTTCAGTTTTTAGAGAAACAGGTTTGTTGAACATTGTGTGAAGGTAAGATGGTTGTCATTGTGGTAGAATTTTTTATGCATCCCTAATTATATAATAAAAGTGAAAATTTAATAAAACCACGGCTTGCATCTGTGAAATTTGAATTGTTATTCAGTGCATGTTTTATGCTCTTTGAGAAGTTGTTTTGACATACAGAATAGTAGAGTCGGTTCCAACTAAAAGTCTGAATAAAACTATAGCCTGTTACATGAACTAATAGTTATTATGGGACTAGTCTATAAACTTGAAATTTGATGTTAGAGGTACATGGTCATGGTCTCACTTTGGGTAATTAGTAAACCAGAAAAATGAGAAATTGCAGGTTGACATGGTTTCTCAAATAGGAAGGTCAGAAAAGGGAATGAAATGATGCACAACATAGAGAGTAGACTGGTGAGGAATATGACATTCTGTTTGTATACTCTTAGCGGAGTTATATGTTGTGCATATTAACAGGCACTTACGGTATTGACATGTTCCACATTACTAGTTGTTGATTGTTATGTATGCTAATGTCATATGCTTCCTTTGCTAGTTTATAGTGGTATATAGGTATATAAGTTGAGATAATGTGCATTTTTGACAAGTAAAATGAACATATTGTATCTTGTTGCATTGTATTACTGATAATTTTACAAATTTGACAACTCATAAATAAGGTATATTTCTCTAGTTTTGAATTGTTTTATTTATTTATTTATTTTGTTGGAGTGAGGCCCGAAAGGACTGGTTTTATTTCTCTACAAATTCGTGACAAGGGTTTTTCTTTTTTTTTAAAAAAAATGCAAAATCATTGTTTATACAGTTAATTATGTTTTTTGTCCCTTATTTTTTTGTTGATTTTTGATTTAAGTTCCTCAAAAATATTTTGACTGGTATCATAAGTTTTTCGTCCTTGTTTGTAGTCCTTACTGTTAACTTGGACCGTTGAGTGATGATGTGACATTCATATATATCAATTTTTAAGAAATAATTTTTTGCCATGTGACTGTCACGTCAGACTAGTAGTTCATGTGACAAGCCACGTCAGACTAGTAGTTCATGTGGCAAGCCACGTGGCTACCAATGTGATGTCACGTCATTATTTAATGGTTCAAGTTAACAGTAGGGACTAAAAATACAAACGAAAAATTTGTGAAGGACTATGACCGGTCAAAATATTTTTGAGAGATTAAAAACAGAAATCAACAAAAAGTGATAGACTAAAAACATAATTAACCCTTGTTTATATTGTGCAGAAGCAATCTTTTCCTTGGTTGCCGGCATAAAATAAGTTAGTATGCTTTTTCCATCCTTTCTGTTTAAATATTTTATTTTAAGAAAGGGCCTGTAGATTGCATCTTCTGTTGGTGAAAAGCCGAAGCTTTTGTATGACTATGAGGCTACATTTAGATTGGTGTAAAGGGAAGAAATGGAGTGAAATAAAATGGAATATAATGATATTAAGTTTCATTAATTTAATTGTTTGGAAATGAACTTGATGGCATGCATTTCATTTCATTTAATATCCTTTTTCTTCTTGTCTAATTTGGGAGGTATGAGACGATATTTTTTTTTTTTGACCCATTCCCTCTTAAAATAATCCAAACATTGTTGGTAACTTTATTCCATTTTACCTTACTCAAACCCAATTGATATTGTTTCATTCATTTTTGTTTCACTTATTAATAAGCATCCATATATACCCTTAGGAAAATTGGGTGGCTAAACTGGTGGTGAAAATATAGATAGCAAGTTTTCTGGTTAAGACTTCGTTTTAAGAAGTTTGATAGCTGAAGGTTGAAACTTGAACCTGAAAGGGAGGAAACGGTGTTTTTGAACCTATTCGGGGATGTAAAGAGACTGGAAATGGGAAACGTTTATTCCTTTCAGAGGCTGTGAAGTGTTAATATAAATGTAGGACTGTAGCTTAGTTGGCACACAAGCTGAGTTTGTGAGGGAAGATTGGATTCGATTTTCACAGAATACATTCTTGAGGAGGGTGAGAAGCTTTAAGTATGATTAAGTTCCGGATTGAGAATTAGTTCTATAGTCAGCCCAAAGGATCGAAACTTGTGAGCATATTTCGGGGCTTTATAGGAGAGCCAAAAGCTCAAATTACGGTGATTATCAAAAAATAAAATAAAATGTAGGACATTCAATTGTTGGAAGCTAATGGTGAGCAGACAATGCTGTATTGTTCAACTTGGGGAGATTAGCATGAAAACTAAAAGCTTCCATAATACCCAAATTTACCTAAATTTAACTTTGATGAATGTAAAAGCAAGTTTACCTAACACGCCATTGTTCCAGGTTTTAATTAATGTGCTTCATGAAACGAGGGATAGTACTCATTTGGTTTAAGGTTAAATTAATTTCTGATTTTAGTACACATTTTAATATGAAATATGCGGTTAAAATTAATTTGAGCATATATTTTAATTAAGTTTAAAGGTTCATATTTTTAAAAAAAATTTAAAACAAAGGGACTCTTTATCCGAAGAATAAATAAGTTTAGGGTGATATTATTATTTTTATACCAGAAATATTTCATCATTTTTACACTTTTAATTTGAAAAGGAGAGACAGCGTATTGATTTGTTTTATTACTAAGAAAGAAAGAGTATAAAATGGTCCAACGAAAATTACAAAAATAACATAATCGATAAGTTTGATTAACGAAAGAGACTTTATACTTTCAATAAACTGCATGCCTCTATTAACTTGTAAAGCACGCATTTTAAATGCATGCTTATGTCAGTATTTCTTTTCTTAAATATTTGTTTTGATTTCCAAAGATCCTTTAAGGAATTGTTAACAAAAATTTTCATTTTAACAACATAAACTAATATAAACGTGTGATGTTAATCATCACTTGGATCATTGTTATTCTTAACAGTGTATATTAATTAGTAAGTAATCAATGGTTGGAATTTACTTGGTTAGTTAAGCACATAAAATTAGTATAAATAAGAGTATGTTGGAATCATTCATCATCTTTTATCATTTCAATCAATAGGATGAATTACTTTTATGGTACTCTTATCCTATTTTTTGAGCTCTATGATATGTGGCCACATCAAATGGGTATTACTTTCATCTCCTCTCAATTTTCTGATATGGTATCAAAGTCTATCTTAACGATTGTTGTTAGGTTTATCGGGCCACCTGTTATTGGGTTGTTATCGGACCACTCACAAATGTCTAGTTTTGTAAATTTCATACTCAAGATGTCTATTTCTCAGTGTGAGGGGAGTGTTAGAGATCTCATATCGATTAGTGATGAGACCAAAATAAAATATAAAAGTGACGAGCAAACCTTACAAGTTAATTTTGAAGAATTGAGTTAAGCGCGCGCGCGCGCGCACACACACACACACACACATATATATCTTTAGAAGCACTACAGATCTTTATTATTCTCTTTATTTTATAAAGTTTAAATTAGACGACAAATTGTTAGAATTACAATAGCAAAATATAGCTTGAGATGTGTCACGCACACACACACACACACACACACACACATATATATATATCTTTAGAAGCACTAAAGATCTTTATTATTCTCTTTGTTTTATAAAGTTTAAATTAGACGACAAATTGTTAGAATTACAATAGCAAAATATAGCTTGAGATGTGTCACGAGTTAAGTTTTTAAGAATACACACACACACACACACACACACACATATATATATATATATATCTTTAGAAGCACTAAAGATCTTTATTATTCTCTTTATTTTATAAAGTTTAAATTAGACGACAAATTGTTAGAATTACAATAGCAAAATATAGCTTGAGATGTGTCACGAGTTAAGTTTTTAAGAATTTATTTGTCTTTTGATGAATTTAATATTACAAAATTCCCTTGGGATTTAGCATATTTTTCTAGGAATGGTCCCGAGTAGACCGAACAACAACAATGAACAAAAAATTAACTCGTTCAGAAAAGATGGGGTAAAAATAAAACAAAAAGAAATGAAGTAGAATAGAAAGAGGAAGAGAAAAATGACCGAAAGAGGAAAAGAATAATACACAGATGTGGGTGTGTAATTGCAAAATAATTTTTGACTTTACAGATAAGGTATGTGCATCTTGAGTATAGGAGGGGGTGCAGATCTACTGATTTGAACTGAAATTTAAGTTATTGACCAAAAAGAAAAAAAGAACTAAAATCTAAGTTTTCCAAAAAGAAAATAATTAACAACACATGGTCCAATTTCATGCACGTAAGTTCAGGAATAAATAATGAGAAATGTGAGAAACACATTCTCTACCTCACTCTTTTAAATAACTAAGTTTTCCAAAAAGAAAAGAATTAACAACACATGGTCCAATTTCATACACATAAGTTCAGGAATAAATAATGAGAAATGTGAGAAACACATTCTCTAACTCACTCTTTTAAATACATTATTTATTTTTAATTGAATTTTACAAAATTTTATGAGTCTTATTTTTTATTTAATAAATTCCACTCATAAATTTATAGTTTGTAATAAATTTTAGAAAAAATAATTTATGCGCTGACAGTGTAAATAAATTTTACACTATCATCTAATTATAAATTACCATGCTGAGTAAGTTTATTTACTTTTACAATAAATACCTTAAAAGTCAAACACACCAAGATTTATGATTAGTTGACACTGTAAAATATTTTAAAGTGACAATACGTAGCTATTAAACTCTAAATTTTAGCTAATAATAAAGAGTAAATTAAAAAGAGAATATTTGAGAGTACATTGCTAACACTTCTCATAAATAATAAATATATTAATAGTATAAAAATCTTTTACATTATTATTCAATCACAAATTATTATATATAATAAATGAGAAAACAGATCATAAAGTAGTTTTACACTGTTATTCAATCACATGTCACCATTTATCGTAAGTTTGTTGACTTTTATAATAAATAATTTAAAAGTTATATCAATGGTGATTTCTGATTGGTTGACAATATAAAACTTTTTACACTGATAATATATGATCATTAAACTCATAATAAATTTATTAATTTTCATAATAATTATCTTAAATCTCATAATAAAGATGATTTTTAATTAATTCACAAAATAATTTTTTTTAGTGCATGTCTATTAAATTTCAAATTGAATCCTATCGCAATTTGGGCCAAAAAATATCTTCTGACAAACGTTTTTTCTGGGGTCCACTCCGAAAAACTTATTTTACAAGTCTATAGCACAAGTTGACTAATAAACTCTTGAAATGCTCCTCACCCAAGCAACATGCCAATGTGGACTAAAATACACTCATTGCTGAAAATGCAACTATCAGTCATTTTTTGGGGTCAACCTATAAGTCATTAAAATGAATAGAGAACCAGAAATTTGTAGCGTTAAATTTGGTCCCACTGGCTGGTTTGGATCATGAAACCAGTAAGGCCCACGCACAAAAATCCAGCGGGTTCTGCTATTCCCACATTTTTTTTTCACCTCCAATTTTTATAAAAAAGTGTAAAATATCTATTTTATCCTCTCTCTCTTTTACTCTTTATCTCTCTTCTTTTCACTACTATTTTATCAACAGAAATACATTTTCGTTGTACATAATATGCAACAGATTCCGTTGTGCACAATACACAACAAACCGTTGCATATCAAATTCGATACATAATGGAAATACATTTTCTTTGTGTTAATAATTTTTGAAAAAATTAATTGAAATATTAATTATAATATAATTTACTCTTTTTAATATTGATTATCATATAAATTATCTTTTTTAATTAAAATTAAATTAATTATGATATAATTCATCATTTTTAATCGTAATCGAAATAATTATGATGTAAATTTCTCTTTTTAATAGTAATCAAATTAATTATGATACAATTTAAAAAAATATATGATACAAGTGACCATTTTTTATAATAACTAAATTAATTATGATGTAAATTACCTTTTTTTAATAACAATCAAATTAATTATAATGCAAATTACTATTTTTAATAGTATCATAAATTGCATCATAATTAATTCAATTACTATTAAAAAATAATTTATATCATAATTAATTCGATTCCTATTAAAAATGATAACTTGTATCGTATATTTTTAAAAATTATATCATAATTAATTTAATTACTATTAAAAAGGAAAATTTGCAGCATAATTATTTCAATTACTGTTAAAAATAGTAACTTATCATAATTAATTAATATTTCAATTAATTTTTTTGAAAAAGTTAATACAATGAAAACGCGTTTTTGTTATGTATCAAATTCAATACTCAATGGAAACGCTTTTTATTATGTATCAAATTTCAATACACAACTGAAAATACATTTTCATTATATGTGGAGGACGCATCTCGTAACACAATAGAAACACGTTTTCATTGTGCACAATACATAATGAAAGCACATTCTTGTCAAGGGGTATTTTCAGAAAAAAATAAATTAATAAACAAATCTTGGGGTGAAAAAAACAAAAGTTGGGGTGGGAATAGCGATACATAAAACCAGCCCTCATTAATTTTGGGCCTTGAAGTTTAAGTTTCAACACAAAAAGAAAAGCACAAAAAGTCCCCGACCAAAAGGGAGGAATTTTTTTCCTAAATGAAGTCATGCCCAAACGAGTGACACAAGTTTCCAAACTAGTTTAGATTTTAATGTGGTAGTCATATTTTGGAATGTCGGTCAAAAAACAAAAGTTAACTTTCGGAATTAATTTTAAAACGTATTTATAAGACAACAACAATGTGAGCCATAGGTTTATGTCGCTGTATTTTATAAAGTTATCTGTTATGTGGCTGTCTTACTTAAGTCATATTACAAATATTAACAAGTTTATTCAACATACTGCTTTTCATACATTAAAAATACATCAAATTAATACGGCATTATAGGTTGAGCACTTGAGCTATCATTTAATCAATTAGCTAAAAATGATTTCTTTGAACTTCGCACATTTTCATATAAAAATAAACATATTATATCCATATAGAGTTATTTGATATGGGATTTTAGTTTAATCGTTTTAAAATTTTAATCAAGATAAAAAGTAAAAAAAATAAAACTGGGGTTCAAGTATAAATCAAGGCCTAAAAAAACGAAACATATAAATTATACTCAAATATGCCATATGTTTATATAAAGTTCTCTCCTCTGATAAATTTCAAGTGATTGATTTAATGAGAAACAGTGTTTGATATATAAATAAGTAAAAAAAATATTAAAATATAAGAAAAAGGTATATACACTAACCGTGTACAGTTTTTTTACACCGTTATCTAATCACAAACCACCATGTATATAATGAAAGAAATAAATTTTGGTCTGTCAAAACTTCTTTTCACTTTGAATATTCATTATAACAGTTAACGACTAATAAATTCTTTTATAGTTCATAAAAAGTATTTAAAATAATGATTTACGTTATTCTTTCCTTCCTAAATTATTTATCTTTTAAAATATAGATTTCTTATTATGTGTTCATAAAAATGAAATAATATACCACTGAGTGTGTGGATCAATTGACTCAAGATTGTTTCAGCTTAATTAGTTGTTTCAAGTTTAAGTCCTGATAGTTGTATTAAATATTTGGAAGAAAAAAGAGTTTTGCTATCTATAATAGTCTGTTCATATAAAATAAATAACATTTTTATTATAAAAATTATTTCTTATATCAAAATAAGAGAATGCACCCAATGCTTATCTTTTAAATATTTAATAAGATGTATTAATAATTTAATACTATATATATATATATACATTATATATATATATATATTATATATATTAATTTATGTGTTTAATTGTCCAATAATGAACTATAAATTTTGGTTTGCCAAAACTTCTTTTCACCTTGAACATTCATTATAAAAATTAATAAATAATAAATTCTTTTATAGGTCATAAAAGTATTTAAAAGAATGATTTACATTATTATTTCCATGTTAAATTATTTGTCTTTTAAAATAAAGATTTTCTATTATGCATCTATAGAAATGAAATAACATATTTATTATATGCTTCATCAACTAACTTTTAATCTTGACCATATTTTATAGTTTTCATTTCTTACAATATTTTAAAAACAATTATTTGTTCTACATGTATGTGTTTTTATGTACATGGTAAGAAATTAAAATAGAAATATGTCATCAAAATTAAAAATATTAATTATCTTAAAATATTAAGTTTATTTATTACTTATTTATATTTTAAGTAATTTAAAGTAATTAACAATATGTATTTAATGATTTCACATTGCACATAATAGAAAGAATTTAAAATTGAAATTCTGATAATATAATATCAACTAATTAAAAATTTAAATTTATAATTAAATTCGAATGTAAATAATATTTACTTACAGTAAATAGGTTAAACTATTTATTTAGTGTTTATAGTTGTCCTCATTTTACGTTTTAATCTATATATGAAAAAAATTTAAGTTTTAATTATTACTCATACATATAAATTTGGTTTCTATCGTTTTTTTTTTTTTTTTGATAAAATGGTTTCTATCGTTAATATTATAGAAAATTTTTTAACAGTATAAAACTGCTATAAAAACTTCAGACAGTAATAAATTGCTACAAAAAATTATGTAACCGCTAAAACTTCAAATAAGAACAATTATATAGACTAAATAAATAATTTAACGTTTTAAATTCAAACAATTACTCGTGCTTAGTGATTGAACTTTGCAAGTTGTACATTTTGTATTTAATAAAATATTTTAAATATTTTTTTGTGAGATTAAAAAAATATTATTTAGTATTTAGATAAATGTTTTTTTTTATTTTTTTAAAGATTAAGATTAGATATTAAGATGGCGTGCAGACCACTGTTTTTTCCTTTGCTCTCTTCGTTTTCCGTTCGTAGAGGCCAAGAACCCTAACAGGTACTGCTCCCTTCTCGCTCTGCTCAAACCTTCCCTTACCCTCTTTTTTTTCCTCCAAATGTTGACATGGGTTCACATCAAAATCTTTTCTTTTTTTCTTTTTTCATCTTCCCACTTTCAATTTGATCTTAGATTTTGTTGATCTGTTTAGTTTTTGACCCAAAGATCTGATTTTTCACGCACTTTTTTCATGGTAAAATGGATCTTAGATCAAAACCCAGAAGCTGAAAGCTTTCGGGCACGAGGTTTTTCATGTCTACATTTATGGGATTTGTGTAATTTACCCCCTTTTGTGGTTTGACTTTATTTGAGCTGAAACAAAGGTCAGTTTTTAGGTCAGTCAATTGCATTCTGTTTGTTCTAGTTGCTTCTTTTTTTCTATTTTTGGTATTAAATTTTTGTGTTCTGAATTGTGTTGGTTTGTTAGGAGAATGCAATGGACTTGGATAATTTGTGAGGATATTTAACATAGTGTGCATTGTGCTCCTGAAACTGTTTTCATTGTTTGGTGTTGTGATGGATGGTGATAATGGTCTTAACATACGTAATTGGGGTTACTATGAACCCGCGACGTCGTTTAAGAGCCACCTGGGGCTGCAACTGATGTCGTCCATGCCAGAAAAGCCTTTAATCGGAGGGCGCAATGCTGCGGTTTTATCTGGCACTAATGGGGCATTTCACCATAGGGACATTGGTATGCCCCAAGCTACATACTCTATGGAATACATGAGGGATGCGTGGATTAGTAGTCAGAGAGACAAGTATGTGAATATGATACCTACAAACCATAATTATGGTGGAATTCCGGAGACATCTTCTGCGCATCAAATTCAAATGATTCAAGCGCCAGAATTGCCAAAGGAAGAAAAGCCAGTGGAAGAAGCACCTGCTGTTGAGAAGGCAAATGGCACTCGTAAGAAACGACAAGGGCCCAAGGTTCCCAAATCTCCAAAGGCTAAGAAGCCCAAGAGGGGGCCTCGCGCGCCAAAGGATGAGAATGCTCCCGCAGTTCAACGTGCCAGGGTTCCAAAGAAAACTACTGAAATTGTAATAAATGGGATTGATATGGATATTTCTAGTATTCCGATTCCTGTTTGTTCATGTACTGGAGCTCCTCAACAGTGTTATAGATGGGGCTCTGGTGGTTGGCAGTCTGCGTGTTGCACAACTGGCATGTCAGTGTATCCTTTGCCTATGAGTACGAAGCGGCGTGGTGCTAGGATAGCTGGAAGGAAAATGAGTATAGGAGCGTTTAAGAAAGTGTTAGAGAAACTTGCAGCCGAGGGTTATAACTTTTCTAATCCGATTGATTTGAGGACTTATTGGGCAAAACATGGCACCAACAAGTTTGTCACTATCAGATAGATCTACTCTATGGTCACCTGGGCTGTTATGTCTTTTAGCCTGTTTGTCATGTATATACATGTGTATTTGGCCAGAGACAGAGACTTCTTAGCTGGTTTGTAGTACAAGAATTTTCAAAGTCATTAGACATCTTGTTTTCTCTTCGAACTCTTTCTTTGTTGGATTTAGTACATGGGAATTCATCTTTTCGTTGGTTGGTCCTGATAGGTATCTAGCTGATGAGATCTTGTTTTATTGATATTTAGCAGGAAAATTTTATCTGTTGATAACCCTACTGGTGATTGATGTTATTTTCAACTCCTTTTTACTTCCAAAACAACTAAATATTTGATTTCAATTGTTCAATGCGATACTTCGTTGTCTGTTGTGTAAAACCATAATTTGAAAGCTCGGTTGGACTGGAAACCACTACACAATGTATTAAATTGTAATATGTTTCTAGATGGTCTCCATACCAAAATTTTGTATTTCCAACGTGGGACTCAAGTCTTATACCTTACAATTGGATCCTAACAATTTGATGACCAAATCATTTTAAATTCCTGATAGATGCAGCTCAGTTTTTAGAGAAACAGGTTTGTTGAACACTGTAGGTAAGATGTTTGTCAGTGGTGGGAATTTTATTTTTTTTTAAATGCAAGTCTGGTTATGACAAAAAAAAGGAAAGAAAAGAAAAGAAAATTTAATCCAATCATGCTTTTATGTGTCAAATTTGAATTGTTATTAAGTTCATGCTGTATGCTTTTTGAAAAGTTTGTTTAGTCATATAGAATAGAATAGTAAAATTAATGCCCACTAAAAGTCTAAATAAAACTATTGTCTGCTACATGAACTAGTACTTTTCATGAGACTAATCTATAAATGTGAAATTTGATGTTAGAGGTACATGGTCTCTCTTTTGGTTATTAGTAAACCGGAAAAATGAGATTGCAGGCTGACATGGTTTCTCAAATAGTAAGGTCAGAAAGGAAATAGTAAGGCAAGAAGAAAGGTTGGGTTGAGGAGGAATGAAAAGTTGCAGCATATAGTAAACTGGTGAGGAATGTGACTTTCTGTTTGTAGACTGTTATATTGGTAATATGTTGCTGTGCATATTTTCTGGCATTCAGTGTTGGCATGTTCCACATTAAAACTTGACAATTTGTTATTTATATTTTTGGTCTTTTGACCTCACAAGCAATGCTGTGAGATTAACCCTTAAGCCGGGGAAGGTGGTTAGGTTCCTTCCCTGGAGGGGTGACTCCAGGATTCAAACTCCTGCAATTCAGGTAAAGTTTGCCTGGATTATAGTCCACTTCCACTGTGACGAATCACTATTTGGTGATGATTGTTGTATATGCTAATGTCATTTGTTTCCTTTGCTAATTTATAGTGGTATGTAAGTTGAGATTGAGATGATATTCATTTCTGACAAGTAACTTGTTAACTTAAACATCTTGTTTGGCTGTGTGTTTACCGATAATTATTATAATTTTGAAGATATATGATAAAGAATGTTTCACTGGATTTTAATTGTATAATCTGAAATGAAAACTTAAGGTGTACTTTTAATTGTTTCTTTTTTTTCTGTTGTGTAAAACAAAGATGAGCTAAACTGAGGCCCCAAAGGCCTGGTTTTATTTCTATATAAATTAATTAAAGGTGTTTCTTAAAAAAAATGGAAATAATTGCTTGTTTTTTGTGCAGAAGCACTCTTTCCTCAGTTGCTAGCATAAATAAAATAAGTCTTTGGTCTTTTACTTCCCTTTCTGAATATCATTTGAGAAAGGGGCAGGTAGATTGTAATTTTTGCCGAGGAAAAAGCCACTAGTTCTGTGTAACCTTTTGGCTATGTTTAGATTAATAGAAAGGGATCGAATGGAGTAGAATAGAATGAAATGATATTTGGTTTCATTGATTTGATTGTTTGAAATGAAACTAGATGTGATGCATTTCATTCTTTTTCTTCCTGTCCAATCTGGGAAGTATAAGATGGAACTTTTTTTTATTTTTTTTTCTATAGCATCATAAAAATACTCAAACAATGGAATAATAACTTCGATCCATTCCAGTGTACTTCATTTTGTTCTATCTCATCCCATTCCATTCCACTTGTCATTAAGCATCCAAACATTCCCTATGAAAATCGATTGGCTAAATTGGTGGAGTAGGTGAAGATATACTCAGCAAGTTTTCAGGTTAAAGTCTATGCTTTAAGCAGTTTGATAATTGAAGGTTGAAATTTGAACCTGAGGGAGGAAAAAGTTGTTTCCAACCAGTGTTATCAATGGCAAATGGTGGAAGGCCAAAATTCCGCCATATAAATATGCCATTGCGGTTTATGGTGCTGCCATAGCGGGTCTCCCTTCACAATTTTTCTATGGTGGTTGGCCAAAAATCTGCCACGCCACTCTGCCATTTAACAACACTGTTTCCAACTATGTGACAGCTGTGTGATTTACTGATTTGGGTAGTAAAGAGACTGGAAATGTGGATTCCCCCCACTTCTAGAGGCTGTGAAGTGTGAACATATTGTAGGAGTAGAAGATTCAATTGCAGGAAGCTAATGGTGAATAGAATATGCTGTCTTGTTGAACTTGGGGAGTATCATCTAAAATTAAAAGCTTACATAAAATCCTAAATTTTTGTGAAGTCAGCTCTGATAAAATCTAAAGAAAGTTTACCTAAAAAGCCATTCTTCCTGATTTTAATCATCGTCCTTCCTGATATGAAGGTTAGTACAAGACTTCAGCCCAAGGCTAAATAAGTTTAGGATGGTGTTGTTTCTACTCCAAAAGTGTTAAATCAATTTTGCACTTAGTTTAAGAAAAAAAATGTGTAGGATTATGTATTTTTTTCTTTTGGTTTTATTATCTAAAAAAGAAAGAAGATCAAAACGAGTAACAAAATGACAAATAACATTATCCATAAACTTGATTGATATTGGGGATTTTTTTGGTATGAAAAAGACACATGGTTTATTTATAACAACTTCAATAAACGGCAAGTCTCAAAATTAATTTATAATGTATGCATTTTAAGTACATGCTTATGCCAGTTTTTTTTTTAATGCTTTTTTTTTTTTTTCAAAAGCTCTTATAGGAACTTGTTATAATTTTTTTTTTTATCAAAATAAACCAATCTAAACCCATGATAATTTTTCCTAAAAGCACCATAGGTATTTTAGCACACCAGATAAACCATGGCAAGATCTCAAAATCTAAAGCGCAATTTTGGGTACCTTGCTGAAAATGTGTATGTCATTAAAAGTGCAATCTATTTATGCCATGATGTGAACGTTGAAATCTGTCTTTATGCACTGTATTACTTTAATCGGTGACGCTATTGTCTACGGCCTGACACTAGTAATGAAAAATGGTCACAGTAGAATTTATGTGATAGCACGAGATTTTTTTATCAAATTGAGTTAGGTTCATCAGTCATTGTTAAAGTCATAGAACAGTGACAAGTTGACCGGTGTGATCTTGCCATGTTTTATTTGTCTGAAGCAACGGCATTGATTTTGAGAACTGATGGTGGTCTCCATCGGCATGTTGCAATCATGCACGTTGGGGAGTAATGTGCATTCTCGTTGAGAACAATGTATGAGAATAATTTCAATTTAATATAATTGTAACAATGCTACGCATGTGGGATTAAATTTAAAATATTATTTAATAAATCTAACATCAAATATAGCCTTCAAGAGTAGTATTTTCATAATAATTTAGAATTTCACCATTCTTGATAGTACGTATTTTGCCCTCTCTTAAGCAACATTGCCGGTCTAATGTGATTTTCTTTCTCTTAGTTTGGACTTTCAAGAAAACTTGGTTCCCTCTTATAATGGTTACGATAATACCAAGCCTCGTAACATTCGATTAAAGTCACAATAATACCTTTTGGTTGACTTATAAGATTATGTTTAACGAAAGTAATTGATAAGTTAGCTGAAAGTTGAAAATTTAGTTAATAATTTAAAGTTGTTAAACTAACTTATTGAATTATAAGTGTTTGATAAAATTATTTATTAAAATAGTTAATAAATGTAAAATGACACAAATAAACATATTTATATGATATTTTTATAAAAATTTTAATTTTATTTAATGGATAAAAATATTTTTAGATAATTATGATTTTATTTTTTTAATTAATTATGAACTCTTATGATTTTTATTTAAAGATCAATTATTTTAATTATATTTTTAGTTTAATTAATTTTTCTCATATTGTGCTTCATACTATTATATTAAATGTTAAAATATTTTCAAACAAGTTTAAAATAAAATAAAAATAATATACTCTTAAGTAGACATTATACTTTTATTATTTTAATTAGAGATAATAAAACTTTACCTTATGTAACAAAGGCAAAATGTAAATTTAATAAATATTTTAAGAGTAAAAAATAATAATAATAATAATAACATAGAATGTAGGAGTTAAAATACTACATAGAATAGTATCTTACAAAATACTACAAGTTATTAAAATAAACTTATTTATCAAACATTATTAATATGATCAAACAAGTTTTTCAACTAGTCAAAAAAATTAGAAGCTAACTTAAAATGTTTGTCAAACATACACTAATATGTCACGCATCTTAATGACAAGTACCACTCTACTTAATTAAAATGACAGTGCACTGCCACTATCTTTTCAAGCATGCTACAATAAATTACAAATTGACTTTTTTTTTTTTCAAATGCTATAGATTAGCAATATTCAATTCAACTTATTTTATATAATTAATTCTTTGTATTTTTGCTGATCTTTAGAGAGAATTAAAAAAACAAATAATTATTTTCTAAGAATAATTTCTACTAAATATGTGCTAATTTATTCACATAAGGAACTAATAAGTGTATGAATCGTTTACCAAAGTACAAAATAAATATATAATATTTTCTTAGTTCTTATATAAGTACAATTAATCCAATAGGATTAGTTTAGTAGTAGGGGGTTTGGATAGTTTACACAAAGTCTTAGGTCCAAACCTTGTTATTGTCATTGTACACCAAAAAAATATAAGCACAATTTTTATAAATACAATCAATAAAATATTTAAGATAATATTAAAATGATATTTATAAGAGTTTTTATTTTGTTTTTGTTACATTAATATATCTTTGTTGATCCATCATAAGGAATCGTTGAATTGGTGTGTGACTCTCTGAAGGGCTGTGTATAAAACAGCAAAAATCCAGCATCTAAGCAAGAATGAAAAAAATTAAGCTACTTACAATGTTATCCCCATTATTTCACCTTTATCAATGGTGTTTTATGTGTATTGAGTGTTAATTATAGATAGTATAAAACGATAGCATAAACAAAGTAGACATGCGCAAGACAATAAGGCCATTGAAATAATATATATATAGGGTGAAGATCAAATTACTCCAAAAATAACTCTTGATAGAGTTACTCTATTTAATAACTCATGATATATGTTAAATTTTAATGATCCAACCGTTTAATATTTTGATATTATTTCAATGATCATGTACAGCAAATTTTAGGTAAATCAAACATTTGTAGTTAGTTCATCTTATAATTGACATTTACTTATAATTTAGAAAAATATATAATACTTTGATTTGAAATTAATTAATGAAGTATCAAATAGTGCTCAAATTTTATAAAAATTTGTTCACACACACACATATATAATTAGATCATCTTAGAAACGACTAGTAGAAGTCCGAATATGAATAGTTAAACTAATGTAACTAAAGGTAAGAAAATATTAAAAATATATATAATGAAACCATTAAAAAGAGACGTGCGCCTAAAAAACTTGATTTTGGACAAATTAAAGTAATATTTTTTGATTCATTTGATTAATTTCTCCTTTAAGAAAAGACTATGATTATTACTGATGTCATTATATATATATGATATAGATGATCAGTTGTATAAGAATAAGCTTGCCATTGGCTTATACTTGGCTCGGCCAGTGGCTGGCTAAGGCACAAGCGTCACAACCATCCGCAAATAACTAACATTACCATCATCGTGGTTCTCCTTTTTCTCATCTTCAAGTTTTCTTTTCATAAGCCTTATTTGAACTTGATATTAATGACTACTTATCAAATTGTTCGTAGAGTTAATATGAAAAGTTTGACTAGAAATGATCTGATTATTTCTTTAATAAATTAATGGACCTTGCTTTTTGGTTCGTGGGTCATACAGGAACCCTCTTACATTTTCTCGTTCACAAAACTTATAGATCTTTTACTCTAGAATCATCATATCAAGTACAAAAAGGAAAAAAAAAAAAAATAGAACCTGAAAGCCGAAGTCTAGAAACTAATAATACAGGTCACAAAGATTGTGTTAGTAATGAAGTGTTCAAGTAATTTAAATGATGTAACTTATAAAATATATAGTCTACTTGATCAATTTGAGGCCATGTATCTGCTTAATGAACACTTGTTTGGCTGTTACCTACTACTAGCTAGGGTCAGTGTATTGGTGAGAAATTTGAATAATTTGTAACAAGTCTTATGTTCAAATCTTGTTGTCGTTATTGTACAAAAAAAAAAAAAAAAGCAACACTTGTCTGACCTGTAGAGAATCCCGAAGCCCAAGGATCTTATTACATACGACTTAGAACAATGATAAGGCAATGTTAGTATACTGTGCCAGAGAACGTGTTTGATTCTGTAAGCATAATCAAAGACTAATTCTTCCTTTCCAACCAAATATGAGTCAAATGTCCCACAAGAACAGGACAGTTGGGTACTTCTTTTCCTTTTTGACATTTATATGAGTAAGTTATTTTCATAGAAGTTAAATGACTCTAGACTATTAAATTATCAAGAGCTTGTCGTTCAAAGTTTCTAACCAGCAATAGCTAGTATCTCAATACACTTTTATTAAACATTGATTCCTTTACTTGTCAGTTGGTATCTAATATAGATGCCATTTTTACTTGTGTAGAACTTCACTCTTGTTTAAGTTCTGATAGCACGCATGGTCAAAACATGCATCAATGCAACTCAACTCAACTCTCAACACCCTTATTTTTATTATCTCTTCCTCTTCGTGTGTGTGTGTGTGTGTCTTTGAAGTTGTCTGCTTAAAATATATGTGAATTAAGTCAAGTTTAGGGTTAGATGCATGAAACGAATCGGTAAAATACTTTATGCACATGTATACACATGCTATTGAACCATGACAAAGCACGATTTTTTAATGCAAAATGAGACATAAAAATAAACCACAAACATTGATTTATTTAATGAAGACATATATATGTCCAAGTGAAAGGTTTCTAGACTAAACTCTAAATTTAATTGTTTTGCATCAATGCAAAATGAAGACTATACCTCGGTTTGCTTGGTACATATACTATAAACAAGGGATAAAGTGATATTGTATTGATTAACTTATCCTATCAAGTCTAATATATACAACATAATAAACGGGCCCTAAAGCACCTTACTTCATAAACAAGGGTGACATACACTAGCTTATATTTTAATTATGATGTCTACTTAGAAAGAGAATCCTGATCACCCAAGATAATTTGTCAATTTATAAAGAAAACATTAAGTGTATAATTAATCTTATTTTGAAAAAACAATCACTTATTTTACCAATTTTTTGTAATAGTTTTTTACAAAATAAGTGAATATTTTCTAAAATTTAAGTTATTCCAAATAATCCCTAATCGATAATAAGGATTGTGACCTTGCTTTTCTCTTATTTCTAACAATGAAAATCACCCGCGTACACAATCTAAAAGGTTTGAATAATCACTTATTCCAGTAATGCCTCGTTATTTCCGTTGCACATTTAGGTAGTGTTTGGTAAATGGATGGAACAGAACAAAACATTATCTTTGGTTTCATTCTTTTTAGTAGAACCATAATGTACCATGTTTAATATCATATTCTCTTCCATTTCATCTATTTTCAAAATACATTGAATAAAACTCATCTAATTTTGTTCCAGTCCGTTTTAACACGTTCATCATAAATTATATAATTGTATAAATACGAATTATTATGAGCCGCGATGAAATAACAATTTCTCTTCCATCACTTACAAGCTTACAGCAGAGCATGTATCCCGAAAAGTTATTCACAGCACTTAAAAGATATAATTAAGAAGAGAATAATATAGTTTAATACATAATTATAACGACTATGTTTAAGGAATACGGGACACTTGGATAATATTCTAATTCGGTTAATCTGAGTGAAGAACAAAACCTTGGCAGGTTCATGAACTTGGATTTGGAAACTGTCCACACTGTTTGACCACATTACAGTTGAAACATGGACGGGGGTTAATGGTGGTGGACAAGGAAATATTCGTATCTGGCAAGAACATTTAGGTTGCCATGCACCATGATTATCCCTAGAGCTTCCCTAGAAGAGTTAGCTGGGTTATCTCATTAGCAGCCAATGGTAGAAGCATAATATATGTGAAAAAATCTAGAAAGTTAAGACATAATTGTCTAATTAGAAATGCATCCTTGTCCTGCACATGGCAATGACAACTTATGACTTTATGAAAACATAAATACTCAAATAATCAATGGTCTATAGTGATGGGTTTGGGTGGCTCACCATACCTAAGATGGAGTTTGGTTGTAGTGTATATATCTTCTTTCTCCGAAATATTTATATAATGCGTTTATTTGAGCTGCGATAAATTTTTAAGAGTAACTAAGTCACATATCGATGATTAGTTTTGTAACCGGTTAGGTTAGCTTGTGAAAATATATTAGAATTTCACTAGAGAGTCAAAGACTCTAATTAGAGTGGTTACCAAAAAATAAAACCATACAACTAAATGTTACTATGAGTTGTCATCACTATGGTTTAAACTTATTTTTACTACCACTAAGTGTGTGGATCAACTGATGAGTGGTTATTCTAACTTAATCAATAGCCTCAAGTTCAAATTCTGAATATGCAGTTGTGTTAAATATTCGGAGGGAGGGCTTTTTCGTTTATAGTGATCCTATCTGACTTGAATAAGATTGTCTCTAGTAGAGGATACCTGTGGTCTACCAAAAAAAAAAGTTATTTTTTACTTCAACTTATTAACTGCAGCTGATTTTGTATAATAATGTAAAACGCAAGTCAAAGCCTGCATTTATTTTTTGCTGTATTTTATAAATTTTAATTTAATAAAAATTCATCACTTTAACATTATATGCAAATTTTATTTTGAACAACCAAAGTCCTAGCGATTTGTTTACCATATAGTGAATTAATCATAAACATATATTTTGACACATGATCTTTAAACATCTTTTCAAAACTACGAAGTGATTTTAGTATTTTAGTTTATACATTGCACAAGAAAAATATTTATTTTTTTATATAATTAAAATAATAAATATATTTTTTAAATATATAAATTATTTTATATATAAATTCATAATAAATAAATTTTTGAATATATGAATTATTTTTTGGACTTATAATAAATAATTTAAATTGTGATATAAATTTATTTTTAAATCGAAATGGATAAGTAGTTAAAAAGATTAAGTATACAAAAAAAGATAAAATGAGGGTATTAAAGATGGTTAAGAGAGATTTTTTTTTACTAGTTGTGGGAAGTATGTGAAATGCCCACCTTCAAAGGATAGAAGAGAAAGTGTTGAAAATTTCTAATTAAAAGAGTGGAAAAATAGAGTAAAAATCTCACTGTTATGTATTTTAATTTATAGTATAAGAGTAAATTAACTCTACTATAGCTTGGATAGAACTTACATCAAGTTCCTTACATTCTTGCCATCAATTTCCCCAATTAAATAATGACATGCAAATATTTATTTATAATTTGGCAACATATATTAAATAAAAGCTATTTATTATTAGAAAAAACATTCACATGTCATTTGAATGAAAAAATTGATGGCAATTATATAGATAATTAAATCCAAATTTTGTCCTTTTAAAAACTTGCAACTAGGAGTAGTAATAGGCCAAACAATTTGGCCTACATAAGGTTTGACTTGTTTATTAAAAAGGTTAGGTTTCCATTTTTTTGAAAAGCTTTTTTAAGCAAAAAGGACAGGTTGAAGCTTTAAAAAAGCTCATTAAGTCTTATAGGTCAACCTATTTATATACATATATAATATATATTTATATTTTATATATAATATATAATATCTAATTATAATTTATATTTAATAAATTAATCAATCGGTAACGTATGATACATCCGGTAGGAATATGATATACGAAAGAGATGATTTTATTTTATTATAATTATTTTGTATATTTTTTTTGGTGACATGGTATTTTTGCATCTTTTCCTGACCACTATAGATACTGTACGAATATAATTTTTGAAGACGAAAACATTTACAGCAAGATGAAACTAATTTTTTTAGTATATAACTAATGGGCTAAGGGCTTTATGCAAGAGTTGGAATTGCGAAAATCGAAGACAAGAGTGCAAATTTATGAAATAATACGGTACGCTTGCTAGTTTATTTGTAGACTTTATTATAAGGTTAAACGTATAATTTAGTCTCTATACATGTCATAAATTCTCAGTTTGGTCTTTATGTGTAAAAATTTATTAAATCGATCTTTATACATATCGTGAATTCTCAATTTGGTCTTATCGTCCTAATGCAGTTTATACAATCTTAATTTAGTCTTTATACATGTATCGCATTCTTAATTTAGTTCTTATAGGTGCAGCGCATTCTTAATTTAGTTCTTATATGTGTAACGCATTCTTAATTTGGTCCATGTATTATAAGAATTAAATTAAGAATGCGTTGCATGTATAGAGACCAAATTAAGAATTTGTAAACAATAGGGACCAAATTGAGAATCTACAACACATATAAGGACCGGTTTAACAAGTTTTTTGGTATAGGAACTAAATTGAGAATTCGCGACATGTGTAGGGACTAAAATTATATGTTTAACCTTATTATAAAATAGGCCTTTAAACATGCACACAAATCAAGCCAAATTTTTAAATAGGTTAGGTCAAGTCTATAAAAGAAGGTTTATGACAGATAAAAAAGAAAAGTCAGACCGGACTTTGTATTTTTAATCAAGGTTAAACTCAAACTTAGTAAAATCTGACCTGTCTTGTTTCCACCTTTACTTACAGCAAAAAATAAAAAATAAAAATTTCATATATAATGAAACAAAAGAAAATCTTTCTTACCTTACCATGCGATATTCCTTTTTACGTTTCATTAATTAATTTCCTCTCCCACTTGGTAAACATTGTAAGACTTTTTCTAAACTGGTCTTGTATGTTTACATTTACATTTATTCACTTTTAGTTCTTACATTTACCAAAAGTAATATGGTTTTTAATCCTTATAAAACTATGCCACTTGTAGTGAATATAAAAATTAAAAAAATGAATAAAATTTTTATACAAACTGAAATTAAAATTTATAATATTTTCGGGAAAAAATATATATTTAATCCAAAAATCAATATACAATTACAAACCACTTAAAAAGAAGAAGCAGCAGCTTGCTGAGCAGCTGCAGTTAGCAAGCTCTAATATATGAGTAGGCTATATAATTGGGTAAATTCTTATCAAATCATTAAATACATATTTGCTTCAACTTACTTTAAAGAAATTTTTTTTTTTCAACTTTTTCATCAAACTTTTGAAAAAAAAAGATTTTCTAAATACAATCAATCATGTACCAAAATGCTGTACACAATGAGGAAAGCAGTTAATCATTTCTACCACAATCATCGTAACAAATTTCAGCAGCCTTTTTTTACCTTTCTTTGTAAGCCACAGATTTAAACTACCCTTTAACTTTTCTTTTTTGCAATCCTTGTTACCTTAAGGTATATGTTTTAATTTCTAACTTTTTTTGAAGGAAATTTTGAATCTTCTTTTTGCTGTCTAGTGTTCTAAGGAATGATAAAGTGATAATAATTATAAAATAGATCACGCACATTTTGCTTGCAGCCTTAACCAAAAAGAGCCAAACAGACCAAGCCGATTGTGCAACAGAAGTGGCATCTAGCTATAACTAGCTTTGCGGGTGTTGTGGTACTGTAGGAAGGGTCACATAGTACAGTGACTGGACACTGAATGGAGAAAAGGAAACAAAGCAATTTGCTTCCCAAAAGACACTGAAACATTATAATTATTTTCCGACACATCAAGTGAATTCATCCTTTGCACTCTCAATTTCCGACCCACCTATTATTCACTCCACACCTTCACTTATTCTTCATGCCCATACCATTCCTATGCACACCTCACTTCTATATCCACAATCAACCCCGCGTTTAAATGCAGTTTCTTAAATAACTTTTTTTGGACTATCCTTTGATTAGAATTAAAGTTTCATTTTGATAATTTATGTTAATTTTTAATGTAAACTTTTGTTACATGACAATCAATGTAAAACTCTAATTCGGATTAAAAAATAATACTAAAAATACTTGTGAAATTTCTTAGAATTTAGATTTGGGTTAGTTCAACCTCAAAAATTAACCTATGAGGTGAGGATTGCCCCACGTATATACACTAGTTTAGTCATATTACTAGTGGACATAAGATCTCCAACACACACTCTCTCGTATCGATAACTATTTCGAGTGTGAAATTTGTAGGACTAGATATTTGTAAGTGGTCTGATAATGACTAGATAATGGGTGACCCAATAAGCCCAACAAAAATCGTTAGATAGGGTTTGATATCATTTTAAAATTTGAGTTTAAGCCTAATTCAACTTTAAAAACTAGCTCACAAGGTGAGAGTCGTCCCTTATTTATATACATTATTTTAACTATATCACTAGCCGATAAGAGATTTTCAACAAAATTGCATCTAAGTTTTGTTTATATGCAATCTATGTTTTGATAACTCAACCTGTATGATTGATCTGCACCATCTTTCTTTTGATATGTTGTTCTCTAAATTAAACACAAGTATTCTTTTGTAGTTTAGTATATGGAATAGTATCAAAAGTTCAAATATGATGCGATTATATATATATATATATATATATATATATATATATATATATATATATATATATATATATATATATATATATATATATATGTTTGTATGTATGACTTCAATCCTGATTAATTTATATTTGATTCTGAAAATCAATTAATAAATAATTTATTATTTATTATTTTCTTCTGAATCACATTATCTCACGCAACAAATTATGAACGACAAGTTACTTTGTTAGTAAATAACATTTAAAACCATATTATTATATTGTATTGTATTGCAATGCAGCGGTCAATGATGTGTAGTTAACTCATTTAAGAGTTGAAAATTAACACAATGTGTTAAAAAGAGAAAAGTTACTAACCCACTAGAATTGGTTGAGAGGTTTGAGTAGTATACATGAGATCATAGGTTCTAACTTCAGTGTAATCATTGCACACACACAAAAAAAAAAAAAGAGAGAAAAGTTACTGGCTAGGTTACTTAATAGTTGGAATTTCCAAATATGAATTTTTCTTCAGTCCAACGAAATAATTCATCCCTAGCTAGAAAGTGCAACTAAAATCATCATCACTGAGCTTGGTAACACAAGGAATACTCAACCGATCATGAATAATGATCTTCATTGTAATTAATATTTCTGACATATATGTTTGTGCTGGGGACAACCATATATTCTTCTTCAGTTGTGTGAGAGCTTCCACGCCATAAGCTCCATTGCCAACCAAGGACTTAGTTGTATGGGCAATTTTTGACGTCTAGGGGAGCCCCTAACATGGGGCATATATATATCCAATATGTTAGCCAATATATTTGATAAATGCAACACCATAACTAAAACTACCATGTGGCTCTGCACTTCTATTGTACCCATCTTTTGCCAGTCTCATTCAGCACGCGGGGTTGTCCCAAAACTAGTCTATATATAAAAAGTGCGTCTGTCTGGTTCAGCGTTTTGAATAGTGGATCCACATTCAGTTTGAAGCAAATATGTATAACTTTTACTTTTGTCATGGATTTGTCGTAAAAATTGGAAAATATGCACGTTCAATACGTGACTCCAAACACACAAAAAGCTAGGCACTCCATCCAACCATGAATTTGTTAACTCGATTTGAATCCTAACCAACATAAGAAGTATGCATATGACATAGAATCAATTGACATCAATTGTATTATATTTTTAATAACTTCTTACAAGTGTTAAATCTTGTTAATTAACTGTTGCACTAATAAAATTTTCTCGTGAAATAAATTAAGTCTACATAGCTCCATACAATTTTAAAATTAATTGGTATTTCATTGTACCATTTTATTGTAATATATAATTGAAAGCAAATTCTAGCATTGGATTACGTATTTATAAATATTTTTTTTTGTAAAGGTATTTATAAATATTTGAATTATTTATGGTTTGATATACATAATCATTAAATAATATCATAAAATTCATCAGTTTGATTCATACATTTTAATATTTATAAAATTTATTAAATTCGTCATTTTACTAATTTTGATATCTTGTATGTCTCTTTAATGTAGAATTTTTAATTTGTGTCATGCAACTATTTATGACTTTTTTTTTATTAATTTAGTGCAAGAGTTTAAATTATTTCTGAAATGATGTAATTATACGCATGAGTTTAATTTTTAAATATTACTTATATGAAGTGTGTATATATGAGACATAGCTTAGTAATATATATAATAAAAGTTGTGGCTAAGGAGTGAAAAGCACGATTTATAATTAGCAATCAAGTAAATGAAAACGTTGAAAGACATGAATAGTATTTGATTGCAAATTTCTTTGTAAATTTTAGGTGGGAGTTTGGGTGCAGAGTGGAGCAAGTCTTCATCAACGGTACTCACGCCATTGGATGCTTGTACTTTTTTTTAACTCGGTTTTTTTAACAACCAAGTTAAAAAGACTTTTTTAAATCAGTTCAAAATTCGATTTAAAAAGATCTTATTTTTTATATCGGTTGTATCTAAAATAGTTCATGAATCGATTTAAAAAAATCATTTTTAACTGATTTAAAAAGTCTTCTCTGCAATAGTGTAAATACAAATATAACTACTTTAGATAACTTTATATCCTTTTGTAATTTATTATAAGTGATATTGTTTATCAATCAAATGAAATAAATTAGCTTAAAATTAATTTTCACCTAACAAATTTAAATATAAATTTTATTTTATATAATTTATAATAAATATAATTAATTATTAAAAAATACAGCTAATATAAACACACATTAAGTCATAAAATTTTAAAGGTAGGAAACTAAAATTATTGGATGCCATACAAATTACATAGTTTATCAATGTCTTGCTCGGATAAACTTTGCATAAGTATCTATAGAAAAAAAAAAGTAAAATGAATTAAACTTTTTCTATAAGTTAAAATTAACTTATGCATTTAACTTTATAAAAGCTCTCTCATTTAACTTCTTCAAAAAATTTTAGCTTATTAAGAAAATTAATTCATTTTATCTTCTTATTTTCTTCTCCTATAAGTGTTTATGGATAAGTTTATATTCAAACAAAGCCCAAGACAGATTATTATCACATTATCTAAAAAATTATTAATTTAAGTGTAAAAATATTATAATTTTTTAGTAATTTGAAAAAATAAAATTAAGTATTATTTTGCACTAGGATATAACATAACAGATCAACTTAAAATGCAATCCAAACCCAATTTAAAATTACAATGCGCTTAGTATACAAAAGCCTATACTAAACCCTTATCAAAAACAAAAAGTAATAGTTTTAACACTTTCATCCAAATCAATTGTAGTAAACAAAACAGTGCAAACACTACTACAGAAAACACTTTTTAAATTGGTTAAAAATGGCTTTTTAAATTGGTTTTACAACCGATTTAGATACAGCCGATATAGAAAATATTATCATTCTAAATCATAAGTTGAACCGATTTAAAAAAAACTTTTTAAATCGGTTTAATGGGCGACCAATTTAAAAAGCTATACTTTTTAAATCGGTTCTACCCATAACCGATTTAAAAAGTATAGTTAATGCACAACCGATTTAAAAAGTTTTATTTTTTTAAAAATAATTTCATTGTTTTGACATACAACCAAACCCTGTTAGAAACAAATACCACAGAAATAGCCAGTATATCAACAAATTCATTTATAACATACATTAACCAACAAAACTTCATAATATACTTTGAAACATGTAAAATAAAAAACTACTATTCTTTTGTCTATCTAAAGTCATTCTAAACAAACTATCTATTACTTATTTAAAAGAAAAATGTTGCCTGACGTCGGCGGATGTCTAGCAAGTCCTCATGTGATAATGGTTCCCTATCAATGAATAACTGTAACATAAAAAAACATAAGATAAATCATTACCCAACCACCTACAAAAACTATAAGTATTATTGTAATTGAATGAAAATTATATTAAATCGTCCCATGAATCTACAATATCTGTTGAAACTATGGTCTACATATGTTTCATAACATAATATCCATACTCATAACTCCCTACTTGTTTGTTAGCCTACCAATGAGAATTGTTTTTAGAAATGATTGTAAAAACTATTAGAAATTGTAATTGAATATGCAGTTGTAAATTACTTACATAGGGGAAAAAACCACTAGGCTTCCTTCGTAGTGACACATGTTTACCCGCTAATGTTTGATATCTAATCATGACTTTGATTAAAAAATAAATATACAAAACATGTTATAGGTTTCAAAATTATAATATAAAGCACGAATAAAATATATTATAAATAAAAACTGACATTTCTATTAGTTGTTTCAATTCTTTGTTGGGCTTCTTATGCAACGAATACAACAAGGCCACAACATTGTTCCTAGGACAAATAATTAGCGATTGCCAATGCGAGCTGCATTGGAAAAAGAATATATGTGATGAGATTCAAATATCATTTAAAATTATTTGGGTGAGAAATAACTTGTGCTTACCAACAAGTACGGTGCTAGGTAACATTATTTTTGTCCACTATACATCCAATTCTGAATGTAGACCTGAGAATCTTTGTCCTTATTCCTTATTTTCTAAATAGGGAACGGATCAATAAATCCATATACATTCTCCTGGCCCTTTGAGAGACAGAGACGATGCATGTACCTAAAATATGCAAATGAATGTTAAATATATATACTATTGAGATGTGTATTTAACAGATTAACAAAAAAATTAAACTTACAGCAACCATAATTATAGAACTGAGATATTTAGCATGTCATTGCCAGTACAAATTTTCAATACATCCTTCTGGCTGTTCCATAAGTCTACATCACTAGGTTTGCCAAGTAATGTCGGTTCCCAATCTATTTGAACAACATCTGTCCCTATACTAGATGCCACCAGTCATAAGCGTGTTCTTGGATCAACTTCAAGTTTCGATTTTTTAGGTGGAATATCTTTCTTAGACGGTTGAACATCCTATAAAAAAAGTAAATATAAAATAAGGTTATAAAATACAATCAAGTTATTTTAATTTGTAATTAGAAACAAAAATAATTTAAGATGAATTTTGAATATACCTTGGCTGATTTGACCTTTATAAATCGTCTCAACCATTGAATGAACTGTTTAGGGGCTTGCCTAATAATTTGAACTGCCTCGGTGGGCATAGGAACTTAAGCATATGTATCCTATATTTGTTGAACCACCACCCTCGCCATATCATCCTCAACGGTCCTGTGGTGTATGGTAGGTCCCAAATTATATACTCTCCCAAAGGCCACTAAACAAACAGGCTTTCCATCAACATATAACTCACACTATTCATGGATATTAGTATCAGCCTCCTCCCTAGAAGGATCAGTAGCAGCACAACTTCCCTTTGTGCTGACACGTATGGCAGTATGAGCTTGTTCTTCCTAGACATTTGTATTTTGTTGTGAAAGACTCAAAGATGTCAGCTCCTCTCTAATCTTCCATCTCAACTGCTTTTTAAGCTCATTTCTAATCTCCTGCCTAATTTGCTCCACTTATTCCCTGGTGATAATTCCTTAGGTGGGCCCACTACGTGAGGGTGGTCTATAGTAATCACGAATGCCAACACCTCGTCCAGCAGCACGAACTCTACCAAGGTGCTCTAGTCTCCCAATAGTAATAGTTAATATATCCTCACATCCATAAGGAACAAATGTTCCTTGTGAGTTCTGCTCAACCAATGAATCCTACAACATATAATTCAAGAAATGTGTAAGAAATATGACGTATCAAGTTACAGTTACAATTTGAAATAAAAAATGACTTACAATCTTTTCAGCAATGATGCGTGTCTCCTCAGATGTATATCCACTTAATTTTAGTGTGCGGACCACCTTCCATTTATCCCATCGTTGCAGTGTTGATGGAGGAGCAATATCTGCAGTAAAACCAGATGCCAAGGCTTCCAGTTGACGTTGTCTTGCCTTCTTTGACAACATCTTCTGCTCAAGGAACTTATACCCCCCACAAGACAATCTGTGGGGGTTGACATTCTTTGATGCAATCACTTATCCCTTTTTTCTCTTCTCCTGCGAATAATAAGACACTGCTAAATTCAATAAAAATTAATCAAATGTTGTTGTATGATTAAACAAATATGTTTCCAACTAAGCCTGGAAGACAGGATCATCCCGACTTTCAATAAACTTTGCCCACGTCTCCTTATCCAAAAATTTTCCATATATGAATCTCATGGTGAGTTATGTCTTAAATGCTCTCAATGCTCAATCGCAAGTGATAGCAATTTCTTTCTCAACATGGCATTATGTGGCACATCATAAGTCAACTACAAAATAAAATTGAATAGTTAATGTATGATAATTATATGGTTAAACATAATTTATATATTTGAGACTGTAAAAGTAAAATATCGTGATAGTTTGCCAAGTTTGATTATTCACGCTCTCCTCTACATGGTCCCAATCCTCATAATGGATAGAGACCTTACTTCGAGCAAGGACGCCCATAAAACTAATGAATTTTGTTGCATTTTCCCCCTCAGGTGCCTCACTAAGCATGTCAAACTGAACTGGTATCAGATGGTCACTAGCTCGACTGAGAGTCAGTTCCTTTAAGCGTGTACCTCGTCTACCCTTTGTTTTTGTAAACTCATAAGATGGGTTACTAGAAGAATTAGCCATGTGCCTATTTAGAAAAGGAAAAAAAATATACATGTAAGTACCGTCATTCACAAAATTTTGAAAATTTCAAAGATAAACATAATGATAAAAAAATTAAACAATAAAATAAAAAATAATGTCAACAAGAATATACAATAACATAAACATAAGTAAGTTACTAACACTGTCAAGTACGAATGTTTTCCCATATTCCTTCGTGATGGTCATCACGTGTGGCATATATATCATCCACTTCATTTTTATCAATAAAAGTGGGCATCCGTGTTGAGAAAGAAGGAATCTCAATAAGATTGGCATTTGAATCTTTTTTTTTATGACTAGCATGCACACTTCTTCCTTGGAGAACCACTGACCATCTCTTGTTAAAAGGATCACTAACATAAAAAACTTGTTTTACTTGGTATGCCATAATGAAAAGCTCTTCCTTATAACCTACCCTACTAAGATCCACCAATGTGAACCTTAATTCATTGGTTTGCACCCCGGTGTTACTGTCAACCCACTTACATTTAAAAACAGACACTCTGAATTTTGTGTTGTCAACTTCCCATATGTCTTTGATAACTCCAAAGTAATACATGGATGCCATAACAGGGGTTTTATCTTTTGAACTAGAGAAGTGCATGGACTCAGCCACAACCATAACCCTACTATTTTGCATGATACTCTTCTCATCCAATGACTTTGTATAGAAGGAAAACTTGTTGATATTGTATCCAGTCTAACATATGACATCAAAGTTAGGTCCATGTGCTAGCCATTTTAATGTGTTAGAAGCATTATCATCATTCAAAACTTGTTCTTCAAACCAATTTAAGAATGTTTTGTTATGCTAATTCAACTTCCATTTCTCCGACATTCTAGGGTTCTTTTTCTTGACAATGTTCTTGTGAGCAGAAAAGTAAGGTTCAACTTAATAGCTTCTTCAGTAATGTACCTCTCAACAATAAAGGCTTCTAGACGGTATGGATTCTTACTATACCCTTCAAGATCTATCATCACAGATATCCCTTCATATATCATTCAACAGGATACATCCACCTTAAATAAACCAGACCACACATTTTAATCTCTCACTAAATGCACTATTAAGTGAACCATGATGCCAAAAAATGAAGGAGGAAAATACATCTCCAATTGGCACAATATAATAGCAGCTTTATTTTCCAACTCATCCAACTTCATAGGATCAATAACTTTGCTGCATATGACATTGAAGAATAAGCACAGTCGCGTAATGGCATTCTAACTTTTTTAGGCAATATGTCACGAATAGCCACTAATAGGAGTTGTTGTATCAAGACGTGACAATCATGCTACTTTAACTCAACTAATTTGAGATCTTTTAGTGACACAAGGCTCTTAATATTTGAAGAGTATCCTTGTGGCACCTTGATGCCCTATAGACACTTATAAAAACTTGTTTTCTCTTCTCTTGACAAGGTATGACATGCTAGGGGCATGTATGTCCGCTTACCCACTGACTGTGGACCTAACTGGAGGCATATACCCATCTCAACCAAATCTTGACGAGCATTCAAACCATCCTTTGTCTTGCCTTTAATGTTCAAAAGAGTGCCGATTACACTATCACATACATTTTTCTCAACATGCATGACATCTAGACAATGTCTAACATCTAGATCGCACTAGTATGGAAGATCAAAGAATATCGACGTCTTCTTCCACAAGTTTTTCTTAGTAACTTTCTTTTGGGTCTTTCCAAATTCAACGTTGATGTCATTCACCCGTTCATAAACCTGCTCACCAGTTAAAACAGGTGGCACAATACCATCCTCTTGACATCCATTGAAAGCTTTTTAAAGTCTACGATATGGGTGATTAGGCCTAAGAAATTTTTGATGCCTAGTGTAAACTGTTTTCTTTCCATGTTTAAGTTGTACGTAGCATATGTCTTCTTCACAGATAGGGCAAGCATTATGCCCCTTAACACTATATCCACTCAAGTTCCCATATGTTGGAAAGTCATTAATGGTACAAAATAACATTGCACACAACATGAAATTTTCACAACAATACCTGTCATACACATCAACACCTTCATCCCAAAGCATTCTCAAATCTTCAATCAAGGAACTTAAGTAGACATTGTGTCATTTCCTGGCTGTCTTGGGCCTGCAATCATCATAGATAACATAACATATTTTTGCTTCATGCACAACTAAGGAGGCAAATTATAAATAATTAGAGAACAGGCCATGAACTGTGCTTACTGGATAAGTTACCATAAGGATTCATTCCATCCGTAGCAAATCCTAGCCTAAGGTTTCTTGCCTCAGTCCCAAAGGCTGGAAACAAATGATCAATTTTCTTCCATTGCGAAGAATCAGCAGAATGGCGAAGCTATCCATCACATTTTCTCCCATTTGTATGCCACATAAAGTTCTTTACGTCGTCTACATTGGCAAATAATCGCTTAAACCTTGGAATTATTGGAAGATACCATAACACCTTAGCAGGGGGACCCTCCTTTATGCTCTCATCAATATTACAATCATCACCCTTCACTTTATATCGTGATACCCCACACTTAGGATACTTGTGCAACTCTTCAAACTCTTCTCTATACAATATGTAATAATTAGGACACACATGTATTTTATTGTATTCCAATCTCATTAGACACAACACTTTCTTTGCTTCATAGTTACGTTTTGGAAACGTGTTACCTTCTAGAAGCATTTAGTTCAACAACTCAAGCAATTCAGTGAAACTTTTATCACTCCACCCATTTCTTGCCTTGACATTCACTAATCTTAACACCGCTGACAACTGTGTGAATTTAGTGCACCCCATATATAGAGGCTTATCTGCATCACTGCACAAAGTATCGTACACACAAGCTCGCTAAAAAGACTCTGATCCAATATCACGAATCATGTCCTCTAGTCGATCATCCATAGGTACATCAACTTGCTTTGTTTGAAACATACTTGGCATGTCTAATAATTCACTATGTCATGTCCATGTTGTATAACTCTTGCAAAACCCATCACAAAGGAGATGCTCCCATATTTACTTAAGTTGCAATTATCTCTCATTCAAACAATTAACACAAAGACAATAGAAGAACCCACCACTATTAGAAAGATTTCTTTCAGCAAATTGGATAAACTCTTCCACTCCATTCTCAAACTCATCAGTTGTGCGTCTAAAATTAATCCAACTACGATCCATAACTTCCTTCTATGATCTACAAACCATATCTTAATGCGTGTAAATCTCACTTTTTTATACAAGGTGTGGTCCTATCCCATTTCAAAAAGTCATTTTTTTAAACTTGATTAATATGTATAGGTTTAGTTCCATATCTTAAATTTGACAAAATTTCGACAATATTTCGCATTGATCCCCAAGTACACGAAATGAAAGTGGTGACATTAAGTTCACCACAATCAAGTATGCACCCGAAGACACAACACGAAATGCACTAAACTAAAATTTTATCAAATTTAAGATGAGACTTAACCACTACGCATTAATAAACTATAAAAAAATGAATCTTTTCAAATTGTCCAACCGGACAATTCAAGATTCAATACAATAACTATCACTTTAATCATTGTATTGAATCTAAAACGGGAAACTATGGTTTGCTTGTAATGCATAAATTCAATAAAAAAGCAACACACAATTAAACACACAACATAATGCATACAATATATACACAAATTTCGGCAGAGTTTCTTTTGTATTCTGGTACTTTCCCAGAGACCTGTTTACAGGTATTCAATTACCTAACCAAATGCTAATTCCATGTAAGACAATTCAATTCACAATAAATCTAATACTCAAGAGTTCACAAATCTCATAAAAATTTGACAAAGTTTCCTCTGTTTTTGGCACTATCCATCATACCTCACAAAGGGTATGGTCAATAACACAACGATAATCAATTCTCCCTTTTTTACTCAATTTATCTTATGAATATATGGTAGCATTTTAACCATTTCAATTCTCCCTTTTTTGCTTACTTTATCTTAAGGATGTATCTTATCATATATAAGTTGTCTTATCTTATAGTCTTTTAATTTCCTAACTAGTTCCTAATCTAGGTGGCCAATTCTTTGATTCTTGTAATCCACTAATTCTACAGCTTTGGGTTTAAAGCAAAATATAGTTACATTATATTTGGTGACAATTAATTAATTTCTAACATATAATTAAATTAATTTCTTACTTTTATTCTTTTTCATTACTTACCAACTTCAAGGTAATTAAGTACTAGCTAAAATAATCAACTTCAATTAATTCTACCTTATGTCATCCAATTCTCAACATTTAAAATTCCTACTACATATTCATATAAGTTAATAACTAACTTAAATAATTTATCTTTTTCTTTTAAGATTCATAAATCCATAAACGTATAAGGAACTAAATTTTTCTTATATTGATGAACATATTCATGCATAACTTTTAGTAATTAATTCCATGAAACAACATAATTAACATAAAAAATTAATTTCAAATTAATATTAAAAATGCAATAACCGTATTCACACACTTGCTCTAAGGGCAGAATGAAAAATCCAATGCAAACCATAATGAACCAAATCAAAAATGACTAACCCACGAGTGTGCTTCGAGCTGCTCACAAAGTTAGCTTCTCCTTCTCACAGAGTGCACGACCTTCAACTGTAGTAATGGAATACCTTGCGCGACCCCCAACAATAGTAATGGAGCCCCTTATGCGAGCTCTAACCACAGCAAATCTGCCTAGCTCTTAGGCAAGCACCAACCACAGCAAAGTTCGCACCTTGCTTGGCCTCCAACGACACCAATGGGAGCATCTTCTACGAGCTCCAACGACACCAATGGAAGCATTTGCACGAGCTGTAACAACAAAAATGCAACCTCTTAAGCAACGAGCCCTAATTGGCGACAATAATGGCTAAAAAGTGGAGATGGTTGGAAAATGGGGAAGAAGAAAGTGATGGATGGGCTTCGAAAATGGCCAAAGGAAATGGGTAGCAAGGAGGACTTCAGGAAAAGATATCTGGAAAGGAGGAAATGAAAGCGCAGAAACGCACAAAATGAAGATAAAGGGGCTTTTTAAATCGGTTCTGTTGGAACCAAAGATGTAGAGGCATCTAAACTTTCAATGTTTTGAAGATAACGTGCTTATTAATGTTTAATCTTGTGCATATAGACTAACCCTGTCACAGCTAAGAAGACCATCTAGTAGACGTGTTAACGACTGTCCAGTAGACGTGTTAAAGATCGTCCAGTAGACGTGTTAAAGACCGTCCAGAAGACTCGCCAAAGAGGAACTACCAATTGAACAAATTGAAAGCGACTATCTAATGAATAAACTTATAACAAGCCTCCAAGATCATATATTCAAACGGCTAAGTTTTTAGTTTGAACGTCAATTTGATTTATGCTAAATCTTCCTCGTAACTGACATATTACTACTTCTGTGAACTAACGTTCAAATTTGTTTAAAGCATTAAATAACATCAACATCATTTCAGTGCAAAAGCGCAGCAAAATAGATAAAGCAAGTCAACTTATCAAGCTGCTAAGACAAATGAAGAATGTTCGGAAGAACAGACCGCCAGCGCAGTCCTACGCCTTCCTTTTTAGTGCAAGTCTAAAAACTGTCATGCCTGACCTTTCTGAAAAGATAGTTTGCACGCTTCTCATTGCATAACAAGTCAAAATCCTCTACAACGGATCTTTTTCTTGAAGACTATATATATATATATGCATGCACCAACGAAGAAGCAAGCAGTGTGAAGTGAATAGAAAAGGCGAAGTCTGTGAAAAAGAACAAGTACATAAAGTCTTTTGTAATACTCTGATAGAAGCGTCTAGTGGACGATAGCAAATATCTTGTAAAGATCCTCAAAGTGATCTTGAGCTTAATTTTTCAAATCCTCACTACGTGAGTTGACCTTTCTTTTTAAAACACTTGTTGTGTTATGAAAGCCTGGAGAGGCTTAGTGTAAAAGAATACTTGGGTTAAGCAATCTAGGGTGATTACGTTGTAAAGCCTAAAGAGGCCACGAACAATACTTGTAACCTAAGGTTGGTTAGTGGATACTTTCTGGGTGAAAGGATTAGACGTAGCTCAGGTTGAGTGAACCAGTATAAAACTTTCTGTGTTTTCTTCTCTCTATTCCTACCCTTGAAAACGTTTTCTAGACTAATCTACTTGTTTTGAAAAAGTTTTTTAAACGCACAATTTAACCCCCTCTTCTTGTGCGCTTTCTCTTATTTAAATTGGTATCAGAGCTTGGCCTCTTGGGGTTAAGCATTTAACACTGCAGGGGTAAAAACGATCCTGATCATTCATGGAAAACGAAGGACAAGCCGTTAACAGACCGCTTCTTTTCAAAGGTCAGAACTACGATTACTGGAAGCAAAGAATGATAGCATTCTTTGATGCATGTCACATAGACATGTGGGACATAGTAGAAATTGCCGAGTACCTGCCCCTTGACCATGATGGGGTAGAACTCCCAAGAAGTCAGTGGACATAATCTCACAAACAGAGGTATCTTCTAAACTCAAAGGCTAGAAATGCTATGATGTGTGTCTTATCTGAATCTGAATATGAAAAGGTACATAGTCTAAAAAGTGCTAAGAAAATGTGGGACACCTTCACTCTTGCCTACGAAGGCACCTCACAAGTAAAGAGGTCCAAATTGAGCTTACTCGTAAGACAATATGAACTCTTTACTATCAAACTTATGTTTGGTAGATTTCAAACCATAATAAACAACCTGAGGTCCTTAGGCAAAACCTATGATAATTATGATCACATTAACAAAATCTTGAGCAGTTTACCTAGGCAATGGAGACCACAAGTTACAGCCTTAAGAGCTTCCAAGGAGCTAACAGCACTCTCAATAGAAGAGTTACTTGGAACTCTTAAAGTCCACGAATTAGAACTGAAGCAAGACGAAGGACAGAAGAAGAAGTCCATCGCTCTAAGCGTCCAGCGTCCATCTAGAGGATCAGTGTCCAAGGCACTAAACGTGGAAGAATCCTCTAAGGAAGAATCTGAGAAGGACGACTCTGATGAGGATGAGATATCCTTCATCTCAAGGAAAATACAAGCTATGTAGAGGAAGAAAGGAGGATTAAGAGCCAAAAACTTCACAAAGAAGTTTAACAAAACTCTAAAAGAAAAAAGTCCTTCAATATGCTATGAATGTAAGAAGCTTGGACATTTCAGAGCTGAATGTCCTAGTCTATAGAAAGACAAAAAGAGGACATTCGTCAAGAAAAAAGGTCTCATGGCTACCTGGGAAGACATGGACCTATCTTCATCAGATGAAGAAGGAGAAGAAGAAGCCAACTTGTGTCTCATGGTAGGAACCAGCTCTAATAGCTCAGACAATGAGCAAGACGAAGAGGTAAATTTCGATAACTTAATCTCCTTACAAGAAGCTTATAATGACTTGCTTGCTAACTCCTCAACTCTTTCAGTAGGATATAGAGAACTGAAAAAGAAATTTTCAAAAATAACAAAAGAATTAAATTTGCTCAACGAAGAGCATAAAAAGGTTTTAAAAGAAAATGAGGTTTTGAAAACTAAACATATTTAGAAGAAACATCTTCTCATGAAGTCTTAGAACTTCAAAAAGAAGTTACTCATCTAAAAGAAAGTTTGCCTAAATTTGTCACCGAAACTAAAAATCTAGATAAAATCCTATCGTATAGAAGAAGTCCTCATGACAAATCTGGACTTGGTTATGTTAAAGAAGAAAACCACAAACTTGGTAAAAATATAACCTTTTGTAAAGTATGTGGAAAGAATGGGCATGAATCAACACAATGTAGATATTGTCCAACAAAGAAGGCGTCCAATGCCTTCAGAACTAACACAAAAGGACCGAAGTCCATTTGGGTACCTAAGTCTATGATAATACCTGTTGCAGATTTGCTTGACAACCGAAAGAAGACCCCAGTTATAGTACCTGAACAATGGTTGCTCACGGCACATGATGGGAGAAAGGCGTATGTTCCAAAGCCTGTAACTTAAGAATGGTGGGTGGGTCACCTTTGGAGGAAACCAGAAGGGAAAGATCACAGGTATAGGAACAATCGGTAAGCATTCCTTCCCTTCTATTGAAAATGTTTTATATGTTGAAGGTCTCAGACATAATCTACTGAGCATAAGTCAATTATGTGACAGTGGACACAATGTCTCCTTTGACAAAGACAAATGTACTGTTAAGAATCTAGATGGATCCATATTATTCTCTGCTAAAAGGCAAATCAATCTTTATAAGATTGATCTAGTTGACCTCACAAATTAAAATGTATCTTGTCTAGTATCCATCAAGGAGAATCAATGGACTTGACACAAGAGGCTTGGACATGCAAGCTTGAGATTAATCTCAAAGCTAAATAAGCATAACCTCGTAAGAGGACTTCCAAATCTTGCTTACAAGTCTGATGTTCTATATGATGCATGTCAAAAAGGAAAACAAGTAAAAAGCTCTTTTGAATCAAAAAATACTGTTTCCATATTTAGACCTCTTGAGCTATTACATATTGACTTGTTTGGTCCAACTAGAACAGCCTCCCTGAACAGAAAACGATATAGACTAGTCGTAGTGGACGACTACTCTAGATGGACATGGGTTATGTTCTTAAAACACAAGGATGAGTCTTATAAAATCTTTTCTATTTTTTTCAAAAGGATACAAAATGAAAAAGGTGTTTGTATAGCTTCAATAAGAAGTGATCACAGAGGGGAGTTTGAAAACGAAAGTTTTCAAGGGTTCTGTGAGGAGCACGGAATTCTCCACAACTTCTCTGTACCACGAACACCACAACAAAATGGTGTGGTAGAGAGAAAGAACATGTCATTGCAAGAAATGACTAGAACCATGCTAAATGATAACTCAACTCCTAAGCACTTCTAGGCTGAAGCCGTAAACACTGCATGTTATTTACAAAATAGAATTTATATAAGACCTTTTCTAAAAAAGACTCCCTATGAATTGTGGAAAGGACAAAAACCCAACATATCATATCTTCATCCCTTTGGATGTCAATGTTTCATTCTAAACACTAAGGACAACCTTGGTAAGTTTGATTCAAAGTGTGATGATGGAATACTGTTAGGCTATTATGAAACATCCAAGGCTTATAGAGTTTACAACTCTAGAACCTTAGCAGTTGAAGAAGCCATCCACGTTAAGTTCAATGACAAAAAGCCTGATAACGAAATATCAGAGCTAGATGATTCATTTGCAGATATAAAGCTAGATTATGCCAAACCTTTGGCGTCCAGAGATCAAATGGACGATCCAAAAGCAGAAGAAAAAAAACCAACTGGACGTTCTTGGCAAATGAAGACCTATCATCCAGACAATCAAATTCTTGGAAATGTTCAAGATCATGTTAGGACAAGATCGACCTTCAAGGAGTAAGCTCAAACTGCTTTGATTTCTTAACTAGAACCAAAGACAGTAGACGAAGCTCTCTTGGACGATGGCTGGATTAGCGCCATGAAGGACGAACTTAGTCAATTCGAAAAGAATGATGTCTGGATGCTAGTTCCTACACCCAAGGACAAGTCTATCATTGGAACAAAGTGGGTATTCCGCAACAAGCTTGACGAAGCTGGCAATCTGGTAAGAAAAAAAGCAAGACTTGTAGCTCAAGGCTACTCTCAACAAGAAGGTATAGACTTTACCGAAACTTTTGCACCAATAGCTAGATTAGAAGCCATTCGCATCTTACTTTCATTTGCTGCTCATAGTAATATGAAGCTCTATCAAATGGATGTAAAAAGTGCATTCTTAAATGGCATAATAAACGAGGAAGTCTATGTGAAACAACCTTCTGGTTTTGAGTGTGATACTTTTCCCAAACATGTTTTCAAACTTAAAAAGGCTTTGTATGGACTTAAACAAGCCCCAAGAGCTTGGTATGAAAAGCTAAATTCTTTTCTTTTAGAAAATGGTTCCTCTAGAGGAAAAGTAGATACCACTCTCTTTCGCAAAGACGTCAAATCACATTTTATTATTGCACAAATATATGTAGACGACATTATATTTGGTGCTACTAATGACGTTTTATGCAAGGATTTTTCTAAGATTATGACAGCAGAATTCGAGATGAGTATGATGGGAGAATTAAAATTCTTCCTAGGATTGCAAGTAAAGTAGACTGGAAATGGCATATTCATACATCAAACAAAGTATGTCAACGAACTTCTCAAAAAATATAAGATGGACGATGCAAAAGAAATGAGTACACCTATGCATCCATCATCAATACTTAGCCTGGACGACACTTCTAAAAAGGTAGATCAATCTACATACCGAGGTATGATTAGATCCCTTTTATATCTCACAGCGTCCAGACCTGACATTATGTTCAGTGTATGTCTATGTGCTCGTGTTCAGTCTGATCCTAGAGAAACTCATCTAACAGAAGTTAAGAGAATCTTTAGATACTTAAAAAGAACCACTAATCTCGGTTTATGTTTTAAGTCAAACAAAGAATACAGATTGGTTGGTTTTTGCGATGCTGACTATGCGGGAGATAGAGTAGAACGCAAAAGCACCAGCGGAGGATGTCACCTCATTGGTGAGAATCTAGTCTCCTAGACGAGCAAAAGACAAGGGACTATTGCCCTGTTTACAGCGAAAGCAGAGTATATCTCAGTTGCGTCTTGTTGCTCACAACTCTTATGGATCAAGCACCAGTTAGAAGACTACAGCATCTACGAGAGTAACATTCCTATCTTCTGTGATAACACTGCTGTTATAAATCTGTCAAAAAATCCTATCCTGCATTCTAGGGCAAAGCACATTGAAATAAAACATCATTTTATAAGAGATTATGTTCAGAAGGGAGTTGTCAATATTCAGTTTATTAACACTGAAAATCAATTGGCAGATATATTTACAAAACCCTTCCTGAAGATAAACTCATCCATATTTGAGATCTTCTAGGTATGGAATTTATAAGTGAATAGTTTTATTCAACATGCCTTGATCGTCAAAGGTTCTGTAGCGTCCAATGCTTTCATAGTATCCAATAATTCATCATCCACTTGCATATTTTTTGCATTCCATAAACGGCCTTCATTTGTGTATGCATCCTTATTCGTACTTAATCATGTTTTCTCTGAAAATGATTTGAAATAAATGCTTTCTTTTTGGTCTGAGTCACTTATGCGCCGTATAACGAACCTCGAGAAATGTAAGCGCCTGACCCAACATTTATTACACATCACCTTTCTCTTCGAAAGTAAAAGAACCGCCAAAAGCAAAACTCTTCAGTTTCTTCATATACACTCAAACCCAAACCAAATACTCACCTCTTCTCACATCCACCTGAACTCCCTCAACTTCTCAAACCCTAACCTTCCTTCAACCTCTCAGATATGGCAACTGAAAAGGCTGGTCCTGCTACAAAGGTTGTGGCTCGTGTGGAGAGCCTAGACCAGGCTGTTGTTCTCATCGAAAGCCGCTTCGATATCCAAGCTCTCAACGACATGGGGGTGAATGTAAAGGATAACTTGCTCAGATGTGGAATTCTCAACTACTTCCACCTGAATGAAATTATATACCCAGAACTCATCCGACAGTTCTGGAACTCTGCCGTTTTCTCAAAGACGAACATCACTGGAACCGTTCTAGAAGTTAAGGTCACACTGGACCTAGGCTCTGTCGCCCAAGCCATTGGCTATGAGTGGGCTGGGTCCTACATCAAAAACGGCTGGGAAGACAGTTTTGGAGGACATGACACAGTTGATGCTGCATTAATGGGTCCCGAAGGACAAGGCCAAATCAAGTACAGCAAACTGATAAAAGAAGGGAAGATATTCTAGCAGTTTTTGAACAAGGGAATTCTTCACAAGGTTGGATCTAAGGACAGAGTTACCTTCTTGCACCGGTTCACGTTGTTCCACATGATCACTGGTCAACAATTCAACTTGCCACACCTCATCCTAAGCAACATCTTCAGGACCATGAGAGGACGCGGAGAACGTGACCAGATTACCTATGCCGCACTTCTTAATAGAATCTTCTGGCAACAACAAGTATTTCATGCTTTCTTTGCTCTTTCTCTTGGGGAGCAAAACAAGATTCGGATTCTGGGTGGTGGTCATAGATTCACACAACTGCCGTTTGGACGCAACAATGTTGCGCAGATGAAGGCTGGGTTCGTGCTAAAGCCTTTGGAGACCACGTCCAAACTTGTGGACATCAATGAAGAAGTTGTTGAGATGGCACCTTTACAAACAGTAGCACCAATCATCCAATATACTGCACCTATGGACGACGAGGTACTGTTTGAGAATCCAATTACTGCCAAACCGTCCACCAAAAGGAGGTCGTCCAAGGTACAAACGACCAAAGCTACAAGGTCCAAGACCTAACGACCTTCAGCTCCACTTGCTCCACTTGCAGCTGCTCCTATTGCTATATCTGCTCATTCTGTTGCACCAACCATACTCCCTGCTAAGAGACAGTTGATTGTCGCCTCTGATGACGAAGACGATGAGCCAATTGGTAAGCTTGTCAAGAAGCAGAAAGCTGCCATGGTTGCTGTTCCTGCTCAACCACAATCCCAACCATCTACCTTTCCCAAACGGCCAGCAGACACACTGCCAAGGGAAGCACAGTCTAAAAAACGTAAGCTTTCTTCTCCTTCTGCTGCTGACGAACCTGAAAATGATTTTATTGAATCTATCCTTATTGAACCATATGAACCTCTTACCCAACCATAAACTAAAACACAAGCCACACTTGAACCAAAAATGTTGTTGCCTGGTGATGAAGGTTATACCTACACCATTCCTACCCCCAGTATCTCAAAATCTTACCTTTCCATTAAACCTCCTAAATCTCCTCCCTCCTCAACCATCATCCCCTTCCCTACCTCTTCCTCAGAAACCTTGGCACAAACCAAACAGAAATGGCCTCTACTTTTTGTTGAAGGCAATTTCCAAAACCTCCTAGACGATAATGCCATCATTTTGCGTCCAAAGCTTCCTAAACCAGACTTCGGTTTTGACTATTCTCTGATCGTCATGGACAAGTACATGGACGACTATGTCCATCAACCGTCGGAAGAATACCTGGTACTACCTCCTAGAGCCATTGAACACTTGCCGCTCAAGCGGTTTATCAGACGGCGGTATCTTAGAGTTGTACGAGCTTGGTGCATAAATGCTCATCCTTTTGGAGTACTTCAACACAAAGTACCTCCAGTCGAAGACACCAAGAAAGCTCTACAACAAAGAAGACCAACGGACGAACGGATCATTCATCTATGGCCTGCAAATTTGAAGTTTCAGCCTATAGATCCGGAAAAAGATGGATTCTTTCCATCTGCCTTTGAGCATATATTCTGCAACATTCTCAAAGGTTCAACATTCTTGAAGTATCAGTTGTTCATTCCTCCATCCTAACATATCCGACCTTCCACATCCAACCATACCGCCTCTGTCCAAGACTGCCAATCATAAATGAAAACCACAAGAAGAAGAAAATTCTGACCAAGGCACCATCTTTGCCTTTACCGTCTAGAGTTGCATTTCAACACCATCCAACCCATTCCCGTGAATGGTTTTTAGCTCAGCGTCTTCATACAGACATGGACGAGACTAATGCTGCATGCTTCTAGCATCAACATATGTTCCTATGCGAACAAGAAGCGTCCAGTAGTAGTGTTTCAACAGACGACAAGGCCAATATCCCAACTGCAACGAACTGTGAATTCACGCATCGTCCAGCTCGTGTCTTTCACTTTTCAGACACTTCAGTTGCCTTTGTCCGTCCACCAGATGAGTGTCCACTCCTTGGTACAGAAACTTCTATCCTATACACTTTGATTGCTGCCCTTACTCACATCAACACCTTCTAACCGCCCTACCCTTGGACCCCTCCTTGTCCTTACCAACTTGCCGTGCCAAACCTAAAGTTTCTGGAAGCACCTCCTCCCCCCTCTGAAGCTCTTCCACCTTCTCAACCAGCATCATCTACACCTCCACCACCACCTACTCCTGGCTCCCAAATCTCGGCTAACCTCCCTATCTCTACTTCTGCCCCTTCATCCATCCCCTCTGTTGACCCCGCCGTTCAATAATATGTTGCCACCCAACTTCAACCTATTTTCACTCTTCTTCACCAAATTCTCCAGAATCAACAGGCCCTCCTCCATCCTTCTCAACCTTCTCCTCCTCCGTTGCCGCCACAATGACTGTGATGACGACTCCTTTTTCCTAGTCTTTTTTTTGCTAATGACAAAAGGGGAGAAAGCATTATTAGTTTTTTTTATGTTTTTTTTTCTTTTTGCCTTTGTTGCATCTTTTTGCATATGTTCTTGTCAAATTTATGCTCTGACAATTTATGCTCTAAACAGCTAAATAAAATACATAGTTGATCTGCTTTACCTCAAGTATTGTTCTGCCTATATTAAATCCTATATCTGTTATATATAAAATGCTTGACACTTGGTTTGATATTTGATATGGATTCAAGCTGATATCCTATACGAAACTTGATATATCCGACTCAAGGGGAGCATAGTAAATCTTTCGAAAACTCTTTTATGCGCTTCTTTATTTTCTAAAAAAAAAAACTTAAAAATTAATAAGGTTTGTCATCATCAAAAAGGGGGAGATTGTTGGAACCAAAGAAATAGAAGCGTCTAAACTCTTAATGTTTTGAAGATAACATGCTTATTAATGTTTAATCTTGTGCATATAGACTAACCTCGTCACAGCTAAGAAGACCGTCTAGTAGACGTGTTAAAAACCGTCCAACAGACGTGTTAACGACTGTCCAGTAGATGTGTTAAAGATTGTCCAGTAGACATGTTCAAGACCGTCCAGAAGACTCGCCAAAGAGGACCTACCAGTTGAACAAACTGAAGGCGACCATCTGATGAATAAACTCATAACAAGCCTCCAAGATCATATATTCAAACGGCTAAGTTTTTAGTTTAAACGTCAATTTGATTTATGCTAAATCTTCCTCGTAACTGACATATTACTACTTCTGTCAACTAACGTTCAAATTTGTTTAAGGCATTAAATAACATCAACATCATTTCAATGCAAAAGCACAGCAAAATAGATAAAGCAAGTCAACTTATCAAGCTGCCAAGACAAATGAAGAATGTTCAGAAGAACAGACTGCCAGCGCAGTCTTGCACCTTCCTTTTTAGTGCAAGTCTAAAAACTGCCATGCCTGACCTTTCTGAAAAGATAGTTTGCACGCTTCTCATTGCATAACAAGTCAAAATCCTCTACAACGGATCTTTTTCTTGAAGACTATATATATATATATGCATGCACCAACGAAGAAGCAAGCAGTGTGAAGTGAATAGAAAAGGCGAAGTCTGTGAAAAAGAACAAGTACATAAAGTCTTTTGTAATACTCTGATAGAAGCGTCTAGTGGACGATAGCAAATATCTTGTAAAGATCCTCAAAGTGATCTTGAGCTTAATCTTTCAAATCCTCACTACGTGAGTTGACCTTTCTTTTTAAAACACTTATTGTGTTATGAAAGCCTAGAGATGCTTAGTGTAAAAGAATACTTGGGTTAAGCAATCTAGGGTAATTGTGTTGTAAAGCTTGAAGAGGCCATGAACAATACTTGTAACCTAAGGTTGATTAAGGGATACCTTCTAGGTGAAAGGATTGGACGTAGCTCAGGTTGAGTGAACCAGTATAAAACTTTCTATGTTTTCTTCTCTCTATCCCTACCCTTGAAAACGTTTTCCAGACTAATCTACTTGTTTTGAAAAAGTTTTTTAAACGCACAATTCAACCTCCCCCCTTCTTGTGCGCTTTCTCTTGTTTCAGGTTCAAGCTAAATCGATTTTAAAAGCTCACTTTTTAAACCGGTTCAAGCTAACTAGTTTAAAAAGTGTGCGGGGATTATATTTTAAATTTAAAAATGCGTTTTTAGATTGGTTATATTTGAATCGATTTAAAAAGTTTGATATAATTTCAAAAATGCCATCGTGTTTCTATTTTAAACTAGTTCAATTTGAACCGATTTAAATTCCTGCTTTAAAATCCATTTTGTGCAGTAGTGAAACTTCCAATGATGGTCAACCTGCTAGAGGACGATGGCGGCAACGCATGAGCGAAAAATGGTAGGGTGGCCAGGGCAGTGAGGACAAAGTGGGGGAAACTGCTGAACCTATTGTTGTTGATGCGCGCGATGCTGTGTTGGTGGTGGAAGAACTCATCGCGAATCGAGAAATAAGGTGCATCTACTCAATCTTTTAAGAAATAAAAAATAAACAAATAGAGAGTGAGTGAGAAGTAAATGGTTGAATGAATTTAAAAAGATAGAGTAAAAGAGTGGAAGAAAAATAACCTAGCAACATCTCCTCTTAAAAGGTTGAGGAGAACGGTCTCTGCAATATCATCGACATTGTGACCAGTAACGAGCTTGTCTACTTTCAACAGAGCAGCACCTCGATCAAGGGCCTACAATGCAATACAATTGTTTAGAACATATTGTGATTAAAAGCTTTGAGAGAGAGAGGAGAGAAAAAGAAAAGAGGGGTTGGGTTGCCTAGTAATGTAAGATGCCATAGAAAATGCAATTGTTTTTGAAACCAATGACGCAAATCTATTTTTAAAAGCTTTTTTAAATCAGTTGCATGAGAACTGATTTAAAAAAATCACTTTTTAAATTGGTTCTACTTGTAACCGATTTAAAAGTGTCATTTTAAATCGGTTCTCATGCAACCGATATAAAAAGTTTTTCACTTATTTACAAAAATGTCACCACATTTTTACTTTTTAAATCAGTTCTACTTATAACCAATTTAAAAGTGACTTTTTAAATCAGTTACAAGTAGAACCGATTTAAAAAGTGATTTTTTAAACCATTTTCATGCAACTGATTTAAAAGTTTTTCACTTATTTACAAAAACTCTACCGCATTTTTGTTTAGATCAAGCCCAAAAAAACGATTTAAATTCCTATTGTAGAATGCACATTTTGTAGTTTATTAAAATATATATTGACAAGGATAAAATAAGAAATAAAAATTTAATTTAAAACTAATATGATAACTTTTAATCATATCTTCAAAATTTGATTTATGATCAAAATGCTTTTTACTGTAAAAAAGTTTTTTGATCACTTAATTTGAAAAAATACCATATTTTAACAACTTATTATATTCTTAAAAAACTTTACCCTAAATTGTACATATAATGTCTATTTTGAATATTAATATCTAATGTTTTTTTTAGATTAGAAGTAAAATAGAGAAAAAAATAAGAATGAAAGAATAAGGAAAAATAGAATTAAAAAAGAAACAAAAGTAAAAAAATGAAGAAGTGTTTTTTGGATGAATAAAAATATGATGAAAAGAAATAAAAAAAAAATCTCTTTACTTATTTTGATGAGTATGGGAGAGAGAATAGAAATAAATAAATAAATTATATAAAAATATTTTTATATTAATTTAAAAAAATAAATTTAATCCAATTTCTTACTTCATTTTTTCTTAAAATAACATTATTTAATATTTTTTATTTTTTATGTTATAAACATTTATTTAAAGGATAGGATCCGTTAACATTAGGTGTAAGTCTTTAAACTTACATCAAATTTAAATAATTAATACATGTTAATCCTACAGTTTATAACATCTTAATAAATATAGCAACTTTAACATATATTGTAACAATCAATTATTTAATTTTAATCAATCAATCAACTCATTTGATTTGATTTAATTGATTCTTTGATTAATTTAAATTTTTACTTTAATTATTTGTGAAAATTATTAAAAAAATTAAAAAAATTATATTTTTTGTAATAAAGTATATATTTATTTTTCTCTATTTATGATTCGTGAACAATCAATAAAATTTTTAGTTGCTATTGTTTTAACAAATTTAGAAAAAGAAAATTAACAATTAGAATGTACCAAAATTCGTTATGTTTTTTTTAGGAGGTCGAAATTGATTATGTTAAAATCATGATAAATGATATTTTTATCATGAATGTTTATTTTTCATTATTTATATGATCAATATACATAGTTAAATATATTTTGATATATTAATAATTAATCCCCTTTTCGTTGATATTGTTTTACTAAAATTTTAAATTAATTATGAGAAAATACAATTTGAAAATGAAAAATTTTAGATAATGCATATTTTCTGAAATATATTATTAATTAAGCATGAAAAATTAAAATAAATAAGCACTAAGTTAATGCTTTTACATTAAAACATATAAAATAAAGAATACAAGATAACAAAAATTAGCTAAATTATATTATATTTTTATATTAAATTGTATAAAATAAAGAATACAAGTTAAAATAATAATTATATTATATTTCATTTTTCTTTATTTTCAATAAAATTAGCCAATTTTTTTTTTTAAATTTCCTTAATTTGCTAAATATTTTGTTAATTTTATTAAAAAATAGAGAAAAATAAAAAATATAATGTAAGTACTATTTTAGCTTATTTATAAATTTTAATATCTTGTATTCCTTACAATGTTATAAAACTTGAACCGATTATTGACCCGACAAGGGTACTGAGTCAATGAGCTAATGGTTGGACTGGTGAGTCACTGGTTGAATCGCATAAATCGATATTAATTATAATAATATAAGTAATAAAGGTATATATATTATGTTTGCAATTTATAAACCAAGGGATTAATGTGGTGTGGTGGTAAGTCTAACTTCGTTAATTGATGGGGACTAGGTTCGAAACTTAATTGAAGCATTTGCCTTAGAGCGTGTGCGAGACAATTTCAAGTGGGCGGACACGGTTCAACCTTTGGTCATCTCAGACGAGTTATCCGGTTTGATACCGGTTTGATGATGTCATCATCGAGTTAACTACATGTCTGATCTAATAAATGAACTAAACCGACTATGGGACCGGTTTCCTGTCGAACCAATCCGATCGGCCGCGCTGAGCCGACCCCGTTCTTATAACACTGATTCCTTATTTTATATTTTGTAGTGTAAAAGCATTAAGTTAGAAGAATTTCATATGTTTTAGTGTAGAAGCATTAGGTTATCTTGCATTTTTTATTTTATATGTTTTAATATAATGTAATTTTATTAAAAATAGTGAAAAATTAAAAAATATATTTCATTTGTTATGTAAATCATAAATAGAGAAAAATAAATATATACTTTACTTTAAGACAAATTTGTAAAATATATTATTTTTTTAATAATTTTCATAAATAATTAAAGTAGAAAGTTAAATTAATCAAACAAACAATCAAATCAAATCAAAAGATTTAGTTAATTAATTAAAGTTAATTAATTGATTGTCACAAAATATGTTAACGTTACTATATTTATTAAGATGTTATAAACCATAGGATTAACTTATATTAATTGTTTAGATTTAGTGTAAGTCTTTAAATTTGCACCTAGTGTCAATAGATCTTATCTCTTTATTTAATTTTTTAATAAGTTATGATGAAAAATAAAGAGATCTTCTCCCCTTATTTCATGTCAATTCAGGGGAAGGAGAAAATTCCTTCCCATTTCTCTTTTTAAATAAATAAATAAAATTAATATTTTATATATTTGATCTCTCCCTTTCTCATTTCTTTCTTCTATATTTAAATTTAAATAAATAATGCATGTGTAAATGTTATGTTGTCCCTCCACTAAGTCCTAACCAAATCATATTAGTTGAGTCATGATTAGGTTGAGTTTCAATGAAATTATCCTATCAAAGGATTAGATTCTAATTAGAGAAATGCTAGCAACATACTTTCTAATACACTCTTTTGAACATATTATCTTTTATTAGTTGAAATTTTTTGGAAATTGCAAAAATTTGTGGGTCTTACATTTTATTTAATGACTTTCTCTCAAAATTTTGTTGTTTCTAATAAATTTTAACCAATAATAGAGTGTGTGTTAGGAGGAGTATGTTAAAGAGTGTGTTGCTAGCACTTATCTTCTAATTAAACTAAACCTATCTTATAAATACCCTTAGTTTTGGTAGAGAAAAAAAATCTCCTTTAAAATAAACTTATAGCTAAACTAACATAATACACACACACACACACACACACACACACATACATATGTATGTATGTATAATATGGGAATGTATCAAGTGAGAGGATTTTTTTATGTGAGAGTAAGAGGAATAAATATTAACTATTAGATCTTGTCATGAATGATCAAGATTTAAACATACAAAGTCATGTGAGTTTTTTAAAAAATCACATGATTTTTTTAAGTGGTCACATGATATTAAATCTTGACTCTCCTATATGATTGTATGGTCAAGATTTACTCCTCTCACTCTCATATAAAAATGGCACTCTCACTATATGTGTGTGTGTGTGATACAATAATACATGAATGGTCAAAATTAAAAGTTATTTAGTTTTCATATCAAGCGAGTGGACTTATATTATGAGAAAAGTGAGTCATAGCTATTGGATCATATCACAAAAAGTTAAGAATAAAAGATAAAGTTGTGTGATTTTTTTAAATAGTTACTGTGATCATTAAATAATCTTTAATCCTAATTTTTCATGTATGATTGTATGTTTCATATTTACTCCTTTCACTCTCTCTTGCAAATATTTCTCTCACTTAATACGTTCCCATATATATTGTTTTAAAATATCGATTTCCTTTGTTAAAATTGAGATATTATCTAAGTTTTTTAAGAGGTTTAATACATCAGTTGATTCCTAAATTTTTGAAAAATTTTTAATTAGGTCCCTAAACTAAAAAAATTATAATTGGGTCCTTGATCTTTTACAATATATTAATATATGTGAGTCTTGTTTTCTATTTGATAGTTCTTATTCTCAAACTAATAAGACTCATGTAAATTTTTAATTTTGTCTAATAAAAGAGATATGTAGATAAAAGAGTGTTAGCCATCAACTAAAAAGTTTAATTTATATGCATTCGTAGTGTAAAAAATCTTATGCTATTAATTAATTAAAAATTATTGTTAGTATAACTTTTAAGATAGTTATAAAATAGAAAAAATAATTTATACACTAACGGTATAAAGAGATTTTATATTGTTATTTAATTACAAACTGACATATAAAGTAAGTTTGTTGACTTTTACATAACTATCTTAAAAGTCATATAAATCTTGATTTATGATTAGTTGACGCCATTAAACTCTACAAACTAATCTTTACACTATCCGTATTTCGTACATAAATAATTTACTCTTAGCTAAAAGTGAATTAACTTTTGCAAGGAATGATTTTACCGTTTACAAAATTATTGTTTGATGAACAAATTTACGAGTTACAAATTTATTAACTTTTCAAAGGATATTTTTGTTTTTCGTCTTCCAAAGTGAATTATTGGCCCACACGGCCACACCGTTAATGGGGCCAGTGAGCTTTTTTCTCATTTGGTTGGACAAGAAAGCCCCTAGCAGTGATTCAAAATGACGATTTTGGGACTCACTTAGGGGTTTAGATGGACGCGAAAGTACAGAGCTGAAAGATTCACACATTGCTTTCTTTTCCAAACCCCTTTCACTTGAAAGATCCACAAACTACAAACCCATATTCTGACAGAATTATGGTATGGTAATTTGGATGAACAATTGTTTTTTTAAGACATATACCTAGTGGGAGGAATATCCGAATGATTTTTCAAGACATGACTTAGTTTAACAGAGATGAGTTTGTGTGAAAATAGAGAGGAGATTATGAAAATAAGATAGTGAAAATAAGTTTAGTTGTTTGATGGAGATAAATTTACGAGGAAAAAATAAAAAGGTTGTGGGACCTACTCAGTTTAATTTGTTGGGATGCACCGAAATAAAACGAAGAGTGAAGCTATGTTTACATTTTGTGGCAATTTTTTTTCTGATGGCCAAAAACCGCCAAAAAATGTTATTTTGTGCCTTTTTATTTGCATTTTTTTGGCAATTTCTAATCACCAAAAACATAAAAAATTGATTTTCAATTACAAGCCCCAAAATCAATTATCAAGCCATGATAATTGATTATTTCAGTGCACAATCAATTTTTATAATAATTTTTTTATTCTTTTTCTTATTTTTCTCTTTCCTATTTTTTATCCATTTCTCTCACATCAAACACATCTATTTCTCACCTATTTCTCTCGTCCTCTATTTCCATCCACCTTATTTCTCACCTATTTCTTTCTTTCATATCAAACACATTTATTGTTCTCATAGCTTCAAGTTAGAGGTGCACAAGCTACTTTACATATTTTGTTAATCAAGAGTTGTCGCATTGAGGTAAGTTTATCCATCTCTCTCTCTCTTTGGGTGTGTTTTATTTATTTTATTGTTGTTGTTATTATTATTATTAAGGAAAACTCATAACGAAAATGAGTTAATTTAGGCATGAAGCCTTATTAATCTCATAAATTAATTTGGACATTTGAGATGCGATATCTTAATGATCCTAAATTTCTTTTGAAAATAAATAATTATTATCATTATTATTTTTTCAATTATATAATGGGTTAATCGAGGCCCGATACCTTATTAATCCAAGAAATTAATTTAAGAAATATGAGTTGTAATAACTTGGTGATCTTGAATTTCTATAGAATCATAATTTATAATAATAACAATTTAGGTAAAAATATTTAATAATTTTATTTCATTTCAAATTCGGCCTCCTTTAAGTAAAAAAAAAAAAGATTTATTTATCATAAATTAAATTAAAATATTTTGTAAACGTATTTATTTTTAAATTAATAATAAATATACTTTTAAAAGAAACAAATCATGTTTTTGTTATTTTTTTTTATGAATTAGGAGTTTAATTTTCCAGCATTGTTAATGAAAATTTTTATACTATTAACAACCATGTCTATTTTTACCTATCTAAAACTTGTGTAGGTAGAAGTCTTTTGGCGCTTTACCTACACTAAATAGTTGTAGGTACAAATCTTTGAGATTTAATTTACACTAAACATCAGTAAGTAAAAGTCTTTTTGAGTTTTACATATCTATCTAGAATATTGGAAGGGTTTTATCTACAGCAAACATTTGTAGGTAGAAGTATTTTTGGGTTTTACCTACAATAACTACGTGTTCATAGGTAAAATTGTTTGTAGGTACAAGTCATTTTTCTTGTAGAAATTAATTAAAAATATTTTATATATGACTCTTAAAGTAAATATTAAAAAAAAATAACAATTTTATTGTATATAATAATCTATGACTATATAATATTGTAAAAAATATTTACATTGCCAATTTATTCTAATTAAATTCCTTTTTATTGGGCTATTATATTCATGCACTCACTTTTTTTGTCATGTTCTTTCCACCCTATTTTTCGTGTATATATCTTCTCTAATACTAGAAATTTTCAGTAAGAAAGAGATACACACAAAAAAGAGATGCATGCGTTAAATTTCTTTTATCATTTAATCCTTTTATGTATATCTATTTGTTATTGAAAATTTCCAGTACTAGAGAGGATCACACTCCTATTTTTCTCTTTATCTCTATCTTCATTTTTTTAATCATATCATTTATCACATATTTCATTTTTTCTATCTTTCTTTTCTTTTCTTTTTTATCTTTTTTTTCCCTATACTTACTCACCACATTTTTTTTTGAAGTGAACGTTCAACATTTCCCTTCTTGTTTACTTTAAGGGCTTGTTTAGTGGTCAGGATAGGGTAAGATAGGATAGAACATAAGATCAGGATTAGAACATGATAAGATAAGAGTAGGATAAGTTATGATCTTATCTAATGTTTGATACATACCAAAAAACAAACTAGATAACGAAAGGATAAAATATAAATTATGTTCAAATGAAAAAATTACTGTTTCATAAAATTACATATAATTTTCTAAAAGTAATTTTTATTTTATTTTTTATTTTTTTACAAAAAATTACAATTTTAACTAAACAATACAATATTATTTTTTATTTATGTAGTTACCTTTCTTAAAATTATAAAAAAATTATATAATATTTTTAAAATTATAATTATCATTCAAATAATTTTAGTTAAAAAATATTTGAATAGTAATTATTTAATTTTTAATATTTTAATTAATAAGACACTTTAAATTTACATGTCAAAATTATTATTATTATATATAAATTAATATATATTACTATATATTATATCTATTATATATATTTGATATATATATATATATAAAGAGCTTATCCTATCTTGTTACTTCTTAACTCAACTCTTCCCTTATGATAATAAATACACTGAAGCAACATAATAGGATAAGGGATAGGATAATATTATCATATCCTACTAGCCTAGCAAACAATGATTACAACAAGATAGGATAGTTATCCTATCATATCTTGACCTACCAAACGGGTCCTAAGTCTTTAACTCCATCTAATCTTATATTGTCTACTTATAACATTGAAAATTTTCAATAGGAGAGAAATACACACAAAAAGGATGAGTGTATTAATTTTTTATCATTTAATCTTTTGTATGTATCTCTCTTCTACTGGAAATTTTCAGTATTAAAAGAAGAGAAAATAAGATATGCACTGACAGTGTAAAGCTTTTTTTACACTGTTATCTAATCACAAATCACCATGTACACTAAGTTTATTGATTTTAATGATAATCCATCATATATATTAAATGAGAACAACTATCTTAAATGAGAGATTTTTTAGCTGTTATTTTTCAACAAGAGCGTTTTTAGCTGTCATTCTTTAATAAGAGCGTTTTTAGGATTTTTTTAACCTCTTATATCTTTTAATCTATCGTTTTCAATATCTTTAATTCTAAATTGAATTTTAATATTTTTTTAAAAAAATATCAATAATTAAAAATTAACATTGTATTACAATAATTGTTTATTATAAATTTAAAATATAATCTATATGTTCAAAAATATTTGTTTATTATAAATTTTAATTATAATATAATTCATATATTCAAAAGTATTTATTTATTATAAATTTAAGTTATATAAAATAAATATTTATTCCTGTGTAATACACAAGTTAAAATACTAGTTATCTTAAAAGTCATATCAAAGATGATCTCTAATTGATTGGCAATGTAAAAATTGTTACACTAACAATACAGGGATGGATCCAAAAACTTATTAAAGGGGGGCCAAAAAATAATAAAAATTAAATTATAATAATTAAATACATTATATTGTTTATTTAAGTTGTGAACATTATTCTTATTAAGCCTATTTTTCACTATCTTTATAGTTAAAAATGATCTCTCAATTATACCAATTGAAACATGAAGAATTAATCTCAAAACCAGTGTTTTAAAACTCAGACCGGCGACTGGTTCAACCAGAAACTGGACCCATAGCCGGTTCGGTCACTTTATTAGATCGAAAATGCTTTTAACTTGGAAATGACGTCATTAACTCGGTTCCGAACTGGGTAAAATCGGTGACTCGTCCGGCTCACTGCATTCAGAAGTCTGATCTTGACTGACACAATACCTGCTGCTTGACTACTACTGCAACCTGCTCTTGCATTGTGCCACACTCCTACCTACTTGTTGCACTATGCCACGCATCTGCCTCCATTGTGTACTGTGCCACGCGAGATAGAAATTAGGATGGGCGTAGAAAATTTTGGTCTACCCAGGTATCAATCCCATGTCCCTTGGGTGCTTAAAATGAAAGTAACCATTACACCAACGTCTCCCACTGTAATATAGTTGATAATAATAATTTTTATAGTATATCTATATTGTAAAAGCTATATATTTAATAATATAGCCGGTTCATGCGGTTCAACCAGTGACCCACTGACCCAGTACCTTGACCAAGTCGATTACCGGTTCGAGTTTTAAAACACTGCTCAAAACAAAACATATATACTTCTTAAAGAGTGAAGGAAAAGGGACGAGAGAGGGAGGGCCTGCTTGCCCCCTGCATCTGCCTTTGAATACATATCCATTAAACTTTAGATAGAATACACACTCCTATTTTTTTTCTTTATCTCTCTTCATTTTTTATATCACATCTCTTATCACATGTTTTATTTTTTTTTCATCTTATTTTTTCTTTTATGCTTTGTTTGTTATGAAGGAGAAGAGAGGAGAGGTGAAGAAATTTTTAAATTTTTGAAAATTTCCATTGTTTGGTATGAATGAAATAAAAAATAAATTTTTAAATTTGTTGGTGAACTCCACTACTTATTTCTACTATATTTCTTACCTACCATCATTCACCTATTTATTTCTATCTTATTTCTTATCTATTTCTCTCCTAATAAATAATTTAAAATTTTAAATTATTTCTTATTTATTTCTCACCTCTTAACTTATTTATCACGTGTTTCTTCTATCTATTTCTCTTCCCTCGCTGCCCACCCCAATTATTTGAAGTGAACGTTCAACATTTCCCCTTGTTTACTTTTAACTCCATCTAATGTCCTTTGACACTTTATGTAGATTGTAGATACATTATGAAGATATTGCCTAGTTGTCTAGGACGCTAGCATGTCCAGGCAACGGGGAACACCGCAAATATCCCCTCCAACCGTGCCCACTCTCGTCATTTCCCCATCCCACCTCAGTACACCACGCTTTGTTTGTATGCATTATACACCAAATAAATATTAAAACCTCCACACCCTCTCTCTCTCACGCACGCGCACACGCAAAAAAAACACAAACACTAGAGATGGAAAACTCATCATCCTCAAACTACCTCTACCGAGAGTGTCTCCGGAACCATGCAGCCAGCCTCGGCAGCTACGCCACCGACGGCTGCGGCGAGTTCACGCTCGACGACGTCTCCTCGCCGTCGCTCCAGTGCGCGGCGTGCGGCTGCCACCGCAACTTCCACCGCAAGGTGACGTGCCCGGCGGCGGAGGAGGCGGCGGCGGCCGGGTGCGAGCTGATGGAGTACTCCGGCGGCGGGGAGGGGAGGGCGGTGGAGGAGGGAGAGAGGAGCAAGAAGAGGTTCAGGTCGAAGTTCAGCGCGGAGCAGAAGGAGAAGATGCTAGGGTTTGCGGAGAAGTTGGGGTGGAAGCTGCAGAGGAAGGAGGTGGATGACGAGATCGAGAGGTTCTGCAGGAGCGTTGGGGTGAGTAGACAGGTTTTCAAGGTGTGGATGCACAACCATAAGAACAACTCTAACTCTTCTAATTCTTCTGCCAATGTCTCTTCTCTCACTCAGTGATCCACCTAGCTGCTTAATTAACGTTGTTCTTGTTGTTAAAGAAATTGATGATTGGTACAAGAAAAAAAAAAAACAAAAAACAAAAAAGAAGAACCATAAAGAGCTAGCAGAGACAGGGAGGGAGAGATGTACTACTACATCTTATTATTGCTTTATTTTTATTTTTTATTTTTTATTTTCTTTCTTTCTTTTTAAATCGAGGCTTGGATGTAATAATTAACTTTGTAATTTGTCCTTGTTGCATGCGTAAGTATAAATTTCTTTGTTTTTTCTTTGAGTTTTTTACTTGATAATATACGTGAAGTAATATACGGGGAACATTCAAATAGGAAAAATGTTAAATGTACATCAAAATATGAAGAGATAAGGAGAAAATAATAAAATAACAGAAAGAAATTGATAAATGTGATAGAAAATGTAGAAAAAAATAGGATGAAAGTAAATTATAAAAGAAAGAAATATATATATATATATATATATATAGAGAGAGAGAGAGAGAGAGAGAGAGAGGTTTTAACTTTTAAATGAAAAACTCTTATAATAAAAAAATGAGAACTTTTAATGATTGTTTTTAAATTATAATCAAAAAAATTACAATTAAGATTAAAATCTAATTAATTACCTTTTATAAGATCAACATTGTCTCTGCCTCCACCACCATTGCAATCACCACCATTACGTGGTGGTAGCAACGGCAGCAATGGTAATGGGGCAGACGTGATGACGGTAATGGCAATAACAATGGTGATAGTGAAAATGGCAACAATAGTAGTTTTATAAGAAGAGTTTAATTAAATTTTAGTCTCAGTTTTTAATTATTTTAATTGTAATCTAATAATTACTATTAATTGTTCTTATTTTTTATTTTATAAATTTTTCGTTTGAAACTTTCCTTATATATATATATATATATAACTCTTCAGCATGTGGATTCTCTCCACCCTCTTCGGGCCTCTCTATTTCTCTCTCTCTCTTATTATTATTATTTTTTAATTCCAACTTTAAACTCTTCCTCTTTATTCTGTTCCTCTGCTCTCTATGTTTTTCCTGCATAAGCACCAGGGGAGAGGATCCAAGTTGAACTCTTCAAATAACAAGTAAAATAAAAGTGTTGATGAGGTTAACACGTGGATGTTATATATCACTTGACTGCTCCACAAAATTAATTATATTTTCAAGTGGTGGGTTAATTGCTCTTTATATTTTACAAGCTGTGGAGTTATATCATTCTGTGTTTTAGGAAGATGGTAAATTTAATTTCACATAAAATGAGGTCAGTTGATTTAATTCGGAGAATAAAAGCAAGCTGAAGTATTTATTTATTTATTTATTTATTTTTGGGTGAATAGCTGAAGTATTTAATTTTAACCATGATTATTGTACGTTAACCTTTTTTTCCCACATATCTTTAAACCTACACAATAGTAATTAGTAATGAGCTTCTTTTGTTCTATCTTGTTTGTTTAGGTAGAAATAGAGTGAAAAAAATAAAAAAGAGGAAATTTTCTTTCCCTTTGTTTAACAGGAAAAATAAAGAGAAAAATTATTTTCATAAGACTAGTAGAAAACATTTTTCTTTTAATTTAAAATGAAATGAGAAGAAAATAATTTTTTTATTTTTTAATTTAATTTTTTAAATCTTTTTGTTATATACTTTTTTTTTGAAAAAATAAATAATCTTATGTTAAAAAATAATAGATTAAATATTTCATTTTTAATTATTATAAAATATTTTTTTATATAATTTGTTTATTTCTTTTCATTCTCTTTCCTATTCATCTAAACAAGTAAAAAAAACTCCTCCACTTCTTTTCTTCTTATTTTTATTCATTCAAACAGTATATCTTTTTCACTTTATTTTTTTTATTTTTATACTTTTTTTTTATTTCTTTAATCTCTTTTTCACTCTTAATTCCAATAAAACGTATATGTGTGTGTTGGGGGTGACTTGACAATATACAAAAAGGGTAAAAGAAAAAGAAATGCAAAAGATAATTGAGATGGGACTAATTAATTTATTTTTTTTAACTTTGTTAAAATGTTTGTTTAAAGAATTATATGTAAATCTAATAATACGTAAATTGTGGTTTCAAAAAAAAAAAAAAACTTTAGGAACATTTAACCACCGCTCTTAATTTGAGGATTAGTTCTGTAGCGATAAAATAAAAGGTTCTATACTTAAGCCGCTTGTTTATAGATAGGTTAAAATGGTATAAAATGGCCAATATATAAGGGTTGGCTTAATTGCTAAAATCAAAATGCATTTATGCAAAATTTCGATTCATGTAATTGGTCTTTTTTTTTTTTTTTTAAGTTACCTGTAAATGTAATTGCAAGTTTCTGTTAAAGGTTTTTAACATGTGTTGGCCTTAGAATGTGATAATTTTCTTTTATTTTTCAAAAGACATGACTCGTTATGTATTGTTGGAGAAGTATAAAGTTTTACATTGGATAAATAAAAGTGTATATAAGTATAAAAGGAGTTGAATCCAAATGGTTTGAATTTTTTGAATATGGTTTGAACTTTTTGTACCAAACACTTCCCATGCTTGATGTAGATTCAATAGTTCATACTCACTTTGTATTGGGCCTATACAAAAATTTCAACATAATATCAAAGCCCAATGACCTAATAGTGCATATCGATCGAACTAAAAAACGATTAAGCCTTTGAAACTCAAGATGTACAAGCCCAAACATATTTAAAAAAAAAAAAAACAACAAACCTAGTACCTTTGAGGTAACTTGAAAACACATCTAATATGAAGCACAACTGCACAAGTCCATGCAATAAAAATAAGAAATAAAAAATGGCCTGAGGGTAAGATAGTACACAACTCACAACTGAACCAACAAACAGACCAATTTATAATTAGACTTGAGGGAGAGTGTTGGAGAAGTATGAAGTCTCGTAACAGGCAAATAATGGTAAGTAAAACTGTATATATAAGCATAGAGAGGTTGAGTTCAAATGGTTTGAACATTTTGGAAGATACACCTTCCATTCTTCACATAAATCTAGTCTAGTCTATACTCACTTTGTATTGGGTTTGTGCAAAAATTCCAATATGGCACATGAATAAAGAAAATAAAAATTGAAATTAATGTTTTTATTCCTATATTTCAGGATCTGTTTATTTTTAATCGTTATAAAATAATTTTGATAGTCATTTAATATTACTATAATAATTACTAATGTAACACCATGTTTCTCCGATGTATGATTTAGTGTTTTAATAATTAAAAAATGAAAATTAATATGTGATCTTGGTGTTTAAAACAAATTAATAAGCTATTGTTGATTGTTGTTAATAATTGTTGTTGTGTAGTTTGGTTTTATGTTGTTGTCTTGAAATTCCTATATGATATTAGGGAACTGAGAAAATGTACTTGAGCCAAATTGAGTGTGTTGTTGGTGTTTGTTTGAGTCGTTGAGAGAAAAACAGTTGAGTTGAGCCAGTTGTGGGGCATGGGGAGCAAATAGACAAATCATGGGCTTTAGTGGGCCTGAAGCCTTGTGAGGCCCAGAGAGGTTTTTAAGTCCCAAAAACCCTTTCCCCTCTCATTTTCTCACTTTTGAAAAACAAAAACTCTCTTATTCTCTCATCTCTCCCAAATTCTTTCAAATCTCTCTCAAGCCCACCAAGAGTGTAGTAAGATTTCGAGCCTTAATTCAGTGTCCTTGTGTTGAAAAGGATAGATTTCTCAGAGGTTTGTCTCAAGAGCTTGTGTTCTCCACACTCTCCTTTTTCCCCAAATTTTGGATTCGGAACTCCAAGAGGTAAGCGAAGCTTACTTTTATTGAATATATGTTGCATGAACGTGGCAGTGTATGTATGTTGCTATGGTTTGTGTTAGAAGCATGATTTGGTTGAGTTTTGTGGAAATGTTGTTAGAAATGGGTTTCCTTGAGTTCGAAATAAATTCACATTGAAATGTTATATGGATTGTTGTTTGTATTGAGTATGTGGTTGTGGGATGTTGAACGGTCGCATTCGACCTCTGTGAAGTCAATTTGGGGTATGGATGAGTAGAAAACCTTGATTTTTGGGGTTTTTCAAGAGGAGTTATGTTGCTGCTATCTGGTGTTCGCTGAGTGACCCTTCACGTTGCTGAGTGTCGCAACCGGGGTCGCGGCGAGACGGCGAAAAAGAATTTTTAAAAACAGGGAGTCGCCACCAATATTTATTAAGGAAAAACATTGGAAAAACCTAAAAGAAAATGGTCTATGAAACCAGATTTTAGGCTCGGGAGTCAATTACGTGTAGGGAAGGTATTAGCATCCTACAACGTCCGTCATAAAGACGGTTACCTCTAATTGATTAAGCAAATTATTAATGACTTTTAAAATATTTATCTCACCCTAAAAATAATTGCAAGAAGAATTTTATTATTATAAAAAAGATTTTTATTTTATCTTAAATTTTATTATTTTTTGAGATCGACAAGAGTGGGCCCTTGCTCCTACGTATCTCCCAGTGCAATGGAGAATCAGACTCACGTAGTTCTTTCGTAAAAAATATTTGTGTGTTTGACATTTTTTTTAATTATTTTTATTATTATTAAAACTTAGGATTTCTAAACCGTCACAATTTATACATCCTAAAATATAAATTGACAGAGGTATACACCCAAGCCAATATACTATTTTAATTTTGATTTTAGTATTTTATTCTTATCATAATTAAATTTAAGCTTAATTTTTTTTTATTTAAGAGAAGAGTTTTAAGACACCAAACTGTATAGCTTGTGTCTCAAAATCTCAAGATTAAAAAGATGTCACATCAAATTTTAATTAAATTGCAAGACTTGATTTAGTTTATTTTTATATTCTTCTCATAAATAAATTTTAAAACATTTTTTTTTTACTTAGAAAAGAGCTTTTAGATGACAAGTTGTACAACTTGCATCCTTAAACTCTAGGATTAAGAGAATGTCACATCTAAATAATCCTTACTCTATTAAAATTATGAAATTTACCTTTTATATTAAATTTATGGTTATAAAGTATTTCGAAAAAGAGTTCTAAGGCTACCAAATTGTCACAACTTATGCCTTAGAACTTTAGGATTAAAAGAAAGTCATATCCAGTTAACCCCTCTTTTTTTTGGATAATTGTATTAATTAATTTTTAGGATTATGAGGCATACTTTACAAGAATTTTGTCATTACCTTAAATTATAGAAAGGTAAACATAATTTTCATTCTAATAATTTAAGAAATCTTATTTTCATTAACAAGCTTTTAATTACGTGCATTGATCAACTTTCTCTTCTTTTTTTTTATAAAATCGAATAATCACATAGGAATGAATTGGATTTCATACTTACTATGATAAAATACGTAAACGTTGAATCACGAATAAATGGAAAAGATTATAACAAAAGGGGAAACATGCTGAAGTATTTAAGTAATGATAATCTAAAAAAAGGAAACGAGTAATAATAATCAAAAGAAAAAAAAACAGGTAATAATAACTTTCCCATAAAAACTAATAATAATAATTGAAGAAAAATATTGGGATAAGCCCAACAATTGTCGCACACACACGGACTAAAAGCAAAAGAGCAAATGCTGGTCTTATACCGTGGCCTATTTGGCCTTGAAGCCTCTCGGCAGAAAAAGAAAAAAAGCAAAGGCTCATTTATGCCTCGTACTCAATTTCTAGAAGCTGCTAGGGGTAGCTGAGATGGAGAGCGGCACTACCGCCGCTCACAATGGCTTGTAGTGACCGTGTGAGGGAGAAAGCAAAGAAAAGGAGAGAGGGCAAATGTGAGACAGAGATGGTGATGGTGGTTGCAGGTAGTTGTGTGGAAACGGTTCTCGCAACTGCTAACGGAAGCACGGCTAGATCTATACGAGATCTGCACGCGAGAAGAGATGTGGAGGTTCGTTGATGGCGGTGGCGATGCAACAAAGAACAGGAGAAAGAAAGAGTAAGAAGGCGAAGGGAAGAAAAGAGCGGCCGTCGGAAAACGCCTTCAGTGGCGGCTGACGGCAGGGTTCGCGACGACGAAGGAAATGTTTCTCTTCCTTCTTTTTTTTATTTTTTATTTAAATTTTGCATATTTCAGTGGTGTTGAAAATGTTGAATTTGATGCTGCTGAGAACGAGTTTGGTTTATGGCTAGAAATCTGTGTATCGTGTGAGCAGTGAACATCACATTTTCTATTCTGTTATTGTGTTTATAACGAAAAGGAATACAAGCATATACACAGAAGAATAGAAAGAAATAAGTTCAAGTGTATACCGGCTGTGACTTTAATTCCTCTGTTTCTTCTTCGCTTTTGCCTTTGTTTCCGTGGGCTTTTTCTTTCTTGGTGCAGCTTCCTTCTCCACCCTTAATTTTTTTATTTCTCTTTCAATTTTCAGAACCCTTTTCTTATCTTTTGCAATGGTATTTATAGATTGAAAAATGTGTTCTAAGGTTCCTTGAATTAATCTGAAAAAATGGTTAATTCAAGAAGAAACTTGTACAATTTGGCAGCTTCAATCAAGGAAATTGGATGATAGGAGAAGCAAATAGGACAATTTACAGCATTAGCTTAGGGACTTGTTGATCTGCAGGGCATGGTGAAAGCAGCTTGTAGCAGGAGGAACATGTGGGTGGTCGCCTCAAAGAAAAAGAAAAAAGAAAAAAGAAAAGAAAAGAAAAATCCTTTTTTTTGTGTGTTCTGATTATAAAAAGAAAGGCCCAACAGAAACAATTAAGAAACAGATAAAAGAACGGGCCAGCAGTACTTAGTCCAGTAATAAAAGAACAAGAAAATAAATAAAATAAGTAAATAAACAATGTAAAAGAAATTGAGTTATTGAATAGGTATTAATTTAAAGTGTTTGGATTATATGTACAAGGTAACAACATAAATAAAAAGAAACAAATAAAATATATAACAAGAATGGTGGACAAAATTAGGTGTTCACACTGAGTGAGTGTTTTTGAGTCTTAGTAATATCTGTAATGTAGGTGGTATTCGTTGAGCGAAACTTCATTCGCTGAGCGAGTGTTCATGGAAAATGTGGAAATTTCCCAAATGAGTGTTCACTAAGCGAGTGCGAAACTCGCTGAGCAAATGTGGGTGTCCCTGAAGGTCTGGAAGCAATTCGCTAAGCAAGTACTTATTAAGACCCTAGAGAATTATTGCTCTCTGTTGCGAGTGGTTCATTGAGCGAACACTATGTTCGTTGAGCGAGAGGTGGGGACAGATCTTGGCTGCTCTCTAGAGTGGCTGTTTGTTGGGCGAGTGGACGACTCGCTGGGCGAAATGTGGACAGTAGGAATTTGGAGAAAATCCCTTGAACAAACTTGTTGAGTGACCCTAGTTGTCGTTGAGCAAGAGACTCAAGGAACAATACATTCGTTGAGCAAGAACCTTCTTAGGGGAAAGTTGGTCCTCTATAAGGAAGGCCTTCGCTGAGCGAGCACGAGAGTCACTGGGTGAACGTAGTGTTCTGTAATTGATCAACTTGGAAAGTGTGGTTGTGTGAGACATGATTGATAAGGACTCTTAGTGGGAGTCTAGGGTGAGAATTGTTGAATAGGATGAGTAGAGTGGGAGGTTGCTTAAATAGGATCTCCACTAGTTGTGTGGTGTAGATGTGGTGGGGCATTTCCCAAAGGGGTGTGGGTTGCTTAGATAGAACCTCCCCCTTATGTTATGTGAGATCTCTTACGAGGTAAGCGTTGCTTGGATAGGGCCTTACCTGTGGACTATAATTGGGTCTGGATTGGGCTTGCATGGTACTGGTGGATGTTGTTTGGCCACGTGGGATAACTGACGATGGACCTCATGCCATGAGTTGTATTGATATACATAGTTATATTATATGTTGATTGGTTGTGGTTGATTTGATGTGGGGTTGTGATACATGCATTCATGCATAAGTAAGCAGTTAAGGTAACTAACGATGGACCTCATGCCATGGTGTGTGCAGGCACTTAAGTTGGATGGTTGACCAGAGCTGTAGCTCAAACGAGCCTCCAACCTAGTGCTGGATGAAACGTGGGGCAATTGACAATGGGCTTTCAGGGATGAGTGGATGGGCAATTCCGCATGAGGCCAAGGCAGTGCAGGCCTTGTATCGCGGTAAGCCACCACCCACATATACTTATCCTAACAAACCACTAAGCTTATTCGTGGATTAAAGTTGACAATCCTTGAATGGTGTTTAGATAGGCTATGACAGGGGGTAAGACTTGCCTGATCGCTTGAGATGTTGTGAATCTCTCAAAAGTCATGTCATCACGCATTGACATAGTTGTGGTGAAATTGTTGTGATATAAGGTGCATAGTTAAGAATGCTAACCATGTGAATGTATGTTATATATACATATGAGTGTGAATGTTGAGGATTGTGATTGGTTTGGTAATTATATATTATATTGTTGTTTTAATAAGCTTACCCCTGCCTTGTGTTTCTATTGTGGTTTCCTTGTTGTCGTTGTGTGTTGGTGTGATTGTGATGATCACATCATTTTGGCGTGGGAGCAAATGGCGGTGTTTCTATAGATCCGGCTTCCTAGAGCTGAGGATGGAGTGACATGTTGGAGATGATTGGCTTGAGGAGCCAAGCTTTTGCCTTTTTGTTATGTAATTTGGTTTATTTTCTTGATGGGGTTGTATAGTGTGACCAGTCATAGGGAGTGCATTTGTATCCCCCTCCCCTTTTGATACATTTGTATATTTTGTTATATGGCCCTGGTGTTACCCCTTATTTCTTTTGATTCTGAGAAAGTTATAAACCTATGTATAGTGGTTGCAGGAGAGATAGATGAGTCTCACAATATGTACTTGTACTTCATTATATGCATGAGATGATTTTAAATTATATTCATATGATTAGAAGTAAGACTAGTAGTGTTGTTCAGCAGCGATAGTTAGGCAGTTACAACTAATATTACGTTGGTCTGAATGGAATTGGGTTTAGATTCTTTAAGTAATGTCTCGAATTCGAGTCTTGTAGATAAAAAAAAATAGTTAAGAAGGAAGACTCTATTAAAGATGGTTAACCAAATTCTTTGACAAAGATTAGTTATTAATAAAGCTAGTGAATATTCCACATCTATAACAAAGTTAAAAATATATTATTATAATAATGTACATATCCTGTGATTGAGTTGGTAAGTAGAGCTATTGGAGTATACGGTATTGGTGGACCACGCCGTCAAATGCTTGAATGGAGATTATTCTCAGATCTGAATTTGAAGGTTTTAACTCTTCACGGATACCAAAAACATTCTTGTGATATCATTTTCTTAATGCTATCTTTTTATTTTTATCACTGCTCAATTATTTTTAAGTAAAACAACTAGACTACTTGGCTCATAAATTCAGGAGCCAAATTTCACCTTGCCAAAAGTAGGTAAAATGTTTTTTGGAACATTGAAACTGAATAATAAAAGTGTACAAACTGAACAATAAAATGTTATCTTTTTTAATTAATTTAGAAATGTATTTTTAAGGTGCATGTATATAGATAAAAGATAAGAGATAAATAAAAATAATTATACTCGTTATTATATAAGGTAGTAATTCAAAGATTAGATTCACATTTATTTATTTTTTTAAAAAATCGTTGGATCATAAGCTTGACCAAATTTTGTCAGCCCATACTAGGACCGACCAAGTTAGTTCAACGATATACTAATTTACTCTAAAATTTGTCTCTTTTTCCTTTTTGCACCAAAAAATTATGTATTATTTTGGTACCCACAAGGACAAATTTTAAAATTTCAAGTAAAACACGAAATGAAGAAATGGAAGTAAAACATCAATTTAGTTTCGAAATTAGTATTATTGGGTGTTCAGACGTTGGTCATGTTAAAAAAAATATAATTTTTTTTTCTGAACAAAAAATATAGCTCCTTACTTTTTTTGGTATTAAATATAGCTACTTACTGTATCAATTTTGAAGTAATTTAGTCCCTAGTATTTTTATAGAGTTTTTATGGTAATTTTACTTTAGGCCGATATATGATTTACTGTTTACAAATATAGATTAGGAATCTTGTAGCTATGTGTTGACTTCAATTAACACTTACAGTTTAAGTTGATCCAACATTTGGACTAAGATGACCCATTATACAAATTGGGCCTCAAAGCCAATAGTACTATCTAAAATAAAGGTTTGGAATGGCAAATCATTGTCAAAGTCAAGCTAAATTGATGAACCCTAACATCAAAGATTAAAATAATTGATGGCTAGCCATTCCAAGAACTAAAATTTCTGATTTTTTATATAATTTTAGAATTAAAATGACTAGTGTTTATAATTTAATGATTAATTTTATATTGAAAAGTAGTTATATATTACTTGAGCCAAAAGTAAAATGATTTTTTTTGGCGGGGGGAGGGGGATTGTGCACCAAAGTTGTACTAGTTACACAACTTGAGCCCGTTTGATTTGTATTTTTTAGAACTTTTTTTTTTTTTAAAAAAACAAAAATACCAAAAAAAAAACCATGTCTGGCTTGATTGTTTTGAAAATTGTTTTCCATAAACTATCTTAAGAATAGAAAACTGAGAATATCTTTTAATTGTTTTTGTTTTTCGGTCTTATTTCCTATGGAAAATACAGATAACAACTAAAGAGAATAATTTTCGTTAAGGGTTAAATATGTTTGTGGTTATTATAAAATGAGCAAAAATTAGTTTTGGTTCTATTAAAGGTTTTTCTTTAGTATTCATTTCTCTAAATTCTAAAATCAATATTTGTAGTGTCTAGAGTCATATATTACTTATGTGTCTAATAAAATATATCACATAACTATCCTAGGTGATACCAATGATACGTAGATGGTATCATGCTAATATGTGACTCAAAAAATCTTTTGAACCTAAAACAAATATTAATTATTTTTCTAAAATAAATACTAGAGATTAAAAATAATAATTTCAAATATTAGAGACACAAAAATTAAGAATTTTTTTTTACAAAGACTAAAACAAAAATTCATTCATTTTATAAAAATCAAAATAATAATTTCAAATTTTAGAAAAATGATAATAAAAAAAAATATTTTAAGAACTAAAACCAAAATTCACGTATTTTACAAGAATAATAAACATTTAATCCTTTTCTTATTCAACCTTTGCACCTTGAAGCAACAAGTGAGTCCATTGAAAGGCCTTCGGAACCCAATCATTGGATCTCTTTTTTTATTATTATTAAAAAATGGTAGCAAAGTGTGCAACCACTCTGAGCTGGAGAGGGACTGCATAGGACAACAAAGCTCTCCTAACAAAATGCAGCTGCATTCTCAAGCTTCGAACCGAGGACTTTAGTTAAGGTGGAACAACTCCTTGCCACTGTTCCACGCATTTGTTGGTCAATCATTGGATCTCTTATAGTAGTAGTTTCGTTCTCTCTTCACATTTATTACATGAAGGGTAGGACTTAAATGTCAGATAAATACGTGGTAAAGAATCTTTTGCAAACGTTGCAGGACCACGTACTGACCCTGATGGATTCAATTTTTACCTTCGTTTGTACGCAAATCCAAAAAGAATTCAAACGGATGTTCAAACGGAAGTTAGAATTATAAATTAAGGTTAATGGCTCCCACCCCTTTGTAACTTATGCTGTCTCACACCCATGTGGAATTCTTTCAAGGCAAACCCAAGATATCTTCTAGCCAAAAACTAAGAACTAATCTCTCAAGATATTAATCTTTTTTAATAGATGTTTTTTCATACACACAAATATGAGAATCAAATCCTTACCACATGCATGCATAAAGAATAAAATTATTTGCCAACTATGTGACACCATATTGATTACCAATGTGGAATTTGAGATGATCTTGCTTTTGCTCATGTGTTTGTGTGAAAGGCAAAAGAGCATCAATGAAATATGAAATTTAAACATCATATCTGCCTAGAACCACAGAGACAAGACCACGGTTTAGGTGAAACCACCTGGCATGTTGCCAGTACTGAGTTGCTGCTCTTCTAATTAGAGACAAAAGAAAAGACAGCACATGCACTCCCAAATTGCAACCTAACCACAAGATGTTGAGAGGCTAATCCTCCCTTTATATATAGCCAACTTGCACTACAGCCGCACATTGATCTCTTTCCAATGGAGTTTTCTACAAAGAGGGTACCCTCAATAACTCGTGGTTATATTACACAAAAAGTTTTTATTTATTAAATTTTTAATTATTGTCTTTTAACATAAAAATTAGCAAAACCGAAGTTATAATACTTGGTCCTGCTTCACAGGAAGTGCTTGAACATTTTTAGTGTTGTTAATTGAAACACAATAATCTCGATTTTACCCATTTGTTGTTCGAATTAATAAGAGTAGTACTATATCCTACAAATCTTCACACTACTTTATAAAAAAAATTATTAAATGAAAAAGTAAATACATTTAATATCTTAGAAATGTAAAATATGTTCAATACTTACTGTATAAAAAAAGTAGGAGAATTAGTAGAAAAATATTGTAGGAAGATTTATAATTATTCAATTGTAGTAGAAAAATATCTTGGTTGTTTTCAAGCAAATACCAATTCCACTTCAAATTCAAGCAATCCTCTCTATCATTTAAGCTGACCCGATTGGGTGGTGGCATTTCTTTTAATCCTGTTTGTTTTAGCTACGAAAAGGCTAATTTTCAAACTTCCATCTGAATATTGAGTTGATATTTAATGAAAGGCAGAAATTGGCAAGTCGCGCATGATTAAAGGGGCCAATATAGGAGGACACTATGAAACCCTTTGCAGGGCATGTCTTATTCAGCTGGGGGCGGTGGGAGAGCCAAATGCATGCACGAGCTCAGAGCCCACTAACATCTCAATGGCCACGTTGACAAGATAAGGACCGATCCATCACCCTATACAATTTTGGCAATTCTGCTCCACTCCTTTCAACAATATTTCCAAAAAAATAGCGAGATCAAGATTAAGCATTATGATAAAATCTAAACAACGAAAAAACAAAATTGGAACAATTTGATTCTACTAAAGTGTGTATTTTTTATGGTATATATTTTATTAAGAATTTCTGGAAAAAACACAATCCTATTAAATAAACTTTTTCATAAACACTTGAAAAAAAAATAAAAAATAAAAAATAAAATTCTTTTATAAGTTAAAATTATCTTATGCATAAATTAAAATCAATTTTTTAAAAAATTAAACAAAAACCTTTTATAAATTAACTTATGCATAAAATAATTTTAACTTACTTAAAAAAGCTTATTTTATTTTTTCTTCTTGTTTTCTTTCTTTATAAGTATTTATTAAAATAATTATCCAAATAAGATCTTACTCAAGCTTTTAGATGAGCAGTCTTAACAACGGATAAACTGATAAAAAACAATAAACCAACCACGAAAATTACAATCATGAGCTCAAATTGAGATGGATATTATTGTCGAATGTAGTAATCAAGTTTCAAATTTACATCCACTTTAAAATTTGGCGTACATAAAAGTGACTGGCAATTGCTCTCTCAGCTTTATGCATAAAAGACATAAGCGGAGAGCCTAATGGTTACAGGAGTACAAAACTCGGAACAAAACTTGGCTATATCCGCACAAACAGGACAATGCAAGAAGAGCTATGTATGTATGTGGCTTAGCTCTGGTATTTGGCCTTGACAGCTAAGGCTGCAGCTCTGTACCATGTTGCTGCAGCCATAGCACCAGGATCAGGAACTGTTGAAAGAATCTCTCCAGAAATATAAGTTGAACGTCCAGCCTGCATATATATGAGATCCATCAGATCCACTAATAATCACAACAGTAAATAAAAACATGGAAGTGATTTTCTTATAATTTGCATTTTTCATCATTTAGGACTTCTCTATAAACACTTATAAAGAAGAAAACAAAATGAATTAAGTTTCTCTTATATTCTAAAATTAACCTGTGCACTTCAGCTTTTAAAAAAGTTAAATGAGAAAGCTTCTATAAAAGTAAAATGCATAAGTTGATTTTAATCTATAGGAAAAACTCAATTAATTTTATCTTCTTATTTTCTTTTATAAATGTTTATAGAAAAATTTATCCAAATAGGACCTTCAATCACCTACTAGCATGAATTTTCAGGTTGAATTGTTTAAAAATTGCGTGGTTATTACTATTCAAAATGAGCTTCTCAAAATTGGAACTCTGCATTTTGAACCCTCTTTTTGTAAAGATGATACAGCCATGGAATCAGGTTCACTTGAGCACAACTCATCAACTAAACTTTAATAGAATAATAATAGTAGCACACTGGGAAGAAGGTATCTCAAGTACAGTGATCAAATTTACATCACTGTACTTGATTTAATATTACAGTGATGTAAATTTACATCCTTGAAATATCGTCGTCCCTTGAGGACTCATAACATGACACTTTCATTGTTGATAATGAAAAGTATTTTGCTGCCAGATAAAAGATTCAGTCACTACAATAAGGTGGAACTCTCTTCACTAGTAGCGTAAAAAAAAACAATAGATTCATTAAATTTAAACTCTTAATTATAAGGAAGCATCTACACCACAAAATTTCTCTCACTTAAACCAATAAGTTGTCACCTGTGCTTGCATGTCCACGGTTGACTGAGCTCCAGCTAATGCAGCTTCAGAGGAGAGAATAAATGCGGTGCAAGGATCACAACCAGAATTTAATTTCTGTAAAGCTAAATCATTGTAAGTAACAGTAAAAAAGGTCACGAAAATAATGAAGGGAAACGAACAGATATTACCTCTTCAAGAACCGATGATGCTGGAATAAGGGCATCTAACAATGTTCTATAACCAGCACTAGCGCCCCCATATTTACTTACAGCAGCAATGGAAGCTGCAAGTGCTTCAGCCCCTGAATCAACAAAAGACTCATGAGGGATGGACATTCCAACCAAAAAAGGATAAGGGAAAAAATTGTAAAGTTCTAGTTCAATGTTGCTTGATTTGAAGAATGTTCTCACATTGTTTTGATGTGACACCAGACTGGGAGCTTGCTTTCAGCTGTGAATATGCTGCCTTAAAAAATATTGTATATCTGAAAAAAAATTAGTGAGTGACAATAATCAGATAGCATAAATGATTTAACTTTAAAGGAGGCATAGGAATGGCATAATACATGATCCCACTTGTTCCTCCCATAGATCTTCCAATTGATGAACCAATTTCACTGACAGTTTCTGCAGCTTCATTTAGAGGGTAACTGTGAACAAATAATAGCGGTTTAGGTCAGACTACTATCACAATCCAAATTGACGACATTTTTGCAGAAACCACCTTTGCAGTTCCACGAGGGCATAAACTCTTATAATGCAATAAAGAAAAACATATACAAACAGTCCAGTAATCAAATACATAGGCAAATAACCGGTCACCCATGAACTCAGCATATTAGTACTAATATTAAATCTAAACAAGAAAAACAAAAATGTATAGAAGGCTAAGTACTGCATAGCATAAACTTACTTTTTGATGTCCTCAAGAATTGCTTTTGCACCTCTATACATCTGCAGAAGAAAAACCAGACACACCAAGTAACGCACATGATGCATCAACACAACTAAAAATAAACAAGGAAACAGTTTTGAGGATAAGACTCACAGTTGATCCACAGTCACCATCACCAACTTTACCATCCCATTCATTTAGATTGTCCTTAACATTTATAATTGCATTTGCAGCAGCTTCAATGGCTACCTCAAGAATTTGGCCTTGCTCATTTACTTGAAGTGTCTGACTTCGTGGCTTACATAAAGCACATATGGAAACCAGATTTCACAAATTATATTAAAACACAAAACTAAAGGGGGGGAAAAAAAAAAGGAACAAGAAAACTGACTACAAAGTATTTGTTTCCCTCTACGAGAAACAAGATATCAACTGTCAAGAAGTTAAGGTGTTTTAAGCATCATTGTTTACAATTATAATAACAAATACCATGTTGTCAAAAGGGACAAAACTCTCCATAGCATGCATGAATAAGCTGAGTTGCATAAAAGAGCATAATTCACATACTAAAATTTGTACTTTTTTATACACACAATTGCAATTTACACTAAAAAATTTGTTTTGTACAGATTGCATGACTAGCAGCGGGTTCACTTATAGAGGAAGACAACTAGATTGAACTAATGCAGACAACTATGTCACCATAAAATCAATTAAACTAAGAATTTGATTGGATGGTAGTAATAGCAGTCTTGATTCTTGACAATTTTTAAATGCTTAGTGCAATAAATTCAAAGTCTGATGTGGAGGGAGTTATAGCGGGTCAGCAAGAAGAAAGGCCTGCCATTTGGTACTCCTCCAAATGCTCTCCAAAGTGGTTGGATGATGATGATGCCCTCTCTTTGGAACCTCACAGTTGACCGTTAATTTTGCTATCTCCTGAAGCAAGGCCAGCTTCAATTCAGTGAAAGAGGATTGAAGGTTTTCCAGAGGCCACCATGTTGGCCATGTGATCCTCCCATACACAACCAACCAGCCTGACATTTTTGGTGGCTTGGAGAGCAATTCCACACTCAAAAATGAAATCCTCCCCAAATCCAGTAGGTCGGACCAATGATAATGACCAGAATGGAAAGTCTAGACTCAATGAGTATTATTGAATGAGAAACAAAAACCCAAAAGAGCAAATACAAATCAATAACCAGAGCAACAGCTCCTCAGAGAAGAAATTCTCTCTGCCCGACTGAATGACAGCAAAATGAATACATCACATAACCCCGCCTTTCATACTATTCATGTGAATTAGTCAGTTTACACCATGTCTAACTAAATACCCCCGGGCTCCACTTTTTTCTTCTAGAACAAACTCTCCAAATGGCAACCTTTCTTGCTGCTGACCCACTATAACTCCTTCCACTCCAGAATTTGAATTATGAGCCCTATCATATTATGTAAGTTTAGCTTCAATGGTATGCGCTTAGAAGTATTGCAAGCTTTATGTAAATAAAATATATTATTAATCCAACAGATAGAGAAAGTGCACCTAACCAGAGTGAGCCAGCAAAACTAGTATCAAATATAAAGCAAAAAAAATGCTAGTCAAATTTCAATAGCTAACACAGAAAAACTACCAGATAATCCAATCAGATAATGTGATTAAGAATTCGTATGATCATTTTTAATAGGGTTGTTATTAAGCATAAATTTTTCCTTATCTACTTTCTTAGATCACAATGGTTACATGTCATAGAAGGGAAATGAAATCTAATTTCCATGGATATACCTCATCAGTCTTTGCTAATTGAGATGCTGGAATTGGAACAGGAATCTTAGCAGGCGGGTGATTACCTTCAAAGAACAACTTCAAAAGTTCAATAGATGAGCAATTAAGTAATTTGCTCCAATCAATATTACAGTTGAATGAACATTTTAGAGGTAAAAGCTTGTTACTAAAAGTCAAAAAAGTACAGATAAAATTGACAATTTTCCATGTAATAAAATTGATTGATGAAAACAACTAGAGCAAATTACCAACCATCAGCAGCAACAGGCCAATAAGCAGCTTTAGTTGGAGCATCTAATCGTTGAAGAATCAATGAATCAGCCTTCATGATAGAAATTGAGAAACCTAAAAGAAATTGAAAAATGCTAATCAGAACTGCATAGTGAATCACAAAGAAAAGCTGATTGCCATTATCTGTGGCAACAAACCTGCCATATCAAGAGAAGTCATAAATGATCCTGTATAAACTCTATCAACAGCCAGTCCATGCTCTAGCTGTAATTTTGGAACTGTTTTCCCAGCTGTAATCATTAGTTCCATTGTAGGAGTGGCACCTAACCTGCATATGAAGAATCATTTAAAAAGTAAATAAACATTCCACCTAAAAGGCAAAATACCTTGTCAAACGGAACCCAGGATATCAATAAAATAATTGAAAGCCTTTCCCCATGTAATATTTGAAATTTTGGATTATGGGTTCATGAGTTAGGAACATCTAAAAAAATATTTTAAAAGTAAAATGTATGCCAGCAAAAACATGCATTTTTTTTTTAAATACAATATAAGAATTTACAAATACAGAAGGCTGAGAAGAGATTCCACTTAAAAGGCAAAATACCTTGTCAAACGGAACCCAAAACATCAATAAAATAATTGAAAGCCCTTCCAGATGGAATATTTGAAATTTCGGATTATGGGGTTCATGAGTTAGGAATAACTGAAAAAATATTTTAAAAGTAAAATGTATGCCAGCAAAAACATGCATTTTTTTTAAAATACAATATAAGAATTTACAAATACAGAAAGCTGAGAAGAGAAGATTGAAGAAGGCAGGATAAAACCTTCAAAGAATGCACAAAGAAAAAGCTGAAAAAAGATTGATGAATTGTTAATGCTACCTAAATAAAAGGCAATATATTTTCAATACGGAAATACACCAGATTAAACCTCTTTGGTTGTAGAAAACAGATGTTATCTTTCTTTTTTTTTCCCAATATTCTATAATGAGAAGATCTATGAAACACACTGCAGTCAAACATGTAGACATATACTTGTGTGAATGTTTTTGTAAAATGGTGCTCAAGTCCCAATATTAATATTAGCAAAATTTACACTAAAAAATTTAAAGACTAACTCTATTTCTCAAGCATGGATATTCATGAACCTACCCATTGACCATGAGGACCACTCTTTCTCCTCGAGTTATCGGAACATAGTTTGTTTCCTACAAACATTACCAAAAAAAGATTGTGACCCATTCACTAGAATGATAATTGCACTGCCTACAGGGACACAACAACAGTTATATACTAGAAATACTCCCATTGAAGAAAGAGTAAATTGATAAGTAGATGCAATTTTGAGATCAAACTATGCACATTATTCCCACCCAATCCCAGAGTCATTTGTTAGAAGATATTGTAGTTGAATTTTAATCTTTAACTATTACAAATTTTAGCAGACAGAATAGTCCATTTAGCATCTTTATGCCGCCTAGAGAATGGCTCTTTAATGGATTTTCTTTGTCCAATATTTGTAGGGTCAGAGGGTTCTATCATTTGAATATTTTTCCAATTTTAATTTTAATTGATCATTATTTCTTTTTGACACAATTCAGAGAAAAACTTTTAATCAGTGTATTGGTCTGTTCTCTCTCCTATTTATACTAATCTATACTAAGATAAGTTGGCAAAACAAGGTTTGGTCTCTCTAAAGTGTCTCCAATATATAAATAATAAACCTTACACTAAAACTTAGGCACAGATGTCAACAAGCAGCTTGTTGAAATAAAATATCAAAAAAATAGAATAGGACATCTTTTATATGAAATACAGAGGCGCAGAGGAAGAAAAAGAAAAAGAGCTTAATACACTAAAATTCCTCAGTCTCGTTGAATATCATGAACAGAATGCCCCTAGTACAGTCAAAGGCTGAGCATCAAAGTTTCATTGGTCACAAATACACCAACTATTTCAATGTGGTTGTAAAGTACATGTTAGAAGAACATTTCATTCCCAATTAACCAGCATACACCCATCAAGAGCTTTCCATGAAATATTGTGGCATACCGTGGACAATATTTGCTGCAGAACATGAGAAACCACCACATTTACAGGCTGAATATCAGCCACAGCTGCACCAGGTTCTCCATGCTGTAAAAGAGTAGGATGTAATCAAGCATAATTTGGAACTTGAATGAGAAATGAACACAGTAAAGACAGACTTCAATCATTAGGGAGATTATCAAATAACTATCAAGTAGTTTTTATGAAAGAATAATGTACAAATTAAGAGAAGAACGAAGAAAAAAAAGAAACAGACACTATCTCCAGTGTTGTGAGCTGAAAACCACAAGAAAAATAACAACACCAAGAGCTTATTTTAGGTTATAAAACTCAGACTGACAGATCTGCACTACTGCAAAAATTTTGGTGTTCTATACTTTTTCTTGTTGAGGAGGCATTGAACTAAAGGACACTTACAATTCCAAGACCCAGTTCCATCTTTCCGGGCCCCAAACGATCTGATGTAACCTGACCAGGAATTGTGCAAACAGTCAAAGCAACACCCATTGTCCCCACTACTTCAGATGCATGTTTAGCTTCTGCAGCAACATCAGCAAGAGAAAGGCCAGCAGCAGCAGCGGCTCCTGCAACCTGGCTCACTCAAAACAAAAATATCAATAAATGTGTAAATACATAACAACTATGAACTATAATATAATATTTCATTATAATTATATTTATATTATAATGCTGATGTCAAGAAATGAAATTTACATTAATACACAGGCTAGATAGTCCCTTCTTATGTTCGCATGAAAAGGTCTGGTTAGAGTATTTATATGCATTAGGAACAAACAGAATGCAGAAAGAAAAGAAGTGACTTCATGAATGAACCTTATGAACCAGAATAGTCCCTGCCAAACCTCTTCTTCCAGCAATCCCTCGAGGTGGAGGTAGTGCACAATCATCCCCAACAATAACAGTCTGCATAGGTAAAATACATGTCATACTTTACCTACATATTAAATATTTAATTATTTTCAGTATAATAAGAAAACACTGACCAGGTAGACATACCTCTACTTTATAACCTTCAGATTTTGCTAGCTCAGCAGCCAAACCAAAGTTCAAACGATCACCAGTATAGTTCTATCAACACACCCAAATTCGAACACTATGAATCCAGAAACAAAAGCAAATCCTAATGACTCATCATGAACTGACCATACTAGTGCAAAAGCCACACTATCCTATATGTTACTCACACCTTGAAGTTGATTTCACAAGATGTCAAGCTTTTTTTATTTTCTGGGCACATGGTGTCAAGTCTCATAATATTATTATAATAAAAAGAAGTTTATAATTCTTTTCATCATTTATTATCTTAATCACAGCAGATAACATTTTCGACATGTAGGACATCTAATATGCATATTGATCTAAAAGACCAATGCAAAAAACTGTACTTAGGATGGCAAAATGCTAAAGAAAGAATAAAAAAATAATACCTTTACAATCAAAAGACATCCCTTAGGACCAGTTACAGCTCGTATCCCCTAAATTTCAAATCATAATATTAGGTGCATCAGAAAAGAGAACAGTATACTTATAACCGAAAGAGTGATATACATATCACTTTCAATAATATGAAGTAAGCATACAGCTAGAATTGAATCAACAGTTGGAGAAGAAAATATATCTCCACAAATTGCGGCTGTAAGCATTCCTTCTCCCACAAATCCAGCATGGGCAGGCTCATGACCACTTCCTCCCCCTGTAACATAAAATATAGATGTAGACAACAATTTTCTCAGTAAAGCTTTTGTGATTATATTGAAAAAATAAAGTTGCAAAATCATCCTAAAAAGTTTCATTTTATATATGTTTTTCATATGATTAAATATCGTATTTCCACCCACCATTTTCCTGTATCTTATTCCTCCCTCTTGCAATTTTTAAATTTTTTCCCTCCTTAATTATGATGATAATTCCTACATGCTTTGATCGGAATTCTAATGACACAACTCCTGAACTGTAAAGCCATGTAAAGTATCCAATACATGGTAGCAAACCTGATATAACAGCAACTTTATCATATGTTGCAGCTGAAACATCTGCACGTAACACAACCTTCACCTACATTCAAGCAAAAAAAAAAAAACCAAAAAATGCCTTCAGCAACTTTCACACGTATTACACAAGCTATGCATGCGTCTGCACGTGTATGTGTAATCACCAGAGGAAAGCCATCTAAATACTGTAGTCCAGGATATGTCTCCACAAGACCTTCAATGAATTCAGTCACAACATCTGCAATCAAATTAAAAAGAAAAAGAAAAAAAAAAGAACAAATTATTCAATTTTCAAGACAAATGTTCCTCTGTTATACACATAGATAAATAAATATATATCTATATCTATCTCTTTCTATATATATTGGTTAATTATTGCAAGATTTTTAAGAAAAAAAAAACAAAATCACAACTGCAGTGCTATTAAGGAAAATACAAAAAAAAAAAAAAAAAACATAAATCGGAATCTAACTCTTACATTGAATTGTAATCTTTGAACTAAAACAGCTAGATTAACAAAAAAATCACCGTCAATAATTACGAACTCAAGCGGCGATTTCCGTCATTTAAAGCACAGTGCGATTCAGTCAAAGACGAATGCTAAGACATTACAGGTTCGAACAGATTTTAGAAAAAAAAAAAAAAAAAAAAAGTCAACAAAATTTACAGAACAGAAACAGTTAAAAAAAAACAAAAAAAGACCGCGATTCCGAACAGAACGGCCGCGAAAACATTGAGAGCAGAGAAATTGTCGACGGCAAAAGTCAAAGAAGACCGAGATTGCAGGCGAATTTCACAGACAGCGAGAAATTGAACGGAGCGAAGAGAGGGAGAGTCCGAGGAGAAAGAAATGAGAGGAGCACGCACCGTTGGGGTCGTCGATGAGCTTCTTGGTTGGGAATGCCATGGCGACGCGGTATCGGAACGCGAGAATTGAAGGAGCGAATGGCGAAAACTGAAAACCCTAGAAATGATTTTGCATGAAACAGTGGTAAGAAGAGAGAGAGAGTGTGAGAGAGGGAAGAAGAGTTGTTGTTGTTGTTGTTGCCTCGTTGGTTTGGTGGTGGTGTGGATGTGGCTCCTTATATACACAACCAAGAGAAGGAAAGCGAGGGAGTTGATAGATGGCTTCTTCCAGCACGGAAAATTAAAAAATTAAATTAAATAAATAATGAAAAAAAACGCTCTTCCTTTATCCAAATCCCATTTTCCAAATGCTCTTGCGGGCCTCGCCTTTTTTTTTGTGGAGAAAATATGTCATGTACCGTGTAAAACAGTTTTACTCATCTAATTTTGTTATCTTTTGTGATAATTACCTTAAAATTGTTAATTAAAATTTTTAAAAATTAATTATTATGACTATTCTCGTTTGATACGAAACCACGTGAATTTTTTTATAAGAGAATATTTTGATTTAGTTGACTTCAGAAAAGATTATGACTATTATCTTTTGTTATGAAACTAGATGTATTTTTTATTGGAAACAATTTAGATTGATAGGATTATTATGAGTAATAAAAAAATTTATCTGAGTATCTAATTAAGAGTAGGGTCACTAACACATTCTCAATTATTATTAAAATTTATTAGAAAGTACACTATCACAAACTGGACTCGTAAAATAAAAGGCGAGACATTAAAATTTTGTAATTTTGTAAATTAAAATAATTATCTTAAATGAGAGCATTTTTAAGAATTATTTAAAGACCGTGTCTTGCTCCACTTGACCAATTTCTTGGAATTAAAAAGAAATTATCATTTGTTAACAATAATTTCGTATCGCAATATAAATTATTTATCATAAATTTAAAATATAATTTATATGTTTAAAAATATTTAATTATTACAAATTTTAATTATAATATAATTTATATATTAAAAACATTTATTTATTATAATTTTTAGTTACATAAAATAAATATTTATTTTGTGTATTACACAGACTAAAATATTAGTTTTTAATAAATTAACAATTCTCAACCAATAATAAAAAATGTGTTCAAAAATTAGTCTTTATCATTTAACTAATTATTATTATTATTATTACTAGGAAACTGTGCCTCTCTTTAATTTTTATAAAATAAAAATAAAATTAAAGAGAGAAAGTGTGTAGTGAATTGTTTAAAAAATAGTTAAAGGATAAAATAATAGATAATTTAGAGAGTAATTAAAAGATATAATAGTCATAAAGAATAAAAAAAGATATCCTCTTTACTATAATTATAAATTATAGATATTTTTTTGTTACAGTTATAGATTATAGATTATTATTATTATTATTAAAACATAAAAAATTAAAATTCTAAAGCTAAAATTATGCGTACTCATAAACCAATTCAATCTAATTGAATCGAAAAAATGATCCAAAAGATCAAAAATCAAATAAGTTGAAAACTGAACAAATCAAAAACTAAGGTCCCGTTTGGGGTGGTTGCGAGTTTTTGGTTTTCAAATGCAATTTTCGAAACAAAACGCGTTTGGCTAAAATGGAGCTGAAATGATTTTTAACTCAATTTCAAAACACTTTTACATTCATTTTCAAAACCAAGAAAAAAGGATTTGTGAATTTGGTTTTTGGTTTTAAAAAAAAATACACATCATTATATTTGACAATAGTCTTTTTTGCCACCACCACAACCACCGCCATTGTCACCACCACCATTACTGCTATCGCCAGCTCCGCAGCCACCGTTACCACCACCACCATCGCTACCACCACCACCGACACCGCACACCCGCCACCACCATCACTGCTGTCATCGCTGACCACAATTACCACGACCACTGGCATCACCACCACCATCACCGCTACCACAACTACCACCTATCACTGCTGCCACAACTACCATGACCACTAGCATCGCCTCCACCACCACAAGCTTCTCACCACTACCATCGTCACCGCCACACCACGACCACGACCACGATCATGACCATCGGCACTGACTCTGTTACTACCATCACCACTAGCACCGCCACAATTACCATCGATACCGCCACAACCACCACCGTTGGCACCACCACAACTGTCACCGTCAGCATTACCATCACCACCACCATCATTGTTGTCGTCACCACTACCACTGTCGTCACCGCACAAACATATTCTTAAACTAATTTTAACAGAATAAGAAATTTCAAAATGAGTTTATTTTGAAACCAAAATTTAAAAAAAAAACTAAAACTAATTTTTAAAAACTAAAAATTGGTTGTAGTTTTTAAAATTTTCAAAACTCACAACCAAAAACCACCCCAACACAGGCCCATTTTTTACTGGATTTAATTTTGAAAATTGATTCAATGTAATCTAACCCAAACTTTTACATACATACATACATATATAATTTATAAATTTATGGTACTACTTATGTTTACATTTTTAATTTTTATATATTTGTAAAATTATCACATAACTTGTGCTTATCTATATTTAATTAAAGATAATTTTTTGTAATTATTTAAGTAAAAGTACATAAATATAATTATAAAGTTATGTAAATTTATTTTGAATAGTATATATTTAAAGAGTTATATTATTATTAGCTATATAATGACTTTTTTTTTTACAACTATTTATAGGTGTAAAGTATCCACCGAATTTATTGTTGATTACTATTACGTTTTTTTCATCTTCAAGATTCAAATTGGAGACCTTGCTTACGGAATCTAAACCCAGTACCACTCGGATCAACAACATGTTGATAGCTATATGATGGCTTATAAACGAGATGTTTGTTATTTTAAATTATTTGTTATTATATTTATTATATATCTTATCATTTGTTTAATATTTTCTCAAAAAAAATTAAAATAAAAATCGATCTAACCCAAACAATTTAAGATTAGATTAGATCAAATTTAAATTTTAAACCAAACCAATGAAATAATAAATTAAAAAAACCAAAATTATTGAATCAAATATTATTTTTCTTTAAAATTGACTCAATCCAATCCAATCTATTAACATTACTAATTACTAACTAAAATTTGTTTAATGACTAGTATTTTAATTTGTGTATTACACAGAATAAATTTTTATTTTATATAACTTAAATTTATAATAAATAAATGCTTCTAAATATAAAAATTATATTATAATTAAAATTTGTAATAAATAAATATTTTTCAACATATAAATTTTATTTTAAATTTATATAATAAATAATTATTGTAATATAATGCTAATTTTTAATTATTGATAATTTCTTTTAAAAAAATATTAAAATTAAATTTAGAACTAAAGATATTAATAATGATAGATTGAAATAGATAAGAGTTTAAAGAATTTCTAAAAACATTTTTATTGAAAAATGACAGTTAAAAACACTCTCATTAAAAATTAACAATTAAAAATATTCTTATTTAAAATAACTATTTTAATTTATATAGAGAGAAGATGTATGCTCAACGTCAATTGTTTAGCTAACCCGTAAGTGAGTTAAACCCATAATATACGTGTCCCATTTTGTTTTAAAAAATACCCTTCTTATTTATTCTTCATTTAACTTTGTATATTATAATCTTTTTAACATTTTTTATATTTTGGAATATTTTAATTTTTAATTTAATAGTAATTTGTTTTATAAACATCCACATCTATATCCAATTAAGTATATTTTCCCCCTAAATTGTGCTTTTCACTTCGTACAACCCGTCTCTGTTGTGGTGCTCACCGGCAATGGAATCCGAGACTCTCCAACGACGCCGTGCAAGCCACGACAACGCTCCTTTCAGGGAGAAGAGGCTGAAACGCAATGAGGTGCGTCGTTTCAACTCTGACCCGCTTCGTGAGGGCTTTATGAATCTGAACGAAACCATGGTTACTTGCTTCGTTCCATTTTGTAGGTACTCGCCAAGAAGAAAGCCGTTGAAGAACTCATCAAAGCATGCACGTGCCGAAAAGGACCACCTCGCCTCTTTCCCCACGTTTCGCCGTTTCCACGTAAACGGTAACCGTTTTGGATTTGTTAGATGTTGTTGGATCAGTTAGGTTAGTTTTCTCACTCAGCAGTTAGTTACAAAACAAATTATTGGATGTGTAAAAGTTGTGTTCACACATCAACGGCTAGCTAGATTCCTGCACTTGGTAACTAATTTAACAAGCATTGTAACTAAGAGAAATGCTAGGAACAAAGTATTTGACACACACTTTTGAACACACTCTCTTTTATTAGTTAAAATTTATTGAAAACTATAAAATTTTTTGAGTCTCACATCCTATGTAATGATTCTCTTTCATGATTTGCAGTTTTCAATAATTTTTAAACAATAAAAGAGTGTTAAGAAGAGTGCGTTACTAGCACTCTTCAAAGACTAATTTAAATGCATGTTTTGATTAATTGGTTTGATGCTCTCTTTTTTTTTTTGGTAACCACTACAATTAGGGTCTTTGGCTCTCTAGTGGGACCTTGAGGTATTTCCACAAGCTTTAGTTTTTTGGGTCGGCTATGGAACTAATCCTCAGTTTGAGGCTTAGTTACACTTGAATCTCCTCGCCCCTGTATTATGTGGGAATGTGATAGTAATATAATAACTTTCCCTAAAATTTAAGCGTGCACTAATTACAAGTAACATGAGTCAATGAAAGGTGTTTGTAGCTGATAATAACTCCTGAGATGTTAATGTGTATTTCAAAACATGGGAATGTGATAATGTTGATTTTTGTGTTTGGATTTTTATTTTTATTTTGTTGGTTCTAAGTGCCTATTTTTAACCCGATTTCTAGGTCTCTCTCTGTGTTTGAAGTCAGGACATGGCAATAAACTTTCCTCACCTCTTAAGCGTTATATTCAGAGTCTCCTTAAGGTAGAACGAATACTAGAAATTTAGAATATGCGTGTGTGTGTGTGTGTGTGTGTGTGTTTATACTAGAATCCACAGGAGAATCAGTCATGTTTCCCTTTTGTTCATGTTTTTCTACATTTGGTTTTTGTTCTGTTCAAAAAATGCACCTAAGTAATTCAGTGAAAGAGAGAGAATAATTAGTTTGTTGAAACTTTGAATTTTTCTTTTGTTTGTTTATGATGTGACTATGATAAGTGTCAAAATCTGTCCTTTTTTTTTTTTAGGTTCATGGTTGGTTTTTGTTTGTTATCTGTTGAAATGAATGGGCTAACGAAAATATTTGATTTGTGTATCCCCAAAACTGCAGCTAAACATGGAAGGACCATATGGATCTGAGTGGCCAGAGGAAGAAAAGGTGAAGCGTAGAGAAATGGTTGCTCCTGAAGCACATTATGTATTTGTGTATGAGGTTGCCAATTCAAATGCTGATGAGATGACAATGATGTTGACTGCAGCAGAGACTTCAACTTGTTGTTTAGAAGATAGTGGCCCCTTGGTTGGATTTGTACAGTATCGCTTTGTTTTGGAAGAAGAGATACCGGTGCTTTATGTGTATGAATTACAGCTTGAGCCTCGTGTTCAGGGGAAGGGACTGGGGAAGTTTCTAATGCAACTTGTTGAGCTTATGGCCCAAAAGGTAATGCTGAATTGTTTTTGACATCTTACTCTGACATTGATGATAATTGAGAAGTGGCATTGCATTGTAAAGGACACAGATTTTAAGCTGGAAAAAGATGATGGGCTGTTGAACATTATGATCTTTGAAGAAACTAAGCTTATTTATTGATTAATGTATAGTGGTCGTAATTTCCATTTGGAAAATTCTTATGGCCCTCAATAGGATGTCTTGACAAGCTTATGAGTTTTATGTGCATTGTACATGGTCTCTGATCTATTCTTTTCTTTGTTTTAATGTCTTCTGTAGAACTGTATGGGTGCTGTCATACTGACCGTTCAAAAGGCGAATGTATTAGCTATGAATTTCTATATAAGTAAGCTGAGGTAACATTTTCACTTATGTATGCTGCCATCATCAAATTATTTTCCTTTAAAAAGGACAAAAATGTCAAGTTTGATGAGAATGAAAGGGAAGAAAGAATTTCCTATCACCAATTGCCCCTGTTTTGTTAGCCTTACTAATTGTATGTCAACCCAAGGGACTGACATTCCATGGTAAACATATTTCTGTCTGCTTTTGTGCAAGCATACCGGAGGGGGAAAACACAATTTTGATAGTCCGTCCTATTTACTAGTCTTATTGCAAACTGGCATTCTGATGCAGTGAGTTTGGAGGGGGGGAAGTTGTTGACAAATCCTGATGAAAGGTGTAACTGATAATGCATGAGCATATTATTGAAAAGAGTGATCTGAGAGCCTGAACCTCATATATGTTAAAGAGAGGGTGAGTCATTAATCCAAAATCATGAGAAATTCACATATAACTATGTTTCGTGTGTTCAACACTCAACAGCTATATAGGGCCAGTTTGGATATACTTTTCAACAAGCACTTATAGGAAAAGAAAAGAGAATGAATCAAGAAGGTAAAATGAATCGAACTTCTCTCATAAATTGAAATTAGCTTATGTACCCCATCTTGTTTAAAATATCCCTCATTTAATTTCTCAAATATGTTGACTTGTATAAATCAGTTTTAACTTCTGAGAGAAGTTTGATTTATCTTACCTCCTTAGTTCATTTTATTTTCTTCCCATGTAAGTACTTGTTGGAAGTTTATCCAAACTACCTAATAACTATACAAAGTTATGTTTTCTCATGCAATCACATGCTTATTTGCACAAATCCTGGACATGCTTGTGTGATTCTGATTTATAATTTAGTGATTATAATCTTATTTGTCATCTATGGTGATTCAACATAAAATAAAGAACAATATGGTCATTACAGCTCTCTCTGCATCTCTAATATAAGGTTGTGGATTTTTTGCAAGTCATGCAACTGTTTCTATTTTATGCTTTTTGAACTTTATTGTTGATGATGTTATTTGGTTTTATCCCATGTTATCAAGCTAGATAACGTCCTAACTAGTGTCTAGATTTTGCTGATATACTACCTTTTCCCTCCCTTCTGGTTTTTGTTTTGTTGAATGATGAAATATTTCTGTTACAGATATATCATATCAGCTATGTCACCTTCAAAAGTCAATCCAATGGTATATAGATTTTTCTTTTTCTTTTTCCTGTTATCATGTGAAAATGTCCTGCTATTATTTCCTTTTTTTCTTAAATGCAGATGGAGAAGAGTTATGAAATTCTTTGTAAAACATTTAATGATGAAGCTAAAACAATTTTGGAGGTAAAGCACCAACTGAGGACTCTGTTAGATTGATTTTCTGAAGAAGTGCCATTAAACCTCATGAAACACCTTTCCTTATGAGCAATTTTATAAATCAGTCGGGTTTTGAGGTTTTTATCATCATACATTCTGCACTGAATTTCGTAAAACACCTTCCCCAATTAGCTGCATGTCTAGATCAGTCATGTTTTAAGGTTTTTATTGCCATATGACATTTTTATGCTTCACGTTCTACACTGTAAACATTGTCTCAGAAGAACTATGCTTTTTTTAACATTTGTTTGTTCATGGTCTTGCCATACGTGTGCCAACATGATGATGGCTGCTAAATGAGAGCAGCTTTTTCTTTTTCATTTTGGGGGGCAGGTGGTTGGCAATATTAGTTGAACTTTTCTGATTTAAACTTCTTTGATTGCATACGGTCTTTGAGCCTGTGCTCCTTTTAGTTGGTGATATACTAATCATTTTTTGTAGAAGGTATTCTTGAAATATTTCAATACTTAGCATGCTGTTCTTTCTCTCTAAAACAAAGATAATTTGAGACTAGTTCTCCCTTTGCCCGTTTTTCCTTAGCTTTTTTCTGACCTTCACTTTGTTGAAAAACGAACATTAACCTCGTTAGCATGTGTGTTCAGTAAATACATCAGCATGTTTCTGCTGTTGACATTTATTCAGTGCAACTAAATGATCTTTCAAATTGCTCTAGAAAGAATTGTAATATTGTAAATAGAAAATTAGCTTAGAGAAAATTCCCCCTCATGTCTCTAATTCATCATTTTTTCTTATTCAGCCTCCTTTTTTGTTTGCAGGATAGAGAGGATGAGTTGGTTCAGTTGGACAAAGACGGCTCAAGTTATTAGTCCCAGTTTTACAGGCTTCTTTACTCTACCAATTGAGTGCCCTTCTATTTTGGGTTCCTTTTTTGTTTCTTTCTTCGCTGTCCATTTAAAAGAAGTTTCTTTTGTCTCATTGTAGATGCCAGCTGCCCAAGATAAAGTTGGTCTAACACTCCAACTCATCCGTGCCCAAATGTTACATAACATAAGGATGGTGGAACATAAATTTTTATCATTCAAAGTTTGTCTGAAATTAAGCCAAAGTGAGGGCATGTGCTGACAAGAATTATATTGGTAAATAAAAGACAAATGGTGCATGATTGGGCTGCGTGTTATGTTATAGGAAAAAGTTGATTCCTTAGGATGATGTTTTTTTAATTTTAGCTCTTTTTTAGCATTGAGTTTTATGTGGCAGATTATATATTGGGAATGTAACACAACAGAATCCATTCATGAGGAATATCAAAAACACTTAATTTCTCCTTTGTGCCTTTTACATTTCATCGCAAATCTCAGCACTTAATCACCGTAATAGAAAATTTAGGAGTCCTTGAATGTGCCAGACCGTTTCATGCAAGATAAGATGCATTGTATATTAGATGCCCCGCCTTTGAAATGGAACAGATATTCAAATGCTCTAGTGCATCTTTTCAGTTAAGAAAATGTTAGGCACGTAAACGTATACTTACATACCTTGTATATATTATAATGACTTTAAATCATCATATATGATATATCAAAATGTCTTTGCATCATCAGCTACTAATTGAAGCGAATGATGGATCCCCCAGGGTAAAACCATTAAACCAAAATGAAGCATTTTGTTTTTCTGGCTTCCCTATCTGTCATACGACTGATAAAATAGGAGAACACGCACACAAATGCTAAATTTAATTCGCAAACTAATCACGTCTCGCAAAGAATTGAGGCGCCGCATGAAACTCTTTCTATAATCGTAAAGTCTCTTTCCATCGTGATATAGGACCCTAAGCTCTGAGCAGCCTTTCAAATTCACCCAACCCAAAAACCCCATCAATTAATTATGTCCAAATACATTAAGATTAAGCCATTTGATGAATCAGAACAAATTATTAAATAAGAAAACCTTACTAGATTCAAGACGTTCAGAATCAAAGGAAAAATCAAAGGTGTCATTGTCTTACAACACTGTTTAACAGTGTTTGAGTAATCAGATTCATGTAAAATATGAAGAAATTAATAGTTATTTAATCACTGGCAATAAATATGAAACTAAAGCATTAATCGTTTACAATAAAATGTAAAGCATGGTGGAAGAGTCACTCACAGTTGCATCTCACAGACCTAGCTCGTGACAAGAAGAGACCTTGTGACAGAAATTGGGACTATGTGCGCTGCTCCTTCCATCCAAGATAAAGAAAAAAATAGTGATCATGATAGTGGTCCATTGGTTAAAAAGGTGTATGTTAGGAAAAATAGAAGGAGAAATAAGAGTCCATAGGATTAAGATGCTTCGGTTATAGGAATAATAATTGTAACAGGTGTTCATAACTGAACAACTGATAGTTAGTGGGAATAATTGTGTTAGTTAGTCTAGGAGGAAAGGAATAAATAGGTGGGAGGTAAGAATTAGGGGCATCTTTTGGGAGAGTGTTCAGTAGAGTGGAGAGAGGGGCCTCTTGAAGAGCCCAATCTATTACCTTGTAATTTTGAATACTTGAATACAAAGCTATTACTTCTTTACTGTGTGAATTTACTTTTAATTTCTTCATTCTTCTAGATACCAGTTTAACACTGGTATCAGAGCTCTAACAATTCGGGGAGAGATTCACGGGTAATACACGCATAGAGGGACGAATGGAAGCTATGGAGTAGGGCTTTGAGGCGATGTAGCGTACGTGGGAAGAAGATCGAAAAATTAGGGAAGAAGAATGTCAAGAATAACACGCGAGGTTGCAAAAATTGGAGGAATTAATGGATATATTGATACGTGGCAATTCTGGAAATCAAGATTCAGGGGGCGAAGACCCAAATAATGCGACAACATCTAGCAATTCTAACAGAGAAGGGGAAAAGGTAACCACCATGACTTCTGTTGAGAAACGTTGGAGGAAATTGGAACTCCCTTTGTTTTCGGGTGACGACACGTACGGCTGGGTTATGCGGCTAGAGCATTACTTTCTTTTAAAAGTGGTAACAGAGGAAGAAAGATTACAGGCAGTGACGGTGGCAATAGAGGGCAAGGCCTTGAGTTGGTTCCAGTGGTGGGAGGTGAGTTCAAGGAACCGGTCATGGAAAGAATTCCGAACGACGGTAATCGGGTGCTGTCAACCTGCGATGATGTAGACCCATATGAAATCTTGATACATCTGAAGCAAATGGGCATAGTAGAAGAATTCAGAGAACAATTTGAGTTGTACGTAGGACCCTTACGAGGTATACAACAAGAGTATCTCCAAGGAATTTTTCTTAATGGGCTAAAAGAGGAAATTAAGGCAAAGTTAAAGACGTATAAAATAGCCTAGTTAGTCAAGATGATGGACATGTCTCAAATGATCGATGAGAGGAATATGGCTTTACTGAAAGAAAATTTGGGGGTAGCAGGAAGAAGTGGAATGCCATCTCAGGCATACCTTTCCAATAGAACAATCAGCTATGAAGGAAATAATCGGATTCAGAATCAAAGGGAGAGTGTAGCAAGTGTTGCAGGTAGAAACAGTTTCAATAATATCCAGATAGGAGGGAGCAGAGGAAGGGTCGAAGGTCCAAGGAAATTAACGCAAGCAAAGACACAAAAAGAAGGGAGAAGGGAAAAGGGACTATGCTTTAGATGTGATGAGAAATTCAACAGAGATCATGTTTGTAAAAACAAACAATTGAGGGTATTGTTACTTGAAGAAGATGTGGAGGAGGAGGGAGGCAATACCCCAGATCTAGGGGTAGCACAAAAATTGGAGCTCAAGTCATTACAACTTTCACTATACAGCATTACAGGGTGGACATTTAAAGGTTCCCTACAATTATGGGGAAGTATCAAAGGCAGGAAAGTGAGGGTGCTAGTGGATAATGGAGCATCTCACAATTTGATAGACAGCAAACTTGTTTAGGAATTGCACTTATCTGTACATGACACCCCTAAGTATTATGTGGAAGTAGGGGATGGTCATAAAATTAGCTGTCAAGGAGTATGTAAAGGAATTGAGATGCAATTGCAGGATTTGATGGTTCTATAGGACTTGTTCTTATTTGAATTAGGAGGGACAGAAGTAGTGCTGGGCATAGAATGGCTAGCTGGATTGGGGGAGATTAAAGCCAATTTTAAGGAATTGAGTTTAACCGTAGACATAGGGGGGAAGATAACTATATTAAAAGGGGAACCAGCCATGGTAAGATCCATTGCATCACTCAAATCTATTATGAAAGCTATTGGTGACAAAGGGGATGGATTTATAATTGAGTACAGGTTGGTGTAGCAGCATAAGAAGGACGAGGAAAAGATTCCAATAGAGGTTGCAACAGTATTGGAGGAGTTTAAATTGGTATTCCAGGAACCACAAGGTCTACCACCATCACAAAGCCATAATCATGCAATAATATTGAATGAGGGAGCTGACATCCCAAACCTACGGTCGTACAGGTACCCCTACTATCAGAAAAATGAAATTGAAAGATTAGTAGCTGATATGTTGAAAGCTAGTATTATACGCAATAGTACTAGTCCTTATTCCAGTCCTATAATTTTAGTAAAAAAGAAGGATGGGGATGGAGGTTTAGTGTTGATTATCAAGCATTAAATAAAATAACTGTACCAAACAAATTCCCTATACCTGTTATAGATGAACTGTTGGATGAATTGAGGGAAGCTACAGTTTTTTCTAAATTGGATTTAAAAGCTGGATACCACCAAATTCAAATGAAAAGGGAAGATATTAATAAAACATCCTTTAGAACACATGAGGGGCATTGAGTTTTTAATGATGCCTTTTGGGCTCACAAATGCTCCTTCCACATTTCAATCTTTGATGAATGAAGTCTTGAAGCCTTTTTTGAGAAAATGTGTCCTGGTATTGATGATATATTGATCTATAGTAAAACAATGGAGTAGCATGTACAACACTTAAGGGAAGTACTTATGGTGCTGCAAATTAATTCCTTAGTGGTTAATAAAAAGAAGTGCAGTTTTGGGCAAAAGAAGCTGGAGTATTTAAGCCACATTATCTCAGATGCAAAGGTAGAAGCGGACCCACAAAAGATTGAAGTGATGTTATCTTGGCCAACAACTAAAGATGTAAAAGGGTTGAGGTGATTCTTAGGGCTAACCGGATATTATAGGAGGTTTGTTAAAGGGTATGGCCAATTAGCTAAACCTTTAACAAATCTTTTAAAGAAAAATTGTTTTAGTTGATCACAGGAGGTAGAATTGGCTTTTATTTCGTTGCGTCAAGCTATTATAAACTTACCTATTCTTGTAGTACTAGATTTTTCAAAATGTTTTACCTTGGAAACTGACGCATCCAGCAAAAGAGTGGGAACAATTTTATTACAAGAAGAGAAACCGATTGCTTTTTTCAATCAAGGATTATCGAAAAGAGCCTAACATAAATTTGTATATGAAAGGGAATTAATGGCGGTGGTCCTAGCAGTACAGAAGTGGCGTCATTACTTATTGGGAAGGCATTTTGTAATCATGACGGATCAAAAGAGCTTACAATTTTTAAATGATCAAAGGTTAATATGTGAAGAACAGTTCAAATGGGTATCAAAATTGATTGGATTCGATTTCGAGATTAAATATAGGCATGGAAAATCCAATGTAGTAGCAGATGCACTGTCACAGAAAATGATTTTCTCTGCTATGTCAGTAGTTCAGTTTGACAAAGCAGAGCAATGAAAGGAAGAAATCAATCAAGATCCTAAACTTGCCCTTATTAGACAGCAGTTGTTGGTGGATAAGAAACTCATCCTAGATAGCACGTGCAAGGGGATTGCTTATTCTACAAAAATAAATTAGTGTTACCCAAAGGTTCTAATAAGATTCCAGTTCTTTTGAAAGAATTTCATTGTTCTCCTAGAGGGGGACACTCTGGTTTCTTCCATACCTTTAAGAGGTTAGCAGCTATTGTGTATTGGGAAGGAATGTGTCAGGATGTTAAGAGATTTGTTTAGGTTTGTGAAGTTTGTCCTAGCAGGTTTATTGCAACCTCTAGCCTTACCTCAGCATGTCTGGTCTGAAATTACTATGGACTTTATAGAGGGCCTTCCAAAATCATATGGCAAGGATACAATTTTCGTGATGGTTGACAAACTTTCTAAATATGCTCACTTTATTGCTTTAACGCATCCTTTATCTGCCAAAGATGTAGCTACAGTGTTCTTACAGGAGGTGGTGTGTTTGCACGGGTTCCTGAAATCAATAATATCCGACAGAGACCAATTGTTTCTTAGTCACTTTTGGTCAGAGCTGTTTAAATTGGCTGGAACCCACTTAAAATTTAGTTCGACTTATCATCCGCAGACGGATGGCTAAACTGAAGTGGTGAACAGGTGTTTGGAGACTTACTTGTGATGCATGACGGGATCCCAACCGAAACAATGGTCTTGATTGTTGAGTTGGGCTGAGTTTTCATATAATACCAATTAGCACAACTCAGCTAAAATCACTCCATTCAAAGCGTTATATAGGTGTGATCCCCTAGTATTATTGAAGCACTCTACTATCCCTCAATTGTGGAGGATATCAACCAGATGTTTGTGGAACGAGATCAGTTGTTAGCATAATTAAAGAGTAACTTGACTAAAGCTAGACATCGTATGAAGATACAAGCTGATAAGAAGAGAAGGGAAGTCGAATTTAGTGTGGGAGATTTGGTTTATTTAAAATTGCAACCCTATAGGTGCAGATCTTTTGCCAAAAAAGTGAACGAGAAATTAAGTCTAAGGTTATATGGACCCTTCCCGATATTACAAAGGGTGGGGCAGGTTGCCTACAAGCTCCAGCTCCTGATCATAGTCGGATTCACCCCGTGTTCCATGTGTTCTTTATTGAAAGCGACTCTTTCACCAACTACACAACCACAACAACTTCCTCCTATGCTAACAAAAGATCTAACTTTAGATGTACAACCAGAAGATGTTGAACAACTTCGTGCAGACTCAGTTGGCAATCAACTGGTGCTTGTTAAATGGAAGGACCTACCATCCTTTGAGAATTCATAGGAGACAATGGAATCCATTCAGCAATCTTTTCCATCTTTCCCCCTTGAAGACAAGGTGGATCATTTGGGGGGGGAGTATTGATAGTCGTCCATTAGTTAAAAAGGTGTATGTTAGGAAAAATAGAAGGAGAAATAAAAGTCCACAGGATTAAGATGCTTCAGTTATAGGAATAATAATTGTAACAGGTGTTCATAACTGAACAACTGATAGTTAGTAGGAATAACTGTGTTAGTTACTCTAGGAGGAAGGGAATAAATAGGTGGGAGGTAAGAATTAGGGGCATCTTTTGGGTGAAAGTTTAGTAGAATGGAGAGAGGGGTCTCTCGAAGAGCCCAATCTATTACCTTATAATTCTGATTACTTGAATACAAAGCTATTACTTCTTTACTGTGTGAATTTACTTTTAATTTCTTCATTCTTCTGGATACCAGTTTAACAAATCAAGAGATAGTTTTTAGATGAAACCCTTTGTCTTTCATTAGTTGAAGGTATTTTGTTGATCTTGAAATATCATATCTTCACAGCAATCCTTGGACAAAGACATTATAAGTGTGCTCATTAGGGGGATAGCCACTCTTTTCCATATTCATCAGTAAGTCTTCAGCATCATCCAATAGTCCTTCTCTACATAGACCATTAATCATTATGTTGTAAGTAACAACATCAATTTTCACACCTTTAGCAGGCAGAGAAGAAAAGAGTTTCCATGCATCATTTAGCTTTCCAAAACTGCACATTCCATGGAGCATAATATTGTAAATGGAAATATTAAGATCCAAATTCAGCTTCTCCAATTCCCTAAACAATGATATTGCCTCGGCATGAAAATGGCACTTGAATAGGCCATCCAATATAATGGCATAAGTTTGGAGATTGGGAAATTGGTCATGCTTGTGCATTATAAAAACCAATTCTTTTGCAGCTCTTGGTTTCCCTGCTTTATAAAACCCCCCAATAAGAGTGTTCCAAGTGACAACATCGGGCATGATTCCCTTTCTTAACATGTTACCCAACAGAGTTGCAGCCTCTTTCCATCTACCAAAGTCACAAAGGCCATGAATTAAGGAATTGTAAGTGACAAGATAAGGTTGAATGCATTTACCTGTCATTTCCAAGCACAAATCCGAAGCCTTTTCCGCTTACCAGAGTCACAAAGGCCATGAATTAAGGAAGTGTAAGTGACAAGATTTGGTTGAATGCCTTCACCCTTCATTTCCAAGCACAAATCCAAAGCCTCTCTCAATCTACCAGAGTAACAAAGGCCATGAATTAAGGAACTATAAGTGACAAGATTAGGTTGAATGCCTTTACCAGTCATTTCCAAGGACAAATCCAAAGCCTCACATACCTTGCTATCCTTACAAAGACTGTCCATAATTGTGTTGTAAGCTATTAATATTCAAATTGCAACATCTTTCTTTGATCTTCTTGAGACATTTGATTATTGCTCCATAGGTGTAACTGTCAAATTGATAACCCATGTTTTCCATATGTTGAGCAAACCTCAGTGCCTGAGCCACATTGAGGAAAGGGCAGTTGCATAATGTTTCATCTTCACAATGATGTCGAATAATAAGTTGAACTCCCTTACACGTGGGAAAGGCTTCATTGCAGCCATTCTGTGGAAGAAATCCAATGCAACGTCTACACTTGTCACATTTCTCATGGAATTTAAGAATTGGCTCTGTTGGTTGTGGCATGAGTGTCACTACCACTAAGGAAGATGGAGAAAGTTGAAGAAGAATGTGATGGAAGAAGAAAGGGTGTGGGAATAGAAAAATTGGCAAGGTGTTGAAGAAGAGGGAACCAATCAACCGAAGCACTTCTTCGCAACATTGAAGAATGATTAAGATACATAAACGTGAGGGCCAAAAGACAATTTTGCTCGAACTAGATAAGATTGCTATAAGCTTGAACAACCTCCAAGGGTTATATTTGACACCAGAGATGAGATTAATAACAATAGCCTTAATTATGTTTTTAGTCTCCTAAATTTGAGAAATGTATTTTTTTAGTCTCCAAATTAAAAATTAATCTTTTTAGTCCCTCAAATTTTAAAAAATCCTTTTGCCGAAATGCAGTTAGTGAATCTGTCACACAAAACCAACCCAGTAATGTCCCTGTCAATGAAAACATCACACTAAACTCAATTGATTCTGCACAGCTGACTCAATCTACCTTATAAATGGTACTGTAAGTGGTCCAAAAGGACCAAAATGAAAATTTTTAAAATTTGAGAGACTAAAAAGATTAATTTTTAATTTGAGGGACTAAAAAAATACATTTCTCAAATTTGGGAGACTAAAAACATAATTAAACCATAACAATAAAATAAATTATGTAATGGGTGAAAATGCTGAAAAGAATAATTAATTAATCAGGAAACAAGACATGACATAGGGAGGGAAAGAGTGGCTGAGGGAGCACAGAGAAATGATGGATTTCCAGAAGCACTGAGTACTAGGGCTCCACTCCATTGCACCTTTACAAGACAAAATTGAAATGTATGCTTAAGTTAATTAGAATAATAATAAATTCCATATTAGAAGCATGTCATGTCACCTAGGACTAGGAGGAATTGATTATTGTGGATGTTTACCAAACAACAGTTGTTTTAATTTTTAATTTTAGAATTTATGCATGATTAAGTTTGGTAATTAATGAATGATATATGAAGTTTGTTCATCTAAGTTGTCAAACATAACAAACGACTCCTTAAAAGAAGAGAACTCCCCAACCATCTTACCCTCGTTTTCCTCTAAATAACCTATGCCTTCCTCTCTTACGACCTGTTTGGTTAGGTGGAAGGAAAATATAAGAGAAAAGAAAAGTTTAAAATTTAAATTAAAGAAAATATGAAAAGAAAAAAAAAGTTAAAATTTTGTTTTTAAAAATCAACTTTTTCTTCCTTTTTCGTTCTATTTTTTCTCCAACTAAACAAAAATATATATATTTCGTTATACGTATTTTCTTTCCTCTCTATTTTCTTTTCTTCTAATCAAACATACCATACACAAACTTCCTCGTTTTCCTCTCTTTAACACCTTATTCACAATGATAGTAGCAATTAATTGGCTTACGCTCTCCACAGTCCATTATTAGATTTAACCATTGCTGATATGGCATGTCTTTTTATCAAAACTTCCATTAGATTAATCATCCGTAGGTAGTAGGTTCTTCAACTATTGAGTTTTCAACCAAAGAAAAATTGTTACCCTATTGAACTTTAGTTATTATGACTCAAGTAGCTGAACAAACTATGAATACTTTCAACCAAAAAGAAAAGGGAAACTATACGCACTACAACTGCTAGAAGCAATTATTTTTTTTATTTTTTTACCAAAATCAGCAATTCTATGGCAATGTCTAATTTGGACTATATTTTCCATATGCTTTAATCTTTTTGCACTTTTTGTACTGAGTTTATCTACAGATATGCAAGAGGAATTGAATCGGAAGGAAGGTCCATTTCAAGTAGTTATTCTTTTAACGATCTTCTGCATATATAAATTAAAATAGTTATCTTAAATGAGAGCATTTTTAGAGGCTATTCTTTAATTAGAGTATTTTTAGCTGTTTTTTTTCAACAATTTCTTTCAATCTATCTTATTTATTTACATTTCTAAATTGAATTTCAATATTTTTTAAAAAATTATCAATAATTAAAAATAGAGTTTAATGATAATACACCATTAGTGTAAAATTTTTTACAATGTCAACCAAAGAGAAATGACTGTTAGTATGACTTTTAAAGTAATTATGGTAAAAGTTAACAAATATACTATAAACGGTGGTTGTGATTAGATGGTGATGTAAAACTATTTGACACCGTAAGTACATAGCTTTTTTTCTCTTAAAAATAACCATGTATAACAATATGAATTATTTATCATAAATCTTAAAAATAATTTATATGTTCAAAAATATTTATTTATTATGAATTTTAATTACAATATAATTTATATATTTAAAACTATTTATTTATTATAAATTGTAGTTATATAAAATAAATATTTATATTTGTCCAAAAATATTTATCCTGTGCACAGGTTAAAATATTAGTTTATTTTAATGGTAGAGCTCAAGGCATTCTTTGCAAGACTTAATGCCTATGGCTACTGAAAATTACAATGGCCTTATTATGTACATTTTATAGTAATTTATTTTTGTACATTTTTATATGTATAGTTGACAAATTAAAATTTATATGCAAACTAAAATCACGATATATGTTAACTTATCTGGTTATTCGTCATCTATGAAATTTAAATTGCCCAAAGTATTTTAGCTGGATATTTTCTTTAGTAATTCATTCTAAGTCCTTTGACATATTTATTGAAATTTAAATTGCCTAAAGTATTTTAGCTGGATATTTTCTTTAATAATTCATTCTAAGTCTTTTGACATATTTTTTTTAATTATATGATATGAATATTTTTTTATATTTTTATGATAATTATAAACATAAAATTTACAAATTAGATTTAACATGTGAAATGCACAAACTAAATACTAGTGAAATTATAATTTATAATAGATCGCCAGTGTAACACACACAATGCCATATTGTTAATGAATTAATTAATGATTTATTAAGAATTATCTTTATATATAAATTAGAATAACTATCTTAAATGAGAGCGTTTTTATAAGCTATTCTTCAACGAGAATATTTTTAGGAAATTATGTTTAACGAGAGTGTTTTTAGAAATTTTTCTTAATTTCTTATTTCTTGCAATATATCATTTTCATAACCTTCTATCACAATATAAATTATTTATCATAAATTTAAAATATAATTTATATGTTAAAAATATTTATTTATTACAAATTTTAAGTATAATATAATTTATATATTTAAAAGCATTTATTTATTATAAATTTGAGCAATATTGTTTGTACAACAAATTATACAACAAATTTGAGTTATATAAAATAAGCATTTATTCTATGCATTGCAAAGGCAAAAATACTAGTTAATTAATAAATTAATATTTTAGCTTGTGCATTAGAAGGATAAATATTTATCCCTATATATATATATATATATATATATATATAAACATATAAAATTATTTGTTTTCTCATGCCTCCACTCTCCCCATTCTCCTTTCATGTAGAGGTGAACTTCACTCTTTTAACATATATATGGTATATTCTCTTCTACTTTTAGTATCAACTGAACGATTTAACAAGCCATAACTAAATATTAGAAACCAATTTCAAACAGATATATTTTATCTTCAAAATTTAAATATGCATCTAATATATTCTCTTATACTTTTAATATTAACTGGAGAGTTTAACAAGCTGCAATTGAATATCAGAAACCAATTTTGAATATATATATATAGGGAGCGTTTCAAATGAAAAACTTGTTAAAATGAGAAATGAGAACCATTAATAGTAGCCATTGGATTACAATTAAAAAAATAAACGTTTGATATTAAAACTCAATTAAACACCTCTTATGAGACCATCATTGTCTCTGCCTTTACAACCGCTGTCACTACCACTACTATTGTTGCCATTACTGTCGCCGCAACCACCGTTACCACCACCATTGTTGTCGCCACCACCACCACCATCGATGTTGTCACTGCCCCCGCAGTTGCCACCACCACCGTTGTCATCACCACCCCCACAACCGCCACCACCATCGTTATCATCACTATTACCACCAGCATCTCTACTGCTGCCACCATTGTTGTTATCATCACCACTACCACCACCACCGCTACTGCTACCACCACCATCACCGTTACAGCCACCACCACCACTGTCACCTATAGTTTTCTAGTGACGGCGACAGTGGTGGTGGAGGCAGTGACAATGAAAGTTTCATAAAAGGTGATTAATTGGGTTTTAAGCTTAGTCGCAAATTTATTTTAATTATGATCCAAAGACTATCATTGAAACTTTTCATTTTCTCATTGTAAAAGTTTCTCATTTGAAACGTTTATATATATATATATATATATATATATATATAGGGGGGGCATATCTAGTGAGAGGGTCATTTTTATGTGAGAGTGAGAGGAGTAAGTCTAGGCCATATAACCATACATGGATGGTCAGGATTTAATATTATGTGACCACTTAAAAAAGTCATGTGACTTTTTAAAAATCTCACTTGACTTGTGTGTTTTAATCTTGACCATTCATGGTAAGATCTAATGGTCCAACTTTATTCCTTTCACTCTCACATAAAAAAGATCCTCTCACTAGATATACCCCCATATAGGGAACATATGCTTTTAACATGCATATGATATCCCTCTATATATATAAATGAGAATTAGAATAACTATCTTAAACAGCATGTTTAGGAATTCCAATAACTATCTTTTAATTTATTATTTTCAATATCTTTGGTTTTAACTTGAATTTCAATATTTTAAAAAAAATATCAATAATTTAAAATAATATTGTATCACAATATAAAGTATTTAACATTAATCCAGAAATATAATTTATATGTTCTAAAATATTTATTTATTACAAATTTTAATTATAATATAATTTATATATTTAAAAATATTTATTTATTATAAATTTTAGATATACAAAATAAGCATTTATTCTGTGCAATGTACAGGCTAAAATACTAGTTTTTATATAATTATAAGTTCAATTCATAATAAATATTTTTAAATATACAAATTATATTTTAGATTTATAATAAATAATTTAACTTGTGACATAAGATTATTTTTAAATTGAAATAGGTAAGCGGTTAAGAAAATCAAATATCTAATTATCTATAATACATAACTATAATAAAAAAGATATCTCTTTTGGTATTCACTTTTTATTGGACTATTATACCCTTTAATTATTTTCTAAATTATCTATTACTTTATATTTTAACTGTTATCTAAACTACTTACTACACCTTCTCATACTATTTTATTTTGTTTTTGTTTTCCTCTAGTATAAATAATGATAAAAGGATAGTAGTTTAAGATGAATGAGAGAAATATTTTTTGGCTGCAGTGAAGGTATATGAAATGCACCTTTCAAAGAAAATAGAAAAAATGTTGAGAATCTCTAATTAAGAGAGTGAGAGATTCATTGTCCAAGTTGGGATTAAGAAAAAGTTAAACAAAAAAAAAAAATTATGCTCATTCTATAAACTATTCTGTGAAGCTGAACGATCCAAGGAAATTAGTTTTGGAAAAATAATTAGATTTTGTTTATATCAATAACAATTTATAAGATTTAATAAATATTGAAATATATAATTAAAGAATATAATAAACTTTAAAATGAATATGTATAAAAGAAATAATTCGAAAACAAAAAAGAAATAAATAACGGGGTAATATTTTTATTTGGATAACCATGTTATAGGTGCAAAGTATTTAACAACTTTGGCAATGACTAATCTTTGCTAGAGAACTTGGTTGACTACCTTTAATAGAATCTCCTCTCTTAACTATGTTTTTTTCATCCACAAGGTTTGAACCTGAAAATAACGAGATAATATAATGGTATGGAATTTTTGAAATTTTTTAGTAAATTATCTTTAAATAAAATATATTACAATGACTAAAATGAATATTTTAATCCTGTAAATAAATAAATAAGACACTCCATTTTGGTCTAACCCTATGTTTGGTTGAGAGAAAGGAAAACGAGAGAAGAGAGAAAAATTTGAAATTTAAATTGAAGAGAAAGTGAATTTTTTTTTGAATTTTTGTTTCTAAAAATTAATTTTTCTCTCTTTTTTCTTTTACTTTCTCTCCAATCAAACAAAAGAAAAGATATGGTTATCCTAATTCCTTTCCTCTCTTTTTCACATCTAGCAAACATATTGTAAATGTTCATATTTCCATAGATTTTGGGCCTTGGACAATTTTTTTCATAAACAATTATATAGGAAAAAAATTAAGAAGAAAAAATATTTAAGTTTTTTCAAAAGTTAAAATTAGTTTATGCATAAATTAATTTGTAGAAATTCTATCGTATAGCTTCTCTAATAACTGATTTTAATTTATATATAAGCTAATTTTAACTTTTAAAAAAACTTATTTTATTTTATTTTTCTTATTTTTTCTCCAAAAAATACTTATAGAAAAGTTTATCAAAGCCATTTATGTACAGGAAAGGAGTTGCGTAAATTGATTTTAATGGAGTAAAAATAACATTATGTGGGTAATACTTGCTTGCATTCTTAGCTGGGTGCAGAACGGCAACGACGTCGTTTTACGGCTATCTCCGTTAACCCTCCCTCCCTCCCTCCCTAGTTCGAAGACGCACGCCGACATACAGAGACGTTATGGTTCGAAGGAAGTCACGTCGCGTTTGAGCGAAAGATGAAGAGAATGTTACACCACACGCGCCATCTCCACGCGCGCCCTCCCCCACGCGCCGCCCCCGGCTTCAACAGAATCCTCGCGTCCCTCGCGAAGGCGAAGCGCTTCCCCGCCGCGATTTCCCTCTGCGCCCAAATGGAGTCCCGCGGCGGCGGAAACAACAACAGCGTCGTCACCCTCACCATCCTGATCAACTGCTTCTGCCAAGTCGGCAGAGTCGCCCTCGCCTTCTCCGTCTTCGGCAAGCTCCTCAAGCGCGGCCACCCCTACGACGTCGTCACCCTCAACACCCTCATCAACGGCCTCTGCACTGGCGGCGCCGTCCTGGAGGCGCTCCGGTTTCACGACGAGATGGTCGCCGCCGAGGGATTCGAATTCAACGAAGTCACCTACGGAACGCTAATCAACGGGCTCTGCGACGCTGGGAAAACAAGAGTCGCAATCAGGTTGCTGAGGATGATAGACGTTAAGCCAAATGTGGTTATGTATAGCACAATTATTGAGGGTTTGTGTAAGGAAGGACTTGTGGATGAGGCTTGTGAGTGGTACCGTGAAATGGTTGCGAACAAAGTGGAGCCTAATGTTTTCACTTACAGACCTCTCGTGAGAGCACTGTGTGTGGCAGGGCGGGTGGACAAGGCGGTTGGGGTGGTGGAGGAGATGGTTTGGAAGGGTGTGGACGTTGACGTTTATGTGCTTACTGTTTTGATTGATGCCCTGTGTAAGAAGGGAATGGTCGGGGAAGCGCAGAAGGTGTTTGATGAAATGGTTGAGAGAGGTTGTGAGGTTAATGCGGTCACTTGCTCGGCCTTGATGGCAGGGTATTGTTTGAAGAACAAAGTGGACGAGGCAAGGAGATTGTTTGATGAGCTTGTTGTTGCGCCGGATGTTTGGAGCTACAATGTTTTGGTTGATGGGTATTGCAAGGTTAGGAGATTGGATGATGCTGTGAAGTTGTTCGATGAGATGTGTGGGAAGAACGCAGTTCCAAATATTGTGACTTATAATTTGCTGATCGATTGCTTTTGTAGATGTGGGATGGTGGCGTTCGCTTGGAAGGTTGTTAAGGCGATGCGTGAGAGTGGTTTGGCGCCGGATGTTGTTACATATAGTATCTTGTTGGATGCTTTGTGCAAAGGGGAGCAGCTTGACCAGGCGATTGCATTGTTTAACCAGCTGATTAAGAGGGGTGTGGCGCTTGATGTCTGGAGTTATAGTATATTGATTGGTGGTTGTTGCAAGAATCTAAGGATAGGTGAGGCCGTGAATTTCTTGAAAGAAATGCATTTAAGGAATTTGGTTCCTCATATTGTGACTTATACTTCTCTTATTGTCGGCTTGTGCAAATCTGGGAGATTGTCGTCTGCGTGGAGGCTTCTGAATGAGTTGCATAATAATGGTCCACCTCCTGATGTTGTCGCTTACAGTACCTTGTTGCTTGCTTTATGCAAAAGTGAACATCTCGGCCAAGCAATTTTGTTATTTAACCAAATGATTAGGAGGGGTTTGACGCCTGATGTTTGGAGTTATACCATCTTGATTAATGGACTATGCAAGAATGAAAGGATAGACGAAGCCGTTAATCTCTTTAAAGAAATGCACCTAAAAAATTTGGTTCCTGATACCATAACTTACATTTCTCTTGTTGATGGCTTGTGCAGATCTGGGAGAATCTCATATGCATGGCAGCTTGTTAATGAGATGCATGGCAATGCTCCACCCCCTGATGTTATCAATTACATTGATGCACTTTGCACAAACCAGCGTCTTGGCGGCAAGTGCCTTGCTTCAGCATATTGTTGACAGAGGACTCTGTTAATATGTTCATGCATAACTATACTTACCGAAGGTTTGTATGAAGTTGGAACACTAAATACTGCACAGAATTTTCCAAGCATCTTTGATTAAGGGATGTTGTCCACATGCCCAAAAATATACCACTATGATCAATGGACTTTGTGAGAAGAGAGATTGTTTGATGAAACAATGGGCTTGCTTTAATAGCTGGAAAAATGACTGCTTCTAAAATTCTATTACTTCTGAGAAAGTAATTCTTGCTCTTCTGAAAAACATGACAAGAATGATAAGAAGAGAAACTTCTTCAACTGGATAGAGGCCTTGTAAGATGATAAAACAAGGTCAGTTACCTTAGTTTTGATTTCAATTATATTCATTAATTGTTGGAATGTCTAAAAAATACTTCTTTCCTTTGGGTGAGAGAAATTGAACCACAATGCTGCTTTTGTTGAAGTGTGTTTTTAACTTATTGTTATAGCCAGACAGACAGTGTTTATGCAATCTGAATAGTTTCTAAATAACCTATTTAATAACACGTGCCAAGTAGAACTTGACATTGTTGTACTGCATGCTGTTATTGCTAATTCAATATTCTTTTTCTTTTCTATTTTTACCAATGTATTTAATGTTTGCTCTATTTACTTCCAGGAAATATGTTAAACACGTAGGTATCTTGATTGCATAATAGGTGGACTCGTTCCCTGTATTAAAATATCTGATGGAAACTCATATAACCTGCCCACTTGGCTCTTGCCATGCTGCCAGATTCCACTCTTTACTGCTGACTGGCTACAGACTCCAAGACCCTCCAATAAATCCAAGCAGTTCCAGCCGCAACATCCTTATCAGAGGGAATAAGCTGAAAAAGCAGCAAGGTGAGGGAAAAAACACAATCATTTCTACTTTTTGACCCACTTCATGTTTGTGGTTTCTGAACAAAATCATGTGCTGTTTAGCAGGTATCACCAATAAGAAAGCCATTGAAGAACTCATCAAAGCATCATATACTGACTGTTGTAGATAATTCAGTTAGTGGTTATGTTAGTTAGGTAGTTAGTGGGTTGTTAACTAACTACTTATTACTGTGTACTATAAATAGTAATGTTGTATATGTGGACAATAGTGAGAAAATAAAATTTTTTCTTCTCTATTTTCTGAGTGTGTATTCAGTGTGTGTTCTAACAACTAGTATCTAGAGCTATCTCAATCGTGGACCTGTGTGTGTGAAACCCACTAGCTTGTGAGGCTTTTTGCTGTGTGAGAAACTCTTTCTTGTGTGGGTTTTTTATCTGTGTGCGAATCTTTCTGGTGTGGGTTTTTTTGAAGGATTCAAAGCGTGAATCATGGCTAGTTCTAATGAGTCTTTCCCTGCTAACTTGCCTGTTCTTGATGGCAAGAACTTTGAGCAATGGTGTATCAAGATGGGTGTCATCTTTGGTTTCCAAGAAGTGCTGGAAATTGTAAAGAATGGCATTCAAGAAGTGGAGGAAGGTGCTACAGAGGTGCAGAGGGTAGTTTACAAGGAGTCCAAGAAGAAAGATTGCAAAGCTCTCTTCTTGATTCATCAATATGTGGATTCTTCCAACTTTGAGAAGATAGCTTCAGCAAATTCAGCTAAGGAGGCCTAGGATATTCTAAACAAGTCATATGGAGGTGCTGATAAAATCAAGAAAGTGAAGCTTCAATCCCTTCACAGACAATATGAGTTGCTGTCAATGATTGATCAAGAATCAGTAAAGGATTACTTCAACAGAATTCAAGTGCTAGTCAACTCAATGAAGGCTTGCCATGAGAAGTTTTCAGATCAACAAATAGTAGACAAGGTTTTAAGAAATTTCACTCCCCGATTTAATCACATTGTGGTGGCAATTGAGGAATCAAAGGATCTTGAAAATATAAGGGTGGAGGAGCTGCAAAATTCTCTTGAAACACATGAACAAAGGCTTCTTGAGAGAAGTGGTGAGGGAATTGTTGTTGCAAGCACAAGCCTCTCAAAGAAATGATGGTGGTGGCAGCAAAAACAAAAAGGAAAAATGGAAGAACAAATTGAAAGATTCTGGTAAAGGCCAAAGTAAGAACTCTGGTGGTGACAACCACAAGAAGAATGGAGGACATGGAAAATTCAGCAAGAAAGTAGGTGATCAAAACAGAGGAGGGCAGAGAAAATTTGACGAGAAATATACAGTGTTATGCTTGTCAAGGATGGGGACACTTTGCACTCCAGCAATAAAGGAAAGCAAGTAAAGGAGGATGAAGCTCAAATGGCTTAAGGGGATGGTGATGATTCTGATTCAGATCATGTCCTTCTAACGGTGACAACATCAGATTGTACCAAATCTAATTACTGGTATTTGGACACTGGGTTTTCAAACCACATAACTGGAAATAAAGGGTGGTTTGTTAATCTTGATGCAAAAGTCAAAAGAATGGTGAAGTTTGCTGATGATAGCATTGTAATAGCTGAAGAGATGGGCAAGGTTCTGATTCAACGAAAAGATGAAAAGTAGTCATTTATAATAGATGTTCTTTATATGCCACAAATGAAGAGCAATTTGTTAAGCCTTGGCCAGTTATTGGAGAAAGGCTATTTCATGAATATGGAGCATAATATGATGAAGGCGTATGACAACAAGAGAAGACTGATTTTGAAGGCTCCATTATCTAAGAACAGAACCCTTAAAATTGGAATTTAGATTAGTGAAAGTCATTGTCTTGCAGTTGTTGTGGAAGATCAAAATTGGCTTTGGCATCTAAGATTTAGGCATCTGAATTTTAGGAGCCCAAGTTTACTGAAAAAGAAGGGATGGTGCATGGTTTCCCTCTATAGAGCAACCAAAGGAGTTATGTGAAGGGTGTCTCATAAGCAAACAAACTAGAAATTCCTTCAAGTCCAACATTCCAACAGCAAAAGCACCACTAAAAGTTGTCTATTCAGATGTGTGTGGTCCAATGGAGTCAGTTTCACTTGGAGGTAATCACTATTTCATTTCCTTTGTTGTTAGAACACACACTGAGTATGCACTTAGAAAATAGAGAAGAATATTTTTTATTTTCTCATTACTATCCACATATACAACATTACTATTTATAGTACACAGTAATAAGTAGTTAATTAACAACCCACTAACTACTTAACTAACATAACCACTAACTGAATTATCTACAGCACTCCCCCTTAATTCAAATTAGCAATAGATTGCACCCTTATCATATCTCTAATCAGCTTGAATTGGTCAGCCTTAAGAGGCTTTGTTAAAATATCAGCCATTTGTTCATATGTACTGCAGTATTTCAACCCTAGCTTCCCCTTATTGACTTGATCTCTTAGGAAATGGAATCTTGTCTCATTATGCTTACTCCTTCCATGAGCAACAGGGTGTTTAGCCAAGCTTATAATTGACTTATTGTCCATTAGCATCTTCATAGGCTCTTCTCTTCTAATCTTCATTTCTGACATCATGTTTTCAAGCCACAAGGCTTGATAAGCTCCGATTGAGGTTGCAATGTATTCAGCCTCACATAAGGACAATGCTACCACTGACTCCTTAGAGCACCATGAAATAGGTGCTCCACACATCATAAACACATACCCTGCTATACTCTTTTTGTCATTTTTATCACCACACCAATCTGAGTCACAATAGCCAAATACTTCATCAGAAACATTTCTACCGTGGTTTAAGAATAACAACCCATAGTCCAAAGTGCCCTTCACATATATCAGTATCCTCTTGGCTACAACCAAGTGAGAAAGTCTTGGATGATCCATAAATCTACTAATTAGCCCCACTCCATAAGCTATGTCAGGCTTGCTACTACACAAAAATCTCAATGAGCCAACAATCTGTTTGTACAAGGTTGAATCAACTAACTTGTCACTTCCTTCCTTCTCCAACTTTGTGCCACAATAAACTAGTGTTTGAACAGAATTGCAATTCAGCATGTGAAATCTTTTCAATATGTCAGTTGCATACCTCTTTTGATGCATGAAAATTCGATCACTTGTAGTGACAAATTCCATTCTCAAAAAATAGGATAGCAATCCCAGATCTATCATCTCAAACTCCAAGACTGACAAGGACCAGCTCACTTGTTTCCCCCACCTTCACAATTTTCACAGAAATGGTAACTATTTTGGAGTGAGAGAGATGTTAATATCCTTACAACTTTTGAGATATCTAGAGATGTATATTTTTCAACATATCAAAATCTTTTAATTGCATACAATCCATGAACCTTGTGCTCTGTTTAGTTGGTAATGTTCAAATTATTTCTTTAGGGTTATGAAATATTTCAATACTGCAGACTTCTTCTGTACAAGAAATACAACTCAAGACTTGTTCCCTTAGCCTTTTACTGTCCCTCATTATTTGAAACACAGGTAATAACCTTATAAGTATGTATATTCAGTAAAACTGTTGCAGGTTTTTGCTGTTGACATCTATGAAGTGACTAAGGAGCCTTTCAGTTGGCTCCTATGGGAATGCAAGATAATGTACATTGGAAAATTAGCTTAGAGAAATCTTTCCATCATGTCTTCAATTCTTCATTACCTTTCTCTTCTTTTCATTTAGCCTCCTATTTGTTTACGGGATGGTGGATGAGTTGGAGGAAGACTGCTCTACTTATTGTGGTCTCATTATTATAGGTTCTTTTGTTGTACTAACTACTAAGTAATTGAGTGCTTTGCTTCTCCCACAGTTGGATTCCTTTTTTATTTTTTCTTCTCCTTTCACGTAAAAGAATAAATTTATTTCTCATGCAGTAAGCGTCAAGGATTAAGTGGATCCAACTCTTCAGTGCCTAATTGTTACTGATGAACATAAGTATGAAGGAATACATATATCGTTCAAAGGTTGTCTTAAATCAACACACCCGTCCAGGGAAAGTGTTAAAAAGGGATCCATTGGTGAGTTGAAACCTGTGCATATATTAACAGGAATTATATTGTACAAAAGCCAAATGGTGCTCTTGATTATGTGCCATTCATAGCTTAGTGTGCCAGACATTTATTCACCAATAGCTAAGGTGAATTTCTATATTAGATGCCCACTCTTGAAATGAAACTGTTTTAATTATTTGTAAGAGAAGAGGTTGTTTAAGTGTAATTAACTTAACCCCAAGTATGAATGTATAAGGAAAAAAAGAGAATGGATGATTGGAGAGAAGAGTGGAAGTGATTGATCAAAATGTGACAATTATAAATTAACGATGTGACAAAAAATTGATTTCTTGAGTAGTTAAGTCGTCAACCATATAGCCTGCATCTCAGCTTTTATGTATTATAAATAGATGCACTAGTGCATCCTTTAGTGTACAAAATTTTATACTTATGCCTACATATCTCATATTTATAATGAATTTTAAACATATCATAACATAGGAATATTGAATTTGAAGTCCTAATACCAGTTTCTTATGAGTTTAAAATACAAGCATGCCAAATTTGTATGCTTTGCATCACCAGTTCCCCCAATTTCCCCCTTCAAAAAATATTGAGAGCAACTCTTTCTCGGGCTTCCTATGTATTCTCTAAAACAAAAGGAAGGCAGGCCAGCTACCAATGTCTTCCTCGGATCCTAAAACCTCATTTGAGAACTGAAATCTCTTGGACGAAATGCCTTTGTAACATTTTGAATCATGTACAATTGCCGGCCACCCTGATTGCAGCTGTGAATATTGCTTGTACAGGCCTATGATCTGAAAGTCTTGACTCACTCCTGTTGTATTGGATTTGCTTCATTCCCTTCCCAAACCATATTATTCTGTCACACCTGCAGTACCATCTTGTGGTTAGAGTGTCCCATGCTTGCTAATGGTTCATATCAAAGCATTTGAAGTGCGACTGTGGTCATCTCCTTTTACTTAAAGAACATAAGTGTCATGTCATGTAAAAGTAATAACATGTCCCACTAATGGAAGATTGTGTCTTTCTTATACACCATCATGTTTTTAAGGGAAATGAGAATGATCCAACTGTTTGATGTATACTTACCATGCTGGGGAACGCCTCTTTTTCCTTATATGCTGCTGATCACAGCCTAGGTAATCTTTAGAATTCGGACGGTATTTGTATGTAGGTGGAAACTCTATAGCTCCTTCATGCCAACCTTGGAATACGTGGCCATCCGCGAGCTCCATCTTGAGCTATATATAACTTGCAGTATGGTAACTAATTAATAAAAAGCTTTGCCATTCAAGAATAAAATGATATGCATTAAACCAATTTTAAATCTTGAACTAGAGAACTATGGTAACTAACTAATCCAAAATATTGCCATGCAAGAAGTAACATGATGAGCCTTACCTGATCATGTTTCAACAAGGTTTCCCACTCTCTTTTCTTGATCAATGATTGTGTTGTAGAGTCTGGCAAATAGATCCTGTAGTTCAAGTCGCCTAGCCAGATTACTCGGCTGCATGGGACCAGAAGCCCATTTTAGACGAAGTTCTATTGAATGTGTTCAACTTATATAAACTGATTATTATACCATAGTAACTATACCATTCCCAATCACAAAATAGCTCAGATTTATCAAGGATTTGTTATTATAGAAGATGCTTTAAATCATTGTCTTAAATAGTTAAATCCAACAGACAGGAGGGATTCAGTTTGTTCAATAGATTTTTTTCCCCCAGTGATTGGATGCTAGTGTAATGGAGTGCAGATCCAAAATTAATTAAATGTTCTCCAATCAAAGTCAAAGTTTGACGATTTGGAAATAGTTACATTTCTAATATATAATGATAGTATATCTTCATTGTTATAAAAAAATGCCTTATAGTTGATGACTTGTTTCTTTAATTTAAATGATAGTTTCCTATAATATTCACAATTCAGTATACACTTACTCATGATCAATAATTTTTTGAGGCATATCATGCAGAGGACCGGAAGGGAAGATTGTCCTGGACAAAATATCTGTTGCATTAACGTTTCTCTGTCTTCGGTCTACTTCTTTCCCACCAGATGCTAGATGACTACATATAAAGCAGAAGCTTGTTTCATGCAAGTAAAATCTAATCGATATTGAACCCTGTATTTTAAGATCAATAAAAGAAGTAAGAAATCATTTAAAAGCTCCAAAACTAGCACCTAAATTCTCAAACAACTATTTATTTAGTTAAAAAAAATAAAATAAAAGCATGCATTTCTATTTCTCTATAATTCGTCAAAACAGACCTTGTTTCCTAAGCAACCCATGATTCCACAGCCAAGAGATGAGACACTCAAGTGCCTGATAGTTTGATAGAGGTCACATCCAACCCAAATGGTAATGAACATTCCTACCATTTGCCTGCTTATGATGCACTGAAAATCTTGTCCATGTTCTCCCTCTGCACTAATATGTTCCTTCAAAGGATATATCTTCTGAGGTTCAGCTATTTTATCTTCCTCAACCACCTTTGTTGGTATTCTATTGTTAAGGGCTGCCCCAATTAGAGAATTCCATTTCATAGTAACTTTTCTGTTTTGGGGACCTAATACATTTGCTGCATTTAGAGGTACAATTTCCTGGAACCTGGTATCACACACATAATGAAATGGTGGGAATCCATCAGTTTAGTCTCTATGCAGTTGATTCTCTCACATGTAATATTAAGTAGCAATAGGAGATGATTACCCCAGAACATAAATATCTGCTGAATTGTTTTCTGTGTCAAGCCAGCCCTCCATGTCCAAGTTCTTGGGTGGTGTAATGCCTCCAATATTCCAGGAACCAACAAAGATCCTTGTGCACATTAATATCCAAATCAGAGTTGCATTCAAGGGAATATAATATAGCCGGAACAGGATTAAAGTGACATAGAAAAATTGTTTAAGAATTTATACTATTATGATCTCATACTTTTTGGTTTGATGATTGAAGCATCTTCTTGAATTTGCAGATGCTTGATTCAAACTGGGACTTTCCTTTTTGGCCACTGATGAATTCTGATTTTCTCCTTTGAAGTTATCAATGCTTAATATCTTTCTGATGATCTTATTCTCCTTCAGATTGAAGCCCTGCATGATCTTTGGACTAAATATATTATATACTCATCAAAAGTACAGGAAGAACCAAAATAGAGAGGGAGGGAAAGGCACTGAGAGACGTTGGCAGTGTAAGAAAGATACCTAATTCTTGTACTCTTTATTTATGTCCTTGCCAATGGTTTTTTACTACAATTCTACCAAAGTATAGAAGTGGCATATCAAACCAGAGAAAAGGCAGAAAAGAAAGAGTCTGCATCAGATATCTAGAGAAGGGGTCATGGGAGGAGGAAGGGGATTTGATTTATAGGCATGCAGCTGAGTTGAATTGATTGATAATTGGTTAAGGACAAATCCTAGCCATATAGGGACAGGTGGACAACAGAAAAAGCCTGGGGTCTATATCATGTACATGTTTCCACTTGATAGCATATTTTTGTGTAATTTTCCACACTTTTTATTTAGCTCTCTTAGCTTAAAAGGAAGAATGTCCATTACCATTTTTTATTTATATAATGTCACTTTTATTTAATTAATATTTTTCATTAAAGCATATTGGAAACAAATAATTTAATTTCTTGCATTTCTTAAACTAAGAGTAAGATTGTGGAAAATAGCAACTAAAATCATTCATATGGAAAGTAATTTCTTTGAATTTGCCATTTTCATTATGTTTTGCTTTTCCTGATATCTCTTGTCTTGTATATATTTTCTTCCAGGCACGCAAGGCTTTAGCTAAACAAGAAGCCAAACCAATAGCTTTGTTCTGCTCATCGAACCAATTCATTTTCCACCAGTGGCAAGCATAAAATAAAATCAATGGCAAGTTCATTAGTATACTGCTATGTCAAGTTAAATTTTTGTTACACCAATATGATCCAGCACTAGGGGTGAACTTTTTCTAACTAGTAACATGGACAAGTGGTTAACTAAAGTCATTCGGATTCAGACCCACTTTGCTCCATGATCACGAAACCATGCAGAGGTTTTTGACTCAGCCGCACCTAGAGCCAATGAACTAGAATCTTGCAACACTAAATTACTCATAAATTGACCCATATTTATGTTTGGCGTTTTGAATCGAATTGTTGGTCATTTTCATTGCACTCCTTTCGACTCTGCCCATGTGCAAGCATAAACATCCAATCCTCGAAAGTGAATTCATTTTAAGGGACAATCCCATTTGAATGATTGCTACCATAGGCTTAGCTATAGCTGTGGTTATATTATGCCGAAAATTATCATCGATTAAGCATTTTTAGTTTACATTTGTTAACCATGATATGACGGTGCATGCATCACAATTGATTAAAAAAAAATTAAAGCACAAAATCCCAAACTCATCGCATAGAAGGAAGAATTTGTTCTTTACCTGAACGCACCTTTGCATTTAGAAATGTGAAATAAACACAACCAATAGGGATGACAATGGTTAGGGTCTAGATACAATAATATATTAACAGTCCTCATATTTGCACTTGAAAAAAATGCCTATACCCAATCCTATATCTGTACGAGTAGCAACTTTAATTCTCATCTCTGTTCCCATTAGGTACCTGTATAGCCGCACCTTTCTTAAGTGAAGAGTGTGGCAAAAAATTTTGAAGTTTTAGGTGAAATTTAAATTCAATATTTAATTTAATATAATTTATCAAAACTCATTTTATTTTTTATCAACTACAAAATTATTGATTTTTATAATTTAGTATTTCTAACATTTCACTATCAATATATAAAAAGACAAATTCAATTTAGTATTTCTAACATTTCCTTATCAATATATAAAAGACAAATTTCATGGGACTAGACAAAACAAAAGCATTTGTCATGTGTTTGTTTAAAATAATAGTCAAAGGGTAGCACAAAATAAGGAAAACAGAACTGGACAAAAGTCTAAAATTTTGTTACTCAACAAACCACCATCGTCATTGCCATCTCCACCGCCGTTGTCGCCACCATTGTTGTTGGTGCTGCCCCACCACCATTGTTGCTGTAATGCCTGACCGCTTTCAAGATTGACGACTGTCCCCACAAACTAACACAAGACTTTTCAATGTGCTTTGTCCTCACTCACACGCTTCCTAGGAAATTTTCCAAGAGGTCACTCATCCCAGAATTGCTTTAAGTTAAACACACTTAACTATGGAGCTCTTAAGTGATAGACTACTGAAAAATAGATGCATCTTGTTGGTAAAGGTAGCACTCATTAATTCCTCTAAGTTATCCTTAACTATACAGTTTCATACCTGCACAGCCTCTGGATCCCTCTCATTCTGGTGTGTATTTAATTCATGTGTTCCTCCCATTGGAAACCTGCCAGGAGTCACTCCTTATTCGTGCCTCATCTCTTTTGCACCAGCGATCACTCCCCGCCCTCCTCGTCAGCACCCGAGATGTTACAATCGCCATCACCACCACCACCACCATCATCGTCGTTGCCACCACCACTATCACTGCCACCACCATTGTAGTTATTGCTGCCACCATCATCACCTCTGTCACTGTGGTTATCACTATCATTGCCACCATCATTGTCACCACTACCACCGTGCCCCCCTCCCCCCCCAAACACCCCCACCGCCACCACCATCGTCGTCATATTAAGATAGTTAATATAAATTGTATTAAGATAATTAATATTAAAAAAGGTATTACAGTAAATCTTACACTATTTTGCTTGTGTTGTCCATTGTCCATCAAATAATATATAGGATAAAACTGTCTTATAACTTAAGTATTTGCTTTGTGTTATCTCCTTGTGTTGTACCATAGTTCATATCAAACACACCCATAGAGTCTTGGATAGGATTACCATCCCTAATACCTAATGTCAAATGAATTAATGAATATAAATAAGAGAACAAGCTGGTAGAGTGTTCCTTTCATTATCTAATTTAGTCCACATCACTAACCCCCCCTACCGAAAATATATATATATATATATATATATCCTTAAAATGAAAATGATCCCATTCGACTTTGAAATTTTGTTAAATAACTTACTATAATTTTAATTTTGATAATTAACTCCATGTCCAACTACTAATTTTTCATGATTTTGGTTTTAGCAGTTAATATGTGAACCTTAAAATCTAGTTAAATGTTAAAAATTAATCATGTATAAAATTATTTGACACAAGTTAATTAACAAAATTGAAAGAGTTTAATTACTATACACTGTCAATCAATCAGAAATTACTTTTGGTATGGTTTTTAAGGTAGTTAATATAAAAGTCAAAAAACCTACCATACATGGTAGTTTGTGATTAGATGACAGTGTAAAATGGCTTTACACTGTCAATACATAGTCTATTTTCTCAAATTGAGATTACATAAATTATTTTGTTACACATTAAAATTTTTAAACAGGTCAAATTCTCGAGAGAAAAATAATAAGAACCAACCAAAATTAGATAAAGTAATTTACACAAAAAAAGTATATGTTAGATCTTCTATGAATAGGTCACGGGTTTCCATTTTTTGAGAGCCAAGATGATTGGTCTGATGTGAAAAGTGTGACTCCTTCCATGTTAGGAGTAGATAATTACTCCAATTTAGTAGTAAATTATTGTTCTCAATAAATAATTGTAGTCTTTTTCTACTATAAAATGTTACGAGATATACAAGTGTCAAATTCAGAGCCGGAGAGCCCCATTATGATATTTACATTAAAAAAATCTAAGACAGGATTGAACTATGGACGGGCCATTTTCTTCTTAAATCATACAAACACAAAAGGGGAAAGTCTTGAACCGTGGGGAATGACAATCACGCAAACCCTTTCCTAGGTTTGATATTGACATTCATTTAGGGTCCTCTGTCCCTGCTAGTTTCTGAATACGTACTATAGATTTTCTTTATTATTTTATTACGAGTGATGATATATAAACATTTTTATATTTTAAACATTTTATTAATATTTTTTTCTTTTTTTATTATATTATATTACTTATGGTACCTACAATTCTTTCTCTTTTTTCTCTAGGTGGTAAATAACATTTGGTGTCTATTGAATATTTTGCTGAATTTAATGGTCATACATTGTCAGTATAAAAAGTTTTACACTATCATTTAATCAAAATTCATTATTAATATGACTTTTAAAGTATTTATTATAAAAGTCAACAAACTTACAATAAATAGTAGTTTGTAATTAGATGACAATGTAAAACTATTTTACACTATGAGTGCACAACCATTAAGCTCTTGTTATTATACGACAGGATCGTCGGCTTATATCGTATAATCTATTTCATTCTTCTATTTAGAAAATCAATTTCGTTTTTTTTTAATGAAATGGATAATTATTCATTCAATTATACCACAAACTGTTGAACTATTAGTAAGCGGGAAAAAAGGTACCTCGCAAAGTTGTCGACTGCAACTTATACACTTTTTCGAATGATAGAGAGAAAATGGGGGAAAAAAAGAAAATAAGTAAAAATAATAATAAGAAGAAAATTAGTAAAATTTTAATTAAATTTTTTTGTATAAGGAAAAAAAAAAGTTAAATTTTTCTATATTGATTATAAAAAAAATTTTTTTTTTTTTTTTTAAACACAAGTATGAAGGGAATTACTGTAATTTTTTGAATGACTTTGGGAGGGAAAGGTATTTATTCTGGCCCTTGGATATGTCTGTATGGTTCTCTCTTGTTTCTTTTTTAGCATTTTGTGAATAGAAAAATGAGGTGGGTCTCACAATTATTTCTCCTTTCGATTTTTTCATATATTCAAATTAGAGAAATTCGATATCATCTTTCATTTTTCCTCTCTTTAAATTCTCTCCACACTTTCTCATCTTAACTAAACATGGTATAATTCTATCAATACATTCATAACATCACCTGACATCTATTCACGGGAGTTAATTATGACCACGAAAATTGATCCCTCTCCAATTTTAATATATGTAATCCTCTGTCGATACTTCCCACATTGTATTTTTGGTTCTTTGGTTTATTTATTAAAAAAAATGCATTGAAATTATAATTTTTTTTCTATAAGCGAGTTACTCACAAAAGAGAAACAAAAAAATTGATCCATCACTAGTGTCGGTGACCTGTCTACTCGATCTTGTCTATCCTTTTCAATTATATATAGAGGCGTAAACGAGTCAAACCAAACCGAACTCTTAAAGTTTAAGTTTGACATGTGAAAAAAACTGGTTGCTCAAATTTGGCTCATTTATTTAAATGAGCTTAACTAAAAACTTGAACTTGACTTGTTTAAAAAATATAAGGCTTGTGTTTGACTTGTTTAATTCATTTATAACTTAATTATTTTTGCTTTTAAGAAATTTTTTCTTAAATTAATTTTTAACTTTATCAATTTAGTATTTATTAAACATTTTAATATTATATGATAATCTACAAGTAAAAATATGTGCTCAACATGTGGCATGTGAAATTCAAATATTCTAGACTATTTTATTTTCATAATCCAGTAAATAAATAATTCATAACTTCTTGACTACTACAAAAAGAAAGTTCAAAATTAATTTTAATACTTTAAACAAAGTTCCACATATTTCCATAATTAATATATAAATAACAAAAGATAGCAAAATCCCTATCATCAATTTAAATAAACGAACTATTCACGAGCCCTTAATGTCAAGCTTGTAAAGCTTGTGCTTGGCTCATTTAACTAATCGAATCAAATCTCAAGTTTGAGTTTGTTTATTTAATTAAATAAGCGAGTTAGAACGAACATTTAACGAGCCGAATTCAAATAGTTTATGAATAGTTCAGCTCATTTACACCCCTAATTACATAACTAAAACACAATTTTTCCAAGTGCAATAACATGGTATAGAATTGTAGCTGTCCAAACAATCTTATATGGTTTAGAATGGTCACGTCATTTTATCATAAGTCAGCAATAATGCCCAATTTGAGGTGTGCACTAACCATACCAAAATGGTAATACCAAGCCTAGCAACAATAGATGTGGCACATTTTTATATTATGTACAGCTCACCTCATCTTTCTTCTACCATAGTCTATAGCTATATAGACCATAGGTTTCATCATATTCGGAAGTATTCATTCTCCAACGGAACACTTCATATAGTCTCTCTTTTGTGAGCTAATCACCACCACACCCTTGACATAATATAACTGTCAATTCTGCCAACATTAAATTGATTTATGAGATTAGCATAACATAGATGTGTAACACCTTTTGGTACTCTCCTTTTAGCGAGTAAGCTTTTATAAAAAAGAAAAAAAAATCTCACAAACTGTATATAAACAATTCATTTCGAGCTTCTTCTTTTTTTTCCTTCTCATCGACGGTCTTTCTTCACTTTGTGGGATATTTTTTACAGACCATCTGTGCAAATAACATGTTCTTTAATTAAGGATAGGGTTCTGCTTCAGAGAATATAGATACAGTACTAGTTTTCTAGCCATATAGACTGATTTTCCCCTCTTTGATCTTACAACAGTATCTCCAATTAAAGAAAACTCCATTTTGACACTTTGGTTTGCATGATAAGCAGCTTATAACAGCTAGTCTATCGCCAATTCACAGCTAATTGATAATAAACTTGAAAGAATCTTACTATAGATATTTCTTTAATATATTGTTGAAAATGATCAAATTTGGTACGCATGTCAAGTTCATGATCACTTGTAGAACATTTTATAGCTGCAAATTATGTTACGCGTCAAATTTAATACCTGCACCTATATCGGAGTTCCAATGCTTTTATGACCTTAGCATTAGTCCGTTTGGTTAAATATTCAGTTAAGTGTCATTTTAAAGTTAACCGCGGTGGATTAAAGAGCCAACATATGTAGCATGGCCTAGAGAACCAGTTTCCCAATATATGAGGAAGACCCTTGCAATTGGGAAGCTGATTTGGAAGTCAAGATCTAAAGAATTGAGCTTCAACGTGATTGAGATACCACCCAATTAAGTGCCATTGGGAATAATATAAAGCAAAGCGAATTTGACCCCTTAAAAAATGAAGTATTTAAATGGTAAAGTATGCTTATAATTATTGATTAAAAATAAATATTGAGATTGTCCTAACTTCGAAGTTTGTTATATAAATATTTCTATTATATCACATTTTTTAATTTTCTTATTAATAATTATAATTACACTCTATCTTCTAAAGTACACTTCTTCATTTTGAGGAATAAAAAATCCAAACGCTATCTCTCAATGATATGAATTACTCTAAAATGTGACATGTCACAGGTTATTTATTTCCCAATTTACACCGTATAAGCAATAGTTGTTTCTTGAAATATAGTTGTATTCTCATGAGGTAACACATTTTCTAACACTCTCTTTACAATACATTCTCTTTTATTAGTTAATTTTCATAAGTTTTGCTAAATATGTGAGTCCCAGTTTTAAACTAGTGTGACTCACATGAAACTCAACAAATAAAAAAAGTGTATTAGAAATTAGAAAATATTACTACATTCATCTCATTATACATGAGACTCACGTGTACATACACGAGCAAACACACATGATATGGATGAGTTCCTCGAAGAATAAATCATTTGCATATCTTCATGTAGCCGATTTGTTTTTCTCCCATCGATAGAACAAAATCTTTTCTTAATTTTGCAATCACTTTGATGGCAGAGAATATATAAATATATATATATATATATGTGTGTGTGTGTGTGTATGTATGTATATATATAACCCATGTTACTTTGCATTAGACTTACTTAAGAAAAATATGGTTCTTTGTTACCATTACTTAGAGGTGGCTAAAATGTTGAATCTAGTGCACAAATTTACCAGCAATCCAATGGGCTTTTGACAGCAGACAAGTCACAAGAGTTACAATTAAAGAAAGAGCAATGATAACCTTACACCCCATTTGTTGGGTGTATGAATAGAAAGAAAAGGGAGATAAAAAAAGAAAATAAAGAAGAAAGAAAAAGTGATAGATGTGATAAATGATGTGGTGAAAATGTAAAGAAAGATGAGAAGAAAATGGAATAAAAGTGATATGAAAGAAAAAGTGAGTATATGTTAAGTATTTTCATTAAAGAAATTACTAATGCCTTTTCTCAATGATGTACACTATAAAATATAACATTTTAATGAAATAATTTTAAGGTTTAAAAATGTTTTTAGTCCCTTAAATTTGAGGTAAGTGTATTTTTGATCTCCTAAATTTAAAATTAATCTTTCTAGTTCTTATAATTTGAAAAAAAAAACATGTTTTAGTCTTTCTGTCCAAACATAGTTAGAGAATGCGCAACACAAAACCCACCTACTAGTATCTCTGTTAGTAAAAATATTACACCAACACAACTAATGTTGCACAACTGACTTAATCTATCCTATCACCTGAGGGACTAAAACAAGCTATTAATTTTAAATTTAGAAGACCAAAAACAACCTTAGCTCAAATTTGAGGGATTAAAAAATATTTAAGTCTAATTTTAATTACAATCTATTCATATTCTATTTATCTGTAGTATAAAAACTCTTACTAAAATTAGTAAACGATTTTTTTGTAAATTTTTTTATTTTTAAAATTATTTGAATTTGTTATTACATTTAAATTTCTTTTATTTTTTTAATTTATTTCATGTATATGTTTCTTAACTTTTTGTGCTTCCAACTTTTGAACTTTAATTTTTTAATTTACTTAAAAAAATTTAACATAAAAAAATTAAAAGAATTTAAGATTGTATGTTAAAAATCAAAAGATAATTGAATTTACAAATAAGTAATAAATAATGAATGTATATTCCTTTTTTTAAAATCATATATAATAAAATACTATTTTCTAATTTCTTAAAATTAATGTATTTTTAATTTTTATTTATTGAAAAATTTAGAAAAAAAATAGTACAAATAATGTTAAAAATTAAACTTTGAAAGGTCGGGACCATGGAAAGTCAAGAAACATAAACATCAAATAAGTGAAAGGTTAATAAAAGAAAATTAAAGTAATTAAATTAAATTTTTTTTAAAAATTAAAAAAATATCATGTGAGAACTTTAGTAGAAAAACTTTAGTATTATATAATACAAATAATATATCACTTCATTTTGTTTTTAGTTTTGGTACATTATAATATTGGAGCTTGCTCAGTTTTAACAACAAATTTATGAGGAATCTTCTATGTGCTAAGGATGGCTTAGAATAGTGGCTTTTGTAAGATTTGGATATATTCCGATTCTCAAGTTGCTATTAATCTTTTGACGAAAGGTTGTTGTCTTTCGCATCCTTGCTATAAGCTTGTTAAAAGTATATATAATATCCATTCTCATGGGCATATTGTGTGGGCTTATGTCTTTAGAGAAGCAAATCAGGTAGCGAACCTTCTAGCCAATCATGGAATGCAGATCTTATCTTAAATACAGAATTTTAAAATGGCTCCAGATTTTATTTGTAATGCTTTACGAGCTGATTTAGCTCTCATTAGCTTTCCTAGAGGCTTGTAGCCTTTTTTTAATGTAATCTCATTCCCCTAAAAAGAAATTCAAAATTTGATGCAGAAAATCACAAATATTTGGAGCAATCCCAGTTCCACGAGTTCCCACTCATGAACAAACAAAAACCCAATAGTGCCATGCCATGTCAAGTCGCAATATAAAATTCCATATTTTCCCGCAGCTAGATATTAAGGGCGACACTCACATTTCTACATGATTGGTTCGGAATTAGAACTTAAAAGGTTTTACAAGAGCTTAATTTCATTTACTGCTGGATCGATTAAGTGATACAATTTCAGAACTCATTAATCACTTCTTTTTATTTTATCAAACAGTTCAGAATTTTGATTCTTCACTTTTGGATAAACTTTATAACATAGCCATTAGCCATGAGTAATTGATGAATCTATATGGTGAACAAACCCATCCATGTTATTATTACGAATTCGCAAATTTTAACATTAATCAACCACTCAAAGGGGATACATTAAAAATAAATAAATAATGAGGAACTCATCTTCCAACGTCAATTAACATTTCTATCTGTCAGAATAGCAGTATGCTGCTTTTTCTTCTACGAGGGAGGAGGCAGTCGAACCAACAAATAAACTTAAAGGAGAAAATTCTGCCCCAACGGGTGAGAATACTTAACACAAAATTGGGAGTACATGTTACATTCTCCCTTAAAGGGGCTAAATCCCTATGATTAACATTTGATTACTCATACCTCCTCCCCTATCCTCGGTTTTGAAAAACAAAACTGTAACAATTAAGGTAGGTTCCATTCCACACAAACTAGTTTATCTTGATAGAGCATCCAAAAATAGGAGGAAAGAACAAGTGTAAATAATTAAACAGTTTAAGATGCTAGGCTGCATATGATGAATCAGACATCATGTGGCCCTGCAGCCATGCCTACCCTGTGCGCCGTCAGCCCACAGGATCATGCATGGATGGAAAACTGGGCCATAATGATCAAGCAAGCAAGATCTAAGAAGAATCAAGTGACATTTACATTATGTAAAGGGTCACTATCGACGTCCTCTTCTGCCATTCCCACGTTTCCCTCTCCCTTGACCACGAAACACTGATCTGTGGGGCTTAAGCCCCAAGGATTGAACTCCCCTCTTTTTCCTGTGTTGCACTTCTTTATCTTCCTCGTCTTCCTTGTACTTAGTTGAGCTTCTCGTGGTGAAAGTGATTTCCCGTGATCCTCCTGGACCCTGCTTAACACCTTTTGGAACACGAGAAGATTGTGGGTCATCTTTGAGAGCTGCTACTCTGTCTCCCATAGGAAGTGAATCCTCCCCTGCAAGTGATTTTTGGCTCCAGAATGCCTCTGCATGCTGCTCATTCTTAATTTCATACATTCTGCATATTATGTAAAAATATGTCAGTAATTAACAATCAAAAGATATAGAACAAAAATAAAGAACTCCATATTTCATACACATGCAGCCTATATCGTATAAAATCTCAGATGAAGAAAACGTCATTGATTAAAGAAAATTTGATAAAAATGCTCTAAATCCTAACGGATCACCCTATTTATCTCCCATAAAGGTAAAGAAACCTTACCAAAAAAAAAAATGGTAACAGATTCTCACCTTGGAACCCGAGTTTTCTCTTTCATTCCATTCACAACATCATCTTGTGATGATGTTGATGCATCAGAATCACTTAGATTTGGATCATCATCTGACATGACAGGTTCAAAATGTTCCTTTAACAAGGAAGTTTGCTTCTTAGAACCCATGGGATGTAAAGCCAGATATTCTTGTGAGGAATCCTTAATCTCAAAATCCTGAAACCGAATAAGAAGTAATAACTGTAAGAAAGAGAAATGTCTCATTTAAAGAAAAAGGAGTCATTAACAAATTACATGGATCCTCCAAATTTCCCATCATATGCATTCAAATATTTTTATGCTGCAGTTGAATTTGTAATTTGTGGTCAGAAGTTCTTGTATGCATAAATTTACATTGAGCATCCACACGAAATTTAAAATCATATGCTTGAGTGGGGTGGAAAAATCAGTCCAACAATGTATATCTGTATGCCAAAATTTTGAGGCATCATTAATCAGGACAAGGGCATTAAATCCAATTCAACCTATTGAGGATGGTGGGAAGTTATAATGTTTAAAATGTAGCCAGCTATGAGAAGTATCTTGAAACTTGTTAGAATAAAAGGACTTAGGAGAGAGGATAAAGTCATTAAAAAGACTAAAACAACTGCCATATTTCAGATTACAGTACCTCATTTGTAAATATTGCCTTAAATCGCTCATCTTGAAGATCTTGCATACTAAGCCCTTTCTTTTTCTTGGAAGCCTTTTTAGTTTCACCATCATCAGCATCCCTCCTCTCATTGTCAGCTTCTTCACTTTCTAGGAGGCGAGCTGCAAGGGCCCGATTAACTTTGGGTAATTTTTGCCTGACCTGCAAGGAGAATGATTTAGGCAGAGCAATGGATTATAAATCATTTAATAACCCTTACCTATGTAAAGTATGAATAGAAAATTAAAATGATTAGTGAAAAAATCAATTCTACCGTGATTCGAGAGGCACGCTCAGCTTCCATCTTTTCTCGCTTCTGCTGTTCAATATAAGCTTCATATTCAAAAGGATCCACCAGCGCTTTTGCCTACAAAATAATTGATGCATCATATGATAGGACAAACAGAGTCTAAGTCCAGCAACTAAGAAAAATAACTATAATATAAAGATGATGACTACCATTACCATTATCAATCAAGATAAAAATATTTCAAAAATATATAAAAGATAATTAGAGTGAAAGTGAAACAAGGTAAAGTACAACTAAGCAGAGGATCTGATATCCTCCAAAACAGAAAAAGTAAAGCACAAAATGGAGAAGGAAAAAATCAAGCAAACAAAGATATCTAATCTTTTTGCATACAAGAAAAGTAAACTTCTTTGAAACAGCTATAAGGTATGAGCAAAGTATAAGTCACAAATATAGCCTTATCCAAAATCAAATTTAAGGGCCAAGAGACACCCTTGAAAATGTGAGCATCTCCTTCCAGCCAAATACAACATAGACATAAAAAACCACACACCGACAATTTGGCCTCCTTTATCAACCAAAAACACTGGGATGAACCAAAATGTTCATCCAACGCACCAACCACATTATTCAAAAGGAAATTAGCCAGTTTACAATGTAAAATTAATTATGGCTTACAGCAATAAATTAGCACATGGCAAAGGCAAGAAAATGATCTACATCATGAAGCTTGCTCAAGTTCTTAGATGTTTTGACCACAGAAACATAATTCGCTCATCTTCTGTGCGAACAGCGAATTGGTACTTGCATTTCAATTCGCAATACTTGTGGCTTGATTGGATGCGAAGGGACTTCAGACTATTAACCTATGAAGCACCGACACTTCTTTTGTTCAAAGTGTCGCAGTGTCGAACACGTTTCCGATACTGACACTCTTTGACACTTATTCGACACATGTCAAACACTTCTAATTAGGTGTCCAATTAAAAAAATTGTTTTTTGTTGGCTTAGACACTTAAGCCGATACCTCTACACTACCTTGGATACTTGAGCCAACACCTTCATATGAATGGACACACATTACTATTATTAAAAAAATAGTCAACTTTTAACTTTTATATAAGTGAGCTTAAAATATAATATAAAGTAGTAAAAAAATAATGTCTCTTTCCTTTTTTTGAGGCTTGTTATCATAGAAAAAACATAGAAGATTGGTTTTAAAAAGTGAATATATCATCAATTTGTATTTTTGATTATGTTACTCATATTTTATTTCATTAGAGTCTTTCTCTCTTTGTATGTGTATGCGGTGTCCCGGTGTTCTATATTTTAGACATTAGCTGTGTCGGGATATCCGTGTCCGTGTCGTATTCGGTGTCCGTGTCAGAGTCCGTGCTCATAGCTATTAACTAATTGGCTTTTCTTTTGGTATATTAAGTAATGGCTTTGGAAACTGCATACTGATATAAAGACATCAGTTAATGGCAATTATCCTCTGTCCCAAAAAAAAAAAAAAGCAATTATTACCATGAAGAAAAAAATTAACAATTGAAGTCTAAAGACCTGCTAAATGATCACGTGGAGTTAAGGAAAAATAAAATTTGTATAAAAAAATTGATGGAAAAGTATCTAGAAAATGCAGATAAGATAAAAATTAATATAAATATAGTATAATTTAATACTTTTAAGTTAATTTTTATTGATGATATTTTATATTTTACATTATATAATTTTTAACTAGATGATTTTTTTATTGCTAAAGTATCAATTAATATATTAGATAATACTACAAACCTAAACAGCGTACCAACTATATATACCCCCCACGTACCAATACTTTGTAAGGTTGCAGTACCGCAAACCTGTACCACGTACTGAAGAGTACTGCAAATTTGGTAACTATTGTTTTGACACATAAGATGCCAATCACTCATGTCTTTTTCCATTAAGCGAATAAATTAAATGGTTTTTCAGTTAGGCTCTTGGGAAAAAAGATATCAACATTTCAATAACTCAAGAAATACATGTAAATTAGAAAATATGCCAAAGACAACCAACCTTTTTGTATAATGCATGATTAATAAAGAAGCCATGCATGTATGCTCTAAGTAGATTGGTGCCAATCAGGTTGGTCAAATTTAACCTCTCAAGCTCCTCCTTTGTCAAAAATTTGTAATGATCATAAATAGTTGTTTGTCCACCCATGTCTAGCTCCTCCTGTAAAAAATAGTTATAATGTCACAACAAAGATAACTATACCAAAAATTCTAATAATCAAAATATTAAGAACATACAGTGAAATTCTCTAGGGAAGAACACCACTTGGGAGCAGGTCCAAGTGATGGTATGAAGTAAGATGGTATTTGGCTACAGTCCAAGGCCAGCAATATCAAACCACTGCCAGGAAATGTACACACATCATTTATTGTTCCTGTTGTCGGTTCAATGCTGGTCAAGCCTTCTCCCTGGAAACAGATTAATCTATCACAACCATCCATGCTGATCAAACATACAATCTAAATGCAGTTATTAGCTAAATGCTTAGGAACAAGGGATACCAAGCTCATCTAAACATAAGATGTATGCATGTACAATTTAGTTTAGATATTGCAAAAAGAAAAGTCCTTTAGTGATGACGAACAAGTGAACAGCAATATGAAGGTAATAAGTAGAATATTATTATAAATTTAAATTTAAATCATTAACATTTGGGAAAAAGAAATTCTGTATTTATCTAACCTATTATAGCTTAGCAAAATTTGCTGAAAAGAACACCTTAAGATCATGTTTTTAAAGTCTGGCATCTTTTTTAACAACTATCTCCAAAATATAGAATGTTGTAGATGTCCCAACATGTCTATTGAATTCTTGAAATCAATCATGCCATGCAAAATTATTGATCATTCTTTCTCCTAGGTAAATGCTACTGAATGACCCAACTAATTAAAACAGACACTACACAGCACAATTTTAATGAATGAAAATAAGCATGACCAAGGTGTACAGATCAATTTAGAGAAAAACAGTTAAATTATTAATCTAAAATATGAGAGTAGGAGCCAATTCCTCTACCGTTTCAGGATCCCATATCCTAACAACATGACTATCACTGGTAATCAACATTGGTTGTTCATAGTTAAGGGTACGATGCCACTTAATATCCAATATTGAACTGCCATACCTGTAAGACAATTTTTAACCAACCATTAATTAAAGATATAATATAATTATTTTTAATACAAACATAAATTTCTCGAATGAGGATATCAACTTACATATGATCCTGCACTCGTAGAGGATGTGATGAGCGCAGATCATAAATGAGAACCTGCATATGCAATATTAAATGTATAAAATATCCATGTTCAAAAGAAAAATAAATGTGGAGATTTTGTTTAGAAGATAAAATTGTGTTCACACGAGGAGATCTTTTTGCTGCTAAAAGTAATAAAGATTTGCCTTATAAATAGCATTTAGAAAAAATACAGAAAACTAGTCCATCCTCTATGCTGCTACAAGAAGTAGGTCTTATCTCCATTTTGCAATTACTTTTTAAATCAGCTATGTCTACCCAGAGGTCTAATAATTTTCAAACAAATAATTATGAAACTAGAGATCACGTAAAAGGTAAATATGAATTCTACACATATCTTCTGACTTTGTAGATTCTCTCACTTTAAAATCCAACTACTGTTTGGGCCCAGTAATAAACCTCCTGTTAGAGATATCAAATCATTCTTGGACCTCCAATTAACAACTTAAGCTTTTGTAAGACTTAGTCCTTGACAAGGTATCAGAGTCAGAAAAGATGAAATGGTCAAGATTTGATCATTTGTGCCCTCATTGCTCATAACTAAATCAAATTTCGGCATAACGTAAAGTGGGCCTATGCATTATCCACACCTCAAACTCAATAGGCTGTTGCATGAAGGGGTATTACAAGGTATCTTCAAGCCACATACTTTCACTATTGGAGGTTTATGCTACATCCATAATTCATTACTTTTTTTGGGTCTTGTTTCTTCAGCAGAATGGTGGAATTTTTTTCTTTTTTCTAATTTTTTCCTTAGGTCTATTTTATGTCACCGAAGAATGTATTACGGCCTACAACGTATGTTGTAGAATTCCTTGTTGGAGATATAAAACCATTCATGGAACTCCGCTTAATAGCTTCAGCTTTTGGGAGAGTTAGCCCTTAACATTGCCCATCTTATGAATATGCCTGGCCTGGCTTGTCTTAATAGTATACATCCATATATGCAAAACTACAATTGCAGGATGAAGACATGACTATTGTTCAACTCAATCACAGAGAGGGCGATGCAAGTACTACAAAATTTGCCACAACTGTCCCAATAACAACACAAGTCACACAAACTATGCTTTCACAGGCAACTAAAGTAGCATCATACCTTTCCTGCACTACTTCCAACGGCCATTAAGAAACCACCATCTTCATCAAACTCCAACGCAGTGACCTCCTACAAATATGGAAAGGTTAACAATAAAGATGTCAATTACACGACAAAATTTACAAAGAAATCTATAACCTCAGTTGTGGTTATGATATGGAAAAAGGGGAAGGGATAAATGTTTCCTGCCCATTTGAAACTTGTGTGAGTAAATAAATGGGCAGCAGGTCACACAGATTGTAATACATGATATTTGCCTTACAACAACAGCTTCAGCACATCAAATATAAAAAAAATCTTAATACATTCTCACAACATTCAAACACCTTGAAATAGACTACCATGAGAGAGAAGAAATGCTACCTGGTCAACATCACCACTAGGTCCAACAGCATCAATTCTACCAACTGAAGATCTCACCCGCATGTCAAAGCATTCCACAGCACCATCTTCACCACCACAGGCAACTAATCCATGAAGCTTGCTAAAATTCAGACAAGATTCAAGTTCCAGTGATTTAATACAAAATTGCGAGCTACGTAAACAAAAAATACAAAGCTCTAATAATTGAAGAAAATAAAGCAGGGTAAGTCCGTATTTAAGTTCCAGTAATTACCTTCGAGAAACTACATTCAATGCAGGGGATTGTGTGTTAAGGGAGGAGAGGAATCGTCCCTGACAAGTCAGAGAAAAGCAGCTTTCCATTTTCAGTATTTCTTTTTTCCAAAACTCAACCAATATGAAAAGGTATCAACGTGCTACTAACAATGCTATCACAACGGCAAGCTATAAGCTAAACACCTGCTCTAAGTTAATTCTGTATAGATCCGGGGATGAAGCAGCACAAAGCAAGTCACAAGACCAGCAGTCATAAGCAATATCCCTCCCCATCCTACCAAATGACAACAATAAACAACCATTTTTCAGCACAAATCACACTTTAAACTCCAAGAGCAATCAATAAACATAAAGCCTAGAGAAAAAACCTTGGAATCCGCAAACTGTAGTGTTTTCCATATTTCGCATGCAGACTAACAGAGCGATCAGCACATAAAAATGCAAGTTTTGAATAGTCATCTGTCAGAACCTACACCAGCAAAAACACACAGTTAGCTCAACCAACCAATCCCTTTGTAAAGATTGCTCAAAATTTACAAACCCAAAGAAACATTAACCAATGCAAACGTAAACAAAATGAAGCACAAAAATTATTGAAATATAAACCTAACTTCCTATTTCAATTGAAGCTACGCAGTTACCTCAACCAACCAACCCCTCTCTAAAAGACCGATTACAATTTACAAACATGGAAAATGCTAACAAATGAAACATAAATAAAACAAAGCACAGCAACTATTGGAATTGGAATATAAACCTAAGTTTTTATTTCAATTGAAGCTACGCAGTTACCTCAACCAACCAATTCCCCTGTAAAAGATCACTCACAATTTACAAACACAAAGAAAACATTAATTAAGGTAAACATAAACAAAATGAAGCATGACAATTATTGGAATATAAACCTAACTTCCTATTTCAATTGAAGCTACACAATTACCTCAACCAACCAATCCCTCCGAAAAAGACCACTTACAATTTACAAACACAGAAAATGTTAACGCATGTAAGCATAAATAAAACGAAGCAAAGCAACTATTGGAATTGGAATATAAACCTAACTTTCTATTTCAATTGAAGCTACGCAGTTACCTCAACCAACCAATCCCTACATAAAAGATTGCTTACATTTTACAAACACAGAGAAAATATTAACGAATGTAAACTAAATAGAATGAAGCACAACAACTATTGAAATTGGAATATAAACCTGAGTTTTTATTTCAATTGAAGACATGCGTTACCTCAACCAACCAATCCCTCTGTAAAAGATTGCATACAATTTACAAACACAGAAAATATTAGACTAAATTATACTGACATTCCCTAAAGTTTCTTGAGATTACACATAACCTCCTACTTTTTTAATGTTTACAGCAACCTCCTTTACACGGAGACACAGTGTAATATTTTTCAAACAATTAAGAGGTGTCAGTGTAATGTTTTTCAAACAATTAAGAAAAGTTAGTGTAGGTTAGAAAAAAGACGGGCATCGAGAGAAATTTGATAAATCCTCAGGGAATGTAGGTGTAATTTACTCAAAATATTAGCGAATGTAAACATAAATAAAATGAAGCACAACAACTACTGGTATTGGAATATAAACCTAACTTTTTTATTTCAATTGAAGCTACGCAGTTCCTCTGTAAGAGATTGCTTACAATTTACAAGCACAGAAAATATTCATTAACGTAAAACATAAATAAATAAAATGTGGCACAACAAGTATTGGAATTGGAATATAAACCTAACTTTTGATTTCATGTCAACTGAAGTTAGTTTCACTGTTTCGGTACCTGAAAATCAACAATCTCGGAATCCAAGTGGCGTTCGAACTTCAAGCCCAGCTCCCTGACCTCGTACACCTTCGCTTGCGGCGGATAAATACCGGAAGCTACGATGTACTCGCCGTCGGGAGTGGCCTTGATTTTGGTGGCGGCAGTTGCGAAGCGCAAGTCCTCGAGCAGTTGCAGGTTCTGCGTGTAACCTGAGAGCGCGTGAAAGGAGAAGAAGAATGAGAAGAAGAAGAGAGAGGAATGAATGAGAAAGGCGAGAGGTTAGGTTACTCTTGACGTTGCGATGCGAGTTCTGCTTCTTGGAGGGGAGCCACGAAGCGAGTGAGGGTTGCTGCGACGCTATCGTGTACATCTTGACGCCGTTTATTGACGTCGACTTCATGCCGCCGTCACGAGTCGCCATCGTTGGTTACTGTGTCTGCGTCCGCTCGCTTTAAGAATGCGTTTGTGTTTGGTGGTGAATAATGTGAACGAACGGCGAAGGCCAAGAAGTAGAAACGCGAGCTAACACGAGCCAAGACTAAAGCAAGGAGGTCGCAACGGCGTCGTCGCGCACAGAGGTTGCCAAGCAGAGGGGGAGGCAGGGTTTTCTTAGCTGCGACGAGGAGAAAAATTTTCTTTGTTTTTTTTTTTTTTCCTTTTTTCTCCGTCCTATATTTCTATAGGAAAATATTTTCTATTAAATAATAAAATATTTTCTATTTATTTTCCCTCTTCTTCTTTTTTAACTCGCATTTTTTTCTTTGAGGACTTTTAACTCGTGTTTGTTTTAATGGAAATCAAAAAAAAATGAATTTTTATTTTTTCGTTGGAAAAAATTTAGAGAGAGAAAATAGCACTCCAGTTCAAGGTAAAAAAAAATCTCTAAACTCAAAAAATACTTATACAAGTACTTAAAAAGCAATCGATAAAGAATTTGTTCTAAAAGTGAAATGAAGTATGGAGAAATGTGTATTGTATTTTTTTTTATATTTTTAAATTAAATAATCTTTTTAACATAAAAAATAATCAATAATTTTATGTTAAAAAAGTAATGTAATAAAAAGTTTAAAATTTTAGTTAAATTTATTTTTTAAATTAATATAAAAACTTTATTATATAATTTATTTATTTTTACTTACTAGTCTATTCATTCAATTAAGTGGATAATAGTTTTTACACTTTTTTCTTTTTTATTATTTAATAACACATTTTTTTACTCTATTTTTTTATATTACTTCCATTTTTCTATTTTTTTCTTTATTTCTTTATTTCTATCCTATTAAAAGAAGTGATAAGAAACTTAATTTTAGATATGTTCCACTGCAGCTAATGAGATTTACGTATGAATAAATTGTAGTCTGTAGATAGTGGGTGCATCAATTAGAACCAACCCAGAAAAGTGGTATAGAGTCAATTTAGGAGATTTTTTAGAAGGACAAAACTTAGCTACAGTATCTTAGGACTCGTTTAAGGTATTTTTTAGTTATGAGTTTTAAAAATTTTAAAAGCTACAATCAGTTTTTAGTTTTTTAAAATTAGTTTTAGTTCTATTTTCTAATTTTTGGTTTCAAAATAAATTTGCTTTGAAGTTTCTTATTCTGTTAAAATTAGTTTAAAGATGTATTTGTGTGGTGATAGCAGTAGTAATAGTGGTGATGACAACAGTGATGGTGGTGCCAATGTCGACAACGACAGTTGTGGCAATGCCGGTAATGGTGGTGGTGGTGGCGACGACGATGGTGGTGGTAGTGGCTGTGGTGATAGTGGTAGTGGCAGTGCTGGTGGTCATGGTGGTAGTAGTTATGGTGGTGGTGGTAGCAGTGGTGGCAATACCGATGGTGGTGGTTGTGGTGGCAGCGAAGAAAGGTCATTGTTAAATATAGTTGTGTATGTTGTTTTAAAAACTAAAAATCAAATTCAAATCCTTTTTTTTTTGTTTTGAAAATGAATGAAAGAGTTTTTGAAATTGAGTTAAAAACCATTTCAGCTCCATTTTAGCCAAACGCATTTTATTTTAAAAATTACATTTGAAAACCAAAAACTCGCAACCACACCAAATGAGCCCTTGAGTGTTGTTAGTGTGGTTTTTAAATCACAAGTGAAGTTTTACCATGGTAATCTACATAACTTTTTAATATATATTTTTTTTATGCAAATTACCGAAGTGAAACTCCAATTCTAATTGGATGGTTCCTCGTCTAAAAAGTTGATGCACTAATGTTGAGAAGGCACACAAGGTGTTTGATAAGCTATAACAAAGTGAATATTCCCCAACATAATGAAAATGTTGTCAACAATGGGCTTGATAGGAGACAGGATAGAATGCTATCTCATGCGAATGTAAACAAAGGACAAACTTTGGTGGGCTCATTCTTGATGTTAATTATATCTTTATATTGAATTAATCCTTTTTTTTTCATTATCCTTTGTCATCATCTTCTACGCTAATTAATAATTCATCTTTTTACATTATAGTATTGGACCAGAAAAAAAAAAGTGAAAAAGATTGAGAGAATGCGTGATTATTAAAAGATAATTTTGTTGTTCTTTAATATTTTATTTTACGTTAATTTAAATTAAATTTATTCATTCTATTTGAGGCTTAAATATTTGTTCGTGCCTACAAATATGTCACTTTTTTTAATCCATGTATTTTTTATTTTATTTTTTGTCTCTGTAATTTTTTTCATTTTTAGTCTCGATAAATTCTTTTTTTTTTTTCATTTTTAGTCCCTCAACTGTATCGATGCCGTGACACCGTTAACGTGCTAACATGGCACTGATGATATGACATTAAGCTAACATGGCACATGATGACATCATCACGACATCATCTTGCTGATGTGGCACATGATAATGTCATCATGATGCCAACAAATTAACCTTTTTATAGCGGAGTTTGACAGTAAGGACTAAAAATGAAAAGTTTAGAACTCATAGAGACAATTTAAAAAAAAAAAATTACAAGGACAAAAATTAAAAAGCGTTAAATTACAGAGATGAAAAACATATTTAAGCCTTATTTAAATATTCTTAATTATATATAAAGTAAATTACCTTAATTTATTTTTAGTATAAATAAATGTTACACTTTTTTTTTAGTATGAATATATGTTTCAAAACTATTTATTTTTGTTTAAAGTTTATTTTTACTTTTTGTTAAAAAATTTACATTTTAACAAATATCTACAAATACCCGCAAATATATATAAAATTTGTGGATACCCACTTAATGGGTACCCGTATAAATACAGAAGAGTATGAAAGGACTACTACCTGTACCCACCCCGCCCTGTTGACATCCTTAATTATAGCTAATGAGATTCACATATGAGTAAATTATAGAGATAATATTGGGTGAAACAATATCAATTAGAGCCAACCAAGAAAATTGATATAAAGTCAATTTAAGAGATTTTGTAGAAACAATGGTGAAGGAGCTTGTCAAAGACAATGGGGTCAGTGACCGGTTTTGCATATGTGGACGTGGATTAGGTATGACAAGTAAATTTAAACTAATGGGTATTTGCCTGACTCTAATCTGACTTTGACAATGAAAATTGCTTTGATCCGGATCAAGTTCGAGTTTAAGGATGTAAATCCTAGCCTCGCTACATTTTTTTAGACTTTTTTTTTTGTTATGTTTGTTTGAGGAAAATTATTGAATATATAGCACGGCCTAGAGGGAAATTTTTTTTAGAATCTTTTTTTGTTACATGGAAAAAATAGGAATGAAAGAGATACAATAAAAATATTGAATTTTCAACACTTTTTTTAAGAGAGAAATAGAAAAATAGGAAGTTACTTTCATGTAACCCACCAGAGAACATTTCCCCTCCAAATTGGAATGAAATGGGAGGGAAATGATCTCTCTCTTTTTTCATTTTTTGGTTTAATTTTTTTACAATATAAAAAAAAAAAAAAAATTATCTTAAGAAAAATATTAAATTAAAAGTTATACCTTTTTATTTATTATAATTTTTTTTATATAATTCATTTATTTATTTTCACCTTTCTTTCCACTCATCCAAAAAGTGGAAAGAAATTCTTTCACTTCCTTCCTTTCTATTTCTATTATCTAAACAACGTACCCTTTTCATTTTATTTCTTCTCTATTTCTATCATTCCTATTTCTTTTCTTCCTTTTTTTTCATTTTTATTTCATTTTTAATCCTAAAAAAGCATTACAGATTGGTGTTGGAACAAATGTAAGAGAAGCCAATTCCAAAAACAACACAATGTGGAGCATGAGTACATCATTTTCTCTAAATAGGAGCAATGTAGGACTAAAATATTGGGCCATAGTAAACTTGTAAAATTTAACGCAACCAAACACAATGTGAAGGTTAATGAATTACGAACAATGTTATCTCCACGCCACTTTTTTTATGTTTGAAATTTTGAAATTACAATTATACTTGACCTTTCCCCTCCCCATCCCATTTTAAAAAACAAATTCCACCCTTTTTCCCCTTCCCCTTTCCCCCTTACTCTCTTTCTCCCTTCTCAGTTCACCCTTTCTCCATTGAAACACCCCATCATTCCTGCACACCTACACTCCGTCACAACACCCTAAATCCTACCTCCTTTCGTTGTCATTTGTCTATTGCAAGCTAGGTGCCCTTTAGGTGAGCTTTGAAGCTCTGTGAGATTTTTATTTTATTTTTGTGTTGTACATGTAACAGAAACACATTTTTGTTATGCATCACACACAATGGAAACGTGTTTTTGTTGCGTATCTAGTTTTGATACACAACAGAAATGTGTTTTTGCTGTACATCTAAGCTAGATACACAACGGACACACATTTTTGTTGAGTATCAAAACTTGTATAATAAAAATAAAAATGTTTAATAAAAAATTTCATCTTAACTTGTTTTTTTTTTCATACAAATATAAACATACCCTTAGGGAATAAAAAATGCAACCAACAAAAGTAGTAATGACACACACACACACACACACACACACATATGGGTGAGAATCAAGTTACTCCAAGAGTAACTATTGGTAAAGCTACTTAACTCAATAACTCTTGATATGTATTAAATTTCAATGACTCAATCGTTAAATTAAAAGATTTTATTAAGTAGATGAAGTCTACAAATTTTATAAAGTTTAAAAGCTATTTGATACTTTATTAAATAAATTCAAATTAACGTCTAATATACATTTCTAATTATAAGTAAATATCGACTATAAGATTAACTAGTTATAATGAATGGTCAATTAACGTTAAGATAAAATTTACAAACTTATGTAAGTTTAGGTCAAAATGCATGAGAAAAAACTTTAGGGGCATAATTCATGGATCTTTAAAAGTTAGGAGACAAAAGTACAATTAAGCTTTTTTAATTTTAGGGATCAATTTGATTGACTATTATAATTTCAAAGATCGTTTGCTATTTTATTTATTTTAGGGATCAATTTGATCATCCATTATAGTTTCAGGGACTATATTGATTGATAATATATAATTTCAATGATTATTTTGCCTTTTTAATTAATTTTAAAGACCAATTTGACCAACTATTATAATTTCAAGTACTAAATTGATAATTTACTCTGAAATTTAATTTTAAATTACTTATACTCATGTATTTTTTTTTTTATACATTATACTTATGTATTTAGTTGTGAGAGTAATAAATTTTGACTATGTAATCAATTATAGATTGTTAGCACTAATAGTTATTCACATGGTTACTTGAAAACGTATATGACTCTTTGTAAATTGCACATGATATTTATGTTTTAATCTCAAGCATTTATGTTAATATAAATAAATAATATATATATATATATATACATATATATTATATACATATATATGTATATATATATATATAGTAGTTAATATTTATTTTTCTTGCTCTCACTTATACATATATCTCTTTCATATTTATTTATTTATAGTTTAATTATTCACTTGGTCCTTATACTTGTTCCATTTTTATGTTTTGATTCCTATACTTAGAAACTATTTGTTTTAGTCCCTATACATATACTTTTGATATTATTTTAGTCTTTGTTAAGTGTATTTTAACTCTATCAAGTAAAACTGCCACAAAATGAAAATTAGTGGTGTAAAATTGCCACAAATTTTCTGGCAGGTTATTAAATCGGCATAAATTGCTCTCATAAAATAAAAAATGCATAAAATTTGTGGCAATTTTACACCACTAATTTCTATTTTGTGAGAAATTTACGTAACGAAATTAAGACATATTAACAACAAGGACAAAAACAATATATAAAGTATATATATAGGGACTAAAATGGGTAATTTCTAGGTATAAATACCAAAACGTAAAAATAATACAAGTATAGGAACTAAATGAATAATTAAATCTTTATCCTATTTAATATATTTTTTAAATATACCAAAATTATTTTTTAAAATTATATTGCTTTATCAATTTTGAAAATCTTACCCAAATGGAATACTTAAAATTATACAATAAAAGAAGGTGAAAAACCAGGTAGAACACAAAAGCTTTGAGAATCTTCTATTCATTCTTCTACCTCTCTTAACCATTGGTATTATTTTTTATAAAACATATTTTAAAGTAGATGGATTCTAGGGTGGACCACCATCATATGTGGTTCACCATGTACCATAATTAATAGGCGTTAAATTAATCTAAACTATAGAGTCTTATCCCCTCCCTACCTGATCCGCACTCCGTAGATCTCACCTTTATCTTTGATCCATCTTCATCGTCTTCCCTGGTCGTCGTCGCGACCACCTTAGTGATACCTGCTTAGTAACCGCAACAACAACCTAGGTTTTGCCATTTGTAGCCCACAAGGTCGTTTCACCATCGACACTGTGATCATCCTCTCCCAAGCTATGAACCCATCATTATTCAGCCACCTTAAGCTCCTAATCACTCACCAACTCTAACTGCACCACCTTGTTATCCTATCCCACAACCTTTGTAAACCACTAAAACTAAGAGACACCAAGCCTCCGCCACTAAACTCATATCATTGTTGCAATTAGAACCAAGGGGTTTATACTGATGGTTCACAAACACAACATAGAGTGGACCAAGATAAGAATGGCAAAACTTTTATTGGAATGCAGGGTAGCTCTACAAATTATTGGTGATAGGGCAAGGAAACAAAGAGAGAGGATGTTGTTTTAAGGTTTGGTTTGTTTGGGTTTATAAGATTGATGGTTCAAATTTGGGTTTGAGTTTGATGATTAGAGTGAAGGTTTAGAGGCTATGTGTCAAATTTTAGTCAATGATAAAAAATCCAAACCAGACCACTTATCACTGTCCTCAAAAGGGAGGGAGGAAAGGAAAAGGTGACAGAGGGAGCGAAGGTCGTAAGCGGCAAGGGCAATGAATGAAGGAGGCCATGGCAAATTGGTTGTGGAGGGAAATCTAGGAGGATGGATAATCTGGTGTGGAGGGTGCCTTACAATAATGTGATAATGACATTAATCTGACTGACTGGTAAACTGTAGACCACCTATGAAGGTAGTCCACAGTAGCCTTCACCTTTAAAGTAATCAAATTAAAATACATATTAATATAATTTTAGAATTATTTAAATTTTGATTATATTTTAACAATTAATTTTAGCTAATCATTTTCTAGTTATTGTATTTTTATTTTATGTATGTAATTAATATAGTAAGTTGAATTTTATTTACTACAAATAATAAATTAACAATTATATAAAATCATAAATGTTATGCAGTTTAAAAGATATTTTATATATCACATAAATTAAGTCACATTATTTAATATAAACAAAAAACAATGGAAATAAAAATTTTAATTTACAAATCTTACATGTAATATTGAAATATAATTGCATTAGGTGAACTAATAAGAGTACTATAGTATTTTTTTATATCTTTAAATTTGTCTTGCCAATTTAAAAGTTAGATTTCATCTTTTCATAAAAATAATTTTGCAGAAAATATAGGTCAAAACATTATTTAGAATCAAAATTTCTTAAAATATATTTTTTAAAATTACATATCAATCGTAAAAAAAATAACATTCTTAAGTTTAGTTTCATGTGAAACTTGACTTGTGGGTAGAAAATATGTGGTTGGGAGGAAGACTCCACTTAAAAGTGATTTGTTAAATTTTTGATGAAGATTAGTGATAAAAAAAGTCAATAAATACTTCGCACCAATAATAAACAAAAAAATTGCTAATGCTAAATGCTCGAAAAGAAAAGAGTTGGCAAAATTTGCTTAGCTTGATGGCTTGACAGGCCAAGCCATGCTGGGTCATAAAAACTTTGGCCTAAAATAAACACACCAAAATGGCCCAATCCGATAGGCCCTGTAATGCCGGGCATGGAAAAAATTGTTCAAATTGTATCAGGCCTATTTGGCCCAGTGCTTTATTTTTTTTTCTTTGTAAAATATATAAAAATTTAAGAAAAAAAAAGTCATGGGCCATTTTGGCCAGGCCTGATGGGCCAACCAAGCCATGGTCCATCAGGTTAGGCCAGGTTGGTCGTTTGACACCTCAAGGAAGGAATATTGATATCTAAAAGATGATGAAAACCCTAGCACAGCACATAAGCTTTGAGAACCATTTGTTCATTCTTTTACCTCTCTTAAACATTGATAGGTCACAATGTGTTATATTTGAGCACAACAACAATCTCAATGTCAATGTTAAGGTCAAGGTTAAGATATGCTTTCTCTATTTCTCTTTCCATTCCTAAGTTTCCCCTTTTCTTGTTTGTTATCATCTTACAACCCTACACTCCCATTCTCACTCTCAACCCCTACCCATTCACAATCTTGATGATGTCGTTCTCTTATTCAATCGCATACCCCATCTTCGTCCCACACCATCCATCATTAAATTTAATAAGATTTTAGGATTCCTTGTGAAGATAAAGCACTACCTAACTGCTATTTCCCTTTCTAAGAAATTGGAATTATGGGGTTAACTGACATTACTATTTTTAACATCCTCATCAATTGTTTATGCACCTTTGTAAAATGCTTTTTGTAACACCTACTATAATAAGACATACATTCATTTTATTTTATTATTTCTTGATTCGTTTGTTAGAACATCGGCTTGATTTAAAACTAATACGTACTTATGTTTTGCAAACGTTTAGTAATTCCAAGAGATATTATATAAAGAACCATGATTATGAAATAGACGTTAAGTCTTCGTACAAAATCAGAGTACATATATAAAGAAATACATAAGCAATTACAACAAAAGTTCATCCTAACTACCCGCTCATAGTTGTACAACAAAATGACCTATGTTAGAGTAGTATAGGTCTATACTAGGCTATCCCATCCTATAAAATCTACAAAAGTCATATGTAGAGTAGTCGTCATTGCTAGTCCTCAGAGTCCATCTGCTTGTACCATGATCGTGTATGAAAAGAAACAAACAAGAAAGGAGTGAGGTTTTTATAAAAGCCTCATTGGTTTTCTTAATAGGCTGCAATCAATAAATTAAACAATCAATTAGGGAATTCCTAAGGGCTGACCTACGTTATTACGACTCAATCTCAACCTTTACTAAATGTATGGATCCATGCCCATCTTTGATGATTTACTTTAACCATCAGGAATCACTGGGAAGCGATTGGGAGCTCGTATAATCCCTCACAAGGTACAAACATCCATGTCATAATCATCATCCTTGAGGAAAGGGCCACATGCCCAACAGGGATATACACTACACCAATCATGGTGATGCTGAGCAGGCGTCAGGGTTACCAAGTCGGTTTATGTGATTTTATCCCAGCTCAGGGTGCTATCCTGACCATTAGGACATTAACAACTTGGTACCTTTACCCTCAAGACCCCAACAATGGTCCCTGTCTTTCATCTCACAGTGTAGCAACTGTTACTTCCCAGACACCGAAACTTATGCTTCTCAACATGGTCCCATCTCAACCAGGGGTTTCCTATGACTTTGTTTCTAAGTTTCCAGGCATACTCTCTGGGTAATCTAGCAGAGTTTCAAAACCACTTTTCACAGAGATATTCATCCATCATTCACAATAATTTAGAAACAATTCAACTAAGAAATATAGCAGAAATGTCATCACTTACAGTTGCATACAAAAATTCATTTTCACACATATATACTTTTAAAATAAGTTTTCAATTTAATTTCTTTGATTTGTTCTTATCCTTTTCTAATTTTTTAAATTAGACTATTTTAAAGGAAAAATTTTCAATCTACCATTATAATTAGGACATGATAAATAAATTTGAGGGAAGTTCTTTTCTGATGTGGAAGGTCAGGCTGTGTTGCAACCACAGAGCATACTTAGAGTTTCTCTCTAGTTGTTTCCTTTTACTAAAATTTGGGGTGTTCATCTTACAAAACCAAGACTTTTAATTTCTTGAAGAAATCATGTGATTGCATGCATTTTACCAAAACATTTGTAAATTTTATTTGAACAAGATTATTTATTTATTTCCATACTAGCCATAATTTGTTCAAAATAATAGTTGAATGGTAACAATTTTAAAATTATCCAATACGGTCTTTATTTCTAGAAACTCTTCCTAGTTTGGACTTAAAGTCCATTTAGTTGATTTTGACAAACTTTATTTCTTAAATTAATCTACAAAAATTTAATAGAACTTGCTTTTTCAAGAAAACCTTTTCTTTAACTTTTTCTAAGATTCATTTTTACCAATTTGAACTAATTCAAGTAATTATAAAAAAAATGCTTAATTTTAATAAAAGAAACTCATTTTCTTCCGTACTTTTTCTAAAAGGTCATGAGTCTATTTTGTATAAAATTTTTACCTTGTCACTTAGATTTATATTATAAAAATCTATTTTTTTGGTATAAATAATTTAATTTTTTTTTCTTCATGTTTAATGGGCCGAATGCCCTTTTTAGAAAGAGCCCAAATTATTTATTTTTCTTTCTAGAAATTGAATCCATTCTCTATGTGGTCCAAAAATTGATTTTATAAGTTATTATTATTTCTCAACCATCTTACTCATTCTAATAAGTTAATTGACATAAAAGAAATATTCCTTATTCTTTTCTTTATGAAAGGGCCGAGAGCCCCTGAGAGAAAAATGGGTTCCAAAAATTTATTACTCCAAGTGATCTTAATTAAGGCTTTAAATTGGTTTTTAATAAAATAGCTAGCTTGCATAAAAATAGGCTCATTGATGGTTATTTATAGTAGGATATTAAGTTATCATATGATACCAACAATAAAAATAAAATAAACATAAAATAAATAACAATAATTAAGATGACAATAAAATAAAGCTTAAGTAAATAATAGAATAGACATAACAATTTTAAACAACAATAAGGTAAATCAAAAAAATTTAAATAGGCAAAATATAAATTGCAATAAGTAAAGCAAGAAATTAAAGGGCAAGAATTTAAATAGCAAAAATTAACAATAAGGTAAATGACATAAGGTAAATGGCATAAATATAAATGACAAGAAATCTAAAAGCTAAGGGTTTTGGGGGAAAACCACTCCAAAACCATCTAAAAATAATAATAACAAGAGCAAGAAAATAAATAACTTAAAATTGAATATCATTAAAGTAAGGCAAGAAATTGAAATGAACAAGAAGGTAAATAATTACTTTTATATATATATATATATAGTAGGATTAATATAACAATATGGGTTTAAGGGGTAACCCAACACACACACCCATTAAGAAAACAAAATTTAGAGACTTAAACCTCACTCCCTCTTACCTCTAATAAGGTTTGTTGGTGGAAAAATAGAAGAGGAGAGGAAGCTTAGAAGTTTAGGATCCTAAAACTTGGTGGAAAGCTTTTAATGGTGGGGACAAATTTCAAGAGCTTGGGGAAGAGAGGGCTGCACGTTTTCCAGCAGCTGGAGGCAGGAAAGAGCTTCAGATTTGTGAAGGAAAGGGAGCAATATTGAAATGGTTCAAGGGTTTTATTTATAGGACAAAATTGGTAAAATTTTGGTTTAATTTTTTCCACTAATCCTATTAGAATTTATTGAAACTGAACTACCCCAACTACCAACCTAAAACCAACGTGAAAATGGTGCAAAAGGGAAGAAATAAGGGCTGCTTTTGTTGACTTGAAATTCACCATGTGATAGTAATGGTAAATATTAGTTTGTGGTAAATAATTGGATTAAATTATTGGGTCAGTTTTAATTAATTTTGACCACACCATGCATTCACATATATTTTTATGGGTCTAAAAAAAATTTCGGAATTTTCTCATATAAATATTATTTATAATAAATTTTTTACTAAAAAGGACATTTATTAAGCTAATAAATCAAGTTTTTATCAAATAATTATATTTTTTGTTTTTTCACCATTTTTCCATCAAAATAATATTGGCATAGTTAAAATATACTCAATATAAAATTTTCAAAATATTTTGAGGTCAAAAAGTTTTCTCTGACTCTCACAGTCAGCTAAGGGTATATCGGTTATTTCACAAAAACTGTCTCTAAAAATCCGAAAAAATTTCTAAAATTGTTATTAAATGTTTTGAATATAAATATGATTTAAAAATAATTTTTAAAACTTTTTAGCTAATTTTTATTATTTTATCTTATTAAGAAAGTTGTCAGTTGTTTTATCGCTCTCGGGCCTTAATCCAAATAATTTATTAAAAATCTAAACTAGATAGAACTTGCTAAGATGAATATAATCGTGAGAATTATACCCTTGAGATTCCTATTTGATTTTTCACAATTAATCATAGAAAAATTAAAAAAACAAACAAGTAGTTAAAGTGAGGGTGTTACACTTTTTGCTCTTTTAGTATTGAGCAAGATTCTCAAAATGGGTTATCAGCCAACTACCTTTACCTTCAACACACTTATGAATGGTCTCTGTCTCAGTGGCGAGGTTAAGAAAGCACTACATTTTCATGACAACGTGCTAGCTCAAGGATTTCACTTAGACCAAGTTAGTTATAGGACCTTGGTCAATGGCTTGTGTAAAATAGGAGAAACAAGGGCTGCTGTGCAGTTGTTGAGAAAGATTGAACGACACTTAATCATGCCTGATGTGGTAATGTACAATTCAATAGCCTGTGCAAACATAAACTTGTTCCGCAAGCTAATGATTTATATTCTGAAATGGTTGTCAAGGGAATTTCTCCTGATGTTATCACTTACACTACTTTAATATATGGTTTCTGCATTGTGAATCAATGGCAGGAAGTGATTGATTTGTTTAATGACATAGTATTGAAAAACATCAACCTAAATGTCTATACCTTTAGTATATTGGTCGATGCTTTTTGTAAGGAATAAAAGGTGAAAGAAGCTAAAAATGTGTCGGTTGTGATGGTGAAAGCTAGTGTTAAACCCAATGTTTTTACTTATAGTTCTTAATGAATGGGCATTGCTTAGTTAAGAAAGTGAATAGAGCCAAAGATATATTCAACACTATGGTGCAAAGTGGAGTGAATCCCAATGTTTGAAGCTATAGCATCATGATTAATGGATTTTGTAAGATTAAAATGGTAGATGAAGCCATGAATGTCTTTAAAGAAATGTATCACAAAAATATTATCCTTGATACGATAACTTACAATACACTTATTAATGGTTTGTGTAAATCAAGGAGAATGTCTTATGTTTGGGAGCTTGTTGAGGAAATGAATGATAGAGGTCAACTTGTAGACATATTCACCTATAATTCGTTACAAGATGCTTTATGCAAAAACCACCACTTAGACAGGACAATTGCATTATTAAAAAAAAATTAAAGACCAGGGAATTCAGTTCAATGTGTACACATACACAATACTTTTTAATGGATTGTGCAAAGGTGAAAGACTTAAGATTGCACAAGATCTTTTTTAGATTTCTACTTGCATATTGTTATGATCAGTGGGTTTTGTAGAAAAGGCCTATTTGATGAAGCTTTAGCCATGCTATCAAAGATGGAAGATGGTGGTTGCATCCCTAATGTTGTAACTTATGAAATAATTATCCATTCTCTTTTAGAAAAAGATAAGAATGGCATGGCAGAGAGACTTCTTCATGAAATGATTACTAGAGGCTTATTGTAAGACCAAAATTAAGTGAGATGCTTTTTGGAAAGCCATGAAGTTATTTTGGATTTTGATGACGACCAACATAACCAATATTTCTATGTAATTGGCTCATTGTTACTTTATATTTCATTAGACATCATGTAACATTGGTGTTTTTCCTAATTTATGATTTGGTTATTTGAATAATTAAAAGTGAAATTTAATTTAATTTTTGTATTTAAAATATAATCAATAAGTAGTATTTATGTGTTAATAGTAATTTTTATGATTTATTATTCTATGTTGAGTTGTCTTGGAAACTCTAGTTTGAAATTGTGGGAACTAAGGAAATGTTACCTAAGGCAAATATTTTTGTTGGTAGTATGTTTGTTGGTCCAGTACGTGAGTCGTGGTGTTGGGCCAGTTTTTGGACCTTAGAGTGGTAGAAGAGTGAGTTGGGCTTAGTGAGCGCAAGGTCCCTCTTAAAGCCCACAAACCCTTTTAAGACACCATGCCCCTTCCTTCTTTCTCATTTTGTCACTTACACTCCTCCTTACTTTCTAAGAATTCTCTCAAACCTCTTCACAAATTCTTTGAGAGGATTTTAGAATTCTAAAAAATTTTAAATTCTAAGAATTTCAATTGCTTCAATTGGAATCCTTTCATTTTCAATTTTTTTGTTTGGATAAAGAAATTGAATTTCTTCATTTTCAAACTCTTGTGTATAGATAAAGCAATTAAAATTCCTCATTTTAATTTTTTTTATTTTGATAAAATAACTAAATTTCTTCATTTTTTTTAAATTTTATATTTGAATAAAACAATTAAATTTATTTCATTTATAAAATATTTTATTTGGAATAAAATAATTAAATTTATTTCATTTATAAATTTTAGTATCTAAATAAAGTAATTATTTTTTTCATAATTATTTTATTTTGGATATATATATTTTCTTCTCCAATTATATTTTTTGTTCCAAACAAAGGGTTAATCACAAGTGACTACTAGTATATATAATTGATCATTTTACATACGTTAGTAACCCAAAGGTTGAAATCCAAATCCTACAATACCAACCTTGAAGGATTTAATTAGAAAAAATACATCATATAAACCCTTAATTGTGCTTTTAACAATCCAAAAACTATACAAACATGTTACTATATAGACTAAAAAACGACTTGATGCACATTTTGTAAGAATTCTTACTAATTACCTTGTCAATTTCTTCAACGTGATTGCAAAGCACATTTCATTACACCCACAAGAGAGAAAAAAATGAATCATTGAACATTATCGTGAAAATCATTTGTTCTAGATCTTTTGAACAACTAACAGATTTGAGACAAGCATAGAAAAGGAACTTGTAATTATAGAATGTTAACTGATTTTAGTCCCTTCAATAACATGATAATGTTTTGTGCATTAAAGTCCCTATAAATGATAGAACATAAACATATACAACATCAATAGTAAAAATAAAAATCAAGAATTAGCCTACCCAACACCCTACAAATCTAATATAATTAAGTCTAGCATTTCATGCTTACCTTGCACCAAAGAAAGCAAAAAAATCATACACATCCTTCTCAGTAATTTTTAGGGATAGACCCCGTAACTTTTATAGTATATCCACTCAAATTTATTTTTCTGGTCCTCTAATTCTTTATAATATGAACAAAAGGAGGGGAAAATGGTAAAATCAAGTTAGAAAGGTGAGGATTAACAAGCCAAGCGTGCAACTAAACAGAATATGTGAAAGAAACATGTAAGTTTTGAACTTTCCAAATTTTATCCAATTGTGGCAATTTGACATATCCATCATACAACATTGATAAACGAGATTAGTAAATCATCAATCATGCCATTCATTAGTCATGCATAGGTAATCAGAGAACTAGAAATTATAATAAAACATAAGCCTACACATTTGAGATGAGTGAAAAAATTATTCAAGTAGTTATTCTCATAGAAGAGAATGAAGAAAGACAAAAGTATTAAAGAAAATGTAAGGTGGAAATAGTATATTCTTGATAATATAAGGATTGAAAATTACATTGTGCCCTTTACTAGCAAATCTTTCACCCAAATATCTGACAATGACATTCAACCAGCATCACCACCAAATATAGTTTATCAAAATACAACACCATTTTATTATCTGCATTACACCACATTCTTGTAGCATATCCATTATCAAAATAACCATTAACAATTCATAATAACAACAAATAGAATAGATTAATAACAATAATTCATAATAACCCTATATCCATAGCTTCTTTTCTATGAGCATAAATTCATGAAAAAAAGCAGAGCACAACATCGATACAGGTTAATACTATAGTTTAGCAACTATAAAGAGGTCTAGTTTGAGATACACGAGCAACTTGAAGAAGCTTAGTTTATTACAACATATAATGTAACACCCCTACTTTTGTATATTAAATTATTTGTATGTTTAAAAAAAATTTTCAAGTCATCAATGTATTTAGAACAATTAATAATAATTTTAGAAATTTTTCTAGAATTTATTGAGATAATTTTTGTAAAATGACAAAATACCCCTGGTTGACTGTGGGGACCAATTGGAGACTTTTTGACTTCAAAATATTTTGAAAATTTTATATTAAGTATCTCTCATTATAAAAACTTTATTTGAGAGAAAAGTGAAAAATATAATAATCTTATTTCAATTCTTCCACTGTTTTTTTAATATTTGGTAATACAATTCTGAAAAATCGGAAAGGAATTTTGAAATTCTGACTCCCACCATTTTGCTCAAAATTTCAAGAGCTATTTAATCATGATTTTAATAATTTTTCCGAGTCGGAGCCCGGAGAAATTAGAACGTGACAATTTTGTACCTATTTCTCAACATTAAGAACTAACATGAGGAAAAGATTCAATATTAAAATGTCAATTTGAGCTTGGAATTATGTCATATATATTAAAATATAATTTTGGGAATTTTCTGGAATTTCTGTGTAAAATAACCAAAATGCCCCTACATGTCTAATAAGTCAGCCATTATTGGTTTGACATTCAAAAAGGGTGAAAATGGTAATTTTAGTTTACTTATGGGTAAAATATTTAATTTTAGAATTTTGATAAAATTTTTGGTATTTATTGAATAAAATGAATTTTCTAGCTTAAAAATACAAAATAAATACATATAATTTGGAATAAATTAATAAAAATTAAAATTTATTATTAGAAATTTATTTTTGATGAAAATTAATGTATTTGTCCAGTTTTGCATTAAAATACATTATTTTGATATTAAAAGTTAATTTTTCAAGTTTAGGCGTTTTTGTCGGTACCGGTTAATTCACCTACAGATAAAATTTGACACATGGAGGCTTGGGACAGCTGGTGGAGCACGTCCCCAACCCTAAAATAGGTGATTCACCACCTATTTGAGATATGTGTCCCTAAATTGGATTAAAAATAAATAAAAATTGGATTTATGACATAATAATGACATAATGGATGATGTAAATCTTTGGACACCTAACCCCCCTCCTTCTTCTATAAATAGGCCTCAAAGTTTTTAGATTTTCACTCATCCTTTCCTCTCCCAAGCTAGAGAGCTTCTCTTTCTAAAGTTTTCTCTCTCTAAAATATTTTTTTATCTAGTTTTCATGTTAAAATTTTGCTAGTTTTCAACTAGTAGAATTTCTCCTCCTAGAAGCTTTGCACCAACAATTCCATCCTCTTCATCAACTATCTTAGAGGTAATCAGGGGAGTGGGGTTAGTTCTAAATTACTGTCACTTTGCATGTTGGTAGGAAGGGTTTTCCCCTAAACCCGTTTAAACTTAAATTTTAGTATTGTTATTATTGTTTAAAGTTAAACTTTAATTTTTACTAAGTTGTTATTCTGCTCAAATTTAGATTATTAAATCATAATTACTAAATTGTTACTCTGTTCAAATTTAAATTATTAAATTTTACTTGCTAAGCTGTTACTCTGTTCAATTTTAGAAAATAAAAATACATTTACTATGCTGTTACTCTGCTCAAATTTTAGAAAATTAAAATGTATTTATTTAGTTGTTATTCTGCCAAAATTTTAGTAATTATACTATAATTGCTATGTCGTTATTCTGTTAAAATTCAGGTATTGTGCAATTTCTACAAAATAAGGCAGAAATGTTGATTTTACTGGTGCTCAAATTAAATGAGACCAGGGAAACCTCTGCTTGAGAAGCTAGGAATTAACAGTTTAGTGAGTAATGTAAAGCAAGTGACATGTAGTGGCATGGCACCCTGCTAGGGAAGCCACAGTTTGGTATGCTGAGAAATGAAAGGCAGGGACCCACTTGCAGAGGTCTTGGGGGTAGGCATCGAGTGGTGAAAGTCCCAATGGCCAGGGCAGCGTCCTTGAGCCGGGATATTCGCCTGACCAAACTCGATAACCCCGACAACTGCTCAGCATTCCAGGATTGGTTTGAGAGTATACCTCTATAAATGGATATCCTAAATTGTTATTTTGTTCCTTAATGATGACGAGGACTGTACCATGTGATGGTGTTGAGAGAGGTATATGTACTCCTAGTCACTTCCCAGGTTCTGTTGAGAACTATTACCCACTAATGGAAAGAATGGATCTATACCTAGTCAAGGGTAGTCGGATACAACTTAGAATGAACCTTAGGATCTCTTGTGTTGTCAGTTGTGTTTTATCTTTGTTTTATGGTAGATTTCCTACCGTACATGTAAAAGTGATTTTAGAACAAAACACCTCACTCCATTATTTTCTTTTGTGTATGATTGGTCGTGATTATTGAAGACGACATTAATGCTCCGTGATGCTGAGTACGAGATAGAGAACATCTCAATGGGGGAGGACCTGAAGACCTATAGTATTTTCTTTTTGTATAAAGGATAGGGTAGATAAATACTGCTCTGTATAGGATCTCTTTTGATGTATATAGTGGGCTAGGTAGTATATGTATTTCGATGTACTTTTGTTTTTGACTGTTATGTATTACTCAAACCATGATGTACAGTTTTATGAAATATATGTATATATTTTTCATATTTTATTGCCATTTCCAAATTCTTTTAAGTTTGGAATTTCTTTTAAAACTGGAAAAATTTTACACACATTTTTATTTACTTAAACTTAATAACTAAATTAATATGAATTATATTTAAAATTAAATGGGGGTTACATATAACTTGGTTGATTATCTAAAAAACTCTAATGCCATTGCATGTACTATTGATTAAAAAAAGGATTATTTTGCTTTCAATTAAATAGTACAAGGAAAAAAATGTTGCAAGTTGTGAGCAAAATTTGGTTTGCAGTTTATGCTGTTAGTAGCAAAATAATAACTTCCTATTGACCAAAAACAAAAGTACTGAATCCAATAAATCAATGAATTCTATTAAATATTCTACTACAATAATAGATGGCTATTTTATTACCACAAAAGAAACTAAAATCACTTAAAATGTTCATTTGAACACAATAAATTATTAATATATTAGGTTATACACTTTAGGAACATTTGGTACGCAAGCAAAAAGGTTTCGTTATATTTTCCTTGCTTCCTCCTCTTTTAGTGGAACCGAAATATACCATTTTGAATTTGTGATCTCATGTTTTACTTTTAAAATACATACACATAAATAAAACCCAATGCCAGCTCTAAGACATCTACCAAACAACCTTTTCATGACTGAAACAAATACATTTGTAAATGCTTAGAATCAAGTACCTTGAATCTGTGACTAGCAATCAGATTAAGATCACGACTCTTATAACCTACATGATCTCCAATAATATTCGCAATGATATCTAATAATTTACAATTGAAAATTTTCACAAAAATATAGAAATTGAATGCGGGATATACAAACTTCACAAAAAAATCCCTAGAAATTGAATGTGGGATATACAAATTATACAATTGATAAATCTCACAAAAAAAATCGTCCAGCACGTAAAAAATGGCATCACAAATAAAAAACACAAGCCCTAGATTAGAGAAGAAATGCAGAGATGAGAGGGAGAAAGAGACGAACTAGAGAGAAACCACAAGGTGAGAGTGAGAGAGAGGCAAGAATGAGCAACGAGGATGCAATGGGCAAGCAGGATGCAATGTGAGCAGCAAGGACGATTGAAGGGGACGCAGTGCTAGCTAAGAGAGAATTTCCAAATTCTCTTTCTTAGGATGGAAATTAAAATTCTTTTTTTTAGTTTAAGTAAATTCTTAATTAAAATTCTCAAAATTTTAAAATCTTTTCACTAAAATATCCAAACACTGAATTTTACTATAAAAATTTTAAAATTCCTTCCTAGATTACTTTCCCTTTTTAAAATCCCCCACCCAAACACACTCTAAGAGTTAAGCAAGATTTTAAGACAAACTTCACGTCCTTCGTTTGTGTGATGATTGTGTCTCCCTTGTTGGTGAGTTTTCATCCCTTTCCCTCTTGTTTCCATAGAATCCATATTAAGGCATGGGAAAATTTGGTTGTTTCTGAATTTTCATGGATGAAATTCATGAGTTGTTAGTATAGGCATTATTTTTGTAGTGGGTTTTTTTTCCAAATTCGACTTAAGGGTTTTCACCCCTTCATTCTCCTCTTCCTAAATTTGAATTCTTGGAGGCTCCAAGAGGTAAGGAAAGCTTACAATTGCCCTTTTGTAGTTTGATGATTTTGGTTGCTCCTTGATGTTGAAAACATGTTTAAATGTTGAAATATTGTTTGGAAACCTTTTATGAACTTGGATTTAGTTAGAAAATTTTGAGAACAAAATTTGGGGAAGAAAAAGAAGTTGTTTCACAGTTGGTTTTGCAATTTTTGCTGGGCGAGAATCAATCTTGCTGAGCAAAAATGGCACAAAGACATACGGGTATTTTTTGTCCCAAATTCACTTAGCGAATTCGATATTTGCTGAGTGAAATTTAAAATTCCCTGAGCAAATTTGGCTTAGGAAAAGGTACTTTTTGCCTCAATTTCACTAAGTGAATTTGGAATTTGCTAAGCGAATCAGAAAATGACTAAGCTAATCAGAAATTGGCTAAGCAAAAATATTGCTGGAAAAAAAGGTGTTTCTTACCCCATTTTCGATGAGTGAACAAAAGGACTCGCTAAGCGATAATGTGACTTTGAGTACATTCACTGAGCAAATGGACCACTAGGAATTAGAAGGACTTTTTGTCTCAATTTCATTGAGCGAATGGAGGGCTCGCAATGAGTCAAATGCAAATTCTTCTCCCTATTTTTAAATTCTAATCGATTTCTAAAGTGGTAAAATAAATTGTAATTACTTATGAGGCTTTCTAAAAAGGTTAAGACTAGTTCAATTTTAAAATGATTTAAATTGGTTTTTAAGAAGGGTTTGTTTTTAAATTGTTGTTGTTGACCATATATGGTACTAAGTTGAGCCTACATGGTGGTGTTGTGATATTATTGGCCATGTATGGTGCTAAATTAAGCCTGCATGATGTTGTTGAGTTATTGTTGACCATGTGTGGTGTTGAATTGAGCCCACATGGTATTGTTACTGAAATTTTGATTGATAATTGATCATGACTGGTTGATGTTGGTGTGGTAGTCATCGAGATGCACATGCATTGTATGCATATGTTGATGACTAAAATAGCTGACAATGGACCTCATCTCTTGGTGTGAGTAAGCACGTAAGTTAGTTAGCTTACTAAAGCAGACGACTCAAGCTGGGCCTCCAAGCCAGTGTTAAGTGAGACATGAGGCAGCTGTCAATGGGCCTTTGGGAATAAGTGGACGGGCGATTTCACAAGGGGCCAAGGTAGTGTAAACCTAAGAGTTGAAATTGAGGCACAAACAGGTCATTATGATAGTTATTTAAGTTTAAATTTTTAAAGCCTATATTTTTTTTAAATTTAAAATAAAACAAAAACTCTCTCTCTCTCACACCAAAAAAAACAACAACCACAAAAACTCATTATTAGAAATATTAAAATCACATGAAGAGCAAATGGACCAACCTTGAATGGCTTTTTGATCTCATGTTTCTTCAAGAAACTACACCAAAGAGAAACATGTAAGTGATTGAATACGAAATGATTAAAAATTTCAAATAAAATATAAGATGAAAAAAAGAAAAAGAAAAAGAGAAGAACATATCCTCTAAAAGTAAAGGGGAAGAAGTATAAATAGGAAAAGGGGAAATGTTGACTTAATGAAATGTAGAAAGAGAATAGAAATAGGACTGGAAAATAAAGAATATCAGAAAGCAATTAAATTATTATTTTTACCCATAAATGTGAGATTGTCCTTTGAACAACCCTATAAATTCAGAGAAGGCGATGCCATCGTCACCGAAGGATTTCATAGTCAAGGACGATAAAATCACATCGGAGGTGAAGGAAACTTAGGAAAACATTTACTCGTTGTAAATACCCCTCGAATTCAAAGACCTCTTATCCTTGTTGTTTAGCTTAGTGGCCACAACGAAAGGCGATCAACCTAAGAAGAAATGGTTCCATTACTTTTGTTGGGGCTCCTCTTACTCTTGCCAAACTCATATTCTCTTGCCTGGGTTCCAACTTAAGTGAATGAATTGAGGTTTTGATTGAAGGGAAATAGGGGTTTCTAATGGAGAGGGAATAATGAGCTTTTGAATCTTTCTCTTTAATATTTGGGCTTGATTCGAATTCTTCGACAGAACTTATGAATGATAATTGCTTCTTCTATCTCACTATGTACAGTGCTACGTGAAAAGAAAAAAAAGGAAAAGAAAGGAAAAAGGGCGGAGGTTCCCAAAAGGAAAGAGAAGATTTGAAAAATTTAAAATAGTGGTATAATCTCTTTTATATGCTTTCTCATATCAGACAAGATTTGAGCCTACTTCTTTCGTGCGTTTCCTTCTTTGGTATACTTCTTTCATACGCTTACTTCTTTTGTATGCTAATATCCTTCTTTCATAATATCTTTGGATATCTAAACTATGGAATAGGTTAGATCACATATAAACTAATATAAATGCCCAAAAACTCGTACAGAGCAGAAATTATTAAAAAACAGAGTGCCAATGAATAGTAGAGAACAATGCTCTAAAATTTAATTGATTGTATAGATACAGTTTTGCTTTCTTTGGGCTTTTGCCTCGTTCATTATCCAAAAAAATAAATAAATTTAATATCATATAATAATTTGGTTTAATTGCATTTTTAGTCTCACTAGTTTAGTGCGTGGGTAATTTCATAATTTTAATTGCTTAATTTTGGTCCATATATTTAAAAAATGTGCAATTTTAATTACACTGTTAACTTATCATTCAATTTTTAACTGATGTTATGAGGTGGCAAATCTTGTTAACTAATTTGTTTTAAGTTGGACAATTTGTTCCACAAAAACATCTATCGTGGCATTAATTATTTAATTTTTTCAATTTAATTTTAATTCCAAGCGCAGCACATACACCTCCCATGACTCCAATGGTAGTACCCGACCATCTTCCATGGGCATTGACGGGTTCCCCACCTTAGACTTCTACGAAGAACATCAACAAAGAATTGCAGAATTACATAAAGCCGTTCTAAAATATCCAATTTCTCCCAAAACTCTCCATAAGTACATGAAAATAGCATATAGAAAATACATACATCATCCAATTCGGTTTCGCTGAGTTTGAATGAACATGCTTCCCATGTTGCCTTGTCCAATTTGAAATCAAAACCTATTGGGTTCGAAACTTGAGGAAATGGAAAGTGAACAGTACAAACTGGTGAAAAATCGAAATGGAAGTGAGTAAGTGGAGGAAGTGAAAGCACTCTGGTGAAACGATGTCATTGCGCTCAGGCGAGGGATAAACACATTGTTATTATTCTTCATTCATGTTCTTTGTAGATGTCTAAGGTGAGGCACTCGCTATGCCCACGGAGGATGGCCAATTGGTGCTGGAATTAAAACTAAATTGAAAAAAAATAATTAATGTCACGGTAGATGTTTACATGGCATAAATGGCCAATTGGTGCTGGAATTAAAACTAAATTGAAAAAATTAAATAATTAATGTCACAGTAGATGTTTACATGGCATAAATTGTCCAACTTGGAACAAATTGGTTGAACAGATTTGCCATGTCATAACATTTATTAAAAATTGAATTGTAAGTTAACGGTAGGGCTAATATTGTCTATTTTTTAAATGTGTGGACCAAAATCATGCAATTAAAATTATAGAGACTAAAATTGTCCACGCACTAAATTAGAGGGACCTAAAAAACAATTAATAATTTTAAAAAGTCAAATAAATTTTTTATAACATTTATGTTTTAATTTTGATGATTCACGACAAAATATAAAGAATAATATTTATTCTCACTCTTACTTTTTTTTTTTGGAGGAGGGAAATTTGGCTTATTATTCCATATCAACAAAGAAATTCTATACATTAGCAACTAGAAGAGGGGAGATTTGCATATGATGCTCCTCAAGCCACACTCTCTCATGAAAAGAAAATGCTAGTTGAGCTAGCTTATGTGCTACTTTATTAACTGTTCGCCTTACAAAATTCAGCTGTGTTGAAACACTTGCTAACGGGCGATAATCATGAATAATGGCATGAAAATATGAAGAAATAAGGTTTTCCTTACTGCACCAAACAACTTGTAGCTGATGACAATCTGTTTCAAAGAGAACTTCAGTCAGACAAAGATCCTTTGATAATTGGAGTGCCCAACAAAAAGCAAAAGCTTTTGCAACTCTAGGCTCCGCGTACTGTGCAAAAACTGCTTACCAACAGCTATGGGTTAAATTTTAATATTTTTAAAACTAGACCTAAATTAAATTTTTTGGTGTCTCTTATAATTTTAAGTAGGTTAAATTATTCAATTGGTTGTTAAACTATTTGAGAATTTTCAAGTAAGTCTTTAAATTAATTTTTTTAATTAAGTCCCTAAAATAAAAAAGTAAGTCCCTGAATTATTTTCTGGCCTCTTAACATCATTAGAAAATAATAATTTAATACATTTTTAAAAAAAATTAGGGATTCAATTAAAATAATTTATATGATTAAAGACCTATTTTTTTTTTTAATTTAGAGACCTATTTAAAAGTTTCAAATAATTTAGGAATCATATAAATAATTTAACCTTTTAAATATGGGGTTGTCTAATTTACTCTAAAAAAAAAGGAAGTTAAACAATTCTATTAAAAATGACATAAAAAATTTCATCAATCATTTTTAATAGGCTTTATTTAACCTCATTTTTACTTTAGAAACTCCTTTAAACACTAATGTTTAAGAGATAGTGATTTTTTTTTTGACAACTTAAATTTTTTGGTAATTGATGTCGTTGTTGTTGAACGAAAAAGAAGATAAATACCCTAGCGAAGCACGAACGCTTTGATAGCACAAGCATTGATAGGTCACGCTGTCATACTTGAGCAGAGCAACAATCTATCTCTTTCTCAAAGTGGTCATCGATGTCAATGTCAAGATTAAGGTATGCTCTCTCTCTGTCACTCTTTCCATTCCTAAGTTTCCCCCTTTTCCTCTTTGTTATCATCCCTCAACCCTACACTCTCATTCCCAGTCTCAGCCCTCACTCCTTCTGCATCCCACCCCATCCATCTTTGAATTTAATAACATTTTAGGATCTCTTGTGAAGATAAAACACTACCCCACTACTATCTCCCTCCCTTTCTAAACATATGGAAGTCAATGGAATTTTGCCAAACATAGTTACCTTGACCATCCTCATCAATTGTTTCTGCCACCACCGTCAAATAAACTTAGCTTTTTCTGTATTGGCCAAGATTCTCAAATTGGGTTATCAGCCAAATACCAATGGTCTCTGTCTCTGGTGAGGTCAAGAAAGCATTGTGCTTTCTCGACAACGTGGCAGCTTAAGGATTTCACTTGGGTCAGGTTACTTATGGGACTTTGATCAATGGATTACGTAAAATAGGAGAAACAAGAGCTGCTGTGGAGTTGTTGAGAAAGATTGAAGGGCGGGTGATGAGGCCTAATGTGGTAATGGCACAATCATTGACAGCCTAAGCGAAGATAAACTTGTATCACAGGCTTATGATTTATATTCTGAAATGGTTGTCAAGGGAATTTCTCCCAATGGTGTCACGTATGCTACTTTAATATATGGCTTTTGCCTTGTGGATCAACTTAAAGAAGCATTTGGTTTGTGGTATTGAAAAAACATCTATCTGAGTGTCTATGATGAAAGAAGCTAAAAATGTGATAGCTATGATGATGAAAGATGGTGTGAAACCCAATGTTATTACTTATAATTCTTTAATGGATGGGTAATGCTTAATTAAAGAAGTGACTAAGGCCAAGACATCACCATGGCGCAGAGGGAGTGAATCCCGATGTTTGGAGTTATAGTATAATGATTAATGGATTCTGTAAGAATAAAGTGGTGGATGAAGCCATGAATCTCTTTAAAGAAATGCATTGCAAAATATTTTCCCTAATACAGCGACTTACAATACACTTATTGATGGTTTGTGCAAATTGGGGGGAATGTCTTGTGTTTGGGAGCTTGTTGAGGAGATGAATGATAGAGGTCAACTGGTGAATATACGTACTTACTATCCTTATTAGATGCATTATGTAAAAACCATCATCTAGATAAGGCAATTGCACTATTCAAGAAAATTAAAGATCAGGGAATTAATCCAGATGTCTACACATACAGTATAATTATGGATGGGCTGTGCATGGGTGGAAGATTTAAGATTGCACAAGAGCTTTTTAAGAATCTTTTGATTACAGGCTATCATCTAAATGTCTACACGTATAATGTTATGATTAGTGGGCTTTGTAAAGTGGGCTTGTTTGATGAAGCTTTAGGCATGCTGTTAAAAATGGAAGGTGGTGATTGGATCCCCAATGTTGTAACTTATGAAATAGTTATCCATGCTCTCTTAGAAAAAGATGAGAATGGCATGGCAAAGAAACTTATTCATGAAATGATGGCCAGAGGCCTGACTTATTGTAAGAGCAAAATTAAGTGAGACATTTTCTAGAAACACATGAAGTTATTTTGGATTTTGATGATGACCACCAGTGGCTAATATTTATTTCTTTCGATAGTCAAATGTCCAAAAATGATGGACTATGTAATTGGCTCATTGCCACTTTAAATTTCATTAGACATAATATGTTGGTAGGTTCATTTTAATATTGTAAAGCTAATAATGGTTAATTTTTCAACTTTCCTTTTTCTTCCCAATGTATTGTTGGTATTCTTAATCTACTTTCAAGTATTTTTTGGTCACTGCTTATTGTGTGTTTCAGATGACAAACCATGCTGAAACTAACATGATTATTTGGAATTTTTTTCTCTTACAGTTGACTGTGGTCTTTTGCAGAAAAGAGTTAAAAGTAGAAAAGCATATTTTATTTTTATCACTTGAGTTGTCTTGGGCGTTAAAGTTGCTGATATTTTCGTGGAAGTCATTGCTGCATAAATAATTGCATTGTTTGCAAAGGCAATGCTTTATTGGAATTTAAGTGAAAATGCCCATTGGAATTTGTTGTTGATGCAAGGCTTAAATTTTTTAATTCTATATACTTCCTGTTTAAATTTGATATATTTTTATTTTTCTTTCAATGACAGAATGCACATCTATGGACCCACCATTTTTCTTCAAGCCTTCTGAAGAGTTGACTCTACATCATGTTGTGGGCTTGATTTTCCATTCCACATCGTCCATATATTGTTTTACGGCTATACTATGAATTCATTAGGCTTCTTTGGTAATGGCAATGTTGCCTCGAGCATTGGGTATTTGCTTCCAAGTGCCTATCTTTTAATCTTTAATTTCTATTTCATGTCAGATTGGTTGCAAATGATGTTGGTACATGGTTCCTGATACAGTAACTTATAATTCTCTTATTGATGGTTTGTGCAGGTTATGGAGAATTTTTTTGTTTGTTTGTTGTCTGTGAGCTTGTTAATGAGACACATGATAGATCTCAACCTACCGCCATAATCTTTTTATTTAATTACCTTTTCCTTTTATATTTAACTTATTCCTTAATTTTGATTATTAATTTTTTTATGATAGGGACAAAATTCAGCTTTTAAAATGACCTCCTCACCAATGAACTTGAATCTGGGTTGCACACAGCCATGCACTCTCCACTGTGGCCAAGACGCTCCACGAAACTGCCTCTACCAAGTGACATGGTGGGTGTGGTGCCCAAGTTCCAACCTTTTCTGCTGTGAGTATCCAAGTTTTTAATCTTTACTTTGTTTTCAATCTGTTACACAAATGGGGTTGTTCTGTTTTGGTTTCTGAAATTATTGCTGTGATTGTAGCTTGAGGCTTTTGAATTGGTGTAAGTTTCTCATTCTCAAATGCTTGGAAGTACAGATCAAAGTACAACACACATTTTTTGGATTTACAAAAATTTTTGGAACCTTTCTGGACTCTGCATTACATGCCTGGAGCCCAGGACATATATCACTATTCGCAGGCCAAGATTCCATGACCACTCCCATATAGGTTTCTGTCTGTGTTTAATCTGCTGTTAAATTTAAATATTGGTTTTATCAACAATGATGTTTGAGCTTTAGATGAATGGTGTGGATGTGAGGTGGCAATCCATTGCTTTGTATTTGTGATTGAAATGTGCAGTAGCTTTAGATTACACTGTGTTAGTATCCGATTGTTCTGTATTGCTTATAATTTGTCTTTTTGTACAATACTTTAGTATTTTTGTAATTCATTATTTTTCTATAAGTTACATACTTTAAGATTTGTATTATATATAAAACTTATAATTTAGGTATGATACTTTGATTTGATTTTGTTCAGTTATCAGATTTGCATACATTACATATCTCAGTTTTCTTATTGCAAAACTTTCTTGTGTTTAATTAATGATTTCCTTAATCATTTGATTTTTTACAGTTAACCACATGAGACTCACATTTAGATGTGCATACATTTATAAGGATGTCAGACTACTTTGTTTCTCTGAAAAGATCTCACGCGTCTGGATTTAGTTTAGTCATTAGTTTAAGATGTCAACCTACTGGTAAATGAGAAAAGATTCTCATTTTGAATTGCCTTTTAGATTTTTAAATGGGAGGGTGGCTTCACCCAAACAATGATGTCTTCTTTGAATTTCACCCATTTCACTGATTTTTTATATCCCAGGGCTCCTGTAAGGTATTGCTGCAAGGCACCTTGGGACACGATGGGCTGTACATGTTCTCAAATCTTGATCTACCAAAAGTTGACCCTGCTAGTCCTAGTGTACTTTCTTCTACTGTAACCTCTTCTACTTTTTCTGTAAACGGTTCTAATTCCATTCCTTGTATTCATGTATCATGTGCATATAATTCTTGGCACTGCAGACTTGGTTATCCTCATCATGAGGCTTTGCACAAGGCTCTTCAACTGTGTACCTAACAAAGGAGATGCTGATTTTTGGTTCATCATGTTGTCTTGGCAAGGTTCATTGCCTTCTTGCCTCCTCATCTATAACTGTCTGTTTGCATCCCTTGGAACTTGTTTATAGTGATATCTGGGGTCCAGCAGCAAGACTCTTGACCAGTGAGGGGTTGACTTCATTGAGGCTGAAGCAATTGCTGACTGTTGATCATTGACCACCTTAGTCAATGAGTTAATATCTCACCCACTCCCTCCATAGAGTATGAATCAGATATGAACATTTTTTTTTTCAGTCTGCTGGGCCTGTCATACTTTAATTTGATCTTGCATTTTCTTGATTAGATATTCATTCATGCAGTTTGGATATTTCATTCTCTTTCATATCAGCATCTAGTGTTGTGTTATGTTTTGCTTGAGATCCTCATGTTAGATTAAGTGAGACATGAAAAGTTGCTCTGAGCTTTTTATTTTTTTTTCTCTAAACTAAAAATGGATAGATGATATCAGGTTCTAGTGGTGGACCACAAGACATGTGAATAATAATAGGTGCATGGACTTATGCTCAAGCTTCAAATACACTTCAACATCCTTCTATGGAAGTTACTCAAGACAACACCCCATAAGGCTTATATAAGCCTATAACTTTCTTTGGAATCGTTCAATTTGTGCATGTAGCTTTTCCCTTTTCATAGGTGGGCAATACATCTACTAATTCTCCCAAACCTTGTCGATCTCTTTCTCTGTCTTTCTATTCGCAGTGTCGTGTCTTAACTTTACCTGAATGTAGCTGGTATGATGAAATGATTCTGTGCAAAACCTTGCCAGAAATATCATAATGTTTGCATCTGTCTGAGTTAAATGTGGAGACATGAAACCTTTGTCCATCGTAGAAGAAATTTAGACATCTTCTGTTTGTTTCTTTAATGTCTCCTCTTTAATGTAGCTGTCTTTTTAGTCATGTTATGCAGAACAATCGGTAACCATGACTCTCTTTGGATCCTGTGAGTCTATAGGTGAGTCTTGACCATTCATGTTCATCATTATGTTTCATAATGTCATGTCTCTGGTATTTGTTTAAATATGTTAGCTGGGTATTTGGTGAAATTGATTTGAGTTTTGTAAGTATTTGTTAAGGTTTTCTGGATGGTAGATCATATTTATTTAACAGAGTGCAGGCTGAATTGGCTTCTTCAAGTTGTTTCATTGATGCTGTTACTCTTTCCTATTGTAGCTTGCTGCTCGAGGAAACCTTTTCTGTGAACCTGTCCTTGCATGCAAATTCTGGAATTACTAAATCTGAATGTTTTCACGATCTATCTGTTAAGGTTTCGGGAGTAATTTCACCAATTTGGTCCAATCACCTTTTACAAGATCAGAAACTCTAGTGTCCAAGTTACTACAGCTATGCAATACTAGTACAACTTAAAGACACAATTCCCCTAAGATTCCAATTATTCCACAGAAAAGTCATGCTTGAAAATGACTTGGCCTTTAGCCATATTACTATTCTTTGTTCTTTGCATTTTCCTTTATTTTAAGGAGGATCTCTTGTCGTACCAACTCGTTGTAATCACCTTCTCTTTGTCTAAATGAATTTCTTACATATATTAAAAACTACTTCTGATTAGGGAAACGTGTTCTGTTTGCTCTGAAAGCAATTAGCATCAAGCAATTGTCCTAACCAGCAGAAATCTTTAAGAATTTTATACCTTTTTCTACTAATTATCTCTTCTCAAATCCAAACTTTCCTAAATTTTGTATATGTTAAACCGTTGCTGATCTTCAAGCTTGTCTTTAGCATCATTCCTATGTCAGGCAGCAGAATCTGCTGTGTTTGTGCAATATTTCTGAGTGAAATTAAACTCTTGGCCTTATGACATAAAACAGTTATTTGAAAGCAACTATGCTAGTAATATAGTATTAAAAATTAAGAAAAAAAACCAGGTAGGAATCTTTTGAAATTCTTCTGTTACATTCATTCTCGTCATTCATACCAATATTAATATATTATATGTAACATTTAATCTACGCATAACCATATATGTTTTAGAATTCTAAGCATAACCATAAAGATTCATTTATGTAATTTACAAAACAATAATACTTAATGAGCGGATTGAGTTATTGGTCTTCTCTTCAGAAATCCTTTTTTTTATTTTTTCACTTTCTTCTTCACTCTTTTGTTTTGATGCTTATGTCCCTCCTTTCCATAAAATAATACTAATAAATAGTATATATGCTTTCAATCTGATTAAAGGTTATTCCCGTCGTAATTTTCTTGCAGAATCAATTGTGAAGTTGTTGAATGACCATTTAGTGATCAAGATTCAAGACTGGTTGAGTGGCATGATACTTTCCTTCCCCTTTACCCTCTACGTATGCCAATTGTATTTTTTTTTGACTTTAATAAGATGCTCTATCATTTCAGAAATAGTCACCAGCCGTGTCTAATGCATAACCCTTTTTGGTTCTCATGATTATAATCCAGATACATTATAAGAAAACTGAAAATCTTCAGAATATGATGAGTGTAAGTGTCAGATCTTGAGGCAAACCTCTATTCTAATAAGTCTCTGTCAACTAAATTCACCCCTTGAATTAATGAAAAGGCTTAATCGATTTTTATTGGAATTGGAATATATAATCACATCCACAAAGGTACATGTGGTGATTTGATGTCGCATCTCCAAATACATTTATCAATAAAACAGTATGTAATTACCCTAGAAGCAGGATTGTAGAATCTATTATACTATTAGAATAAGACTGATGATGTTCCTATTCCGAGGGAAAAGAATAAAGCATGTGTGTACGATTATATTCTGAAAGAAAAGAATTTAAATATAATGTAACGTTATCTATTTACAATATAAATGATAAGGTGACACATCATTAATGAAATAAATTATAATATATTGAGACTAAATAATAAATAACTAGTTTTAAAAATGGTCAAATTAATAAAAATTCAAATAAAAAATAAAATCAAAACAGAACCCTGTTTGACATTGAAGCTCTCGCTCACACTTCATATCCTGTGACGTCTCTAAAAGTTCATGGAATTGAAAACCTGCTTACATCAAGGATTTTTTTTATTTTTTTATTTTTTGGGGAACCATGCAACTTACAATGCCAAAAACGTAAAAAAGTGATGGCAAAGATAGAACTTGCCAAATCTTAAAGTCCATCTATTTTCTTAACCTTACATTTCATTACCTTATGTGAGGAAGCGGAGAATGATAGCGTAGGGCGGAGTTTAACTGCAAAGTTAGAGAACAATAGCTATGTCTGTGCTTCGATGGGGCATTTGAAGGAAAAATCAAGTGGGATTTGTTGTAAAAGGGAAATGCTTCGGAAGCCCCTCATTTCACAAACTACAGAGCGGTCGTTCAAAATGAATATACATATGTAGGAGAGGTGATTATGGGTTGGATCAATTTGATTAATCTGACCTAACCCTAGCTAGAAAAAATCTGGTTGAGTTAGGTTGATGGGTTTTATCAATTTGAAAATGGATGAATATGTAGTAGCTGAGTCGGGTATTAGGTTTGGAAATTTCACACCCAATCATATTGAAAATATAAAATACTTAATATTTAATTATTCTTAATCTTCAGTTTTATTTATTTAATTATTCTTACCTAGATCTAACTTTCGAGGCAAGTATCTATTTTCTTCCACTTTTTTTGAATTTATGTTTTTTGCTATTTTTTCCTTTTTTTTTTTTTTCTGTGATCGAGTTGGGACGACTCATTCAAATTCAACAAACTCAACCTGATTTGACTTGATTATTTTTAATCGATTCTTTAAAATTCTCCCAAACCCAATTACCCAACCCTCGACCTATGTTCACCCCTATAATATATAGAAACATTGGGAAATTGAATTGTAGTATTGTAGATTGTAAATCCTTAATTTTGTGTGACAATCCCAAACATGCAGGTGACTTAAATTGAGAGTCTTATCGGTCTAAAGTTCAAGAGGTTTCTTTGAATCTATCTTACTAGGAACCCTATTCAACAATACATGGTAGTCTTTAAGGCATACAACCACAAAGATGTGGGTAATGAAGAATTGCTCAACATACTCCTAATTTTATCCATTAATATTCCGTTATGCATTTTTGATCCATCATTTTATTGAGGCATACTCAACATTATGTATTGTGCACAAATACCATGTTTTTAAATGAGCTAGCAAATGGAACTAGGTGTTGCCTAGTTTCGTCATATCTTTCATAATATTCGCCACCTCTATCCAACGTGGCAACTTTCACTTTTTTGTTTAATTGCCTTTCTTTGAACTTGAGATTTTCCATTCAATAAGTAAACATAACCATCACATGAATACTCATCAATAAAGGTAATGAAATACCTTTCTTTTCCAAAATAATTAATATATATAAAAAGGTCCACAAATATTGGTGTGCACGATTTTAAGAAACTAGATGCTTCTTGTAGCTCATTTCTTTGTGTGTTTTATTTACTTTCCTCTCATACAATATACACAAATATTTAGGTTACAAAAATCCAGACTTGGAAGAATCTCATTTATTATTAGTCTTTTCATTCTTTTTATGAAAATATGACCTAAACATTTATGTTACAAGTAAACAGAACGTTCATTACTAAAGCATGTTTAGTGTCAATATTACGATGCAGAGTAAAAAGGGTTTCCATAAAAAAACCATATAAATTCAATTTATATAAGTCATCACAAAGAATATTAGTACTAATGAGATGGTTATGCTTAAATAAATTGAAACATTCATTACCAAAAATTAAAAAGTATCCGACTACATCAAGTTTAGATAACAAACTTAAATTTGTAGATAAACTAGCTACATAAGGAGTTTTCACTAAATCTAAATGACGCCTAGTGGTAAGGATTAAATGATAAGTCTCGACTTCTTCCACTAGAGCTTTCATATTCTTAGACAAAATTTTCATTTGGGCTTGTGGTTTAGATTGTAAAGAAACCTTGCATTGTATTAAAAACATGAGTTGTACATCCAGAATAAGTCCAACATGTATTATATGTAACATTAGTTAAATTTGATGCCAAACATGCACAAGTGTTAAACTTATCTTTCTTTTAGAACTAAGTCTTACATTTTGGATAATCTTTTTAAAAGTGTCCAGGCTTCTCACATAAATGACATTTATTGTCTTTTGACGATTTCTTCTAGATTTGCACATATGCCTCGTTCTCAGCAACCCTTTGCTTTTATCATTTTTCTTCATAAATTTCTTCTTAGCTCCTTGATATCCTTAATGGCCAACATATTGTGTTGAGTGACTTCCCTGAATATTTAGTCTTGCTTCGTCCAAAACCAATATATTGTGAAACTCGTCCACGGTTCTTTTTTTTTTTTTCATGGTGTGATAGCTAATTTGGATTGGACTATACTTAGTTTGTAATGAGTTAAGGATAAATTGTATTATAAAATTCTTCTCCACAACCATTCCCAAGGACTTAATTCTTGTTGCAATATTCATCATTTAATGACATACTTGTGCATAATACGGGAACCATTAAACTTTAACCCATTAATGTCCCAACAATAGACTTGTTAGTTGTTTGAGAACACTATCCCACTAACCTCACACAAATTCTTTTGTATTTTTGGTTTTAGGAAGAGTTGTCATAATACTATCTGTAACACTTATTCTCATAAACATTAGGTTAAGTATGTTGAATTTTTTCGAAGCTTTATAATAAGGGTCTGTTTGGATAAACTTTTTTATAAGCACTTCTAGGAGAACAAAAAAAAGAAGGAAAAATGAAATAAACTTTTCCATAAGCTAAAATTAGTTTTTTCATAAGTTAAAAATTAGCTTTTGGAGAAGGTAATATGAGAGAACTTCTACAAATTAGTTTATGCTTTAGCTTTTGGGGAAATTTGTTTCATTTTTTTATTTTATTCTCTTATAAATACTTATGAAAAAATTTATCCAAATAGACCTTAAGTCTTCTTCATTATTGCTAGCATCATCAATAATAAAACATATTCTCTACCTAAAAGGCAAGATCAAGATCTAATATACCTAGATGAAATTATGTTTATAATTAGCTATAAGAAAATTATATCCAATTATGTGTGTGTGTTTGGATTAGCTATAAAATTTATTTCAATAATGGATTATATATTATAACCATTATTATTATAATTAATTATATGAACAAGTTATATAATATATTATAATGGATTAGCTATAACCATTATAATTTATTTCCATAATGGATTATATAAATATATTATTTGGATATGTTAAGCGAAAGTAATTTGAAGATATATAATATGTATTATTTTGAATAGTCTAAAAATTTCTTTTTTGTAATAAAAGTACAAAAAATAGGTATAATGATATTCCTAATAATTGATTTGATAGTTATAAAATAACCAATTTTTAGTGATAAAATAGGAAAATAAATGTTAGTTAAAAAATAATTTGATAGCTTTTAATCATAAGTTTCAAAATTTTACCGGTGATAAAAAAATATTTTTCTCACAATAAAGTTTTTTTTATCGCGTGAATATAATTCAGTCATACATATTAAATTTGAAAAAAAAGAAAAAGCTAAGAAAAAGATTTTGCCAAACATACTAGGTTTTAACAGGCACTTAGTATTATTTTTTAGTTCTCCCAAAGATGATACTTTATTCAAATATCTTTTTAAAAACTTGAATGTGAACGCACCACAAAATGGATATCATTTGATTGATGATAAAATGAAAAGATGTGTATATGTAAAGTAAAGAATAATTTTGGGGTTAGCTTAGATTGCATTTGCGTCGTCCTATATGTATATGTACAACTAAAGCCATGCAATGCAATGTCCCCATCCAATCCCAGTAATCAGAGATGTGAAAGCTGATGAGTGACACAAACACACTCCCAACGTTCATAGTTCGTCTAATTTTAATTCGATCAAAGTTAAATTTTAACGGTTTTGATTTTTAGAAATTAGACCGATAAATTTTAAAGGTGGATTTAAGTTATATTTCGAATCATCTTAATCTGATTTGGTGTTATATATATACTTTTTAAAAAATTATATTTTTTCTTAATAAATATATTTTAAAAGTAAAATTTATTGACAATAAATAAAGTTTTATGTTTATAACATGATATTAACTTTTAATCCTGTTAAGGTACGTTGAAAATAAAATTTCCGTATTAGTAAAACTTAAAACGTATTTATATGTAAGGTGTAAGACGTAGGTGAGGAAATAGACTCCTAAAATAAAGTCGAGGATGACATACTCGATTTATTAATTTATTTTTTTATTTAAGAAATCTTAAGTAAGGTTTTTTATGAGAGAATGCTATGAGTGAATCTTTAATCATAAAGAATAAAGATTAAATCATAAAGTTATGTAATCATTAAATAACTTTATCCTAATATAACGTTATATAGTTTAGATTTACTTCTTATTTTCTTATAAAAATATTCTTCTCACTTTCTACATTATAAAAAATAGACAAGTTGATAATGTCATCATTAATTTACCTTATTTTTAAAAATTTAATAAGTTAATAATAACATTATCCACTTGCCCTTTCTTAATGTGGTCAAGGATTCGATTCTCATGTTTGTGTATATTAATTGAATACCATCTATTGGGAGAAATTAACATCTTAAATGGATCTTAGTATTTCGAAAAATTAGTATATGCCTCTCGGTCGACAGATACCCTGCGTTCAATGAAAAAAAAAAACGTTTATACAAAGATTGTTTTTACCGTCACGAGTAATCGAGGAGGGCATTGAAATGAAATGTGGATGGTGTCATTCAGCATTGTTTAATGCAAATTATGTTCAATTTTTATATGTTGTTAATGTAATTTTTTTATATTTTTAACAACATAAAAATATTTTAAATATGATTTTTAATGTAGTTATTATAAAAATTAACAAATTTATTACATATGATAATTTTTGATTGGATAACAATGTGAAAAATCTTTACACTATTAATGTATTCTAGTTAAATTCTAAAACTATTGAAGCTATTTGTACAACGATATTAAATGTTTTTTTTAATCAATTTATTGAGGAGTTACATTTAACACCATAAACTTTAGGCACATTGAACAGATAACAACGTTAAATAAAATTTCGTGATCATATATTAATTTGAGTGTTGTAGTTAATACTTAATATTTGTTTTAGAAAAGTTGTCGAAAGATACAGAGCAATGAGAATACGAATTTTTATATGTGTGTGTGCATAAAAAACAAATTATCGATTTTTTAAATAAAAATAAATTAATAAGTTAAATATATGTCATTCTTGATCGACTTTGCTTTGGAAGCTTACTTCTTCACCTAGGACTTACATTCTACATGTAAATACTTTTTAAGTTGTACTAGTACGAGAATTTCATTTTCAAAATATCCCAATGAAATCAAGAAGTCCATAATATTATGCTTATATTAATATTATTTGTTTTGAAATACATATTAAAAAACATACCATTATTTAAATTTTATGTTTCCTTAATTCTATAATTTAATTATATATATAATATTAAGATTAATATATTATATTTACAATTCAAACTCATCTGATCTTATCTCATATATTATTATATGTTAATCAAGTTAAGTTCAAATCAAATAAATTAACAATCTTATCAAAATTTCAAATCAAATAAAAACAAATATAAGTTTGTTCCTACTCATCCTACAAATATTCTTTAACACATACACTCTTTCTTTTCTGTCTCCTACAATTCTGACCCATGCATCCATGGGAGGAGATCTTGTAGCCTCCATCGAGTTGCTAAGCCAAATTGTACAAGGAACCAAGAAAGTCAAAAATGGAATATAAAAGAAAGAAAAGCAGATTTTTTTTTTAAAAAAAGGGAAACTCAAAATAGCAAATGTCTGATTTGATGTATTGGCAGGACAAAGCAAAACCCACTAGTTATTTTCATTGATAAAGCTGAAAGATTAGTTCCGATCGACGCCCTGCCCTACTAGACCTTTTCTCTATTGGTGTCAAAAGGATGTTGGAATTGAGAAAAAAGAATTGCTTTTTTCTCTTTATCTTTTTCTAGTCTTCAATCATAGTGCAATTGATTGCAAAATCATTTCTCACTACCCTCTCTACTTCTTCATGTTTGTTGGCGCACATATTGCTTTGGAATTTGCACCCTCTCCATGGCTGTATTAACAGTACGAAACAGAAATGAACCCAAAAAAACAGAATTTGACTAGAGTGTTTCCCTTTGGAATAGTGTAATTGAGTAATGTTACACTTGATTACAACACATTCTCATAATTAATATTTTTTATGCTAATTCATTTTTATTTATCTCCTTTCATCAATTACTATATGAGAAAAAAGATCATATACCGATAGTGTAAAGTAGTTTTACACTGTCATTTAATTACAAACCACCATTTATTGTAAGTTTGTTGACTTTTAAAATAAATACTTTAAAAGTCATATCAATGGTGATTTCTGATTGGTTGACATTGTAAAAATTTTTATACTGACAGTGCATGATCATTAAATTCTAACTATATTACATATTTTTTTCTTGTTTCTCTTATAAATTTAAGAATTATTGTAAAAATATTTATTCTCATTGATTGATTTGATTCCTTAACAATTATCCTAGACATTAATTAGTAGGACCCTTAGAAGAATTAATCATCGAAAATATAATAATGAGTGTCAATCTCACATTTAGCAAAACTTTGATATATATTATTTCTGCTAAAATAATTATTGTTTTAAAATATTTTACGAATTAAAATTGAGAAAATTGATAATTCTCTTAAAATTTATATTAATCATAAGACTAAATTGTTATTTTCTTAGGTTATATATTTTTAATACTTCGTCGCTTAGAAATAAAAAGACCACTTAATTTTATGATTCTCAAGACAAGATGCTTATGACTTAGTAAAATAACTAGAAAAATTGTACAATTAATTATTGAGCATTAACATAGAGAGAAAGATAAAGAAAAATAATAATAAACATTCTCTTAAAATTATAAAATGACAAATATTTTAAATTAAAATTGTTAAAAAGGAAATTATTTTACAATAAAAGTAGTATATATATACTTTTACCACGACACTTTCCATACAAGTTACCAAGCCATTAATTCAATTTTTACTTTTTTAGGCAAAAAATTGTAACCAGGACGTGTATCACATTCAGGACGCATTTGAATAAATAATTCAATTACGTACTTATTTAATTAGAATTTATTAAATAGTAACTTATATGTTGTATGTATTTAATGTATAAAAATTATTTTGATAAACTATATTAAAATAAATTAAAAATTTATATGAGAATTTTAAGTCATTTTTATAAATTTAATTTAATAGTTGTAGTTTTTAACTTAATTACTTATACAATAAATTAAGTTCAAATAACTTTCATACAAATTCTTTCAAAGTTTTCTTAAATTAATAGTTGAAAATATATAGTTATGATTCATGTAAGAAATTAGAAATGCACACATTTTAATAAAAAAATGTTTTCCATGTGTTGTGGATGGAAAAAAATGAGGTTGAGAGGAGAAATTCACTAAAGGTGGTCAAATAGGTTTCTCAACATAGATTAATCTTGGGCAATACTAGGTGACTACTTCACATTAATAACAAGGTAACCCAAAAAGTGTTTTTCCACATATTATTTATGACATGGTATGTGAGTCAATTTGATTTGCATAGGCTTGCAAATAAGTAGGCCTATGATATAGGTGATCTGCATCCATCTTACATTTGCCTGCAGGTTGACAGGTTATCTTGTAGACTCAAATAAGAATATTTTAAAAATATATATGAAAAACTAAAAAATGAAAAATTATAAAAAAAAAGCTAATGTATGGCATTTTGTTTAACTATCAAGTAATGGCAAAATCTTTAAGAAAAACATTTTCCATCATCCAAACATTCAATAAAATATTAAAGAGTCAATGCCTTTTTCATCAATCAATAATAAATATTCAAACAATTTATATATAATAACCAAACATTAAATAACTAACATTTAAACACTTCAAGCACATTAAGTTTATTTTTTTTACTTTTTTTTGTAAATAATAAGTTTAAGGTTTCATTTTTTAGTTTTTGTAAATAATCATTTTTTTAAAATATAATATGCACGTTAAACATGTTGGTTCGCAAACCCCACATACCAAACTCATTTAACCTATGTGATAAACGGGCTAACCCGTATAAATTCATATTTAAATAGGCTCGATTATACTAAGTTAGCTTTTACATATATCCAACTCTAATATTATTCATTGATTCGGATATATACCAAGTACTATTAGCTAAGGTTTAGTGCAATACCCATTTCACTTTCGGATAAAGTAGCTCTAGTTTAATAATCCAAAGGAATGAATGAATAATATGTCAAATTGAAGTACGGCCTAACCACTTGTTTCATTTAACAAAATTAAAGCACAAGTCTTTCCAAGTTTACTAACCATGCCTTTTGCTTTTGTGTCACGTCCTAGTACTGATGAGCACAAGTATGTTGCACAATTTCTGTAGGTTAGTGGCACCTAAAAATGCAACAAAGTAATGCAATTTCATTTTTAAAGTGTTTAAAAGACATTACAAGAAAAGAGCAAACTATGCGTTGGAAAATTGAACATTGGGTCTGACGCGAATTTGGTAGTACAATAAGGTTGTAAACTTTGTAATATATCTTTTTATATGTTTGTGTGGGCTAGAATTTAAATTTTGTTAAGCCATGTTAAGTTTAATGTGAAACCTACGTTGACTTAGTTGATGCTATCAGCTATGCACGTAATTAATAAAGTCGATGCTAGGAATAAATCTATATGTGTAAGATCCAATTCATCATGTTATCAATTCTAGTTTTAATAACAAAGTATTGTTTTTGTTTTCATTATCACATTTCACCTTTTAATTTAAATAGTTGATTTGATAAGATTTTTGATTAAAATTAAAGACATATTATCAAGATAGAGATTATGATATTGAGAAACAAGTCTTTTATAATTTTAATACAAATTGTTCTTGATCATATGAATTTTGTGAATAGGACATATTAATAATTTGAATAAATCAATATATATGTAATGGTCTTTATTGGATAAATATTAATAGATCTCATTTATTAATTTACACATATAGATGATGCACATGTGGATGTGATCATTGAATTGACTCAATTGACAATATTTATTGGTTAATATTATCTTAAACTGTCAATAGGAAATATTCAAGAAGAAATGTAATGGTTTTCTTTGTCCTAATATTGTCATAATAATTAACAAGTTATTTATTATATGTGTTATGAACACTGCTTTTTAACTTTAAGTCAAAATCTAATTGGTTAATTTAAATGGCAAATGACATAGTAATTAAGCTAATGTTTATTTCACACTATACTTAGTGTTAGTATGTCAATGCTAAATTTGAATGATTAAGTCATAGCACTTTTTTATTTTCCATTTTACTTGAATGCTTTTTCTCTATATCCTTCTCTGTCTCTTGTTGATAACCACGTTGGAGCTCCTTTCCATGATAGAAAAGCCACCACACAAAAGTCATTATTACGACTAGAAGGTTGGACCCATTTTTCAATATCCTTTAAAGTAAGATCATGTTTCTCTTATTCTAACTCCCTTCTCTAGCTAACGAGGCCATGGCTAACATAGTCTACTTCCACTATCTATTATGTTTATGCATAACTCATGGTTATCGATTTTGAATATTAATGTTGGATTTCTTTTGCTTTGATGCATAGAAGACAATGCAAATTTATATGGTAGAAAATGTAACTAAGTTATTGCTTAAAATTAGATGTTGATTATTCTATTTATGTGGTTCAATAAGTTTTATATTATTTTTTTGTGAATTAAGATGTTTGCTTAGAGATAGTATTTTGTGAGCTTTTTTATGAATTAAGTGTTTCTAAGAGATACCTACTTTATTCAATTAAACCCATGTCTAGATGGAGAGGAATTCAAAATCACAATTGCAAGGGGAAAATGTAATTTTGTAAAAAGGAAAATAATATTTGATCATTTTATTTGAACAATTGTTATTATTAATATATATATATATATATATTAATAATTTTGTGTTGGAACTAAAATTTTATATCAAATATTTCTAAAAACATAAGCCCTAAGTATAAAATATTCACTTAAATCTTAGTTGTATTCAAAATTAATTTTATATGTTGTGTGTTATTTGTGGCTTGAAATTTATTTACAATTTTAGTAAATAGAATTTATGGTTTAATGAATATAAACCATTAATATTGTATGGTTGAGAATAAAAATGTTTTATTGTTGTTGATTACTTGGCTTATAATCTACTACTAATAGATGAGATAAAAATAAAAAATTCAATTTGAAAATAAAAGAGGAATTGAATCCTTTTAGAGTAGATTTTTTTAGAGATAAGATTTTTTTTTTCTTTTGTAATTTCATTCTTTTTTCATATTAGAGATTATTTTGTATGTCACTTATATTTTGTATAGTTAAAATTTCTTTGCCAAAGAGGTTTATTGCAGCAAATTAGTATAAAAACTAATACATCTACAAAGTTTGACATTGAGATAATTACTAACAAAGATAACTTCAACTTGTGATGGGTGAAAATGCTTGCTCTTCTCATACAAAATATGTGAGAAAATGTTAGAAGGAGAAGCAAAGTTGTCAGCCGATTTGACATTTGCATAGAACAAAGTGATGATGAAAAAACATATAATCCAATATTGTTATTACTAGGTGATGAAGTTCTATGATAAGTTTTTAGAGAAAAGACAGCTAACAAGCTTTGGGGAAATCTTGAAAGTTGATGTATGACAAAGTCTTTCCATAATCACCTTTGCTTGAAGAAACCATTATATTCCATGTAAATGCATAAAGGTAAGTCCTTCACAAACATATTGATAATTTCAACCAAATTGTTTTTAGTTTGAAAAGTATTGATGTTGTGATTGATGACAATGATCAAGTTGTTATTCTTAGTTCTTTGTCGAGAGCTTATGATAATTTTGTGGACACAATTTTTTTGTAGGATTTCAATGTCCATGGAGGATGTGAAAAGGAGAATTACTGATTCATATAGTCCTACTTGCCTTACCAAGGTTCAAACAGTAAAAGGAAGAATGAAGGAAAAGAAGAAGAGCTTCCAAAAAAGGTGGTTTAAGCCATGTAACAAGAATAAGAACAATAACAAATGTCATAAGACAAAGGCACTACAATAAAAACTAATAAGTGCTCAAGAAATACAAAGTGAGTACTTCAGAGTTCGGTGCAGTAATTCTTGCTTGAGAAGAATCAAATGGTGAAAGTGTTCTCTTTGTCTCATCAAATGTTAGTGATGATGACTAAATTCTTTATTTAGCACGTACTTTCCACATGACACCAAATAGATATTGATTTGCTATATTCAAAGAGATTGATGGTGATAAAGTTTTGATAGTGAATGATGAAGGTTATAGCAAAGTTGGTAAAGGTACGATGCAAATCAAGATGGTTGATGGTATTGTTGCTCAAACTCTAAAAACACTTAATTTATTTAAGCACTTTAGACTCACATGGTTGTACACATCAAGATGAAGGTGGAGTCTTGAGAGTTTCTAGAGGTGTCTTGACAATTATAAAGGAAAAATGAATGGACTATATGTCTTGCAAGGCAGCACAATGGTAGGTACAATTACTATTTCTTCAATTTCAAATATTGACAAAACTCATTTGTGGCATGAGGTTAGGTCATATGAGTTAGTGTGGAATGAACGAGTTTATAAGAGAGACTTTCTTGGTGGAAACAAATTGGGAAGCTAGATTTTTTTTAGCATTGTGTTTATGCAAAATAACATAGAGTAAAATTCAACACTAAAACTCACAAAACGCTAAGAGCTCTTGATTATATCCATTCAAACTTGTGGCGCCTGTCAAGCATTCCTTACCATGGTAGAGCGAGATACATGTTAACTTTCATTAACGACTATTCACAAAAAATTTAGATTTATGTCTTGAAAAAGAAAAACGATGTATTCCTTAAGTTTAAGCAATGGAAATCTCTTGTAGAAAAGTAGACAGAGGAAAAGGCCAGATGACTCAAAAAAGATAACAACTTTGAATTTTGTAATAAGAAATTCAATGAGTTTTGCGCAAATGAAAGAACAACTCACCATTCAACCATAAGGCATACATTATAGCAAAATGGTGTGGAAGAGCGAATGAATAGGACATTACTTAAGAGAGATCGGTGTATGCTCTCTAATGCAAGTTTACCAAAGCAATTTTAGGTAGAGAAAATTAATATTACATGCTATTTGGTGAACAAGTCTTCTTCTATAATATTAGTTCCAAGACGCTAGAAGAAAAGCGGTCAAGTTCTATAACAAATTATTCAATGTTATGTGTATTGGGTGTTCAACTTATGCTTATGTTAATGAATGAAAGCTAGATCCAAAAGCTAAGAAATGTATACTTTTGGGTTATCAAAATGGTGTCAAAAGGTATAGACTGTGGGATCTTAAGGAATCAAAGCTCATAATTAGTACAGATGTGACCTTTGATGAGACATCCATACTTAAAAAAGTTGAAATTTATGATGTTAGTAAGAATGTGGATCTTGAAGTTAAAGCTCTTAAGCAGAAACCTGGGGAGACATATGAAGATGTTGTGTCAACAAAACATAAGCATATATCTTGGCTAGAGATAGGACAAGAAGATAAATTTGGCCACCTCAAACATATAAGGATTTCATTACTTTTGCGCTCAGCATGGCAAAGAGCATTGATGAATAAGAACCCAATTCATTTCATGAGGCAATTAGTTATGATGAATCATCATAGTGGATTGGTGCTACAAAATAAGAGCTTGTAAGCCTCCACAAGACCAGGACTTAGAAGCTTGTTGAGAAACTAAATGGTTAAAAAATTATGGGTTGTAAGTGAATATTCAAGAAAAAATGGAATAAGATTCAAAGCAAGACTTTAGACTTGTAGCAAAATGATTTACACAAAGAAAAGGTTTTGAGTTTAATGAAGTTTTTCCTTGTATTGTAAAGCATAATTCCATTAGAATGTTTCTTGATTTGGTATCTTTGCTTAACTTGTAGTTAGAGTAACTAGATGTAATGACAACTTTTTCTTCATAATGATTTGGAGGAAAAATTTTATATGTAATAATTAATAGGTTTTGGTGTACCAAGAAAAAAAGACCATATATCTCTATTAAAGAATTCATCATATGTGTTAGGTCTAAGACGATTCAGACCTTAGTTTTAATGATAACAAATAAGACATAAAACTATTATATTTTGATCAAGACTAATGTTTTTTATGTAATATATATCATCGGATCTATTCATTTGATGTAAAAGCAACTTGGTGCATTCTAGCTTGCTTCATCTGTCAACATACTCAAAGCTTCGTTGAATAAAAAGACTTTCAAGACTTAAAGGTATCTCAAAGAGGTATAAACCAAATGGTGTATCTTACAAGTCTGAATGTCTATCTTACTTAAAAGAGACAAAAAAAGAAAAGTTTACTAACTCTCGTACCTTAAAGAACAAGACTAGCACAAAAGCAAAGTTTGCAAGATAGCATTGTAAATAAAGTTAGTAGATAAAAGTACAAGTATCAAAACTTCTACTTGCTATGCATACAAAAAACAAAAAGGTTATTCATCCATTTATTTTTTATTATTTTCTATTTAATCTTTCTAAATACCATTTTCCCATTCAATCTCTAAAAATGGTGAATCAAATGAAAAAAAAAATGATGTTTTTGGGAGACTAAATTAAAAAATGATAACATCTAGATGAACTAAAATATAAAAAAAAACCATAATGTTAGATGAATTAAATGAGAAATTAAAAAATTTACCAAAGAACTATATAATAAAAAAAATGTTTTATAAAAATGGTTTTAATGGTGAGAAGGATCGTTTCATACTAATCAAACTAAAAAAATTACAAATCTCTTTAAAGAATAAAAAACTTAATTAAGCTTATGTTAGAAGAGTTAATAAAAGTGGGTGAATGTCAATTCTACATGAATTTATTTTCCTCTACTTTTATACTAATGTAGTTCCTTTTTATGTATTTGTAATTTTTTAAATAAAGTCTAAATTCATTTTTTTAATAATTAATACATATTAATTATCCTTTTATATTTATATTTTTTTGTTGTTGTCCAGGGTATCTTTGACTAAAAAATTGGAGACTCATTCCTTGAAATATAGAGATCTATTTAAGGGGCATCATTCTCTTAATAAACGAGTTCTTCCATACATACAGACCTGGAAATCAAACCCCTAACCACATGTTTAAGGAGTATGGTTATCTACTAACTATATCATACCATATTAGTACTTATAATATTAAAATACAACTCTAATAAAACTAATTAACGTTTCATTAATAATATTCTGCTGACAATAGAATCCTAATATAAATCAATCTAATTATATTTGATATTAATCGCTCATCCATTGAAATTATGTATATTTAATATAGTTATAAATAATAATTTTTTATAATAAAGCAAAAATTCATTTGATATACAATAATTATTTACTTCAATTTTTAAAATTTAAAATTAACAAGATAAACTAAATTAGTATTGTACTATGATAATTATAAGAAATACAAAATTATCATTATCTAATATTTATTTTTAAGAGTTTAATTTTCTTATATTGTTAGAGTAAAAATCCTTCCTCTATTAACCAATTAAAAATAATCTCAAATATGATTTTTAAAGTGATTATTATAAAAATCAATAAACTTACCATCCATGATAACTTATTATTAGTTGATTGTAAAAAAAAATTATATACTATGAATATATTCAAATAAAATTATATTTTTAATATAATTATAAAATAATTAAAAATATATTTATATTTATATTTTTTGTATTTTTATCATTATATTAATGTTTAAAATTATTAATATAATGATATCAAACAAAGCGATATTAATTTTAGAGTTTAATGGCTATACACTGTTAATGTAAAAAGTTTTACACTGTCAACCAATTAAAAATCACCGCTAGTATGAGTTTTATGATAGTTATTGTAAAAGTCAATAAACTTACCATACACGATGGTTTGTGATTGGATGATAGTGTAAAACTGCTTTACACTTTCAGTGTATAGCTTATTTTCTCTAATTTTATATAACAATAAATATTTTTCTCTTCAAATTTATTTTGCAAAATATCTAAATTTTATATTATAAGTGACAAAACTCTTCTTTTAAATATTTAATGCAACTACATATTCAAAGCTTGAATTACATTTACTTAATCTTTTTGTTAAATAGTGAACAATATCAACATTCTAAAATTTAAAAGATTTTTTATTGCATCTCCACGAATATATAATAAAAAGTAAAACAAAAATTAATATTTTTATTGAAAAATTTATTATATTAAAAATATAAAATGATTTTATGCTTATTATTTTAAGTAAATTAAATTGCTTAATAAAATGTATTTAAATTTTTTACGTTATGTACCCATATGCCCACAGTGTACAATTTCAATTTTAAAAATAAAGTTAAAATATATGTTTGAGGTGGATAAACAAGATAAAATTCAAGACATATATACTTTACATTGAGCCAATAATTATTTTAATCCTTAAAATTATAGGATGTTATCAATTTTGTCCATTAAATTACTAAAATTCTAAAATAATATCTAAAATTGAATATTGTTAATTAAGAGTGCCTCTATTACACATAATTAACTAATGGTATCAGATATGTTGATGTGACATATTAAGTACCTTATTGACACTCACATTGTCCCACACATGGTAATTCGGTCACAAGAATTTACCATTTTAGTTTCTAAACTTTTAGGGCACTATCAATTTAGTTTATGAAGTTATTAAACTTCAAAATAGTCTTTGGAATTGAATATTGTCTGTCAAATTAATCTAGTTATTACTTTTAGTCAACTAATAACATAAGACACATTAATATAGCACATTAAGTGCTTTGGTGGCTCCCACATTGAACCACACATGGCAGATCAATCTAAGGGACAATTTTGATAGTGTTTTTGTCCAAAGTTCACTTTTTTTTTCTATTCTTCCTCCTTATGTTAAAAAAATGTTCCCAAAACCCCATAATTTACAAAATCAGAGCTTTAAGAGGAAGAACACAAAGGCAAAGATGACAAGTAGTGTAGAACCATTTATACAGTTTAGATAGAATAAAAAAAAAAGGCATAGGTGGGAGTTTGAGTATATTTGCAAACTTGAGAGTCAATAACTAAGAAAACAAGAGTTCTAATTTGAAAATTTGCTACTATGATTTAAAAGCAGTTGTGCAAACATTCATAACTCAAAGGAATGTATACATTTGTATAACTGCTCTTAAACCCCAATAGCTAAATCACAAATTACAACTCTTATGTTTACAACCATTGACTCTCGAGTTTGCAAATGCACTACTCTAAGTTGTGCTTTTTTGGTTTTGTCTTGGTTGCACTGATGGTCTTATACTACCCATAGTTACTGCCTCTATGTTGTTTCACTTTGAGCTTGGATTTGTAGATTTAGGGTTTTATAGGGACATTTTGAATAAAAGGAGGAAGAAGGTGAACGTTACAAAATCATTGTTAAAATTGTTCTCATGACTGGGTTGCCATGCGAGAGTTAACATGGGTGTTAGCAAAGCATTTAGTATGTCACATCACCATGTCTGACATTGTTAGTTGAGGCAGGGTGATAGTTGGACTAACACTAGCAATCTTTAATTTTTGGGACCATTCTAAAATTTTAATAATTTCAAGGACTAAGTTGACAATGTCCTACAATTTTAAGGATTAAAACTGTAATTTCTATGGTTACCACATATGGGTCAGTTTGAATGTCAACATGACACTTAATATGTCACACCAACGTATCTAATATCGTTAGTTGACTAAAAGTGACAAAGAAATTAAGTTAACTTATCATATTCAATTTCAGGAATTATTTTGAAAATTTAACAATTTAAAAGATTGAATTGATAACGTTATATGATTTTAGGTTTGGAATAATGATTAATTTCTTTACATTAGTTAGTATATATAATGCATAAACTTTTGTAAAATTCAAAAGCAAGTTAAAATATCAGGTTATGTGAATCAACAAACAAAAGTTCACAAATGTAAATTAGGAAAGATAATTTTACTTTTTATTCAAGAATGCTTATGAAAACTACTCCATTTTGTGTGTGTGTGTGTAATAATAACAATGAGGTTTGAACCTAAAATCTCATGCAAACCACCGAAAACTACTTCATTTAGAGTATCATGTTTATTTCTTTGGTTAAGATAAGGATGGAGAAAAAATGTTTATTGAAAAAATTCAAAGAAGGGAAATGAATCATACTTCATATTAGGAAGGTGGTAAAACAGGCTATTTGACCTAATGCAGGTCTAGGATGCTATAAAGCTAAAAAACTCAAATTCAATTCAAACTTTTAAAATAATGCTCAAGTATGATAAAAATCCAATTTTTTTAGGGTTTTTTTTTACTGGGTAAGTATGAATCGTGCTGGTCGAATTGAACTAAAAAGATTCATATTTCATTTAGACTCAAATTTAAAGTTCAAACCCTACATTTCATCAGGTGAGTTTGAGTTGGTTCAACCAATTTTGCCACATTCTCATCAAGTCCACAAAATTATTCTTAATTAAATACTCATTTATATTTTCTTAATAATTAAATATCATTTTAGTGTTTCTTTGGTATATTTAACATATTAATTTATTTTTTATAATTTTAAATTTGTTAAAAGAGGTTTAAATCTTTTGTCTAGCTTTATATTTTATAACATTTTCTAATAATTTATAAATTTTTTAAACAATTATCGAGGTTCCTACAAAGATCTACGGGGAATCAAACAATAAGGATAAGAAAAATTACCCTTAAATAGAGATCAACATCAGAAATAGGAGAATAATGACAACAAAGAGCAAGAATGAAGGATAGTTACTTCTCGCTCTTATTACATGTGAGTAGTTTCTTTATATTTATTTGGATTAAAGTGAAATAAAGAAAAAATAAAAGGAAAAAATATGAAAGATAAAAGTAAAAAAATAAAAAATACTATTTGAATAGATAGAACTAAAAAGAAAAGAAGTGAAAAATTTCTTTTCATTATTATTTTCATAAGTGAAAGGAAATAAATAAATTACTTAAAAAAAGTTTTTATACTAACTCAAAAAAATTTAAACTTTTTATTATATTTTCCTTTTCTTAACATTAAATTATTTATTATTTATTATGTTATAAAATAATTTATTTAATTTTGAAAAATTAAAATAAAAAAATGCAATACAACACACTTTTCCTCATTGCTCTTGTAGGAGGATTTTTTTTACATGAGAGACCTACAAAAAAATTTTCTTTCTTCTTATTTCTTATCTCAAATAAATAGTGAAACTTTGATATTTTCATCTCATCTCATCTCATATATATATATATATATATATATATATATATTGAAATTTATTCTCAAACAAATATAAGGTTAATGTGTACCTCAAAAGAAATACAAGGTTAATGTAAATGGGTCAGAGCAGCTATAGCAGTAAAGTCTTTTTAAACTTTTAGTCTTTTATTAACTACTGTGTATTATATATTGAAAAAGTATTTAATATTTTATTAAATTTTTATCATTGTTTAAAGAAGAAAATATTAAATATTTGTAGGTTTAATTTTCAGATAATAAATACTTTTACCTTGCTATTAATAATTTTTAATTATTTAATCAGGGATTTAATAACAAGTTTTCGTTTTATTTCAACTAAATCCAGTTTAATTAATCAATTCAAAGGGGTTCAATTATTATTTCGATTCTATTAACATGTGTCCTATCTTAAAATCCAAAAAGCATAAATTAACGTTTCAACTTAATCCTCAAGCACACTTGTGTTTACAAATTCAAAGGATGTAAACTTCGATCATTTTTTTTCCTCACAGGTATCCTCTTTTAGAGATAATTCTATTCACAACACTGTCAAATACTAAATAGTACCTCTCTTAACAAAAGTTCAGACCTTAATTCACCATGTTGTAAAAGATTAACCTCTCCCATTAGACTCAATTCTCGTTGATTAAACCTCAATCACTTATGCGCTCAAGTGTTTGACTAAACCTTTCTTTAAATAATTAAGATGATCAAATAAATGTCAGCAAGTTTTTCTTTACGTGCATGGCGGTAAAGCTGCAAGTTAAAAAAGAAACTTATTATTTGCATTATTTATGTCTAAGATTTATATACCTGTGAACTTGGAACAGAGTGAGTTTAGGAAGGATTAAATTTTAGCTAGGCATATATTTGTAAACTTTCAAGGACACAAATGAAAATGCTCCTATAATTATAAATATTTTTACAAAATTTAATCAGAATGTTTTCACTTAAAAGCTTTTATATTATCATCTAATAATTAATTGTTATGTATGATAAAATTATTAATTAAATATTATAATAATTATTTTAAAAATTATATTTAAAATAATTTTTAATTGATTGAAATATAAATTTTTTTACGCTAATAAAATATTAAAATTAAATTCATTTTTATGCATCAAACAATGATTGGGTATGTATTAGATGACGGGATAAACTTATACATATTTAAGGAATTTCATAACTAGAATAGCATCATCAATCATATATACTTCTTGTCATGGTCCCAAAGGAGTTGAATTGACGAAGGATATGCTCAGTCCAGACGTTGCGAATGCATCAAAGAGACCGATGAGTAACAACCCATTTTCGTAGCTGTTAAGGGGAAAGGATCATATACAAAAATGATTGGTGGACACCCTTATCCTATTTGACACTTAGTGAGAGAAAAAGAGACATAAGATAAAGAATTATAAATATAATAAACAGGGACAGATCCAGAAACCTATAGAAGGGGGACAATTTTTTTTTAATAATAAATATTAAATCATAATAACTAAATACATAATACCGTTTATTTAAGTTGTGAATATTGTTATTTTAAATCATAAAATTGATCAACAATAAAATATGTATCAAACTTCAATTATTCTCTTAATATAAATAATCAAACAATCGGTTGAAAATCCATCTTAATTTAATCAAGTCATAACAATATATAATTTTTAAAGAAGGAGAGGGGAGACAAGGCCCCTACTTGCCTCTCTTGAATCCGTCACTGATGATAAGTGATATGATATAATAAAAAGATAAAGGCAAAACTTAAAATAAAAAATTAGTGTTAATAAAATGCTTACAGTGGAAAGTATTTCATATATCATTATTCTATATCATATATAGGATATTATTAGTCTTGACTTGTACTATAGGCATTATTTTGAAAATCTATAGGTGAGAAAGGTCGGGTGAGGATGACACAAGAAAACGCAGAAATGCTAGACAAGTTGTTGGGGGATTGGAAAGGAATATTTGGAAGGATGAAAAGGAATTAAGAAACTTACAAAGGAATTTGAAATTATAGGGTTTACAATGACAAATATGTGGAAGCAAACAAACAACCCTTTAGGCCCTCCTTCTTCGTCTCTATGTGTCTCAGTGTCCCTTCACACATTCAGGTCAATGGGTCCACGATACACAATTCAAGATTGCTTAATCCGACTATTACAACCACCGTTCATTTATTGCCAATGATAAAATTAGGGGTGGGAAAGCGGGCCGGCCTACCTCGTTTTGGCCTGCCCCACTACTAGCCTGTCAAAAACAGGCCAGGACAGGGTTGGTTCGCCTGTTGATGGTGGGTTGAGTTTTATGGCCCACCCCCCCTAAAGGTGGGCTGGTGGGTTGGCCTGCCAAAAATAAAAAAGAGAAACAGAAAAAATAAAAAAATAAAAAATAATATTCCATTAATTCTTCAATAACACAAAATCACAAAATACCAAATTATTAATAGTTCTTCAACAATAAAAAATACTAATAGTCTTAGTCTTTCAAGAATCAAGACAAAGTTCTTCATGATTCATCAACAACAATTAATAAAAAATAATAATAGTCTAGTTCTTTAATAATAAAAAGTCACATTACCAATTGTCATTTAACAATATAAAATACTAATAATCGTTCAAAACAAAACCACAATTAAGTAACATATAATTAAAAAAAAAAAAAGATGGCCCGTCGGGTCAACCCGCCAAGCCAATGGCCCGCCGGGTTGGCAGGACGGGTTAGTGGGTTAAAATCTGTAACCCACCCTGCCATTTGTGGTGGGCTGACGGGCCGGCCCACCGGGCCCAACCCGTTTTGCCACCCTTAGATAAAATTACCTAATATTGCTATCGAACTTTCATGAGTCGGGCAAATGTATCACCATGTAAAGTAGACACGTGTTAACTATATGATAATTTTTTTAAACTTAGATTATATACCAGGCAGATCATATGGGTTAAATGAAAAATTTTAAATTAGAATTTCTACTTGCGTGTGCAAAGTAGTACAAGCATTAAAGTAGAGGATAGATTAACAAAGATATGAGAATTACGTCTCGTTGTAACCTTCACAGACCGCAAAATTCAAAATGTGAAAAGACTAACTAAACCCTCGGTCATTTCAAAAACTCAGGGCAAATCATATTTTGTATTTTACGATATTAATTTGAGACAGATAGGATCCTTTTTTTTTTTTTTTTTCCATTAAAGCAAGATCTGTCAGAATTAAGCCTACATATGTTTTGGTTATGAGTGTCATAAATATTAAATAAAATTTCCTCACTCTTCTCCGAAATGTCATTCTCCTATTTTTTTTCCCCCCATGATTATCTTGGTTCATAAATAATCATGTTTGAGACATTGTTACTGTTCGTACTAAATATAGACACCTTTGGTGACTGAGAATACGTAGTTCTCTTTTATCTTTTGTTTATTGATTCTGTTGCCATTTTTTGCTTTTCATCTCTCTTTTTACCAGCAGTTTTAATTTCCTTTTGTTGTTTTGGTTGGTTTCTTTCTTGAAATTGGTAGTTTGTGGCAGTTTTATAATTTGTTTTAGTCTAAATTACGTATCACTTAATAGATAAAATAAATGGAAGCCTGATAAAGGGACTACATAAGAATATTTTTTTAGAATTAAATAATAACTTTTTAAAACTGAGAGACTAATATAAAACAATGTTGTCTAACTTATTCCTTGATGGGGTTTTTTAACCCTATTTTTACTTGAAATAAGTTAGACAATCGCATCTAAAAAATCATAATATTTAGAACTACGCAAAACGTGATTCAACCTTTATTTAATTATATCAGGATGTTTTAGGAAAAATTTGGCGTTCTTCTTGTCGATTAATCTTTAGTTTTCATCAATCAAGTTTTCAGATCTAGTAATCTTTGAATGATTTTTTGTTTTCTGCTCCTCTTGTACAATCTAAAAGTGAAAAGCGCCTGTACTGGAGGCAAAATATTAAGGCACATGCTAATGAGTATATAGCATTTGTTAAGAATTTAAAAATAAAAGTATTAAATAAAAAATAAAGCTATTTAACTTTCTAAATTATTGATTATATATTATGTTCTTTTATTAAATACTTTTTATTATTTTCCTATAAAAATGCTTTTATTTTTTTAATTTCTTAATGAATACCCTAATGACATTTGATAGGAATTGCAGAAAGGGTTTTTCTTCTTGTGAAATACTCATCGACAACATCAACCTAGAAAAACATTAAATATTGTGTGTATTAGTTATAATTTTGTCTCCTTTGAATATTAAAGAGCTCCAATTCATGTTCCCAACATCAAGCATTAGATACTAGCAGGATGCATCTCAAGTGAATTAAGCAGTTAATGAGTCTCTGCATTAATCTAAAGCTTCGATTATGCAAAAAAGCACCAGGAAGAACTGCTTCAATGTCACAATTAACAAGATTAATTTCATACGCAAAAGTGATTACACGTAGAGAAAGACAAAAACATCAAAAGCATTAGATTGAGGAGCATAGTCAACATCGGAACTTCAACCTTAATTAATGCCATTCACTTATCATAATTATTGTTCGAAGAGAAAATTGTAATAGAAAACTCCACATCTTGAATATTCAAAGATAACTGAAGGGGATATATAAGCATAAAGTCCTAATTAATAGTCAACTTTTTTATATTAACGTTTTTATATAGTACATCAACTTATTTTAATTTAATTAAAGTTAGGTTGAGTAAGAACATATGGTACTAAATCCGTATATCTAGATCTGTGCCAATTTTAAGCATCCACGCAAAATATATGAGAATTTCTCGTAATGTACAAGCTAGAAACCAAGCCTAATATTTATTTCTTGAGTTTAATTTCTATACACCAAAAGTGTAAATTTTTTTTTACATTGTTAACCAATCTGAAATCAAGATAATAGGGACAACTTTGAAGGTATTTATTATAAAAATCAACTTATCATATACTAGGAGAAAGAGAGGTACAGAGTGTTTGTCTATATTTTTTTAATAAAAATAAAATAAAAGAAGAAGTAAGAGAGTGGAGGTTAAATAGAATTAACTTGTGAGAGGTTAAAATTGATTGTAGCATGATAATTTACAGAATTAGTTGAGGGGCAAAAATGTTTAAATAAATGTATCGCCTTTATTAATAGTTACGAGGAATGCTAGGAATACTCCTCAAACTCTCTTTCTATGCTCTCTCAACTATTAGCTGAAATTTATTGAAAAATCACAAATTTTGGTGGGTCTTACTTTTCATGTAATGAATCTTTCTCCTGATTTAGAAATATGACCTACCAAAATTTGTGATTTTCAATAAATTTCAACCAATAATTGAGAGAATATTAGAAAGAAAGTGTTTAAGAGAGCGTTACTAGCATTCTTCTAATAGTTATAGATAACAATTTCCTAATTCGTTAATAGTGTAAAAACTTTGCATCGTGCATATGCTATTTACTCTTATTTCTTTCCAACAAATGAGATAGATTGATATGTATATTCAAAGACGTAACAAATTATTCTTTTGATCTTTTCTGAATTTTCTAATGTTAATTAATGATGATGATATTAGCTAGCAAATTTCTATATCCAAATTAAAAAGAAAAAAAAAAAAAAAACTGGCTAGCAAGATAACTTTGATCTCATGGAGGGTATAAAAAATTTCATACTTATTTGATATATTATTGTGCAAGAAATTAATGACGAGACTTTTGGGAAATGATGATGATGATGATGAGATACAGATACAAGTAGAAGTAGCAGCAGAAGGAACAGTAGAGTCCCTCTTTGATTACTCTCTTGAGAAAGAAAAATCAAACGCAGCAAAGCTTGTCCCAACTTTGCACTTTGCAGTTTTTGCGTGTATTGACAACGCAGAAAAGCAGAGTTAATTATATACCTAGAAAAAAGAATGAAAGGAATTGTTGGAGTGTCACTTTCCTATATATATATATATACTCTCAACTCAAGTTAGCCAGGAAAAAAACACACTCATCTCTCTCTTTCTTTCCATTCCCTTTATATTTTTTTTGTTTATATTATATGCACCACCACACATCTCTCTCTCTCTCTCTCTCTCCATAGTTTTGTGAAGCTGAGAAAAGGGTCCTTCTCTTTCAAAGAAGACATATTTCATATCCCCACTTTGCACCTCAACAATTAATCACCTTAAGTGATTAATATTTTAGCTAGCTTCTACTTGTTTTAGTTTTATTGCTTTTGGGGTTCTCTCTTTATATATCTAATTTTCAATCAACAGTAGAGGAATAAATAAACACCTTCCTCCCCAAAACTCTAGTGCCTTGTCTGTGTTTGTTATTCTGGTTCTGAATTCTCCTTGTTGGTGTCTTAGGTTGAACTTTTCTTTTCTTGTTCCCTTTCCTTTCAGTGTTGTTGTTATAGCATACTATACTATAGCTTGAAATCATTTCTGGAAAAAAAAAATGCCCCAGAATAAGATTTTCCATGACCCATCATCGAATCCGATTCCTGATCTTTCCTGCACATTAGCCTCCCAAACAGTGCTCCTTCTTCAATTTGTAATGAAGGGGATTCACCCTTTGATGTATGGCCACAACAAGCAGATGATGCTGAAGGCCTCAAATCCCACAGTGATGGTTCAATCAGAGGTAGCTCTTGTCACACAGACACACAACTGTCCTTAGCCAACCCCACGAGTACTACTCCTCCCTCGGAGGCTGAAAGCACCTGGAGGAAGAGAAACTTTGTTAGAGTTTGTCATGGGGTTTCTGAGGGTCCAATAAGACTCATCAATGGAATCCCTCTCTACAGTAACCTTTCTTCTTTTGAAAACAGTAGTATTTTAGAGAGAAACTCCACCAATAAGTTTTCTCCTCTATATGCAGTTCCACACCCTCCTTATTCTGCTAATTCAGCTCCTAATTACAATAATAATGGTATTATTGGGGGTGTAGCAGTAGAACCAGCAATCTCAAGGTTTCATGACATAACCATGGAGGGTCTAAGAACCCAACAACAGTTTCAGTACTTTGATTACCCTCATCAGCAGCAGCATCAGTTTGGGAATAGTAATACTGGAGCTAATTCTGATTTTTCAAATGGATTTGTGAGATCAAGAATGTTGTCAAGGCAGCAAAGCAAGAGGAACATGAGGGCTCCAAGAATGCGTTGGACTAGTTCTCTTCACAATCGCTTTGTTCATGCTGTTGAGCTACTTGGTGGCCATGAAAGTGAATCTCTCTTCTCAATTCCCTCCCTTTTTGCATATATTTGTGTGTCTATGTGTGTGAGTTCTTCACTTCTACTTATGTATGTTTTGAACTCTTGTATCTTTTGGATGTTGTAGGGGCTACTCCTAAGTCAGTTTTGGAGCTCATGGATGTCAAAGATCTAACACTAGCTCATGTCAAGAGCCATTTGCAGGTATATATGACTCACACCTTGCTCTCATTTCTTACCCTTTTTCCTTCCTCATGTAAAACAAAACTACAAAAAAAAATTCTCTCTATTTCTCTTTCTTTTTTCTCTATGGTGTGTGTTGCGCCTCTGTGGAGTAGGGTAGTGTGTAGACCTTGTCCAAGGTCTATCTAAGGGGCACAGGAACCGAGGCATGCAGTGAATGAATGAATGATGAACAGTGGAAGCTGTTGTTTGATGCAAGAGGAACATGACAAGTTCTGCTTTTCGTGAGAGAGAGAGGGGGATAAAAGATAGCAAGAGAAAGTAGGAAAAGTTGCCATCATTTCTCAATAATAGAAGCAATTACTTACCTTACCAAACATCAACCTCGTGGTTAATAAACAAACCCACAAAAAGAAGCATCTGCTTTGATTATTTTCCCCCCTTTTTTATTCTCCCTCAAAATCTTCTCCTTCAAAGACAATTCAGATTTCCCATCTATCGTTGTTGTTTAATTTTTTATTTTTATATTCATTTTTCTGTATTATATTCATCTTATTTGTCTTTTTTTGGTTACTGCAGATGTATCGGACTGTTAAGAACACTGACAAACCTGCAGCTTCTTCAGGTAATTCATATAATATGTAATCACCCTCGCCGCTTGTAATATTTTACCTAATGCAATTTATATTAATTAATTCCTTGATCTCCGCTCCAAATTGTTTAGCTCAATTTAATCAATTCCTATGAAGATTCCCTCACACCCCTTTATGACTCACATGTATTTGTTAATTAATGTTTAATTTTTTTACGTGCACATATTTAAAGTTAACATGTACAAAAGTAAAAAAAGGAAGATTAATTATTTCAAGTTTCAAGTATATATGTCTATAATGCTATGATTATGAATTATATTAATGCTTTTATAATGCAATATAACAGATGGGGATGAGGATTTCATGCCCCTAACAGTACCTCATAATCAAAATAAGAATTTTTTACCCAATCAGAGAGGAACTCCAAATGCATCTATAGATCATGATATGGGCTACACTTCCAGCAATGTGTGGGTTAATTCTTCTACCAGGTAAAACCTCTTCTCTTTCTGTGATGTGTATATGAATGCTTGGGAATGCCTTGGTGTCACTATCTGCATGGGTGCATGGTTGGATTACTATCTATATAAGCATATATGTTTGATCGAGTTTGAGTTTAATATAATTGAAGTTTGGGAAAATCTTGAATCCAATGTCCACCCTTTTGTGAAACTCAAAAAGTGCTTCTTTCTGACAACTTTTGCTTTTCAATTATTTTCTCCACTTCTGCTTTCTTTCTTTCTGAAAATCAAAGTAGCGATTCCTCATTTGGTTGGATACCTCTTTTTGATACAATGTCGTTCAGCTTCTTTAAATGTGTAGAAAGCAAAGTTTCCTGAAACTAGATGAATTTTAGTGGTTATGGGAAAATAAATATACAAGGAGAAGCTATTCTCCACTGTTCAATATATACTTTTTATGGGTTAACATTCTACTTTTAGAACAGCATATTTCTATGCTCTATATTGACTTATTAAGTTTCTTGCTTCCTTTGGCCGCTATCATTGCATGTCTTAATGGACTTGCTTTGATCCCATTACCGTTATCCAATTTAAGGGCTTCATTTCAATTCCATTTTTTTTGTCCTGTGAAGTCGTAAATTTGGTATTTTAGCTTTATCAAAGATTGATGCTTAATTGGTACTAGTTTCTAATTCAAATTTTGAGTCAACTAATAGGACAAAAGAGGCTAGCTAGGAACTTAGGTGTGGCAAACTCCTTAAGTCCATACTAATGAGTACTAACCACAAAAAGGACATTTCTACGGATAATTGGAAACAATATCTAGTGGAATGAAGGTACAAATACACAATAAATTAGATTGTCATTAGGTGATACAACATAATGTCCTCGTAACTTTTTTTGTGGCTAAAATGGCAAAGATCAGACAAGGAATCCTCCCATCAGCTTTGAGACACAGAAAATCAAACAAATCTTATTAATATTATGATTTATGACATTCAAATGAGTCTGCCATTTTGCATAATAACTTATATACATAGTTTGGATGTATCATAAGATAACAAAATCATATATATATATTCCGTGACCATATTGATCACTTTTAGCTTCCCTAAGTCCTGATAATGGTGGTCCAGAATTGAGTTGGCTTCTGATCAGCTTTGACTCAGATGCAAAATTTTCTCGGTCCTCACGTTTGTACTACAAAAAAGTTCCTTCGAGTCAGAAACACAGGCAGTGAGGTTGAATGCGTTGTTTCTCTTTTGCTACATATTTAGAAGAGAAATGCTAGTGAAATAATTTATTTAATATATTTTTTGACATTCTTTTTTGTAAATTATTAAATTTTATGAGCCCTATTAAATAAGTTAAGCATATGTCTTATTTTGTAAGATTCAGAAAAAAAATAATGAAAATGTAATAAAATTCATATAAAATTTATTTGACAATAAAAATATACTAGCAAAATAATAATTAAAATGCTTAATTTTCTACACAACTCATATATTTAGAAGAAAAATGTCGTAAGTACAATAATTTTTTTCATACATTCTTTTTAATTCTTTTTTCTTTGTTGTAATTGAGCAAATTTTATTAGCCACATTAAGTTGGCCTATTTCTTATTTAGTGAGATATAGAAAAAAATTTATTCAGTGATAAAAAAATAATAAAAATACATATAAAATGATAAAAATTGTATTAGTAAAATAGTATGTTTTAAAAAAATGCTAGTACTAGTAACATTCTCATGTCCAAAGACGACTTATGTTATCAGATACCAGATCTTTAAATTCACTCCCACCCAGGAGCCGGCCCATCATTATACCAATTATAACAAATACATAGGTAAATACTTGACTTAGTATTAGGTAAGTATAATTAACTAAAAAGACTGTTTTATATGAAAGGAAGAAAAAGGAATCTTAATTATATAATTATGCATAGATGATTATGATTAAAAAAAATTACTTCATTTAAGATTTAAAGAACACTTTTATGGTTTCTTCAAAAAAAAAAAGAAGAAAAATCCAACTTATAGTTTAAAGTAATGATTCTCGTAAAAAAAAAGTAATGATTGTTTTATAATAATAACAAAAAAAATTCATGATTGGACCAGAATCAAATTAAATCGATATTGGATAAAATGTATAAATTCAAATGTTACACATAGATAAGTTATAAATTTTTTAAAGTAAAAATAATTAAAAAACTAATTGATGTTTTATTATATTTATTTCGAAACAAATATCAATAAAAAATAGAGTTTAATGGTCATCCACTGTTAGTATACAAAGTTTTACACTGTTATTCAATCAGAAATTACTATTAATATAACTTTTAAAGTATTTATTATAAAAGTTAATAAACTTACTATAAATAGTGGTTTGTGATTGAATAACAGTGTAAAACTACTTTACAGTGTAACAGTACATTACCATTAAACTCTAAAAAATATTAGCTATCATATTATACTAAATATATTAATTTAAATAGAGAAGTCTCATAATTTATCCTTAATATCTTTAAAATAAATTTAATATTATATAGTATGAGAACGGTCAAACTAACCTGAAATGCTAGTCAAACTCAAACCCACCAGATAAGCTACTAGCCAAGCTAGGTTATTGGACAGCATCTGATCTTGAAACCAGTAATATATTTTCTAATAAGATTTGAATTGAGATTTTGAAAACTTATTCTTATCTTGTAAATTTAAGTGCTTATTTTAGAGAATATGACTCTCACTCTTCCTATTTTTTTATGATACACAAATGGCTAGCAAATTGAAAAGGGAGTAAATTGAATTTTTAAAAAAAATTGCATAAGACTTCTTATCGAGCACATGAAGCATACAATTAACAAATTGAAAAATACTTAAAACAAATAGAGACAATTCAATTGATGATAATAACTAAATCTCTAGTATTAAAAAGAGTGAACGTATACAAGTAAAGCAGAATTCACAATTAGATAAATTTCACAAAATAAAAGAATAGGATTAGGGAAGAGTGTACCAAGATTTATTTTGGTTTGATCACCAACCACTTGTGACCTACGTCTAGGCCAATCTCTAAGTCAAACTTGAAATTTTCTTTCACTATAATTGTCTGAGTATTACAATGATTTAATTGTTACAAATAGGGATGTCTCATCCTAAATAACCCAGTCCCTTAGGGATGTCTCGCTCTAGAAATTTTACAGGGGTATCTCATCCTTTTTCATAAAAGAATAAAAAGAAAGTAGGGATTCACTCTTAGTGATATAATCACAAATTGAAGTGCTACAATCACAAATAATTCAAGAGAGGCTTAAAGTTGATATCAGAAGGTTTCAATAGCTTCTTATGTTGTTTTCTGATGAAATTTGTGCATTTGTAAATCCAATTTATTCATAGTAAGTGGGGTAATTCAAAATCAGAATGCTCGCTACGCCCAGTTTTGCTCATAATAATTAGTTATTTCATGTGGTAATTGATTATTGTATTTCATAATGTTGATTGTTGGCGCTTTTAATTGATTAATGGCTGTAAATAATTGATTATCTCATTCAATTGCAACAATAATCAATTATTCCATCGTAATAATCGATTATTGTGAACAATTTCTAGAGTGAGATTTATCAAAATAATTGCATAATGTATCAAGGTAATCGATTCTAGGCACTTTGAAATTGTTTTCGAGATATTCCCAAGAATGAGTTTTAAAAACTCTTTTAATTTACTTTAGAAAACTTAGTTTCAATTTTGGGGTTTTGAAAGAGATTGAGTCAATCAAAAATTATTTGAGAGACCTTGCATATAATTCTAGATAGGGATTGGAAGCTACCCATTTATTGTTTGCTTTTTATCGAAATTCTTTGTGTCTTCATATTGAGGTAGTGTTCTTCATTTTAATTGACTCGTTTTTTTTTATCTTCCCTCCTTATACACTAATGTTCACACACAATTTCAATTTATGACAGTAAGATTGGATTTTAAGATTTTACAAGTTTTTTTAAATTTAATTAGAGTTTAATGATCATACACTATCAGTGTAAATTTTTATATTGTTAACCAATTAAAAATCACCGTTGATATGACTTTAAGGTAATTTCGTAAAAGTCAACAAATCATACATGATAGTTTGTGATTAAATGACAGTGTAAAATTATGTTATACTGTCTGTACATAGCCTATTTTTTCATTTAATTATTGTTATAATGAGTATATTATTTTCTTCAAATTTAAATTAAATCATATTTTATTTTAAATTATAACAATTTCTATTATTTTTAAATTAAGTTGTATTAATTATTGTTATGATGAATATGTTTTTATCTTCAAATTCAATTTAAATCTTATTTTATTTTAAGTTCTAACATATCCAATTGTCTTTAAGATATTATTTATTGCTATAGTTATACTATTATCTTCAAATTTAAATCAAATTAAATGTTGTAAAAAAAATCAAACTAAATGTTATTTTAATATTAATTTGATTCATTGAAAGAATGCAACAAAATAATTTTAATTTATATAATTAAATAATTTTATATAAAAAATATTTATCTTGTATATTTTCAGTGGTTAAAATGCTAGTTATAACCATATGAATTTCTGCACTCACACAACTTAATAGCTTTCTATACAATATGAACTTAATCAATTCAATCGTTGAATTGAAAGTTCTTATAAAGTGGATCAAATTTATAAAATGTCATGCAAGTCAAAAATGAATTGCTACTTCATCATACTACTTTTGTTTTGATGGATAATATATTTTTAAAAAAAATAAATAAATGTATGTTACTAGATAACATACCAACAAATATCAAATTTATGTGAAATTTGATTAATTTTGTATTATAAAAAAAGCTATTAAGTGATGTAAATATAAAAGCTTAACACTTGGTGTCAATTAATCTAGTCTCATAATGATCTTATCCAACTTAAACAGAATTACCTCTCATAAAATTTATTCATGATTTCGTACAAAAAAAAAAGTTATTTCAACTAATACTTAAACTAATTTAAAGTTATAAATTCTCAGTAATCAAATGAATTATTTTCATCACCAAATATATTCCTTATCTATACATATTACTATATTGTAAATTAAATTCATTAGAATTAGTTTAGTGGATACAAGACTTAAATAATTTAGATGAAGTCATAAATTCGATCATTATCATCATTACAGAAGAGAAAAATGTGTTCAAAGTCCATATTATAATATTTAGGCTAAGTAATGTAACCTATTGGCATTGGAAGGGTAAATAAGAAATGTATATTGCATTGATGTTTTATCTTCTAGAAAGTTTTCCTTGAAATAAAAAGTATAAGGGATGTTTGTTTGAGGAATTTTGACTTTTTATCGATAAGAATAAGATTTCTCAGAGAATGATATTCTTAGTAAATGTATCCTTAGATATTTATTGTACCTATATTTGACATTTTTATACAATTTAAAAATTTGTTTCTAAGAATATTTAATTACAAAATAAAATATCATATCTTTAAAAATAAACAAAAAATCATTTTTTCCTCCCACATTATCTATTATATACCTACTATTCATCACCACCTTGTATTTTGTAAGACTTAAATCATTGATCGTCGGAGTGAATTATACTTTCTCTCTTCATATATAGATATGATTTAGTGGGAACTATGCTAAAAATACGTGTTAGAAAATAAATTTTGAATATTTTTTCAAACCTTAAAATATGCATGAGAACATTATTCTTCTCAACAATTTCAAGAATATAAAACTAATCCCTCAAAGAAATGCCTCTAAATGAGAGTTAATAGAAGATTTTTCTAGGGGCTCAATAGTAAACAAACTAACATTGACTCACAAATACACGCATATGTTCTTAAATTCCTTTTAAAAATCTACTCAAAGGAGTTTGGCCTAGTGAAAGCGTGCTAGGTTCGCAAGATAAAGAATGTGTACAATAATACTTCACAAAGTGAGAGATTCTTGGCTCGATCCTTGCGAAAAGTATCATCTTGGAGAGGGGGTTTACCCATGCTGCTCTAACTTTTGGAACTGTGAAGTTTCCTCTCCACAGTTTTTAATACAAAAAAAATAAAAATTCTTCTTGTTTTCACTTTTAATTTATAATACTGTCACATTGTTTTCTATTTATTTACTATTTAAGTTTAATAGATATGCACTATCAATGTAAAATGTTTTATATTGTTAACCAATCAAAAATAACTGTTTATATGACCTTTAAGATAATTATTGTAAAAGTCAACAAACTTACCATACATGGTGGTTTATAATTGAATAATGATGTAAAACTGCTTTACATTGTTAGTGCAAAGACTATCTTCTCTTCTTATTTTCAAAAATTTTCTATCTTTCTTCTTCGTTGGCCTTTTCTTGAGTTTTTTTATTCTTGCCTTTGCCTGATTAGTTGTGTGCAACAGAATATATATACAACGAAATACATCTTGAATTTATCCATGAAATAAAATGTTGAAACACATGAACATAAAATAAAGTTTTAAATGTATACACGTCCTGATTCAGAAAGATCTTAACTAAATCATTTCTTGTTAGAAATGTATACATGTCCTTATTCAGAATAAAATAAAGAATTATTTAATTTATGTATTGTCGCATTATATTCATTCAAATTAAATCTTCTATGATTTTACCCTATTCCTTATTTTCTAACTAAAGGCCATCTATGCAAACCAAATAAGGGTTTGTAGTATAGGAATCAATAATTATTATTATACATTTATTTTCTCTTTTATCTCATTTCTATCACATTTTTCTTTTTATCTTTTTATTTTCTATCACGTCATGTATTATATCACTCACTTCTTTTTTTTTCTCTTTTTTCTTTTCTTTTTTAGTCCTTTCCATCTACATAGACCCCCCAAAGATGTACATTTATAACTTCTCTATAGGAATATCCATGATATGACAGAGAGTAAGTTATTTTAACTTAACACAATCCATTTCAGTATTGCATTTGAGGAGATCGATCTGGAAATGATACCTTAGGGTGTATTCGGTTTATGATAATATTTTATGTTCTTATTGATAATTATAAAAAGAGTTTAATGGATATACACTGTCAGTGTAAAAGATTTTACACTGTCAACCAATTAAAAATAAGCTTTATTGTGAATTTTATGGTAATTATAATCAAAGTTAACAAACTTACTATACATGATAATTTGTGATTGGTTGACTATGTAAAAAAATTTTACACTGCCAATGCATATAATTTTTTCTCTTACAAAAATGTCATCATATTTTTATTTTATTTTTTTAAGATTTATCTACAAAATGATGAAAATATATAAAAAGAAAAAAAATAAAGTAATGTTTATGTAATTATTAATAAAAACTAATTAAAATGAAAACATATCTACAAAATACATGTGTGTTTATATTAACTTCGAATTGATAGGCATTATATTTTAGAAATTATTTATATCCAACAATTCTACATTTTTATTTTACAATTATAAGAGAGATAGGAAGAAAAGAGAGAGAAACATGAGATTAAATGAGTGATGTTATGAAGAGAAATAAAGGGAAAGAGTAATGTTGAAATTTTTTTATTAAAAAATTGTATGTATGAATAATATAACTCTTGTTTTTCAAGTGATAAGCTCTTTTAAAAAATAAATAAAAAATGAAAAGATAAATCTAGAGGTTTGCAGGTATACTGAACCTCTAGCCCAAATTGATCATTTTTCCTCTCAATTCATGCCCCCCATGCACAACCTATGCTTCACTTTTATATTCTTGATAGCTCAGCAGTTATGTATAGTGGACTCAACAACATAATATTATTCCCTTTATTTCCTCTTTTGTCCTATAATTTTTCTCATACATGTGTGTTTTTCAATATAATGGCGACGATATAAGGTTTGAACTTGTAGTCATGTAAACTACGTACTTAAGTGTATCTTACTACTAACTCAATCCTGGGGACTCGTGTTTATGCTTTTACTTTTTATTATTTCCTTGGAGTACGTAGAGCTCACTATAATAGGGTCAATAACCAACACAGTAATTTGCCTCAAATAAAGATTTTGTTCCAATGTGTGTGTGCATGTCTAGTGTATATATATCACATTAAACTTTCACATCCATTGATCAAAACTTTGCTCCTTGAAATGACTGGCAGTAGAGGGGCACGGATCCAAGCTAATTCCCGAGATTTGGATGACCTTGGTCCACGAGAAATCCTATCATCTCAGCATATCGGGAAACTTTCTGAGGTTTGTGACTTAAACTTCACTACTGCTATTCAAAAATATAGCTAAGAGTATAGCTAATAGCCTGAGTTTAATGAAAATAATTGCTTTGTGTAGGGGAGCAACTACATGCAAACAAGAAGCTTCAAGGATCAAAATTTAGAGTGTCAGAATCCATGTTTGGAGTTCACATTAGGAAGATCAAATTGGCACGACAATGAACATGCCTAATTTTAGTTGGTTTACATGATCAATACAAAAAGATTAATGCACAGATATATAAATATAGGTATTGCTTTTGTCAAGACAATGATGTCACTTTCCACAAATCTAAAGCATCTCTGTATATTCTTTTTGATGAGCAAGCTTATTAGGTTGTGTTAGTCATTATATAAATGTTATAGTTAAAAGTAAAAGTTGAAGAAAAGAAGGAATCAGATGTATTATAATAAGGCCTTTGTTCCGTCTTTTTTTTTTTTTTTTTTTTTTCATTTTTCTTTCTTTTTTCGCCTTTTCCCTAGGTTCCTACAGATTTGTCCACACATAACTTTTTTGTGGCTCATCTTGATTCTTGAGTGATCATTGTGTGTGAAAGCTTGATAGCTGTTATCTATCACTAGTACTTTGTTCCTTGATTTAATTATATCCTTGACTTGTGCACAAAGGATATCATCAAAGTTAAAAAACAGTGATGGGTGTGAAAGATTTGAAGAATATATTAGTGAGCTTTCTTTCATGTGTAAAACCACATCTTTTGGTATATCATTTCTGAAAAAAGGTGTTTGTGCTTAAAAATTCTAGATACATCGGCTATGAATGGAAGATATCTACGTTACTTGTCACTGATTTGCATGTTTATGTTGTGATTGTGGGTTGCATTTTGCCCCACTAATGGACACCTTTTAGTTGATATGATATTCCACTGACTTGATGCTTTGAGATCGATGGAAAAGCCAGTTGCAACAGCTGTAACCTTAGTTGAAGCATATTCAAAGGTTGCTGGGAACTATATATATATATATATATATTAGAGCATTTTGGTTGTTAGGGGACTTAGCCCCTCCATTTCATCCTCGAGAAAAAGGCTTTCTAATTATATCTTAATTTGTATTTTGTTGTATTAATTGAGAGCTAGTAACGGTAATGTTGTTATTTTGTAATTTGAAAGCCATAAGATTAAATTTTTAAAATGATAAGTTTAATTTTTATTCACAGTTAAAAGATTTTTGCATTATATAACAACCAACCAATTATCATCTTTTACCTCAAAAAAATATAAAAATTATTATCTCTACCAAAAAACCAATCAATCATTATAAACTTGTATAATAATTACGATAACGCTTTTATTCATCAAAAAATATATTAACCAATTAAAAATCACTATAACATGTATGACTTTAAAACAATTATTATAAAAGTTGATAATTTTACAATATATATCAATTTATGATTTGATAATAGTGTAAAATCTTTTACACTGTCAATAAATTTCTAAAACTTAAATGTAAATAACCCACTAGCTAGGATCGACTTAGAAGCGAGGTTTATATAGTTTGTCACAAAGTTTTAAGTTCTATTGTGTATTGTTGTCATTGTACACACACAAACTTTAAATGTAATATTTTATGTGTTTCTAATATTACTTTTCGAATAAAATTAAAACTATTTTGGCAACAAAATATAGATATTGACTAAAAAATTATATAAAGATAAATTACATATATTAAATTGAAAATAAGTACTTAATTCTAATTTTAATTGGGGAATAATCCTAAATATGTAAAAGATTGTCTATTTTAGAAGCAGCTACTTGCAAGAGTAAGATTGTGTGCATCCATCTCTCCAATCTCACTTGATGGGAAGCATCAAGCACTTGGTCTCTCTCTCTCTCTCTTTTTGAGAACCTTTCTTATTTTGTTATATTAATTGAAAATGGCATACCTATTTATTATAGTGTCCCATTTTAGGGATAGTATATGGAAGTGGTATAACATTTGCCAACTTTGGTTCGAGTGAGAATGACAATAAACCAGCATGCAAGGTTACATCAATGATAAAAACATTAATTGGGTAGAATGTGTCTGCATTATTTTGGAATGATGATGTAAACACACTTGGAGATGCGAAAGAGACTGATGGCTAGACTATCGCCATAAATCCATAATATATAATTGATCTACCACTGTGGGGCAAATAAATCATTGAAGATCACATATCAGGAGACATTTCAGTAGTTCGATTGGTCCAGACGTTGATTAAAAGCCGTTTGCTCCAGTTTCACCCAATTTTATTTGATCGCGGTTATTTTATATATAGTTATTACTTTGTTGGAATATATATATTCGGTATTCCCCTTTGGGAGCAGCAGATTTTTCCCCTTTCCTATTTTATTATTCTCTTTGATTTCGGATTTTTTTTTTTATATGTGTATATACAAAGGGATAAAAAAAAAACAAGTGTACACAATATTAAATATGGCATAAATCATTTGATTTTTCAAATAATGAAACTAATGGAGTAAGATCTTAGGAAGCATTTGGTATATAAAATTTTTGTTCATTTCTAGAAATTATGTTTTTTAGTAATTATATTTTCCAAGAATCATGTTTCCTGAAAATGTTATAAATATGTTTGATATGTATAAAATATTCTTAGGAATAAGAGATGTAATTATAAAAAAAAAAAAAAACTTCCACCTTCATGAAAATCTTGGATTCCCACCTCTCTTAGAAAAGTTTTTGTGAGAAACTTAATTAAAAAACGATTCCTGAAATGTTAGATTTCTGGGAATAATTTTTTAAAATTTTGATATTAAACATAGAAATTTAACATTTTCAACTTATGATTTCTAAAAAACTTAAAAAAATCTCTCTAACAAATATAATCTTGTTTAATTTTTAATTTTTTTTTAAAGTTGGTAATTTAACTTTTTAATGCAAGAATTTATCTTCTCTTAATAACTATTGCTTTTTGTTTTTTGGTCATCTGTTTCTTTTTAAAAATAGAAACTATTTTTTTATGGTTTTTCATTTGTCCTAGAGTCGTGATTCTATTCAGAGTCCAACCAAAAGAAAACTCCTATAAATTTTTGGTTTTTCTTTGATTGAGGCTAGGAGGGCCAGTTGTCTAATACGTATCGTGGGCCTTGAGCAATAAATGGACGTATCTGTACACATCAACAAAACCCTTCACAATATTATTTATTTATTATTATTTACATAAATCCTTCCAATTTTGCATGCATTTTATTAACTATTAAGTAATACCTAAGTTCTTCCCTTCGACCGAGTTTTTTCTGACCAACCCAAAAATGATCCACCTTAAAGTTTTAATATACATATTAAAAAAGGAAAAAAAAATGTTATTCTTATAGTGGAGAAGAGAGAGAGACAACACCATGCAAATTATCGCTATATATTTATATCGAGACAGTTTTAATTTTTCGGTTGAGAAATTGTGAAGAGACATTTGCAATAAAAAAAAAGAAGAGAAAATAGACATTGTCATCCAATCACAAACTATTATGTATGGTAAGTTTGTTGACTTTTATAATAATTATCTTAAAAGTCGTACCAACAATAATTTTTAATTAGTTGACAGTGTAAAAGTTTTTATATTGACAATGCATGAGTATTAAACTCTAAAAAAAATATAGCTTAAGAAAAGAAGAGGCATGAAAGAGAGATCATAAATAGGGCTCCCCCACTTGAGTGATGTTTCAGTGCAATATTTATCTATTTATATGCCATTTGTGTTCTTAAACATGGACTCTTGATCTTATGTCAATAAAAAATATTATACTAAATAAGGAAGACAATGAAAAAAAAAGAAACTGAACAGGGCTAGCTTAATGTAAATTGAAATTGAAGATCTATTATAAATTACATTTATATATGAAGTATTTAGCTTATTCTAAAAAACTGTCTTATAAAAATAGTTAAGACTTAATTTGGCGAACAAAGTATACGGCAATCCCTGACGTTTTATTTTTTCTTTCTTTCTAATAAAGCTAATACATTTTTCATCCTATTCAAACCACGCGTTCTACACTAATGAACTATGAAGAAATTAAGATGCAAAAAAACATACATGTATAACCAAAAAAATCCATTATTATTAAGCAGTTTTAACTATTGCTTTATGTGGAAGTGAAGAGAAATAAGGAAAAAGAAAATTGAAAGAAAGAAAATGACGAAAAGAGAAAATAAAGTGAAAGATCAAAATTTTATTTTTTGGATGGAAAGAAATTTAACAGATAAAAAAGTGAGAACAAATAATCATATTTATGTTGAGAGTAATTCAATTTCTCTATTGTTAGTTAGTGGTTTGGGTAGTTTTAAAATTTTGTTAACCGTGATTAACTGTCATTAGTAACTAACCCACCTATAGTTGGAAATATAGTGAAAAGTGTATAAAAGCATATTGTTGTGATCAATAAACTAACGTGTATGTCATTCTTTTTCTATTCATTGTTTTCTTCCTCTTTAGAAATCTCTCTATTGATGTGTGTGTGTGTGTGTGCGCGCGCGCTATTATCAAGAGTGTGGTGATCTTGCATCAACAGTGGTATCTAAAGCTTCTTTGATTTGGGACCTGTGCATGTGAGAAGGTGATTGTGTGTGAAGCTTGAAGTCATTTGAGGGAGTGACTCATGGCTAGTTCTAATGGTTCTTTTTCGGCCAACCTACTAGTTCTTGATGGCAAGAACTTTGAAAAACGGTGCATCCAGATGCGAGTCATCTTTGTTTTTCAAGATGTGTTGGAAATTGTGACTGAAGGTATCCAAGAAGTGAAGGATAACTCAATAGAAACACAAAAGGCAATTTACAAGGAGGCAAAAAAGAAAGATTGTAAGGCTCTTTTCCTAATCTATCAATGTGTTGATGAGGCAAATTTTGAGAAGATAGCTTCAGCTAGCTTGGCAAAAGAGGCATGGGACATCTTAAACAAGTCTTACACAGGGGCAAGCAAGGTCAATAAAGTCAGATTGTAGTTGCTGCGCAGACAATATGAACTGTTATTGATGATTGAGCAGGAAACCATAAATGGGTACTTTACCCACATTCAAACACTTCTCAATTCGATGAGGTCTTGTGGTGAGAAGTTCTCAGATCAAATGATTGTAGAGAAGGTGCTGAGAACCTTGACCCCTCGATTCGATCACATTGATGTTGCAATCGAAGAATCTAAGAATCTTGAAACAATGACAGTGGAGAAGTTACAAGGCTCTCTTGAAGTCCATGAACAAAGACTCGATGAAAGAAATCACGAAAAAGCAATTAAACAAGCCTTGTAGGCACAAACTACTAGAAAGAATGATGGAGGAAGTAGTAAGAACAAAAAAGGGAAAGAAAAATGGAAGAACAACAAGTGGTAGAATTCTGAAGAAGGACAAAGCAATGCCTCAATCAAAATCACAATGAAGGTAACTACAAGAAGAATGGAGGTCGTGGCAAGTATAGCAAGAAGAAATTCAATAAAAAGGGGATTCAATGTTATAATTGTCAATAGTGGGGACACTTTGCTAATGAATGTAAAGGTAAAGGTGTGCAAGATAAAGAAGATAAGGCTCAGCTAGCACATGATGAAGATTTTGATTCAAATCATGTGCTGTTGATGGTAACTACCAAATCTAAAAAAGATTCCTCTAATTATTGGTATTTGGACTTAGGCTGTTTGAATCATATGCCAAGGAGAAAGGAGTGGTTCATTGATCTTAATGAAAAGGTGAAAAGCAAGGTGAAACTCGATGACAATTCCACAGTTATTGCAAAAGGTGCTGGTAAAGTGATGATTAAAAGGAAGGATAGAGTGAAGGCTTGCATTACATATGTTCTTTATGTCCTAAAAATGAAGAACAACATGTTAAGTCTTGGACAATTAGTAGAGAAAGGCTATTCTATGAGTCTACAGTAGAATCTAATGAAGGTTTGTGAAGCAGATAGGAAACTGATTTTGAAGGCTCCTTGGTCAAAAAATAGGACCTTCAAGATTGGTATCCAGTACTTAAGTAGGAGTGCTTTGCTGTCACCTTGAATGATGTGCATAGGTTGTGGGACTACAGGTTCAAGCATCTAAATTTCAGAAGTTTGAACTTATTGTAGAGTAAAGAAATGGTACAAGGTCTTCTACAATTGATTCAACCACAACAGATATGTGAAGATTATTGTGTCAACAAGCAACCTCGAAATGCATTTAAATCCAAAGCTCTTCGTAGATCAAAAGACAAATTAGAAGTGATCTATTTAGATGTGTGGACCTTTTGAGACTCAGTCCCTTGGAGGTAATAAATACTTTGTGTTTTTCATTGATGAATATATAAGGATGATGTGGATTTACCTTATAAATAAGAAGAGTGAAGTGTTATATGTTTTCAAGAAGTTTAAATTGATGAGCGAAAAGCAGAGTGGGAAGGCAATTAAGGTGATAAGGACTAATGGTGGAGGTGAATATACTTCATATGATTTTAAAAAATATTGTGATGAAGAAGGGTTGCTTCATGAAACGACTGCTTCTTATACACCCCAACACAATGAGGTAGCTAAAAGGAGGAATAGAACTATCATGAATATAGTTAGAAGCATGTTAAAGAACAGGAAATTACCTAAGCACCTTTGGGGCGAGGCTATGTCAACAACTTGCTTTATTTTGAATAGATGTCCTACAAAAGGCTTGCAAGAGACAATGCCAGAGGAAGCCTGGTTTGGGAGGAAACTAGATGTGTCCCCCCTTAAAATCCTAGGCTCCTTATAGTTTTAAGCATGTTCCAGAACAAGTGAGGAACAAGCTGGATGATAGGAGTGAACCAATGATCTTTCTCGGATACCATCTAACAAGAGTTTACAAGTTGTATGATCCAAGAGCCAACAAAATTGGAATAAGTAGAGATGTGATTATTGTAACACCCTAAGGGCATTACTGTAACTAGGTCTAGATTTAAAAAAAAAAACAAACTTAAAAAGGTAAAAACAACATACAAATGCTACTCATAAATATAATTAAATATTATATACGAACAATACAATAAAAAAAAACTACATGCCAAATATAACTTATCTATCACCCGAAGGTATCGTACAAAATATAAAAAGAATACAAAAACATAATATAAACTAGACTACGTTTTTTTGCACGTGACTCCAAGCTCCATCTGCGCATGTCTTCACTTGTATCCTGAAAAAGGGGAAACTTAAAGGAATGAGACATAATGTCTCAGTGAGTGCTCTGAGGACTCTACGACTAGGTTAAACTCTTCTATTTGGACAACCCTCATCATTTATCTTTTATGGCTTTAAACTCACTAGGTCTCTCATAACTCGCTATACCTACGGTCTAATCTACACCTTTTAATCTTCAATACTTTTTGTGTTAACTACTCTCTCATTCTCCTGACTGTCATATTAGTTTACTATCTCATTCTCAATCTAAGAACTCTTTCTTACCCAAAATGCTCTCTAGTATTTAAACCCTTCATGTTTAGATTTTACTTTTCTTTCTTTTAATATTTAAGGTTGTTCTCTATGGGTCAAGTCTAAGGTCACAAACATTTTAAAATACTTTTGACCTCCCTTAACACTCACCTTAATGCCGTCATTTTGTTCTTTCTTATTTGTCTTATACCTTTCTATTACGTTGTGTGAGGATTCACTCTTTCTCTACCTCATTCACAACTATTATTATCCAACTAGGACCCTCACAACACTATCCTAGGGCCTAGCCTCTTACTTATCCTTGAGGTAGCAAACACAATTAATTACAAGCATACATTTATTTCACATCTTTTGCCTAATAACTAGACATACATATCGTTTTGTTTCATCAAGCAAGCATGACATACATGCATAACATGAGCACATATACATAATCTTGACAACTTATCACAATACACAATCACATTTCACACGTGTACACATTACATCATTCGCTTATGAACAAGGTCACATAGAATTTACATAATTACAACGTAGCACACTTCAACATATCACACTACAACAAGATACATATGCGTGCTATGTTCCTAAACTACTACTTATGCACATGTGGTACCAACCTAAACTTTTCGGAAAGTATACTAGGAGTAAATGCAGGCCATAAGAAGCGTCATCGGTACCGATGCCTTCGGCTTTCGCACCCTCAACTAGCATGATATCCCCCGGTGACTAGTCAAGGTTACCCAGTTTTGCTAGTACGCCCCGGCTCCATGGGATCAGCATGGACCATTGGAGTTTTCCCAACCGAATAACCCCCAAGGCTAAGGTTAAACAACCCATCACGGCCTCCACCAGCCAGATTCCTACATACTTTCCTCATCGCATAACTCAAATGTTATGATGCATGGTCACATATAATGCTTATAACTTTCATAGACTTTTATCATGAATCATAGGCACAATTTCATATCACACTCATATTTTTAAAGTAAATAACAACCATACAATATAAACTCAACAAGACAAAAAAAAAAATAACAATGAGTTAAACACTGCTAAAAGGAGTTCACAAACACAAGGAACGTAATAGCAAAAGTCGTATCCGCCCAGTGGTCCAGCGAACCCACCTGGCGAGTTCGCGCTGAAACCCAACCTGCCCAGCGGGTCTGCGCACCCAGCGCCAAGACAAAATCCAGTTTTTGAAGAAAAGTCGCCAAAAGACTATCTAATCTATGAATTCCTTACTTCCTCACAATTCCTTCAAAACCCATCAAATCCCTAATCTTACGCATAAGGAGGGGGAAAAGGTAAATAGATGAAAAATAACAACATAAAAGACAAGGAAGAATATGGGGAAAAGCACTCACCTTCGTGGACATGCAAAGTTGAGTTTTAGGGTTTGGATTCTCCAGTTTCTATTCTTCCTCCTTCTCTTCCTCTTCTTCTTCCCTTCTTTTCCTCATTCTCTCTAACTTTTTTCTTCTTCTATTTTGTGACGGCTAAACCTAACCCTCCTTCTCTATTCTCTTCTTATAACATGTAGGTGAGTATGTAGCTTAGTGGGCTTTAATACTCTATTGGGCCCTAGATACTCTTTTGGGTTGTATGATAATATTTCTACTAATTTATAGTACTAAGGTATTAATAAGAATAATAAGAATAAGAATAATAATAACAACAACAATAATAATAATAACAATAAATATAATAACAACAACACAACACATAATAATAATAATAATAATAATAATAATAACAATAATTCTTAAGATATCTTTTGTCTAATAACATATGAGAAGGGTTCTACTAAGAGCTACCTCGTGGTTTATTTCTAGTACTTGAAATTTGGGGTGTTACAATTATCAATGGGTCTAAATGGTGGAATTGGGATGAGTGCAGTTCCAAAACAAGAATGATGTTAAGATTAAATGATGATCTGGTCCTTGAACCTAAACTAGCAGGTGCTGTTCAACCTCAAATACCTCAAAGAATTAGGGAACAACCTTCAAGGTTGAATGATTATGAGATATAGCCTGATAATGTTGTGATTGCAAAAGGAGATTTGGTCCATTTAGCCTTATTTACAGACACAGAACCTGTCACTTTTGAAGATGCTATTAAAGATAAGAAGTGGGTGGGTGCTATGAAAGAGGAGATGAATTTAATTGAGAAGAATCACACTTGGCAGCTGGTTTTACTGCTTCATAATAAAAGACATATTGCAGTAAAATGGATTTACAAGATTAAGAAGAAACCTGATGGAACTATTGCTAAGTATAAAGCCAGGTTGGTAGCTAAGGGGTTTTTACAGAAGGTAGGATTGGATTGTCAAAAGGTGTTTGCATTAGTGGCCAAGTTAGAGACAATTTGGTTGGTGACATCAATTACTAGTTTTAAAGGATGGTCTCTTCACCAATTAGATGTCAAGTAAGCATTTTTGAATGGGCCTTTGGATGAAGAGGTCTACGTCAACCAACGACCTAAATTTGAAGTAAATGGAGAGGATGAAAAGGTTTATAAGCTTAAGAAAGCCTTATATGGCCTAAAGCAAGCTCCCAGAGCATGGGATAAGAGAATTGATCTTTTGCTATTGTAGCAAGGCTTTCTAAAGTGTACAAGTGAATATGGGGTCTATACTCGAGAATCACACACTACTAACCTGTTAATTGTGTGCCTGTATGTTGATGACTTACTGATAACAAGAAGTAATGAAAGAGAATTTACCAACTTCAAAGGAAGTATAATGGCTGAATTTGAAATGTCTGATTTAGGGGAGATGCCTACTTTATGGGAATGGAATTTATTCCAACAAATAAGGGAATTTTCATGCACCAAAAAAGGTATGCAACAGATATTTTGAAGAGGTTCAACATGTCAAATTGTAATCCAGTATCAACTCTTGTTGAAACTAGTACAAGGTTGACCAGAGATGGAAATGAAGATCCTGTGAACATAACAAAGTATAGGCAGCTGGTTGGATCATTAAGATATTTATGTAACACTCGACTAGACTTGGCTTATGGAGTTGGTTTGATAAGTAGGTTTATGGAGAAGCCAAGAGCATCCCATTATGCTATTGGAAAAAGGATATTAAGGTACATTAACGGAACACTTGATTTTGGCTTGCTATTCTGATGAGTGGATTTTATAACTCATTTAGTATAGTTATTTTTACTAGATTACATGCATTCATTACGGTTTAGGATTAGTTAAGTATCTAATTGCATAATTTTCCCCTATTGTATCATGTTACACCTTTTCTTGTTGTCTTGTTTAGAAATCTTGTAGGTTGCTGTGAACACCCAATTTTGTCCATTTTATTTATTTATTTTGTTTTCTAAATATTTCGTTTCTTCTTCCACATGGGCTAATATAAGATAAAAAAAAATCTGAAATGTCAATATTAAAATAAAATAAAAATCAAATTGGGTTTCCTTAGCCCATTTTAGATAATGTCTAGCCCATTTACATGGAAAAAAAAATAATGAGTAATAAAAACAGCCTAAATACACATCAGAGTTAGAGTACATCACAACAATAAAAAATAACAATAAATAAAAGAAAAAAAATTAAAAAAAAAATCAAATCTTCACAAAAAATCTTCTGTAAAGAATCTTCTTCCACTTCCTATCCTTCCTCTACTTTACCAGCCACCAACAAGCCACCCAAAAAATCCCGCATCTGCTATATTTGTTCCACCTGCCCTATCTGCATATTCGGCTTCTGCTTTTTTTGCTCCCCAAAAGCACAAACTTGCAGCCAGCAACTGTAAGGAAACATTGAGCCAATTCAACTATAAATACCATAAGCTCCATTGAACAAGGGGATTGAAAAAAAATTGGGAGGAGAAACAGAGAGTAAAACAAAATCAGTTTGTTTGTGAATGTTTGACATTGATGGAAGTCAAGAGGATATACAAGCGGTAGCAAGATCATACCAAGACAACCGTGCAAAATTGGTATAATCACTCACTCGCTTTCAATTTCAATTTCATTGTGTATGATGATTTTGCCTTATCTTTCTCAAGTAATGCTATGTATGAATACGAAATGAACACACACACACACACAAAGATCACCACTGATTCAAAACCAAATTTCTGTGAGACATGTACTCAGGCAACCAATTCCATTTATTCATTAATATAAAAAACAGAAAAAAAAACAGAGAACATGAAAATGTTTGAGTGAGCCACAACCAGAAAAAGAAGGAAAAAAGGAGAGAAGAAATCAACTCTCTCGTCGCTGCGCTCTGTCGTGCGCCGCTGTCGGAGACAATTTCCAACGGCGGCACCACCGTTCTCCCTCTTCTTCTTCTCTCTCTCTTCTCCGCTCCTACTTCTCTTCTCGTTCTCCTTTCCGCTTGTTGCTGGTTCGCGGCCAACAATGCCACGAACACGACGACGCTGCAACAACCGTGACGGTGTCGCTGCGTCACTTTCGCAACCCATCATCCTCTTCTTTCTTCCGCATTCCGTGTCGGTGGAACCCATTGCAACCACACCGCACCCCACCGCGCATAATGTTCGGACCACCAACAACCGCCATGGCTATGACGGGATCGTTGTGCCACTCTTCCCTTTCCCCGTCACTCCTTCTTGCCCTTCCATTTTCAAGCAACCTTGCATGCGTTGCTAGCGTTGCTGGAAGTCACCCTATTGGTCGCTCATTTCCCACCGCCGCCTTCACTAGCGTGAGTGTCCGACATAAAAGTGCCCTTTCCTTCCCTCTCATTGCCCCGTTCCTATAGTAGTGAATAGGGCACAAGCCCCTTTTGTTTCATGAACGAAGAAATGTCCGCGAAGCTTCCCGTTTCTTTTCCCCATCTTTTATTTACTTCTTTTTATCTTTGGATTATTGTATGGGATTGGAAGCTGATTTTATTCCAGCACGTTTGGTGTGCGCGTGGGGGCTAAACCCATTTGGTTAGTTTTTTGGCTTGTTTAGTTTTAATTTAGTATATTTTGGATCATTTACCTTATTTTCAAATAATAGGGTATTTTGGCTCTAACCTGAACGTATATACACATATATTAGTTTTAAGTGTAAAACGGTTTTAGCTAAACAATAATGGAATAATAATAGAAAGTTGAAAAATAGGTTGCGGATGAAAAGATAATAAAATATAAATTGTCATGAAATTTTATTTATTTATTTTTACCTAAATGAACAATGATAAGATAATAATACCAATAATTATAGCATGATAAAAAAAATAATATATGTAATAGTACTTCTTAATTAATTATTTATAATTTAACAAAATTGAAAAAAAATCTTAAATAGAAAAGGGTTAATTAGATGTGACATCTTCTTAATTTTGAGATTTTGAGACACAAGATGTATAGTTTGATGCCTTAAAACTCTTCTCTAAATAAAAATGTTGAACTAAAGTTTAATCGTTATAAAAATAAAATACTAAAATCAAAATAAAAATAATAAATTGGCTTGGGTATACACCTCTATCAATCTTATATTTTAAGGTGTATGAGCCGTGACGGTTCAAAAATCCTAAAATAAAAATAGAAATTAAAAATAAAAAAAATATCAACACACAAATGTTTTCTACCAAAAGAACTACGTGAGTCTGATTCTTCATTACACCGGGAGATACGTAGGAGCAAGGGCCCACTCTTGTCGATCTCAAAAATAAAAATAAAATCTAAGATAAGATAAAAATCTTTTTTATAATAATAAAATTCTTCTTGCAATTATAGTTAGGGTGAGATAAATATTTTAAAAGTCATTAACAATTTGCTTGATCAATTAGAGGTAACCGTCTTTATGACGGACGTTGTAGGATGCTAATACCTTCCCTACACGTAATTGACTCCCGAGCCAAAAAATCTGATTTCGTAGACCATTTTCTTTTAGGTTTTTCCAATGTTTTTCCTTAATAAATATTGGTGGCGACTCCCTGTTTTTTTTTTAAATCTTTTTCGCCGTCCCACTGCGACCCTGGTTGCAACAATTACTTAGACTTGAAAAAAAAAGATTTACAATTAGAAGTCCTCAAGATGATTTGAAAACCTTTGAGCACTTGAAAGTCCACTTGGAAGGTAATAGAGTCATCCCAAAGCATTTGGAAAGCAAAATCTTGGAGAAAAAGCTTTGGAGACCTCACTACCATTTGGTGGCACCTCCCTTGATGCCCAAAAACCTCATGTGTGCGCCTACCACCACTTGGTGGTGCACTTCCTAGAGCACATTTTCACACCTGCATGTCTACCACTAGCTAGTGGTGCTTATAACCGTGCGGTGGGCAGAGCTACCTGAAGGATTTCACAAATTTTTTAATTTTCTTTTGAGGATTAGCTTAGGACAAATTATAATTTAGATATAAATAAATATTCTTTGGGATTTTATCTTTTATCTTTTGAATTCTATTGGAAGCACTGAGAATTGGGGATTGCTCTTCTTCTTCTTCTTCAATTATCTTTGGCTTTGTTTTATGTTTTCTTTCTTTTCTTTTTGGTGTTCTATCATGACTACGTGTGAGTAAAACCCTATTTTTCTAGGATTAGGTGTAGCCCTATGATTGTCTTAATGAATTAGTTTTCGTTTACCTTTGTGTGATCTTGTTCCTCTTTTGATTCTTTTTTATTGATTTCTTTATGCGAAACAAATTGGCCAACGTTTTTTATAACCTTAGGGATTTGGGGAAGTACTAAAAGGTGAACCTAATGACCGAACCCATAGGAAAGGAACTTAGGTTTAAACCACGAAAGTAGGCTAAAGCCTTCGAGGATTAATTGAATTAATAAAGAACTTATTGGGTTAAATTGAATACAACCATCACGACAATATATGGTAAATTTGGTTTGATACCTCTTTGTATCTTGAAAGAGAATGAAGGGTACCTTAGGTTAATTCACCTTCAATAAGAACAAGTGAAACACATAGGTAGTAGAATTAAGGCATTAAGCGTCGTAATGTGAAACCTTAATCCTAGAAAGCTTTTCATCTTGAATTTCTCCTAATTTTTATTGCTATTTGATTTAATCTTTAATTATATTTTTCTCTCAATTGCTTTACCCTAAATTTTTCCAATTAAAAATTCTTTTTGTTTAATTTTTATTTATTTAGCAATAATCACTAAACACGCAATCCCTGTAGAGACGATATTTTAATTATTACTTGACAACAACTATGCATTTGCGGTTTTTGCACATCATGTTCCCAAATGACGTACAGCATAGAGATGTAAAGATTGTGGGATATACTAACTCTGATTGGTGTGGAGATAAAGATGATCAAAAGAATACAACTAGTTATGTCTTCATTTGTGGCAACAGATCAATTTCATGGAGTTCAAAGAAGCGGGATTTGGTAGCATTGTCCTCGTGTGAAGTTGAACTATATAGCTACATCAATGGGAGGATGTCATGCTTCACGGCTTGAAACTTTGTTGAAAGAGATGAATTTGAAAGCAACTAAGCTTATGAAGATATGGATTAACAACAAGTCTGCAATCAATTAGGCAAAGCATCCAATTGCCTATGGAAAAAGCAAACATATTGAGACCTGTTTTCATTTCTTGAGGGACCAAGTAAACAAAGAGAATTTGAAGCTAGAGTACTGCAATACTGAAGATCAGATTGCAGACATATTCACAAAACCACTAAAGATAGATAGATTTCACAGTTTGAGAGACAAGTTGGCTGTATTGTCTTTGGCAAATCTAAATAAGGGGGTGTGTTGAGAGTAATTCAATTTTTCTATTGTTAGTTAGTGGTTTGGGTAGTTTTAAAATTCTGCTAACAGTGACTAGCTGTCACTAGTAACTAACCCACCTACAGTTGGGAATATAGTGAAAAGTGTATAAAAGCATATGTTGTGATCAATAAATTGAAGTGTGTGTCATTCTTCTATTCATTGTTTTCTTCCTCTTTAGAAATCTCTTTATAGTGAGTGTGTGTGTGTGTGCGCGCTATTGTCAAGAGTGTGGTGATCCTGCATCAACAATTTAGATGACATCTAAACTCTTTTGATGTAAAATATATAATTGGGATAAGAGTAAATAGTTGATGCATTGATAGTATAAAGAGTTTTTACACTGTCATTTAATAATAAATTATTATGTATGATAAGTTTGTTAACTTTTATAATAATTATTCTGAAACTCATACCTACCTTGATTTTTTATTAGTTGATAGTGTAAAACTTTTTATACTAACCGTACATAGCAATTAAACACTTGAGATAATTAAGGATATATTTATCATTTGTTCAAAATTTTCTCTTCTCATCCGTTTTCATTGTAGTCCAAGAGAGAAATTACCCCACAGTAATATTTTCCTTTTCTCACCATTTCAAACGAGAGAAAATCTGTCAAAAGAACATATTTTTTTCTTCAAGTTTTTTTTGCTTCACAATTTCCGTCATTCCAAATGATAACTATATATTAAATGGAAGACGAATTCATGGTGTGATAGTAAGGGCACTTGTTATTCTTGCATAAATAAATAAACAATTTTCAAACTTAATTGAGAAATCACAAAAAGTCCAAAATAATTTAAAATAAATACTGAATTATGTCTTTTAAAAGTAACTGAACACTTAATCTAAACTACATCTCAATTTAAATACCGATTTTCCTTTAGGATGCGTTTGATGCACCCTGCAGGACAACAAAAGTGGAATTGTATATAGTTCAACCAGTTTCATAGTTTAGCTTTTTATTCTGTAGTTGGGTACTCAGTGCATAATATAAGTATTTTTGGTCATGTACAATCACCTGATAAAATAATAAAAGAATTACTATATATAAAACCATTTGCATAGTATAATATCTGTTTCACAATATATATATATATATATATAAAAAAAAGAACAAGGCAACACTTAGATATTTTTAATTATTCTAACATTTATTAGTCAATTATTTTTACACTTGAATTACTTACATTATCCTTTTTTTTATATTTAATATAATATTTAAAAATTTTATGCATTACTAAAAAATGGACCAACTCTTCTTGGACTCGGTACTTTCATAGAGCCCAAATTAAATATGTATGTTATAATACTAGCTCCCCATTACCAATCTAAAGGAACATATATTAAACAATTGTGTGTCATTCGTCGTGACGTGCCTCTTGTACTGGAGGAAAGGAGAAAAATGGATAACGACGTTCAAGTCAGAATTTTCTTGGTAGAAAATGAAATTTGAGTAATAGAAAGAACTGTGAGTGGCTGGAGCGAATTAATTAAGACGACTCGCTGGTAAACCCATGCTAGCTAGATGAAATGGTATTACGTCGTGACACATTCTTAGATGCAAACTGTTGAGTGATTTAATATATTTCAATATTTTTAAGCGTTGAAGAGAACAACATGTCACACACATTGGTCAAGAAAAACTCTTTAAGAATTCATATATCATTATTCATTATGAATTTGTAAAAGACTTGGTGAATGGAATGAGTTTGTGTGCATCAAAATCTGGGCCGACAAGTTAAAACCCGTGAATTTCCTCATCTACATCACGTACGATTTTATTTTTAAATTTCAAAATGGCATTATACTTCGTATTTTTATCCCTATCCTAAATATTCAACTGCCAGTTTAGAAATATCTATAAATGAAGTTGTTGGAGATGTCCGATTTACACTTTGACTGAGTTTCGAGGCATTCTTGCAGTCGTTCTCTCTTTTGGCTCAGTAGAGATCAGTGACGAAAGATTGTGGTACACCGGTACCTACAAAGACCTATGCTCACCTCAATGAGAATTTTAACAGAGTTGCAATAAATGTCATAAATGCGTACATTACAAATTAACAAGTTCTTACTTATTTGGATGTTATGGGTTATCGGGTTACTCTTGGCCGAGGTACGATTCTCTATTGAATTTGCCTCCAAGAACCTTGGGCTGGGATGTATTTTGGGCCGAGATGGACCAACAACTCTTGTGAGTTGGGCTTGCGCTTATCTAGTCCGGAACAATACCATATTTTGGATTTACTGATCACAAATCAAGATAAAATTTAAGTAATTTGTGCAATAGTTTTCAGATAATAATAATTTCTTCAACATAAATTCATGATCTATGTGAGAAAAGTACCAATAAAAGTCTTAATAAAAATAAGGAATCAAACGGAAAATGGCCATATAATTGAAGTATAGAGAAACTAAAATAACTTTAGGGGAAATTACTCTAAAGAAATATATTTAAATGAATTTGATGAGGATTTCGTTTTAAATGTTGATAATAGACAAACGCCGTTGGGCCAAGCAAAAATTTTCCCTTTAACAGTTTAAAGGACCAAACACGCTTCTATTAAATATATCATGGTTTCTACTTTCTACTATAAATTATATTTTGAATTTAGAAAACAAGAATCAGATTGTTCGAACAGGAGTTTCTATTTTTTTTTATAGAATATATATACTTCTATATTTTGTGAATTTTTATTTTTTTTACAACTACTTTCTCCTATATTTCTTTTTTATCCTTTATTTTTTTCTCTTTTGTTTTATCTTATCACATTATTTATGAGAGTTTAATTTAAATACATTGACAGTGTAAAAAAATTATACTTTCATTTAATCACATATTATTATATATAGTAAATTTATTAACTTCTATAATAACCTTACAAGTCACAGCTAATATAATTTCTAATTAACTCACAGTATAAAAATTTTTGCACTTTAAATGCATAAAAATTAAACTTTTATTTATAACATCTCTCATTTTTTGTAGCAAAAAAATCTCAAAAGAACTCCTAGCCTTGCATTATAGCTCTAAAAGTAAGAGATTATAAATGGTTATGAGAGTCTAATTAAAACAGTATTAAGTAACCGGATGTTTCTGAATGAACTTCATCGTTCAGCGTCTTCTTGTGTTTCTTTAAATATGCAGCTTTGATATACTGCATATCAATCTCAGTCCTTGTCACAATGACCCTTATGAGTGTGGAATCATCAGTCCCCAAACCTTTCATTGCCTTACGCAACACCTGCATGGTGGTAACACATTTTAAAAGATTCCCTCATTCATATTTGCAGAATCAATTCCCTGTGACAAGATGTTAGGAGTCCCACATTGAGTGAAATGAGAAACTTGATGTGGTACTTTAGTCAAGAGGCTCTCCCCCCTAATTGACTAGTCTTTTGGGTTAGGCTCTCCTCTTGTGCTTAAGTCCTAACATATGGCAATGCAATATGCTACCAATGGCCAAAAGTTATACGAATCCAAATGACTTGGCTAATAGAATCTGCTTATTCTAAATGCCTTTGGAGAAAAGATGTTACTCTAAATGACTAAAGACACAAACTGGTTCAAGAAATACTAAGGATGTGTTTGATTTCTACTCACCAAAACAGTTCTTAGTTTTTAAAATGCAACTAAAGAAAGTTGCTCATACAGTTGGTGGAGGATGTTGGAAATCCCACATCGACTAGTCCTGCAAACTTCACGTTCTGATACCATCTTAAAATTTAAGTTTGAGCCTAACTTAACCCTAAAAACTAGCTTAAGATGTGAGAGTTGTCCTCCACTTATATACATTATTTTGGTCATACCACTAGTCGATATGAGATCTCCGACAAATGGTGATGCAAGGATAAAATAGAGTGCGGAATTGAGAGAGGTTAAACAATATGAAAACAGAAGAAGAAAATGAGAAAGCATCACTAAGCTGTTTCTGTTTTTCAATTTTTAAAACACTTGTTTTGGAAACAATTTTCAAAACTAAATAGATTTTGGATGAGAAATTGATTGTTGAGTAGTGCGAAATTGTTTTAGAAATAGTTTTTAAAACCAAAAAATGAGAAGGAAATCAAACAGACTCTAAACTTTTCGTAATTTTTCCCTGCCTTGTAACCCAAGCACACTGTTATCTTAAAGAAATAGTCAAATACTTTTCCACCACCCTTGTCAATCTAATTGCTTAACAATAACCCTAGCATAAGTATCTTCTGTCTGTCATTGAACAAAAAAATTGTTCCAGTAGCATTACAAGAAGCAATGATCAAAAGTTGAAGTGCAGTGGAATACCTTTGCAAAATACTTTCCTGGGTTAACAGCACATTGCACTATTGTCAAAAGGGCATGAGCAAAGGCCCCAGACGTTTCATTTTTTACCGCCTGATAAATTCAGATTGAATAAGCACCATAAAAACACCTCAAGAAAGAATTAATTCAAATGAAGAAATTAAAAGCACTCAAGATACCTTCTTCAGTGAGTGACCATACATGTCATGGTAACAAGAACTGACGGCAGCCAAATGTGCTGCACTCCGTTCGCTGAATATGTGGATAAAAGTCTTTTCATCGGTTCCCAGTTTCTTCTCCCCTGCCTTGTAAAGAACCTTTGCATCCTTCTCAGCAATTTCTCTATTAACCTCGGGGCCTTCATGACGAGGTGTGCTTATATATGCAAGCAAGAGCTGAAGCAAGTTTTGTACATGAAGGTATCAATAACAGCAGCTCCATTGTTTTAGTAACTTGAAAGGAACTCATAGATGTGATCATGAGACAATCAAAGAATTTGCATCCTATCCTATGAGAAGCAATATCCCTGCCCATAGTTGAGTCTTAACAGAAAGTTTGCATCAGTCAATGGCAGTCAAACCTTTTTATGGATCCAAAGATAATTTTAGTGCCTTTATGGATATAGTCTTAAATGAAACAAGTAGAGAACCTTACCATAACAAGTGATCCATCTAAAAATTGGTGAGCAGGAGATATTGCATATTTACAAGAGATATGAAAAACTCTACTGGCCATATAATAGAACTATATAGGAAGTAGGATAGGAAGGTAATTGTGAATTGTTCAGCTGACAAAGAGAACCCTTGATGTGACAACTTTGTGATAGCTAAGGTGTATTTCCTAAAAGCCACAGACAAGGACAAAGAGAAACTGCACCTTTTTATTATCCCCATAGGTGTTTCAATGTCATGCTCAAGACAAACAGTTGTTAGCTTAAGATCCCTTAATATGACTAATCCACAGTAGCTCAGGTTCCTTTCATAAAAGTCACAAATAGAAACCTGACCTTTTGATGATCCCCGGGGCTGGTGTTTGTCTGAATATCATGCTCAAGATAAACACCAAACATAGAATGGTAGATCTGTTTTAAATATTGTAGCTGCGATGGAGTGCGTGAACATATAACTTCAGTAGCCCCTTCAAGGGTTCTGTTATCAGCTCTTAGAGACTTCCTAATGATTGTTGCATCACGTCCTGCAGGGTCATGCATCCAGAGCAGAACTGCAGTCTGATAAACAGAAAGAAAAAAATATATAAGATAAACCAAGAAGTGTTGGGTAACACTTAGCCACTATTTTAAATGTTAAGATACATATGATTTAATTAATCTATACAAATTTTAGAATTTTGAGTTTGGAGCTAATTCAACCCCAGAAGTTAGCTTAAGAAGCAAGGGTTGTCCCTCACTTATATACATTATTTTGATTATATCACTAGTCGATGTGAGATCTTCAACAACAAAGGTATGTCTATATACAAAGCAAATGAATAATGACAGTGATCACTAAGGTACATACTCCATTACCCACAATAGAGTTCATAACCTATCTATCTATCTATTGTATTTTTCTAATTTAAGATAGTATCATTTATTAAATGATGATATTATATATGCATACAATTAAGGATATATATTTTTTTTTCTCTGTTATTAGTTGTACCAGCTTTTTCACATGTTTCCTCATCTTTTTTTAACTAGGTTACTAATTGTAACATTATAAAAATTTTAACATCCGCGCAACACAAAGTTATATATCTAGTTTATATTAGTAATTTAGTACCTCTAACTTTCCACTAAGCTCTGAAGCCAAGCGTTTGGTAAGTTCTTCAGAGTACATTGTTTTGTATTCTTGTTGGATGTAGGCACGCTGGGTAGCATCTCGATGAGCAAGAATGTTGATAACAGCACTGGTATCACACCCAAATCCTGTGAAAACACAGAACTAGAATGAAATTAAGGGTCTCAAGGATCAACGAGGTACAAATTAAGGTAGAGTAAATCTAGAGCAATATGAATAGACACTTCACAAACAAATCTCTATGTAAGAACAATCATTCAAGACTCTTCACAAGGTACATTTACTTATAAAATAAAATTTAGATGAAAAATACTCCTAAAACAGAAAGCTGGGCAAAGATCTAGTAGCAGTCAACAATTAACATAATGTAACAAAATTAAGGCATGCATGCAAAAAAGGTTGATACACTATTAGATTAAAATTCATGCTGCATGCACTTGAACTGTCCAGCAATAGCATCTTCCTCAAAAGGCAGTGTCGAACAAATAACTACCTAATTAAAGTTCTAAGGCATGATTACAAGCGTAACCAACAACTCTGGAGAGAGAAGGGTACCCTTGAATGCACGGTAAAGCTGCATGGCATCATCTCTAGGGGAAGGAGGAGCTGGGGGTAGAGTCAAGGTAGCCATCTTGCTCTAAGAAAACACAGAAGAGAAGTGGGAATAGAGAGAAGGTGTGAGAAGATAAAATCAAAGGGGTGAATTAAATACACCTAGTTTTTCCTAGTCCACTAGAATTAGAAAACATTAATTTCATTTCCATCTACTATGTCCCAACAACTTTATGAGACCAAAAATATGAAATGATTGGCTCCACATCCCGTCAAGGGCGAACATCCCAATAAGAAATGTTCATTCACATCACTAAATGTGTTTTCTTTTATTAATTTTTAATTCATATTTTTTAATTAATAATTTTAAAATATCATATATTTTTCAAAATATATCCAAAAGATAACAAATAACAATTTTTTGTTGTTTTCTTTTTAATATCTTAAAAAAAAAGAATTATAATATTTATATAACATTTTTCTACGACCTTATTTTTTTCTCCCTTTCTCTTTTTATTATATATCATTTATCTTATTTTACACTTCTTTCTTTTCTGTTTCTATCTTTATCTTTGTTGTATAAAAAGTTATAGAAATTTTTATATAAATATAATTTCTCAAACAAAAATAATGTGAAAATGAAACAATGTTTTACAAATATAAAAAAATAATAAAAATAAAAGTCACGTTATTTTAAAAAAAAAAAAAAAATGATTTTTTTGGTTTTCATTTGGCTGGATGAGCATTGAGCAGCCCTTTCGTTGGCTCAATGAAAGAAATGCATAAATAATAATTTCCTCTTTTAAGTGTAAAGTGTGTTTTATTGATTATTAATCTCCATCAAGAAACTTGGTTGACCACTTTTATAGAGTTTCTCTTTTCAATTACGTTTATTCTATCTATAATACTCAAATTTGAGACTTTGTTTAGAAGATTCAAGTCTAATTCCACTAAAATCAACATAATATTAATATATTATTCTAACATAATTGAGCTTTAAAGATAATTGTTGTCTTGAAATGTTCGACATCAATCGAGTAAGATTTAAATCTTTATTGTCAATTTTAAGATTTTAGAAAATAAAATAAGTATATTAAGTGAAATGGTAAACCTAATAATAAGAATATTTGCAATTTTTCATTTTCTAAAATTAATAATAAAGTGTTTAACATTAATTTTTAATAATATTAAAAATTATAAAGAAAGAGAAAAAGAAATCCTTAAAAAATGTATTGATAGTTGGAAAAAAAAATGTTTAAACAGGAGTATTGTTTCTTCTTTTTTATTGTTTTGTAATTTGTCCAACATAAAAAGAATCCCCTTTATGCGTAATAATAAATATGTTTCGTTGATTTCTTCTCTTTTTGACTGAGTAAAACGGCTTGACGTGTTGTACACCAAAAAAATAAAAACTTGGCGTGTTAGAAGTCTTCCCTTTGTTTGAAATCTTAAAGGAGGAACTGTATTTGTATAATTTTTATATTATATATAAAAAGAGAAATAGAAAAAGAAGAAAGAAGGTGAAATAAAATAATTAATGAGATGAAAAAAGAATTAATAAATAATATTATAAAATGTATTAAAAAAAGTGTAGACCTCAATCTTGAAAGTGTACCAACTCTTGTGACTAGTCTACCTTTAAGAGCATCTTAACCTTTATGTTATATTTTATAATTTTTTAAATAAATCTCGTCATGATATATTATTTTTTATGATAAATTAAGTAACTCTTTTCTTTAATAATGAATTTTTAAAAATTATTAAATAAAATGCATAAATTATCCCAAGCTTTTATATCTTATTGGTATTTACTTTTATCTCATCTAACTTATTTTTGTCCACACATGATGGGACCCAGAGTTGAAAAAGCAAGAGCTCTAATTGTAAACTAATACATTGACTAATCGTACAGGGGTCTTAATATTCTTATATGTTTAAAAATTAATAAATATTAAGGGAAAATGTATTATATAAATATTTAGGGAATGTTATTCAATTTATTACGTTCTAATTCGAATATATATATATATATTATCATGTGATTCTTATGTGGTGATATAGTGAATTCTGAAATGATATTTGTGTAAAAAAATTTTATATTGACTGTACATGTAAATGAAACTCTTTTAACTTTTACATTTATTTGGAAATAAGTACGTAAAATTTAATTGAGAATTATTTTTTAAAAATTAACTTGTTGCTTTACTTACTTTTTTGTTATTATGTCATAGGTGTAAAGTAACTACCAGTTTTATCGATAATTAATTTTTGTTAGGAAACTTGATTGACTTACTTTAAGTAGGATCTCTCTTACCAATCACATTTTTTCTATCCACAAGATTCAAACTCAAAACCTTACTTAAGACATCTAAGTTTAGTTCTACTTGGATCAACGTAATGTTGGTTGGTGCTTTACCTATTTAATAATATATTACAATTACAAATTCAAAAATTATTCATAAAAATTATAGATCAACACAGTATACAGACGAAAATTATTAAAAATTATAAAGGAACAAAAGATGAAGTTGTTGTACACCTAAATTCCGTTCTAAAAAAGAAAGAAATTAAGATTTTAAAAAAATTATAATAGAGATAGGACATTGACAGAATAAAAATATTTTGGATGAGGATGCTTCCGGTAGTACTGATAGGAAAGGCTTAAAGGCAAAAGATTAACACAAAAGTGATCGTGCAAAAAGAAGAAAGTAAAAAATAAACAATTTTGTCTAACGAAATTTGTCTTGAAAATTAGAAGAGAGAAGTTTTTAGACTAAATCCTTTAGTCCTTGAATTTATTTATTTTTTAATTAACATATTAGTCTTTACAAGTTGAAATCTTAAGTTTTTCATCCCTCCGTCAGTCCATGTATTTTTGAATAATAACAAAGCTGACTTCACCAGCAAGTTGTAATGGAAGAGATGAAATAGCATTAACTTCATCAATGACCATCTGCTCACACTCAAACCCTTCCCATTGGTATTCACATTCCGTGGCAATACTAATTGCAAGAAAAAAAAACCCAATTTACGTTGTAACTTGTATTTAGTTCATCAATCACATTGGATGCACAAATCACAATACCAATTTATTTGTAGTTACTTTTTTTTGGTTAAAATCTATTTATGTTGTAAGTTACCAAACCCAATAGTCGAATATGCCATTTGTCTGGGCTTCAAAAACTCCTTTGCTGGCCGCAACTGTAGTTCCTCTCATCTATATATGATTTGGTTTCTTATCCTCTTTTCTACAATCTAAATTAACATGTTATAGTTGCCTACAAATTTGATCACATCAGTGAACCTTTTGATACAAGTATTCTAAATTGTTACATATAAAATGTTTCAATTAGTAGCTTATTACTTACATTCACATAATCAGACTAGATCAGTAAAGTTAATTCGTTGAACTAGGAACCACCCAAGTGACCAATTTGGCTCCTAAAGCTAGCTAGCTGAAGAACTAGTCAAATTAATTAAGATTTGATTAATACTAAATAAAAATTAGTTTGAACTTGTATTTCTTAAAAAATTGCTCTTTTAAAATTTTAATATATTTTAAAATTAAAGAAAAGTTCGTATATAAGATTCATTATGAATTGTTCTCATTAATTATTTATTATGAATTTTATATTTTTATAATATCAGTTGATTCTATCTCATATATATGTGTGTATGTGAACACAATAGTTTGTCTGCCCTCAATCACTCATTCATCTTTTTTTCATATTAATTGCAAAATTAAAAAATAAAAGTGATGAAAAAATTACAAAAATGAACAAAATACATAAAGTAAAAAATAACAACAAAAATAATGAAAACACTAAAAAAACACAAAAAGAAGAAGAACACTCTCAACTCCTAATTCTGTGATGAGTAATGAGATATATGGACACTTCCTAAGTGTATACACGCCTAATTAACATTCATCATTTTTTGTTATCTTTTCCATTTTAACCCATCATATTAATTATCACATCTACACTTCTTTTTCTTTTTGTTATGTACAATGGTCGCACTGAAATTAGAATTTATGACCTCATATTTACTATCCCAATCCCTCCACCACAATGCCGACTTTACCCTCTATTTGGCAAAGGTGAAATAGTGTAGAAATAAGGGTGAGAGAAAAGAACTAAGGGGGGGATGAGAAATAAGTGTGTATGTTTGGTAGAGTAGAAATAGAGAAGGAAGAGAAGAAAAATAGTGTGAGCTGGGCACTGTTTATTCTCGCACAAATTAGGGCGAAAATAGTGTGGAAATGAAAGGGACTGTGTGTAAAGACTATTCTACCCTCAAAAAAGTGTGGTTTATTATTGGGGCACAAAAGTTGTCTTTGAAAACGGAGGGGACTGTCATACTTGAACCCAAAAAAACAAAGGAGCAGATCGGGAGGGGCACACATAGTCGACTATATGTTTAGCCTCTATCATGTATTTTTAGCCTTTGTTGCTAGTGGATAGTCGACTATATGTTTATGATAGTCGACTATACAAGTTCATGTAAATAAGGGTAAAAACAAAAATACAATATTAATCTAATTTCTTTCTTTTTTTCCACTCAAACCAAATAACTATATAATATTATTTTTATTCTATTTCACTCTTATTTTTACACAACCAAACAACTCATATTTTCACTCTATTTTTTACTTATTTCTCACCTTCCTATTTCTCTTCAACCTATTTCTCTTTACTCTATTTTTTTCCATGCTGCCAAACAGAGGGTTAGTGTTTCAAATAGCACATAAGTGTCTATACATCATTTTCCCATTACTTTTGCAATCAAGATGCCTTTCCCTTTGTCTCTTGCGTTTACCCTTTTTTGTCCCTTTGGCTCAGCCATATGCAAAATGTTGTTTTCACTATACTGTCACATGCTTGACGCATCCCGTGCCAATGCTGGCCTGCATATACGTACGTACAATGGTCCACGCTAGTGTCCATTTCTTGCCACATAAGTGGCATCCCAATATATATATCAAGATTCGACGCCCACTTCATCATATCGGTCATGTTTTTCGCTTGTCTGATTCTTCTGTTTATTTATTTATTCTTAATTCGTATTGGGTTTTTAATTTCTTAGGCTCAGGCTGGTTTAGATCGCTCAAAAGCCCAATCCACGGTTTATTCCTGCAGCATGTTTGCTTGGGCTGAATGCCTTTTTCTTTTTCTTTTTGATGGCTCAGCAAGTTTAGTTCCTCTTCCTGTGAGCGAGACTGGTTAATCCAAGGGCTTACTATTCCCACTACAATTTTTGCTCTTTTCACCCCAAAATTTGTTTGTTAATTTTTTTTATCAAAAATATCTTTGACAAAAATGCATTTTTGTTGTGTATTGTACACAACGGAAACACATTTCTATTGTATTAGGGGGTGTGCCCTCTATACACAATTGAAACGCGTTTTTGTTGTGCACAATATGCAGTGGAAACAATTTTCGTTGTGTTAATTTTTCAAAAAAAAAATTAACATATTAATAAATTACGACAAGTTATCATTTTTAACAAAAACGTGTTTTCGTTGTGTTAATTTTTTGAAAAAAATTGATTGAAATATTAAGTAATTATAATAAGTTACAATTTTTAAGAGTAATCAAAATAATTATTATACAAATTTTTCTTTTTAATAGTAATCAAATTAATTATGATACAATTTTAAAAAATATACAATACAAGTTACAATTTTTAATAAGAATCAAATTAATTATGATGTAAATTACCCTTTTTAATAATAATTAAATTAATTATGATGCAATTTATGATACTATTAAAAATGGTAATTTACATCATAATTAATTCGATTATTATTAAAAAAGATAATTTACATCATAATTAATTTGATTCTTATTACAAATAATAACTTATATCGTATATTTTTTAAAATTGTATCATAATCAATTTGACTACTATTAAAAAAGGAAATTTGCGTCAAAATTATTTTGATTACTATTAAAAATGGTAAATTGTATCGTAATTAATTTAATTTCAATTAAAAAGAATAATTTATATCATAATTGATTCGATTAATATTAAAAGAGATAAATTATATCATAATTAATATTTCAATTAATTTTTTAAAAAAATTAACATAACGAAAATACATTTCTATTGTATATTCGATTCTGTTGTGTATCAAAGTTTAATACACAATGGAAATGTATTTCTATTAATAAAATAGGGGCAAGAAGAAGAGAGAGAAAGAAAAAAAGAGAAGGAGGGTAAAATGGTTATTTATATTTTTTAGTAAAAGTTCAAGGTGAAAAAAAAGAGTGAGAATAGCAGAACCCTTAATCCAAAGCTAGTTATTTAAATAATAAAGTGCTAGTTTGGTCCAATCAAATAATTCAACAATATAATTACATAAAAATAAAATTCATTCACAAAAAAAATCGTTGATGCAAAAAATAAAATCAAATTACCATTTCAATCTACTTTATTTTATTAGAATTGGTAATAAAAGTCTCAAAACTCATTTCAGTAGAAAAAATGGTATTTTTTTTATTTTTATCTTATTTCTGGTTGTAGGTAAACTGAGTGTTTTATATTTAAATTAAAATTAAACACTTGTGAAAAATAAGTTGTTAAAGATGATCACTTTAAAAGTACTTTTTATTTGGTTGTCACAAGAATATAGATAATTAGGAACATTTGAGTTGTGACAACTAAGAGAATTCTTATTTCCTAATTAAAAATTATTCCTTCTAAAAACGCAATGAGTTAGCTGAGATGTGACATCTTGTTAGCCCAATAAATTTGACACACCTGAGTTGTGACAAGTTGGTGATGTCAAATTTAATAATTAAAAAATATCAATACACAAATATTTTTTACCTAAAGAACTAGGTGACTTTGAATTCCTCATCACATTGGAAGATATATAAGAGTAGGAATCAAACTCCCAGATCAAAATTAATTTTTCATAATTTAATTCTCACTCTAAATAAATATTATTCATTCATTTAAATTTGATTCTTTTAAAAATGATAAAATAATATAATTAAAATTATCTTAGTTTTACACATTTAATTAAAGGTGATCTTAGAATGAATATCGTAAGGTGTTAATACTTTTTTCTATGTGTAATTGACTATCGAATTCAAAATCTGATTTCGAAAGCCATTTTCATTTAAAAAGAATTTTTAAATATTTTTTTTTCTTAAAAGTAAACTTTAGTAACCACTCCTTATGTATATGTGTGTGAATGAATGGGTGGGTGGGTGGATGTGTGTGTGTGTGTTCAATAACTGTATTATTTATTTGAAAACGTTTGCTCCCACTCTCCCTTTTTTTTTAACTTTTACAAATAATAAAAGCAAAAAAAATATTTTATAGGAACTAAAAATATGATTAAACTTAAAAAATATTATAAGTATCATTTTTTACTAAATTTATCACCTAATATTATTTGGTCTTATCCCTTACAAAAGCTCTTCTTTGGAATTTATAGTTTGGAGTCATTTTGGATCATATTTGGAAACAAAGGAATGACTTTATTTTCAAACAATAGAGGCCTAACACATCCTCTAATCCTTTTTCGGTTCAAGCTATAGCTTTTCAAATCACAAATTCTCTGGTTCTGGTTCCTTTGCACTAGCAAAGAATGAATTCTAATAGTCTTGTCCATAATTTTGTTCAATTTCATGGCTGGCAGCCCCCTCTTAGTGGGTGGACTAAACTAAATACTGATGGGTCAATTAATCGTGCAACTCAATAAGGGCATTTTGAGAGATCGAGAAGGAAGATTCATCTTGGGTTTCTCATCAAATTTGGGATCATGCTTGATTTTAAAGGCTGAATTCTGGGAAATTCTCATAGGTCTACGTTTGGCAAGGAGGCATGGCTTTAATCACATCATCATAGAATCAGACTCTCAAAACACCATTCATCTCCTCAAAAGTGGATGTCATCCCCTACATCCTTACTATCATATGGTCAAGACTATAACAAGATTTTCTTCTCAAGAAGTTTGCGTCAGATGGATGCATATTTTTAGAGATGCTAATAGAACTACTGACTTAATAGCTAAGAACAATTTTAATATTCAAGTTCGTCTACTCATTTTTATTACATGCCAGCTTTTCTTTCTCTAGCTGTTGTAACAGATTTTGCCTCCACCACCGTCACCGTCACCGCCGTTGCAGCCACCACAGCACCGCCTGACGGTGGTGGTGGTGGTAGCAACAAGCAGCTGTTATGGTGGCAACAATAGTGGTGGTGGCAGATGTGAGGGCGATGACGACATCAATGGTGGGGGTGGTGGTGGTGACGACAATGGGGATGGTGACGACAGTGGTGGTAGTGACAGTGGTAGCGGCGACGGCGGTAGCAACAATGGTAGTGGTAGTAACGGCGGTTATGGAGGCAGAGACAACAGTGGTCTCATAAGAGGTGTTTAATTGAGTTTTAATCTCAACCGTTCATTGTTTTTAATTGTAATCCAATGGCAACTATTAATTGTTCTCATTTCTCATTTGAAATGCCCCTATATATATATATATATAATATTTTATACAGATAAGAGAAATAAGAAAGAAAGTTGTGAAATAAAAATATAAAAACAAGTGAAATTAAACTAAAAGGTTAAAAGAAAAGGTTTTTTTTATATACTAAGGAGGCCCAAAGGCTAAAGAAGAACACAACTAGCTATTCAAGTTAATAAGACAGGAATCATGAAATCCCATACTGTCGATGCAGGCTAGAGTAGGAGATCTAGAGATGTCTCTCACCATGGGAAACACTTTTTTAATCTTTAGATATATTGTTTTTAAAATAGATGGCTGAGATTTTATCTTGTTTTTTCATTTTTCTTTTTCTCTTTCTCTCCTAGAGAGATCGATTTGCCCCCCACCCCCACCTACTCTTTCGATCTTTCTCTCTCTCCATGAAACAACTGCATGTGTGTGACCTTCCTTCTCTCGCATGTCCCAAACCTTCTCCCTCCTCTTTAATGTTCTTTTTTTTTTCCTATTGTGTTCTCTTCTATTTTTGCAAGTATGCATTGGTGGCTTAGATTTCTTTTGGTGTAGGTTTGGGTTTTGCAAGCAAAGGTGGGGTATAATGGTTTGATGGTAGCAAAGGTTTCAATGGTGGCATCCCAACTGAGGCCGTGAACGAAGATTTTGTGGTGCGGGGTCAACGATGGTGGCTTGATAGATTCAGTTTGCCACGTCACGATGTTTAGAGGTAGCCTTGTGGAGGAACTTTGTGACCTCGTCCTTGCCAAGGGGTTCTAAACTGAGATCTACACCTTGTTGCCATGTTATTATTGCTCAAATTTTAGATTTGTGATTATGATTTCCAATTTCTGGTTTTCACTCATATGAAGGCTTGGTTGGGTTTCAATTTGGATGAACCAAAAGAGCATAGCTCTGAGAAAGTGGTCCTGGATGGTTTGTTGAGGCCGAGGCAAAGGATAATGTTGTTTTTCTTTTTGTCTGTGATGAGGTTGGTGAAGTCCGAGTCTTCAATGGAGTCTAGTGTGGAGGGAGGACAGAGGAACAAGGAGATGGAGGGAGAAGGGTGACGAAGAAGAAAATGGGTAAATTGGGAAATAACAAGCAAAAAAGAAAAAAGAAAATTATCTCAGCCATTCGTTTAAAATTAAAAAGATCTAACAGTGTTAATACTCTTCCCATGGTTTAAGTGTCCCACCCTAGCCTACGTCCATACTATCACTCAAAGCTAACAGAGAAACTGAAGTAGGAAGGTAATTTAGCACATGGATACCCAAGGAACAAGAATGTGCTAAATTAGCCAATCTATTAGCCACACAATTGGCTTCCCTAAAGACATGCCTAAAATGAAGTTGCCAAGGACGCTCCTTCCACTGTATAATTTTGTCCACCATACTTTTATAAGGATAATTATCCTGACAACCTCTAGAAATAAGCTGAAAGATAAGTATTAAAAAAAAATCCTAATAAACCAATCACATAACTCTATATTATTTGCAACATCTACTGTACCTTATCTCTCGTGATTGCGTCATCTATTGTTAGCGCAGTGATGCAACAAATGAATAAACCTTTCTTTTTCATTAGCCATATCACAGTGACCAACTCAAGCCTACGAAGATGAAGACTTTCACCTCAATTCAACCACCCCCACCATTTTCATTGTACTAGAAATTTCTCTAACTCTACCACAAGGTACCATTTTTCGTCATTCTTTTCATGCATTTCACACACTATGGGGTTTTCTTGCATGCCCAGTATCCATCTCTAGTTCATTTTTTTCATGTTGTTTTTTCTGCCAATTTCAAAACCCTAAGAGAAAGAATCAAGAGGGATGAGGAAACTCATGGGTTTAATGAGCTTGTGGGGTGTATTTGAATAGGAGGTGGGGTATCTAGGCCTATATGGAAACCGTTTGCCATAAGCCAACTAAGAATTCTCTAAAGGCGGGTTTGGATAAAGTACTTGTTTAATATGTTTTTATAAGAGCTCATTCACAAGTTTACATAAGTTCCTCTTAAAAATATTCCACATATTTTATAAATAAAGTGTTAAATGAAAAAATAAATGCATTTAACATAAAAAAATAGAATAAATTGCGTTAACACCCCCTTATAATTTCTTTGAAATTTGCATGATACCCTTGGCTTTTTAACTGTATAGTAACATCCTTGCAAGGATATACAATGTAATGTGTTTCTTGGGTAATAGGGATACCAATGTATTGTATTTCAAACAATTAAGGAATTATTGTAGGATAAAAAAAAAGACAAGAATATCATGTGAATTTCGAAGAAATCACATAGGGTGTCAATGTAATTTGTTTTAGAAAATATTCAATACTTTTTTATGTTTAGCAAATAGGAGGATTAGCACGAGGATGTTATAAGAGGATTTCAAATTATTTTAAAAAGAACTTATGTTAACAATTTTCCTATGAAATCTTATTAAAATAAGTTAAAAAGAGCCATTTTTATAAGCTCAAATAAGTTCTTCGAAATGTCCGTAAGTGTGTTTGGAAGAGCTTGGTTACAAGGGACTTACGACATAATCACTTGTGCAAGTGTTTAAGAGAACTTATGAAAATAGCGTATAATATGTCCATAGGCTTTTTTTAGCTTATTTTAATAAACTCTCTAGGATAACTTATGAAAACAACTTACAACTTATATGAAAACACTTTAATCCTATTTTTTCTTCAATTATAGAAACAACTTATACATAAACATTTATATGATAAGCACTTATTCAATAAGCGCTTAATTAAGTTGTTTACTCAAACACACTGTAAATAGCTTTGACTACCCCAATATATTCTTGCTTTTCTTTTCTGTCTTGCTGTCTATTCGCAGATGCAAGGATTTCCATTCTCTTATACCCGTTTTTTGTTTTTCTTCATTCTGATATTATAGAAACTTGAACTTTTTTCCCCTATGAATGTTTTAACATCAGGACTCAGCTTTCTTTTCCTGCACAGGTCTTCTTTTGCCAGGCAAAATCTGGTTAGCATTTTCGTTTTTATTTTTTATTTTTAGATGTTGCAATTGACATGAGGTTTATTTTCCATTCTAACAAGCATAGACCTTTCATGGTGGTGCTTTTTACTCAGACATAGACGGGTCATTGAATTTTGGTCTTAGCATTGAGGCCAACCTAAAGCCAGTAACAGAATGAGAGGGGATACACTTTGGAAGAAATTGGGACCATGATTTCAAGATATGGAGCCTTGTATACTTTCAGTTTGACTGAAAATTTGATTCCCAAATGGGATTTCTTTTTGACCACGGGCTACCCAAAATCTGAGCTGGTTAAGTGCCCTCAATATTTTGGATACTGTTTAGAGGAAAGGATTAAACCTAGATTTGCAATCATGAAAAAAATCTGGAGTAATGTTACTGCTGAACCAGGTTCTTCTTTCACTGTCAAGCAGCAACTTTGATGAGGCCTCGAAAAAGAAAATGAAGAAAATGCAAGATGGTGAGGATTCTAGTTATAGCAGCAAAGTTGCTCAATCAGATAATGAAAACTGAGACTTTCAGGCAATGTTTCGGGTTAGAAGATGCTCGACTTCATGATTGTTTCGTTTTGCTTTTGGAGGGATCAATGGCACGATGACTGCAAATTTATGTTAAGTGAAAAGTTGCAGTTATACTGGAACATGGTCAATCAATAGCTTGCTCCTGAGACCAAAATACATCTCATGCCCATGAACTTAAGCATTAACTTGAGCATGTTCGCTTCTGAAATCAAAAATTTTAGAAGAATTTTAGTAACACTCTTTCAAATACTTTCTCAATTATTGGCTAAAATTTATTAAAAATTACAAATTTTGGTAACTCTTACTTCTAAATTAGAATAGAGACTCGTTAAATAAGAAGTGAGACTTATCAAAATTTGTGATTTGCAATAAATTTCAGCTAATAATCAAGAGAATGTTAGAAAGAAAGTATTTGAAAGAGTCTTGCTAGCATTCCTCAATTTTTTAACCGGGTTTTTTTGACATGAATCTTGGTTAGCTCTACTTGCCAATTGCTGCTGTATATGTGACTGTTTTTATCTCCATATATTAACTGGAGTGCTTACTGTGTATTTCTTAGTAAAATAGGTGATTAGGGGATGCATGAGGTGAGATTAAGCCAAATTTTGCTAATTGCTGATTTAGCCAAGGTGATAACTGTATTTAAAGCATCACATTCTGATATGGGAAACCTGTTTCCTTTGCATTTCTGTGAACCATGCATAAACAAACATACATACAGAACGGTGTATAGGCTATACTATAGTTTGAGAAAAGTTAATCTTTACTGTTTAATCTCAAATGGATGGGTAACATTGTTTTTAAGTAAAATCAATCTTAATTATCCAAAAGAATTTAATACAAGTCACACGTATTCTAACATTCCGTTGTTATAAAACTATTCATTCATATTTCTTATCCTTGCACTTTATTTTTGTTTCATACATCATTGTTTTCAGTAACAAACTAATCATTAAACGGAAAAATAGAAAATGTTGAGGTTTTGAACTTACAAGCGTTCATATGTTTATGATTACAATAATAATCATACAATATGTGAACACACAAAAAAAAAAAAAGTGCGAAACACATTGATACACATAACACCTGATAAAATCAGCTAGTTACCAAGAGTAAGATAAGCCTACAACACGCATAATTTAATAGACCAATTAGTCCTTTTTTTTTCTGAAGCGAAATTTTAAAAGTGAGACCAAAAGATTTGTAACTGAAACTACGAACATTTTCACAAAATTAAATGAAAAAGAAATAACAATATTTTTTTACCTAAGTCGTGTCACCTTGTTTATAAATTACAACGTATCATAAATTTGTAAATATTCACTCGTGAAAAAATTCAAGCTCAATGAAACTAAATCTTGGATTACATATGGCCATAGTCGTGTTGTTAAAATGGTCTCCACTTTATCTTAGATCATTAGGTTCAAAATATCATAGCTTTCGGGTCAATGATCCCATACGAGGTATACTTATTTGCTCCTTAGCCGTTGTTAATACTTTACTAGGTCATTGCTAGAAATGAGAGTCGAAAGTACAAGGACTAACTAACCATACTAGCCGTAGGCAATTTAAGTTGTTTTCTCTGTCTTTCCGTGGGATTTTGTTCCTTCCTTGTCTTTGCTTCTCTGTTTTTCTTTTTTCTTTTTTTCTTTTTTGCCTACCCATTATCTTCTAATTACTTTTATATAGTGGGATAAGGTTTTTATATTGTTGTGTTGACTAAGGGTGTTGTATTAATAGTGGGATATTATTACAACAATTTACAATAGGTTTCACGTATTGCTTTATTGAATTCTTTACTTGTCAATTTCCTATCTACTATATTTGTTAGGGACTAAATTAAAAATTTTCAAAAAATTCAGATATTAGGAATTCTTTTATCCCATTTTGAAGGATATCATTTCATAATTATCTATGATTGTTTATGTTTTTAGCATAACTGACTACTTGATTAAATGTAGAGGAAAGTGGGATAAATAGCCGATATTACTAGAAGGATTTCTCTTTGGATAATACGTGCTGTAACTGGTACTCCTGTAATCGATTTAATTGGTATTTTCTTTTATGGTTCATATTTTGGATTGGGCTCATCCCTTTAGTAATAGTACTAATTGGGTTTTTGAAATGAAAGCGTAAGAACTCAACGGGATTCACTCGCTATTAACTACTGATGTATTAAACCTAATAAAAATTACCAAACAATTTTTATTTTATTTTTAAAACTCTTATTTTAATATTTAACTTTAAATAACATTTAAGCTTAAAAAAAAGCTAGATGAAACGTGAGTATAAAATTTATTTCAGTAACAGTGTATCATATTAAAAATAAAGAGCTTATATGCAATACTAGGGCTGATAGTCCCGCTTTTCTTTTTCCTAATCTCTCCACCTTTTTTTCATGCAGGACCTGAACTGAATTCGTGTAGTCAGAGATAGATATTCATCCAACGGTAGTTATTCATGACTGCGTAAATAAATGCGAGACTGGAATCAATCCGTTACCAATAATCCATTGGCTCCACACTTTATGGACAATTTGTTATGTGATGCATTTTCTTGACTGCTTCAACTTCATCTTAATCTTCCCTTAAAATATTCTGAAATTCCACGGTCCTTAAGAACTCCTACTTTATATGGAGAAATTATTAGGTAGTCCTAGACCACTATAATCCCTATTAATCTGTATATAATATATAATCAAGTGCTATTAATTTTTTCTCGTAAATTAAAAAGTTAATATGTGTTATAAACATATTGACTGGAACTATAGACACTTGGTAATCCTGAACTACCTAATAATTTCTCACTTCATATGGTCCTCCCTCAAAACCCTACCAGAATCAAAACCGAAACTTAATTTGCTTCCTATTCTCTCTCTCTGTTCCCTTTCTTCCAAACACATTACACATGCAAGGAGAGAATCTCACATTCAATTCAACACCTCCAATCAAAACATGTTATGAATTCAATCTACCTAACTTTTGCTTCGCTATTTTGTTTCTGTTGCACGTCATTAATTTCATTGAGTTTAATAAGCATATCATTATAAAATTTTCAACCAATTTAAAATCATTTTTATATAATTTTTAAGATAATTATTATAAAAGTTAATAAAATTACTATACATAATAATTTGTAATAAAATGATAATGTAAAAAACATTTACACTACTCACAAAGTATGGCACAAGTGATTAGTAGCTTAGGCCTTTTAAGCCTATGACAGGAATTCAAGTTGTGACTATGCAAATAAAACAGCTACATGTGGGGAGAAAAGTTGTCTCTTAATTGATACTTTACTTCCTAAGATATTCTTTTGGCCATGAAGATATCCTGCTTTTAGCCACACACAAAAAAAGACATTTACACTTGTATATATTATTTATTCTTGTTCATTTTTATTGCATTATAATCCAATTCAACAAAAAGAAAATAAGTTTAATTTTATACACAATTAGTGTTATATTGTCAACAAATAAGATAATTATCGTAAAAGTCAACAAATTTATATTTATAATTAAATGATACTATAAATACTATTATAGTATCAGTGCACTGACTATTTACTCAAAAAAAAAAGTGTGTGTGTGTGTGTATATATATATATATATATATATATATATATATATATATCATATCATGATGACCATCCTGTTTTAGCTTCTCTTATATTTGGCAACACACCCTCCAAGCTATTTTTATCATCTGCAATTCTGCATTTTTCATAACAAACAAAAACTCCCCACCATTTCTCTTTTCTTCTTCTTTCTTCTTTCAATTTTTTCAACATTTTCCACGAAGGAAAAGAAGAAAAAACAACGTGAGAAGATAGAGGAATCGTTAACAGCAAAAGGGTGTGTGTGGTTTTGTAACAAAATGGCGAGAGAGGCATTCATTTGAAGGAAAGCGCCTTCTTATCTCTCAGAGCGTTGAAGAGCTTGTTGATGTTGACATGTGCGGTTGCTATGCTACTGTTGCCATTCAGAGAGCGGAGGAGGGTGTCGCCGGCCGAGAAACCCAGCGGCAAGGAGGAGTGCCACTGGAAAGGCACGGTCGTGCGCATGCCGGCCAAGATGGTGACAAGGAAAAGTGGTACTGGTGCGGTGGCCAGGAGGGAGTTGGCCATAAGGAGGGTGGTGGAGGATGATGATCAAAGATGTGTGAGGGGGTATTGGCTTTTGGGAACCAAAAGGGGTGACACCATTTTCACACAATCTTGGACACCAGTTTATGATAAAATTAGGTAGGTATAAACTGTGACGGATTCAGAAATTTTAAGTTGTGAGAATAATATTCATATTGTGAATTGACTTTTTCTTTTACTACAGTTCAGATTATGTAAACAATTTATAACTATACATATATATTATATTAAGAAAAGTTAAAAAGCTTATGGGGGCAGCTATCCCCACGAAGTCCAACCTGAATCCGTCCCTAGGAATGGGGATAATTTAATGATATAGTTTCATGATCTTTTTTTTAATCTAAAGGATGGTTTCATGATTATAATAAGAGCATACATATTAATGATATATTTGTGGTATCTTTAGATGTTTCATGTTGATTTTGTATCTTGTGCCTTGTTAAAATTTTATTTCCTGAAAACAAGGAATTCAAGTATAGCATAACATGCACAGTTTCTATTCTAAATGTTTTTTTTTTTTTTTCCTGTTGTTAAGTACAGCTTGCCCATTTATTCCTTCAGTTTTTTTTTCCCCACCTTAATACTACTTTGCTTTCTTTCTAGTAGAATTTGAACAGCTAAAATAGGTTACCTACTTTGTGCAGGGGACTCATTCTTCTTATGCATGGACTTAATGAACACAGGTTAGTAATTTAAGGGTAATGTTCTTCTTAGACCCTTTGTAGGGTGGGTTGGGTGGAAGAAAGAGAGAGATAGAAAGGAAAGAAAAAAGACAAAGTGAGATATGTAATGGATGATATGACAGAAAAGGAAGAGATAGCAAGGGAGAGGATGTAAAAGGAATGCAAGAGAAAGTGGGTGTGAATAAATCAAAATCCTGCAAGCAATTCTAGTTCTGAAGTCATTCAGATCTTATATTACTTTCTGTTTTCCTGAAGCCATCCAAATTATTCTCTGACAGTGGCAGATATACTGATTTTGCAAAGCAGCTGAATGCCAATGGCTACAAAGTTTATGGAATGGATTGGATTGGTAAGTATGAACCCGATTATAAATTATTAGCATGCATGGATTGTGGAGGAATGGTAGTAGCTATTCCACTTGATTCATGAACTTGGTAATAGATCCTTTGGTTTCCTTGTTGGGCTATATACGGGCTATTTTCATGTTCTTGTCCGTGTACTACTAGCATGAGAAAGATGGTATACTTTTTTTAACATATCTCATATTCTGCTTCATCTTATATATTATTATTTTATATTATTTGCTATAAAGGAGGATTCACTGACCAGATATCTGTAGTTTCAACAAAATAATTTTCAATTGTTCTTGTCAGTTAAATAAGGATAGAATAGTGGTAGTGAAATTGTGAAGAAAATTTTCTTTTGACAAATTTTATGTCATTCTTTATATATGTGATTATTCCATTGGATTATAGAAGACAGTGATAATTTCTTCCTTTTATTTAATAGTTTAGTTGTCACCGTTCTTCAACATGCATCTACTATTTGCAGGGCTAAGTTATTTGGATACCTATTTGTGCGATAAAGTAACATGTGAAGCTCCTATTTCTAAGTAAGCTTATTATCTGTGTGTGTTGCGTCTGACTTGTTTAAGAATAGAATAGCTCACACATTAACTCTGAGTCAGAAAATAAATGGAATTTAGATTAACAATTGAATATTACTATAAATAAATCACACAAGTCTTGTACGGATAAGTGTTCTTTTCCCTTTATTTTGATATTTTGGGTGTTCATTTGAGGCTCATGTGGTCATTTTCATAAGCATGTGCATGATGTTTAGGGGACTCCAAGAGCAGGACACTGGAATATGCCATTGATTGTGCATCTCATCTTACTCTACCAACTGCATACATTTTTTTTATCTCTAGGAATTAGATTAAGATCTGACTTTAAATTAAGACAAATTACTTGCTTAAATTTTATTTGTTCAGTTTTTCACTGCAAGTTAAGTTCCCTATTCTTCATGAGTTATAGCATATCTAGGTTCCAAATACAGCAATATATTACAATGATGATAATTTCAGGAACACTGGATGTCTGTTCCTGCCTATTGATCTATCCTGAAAACTTAAATGCTTTATTTTCTAATCAAGTAGATTGTGATTTGTGTTCTATTCATTTCTGTCTCCATTTTTAATATTAGCTCAAACCTGATTTTTGTCCGCTATCTTTACACTTCCGTAGGCCATGGTGGAAGTGATGGCCTGCATGCATATGTCCATTCTCTTGATGATGCTGTCTTTGATATGGTATGCTCTAGAACCTACAAGAATTTTGTAGGATATTGTATAAATAAAAGGGGCTGTGGTGTATGTATTGAGTCTGCTTTTTGTGTTAGCAGTTAAGTGAGAAAGAGATGTAGTGGGTGGGAACTAAGAAGTGGTTATGTCTCTAGCTTCTGTTAATGCTGCTGAAATTTCTGATGTACACCAGTATTTTGTGACATGTAATTTATTTTATGTTTTATGTAGTAGTTGGAGTACTTTTAGACTAAAGTACAATGACTCATACTTTTTGGAGTGTTTTAAGTGTCTGTAATTGTGTAGGACAGGTTGCCTATACCTGCTAGATAGAAACTTGCTGTTCTGTTTTTGTAAAAATATATGTATCAGAAACCATACTTTTGCTATGATGAATGAAAGCCATTTACGTTTCTGATTTCCAAAAACTCTTTTGTGCCAACAATTGGTATCAAGAGCTTTTCTGATCTTGAGGGACCTAGTGAGAGAACCCAAGAAAAGAGAGAAAACTAGAAACAGAGTAGAAGAAAACCAAGAAAACTCAACTGTTTTCTTAATATCCAACCTTCTTGATGGCTTCCAACAATATTTCACTACCAGCACCTCCTGTATTTATAGGAAAGAATTACGAAATTTAGGCTGTGAAGATGAGGACTCAGCTGAGAGCTTATGATCTTTGGGAAGTGGTGGAAACTGGTGTTGAGCCACATCCCTTGGAAGAAAATTCCACTATTGCTCAAATGAGATTTCACAGTGAGCAAGTTGCCAAAAGAGCCAAGGCTCTTACCATCTTGCATTCAGCTGTGGATGATGATATTTTTATGAGAATCTCAAATTTAGATACAGCAAAGGAAGTTTGGGAGAAGCTTGAGGAGAGTTCTTTGGAAATGAGAGGACCAAGCAAATGCAAGTTCTTAACATCAAAAAGAGTTTGAAGCCTTGAAGATGAATGAGGCTGAAAACATAAAGGACTTCATGACCAGGTTGATGAAAGTTGTAAATCAAATCAGATTGATGGGGGGAAAATTTCCAGACAGCAGAATTGTTGAAAAAGTCTTGGTGGTTCTACCTGAAAGGTTTGAATCCAAGATTTCTTCACTTGAAGAATCTAAGGATCTCTCCAAGATAAGCTTGACAGAGCTTATAAATGCTCTTCAAGCTCAAGAACAAAGAAGACTTCTTAGACACAAGAAAGCAACAAAATCAGCCTTACAAGTGAGGCATAAAGGAAAGGGTCCAACAGCGAAAGGAGAAAAGAAGTTTGTTGGAGAGCATTCTGAAAAAGATTCAAAGAAGAAGGAAAAATTTCCAAAGTGTGGAATTTGTAAAAGAACCAGTCATAAGGAGAGTGATTGCTGGTACAAAGGGAAGACACCACCACCAATCAAATGCAGATACTGCAATCAAATTGGTCATATAGAGAGGTTTTGCGAGCTGAAACAACAGCAACAAAACCAACAAAATCAAACCCTCAAAAGGCAAATGTCACTGAAACTGAAGATAATGAAGAGTTATTGTTCATAGCCAAGAATATAAGGAGTTCAAAGGATGAAAACACTTGGTTTATTGATAGTGGCTGCACTCAACACATGACAAGCAAACTAGAATTTTTTTCAGAGCTGAAACCAACTAAAGGATCAATAAAGATTGGAAATGGAGACAAACTTGCCATTACTGGTAAAGGAACTCTGGGAATTCATATTGCAACAGGTATCAAATGTATTTCTGATGTTCTTTTAGAGCCTGAACTTGATCAAAACTTGTTGAGTATGGGTCAAATGATGCAAAATGGTTATTGCTTGTTATTTAAAGAAGGAAGTTGTATAGTCACTGATGTTGATGGTCATGAATTATTTGAAATAGAGATGAGAAAAAGAAGTTTTTCTATTAACTGGAATTTAATTTCTGAACATGAGCGCAAAATTAGCAAGACGAAACTTGATTCTAAGCTATGGCACAAGAGGTTTGGTCACTGTAATTTGAAATCCATTTAGGTTGCTCAAAAACAAGAGTTGGTCAAAGATTTGCCTAACATTCAAGTATATTCAGAAGTATGTGAAAGCTGTCAACTTGGTAAGCAACATAGATTGCCTTTTCCAAATTTAGCCACATGGAGAGCAAGTGAAAAGCTTGAGTTAGTTCACTCTGATGTTTGGAGACCTATGAAAACTACTTCATTGAATGGTAGCAAATATTTTATTCTCTTTATAGATGACTTTACAAGAATGACTTGGGTTTACTTCCTTAAGCAGAAATCTGAAGTTTTTTCTGTTTTTAAGAAATTTAAAGCCCTGGTTGAAGCTCAAAGTGGTTTTTTTTGAAGAAACTTAGAACTGACAATGGAAAGAGTATACTTCTTACAAATTTAATGTGTTTTGTGATGATTTGGGAGTTAAGCACTAACTTATAGTGAGTTATTCACCCCAACAAAATGGAGTTGCAAAAAGAAAAAATAGATCAGTCCTTAAGATGGCTAGATCATCATATTTGAGAAGAAATTGCCAAAGTCCTTTTGGGCAAAGGCTGTAAACACTGCAATGTACCTCCAAAATAGACTTCCTACAAGGGCAATACAAGAATGACACCTATTGAGGCTTGGGGAGGCATTAAACCATCTATTAGACATCTAAAGGTGTTTGGTTCACCTTGCTACACTCATGTACCAGATGTGAAAAGAAGCAAATTGGATGAAAAGGCTGAAAAAGGAATTTTAATAGGTTATAGCTCAAAATCTAAGGGCTATAAGGTCTATGGAATTGATTCAAGAAAAGTTTTTATTAGTAGAGATGTAAAGGTGGATGAAGATGCTTATTGTAATTGGGGGACTTCTCAAATGGAAAGGCATTCAGTTTTGCCTTCTTTAGAGAGCACAAATGAAGACCAAGAAGAAGAGGTTGATGATGATTTTGCTATAAGAGGCACCAGACCTCTTTTAGAAATTTATCATAGATGTAATGTTGCTGTACTTGAACCTACCAGCTTTGAAGAAGCTAGTAAGGTTGAAGAGTGGAACCAAGCTATGAAGGAAGAGATGACCACTATTGAAGATAACAAGACATGGTAGCTGGTAGACAAACCAAAAGACAAGAATGTTGTTGGAGTTAAATGGGTCTATAAGATAAAATTGAATCCTAATGGATCCATCAAAAAATACAAGGCTCGACTTGTTGTTAAAGGTTATGTTCAACAACTTGGGATTGACTACACAGAAACTTTTGCTCCAGTAGCAAGAATGGACACTATTCGCATTCTTATAGCTTTGGCAGCTCAAATGAAATGAAAATTTGGCATTTAGATGTCAAATCTGCATTCTTGAATGGCAACCTTACTGAAGAAATTTATGTAGCTCAACTGAAGGTTTTGCTGTGAAGAGAGTGAAAACAAGGTGTATAAGCTTCATAAAGCTTTGTATGGGCTAAAACAAGCTCCTAGAGCTTGGTATAGCAGAATTGATAGCTACTTTTGCAGTCAAGGCTTCAGGAGGAGTGAAAATGATGCAACTCTTTATATGAAAAGGTTGCTGGATGGTGGCTCTTTAATTGCTTCTTTGTATGTTGATGATTTGCTAGTGACAAGCAATAATCAACAAGAAGTGCAGCAGCTTATGGAGGAGATGCAAAATCAATTTCAGATGTCAAGCTTAGGAGAAATGAATTACTTTCTAGGCTTGGAAGTGCATCAATCTGAAGATGGAATTTTTCTGAATCAAGAAAAGTATGCTCAAGAAGTTTTGAAGAAATTCAAAATGGACAGTTGCAAATCTGTCCCTACTCCTTTGGTGCAGGATTTGAAACTCTCCAAGGAAGATGGAGCTAAAAAATTGATGCTTCTCTTTATAGAAGTTTTATTGGAAGTCTACTTTATCTCACTTCATCCAGACCGGATCTTATGTATGTAGCTAGTTTACTCTCAAGATTTATGCAGAGTCCAAGTGAGACACATTGAATGGCACTACTCAATTTGGAATATGGTACAAGCCAAGTGAAAAAGGAAGTTTGATAGGCTATGTTGATAGTGATTGGGCTGGAAACCTTGATGACATGAAGAGCACTACTAGTTATGTTTTTTCTTTAGGTTCTGGCATGTTCTCTTGAAACTCAAGGAAGCAAGAAATTGTAGCTCAATCTACTGCTGAGGCAGGAATATGTAGCAGCAAACCAAGCCATTCGGTTGAAGAAAATTCTATTTGATTTGGGAGTAGAGCAACTGGAAGCCACAAAGATTTTTTATGATAGCAAATCAGCAATTGCCATTGCAGAAAATCCAGTTCAACATGGGAAGACTAAACATATTCAAGTGAAATTTCATGTTGTTCGTGAGGCTATCAAGAATAGTGAGATCAAGCTAATTCATTGTTGTTCTGATCTTCAAGTTGCTGATATACTAACTAAAGCTTTTCCAAGAGCAAGATTTGAAAGACTTAGAGAACTACTTGGAGTGTCCATCAAAAATTTCAAGGAGGAGTGTTATGCTGCTGAAATTTCTGATGTACACCAGTATTTTGTGACATGTAATTTATTTTATGTTTTATGGAATAATTGGAGTACTTTTAGACTAAAGTACAATGACCCATACTTTTTGGAGTGTTTTAAGTGTCTGTAATTGTGTAGGGCAGGTTGCCTATACCTGTTAGATAGAAACTTGCTGTTCTGTTTTTGCAAAAATATATGTATCAGAAACCATACTTTTGCTGTGATGAATGAAAGCCATTTACGTTTCTGATTTCCAAAAACTCTTTTGTGCCAACAGCTTCATTATTGTATAAATTATAAATGTTCTGATATACATTATTTTATTTTTTGATAAACAGAAAGTATTTCTTGAGAAGATTCTAAATGAAAATCATGGGCTTCCATGTTTCTGCTATGGACACTCAACAGGTGCAGCCATTACTCTCAAGGTATGGTTTGTATAAAGAGTTTAATTTCCATGCACCGACAACTAATCATAAATCATGTAAGAGATAGTTATTGTAAAAGTCAATAAAATTACTATACACGACAATTTCTGATTGGTTAACAGTATAAAAACCCTTTACACTGTCAGTGCATGTACTATTTATTCTTGTACAAGATATGACTCTTGAAACTTACATTTGGACAAAAAACTGTCCAGGACCTAATGACTAAAATTGATTCAGCTTTTCACTGCTATACGTATTGTAGGCACTGCTTGATCCGAAGGTTGAAGCTAGCATAGTTGGTGCTACATTCACATCACCAGCAGTTGGAGTTCAGCCTTCTCATCCAATTCTGGTGGTGAGCATACCCTGCTGGTTACATCCAACTTTAATACATACCTTCTGACATCTTCATTTACATCAAAATGTATAAAACATGAAATACTTGCATGTATATCATCAGTGGATAGAACCACTCTTCACGACTACATTTTCTTCATGACAGGCACTTGCTCCTATAGTTTCATTTTTGCTTCCAACATATCAATGGAATTCTGCATATAAGAAGGGGTTGCCAGTTTCTCGAGATCCAGAGGCTCTAATTGCTAAATATTCTGACCCACTAGTATGTACCGGATCTCTTAGAGTGCGTACCGGCTATGAGATTCTACGAATAACAAGCTACTTGCAACAAAATCTCAGAAAACTGAGAATTCCATTTCTAGTTCTCCATGGCACTGCTGATTCTGTTACTGATCCTGATGCTTCTCAAAAACTGTATGAACAAGCCTCCTCAGCTGACAAAACCATCAAATTGTATGAAGGCTTCTCACATGACCTCCTCTTTGAACCTGAACGAGAGGATATCACTCGCGACATAATTCAATGGCTGAATAGTAGAATATGAAATATGTTCGAGCAGTAAGGGAAGATGTCATGGAATTTTCAACCAAAGAAATTGAAAGATCAGCAGTTCAATGATCAATTTCATAGGTTGAGAGGCCCAAAAAAAAAAAAAAAAAAAAAACTTGAAGCCATACAAAATCTGAGGCATACTTTTTTGTATTGGAATCCTGAAAATAATTTATTGGTTAGGATTTTTTTTTTAATAACTCTCAATTATTGGTGTCTGCCTTATTTTTGGTTAAATTACTGTTTTGGTCCCTATAGTCATGGAGATTTTTCCTTTTAGTTCTTATAGGTGGAAATAATTCATTTTAATCTCTATACATGCACTTTCGATATCTGTTTAGTTCTTGCCGTTTTAAACTACCACAAATTAAATAAAAAACACTAGAAAATGTTAATTTGTGGTGGTTTTACATTGCCAATTTTTATTTTGTGATGGTTATATTTCACGGAATTAAGACATACTTAATGGTAGGAACCAAACTGATATCGAAAGTACATGTACAGGACTAAAATAGATTATTTCTAATTATAAGGACCAAAAAAAAATATGCGCAACTATAAGAACCAAAAAGATAATTAAACACTTTTTTTTCTGTGTGTGTGTGGAAAAGCAATTGCTCTCCTGACTAATTTTATATTTTATATAACGCAAAGATTTTCAAACCAGTTCTTAATTTCATTTCTGCAATAAATATTTACAAATACTTTTTTACAGGTAAAAAAATGGATGTTACTAAATTGCCCTGATGACAAACAATCAGGTATCAAGATATCCCAATCAACAAAGGCTAAGACAGATAGCAAACATAGTTGAGAACTTGATCCACAAACCTAAGTCTTCCAAAAGGAAACTCAAAAGGCTATATTTAAAAAAATAAAAAATAAAAAAAAGGGCGCTTCTTAATCTTCATGCAAAGTTGCCAATATTAAAGACCAATTAGGTTGAGTACATATGCCTCATATCAGTTAATTGGGGATTTGGTAAGGGTATAGTTACAGGCTTACAGTAATATACATCCAACAATAGTTTCGTACATAAATCAACTAGAGTTGTTCCTGATGAAGATTACAGCACTTCTTTCTCTCTTTTACTGTCTCAATCTGAATTCTGCTTCCTTACTACACCATTTCTCATGTGACACATCTAATCCAAGTTGCACTTTCCGCTTTGGATTTGCATTTTCCATCAGCTCAAAAGCTCTTGCATGGCTCCAAGTTCCATGAATGAAGGACACATTAGGTCCAAAGATTTACAACAGCTTGAGATTTTTCTGGCTACAGGTTCCGCAGATAGAACGGTGAAATTTGTAATTTGTGAATGGTGAAGCAGAGTTAAGATCAAACGAACAAGAGATTAGAAAATCTTTCATTGTGCCAAACGTTGTAGCTTGGCACATTCCTGATAGTAAGGACTCAACAAAAGAACTTGAATCCGTATCATCAGGAATGGGCCGCAAATTCTGCAGCAGTGTATTTCTTTTCTTTTTTTCTACTGCAGCACATGTCATGAAAAAAATTAAAAATGTATACACATATACACGCACAAAAAGTAGTAATAACAATATTAATACTAATACAGAAAAAGAGAATTTCATTCTTTTGTGGTAAATTTCAGATGATCATCAGTATGACCATAGAAAAAGCTCCAACAAATTATGCACCAATGACCTACGTGAAAATTTCTTCAACCTTAACACCTAAGACAACTGATATGATGCAAACAAAATATGCTCGTCTTTTAACTCTTCCATTCCTGTAAAAGACCAGAAGAAACTATATGTTTATGAAAGTCGCATGAAAAGTAAGCCTCACAAGCAATCGGAAAATTGAAAAATATAATATCAAATTCTTTTTCAATTGCTTGTGAGACTCAATTTTCATGCAATTTTTATTATATTTATGGCCTATTTTGGTTCGAACATAAATTGAGTTCAATAGTTTTCATGTAGGTGAATCTAATGAGACAAGTTTTACGTTTTAAATCAGTCAAAAAATGGTTCAAAATCGTGTTCTAAAATTGAAAATGATCACTATTTCAAAAAGATAACATTGACTCAAATTTAAAAGTTAAAAAATTAAAATGAATATTTTAAAAGATAAAAGACGAAAACGAATTTTAATAAAAATATAAGAAACCAAAAGTATATTTTAGCCTTTTATTATAAAAATAAATAATAAATAAATAAAACCTTGTCAATGGATCCCAGATCTTATAACCCCCAACGCCCGCTCTCTTCCTTATTCAATTCACTATGGCCTTGATCTTCAAAGAAATTTGCAAAGAGAATAACGAGTACCACTCAGATTACACATATCGAGATCAAGAAGAGTTATTACAGTCACTGTTATTTGCACACTAATACACTATCTTCGATTTGGTAAAAAAGGAAGGGTGCGTGCTGAATGTTTTTTATTTTGTTATCCAGAAAAGAAAATAGTGTTAGAAGAGTATAGAAAAAAATGTAGTTACTAATTAACATTACTGGTAATAAACTATAGAAAAGATAAAAAAAGAAACAAAATAACTACAGAAGAGAATATTATTAACATTCTCGCAACTTAACATTGTCTTGCTCATGAATTGTGTATCCATCCATTGGTCAAAAAATTGATAAAATGTACATCTAACTAGAAGAAATCTTGAAGTCAGCCACTTCGCATTGGCCATCCTTATTATAATTGCTGCAACAACTGCATTCGTAATTTGAGTTTTGTCGAGATTGAATTTTGACGGGTCTATATCGGTTTTGCACTTAATGCTCCAACAAAAATCACGATAACAAGGATAAACAAATGTGCAAATATCTAATTTTAAAATATCGTTTCACGCTTGTGAAAACCGCATTCACTTTCACCATGATCAAACAGGTGAAAAATATTTGTACTTCAATCCATACAGACTTTGCCTTAGGGTGCATGGAAGCGAGCAGAAGTCAGCTCAGGACAAAATGGTACCTTGAGTCAACGTAGCTCTCAACATCCCAGAGAAAAGAACCAAAGGTAACAGCTTCTAAAACAAGTCTCTTCAAACCCCCAAAGCTAATTTTGATGTTCTCATCCTTCGAAGAATCGATTACCCCCTCCGGTGTTACAACAATTTCAGGTCTTCCAAACAATGCTTCAGTGTGCTTCTCAATGATGCTGAGGGCCTCTTTGGATCTTATTGTTGCATATCTCTGCAATGTCTCACTATCAAAGGACATCACATAGGTACGCAACCTGGACACTTTTGAACCATAACCAAATCCCCCAGAGCTGATGCCACCACCAGGCAAAGTAGAAACTTCAGGATGGGACATAACTTGAGAAGGGACCTCCCCACCACCGATTCTCAAATCATCTACAATAGTTTGTTGGATGCTACTCTCTTCTGGTGCATTAGGAAGAAGTTTCATTGTCTTCTCCAGCTGGAACCTTTGGACAACCCGCTTAAGAAAGTACCCATACATTATTGAAGCTGCATAGACCTGTCCTGCTCTGATTTTGCTGATCTGAGCGACAGATGTTGAATCCCCTAAACAGTTGCCCAAAATGAGAGCCAAGTGGTTTTGGATCATCTCATTGGCTTCGGGTGAGTGAAGCTCCTCCAGTTTTCTGTCTTCACTTGGCCATGAATCAACCTGACCAGAAGGGTTTGGGGTTAAGGAGGGTATCAGAGAAATATTGGCATCCATGAACTTTTGCACCACCAATGCATACAATATCTCTTCTAGAGCTGTTCTCCTCTCTTTAGCCTTAACCTCAGCAATTCTCCTGGAAAATTTTGGAAGCCAGCACAGTGATCAACACCTCATTTCTTTTCTTTCTTTCTCTTTCTTTCTTTTTTAAGATAAAAACACACCTCAGTTCTTTATAGCTACAAAAACACTTTCTGATAGAAAACAAGCAACCAGACAAAAAAAAATAAAATCCTGAATACTCATTTTATTCTTCTAATATCAACATAGTATGCTGAATTCAAAGTAAACGCAGTCAATCCACAAATACATCAACGCAATATTGCATGGACAGCAACTTCACAAGTAAATTCAATTCTATCAAATCATTGTGCCTTTTTATGAGAAGAGACAGACAATATTTCTCCAGCAAACAGTTACTTAAAATCATTTGAGCAGATTTGACATATACATGAAATTCAACCTTTCCACAAGAGATAAAATAAAATGTCATTTCTATGCAATGCCTGATTTCAAAAATATTTCTTGCATTAATGCTTCACTAAAACATCCCCCTCCCCTCCACCAAAATAATTTTAATAAATAAAAATGAACCTATTAATCTAATAAAGTAATAATTCCAAACATGAATTAATATACTAATTTTATATCCATTAAGATATTATCTTCAGTAATTTGGACATGTGCAAAGAAAGTATTGGAGGCACTGATGAGGAGAGTAGATCACATTATTTTTAGCCTTATGAAAGAGGCAGAGGGAAACAAAGAAAGAAATTAGAAGAAATTATTAAAAAGGATTTTATGGTGAGTAATATCCTTGAGAAATTGGTTTTTAACCGAACCCAATGACAACTTATAATTATGTAGCCAACCTCACCTAGTGAGATAAGGTTTTTTGTTGTTATTATTGTAAAATATTATCTCAGTAACTTTTCCAAATTACAATCAACTTTATGGAGGTATAGCTCTAAAAAGGACCTACAATTAAATATATACAAAAGAGACTTGAAATATTAAAACAAATAAAAATGCACTACTTCTCCATAGGAGAGACACAGAGAGCAAAGATTCCTCCGTTAAACTCCAAACAACATATTACTGACAATGACAAAGCTAAAGTAAATTTCCTTGGAAATATTTGCTTATCTATGTATAAAGTAGAATGTAGCCAATTAAAGGGCTCCAATCCAATGCATAAGAAGAGAGTTATAAATTTCTGTATATATATGGACTACCTATTGTTTAAATTTTACTAAAAAATAAGAAACTAGCTTCCCAGATTTATCAGAAATATATGGTGATAAAGTAGAGTATCAGATATCATCAAAAGTATAAAGCAAACCTGTACAAAACTAAGTCAGTGCCTGACGCAGAAGGCCCTTCCTTTTGTTTATCGCCATCATGATCAGTTTGGAATTGCTCAAGCTGCTGCTCTACTGCGGCAGGCACAAGATGTGGGTGACTTATCAAAATCTGAGAGAGAAACTGCCCGATTGGAGACTCCAGCTTAAGTGGAGCAATCATGGAACTTGGTTCAGATGACTCTGGAGACAACGATGCAGCTCTAACTACAAAACCCCTTCTACTTCCAACACACAACCTCCCATGACCTTGTTTGGAGATAGATACAGAAGTGCTTAACTGCCAACCACCAAGGGGAGTCAGAAAGCAAATATCTAATCCCTAAACCCTCTTATATGCAAAATAATAATAATAATAATTTGACAAAAGCACAATGAACAGTATAACTCAGGCAAGCCAACAACACCAGACAAATGACAAGGCAAGAGAAGAGACGTCAACATCACAAATTCACAACCACACAAGAATATCTCCAAACATCATTTGTGCAAGATTCAAATTAGACACAAGCATGTTTTGTATAACCCCTTTTAAAACTGAACCCTAAAATTAAAACCACAAGGGTGAGTATTTGTAAAATTGATTTTGGTTAAAATTGATTTGGAAGTAAAATGATTTATGTTTGAATACTTTTATCCTGAAAGCAAGTTTGATGTATAACTTGGTAAAAAAATTTAACCTATCACAAAAGCTACTTTTTATCACTTCTATACAAGGTTTTAAAAAAAAGGGTCCGTGACCAGTGTTTTTAGCCACAACGTCAAGGTTTTTGGAGTAGTCTACGACCACAACACAACCACTATTGAGGCTGCATTGGCTGCATTTGTCCACAATTTCCCGCAATATCAAAGAACACGACGAAACCACGACCGTGACCATTTTTTAAAACCTTGCTTCTAGAGTTCTAGTCAAACTGAGGTTTGGAGGTAAAATTAACTTTACCTAACCTAATGATAACCAAACATATGTATCTTCACTAAAATCATGTTTAGCAAGAGGCAAAGTCAATTCTGATACTTCCCACGGTGAAACCAAAACACACTAATTACATGTTTGGATACGCGTCAATTTCATCAAAAACCATGTCCATTTTGTCTTTGACGTAAAAGCTAATATTATTAGCTTCAGGATTTTCACATCACGGATGCGAGTTTATGCCTGTGAACGTGGAACCAAAGAGGCTCTAAAACATGTTAAAAACAAGCAATTATTAAATAACCCATTCATTAGAGAAAAGCACAGTTCCAAGTGGGAATTCAACTCATATCTTCTCTTTCCATATAGCAAGCAGCAGCACCAACACATTGAATTCAATTCAAGCTCACCTTCATCCAAACACACCATCAATAAAAAGCAAGGCAACAAAAGCCCCACAATTGTTAGGACTTAAGCACAAAAGGAAAGCCCAACCCAAAAGACTAGTCCATTGGGTAGGAGATCCTCCTGACTTAAGTACCACATCAAGCTTCTTATTACCGTTCAATGTGGGACTCCCAACAGATTTCAACAGCAGCTTCTCAAACTCGCCATTCTCATGAACCATAAAATGCAATCCCAAAATAAATAAATAATTAATTAATTGATTGAATACCTTAGTGGAGAACCGAAGATTGGAATGAAAGGCCAGTGCGGTGGGTCTTCCGAGGAAAACCGACTGCGGTGGTGTGAGGAGAGATGCCGTTGCCGTCGCCGTCGCCGTCGCTTCCATTGGCAACTGTGCGAAAGCGATGAACGTTGAATGAAGGAAGAAAACGGATAATAAAATATAATATATTAGGAATGGAGAAGATGAAGCACGGACCATACCTACTCTGACGAAGACGCGGGGATGGAATGGAAACCAAGAGAGAGAAAAGAACCCTAAAGAGATTAAACGGAAATGGTGTTATAGTTTCAGGAACATGAGTAGAGAAATCCACATGTTTTATTATTAATGTTATTGTTATCAGCTGCAGAAAGACATGATTGCCTATCTGCTTTTACTTTTTACTTTTTATTTTTTTGATAAGTTGTTCATTGATGGGACCAACGTATGCTGGGTTTTAAGAATTTGAGTCTTATATATAAAAAACGAGAAAATAAGTTATATATTTTTATTAATTTTTATATTAATTATTTTAAAAATTATATCAATAATAATTTTTTATTAATTATAGATAGTATATAATTATTAAATTCGTATGAAATTAAACCAAATAACAAAAATTTATAAAAATTCCTCTATTCTCCTTTTTTTCATTTTCCCTCAATCAAATATTATGTAAAGGTAATTAATCAAATTTACGAAAATTAGTTATTAACAAAATTAGTAAATATTTTATACTAAAAATATGGTGACTCAAAAATAATATTTAAACTAATTTTAATATATTAAACAGTTTTTTAATAATTTAAAAGTATATAATTTATTTATTGAAAGAAAAGTAATTGACATTCATGAATCATGAAAGTCGTAGAGTGGTCGGTAAAGTTTGAATTGAGGGATAAAAAAATCTTAAAAAATATATAAACCAAATGAATATATTGCTTTATTTATTATTATTATTATTTTAGGTCTTTCCATTGTACATGTCCAAATACATGTGCCACTAGAACGGCTATTTTGTGGTTGCCCTTTCCCATCATTTTCCTTCTAGATTGACCTTTTTTTTATTAAAAAAAAATCCGTGTTCCATTTTCAACTATAAATTTTAGTTGAAGGAAAGCTCAACTTGTTGCAAGAACGTACAAGGCTACAACTTACATTAACGCTAGACGCTACAACACTAGATTCTTTTCTTTGGCAAATTCTTGAAAAGGATAAATCATATTTGGGTTTAAAGGATATGTTATTAATTGATTATTATCCCTTGAGCCTGAAGGATATTGTTTTCGACATGGCACAAGTTTGACTTCATAGGCCTATTATTGACTAACAATTCATTTCGAGACGACTATTAGTTGATGATGCAAGCTAGGGTGGGAAAGTGACCTATGTGGTTTAGGGTGGACAAATATTTTATTACAATTAGATGTATTAATTAAATATTCAATGACTATGATTACTTGTAATCGATTCCCAACCCTTCGCCTTCCCAAAGTTTAGAAAGAGTGCCTTCCTCTCTCTCTACCGAAGCAAGTTCAGCTCCTCCTCCTCCTGGCACATGTCAGAGCAAGAGAGTGCTAAATGACGACGTTCCTTTGAAGCCATTTACGATGCTATAGTAGGTGTCGTTTGACTGGAGAACGGTTTTGGGAACAGAGTTGTTGGCCATGACAGAGGCACCGAAAATGACTTTGAATGCAACTTCAAGGAAATCGAGAATCAATGAGAGGAAGAGAAACGAAGTTGGAGGGAGAGAGGAGGCTTGTTTTGTATTCCCATGGAGTATTTTAAGGCTTGTTTCCTTCATATCCCTTGCGGCAACCAACAAGAACATTTTCTGTCCTGCAAAAAAAAAAATCCCATAGACATCATTACTGTATTAATCCCTAAAAGAAACCAAACCAAAAATAAAAATCATCACCCAATGACCTCGACTGTCAATGACCCCTTCTCTTCTCTCCTCTCTCTCATTCTTTATTGCTCCATCTCTTCTCCCTTTCTCTCTTTTTCTCTTCTCTACTCCAGTGTACGCCCTCTACCTCCGCTCTATGGCAGCGATGACTCTCATGGCCTCCCTGGTCGTCAACGCTGTGGTGGGAAAAGGAAATGGTAGGGAGAGGTGGTCGTTGGGAAAGGAGGTGGTGAAAGAGCCACCGAGATTGAGTGGCCTCCAAATAAGTCACTTAAAATAACTAGTTGTTACCTGTTGTCACTGATAAAAAATAATGGTCCACGATAGACAATTTGTTTCACATCTACATTGGAGAACTCATCACTAAAATAAACATGTTTAAAATAAATTTATTTTGCAAGATAAATGATGTGTTATATTAGGTTCAAACTTTTTTGAGAATTAAAATCACAATTTAAAAATTCAACTATTATTTTTGCCTAAAAAATGCATATGATAAAGATTTAGTGCCTGTATGAGGCATTTTTAGTTGTAAGTTTTGAAATTTTCAAAAATTACAATCAATTTTCAGTTTTTTAAAATTAGTAGTTTTTTTTTTTCTAATTTTTAGTTTCAAAATAAACTTATTTTGAAAGTTCACTATCCTATTAAAAATAGTTTAAGGATGTATTTGTGTGGTGGCAGCGATGGTAACGATAGTGATGGTGGTGACAACAACAGTAGTGGCGGCGACAGTGCCAACAGTACTGGCGGTAGCAACAATGTCAACAATAGTGGTGGCAATGTCAATGGTAGTTGTGGCAGTGTCAACGGTGGTGGTGTGGTGGTAGTAGTGATGTCAATGGTGGTGATGGTGGTGGCAATGGGAATGGGAATGGTCATTGTCAAATATAGCAAGAATTTGTTTTTTAGAAAACTAAAAACCAAATTCACAAATTCTTTTTTCTTGGTTTTGAAAATAAATGTATAAGTGTTTTAAACTGAGTTAAAAATCATTTCAATTCTATTTTAGCCAAATGCATTTTGTTTTGAAAATTGCATTTGAAAACCAAAAAAAAAAAAAACTCAACCACCACAAATGAATTCAAAATTTTATATTACCAAAACTTTAAAAAATAAATACTTTTGAATATATAATTATATTATAATTAAAATTTGTAATAAATATTTTAAATATATAAATTATATTTTAGATTTATGATAAAAAAATTTATATACAAGGTTATTTTTAACTATTGATGATTACTTTAAAAAATATTAAATTCAACCTAGAAATAAAGATGAAAAAGATAGATTGAGAGAGATAAGAGATTAAGAAAAATTACAAGAAACGCTATCTTTTTGTGTAGACAACCCAAGTCGAACCAACCTGAATCTCTAATTGGTTCATGTTGAATCATCTGGTCACATAATAAGATGATGATAAATACTAAGAAAATAAAAAAAATCAAAATAGAGATCTTCCAAAACTTATTGTCATCTTCCATCTTTCAAAACCAAATCGAGTCACCAAAGCTCATCTTCCATCTTCCAAAAATCAAATCAGGAATGCATTTGCAACAACTACAATGCCATGGTTGGGACAACAACATCTGTCTTAGTCTATAACATATCCTATTCCCAGCAAATCGCAAACCAAAAATTACAACAACATGGTTGCAATGCCAAACCCCTACAACTCCAAACCCAAACAGTCTAACAACCGCTGCACCATGCACGTGCACTAAAGTTATGCGACTGTTATTCCTTTGTTGGCTAGAATGGTAGCAAGAATAACAGATGCACAAAATATGGTGAGTGAACGAATTAGATCCTCGAACTAAAAAATCAAATGAAAAAAATGAGACTGAGTAGTCAGAGTGGGTGTAGGTGCACATAGATAAAAATAAGTATTCATTAGGTTTAGGTCGAGTAGGTTTTAATTGAGCATGAAAATTAGTAACCCAACACCTAATTGAACAAGATTGAGTTTGATAACCATGAATCGAACCTAACTAAATGACTAAAGCAAATGAAGAAAATAAAATTGGGTCAGGTCAACCGGGTTCGCAGGTCGACATGTACCTACCTATACCCCTATCCTTAATACAATATATTGACTTAGAATAAATCTTATTAATTGATTTATATGTTTAGGGTTTCTTCCCAACTACTTTTATTCTTCAGGCTTAAAAAATAATAAATTATTAAAATAGGATATTTATTTATTAGTAATATCTTTTTCCCTTGCCAAAAAAATTATTATCATATTTGTTCAATTTCATGTTCACGTGGTTTGAAATCAAGGTCAAATAAGGGTTTGTTTGATTGTAGTTGTCCAAGTGTCATGATGGTGAGCGGTGATAGTAGTTGCTTGCAGAGATTTTGATGTTCAAATGAGTAACCAACAAAGTAATCATAGGTTGGTAGAAAAATATACTTGAAAGGAAGGTTTGTTGGTGTATTAGTAATCTCTTTTTCTCTTGTCAAAAAATTTATTATCATGTTTGTTCAGTTTTGTGTTCAAGTGGTTTGACCTCAAGGTCAAATAAAGGCTTATTTGATTGTAGTTGTCCAAGTATCATGGTGGTGAATGGTGATAGTAGTTGCTTGCAGAGATTTTGACACTCAAATGAATAACCAACAAAGTAATGATAGGTAAGTAGAAAAGTGTACTTGAAAGGAGGGTTTGTTGGTTTATACATAATTTTGAAAACCAGACTAGACCACCTAATTTGACCAGTCTGACCAAGAATTGGTCTAGTGATCAGTCTATTAATTCAAAAAAACTAGACGATTTTAGAATCAGTCAGAATCGGTCAAATCAACCTAAAACTGATGCAGAAAACCAATTTGAACCAGTGGTTTTCAATTTTTTATTTTTTAAAATTTAATCTAAAACATTTTTAAGATAAATAAAAACATATATTTGAAAAAGATTATAAATAGATACAGAATGATATTTTATTTTATTTTTTAAAATTATAAAGTTATGATATTATATTTATTTAATATTATTTTATATATTATTTAATTATTATTATCATTTTATTAATACCAATTTGACCAGGTTTAATCACGGTTGAACCATTAAACCTTAAACCAGCGCTTTAACCGATTCAATGACCGATCTGATTTTAAAAACATTAGGTTTATATCATATTTGTTCAATTTCATGTTCACGCAGTTTGACTTCAAGGTCAAATAAAGTTTTATTTGATTGCAATTGTCCAAGGGTCATGGTGGTGAGTGGTGATAGTGGTTGCTTGTAGAGATTCTGACACAAATGAGTAACCAACTAAGTAATGATAGGTGAGTAGAAAAGTGTACTTGAGAGGAAGGTTTGTTGGTGAATATATAGGCATTTCAGAGGCTATGTGTTTGGCGAGTTATCATGCGTCACCTATTTGCCAACTGTAGGATGCTCATGCTAAGAATCGATGGTAGGTGAATGGATCATCTTACGTCAAGCAATGATAGGATGCAAGGCCAATGTTAGTGTTAGAGGTATGTGTAAACAGTTAAGATTGTGGTATGGTTGAATACTAGTCACATCCAAGGTTTTTAAAATCGTACCTATCATTGAATTGATGAAGAGTTCAAGCTTTAATTGTTTAACCATGGTTGAATTGGTAATAATTAAATAATATTAAACAAAAAATAATATAATATTTATACATTTATAATATTAAAAGGCTTAAATATGTTTTTAGTTCTTATAAAATGAGTGACTTTTGATTCACTTGACCTTCTTTTAAACACATTAGTAGCTAACAAGTATCACATGAGAGTATAGATAAAAAATAATGATTTTAGATTTTTGAGGGATGAAAACCAAACAAAAAAATTGATAAGAACCAAAATAAAATTTCTCTCATTTTATAAGAACTAAAAACATATTTAAGCTATATTAAAAATTAAATTCACTTATAAATGTCATTAGTAATTACTAATAACTCATAACATATAATATTCAAAATTAGAAATGAAACCAAATCAATTATGTTATAACATTTAAGTTCAACAACAACAACAATATCCATTAACAACTTCAATTAAAAACTAAATAAGTATAATTGATATAATTATCAATCGTCACAACATTAGGCTAAAATTATAACAATCATTATAATATTAAACTTTGTTAATTAAAAAGATGAAAAAAGTTTTTTTTCCAATAAACCAATTAAAATCAATTTAATTGATTTTGCCAGGTTTGTCCAATTTTAAATTGGTTTTACTAGTTTTATACTAGTTCTTTGCACTACTGATTTTGAGAGTTGACTAAATTAGTCTAGTGACTAGTTCTTGGTTGAACTGATCAGGTTGACCAGTTAAGCTCAATTCTAATAACTATAGTGACTGATTTAGCCAATTTTGAACCAGTTTTATAATCATTTTTTTGCACAATTGATTTTGAGAATTCACTAAACCGATTTGTTGGCTAGGTTGAATTGTTTAGACTTACTAGTTAAGCCTGAATTTAACAACCATAATCACAAATGTGATATAAACCAACTTACATAATCAACCAAGACAAGTTATCAAGTGCAGAAGTGAAACAAGTGGTCTATTGTGGACCATTATTTTTGACTAGTGATAATAGGTAACAACCAGTTATTTTAAGTGACTTATCTGGCAGCCACTCAATGTTGGTGGCCTTTTTAGTGGCTCTCTAGCCATCGCCTCTCCCAACCACCACTTCTTCTTCCCACCACAACGTCAGCAGCTAGGGAGGCCATAGGAGTCATCACCGCCGTGAAGCAAAGGCGGAGGGCGTACATTGGGGCAGAAAGAGAAAGATAGAGAGGGAGTGATAAAGAGTGAGAGAGAGGATAGAAGAGAAGGGTCATCGATAGTCATGGTCGTTGGGTGATGATTTTTATTTTTGGTTTAGTTTCTTTTAAGGATTGGTATAGTAATGATGCCTATGGGATTTTTTTGGGGGGAAAAGTGATTCTTGTCCAACAAATTGTACAACAATTTTTACAACTAAGAGAAAGAAGGGAGAGAAAAGTTTGAAATATAATAAATGAAGTGATTAAAAGAAATAGCCACAGAAATGATGTTGTATAAATTGTTGTATATGTTGTTGGAACCAAAGATGTATGAAGCTTTTAGCCCTTAAAATGTTTTGATGATAACAAAGACTATTAAAATTTATGATAGTCTAACAATACTTGTTTTGCATAGATAAGTGTTTTAAGACCTTAAGTGTCCATAAAACACTTTATCATATCACTTTGCCTTAACTTAGTTTTTATTTGCCTTATGTATATGAGCGTCCATTATTTACTAAATAAGTAGTCCAAAGTTTTTATAAACAAGCATCCATAAATTTGAAGCATTCTTATTTGTATAAAAAGCATCCAAGACTTATTTTTATCATAAATGCGCTTTATAAAGGACTTTATACGCTCTATCGCTTATATATATTTGGACGAAGTTATCCTATGAAAAATAAACCTTAACATGCTTTCTCGAAAAATGATTAACTATTTTCAACGAATATACATATACTTTGTCTTTTCGAATGTTGTAAAGCATGTTTGGATCAGACATATGCTCTGATACTTGCTACAAGCTAAAGTAAAAAAGTAAGTCAACTTATCAAAAGAAGTACCAAAGTAGTTTAACAAAGAAATAAAAGTTGAAAGCACCTTATGCGTATTAGGAAAGAAAAACTTCTTTTTGGTATAAACTGCCACTGGTATTGGTGGCATTAGAATCTCTTTGCTTACTTTACGTGATATGTTATCTCATGCATTAAATGCATTTAGAATGGAAAGAAGCTCTATTTTTCAATGGATATTTTCTCAAATTTTTATAAGAAGTCTCAAAGTGAAGAATGAAGTAACGAAGCTACGTAACTTGTGCTAAAGCTCTGTCACTCTTTAGACGATCTTATACTCGCTTTGAAACTTTCATATTCTTTGTAATCACAAAGTTATTTGTATTTGTGTTTTAACTTGTAAAAGCTCACTATTGTGAGTTATCTTTTAAAGAACAATCTTTGTGAAAGCCTGAAGAGACTTAGTGTTAAAAAATACTTGGGTTAAGATTATTTCTTTATAGAGCTTGAAAAGGCTTAAAGAATACTTATTTGTACAAGCAGTTTGCTTAGCGAAACATCTTCAGGTTGAAGGGACTGGACATAACTCTTAGTTAAGAGTGAACTAGTATAAACCTTTGTGTGCTATATTCTCTCCCTATCTTTTATCCTTCACATTGCTTTTTGTGGATGATCTTTTATATAGTGCTTATGAAAACCTATTTGCGAACAGTTTTCAAAATACACAACACACAATTTAACCTCCCTTCTTGTGTATTCTCTCGTTTATTTCATATGTATCACAACTTTTCTTTTCTTTTTTAAGAAAAGAAAATGTTCTTGTCAGTTGCCACAAGGGATACAAAGGAAATAAGCCTTAAAATACTCTATCGGAATACGAAACAAGCCTCCTCTCTCCCTCTAACTCCACTTCTTTCCCTCTCACCAATTCTTGATTTCTCTGAAGTTGCATTCAAAGTCATTTTCAGCGCCTTCGTCAAAGCCAGCAGCTTCATTCCCAAAACCGTTCTCTAGTCAGACGACGCTTATCATAGCATTGTAAATAGCTTCAAAGGAACATCGTTGAACAAAAGAACATCATCATTTGACAAAGGAACATCGTCGTTTAGCACTTTCCCACTCCGATTGGAAATCGGTTACAAGTAATCAATCGTAGTCATTAAATATTTAATTAATATATCTAACTGTTATAAAATATTTGTCTAGCCTAAACAACATGTGTTGCTTCCCTACCCTAGCATGCCTCTATTTGAGAACAAAAATTCACAAGATTACTCAAACAATAATCTTTTCAAGCACATGTGCCCTACCCTAGGGGTGTTCATAAACAGATAAATCTAATGAAAACCGAAAAAACCGATCCAAAAAACTAAAAACCGAATAAATCGAAAATTGAAAACCGAGAAAATAGAATTTTTTTATTAGATTGGATCGGATTTGGGATTTGATTTTGAAAACCGATCCAATCTAATCAAAACCGAACTTATACATGCATATATATATTTTCACATGTAATTTTTTAATATCACTCATGTTTATGTTTTTATTTCTTATATATTTGTAAAATGATCATATAAATTATACTTGTTTATAAAAAATATATTTATTTAAAGTAGTTTTTTAATAACTATTTGAGTAAAGATATATAAACATAATTATCAAGAGGTATAATTTTTTTAATAATATATATTTGAAGAGTTATAGTTGTATTAGTTATATAATGACTCATTAATAAAATATTTGATATTTTAAATTATTTTTTAATATATTTATTATATATTATATTATTTATTTAATACTTTAAAAAATAATAATAATAAAATTAAAACCAAAAACTGATCTTTGAATTAAATTGAATTGGATTAAATTTAAATATTAAACTAAACCGATTATATGATGAATTAACAAAATCGAAATAATTAAATCAAATGATTTTTTTTTTAAAACTGATCCAATCCAATCTGAAAACACTTTTACCATGCCCGAAGTTCCTGACTACGCCATTGCTGAGTTTGGGGTTGTTCTCTTCTCTTCTCCACTCCAAATCAGTGTCTCAGTTTCAAACAAACACCGACAACAAGAAAGAAAGGAACCAAACATCAACAAACAACAGAACAAATCTCGTTGAGGCGAGCGACCATGAAGTTTCGGTACGCGATGGTGTGTTCTTCAAACCAGAACCGAAGCATGGAGGCTCATTTCCTGCTCAAGAGGCAGGGCTTCGACGTGTCTTCGTACGGCACCGGCGCCCACGTTAAGCTCCCTGGTCCCTCCCTCAGAGAACCCAATGTTTACGACTTCGGAACACCCTATAAGCACATGTTCGACGACCTCCGCAGAAAAGACCCTGAACTGTATCCTCTTCTCTCTTTCTTTTCTTCCACCCTTTTGCTCTCTTTACCCAAAAATCAAATCCGCAACTAGTGGGTGCTTAGTGAATTCAATCTTTTGGCTTCAACAATTCACTCTTACAAGCTGTGCTGATGGCAATTTTGTTTTTGTTCTTTCATTCTTTTTTTTTTCCAATTTTGTTGATAAACTTGGATTTGGATTCTTTTATGAATTTAATTTAAATGTGTGTAAATAGTTTTTATACTGTCATTCACAAATTGTCATATATATGTGTGTTAAAGTTTCTTGACTTTTGTAATAATTATCAAGGTTTTAAATTGCGGTGGAAGTTGTGGTTTCGTCATGTTCCTTGATATTGCAGGAAATTGAGTACAAATGGCTACCATTGCGGTGGCGTTGTGGTAGGGGACACTCCAAAAACATGATGTTGAGGCCAAAATTGCGGTCATGAACTGTTTTCTAAAACTTTGATAATTACTTTAAAAGTCATACCTGGCATAATTTCTAATTGATTGAGGATGTAAAATTTTTGGCATAGTAGAAATTAAACTTTTTTATATGGGCAATAGGTGCAAAACAAATTTTCATTTTTTAATATCTCTGTGCTTTAGTTGCTTTGCATTTGTTACACTAGGTGGGGATATTTTTGATGGAATGAGGGACTATTGTTCAGCATGAGACCAACAAGTGGTGTGAATTGAGTAGGGATTGAAGGGGGGAGGGGTTAGCATTACTATGAATATGATCTTATTTTATAGTGTTATTTATGAGTAAGTAGAGTACGATACTGAATTGATGAATACAGTAATGTGTTATCTACATGTTTATATGTTGTTGGACTTGTATGTTGGGTAATGCGTTGACTTTGTACTTGCATTCTTGTTCCTTACTCTGTGTCGTGTGGTGGATTGATGATTGGAACCTTAACTAGAGTGCAGCTACAAGCGAAACGGTATCTTGCCGATGCTCAAAAGAAACTCAACAGTCAAATTGGCACCTCAACGATGGCAAGAAAATGCTGCCGATGGCTCCTTTGATGTGGTATTTACATTTGAAGAAAAAGTGTTTGATATGGTCATTGAAGGTTAATATTCTTCCTGATTTGTTTCATTCTGTTTTCTGATTGTTGAATGTTCTGATGTAATTGAATATAAAGTAGGGTTGTAGGATATTTGAATTTGAGTAAATTTTAGATAGATTTTTACTTTGCTAGCAATACAAACCTTCTTCAGCTTCACATTATGTTGAATGATAGGCCTCTGTGATGGTTGGGTTTTAAGCCGAGATGTCTGTCAGTGGTGTTAAAAGGAAGTTTATAAGAGATATTTCTTAGCTATGATTTTGGACTGGATTTCGAACTAATTAACAGCCTGTTTGGTTTCACATTATATGCACCTGACATGTGTATATTCTGAAGTAAATAGGAGTTGCTTTTATGTTTTGGATGTGAATTTTAATGTAAATGTACCTAATCGATGCTTATCCAAACATACACTAAGGGAACAAGAAAGACAGGTGTTTGCTGCCCCAAATTTGCAAGGAAGTTACAATATCATTTTTTTTCCCTCTCTTGTTTTTAGGTTGCAAATGCAGTGAAGTACACTGATTTTCTGTATTTTAGATAAGATTATCTTTTATGGCTGATCTCTGGTTGTTTTTAGTCCTGATTTTTTTTTATTATTTATAATTCATTTTTGAAGTATGTTTTGCCTGACATAATAGTTAGTGGCGAGATTATGTAGTTTTCCCAGGAATGAGAGTAGTGCAAACTTGATTACTTGATGTTTCTTACTTTTTAGTTTTGGCTGAAGCTATTGTTTTATTTGAATTCGTGAGGCTGTCAAGTTAATTTTGGAGTCCTTCGATGACTATTGTTTTGGTATCTATCTACTTGTCTACCATATGGAAACTTCAGTATAGACATATGTGGAATGAAGATCATATTGAGTCCAATGGCTCTGTAGTTCAACACCTATGTTTGACAGCTATCTAACTTCCAACAATGTGCAGATCTTCATAATAGAGATCATGTTTTATTGAAAACTGTGCTTGTAATCAACTTGGAGGTAAAAGATAACCACGAGGAAGCAGCTGCGGGAGCAAGGCTTACTCTAGATCTATGTCAGGAGGTTTGTCTGTCATGCAACCCATATTTTCTTTGTATTCATAGTATATGTACACTTTTTGTTGACTTGCTAAGAAGCTTTGAATGTGCAAGACCAATATGTTTTGATATGGAGATGACTCCTTTTTTCTTTCTTTCTTTTCAATGTTTTACATGTTTCATGGCTTACTATGGATATATTTTATGCATAGATTGAAGCTGCTGAATCATGGGAGGAGTCAATTGATGAAATTATTGCTGGTTTTGAGAAACAACATCGGCGGAAGCTTTTGTTCAGCGTCTCCTTCTACTAAAAATACCCAAGTCTCCCAAGAAAAAGAAGTGTTACACTGATTAATGGTTTGATTAAGCATAACATCAAAACCATTTTTTGTAAATTTGACATGTAGATCTCATTTCAAATGAAAACTATTTTATTGGCTGTTGTGCATTAAAATTTAGAAGCATTAAAGTAGCAAATAACAAAAGGATTATGTTGCTTACCTGGTTCATCTGTTCATTCGGCTATCTGGCAAGGAATGTTATTTGTATGAAAATGATCAAGATTCCAGATGTGTGGGGATGACTTTATTGATTTGGAGCCTAGGGTTTGCTAGTTTCTCAGCTTTTGAGACAGGATATTGTTATTGTGTTTAATTTAGGCTTTGCCCCAAGAAGATGCTGAGGAGACTAGGCATGGTTCAGGTTATGTTGGTCGGATTATGCTGTTTGGGCTCAAAAGCCTTCAATTATTGAAGTATTGAAAACTGTCCAATTAATTAAGTTAACCTTCAGAGTGCATTTATAAACTATAATGCAATTTCTAAACAGAAGTATAGCTAATGAAATGATAACATGGTTTTACCTGTGCCTGTTTCTGTTTCTGTTATTATTTGGGCATCATGAGGGATCATGCTGAGAGTCTTAATGTAAATTGGATCAGGTGTGTCTGGATTTCCCTTCTCTTTTGGGAGTGTTAAGCAGATTCTTGTACAACATTTGAGGGATACAGTTCTTGTAGCACCAAATAATGATGATGGGGGAAATGTTAGCATCACACTAACATTCTTACACACTCTTTGTTATTAATTAAAATTTATTAAAAATTACAAAATTTTGTAGGTCTTTCTTTTTATTTGATAATTCTTATTTATAATTTTATTGTTTTTAATAAATTTTAATTAATAATAGAAAATGTGTTAGAGTGTGTTAAAAAATGTATTGTTAGCATTTTTCATGATGATGTGTAATTCAGGGCCCATTGACAAGTCCAAGAGGCCAGTAGAATGGGCTAGAACACGTGCATTGAATAAAAAGAAGCTACCCGCGGAATGTTCTATCGCATGCGTGAAAAAGAAAGTTGTCAAATTTGTTACAAATCCACAAATATAAGTGATAAGGCTTCGGATGTTTTTTATTTTATTTTATTTTATTTTATTTTGTATTTATGCAATAAAGTACGGCTAGCCGAGGAAGGAGTAATGAGTAAATCTCCTTGGAAACGATAGAAATTATAAACTAAATTTTATTTTTTCTAATGAAGTGTTTTTTATATACATGCTCAAGAATTAAACTATGGTCAACTTGTTTGAGATTCAGTTATACCTGATATCTCAATTATACTAATGGTACTAGGCTTTGTTGGTTCCAAAATGTCAAAACGTAAAACCTCATGAAAATAATAAATTATATTAAGAACTGTAGCTTCTGTATTTCCTTTTTTTCTTTTGATGAATGAGCTTCTGTATTTCCTAGAATCGAGTAGAGGAACCAATCTCTTTGCTTATCAATCATTTTACTTTCATTGTGATATATAAATCAATATGGTAAAAGCAATTTGACTCGCAAAAGGTTAGGTCATGCGGCTCAAATAAAACATGCGTGATGAGACCAAGTCAAATGTTTTTCACTCATCTTTATCTCTTGGTCCGAATTAGGCCAATTCAATCATTTACATTTGATCAGCAAATAACATTCTTTTTTGGGTCTAGAGCAAATAACATTCAAATGGTTTAAAATTAATCAGTGTTTATTTTAGGGATTGACCAAGGCTATTTTGACGCCTACATTGAACGCAAGAACGTTCCTTGTTCGTAGTGTAGCATAAAAGTATAACCTCTTGTTATTATACATTGTATTATTTATTTAATTATATTTTTCAGTCCTCTAATTTGAATTGTGTGTCATTTTACTTTTTTTTTTTTTAACTTTTTAACTAATTAATTTCACCTATTTTTAAATTAAGTGAATTTAGTTTTGTCATATTGTTCTATCTAAAATTCTTAAATTCTAATTTTCTATTTAAAATCTTCACAAATTAAATTGATTATTATGGGTCTATTCGGAATAGTAGCAAATTTTTAGATTTGGATTTCAAATGCAAATTTCAAAATAAAACATATTCGACCAAAATATAGTTGAATTAGTTTTTAACTCACTTTTACAATGTTTTTACTTTAATTTTTTAAAACAAAAAAGTAGTTTTAAGATGTGTTTGATTGTATTTTTATTTTTTATTTTTAAAAATATTTTATAAAATAATTTTTAAAACTTTAAATAATAGAAGTGGAGGAAAAAGATGCAAATACGAGGAAAAAAATAATAATAAAAAACTAAAACAACTTAGAAATATTTTGATTTTCTAGTTTTGAAAAGTAGAAAAGAGACTAGTTTTGAAAATAATTTTTTAAAAACTATTCTTGTCAAAAAGTTTTTTTTTTTCTATTTTTCAAAGTAGAAAACAAACAAATCATTAGTTTTTTTTTAGTTGCAAAACAAATCATTCAACTATCTTATCTTTCTTAAAAGACCCACAACAACTTCCATTATCACCACATTTGATATCATCATCACCATTAATACCAGTCAACTGTGATCATCGCCTTAACTAGTACCTACCATCACCACCAGCCAATGACCACATAAATATTGCTATCACCACCATTTTTCATCATCACAAGTTCACTGTTGTTATTATTGTCACCGACCTTTCTCTTCCCCCTCACCCCCACCATCACCCCATTACTAAACAAACATAAGTGTAGAAAAGTAATGTTATATCTTCCTACAAATTCTCTTAGAGCATCTCTAATGCTGCTCAATCAAGTAACAAACTTTGGGTTCTTAAGTAGGTCTAAAGTGGACCTCACTATGCCATATCACATTTAAGCAACTCACTCATATTTTACTCTAATGGTGCAACTCTCATGCAACACATTTTTTTTATTTACACTTACTTTTGTTTTACCATAAAAATATTAATTTTTTTAGCAACAAATTATTTTTGAGTAAATTACGACACCTCTTGTGATTTTATCAAATTTCACTCGACACTTCTCTTTTTTTAACCCCTACATTAACCTCCCTTAATTGTTTGATAAACATTACATTGACATCCCTTATACATTACATTAATCCTTTTATTGTTTGAAAAATATTACATCATGTACCCCTATAAAGGAAGTTATTATAAACGTTAAAAAAAAATAGTAAAGGTTACGTACAGTCTCAAAAAACCTCAGAGAATATCAATGTAATTTATTCATTATTTTTTTTATTTATAAGCAAGGAACAATGCTTAAATTTAAGCAACCCACCCTACCAAATAGATTAGCTCCAATGGGAAAAAATAATGAACGATTTCTTATAAATCTTCCTATCACTTTATAAATAAAATATTAAATGAAAAAGTAAATGCATTTAATGCGGTGAAAATATAAAATACATCCAATATTTACCACACAAAGGAAGCAAATGCATTTGGAAAGTAGATACCCAATAAGGACGACCTAGTGGTGAGGGATTTAGGTAGTTTGACAAGGTCATAATTTCAAATCTTGTTACTGCCATTGCACACAAAAAATACAAAGAAAGTAGAAACATTAATAGGAGGATGTTGTAGGAGTATTTATAATTATTCATTAGGAAATAAACAATGATTTACTTGCTTGGATTTTAAAATTTAATATTATCTATACCAAAGAAATAAATAAAATTTAATATTAAAATTTAAAATTAAAAACTTCAAAACTTAAAATTATAAAACTAATAAATAGTTTTAATTTAAAAAATATCAAACTACTACTGAGCGCGTGTATCAACTAGGACAGGATTATTCTAGCTAAACTTGTGTCTTGAGTTCGAGTCTTGTGTATATAGCTGTATTAAATACTCGAAAGAGAGCTTTGCTGACCATAACGATCTTACTCAGCTCGAGCAGGATTGCCTCCCAATAAAGATACCTATGGTTTATAAAAAAAAAAATCAAACTTAATCATATTGAATACGACCTTAATTATTTTAAGAGAAATGCTAGTAACGCACTTATAGGTTGAAATTTTTTAGAAGTCACAAAAATTTGTAGGTCTCACATCTCATTTAATGACTCTATCTTATGATTCTTAGTTTCTAATAAATTTTAACTAATAATAATAAAGTGTGTTAGTGTGTTAGATAGTATATTGCTAGCACTTCTCTTATTTTAAATGTTCTTTTACCCAAAACACTTCAACCAAAATATTAACTGTTACTTAAAATAAGAACGTGTAGGCGTTGTTTAATTTGAGAAAACATTTCCTTATTTTATTTTTTTATTTTCACTTTTTTTTTTAAATTCATATAGCAAAAGTGGAAATAAAAAGATGGCTTAAATATGTTTTAAGTCCATGTAAATAGGGTTCTATTTGGTTTACAATTTTTTATTTTATTTTTAGATTCTGACATTTTCTTAGTATTCTTTTTTGGTCCTCACCATTAACTCTAGTTAATTTAGTGCTAGGCATGGCTAACAAAATAAAGAATATTAATTAATATAATTAAGGTAATGAAGAATATTTTAAATTAAGATAGTTAGATTATTTTTAGGTGCATAATTTAATTAAGTAATGTATTTATTATTTTATATAAATAATGTAATTACATATAATTTATTTTTAATTTCTAATATATTATGAACAATGATTTCATTGCTTTTAATATTGTTCTCTTTTTTCAATTCACTAATTTACTTTTAACATTGTATTTTTTAAAATTATAATTTACTTAGATGCTTATAATTTACTTTTAATATATTATTTTTGATGTTATTTTTACATTTTAATTCATTAATTTTGACTAGTTGTAATATAATTTATTTTTTTTAATATATCACAAGTAGTGATTTTGTCTCCAAAGAAAAATTAATGTATTAAAATTAAATTATAAATGTTTAAGTAAATTATAATTCTTTTACAAAGTACAATACTTAAAATAAATTAGTGAATTGAAAAATGAGAACAATATTAAAAACAATAAAAATCATTATTTATAATATATTGAAAATTAAAATAATTAAAGTAATTATATGTAATTACCTTATTTATATAAAATAATAATTTCATTACTTAATTGAATTATGCACCTAAAAATAATTTAATTATCTTAATTTAAAGTATTATTTATTATCTTAATTATCTTACTTAATATTTTTTTATTTTGTTAGTCATATCAACGCTAAATTAACTAGAATTAATGGTAATAAGGATGATAATAAGTAAGGTTTGGGTGAGGTACTATAGTACCCGTCCTCATACCCGCACTTGAAAAAAGTATTCGATTTGCCTCCATATCGGCGTAAGTAGCAACTTTAATCTTTGTCCTTGTACCCGCTAGGTGCCTACATACCCATACTCGTATCCACTACCCACACTTTATTTATTATAAAGTCAATAAATCAATAAAAAATATTAATTAAAAAATTCTATAACTAAATTAAAAATTTACTCTTATATTATCCAAACATAATATTAAAAACATCTAAACATAACATTAAAAGCATCCAAACATAACCTTAAATCATTCAAATGTAAGTCATAACCAAACAACATTAAAAACATAATCATTTAACATAATCATTCTTAAATGTAATGTTTTAATCATTTAACATAATCATTAAAAACTTGGACATAATGCATTAGTACTCTCAAGACTTGCCAAAAAATGATACATTGATACTAATTATTCTATAATGAATTGTTGCAAGTTATGGACATTCTCATAGCCCTACCTCCACACGTTGGGTTTATTATATAATATATCTATTAGGGGAAAACAAATAGCATTGTTGCACACAAGCACACCCTAAGTTGAAACTTGTATATACCACAAATATAACAAATAATGTAATGGTTTCAAACAATTTATTAAACACAAATAGTTAATTTATTAAGCACATAATTAATTCATGTCTTCATTATTTAATACTATGTTTTAGTAATTAAATTAATAATTAATAAAATATATAATTATATATATAAGATATTTTAATTAAATTATTGTATAATAAATACGAGTATGGGACAAGGTGGGTACTATAGTACTTATACTCAGACCCATCTCCATTAAAATTTGCGGGTAAATACTTGCCCCTAGCCCATCCCCTATAAGTGAGTATTTATCCTACCTATTTGTAGATATTTTTGCGAGTTCTCAGTACACTTTGTCATCCCTAAATGGTAAGGACTAAAAATAAATAGTAAAAAATATCAAGAATCTAAAAATAACAAAATATTTTGCAATGATTCAAACAAAATAAAACTATATTTACAAGTACTTAAAACATATTTAAGTCTAAAAAAAACAATTTTAAATCATTCTATAATATCTTCCTCTAATCCTCATCCTTATTAGATAAAAAAGTTATTGAATGCTTTTAAACGGTTTCAAAACATTAAATATGTTTATCTTTTCATTTAATACTTTTTTCCATAAAGTATTAGGAATATATGTAAAAGAACATAATATAATATTACATAAATAGAAAACAATAATAAGTTATTCTCACAATTTCCTATACAATTTTTGGAAATAAAAAATAAAGTATAAAAAGAAGATAAAATAAAAACGTTTTCTCAAACCAAACAACTCTTTAAAATCTTTCCTTTTTAAACTCTAATATCACATCTAATTAATGTTATCAATTTTTAATTAAATTTTAAACTTTTAAAATTATTTCATGTCCTAAAAGGGGGCGTTTGGTATGAGGAAAATTTGTAATTTTTCAGGAATCTAAAGATGGAAATGTTTATTTCCCATCTTTGGTTTATTATTTAAAAAATAACATTCCCAGGAAACATTGTTTTTCAAAAATATTTTTTAACTATGTTTTTCATGAAATTGTTTCCATGGGAGAAGGTGAGAATCTAACTTTTTTGAGTTTGGAGAAAAATTTTAATATCACATTTTCTTTATTAACTCATTTAATATGATAAATAGTTAAAATTTATGGAAAAGTTTTATTAAAACTAAATGTAAATTTTTTTATTCCCAAATAACAAATATAAATATTCTCAACAATATCTATGATCAACCAAACAGATTTTAATCATTTTTAGGAATTATGATTTTCGGAATTCATGATTCCATGGAATCATGATTCTTGGACATGAGTTTTTTTTCTTCAACCAAACGTCACCTAAATTCATCTAAAATTCCAAATACTTCATTATAAAACAATATAAGATAAAATTTTTAACTTTTATAATAACTATTTTAAAAGTCATAAGTTAAGGATGATTTCTGATTAATTGATAATGTAAAATTTTTTACATTAAAAGACATACCTATTAAACTCATTTATAATTAAAAAAATAAGAAAGATTTTATTGACTTAGAAAAAAGGAGTCCAAAATCATAAAAAATTGATAGCACATTGTGTTTGGTTAGAAAAAAAATACAAATAATAATATATTTTCTTTTATTTATTTAAAAAGAAAATAAAAATAAAAATAATGATTTTAAAAATTAAAATTTCAATTTTTTTCTTTTCTTTTATTTAAATTACAATTTTTTTATCTCTTTTTTTATTTTCTCTTCGTTCAGGCCTTTTTTCCATAAAAAAAATAATAAAAAATTAACCGTGCAAGGGTGCAACTATGCGTATGCCTATGTCATAAATATCAATATCTATTAAAAATGCATATATGGAATCACGATGACGTCAAACATAACGGGATCGAGCACCGTCACTAAACACAGACAGAGTCCGCCGTTAAATTCCTCCGTTTACTTTCTGCCAACTGCTGCTGCTGACAACTCAACACTGAGAGACTCTTTCACTTTTCTCTCTCTCTCATATCAAAAAGACGATGAAACCTTTCCGTTGATTCCTTCGAACTCCCACGCCACACTTTCCCTCATTTTCCCGCACTTTCTCGCCATCCAAACACCCTCCGCAAACCCTAAAATGGCGTCGGAGTCCGCCGAAGAGGACAAAACCTGGGAGCACGTGCTCCGCCGCATGCTCCCCGCCGGCGCTGCCGCTGCCGGACGAGGAACACCTCGACTACTCCATCGCCGTCGAGTACGAAGGTCCGCCGGTCCCCTACGACGTTCCAAAGGTCGATCCGCTCGAAATCGGCTCCGCCGCCGCCGTTGTTCCGATTCGCCCCGCCTCCGTCGTCTCCGATCACGCCGCGGCGGCCGCGATTCCGGTCGCCATGCCGGTGTATCCGCGGTTCTCGCGCTTCGGCCGCGGCCGCAACGGAGGCTTCGACCGCCAGCCGCCGCGGAGTCCGGCCGAGAGCCGGCGGTCGTCGTCGGTCTCCAGGTCTCACTTCGATTCGCGCAGCGGCGAGGTTTGCCGCTCCGATTTCTTCGTCGAGGCGAACGCCGACGCCGACGACGGCGGCGCGAGCTCCGCCTCGGAGACGGATCCGGCGCCGCTGAAACGCCCGACGACCGTGACGTTCAACACTCCGAAGGACTCGGAGGACGACGACGACGGTTACCAGTCGCCGCGGTCGGTGGCGACGGAGCCGGTAGGATCGCCGGTGTCGGCAGTCGGCATCGGCCTCGGCGGCGCGGAATAAGAGGCGGTGGATTTGCAGCAGGTGCGGGAACGGCAACAGGTTGAAGGAGAAGGAAGCGTGTTTGGTGTGTGACGCAAGGTATTGCAGTAACTGTGTTCTTAAAGCGATGGGGTCTATGCCTGAGGGGAGAAAATGCGTGAGTTGCATTGGTCAGCCTATTGACGAATCGAAAAGGGCGAGCCTGGGGAAGTGTTCTAGAATGTTGTCGAAAGTGTGTAGTTCTCTGGAGATTCATCAGATAATGAAGGCCGAGAAGGAGTGTCCTGCTAATCAGCTTCGGCCGGAGCAGCTTGTTGTGAACGGCAGGCAGTTGAGGCAGGAGGAGTTGACCGAGATTCTGGGTTGCGCCGCCCCTCCTCAGAAGTTGAAGCCCGGGAGGTATTGGTACGATAAGGACTCTGGACTTTGGGGCAAGGTGAAAATGGAAAAAAATAAATAAAATTATTAGTTTCATGGATTGTGCATGTAGAAACTACTACTGTTTTTGGATTGCTTTGTTATTGGATGTGGTGGATTGATTTCAGGAGGGGGACAAGCCTGACAAGATAATTAGTTCAAAGCTGAATATTGGAGGCAAGCTTCAGACGGACGCCAGCAATGGTAATACTAGAGTCTACATGAACGGCCGTGAAATAACGAAGATTGAGCTTAGAATGTTGAAGGTAATCAAATCAATAATCATGTTTGTACTTTTCATCTGGGTTGGATTCGGTTATGGATGAAATAGTGAAACTTGGACGTTAGTAAATGTACTAGAGGGCTAGATACCAACTTCTTAGCTGAGTGTCAATTTTACTGTGCTTGGGCCTCAACTAAGGTTGTGTGTGAAGTACCATGTGGGAACCCAACTGACTGGATATTGATTGTAGTGTGTCGCGAGTTTATAGACGGTTATCTAAGAAAAAAACACTAATGGGTACAAACCTGTGTTATTAGCCATTTCTGTTCTAAGCATTTAAGTGTTTGGATTTTGCTTGTTGGGATCAAATTCTGACCAAATACTATCAATATTAAGAAAAAGGCATTACATAGACTACCATATGTGCAATTGTCAATAAAAAAGATCACGTATATAAACCCTGGACATGCATTAATTTTTTTTTCTTAGCAGTTCCCTATAAAAGTAACAGATACATATTTCAGATATTTAAGCTGCCTGATTACTAATGGTACTATAAGTCTAGAATCATGTCATCCAGTTAAATTCTCCAGTTAGATACTTTTTTCTGCAACCATAAGTTCTACTTGTTGACAATCAAGTTTAATACAGCTTCGGAAATTTGAATCCCTTAGATTTGGTGTATAATGAATTCATTCATGGTTTTTATGATAGTCCTTCAATTTTGTTGTTGTTATGGTATACATAGTATTTGTATCTAAAATATCTACGTTTACTAAGCTTTTTATTCCCGCTCTCTATCATTTCTTTGATGTCTGTTTCCTATTCTGCACATCTTTATATCTTTTAAAGAACGATGCTTGCCAAAACAACGTAAGATCTTGTGAAACTTGTCTTGAAAGGAGGACTGCAATAACCTTTCAATGGACAGTCCTGCTCCCCTCTTTTAAATGCATTTAGACCATCTCAAGTGAAAGAAATCTTGAATCTAGTCTTCTTCATTCCTATGGATATGATATTGTTCTAATCATATACCATTAAGCTCTTATGTTTCCCTTTTGGTTATTAAATCTAACTGCATTGGAAGTCTGCAAATTGTGTTTTGTTTATCTATTTGTAATTTGTTGTCGTTATCATCTCATCATTGATTTATCTGTGACTTATTGGCTTTATTTGATTTCTTTCAGCTAGCAAATGTTCAATGCCCACGAGATACCCATTTCTGGGTTTATGAAGATGGATCTTATGAGGAAGAAGGCCAAAATAATATTAAGGGGAACATATGGGGAAAGGTTCTCTCTTATCTGATAATAATATATATCTTCTGTTCAATTTGAGCTTGAAAGCGTATGTCTTGATATGGTTTTTTATACAATATTAGTTTGGTTTATGGTAGGCAGGCGTCCACTCGTTTCATTTGTTCATTATTCTCATTGCCTGTACCTACTAATAATCCTCCTGGAGTTGGAGATAATTCAACTAACTATTCAACAAGATCTGTGCCTGAATATTTGGAGCATGGTAGAGTTCAGAAACTTTTGTTGTTTGGCATGGAAGGGTCTGGAACAGCCACTCTCTTTAAACAGGCATGTTTATTTCCTTTTTCTTTCACATCTTTCATCTTCTCACCCCTCTTTGTCTCATAGTTGCTTGTAATCATACCTTTCTGTGCATATTAACTTTACTGTGGCTGGTTTGGGGTCAATATCTTTGGATTTCCCTTTTTGCCTGACAAAAGGACTTTAGTGAAGGGTCGTAGTTTAATTGCTTGGTTCATAGTGCAATGGATGCTGGTTGACTGCTAGCTATTATATAGTACAGTAGACTATTTTCTTAGGATTTTAGATATATACATGTGCTCATCCACACACACAGATATTTGTTATATAGCTATGTATTTGCTCAAGTATGGATGATACATGTGCATGCATGCATGCATATACCTATGGTTCTATGTATGGATGTTTTGTGTGCATGCCACATTCATAAGATGTGCCAATGCATACTCATTTATGTATGTTCACATGATGCATACATACTTAGAAGATAAATGTATATGTAAATAAGAAGAAATTTTATTTTTATATAGTTTCAACATATCAAATGTGTATGTGCTCTCGACTTATGGATAATTGAAACCCAACCTTACCCTTGTTTTTATTTTAGTGCTTTCTTGTATGCCTATTATGGATAGCTTTTTCAGTGTACATGTGGCAGGAGATATTTTTCGCAAACTGCATAATTTTAGTTTACATGGTTATGACACATTTTGTTTTTGACATCTTGCAAAGGTTATCTTATCTATTTACTTGGTGTTAATGCTGTTGTACTGATTGTTTATTGTTTTCATTTTATCATTTCTAATTTTTTGTGCTTTCATTTTAAGAATATTCTAATTCCCTATCCCCAAAACAGGCCAAGTTTTTATATGGAAACAAGTTTTCTACAGAAGAATTACAAAACATCAAGCTTATGATTCAAAGCAATATGTACAAGTATCTCAGCATTCTGCTTGAAGGACGAGAGCAATTTGAAGAGGAAGCACCGGCAGAGAGAGAATCTACTTCATTAGAAGGTGAAGGCTCTGGACAAGGTATAATTTTACTTTCCTTTCCTTTCTTCCCTTTTTGACAGTCTGATGGGACTGTTTCTCTTTAAGCTGAAGTGCCAGCGGCTTTCTGCTTTTTCTTGGCATTTGTTATTGTTCTCAAGTCTCTAAATATGATTTTTCTATAAGGGGCCATGAAAGAGATGAAAAGTTCTGAAGCTTTTTACATTTGTTCTATATATTTTCTTTAGTTATATTTCTTCTGTTCATTCTCTCTCTCTCTCACTCTCTCTCTCCACACACACACACATATGAAGAGATGCTTAATGCTTTATAAAATCCATAATGCTTGTAGCGTATGCATTTGCTCTGTGTATTTCTTACTCTCACTCACCTAGTGGGATAATAAGACTATTGTTGTTGTATTTCTTACTCTCACTATCTTAATTTATTTGTCAATCTTTCTTCATGGTTTGTCTCAAATTATCATCCAATTGAAACATTTAATGAAGAACTTGGGAGTAGGGAACAATATTTGGCCATAAAGGTCATTTTTAGATTAAAAAATTCTTTGATTGTGTAGTGATATACTAAATGTTGTATGCAATTTAGGTTCAATGTGTAATAAATTCATTATTTTTTATTAAGATTTTAAGCTTCAAGTTTAACTTCGTTTGATATTTTATCTGACAATATTGAACATTTATTATAACAAAGACAATTTAAAATATTAATAGTAACTACCACCAAGACTCATCTCACTCAGTAGGTCAACATGGATCAAGTGACACCATTGGGCTGTTTCAAAATCCAAATTTTCAACAAAACAATTTAATAAGGTCCTTTTCAATAGTTACTTGCTGTCTTGGTAAGAGCTCCTTTTCCTTGTCCATTATTTGCCACAAGAAGGCAATGCAACTATGTTTTACCTGGTATATTGGATCATTTGTCCTTTTAAGAAACAATTTTAAAGTCAGCAATTCTCAACACCGCATCATTTTTTTTTCCTTTGTAGATTTTGTGGATGATACAATTTGATAATAATCTTTTTTTGCAATGTCTTTGGAAAAGCTAGAGTTCTGTGAGTGAATCTAATTCTGCCTTAAATTTAGCAGAAACAGCAGCTGATGAAAACAAGCCGAGCATTTACTCAATCAATCAAAGATTCAAGCACTTTTCTGACTGGTTACTGGATATTATGGCCACGGGAGATTTGGAGGCCTTCTTCCCTGCTGCAACACGTGAGTACGCTCCTATGGTAGATGAGATCTGGAGAGATCCTGCTGTGCAGGAAACATACAAGAGAAGAGAGGAATTGCATAATCTTCCTGATGTTGCTAAATATTTCTTGGATCGGGTACAATTCTACTATTTCATTTTACTATTTTGTCTTCGTGATAAGTATTCAGTGATGTTGTCTTGTATATTACTTTGTACTTGAGCTGTTAACCATTATTACATTACAACTTAATATTTGTCCTTTAAAACATCATCTTACCCTTTCCATTCTGGAGTTAATTCAAAGTGGCTGGCATCACTGTCACTGCTTTCTGAACTATTATTTCACCTTATACTTTTTTAGTTTTGTTACTTTGGTAATAGCTAATATGATGAACTTACAGAAATAAAATGATATACTGGAGGTGAGAAAAAAGGGGTGTTGGTTTCATATTTTTTGTTTCAATATAGAAAATTTAAATGTTAAATATATGCAAGAGGTGTGATGTAACTTCTCTGCCTATAGAAAGAAACCTGAAGTTAAAAGGGGTTTGTATGCCAAGTAGATGCTTGAATATGTAAATGCTAAATTGGCTAGGAACACTAACAGTTCTCTGGAAATGTCTTTTTTCCTTAAAAGAGGAGGATTTAAAAGTTGCCATTTATCTTTTAAAAAAAAACAATTTAAAAGGGTTGATGGGTCAAATATCTTAGCTAGCTCTTTAGATGGAATGAATGAAACTTCTTATGGACTTAACTTTAGACCACCCAGTGGCTATCCATTCTAAATCACTTCTCCTTTGGGTTTGCTCTTTGGTAGCATTCGTTCAAACATCTACTATGAATTAGCTGCTCATTTAATGCAATGCTAATTGAGAAAGTTTTTGGTTGCATATTACTATTAATATTGTACATGAAGCAATTGATAGAACTAGAACTAGCCTTGCATGAAGCTCTAGCCTAGGGTTTAAGCTTATTTAGGGTGTGCATTGATACTAATATTTGCTAAATATTCCGACAATTTTTTATTAAAAAAAGTATCATATGCATAGCTATTGCCCTATTAGCATAACCTTTTAAATTGAAGTGGTTGATTGAAATGGATTCAATCCCAATAAAAGGTGGTCATTGGAACACCTTGCTGCCAGTTGAGTTTAGGATCACTGGCAGCATTAATAGATGATAGGAACTGATAATCAGGGACAGTTAGGGCAGTTATGTGTAGAAAATAACTGCTTTAGAAATCAGTTCTGTATTAGAAACTCCAAGATGATAGTTATGTGTAGAAAATAACTGCTAGTAGTTAGTTTTGTATTAGAAACTGTAGGATGACAGTTATGTGTAGAAAATAACTGCCTGTAGTTGTGTATTAGGAGTATATATCTGATAGTAGGTTATGTAATTAGGCAATGTGAAGTTATTTTCAGTTTCTGGAGACTTCTGTTATTTTCAGTGTGAAGGAGACTTCTGTCTTTGGGATAGCAAGTGTATTACTGTATTTGTGTAATAGGAGACTTTTTGTCTCTGGGACAGCAAGTGTATTGCTGTATTGTGTGTGATTTCAGCGTTCAATATTATCTTTTGTTACTTTTATCAATAGATATTCTATCCATTGATGTATTATTATTTGCTATTTACTACGAGAATTATGGGCCTGTTTAGATACAGGCTAGAAGAGCTTATCTACTGGCATAAGTTCTTTATTACCTAGAAGAGGTGTTTGCATGCATAACTTTTACTAGCATGTGACTTTTCCATAAGCTCTTATAGAGAAGTTAAATTTCAAAGACTTTTATTACTTATAGAGCTTATAGAGAAGTCAAGTATGTATCATCCAAACACCAAATTAGCTTATTTAAAAGGAGCTTTTAGATAAGCTCTTCTAGATAAGCTTATCCAATCAAGTCTATATATATAAGTTTGTTAGGATTCATTTACACCAGTGTGGATCTAAATCAATCTTACACCTAGAAATCATTGTTTTGAGGATGAATTTTTAACAATGTCTCATTTCATAGTTCATACCAAGGATTGCTAGTACTTTGTCAGTAATGTTAATGTACATTATACTTTTCAAACGTAGAAACTATTAACCATTAGAGCAAGTATTTATTTATTTATTTTTAAAATTTTCTCAAGTTTGCCATTTGAGTGTTGAGACCAATGTGATTTTTACTTGTAATTTAATCATTAAATTGATTATGCTTTCAATAAGTATTGAATGTTGTATGTTCTTTCGTCATTGTCAATTTGACCCTTATCCTATATAATTACATAGACAGATGCATAATCATAAATATCTATGGACATTAAACTACACAGGAAAAGAGAAAGTATGGAAACTAAAATGGCTTCCATGTTAACTATCAAATCTTAAATTATCCCAACAAAAGATTGAGAGTAAATTTTATTAGTTGATATGTTAAGTTATTCAAGATTAATATGAATGGCAAGATGTCTATCATATGGACAAGTAATTATGTGTACTTTTATGCAATTTCAAATGAGCTACAAATCTCTTAATGCATGAATTGATAATTAACTCCCTTTATTTATTGCATATTTAAATATTTTTTATAACAACATTGCTATCCTGGAAAACCTACAGTTAGATATTCACTATCCATCGTTGTTGTGGTGTTTGCTAACTTTTGTATGGATCGGAGGTTGAGAACTTAACCTTCAAAAGAGTATCTGAAGTACTCTGTAGTCTGTAAAATTTAAAATCATGATCTTATGTTGTATAACTCCTTCCTATCTTGTAGTCTATCTAAATTTGGCTCATATATTATAATAAATGTTTGTCTTTCACTTCTTCTGATATAATATATACCTAGGTTGAGTAGTCGGAGTTTTACTAACTACTAATTTGATTTGTCATTTGTCTCTGGCTAATAATTTGAAAAACAAGCATAAAATATATTAACTTCCATTATGTGCTCTGTTATCAAGACGCCTAATCATATGTGATCCTGCACAGGCAATAGAAATATCAAGCAATGAGTATGAACCTTCAGATAAGGACATATTATATGCTGAAGGAGTCACTCAGAGCAATGGTCTTGCCTTCATGGAATTCTCATTTGATGATAGGAGTCCCATGTCTGAGATATACAGTGAAAACATCAATTGCCCTCCCCCCTTAACCAAGTAAATCATTTTCTTCCATCTCCTTTTATTTTGTGGAAGCTTCTCAAAATGTTTTTAACTCCTTAACGTTGTCATTGACTCAGGTATCAACTGATTCGCATAAATTCGAAGGGACTGCATGATGGTTGCAAATGGTTGGAAATGTTTGAAGATGTTAGGGTAATCATATTTTGTGTTGCCCTGAGTGACTACGACCAAATGTGGCCTACTAGTTCTGGTCAGCTTCGTAACAAATTGCTGGCAAGCAAAGATCTTTTCGAGAGTCTGGTTAAGCATCCTTGTTTTAAAGATACCCCATTTGTGCTTATCCTAAATAAATATGATGTCTTTGAAGACAAGATAAACAAAGTTCCTTTATCAACCTGTGAGTGGTTTGGTGACTTTTGTCCCGTGAGACCCCATCACAACAATCATGCCCTAGCCCACCAAGCATATTACTATGTGGCTGTGAGATTCAAGGAGCTTTATTATTCCCTAACTGGCCAGAAGTTGTTTGTGGGGCAAACTCGAGCTCGGGAACGCGTGTCAGTTGATGAGGCATTCAAATACATAAGGGAGATCATCAAATGGGACGATGAGAAGGATGATGATGTATATGAAATAAATCCAGAAGAGTCATTTTACAGTACAGAAATGAGTTCTTCTCCATTCATCAGACAGGAATGAATTCCCAACCTTTGAGACCAAATGATCTTATGTGTGGATAGTGTCTCACCACTCCAAAGAATTTGGAGGAGCATTGCATTTATTGAAGGACAGGGAGGTCAGTTGGCTGGGCTGTGTGGAGTATGTTGTTTTATTTTGTTCTTTAGGATCTTCCTGAACAGGTTCAGAATGATTTTTGCCCCTTTATAAATAATAAGCTAATTTGATTAAGAGGTTGTAAATTCAGAGGTGATTTGTTCTCTGTACAGTTTATATTGACAATATTGTTCAGCTTAATTTGAAAAAAAGAAAAGAAAAGAAAGAAAAGCGGTATTTTATTTTATCGTTAACCCACTATTATTATTTAAACAAGCCATTTATCACCATGTCCGTAAGTACGGATGAAATATAGAAGTTTAAATTTAAAAATATTTAAGAAAAAATATTTGATGAATATGAATTATTTTATTAATAATAAAAACGTAGGTTTCTAAAATTTTTATTTTTGGAAATACTTAAAATTTTAATTTATAAAAAAATTGTTTTGACAGTGAACTATAAATATTTCATTATGATTAATGTTTATTGGGGCTAGAAATGGGTTAAGCAGTCTATTTATTAAATAAGTTAAATAAATTTTTTTAAAGTCAATTAAGTTGAAAAACACAAATTTAAGTAGGGGTTGGTTTATTTTTTTAATAAATCTTAAAAGTTATTGTAAAAATAAACATAATAACTTTAAAATACAGTTAATTTTTTGATCTTTTAAACTTAAAACTATTTTTCATCACTTTGTTAAAAACTTTGTTAAAGTTATTTTTTACACAGGTGGAATCATTTTCTCCTTGGACAATTTCAGTAATCATACGCCTTACCAACTACTTGCTCCAATATTCTTCGCCCTTATTTTCCAATTGGACATCTTTCAGAATTGCAAAGTTATTGTCTTTGTCGAGCAACTCATTCTACGTAGGCTAAACCCACTAAAATGAAGAAGATAACACCTTTTGTACCTATTGTACAAGCTAGTTGCTCCCTAAACCTACTCACATGAACAAGATAACACCTACCAGCAGAAAATTGTTCAAATTCCTTAAATTCCAAAACGCCATCCTCGAGTAGCTCAAACAAGAAAGAAATGTAAAGGGGAACATCCCTAGCAGACAATAAAACTAAAAAAAAAAACGTAAAAAATGTAAACATCCTAATTGAGGTGAGCAAATAGAGATTGGAGAGTGAGCTAAATGGAGAACAAATTAAGACAAAAGTCAGAAGCAATTGTGTATTTGCTATTTGAAGTAAAGAAAGAGAAACTACTAAAGTTCACTTATTCTTTTTTCTTTTTTTTTTTGGTAATAGAAGTTCACTTATTAAAAAGCTCATTTTGTTATATTTATTTTAAAAAAAGTGCTATGGAACCCACTAAAGCTATTTAGGCCCAAGAAAGTTAATAAACAAACATATGGCCTAATGCTACCAGGCCCAATCACCTAATCATAGTCTTACGCTCCTTCAGGCCCGAGAACCTTCCAACCACACACTAAGACTATCACAAACCTAATTCATTAATAACGGATACTGCAAATCATGGGATTTGTTTCATAGACACCTCACACGTCATCACGTAAGAAACACCACACTAACTTAATGAGTCTTATAAGTAAGCCTAGCATGCCTAAGGTAAAGAACTCTCTAATTTGACACACTTTATCTTTTTCTACATATACTGACTTGAGTATTGGAGTTCTTGTAAGTATCTTACTAAAACTTGTAGAGAATCACCCCAAATTCCAAAATCTACCTCAAATATTCTTCATCTTAAGTTGATGTTGAACAAAAAGATTCTTTTAGGTTTTTAGAGTTTGTTTGAAAATATGTTTGGCTTTTATTTTAAAGAAAAAACTTAAAAAATTAAGTCAAAAAAGTCTTTTAGGCATAATAAACTAATTTATTTAAGTAAATATAAATAATATAATTTTATGATTATTGTATTAAATTTTTGTTATATTATTTTAAAATTTTATACTTATTGCCCTATTTAAGTTAAAGACATATATTACTAACAGGATTTAGGTTTGACAGAAGGGACTAGTCTTTAGCAATATGATGAATTAAGGTTTGAATTCCTACTAAGAGAGGGGTCTACATTTAGTATTCGACCTTACCTTGATCAGAATTACTTGTAAAAGAGGATACATGTGAAAAAAAAAAGATGTAAATTTATTTGCCTATTTAAAAATATATTTATTAACTTGTTTAAAAAGATTTTATAATAAAATAAGTTTTTAAATATACTTTCAAGTCAAAGACTATTAAAAATGTTGGTCTAAATCTTTAAATAAATCTATATTGTACAAACACAGGTCAAGTCAATACTTTAACTTTTGGAAAACAGGCTAGATTTATAGCATTTATGACAAAGCCTAAGTTGATCCATTTCACCTTATTAATGTTGAAAGAAGAAAATTGAATATTGATTAAAGAAATTAAGAAAACTACAATTCTTCTTTGAATAACTAATTAAAGAAATATATTAATTCAATTTGATATTAAATCTCGTAATATATATATATATATATATATATATATATATATATATATATATATATATGACAAAATAAGAAAATACTCAGTTCCATGAAAAATTGCATGAGAAGGAAAACAAATACATACAAAATTGTCATATTTCGTAAATAAGAACTCAAATTTAGGGCATAGAAATGAGTAGTTACATGTAAAAAAAAAATAATGAACAATTAACGAGCCTGCTCCTTTGGTATATCTCATATTTTCAGTATACAATCTGAGTGTCATTCATCAAGCTGGTCAAGGATTTTTATATTTGTTATTTTTTTTTTTAAAAAAAAGGTGGTTCCATGATCGCCGGCAAGAGCTGTGATTGTATTTTTCTGACTTCATATTCATACCTAACTAGGGTGACCCGTGCTTACTTCGAATTCCTCATCACCGATAGAATAAATAAAGACAAGAGAATTCAATTTAGTATCGTATCGTAGTCAAACCACTTGCTTTAAATTTTTGTTTGGTTATCGATCTTGAACAAAATTATTAAGCTTGATTTATAGATCCTTACATGCAATATGCGCCCCTTTGTATAGGAAATCTGTATTAAAATCCCAAAAAATGAAACTGTTTTGGGTGTTAGGTATAGTGTGGGGCTTATTTAGCTTTGTTCGATTTAAAATTTAAACTCGTACCCCACATTTTTCTTCAGGTCCAAAGTAAATACTAAATAGTTGACAGTAACACATAGTTGCCTCAAAGTGGCTGCAATATGTCACACAAACTTGGGAGATAATTGGCTATGTAACATGTCTCCTCAACTACTTACACCTCCACGTGACGGTCGAATGTTTATAAGTGTGTGTTTGAATAAACATTTACAAACTTGATTTTAGTTGATCTTAAGTTTATAAAATTATTTGTTTTTATTAAGATTGAGTTTGAAATAAGATAATATTTTGAATTTTTTATCCAAAAAATAAGTTTACAGTATCAAATTCTCATCACGTAGCAAAAATCAAATGAGAGTTGTTTATGTTAAAATCAGATTTAGGTGCATTTTCCTGTATGAAACACCTTTTAAATGTTTTTTCATACATGTATAAAAATCTTCTCCCGCTACTCCAAGCAGTTCCCACTCCTTCGGTCCGGTCAGTATGTCTAAGATTTAATGAAATTGCGAAATTTTTATAAACTAAACTTGAATGTTGTTGCGATAAGAGAAATACAAATGTCGAGTTCGAGAAGGAATATAATAGAAGGCCTGTTAGATAAGAGACATGCTAAAGTTCAGGGTTGGAAGAAAAGAGGAAGATGAATCATAAAACATTGACCGGAATAACGGGAGAAGATTTTGCCTAAAATAATTAAGAATCCTGTGTCTTATTTTTCTGTTACAATTATTTTGTTTGCCTTTTTATTTTTATTTTACAAGTATATATTTTTAATTTAATGTACCTAAAGATGACGTGTTATGTCTGTACGAGAATAATTTCAATGCAATTAAATGTGAGTTTGAATATGGTAAATGCTAAACTAATACATCCTAATTAATTAATGAGTAATTGTTTGAAGTGGTATGTGCCTCTTTTTCCTTTAATAAAGTATCGTTATGAAAAGAAAAAAAAAAGACAAAAAGTCTCAACCAGAGAACTAGTCCAAAATAAATTAACACCCCCACCAGAAGCCTTCATTCATTATGCAAAGGATTCAAATTCTCCATATTCATTTAGCTTTGCTCTCAAGAATTGAACTCTTCATGTCATCAAGAATGAGAATAGAATGTGATTGTGCCATCATCATCATGGTTGGCTTTGGTCAAAGCCTTTGGTCTCCAAAAATAAAATAAAAAATGGGTGGCTTATTATGAATCAAAAATTAAGGCTATGGTTTGCAATGCAATTGCAGGGTTTGAAGGTGTCAAGAATGGAGCTTAATTTGGTAAAACAAAGACCACCCCATACGCATAACACCGTGTGATTTCTTTCACTTGGGGTAGGTAACGTGATCATCCAGCTAAGATGCAGAAAAATTAAACATAACGAAAAGGTCAAACTAAAACCACACCTTGCACAGGACAGAATAGGAGGCTAGTTTGTGGATTCAATATATTGAGGAGAATTTTATGTATTATAAATTGAGAAATTAGTCTATTAACTTCATTTCTATATTATATGTATATTTTTGTCACAATTTGATTCCTATCGCCAGATCGCTTCTAATTCCTAGGACTTGGATGGATATATTATACATGTCTTGGACTTTCACTAATATAAAATTACTAATCTATTTTAGTGATGTATTTTTAATTTCCGCTTAAAATAAAAATATTTATAATTTATTCAAACAACATCAAAATCTTCAAAATTTAGTAATTCTGTGATTTTTGTAGTATTGCAACGTAATACAGTTTAGTATTAATGCAAAAAAGATTCCATCTATCTACAACTAAGTGCGCATTTAGATTCGTGTTGGATCATTCAAAATCATGTTGAAATATCAATTAACGTAATTTTAGATAAATGTTTACACTTTATATACTTGGTCGCATGTTGAAAAATTAATTTTAAGTTTAAAATTAATTTTCAATTGAAGTAACTTTAGGTGGCTAGTTTTTATGTTGGAAAATTTATACTCAGTTTTACTACTAACTTGTTTTTAGCTTAGAATAAAAATATTTAAATATAAACCACTTCACTTCAAAATCAATTTTTCAAATGTTAATCCAAACACACTAAAAAGTTTATGGTCAAGTTTATATATATATATATATATATATATTGAGATTACGTTTAACTAACTGAAAACATAATACCTAGACAACATTATTGTATATACCATTAAATTCAGTTTAAAAAGTTTATGGTCAAGATTTTTTTTCTTTTTGTATTTTGGAGATTACATTTAATTTACTGAAAACATAATACCTAGACAACATTATTGTATATACCATTAAATTAAGTTAAAAATATTTAATAAAGTAATCTTAATCATCGGAATGTTTTTATTAAGAAAACGTTAGAATTTTCCATTATGATCAGCACTAAGCACTGTGACTTAAGAAAGCTGCAGGCAGAAAAAGAATAACGTTTATGTGAAGCATTTGTCCATTGAAACTCAAGGAGGAAAGGAATGAGAATTAAAAAATATATAAAAAGGAAAGAAAATTTGCTAAACATGTGTTAAAAAAATATAATGATAAATTTAACCTACTCTGTGTTAAAATTTTAGTGTGTGTTCGGAATAGTTGTAATTTTTTTTTTATTTGATACTTAATTATAGATATAATTGATTATTATTATAATAGATTATATAAAATAAATTTTATATTTTGATGTGTTGGGTAAAATGTATTTTTAAAATGATCTATTAGACTGGCTAAAAGAATAATTTTTACAGTAAAATTATGTAAAAGGGTATGAATTATATGTAGTCATTAATTTATTTTTGAATTAATTAATTATTAGGGATCAAATGAGAAAATAAAAAATTAATAAAAATAACTTGTTAACTTTCAAATTACCAAATACTTTTATAATTTTCAAAAATAATCCCATTTGGATGTTAATATTTTATTTTTTTTAGTCAATCTAACGAGTGACTAAAGGAGTTGATTAAAAAATATTTAGTAGACCATGTTAATTATTTTTAAATATATATAATTTAATTTTGATATATTGTCAATATAAAAACTTCTACATTATTAATTTATTAAAATTATTCTAAATATAACTTTTAAAACAATTGTTTAAAAATTGACTTTAAACTATGTGACAATCCATTTAATTAAATTCATACACACACACATCATTAATTAGCATTTATTTTTGGGCACTAGTTAATTTTGTTTTGTTTTGTTAAGTGTGTGTTTGCATAATGTTTACGTCTAATGTCTTAGTTGAATTATTTAATTATTATTAATAATAAATTAACTAATAATTGTGTTTTACCTTCTTTATATTGTAGAAAGTATATCTAAAATAATATAAATAGTTAATTATTTTTAGGGTGCAACATCTAATAAATGCATGTGAGTGTCAAATTAAGTTATTATTTCTATCTAAGAAGTTACATAAGTAATTAAAAAAAGGTGGTGGTACGTATATGTATATAGTTTCAAGAGTCAACTTTATGTATTTGTATATAGACCAATTCTATTTTAGATCAATATATAGAAGTTTCACGTTGAACTTGAAAAATTCAATAGAACCGATTTTTAAATTGCTTTATTGTTGTTTTGATTGATATACTTACATAAAATTCATATGAATACATCGAATATTGTATATTATATTTCGATTGAATCAAATGAAGCTTAGAAATCTTTTACCTTAATACGCGAAAACCCAAAATTTCTGTGTAAATTCAATGATAGATACGTCCCCCACGTATCCACCGACTTCAATTCTTATATCACGAAGTCTAAAACATTCTATCCTCCATTGAACATGTAGAAGTTATAAATTATATATTTACGAAGTATCATATCATACAAAGAATAATAACAAAATAATCTTCACGTGGTATATGACATGGTTTATTAAGATCTTGTATTCAAATTAAACAAATAAAGTAACACGATATCCTTAAATAAATATTAGATCATGAAAACCCATCACTGAAGGTGTCGACTTTTCTCTCCACCTTCAACGATGAGATCTTGAATGTCATTAAACAATTTTATTAAGCAATTAGTTTCTTATGGAATCTTCTTCCTCTGTTATTACAAAGTATTAATAATTGCGTAGTATTATTTATACATTAAAATCTTAGTGCAATATCCACACTGCCAGTTCTTTTTATCAGAATTGGTCTATTTCGTGTGTAAAAGATTCAGATATGTAAAAAATAAATCTTGCGTAATGATTTCACTTTTATTAAAAAAATAGTGTAAAAAAGTAATAAATAAACTAAAGCTTGAAAGTTTAAATAACACCGTTGTTCGGTTCATATTTATTGTCTCGTTTTTGTCTCATTCCAATTTTTTTCCAATTGAATCAAATAATACTGTTCTTCGATTCAAATTTATTGTCTCGTTTTTGTCTCATTCCATTATTTTTTTTCCAATTGAATCAAGATAAGTTAACGAAAAAATTCTTTTAATGAAGAGACAATATTTTCTTCTTAATTAGAATGTAAATTTTTTAATAAAAAAATTCAAAGCAGAGCTTTTATAAAAGTTAGAGTAAATATTAATTTTATTTTTGAAAGTGATAATTTATGTTGATTTCATTCATAAAACTTCTCATGTATATAATTTAGTTTCCAAATTTATCAACTTTATAATAAATTAGTACTTTTAACGTGATGTTGACTAAATTTAAAGACTAAATTTAATTATCATAAAATTAATAAATTTGTAGACTAAGTTATCATAAAGTAGACAAATTTAGAGACTAAGCTAATATATATAAAGACTAATTTGTCAAATAATATACACACAGACTTTTAGAAACTAAATCAACACGTATTGCCACTTTTAGGACCAAATTATGTATTTATTCCAAAAACTAATGAGTTTAATTTTGATACATTATCACAATCAACCAATCAAAAATCATTTTAAATATAACTTTGAAAGTAATTATTACAAAAAAAAAAAAATCTTATCATACATGAAAATTCATGATTGAATAATAATATAAAAATCTTTACACTATCATTATATTTAATAAAATTCAAAGTTAATGAAATGAACTTCTATATTAACCTCTATTAAAATCTGAGTCTTCACTCTTAAATGGGAGTATATTTAAGAGTTATTATCGTTTTCATTAAGTCGCTTGACTTGTATTATATTAACTACTTTCAAATCCTATTACTTAATTTAATTTCAATTGAAATTAATTTAAATTTTAATACTAATACATTATATCAAATTAAAAACATCTTTCTCTTTTAAAATAAACCAAAATCTAAAAACATTGAATTTTTAAATTTTAGCGCACAGTAAACGACAATTGCGTAGCAGTAACACACACACACACATATATATATATATATATTTGTTTTTTTTGAGAAAACAGGTTTTGGCGTGTATCATAATTGTACGTGTGGTGTTGGTCTTATTCCTTAGTAGAAAGCGTGTCACCGAGTCTACACCCCAAAGCCAAAGCCAAAAAACAGCCCAAACAAAATTGCTTAGGCCTTTGTTTTACCCATTCTCCCCTTTGACGGTTATCGATATTACCAATTTTTCTTCAATTCTTCAATGGTCAATATTGAATATTCAAATCCTCGCTCCAACTTTGCAAAAACACATTCTCTCTCTTTCAATTTGAATGCTTCTCTCTTAGAATTTCCTATGGTGTCTAATTTTGAACACATTTCTTATGTATGAAAGCAAGGACCCTGACCCTCTCTGCTTATATACCACACACACGCACGAGACATGACATATCTGTGTGTGTGTTTCTCTATAAATATATTTTGTAATTTGTACATACATTAACAAACCCACTTGAAGACCCTTCAATATTTCTCATCAAACTTTCAAATTTGATAACCAAAAAGCACAATTCACCTTACAAAAACAACCGTGGTTTCTTTGATCAGGTGGCTAGAGATGGTGTTGGGATGGAGAAGGAGGAAGAGCAGCAATAAGCACCGCAAAGGTGGGAAGCCCAACATGGAGTTGGTGATTCCCAACCACTTCAAGTGTCCAATTTCTCTTGACCTGATGAAGGATCCTGTGACATTGTCAACTGGGATCACCTATGATAGAGAAACTGTGGAGAGGTGGTTTGAAGAAGGGAACATCACATGTCCCGTTACCAACCAGGTTGTGAGGAACTTTGACATGATTCCAAACCATTCCCTCAGGATAATGATCCAAGATTGGTGTGTGGAGAATAGGCAACATGGGGTGGAGAGGATTCCAACTCCAAGGATACCAATTGCCCCAACTGAGGTTGCTGAGCTTCTCATGCAAGTGAAGGCCTCAGCAAGGGGTTTGGACCAAGATGGTTGCCTTGAATTGGTGCGGAAAATGGAGAGGTGGGGTGGTGAGAGTGAGAGGAACAAGAGGTGCATAGTGGACAATGGAGCACCTGGGGCACTGGCTTCATCCTTTGACGCATTTGCAAATGACTCAGTTGAGAGGAATGTGGTTGTTCTGGAGGAGATTTTGTCAGCACTCAATTGGATGTTTCCACTTCAATTGGAGGCACAGAAGTCTTTGGGGTCCTTGGCTTCTCTACGTTGCATGGTTTGGTTCTTGAAGCACCAAGATCTCTCGGGGAAAGAGAAGTCCATTGTGGCAATGAAAGAGCTTCTTTCCTTTGGTGATGAGCAGTATGTGGAGGCCTTGTCACAAATTGAAGGGGTCAATGAGCTCTTGGTGGAGTTCATCAACAAGAGGATTAGTCCAACCATCACAAAGGCCTCACTGAGGGTGGTTTGGTACTTGGTCTCATCCTCTTCCAATCCCAGTGAGAAGATGAAATTGGCATTTGTTGAATTGGGTTTGGTCTCTTCCTTGCTTGACATCCTCATTGACTCAGACAAGAGCCTGTGTGAGAAGGCTGTGGCCATTTTGGACTCCCTATGCAGCTTTGAAGAAGGGAGGGACAAGGCTTGTAGTAATGATCTGACAATTCCTCTTTTGGTGAAGAAAATTCTGAGGGTTTCACCATTGACCACAGACTATTCTGTTTCTGCCATTTGGAAGCTGTGCAGGTTTGGAGAAAAAGATGAAGGGAGAGCCCTTGTTGAGGCCCTTCAAGTTGGTGCCTTTCAGAAGCTCTTGTTGGTGTTGCAGGTTGGTTGTGGTGATGAGACTAAAGAGAAAGCAACTGAGCTTCTCAAATTGCTCAATCCTTACAGGGCTGAATTGGAATGCATAGACTCAGATTACAAGAATGTTAAGAGATCATTTTAACTTTAGGCTGCTTGTTATTATTATTTTTTATCTATCAGAAGTTTTGTGCTGTATTATGTGTAAAATTTTTTTGGCCTAACGAATGGATCTCTGCAATCTCTGTCATGGGATTCAAAGAATCCACGAATAGATAGGGAACTTATAGGATTATATATTCTTTTTGTACATCGCAATAAGAGTAAGAATGACATTTTGTTATCTTAAGAACAATTTGTGCGTGTACTTTATTTATTCGATGATATTGAATAACTTTACAACATGACCTGAATTAACGAAAAGAAAAGACAGACGATTTCAGTTTAGTGCAAGTTAACGATAAAAAAAATTTATTGGGAGTTATATTATTTCTACAAAAAATTCTTACAATATTTTTTATAACTCATTTTTTCTCTCTATCTTTGTTTATTATATCATCTATCTTATCTCACACTTCTCTCTCTTCTCTTCTTATCTCTCATTGTTGTAAAATAATTGTACAACCTTGTTGTACGAATATAATTTCTCAAATATTTGGTCCAACTAGTTTAATAAATTAAAATATGACTCTCTTTTTTTCACTTAACTTGAGCTTGAGATGTGTCTTCCTAAAAGAAAATGATTCCCACTTTCTTTTGAAGTAACATGTGAGTAGGCGGTGATGATAACGAAGGTAAAGCACCAGAATGAAGAAATTAGAGTAACTATGGTATATAAAGCTTGAATAAGCCAAAAATTTTGGCAATTTTTTAGGTCATGATTCCGATCTAAGTTGGAAATCTTCAGTAAGTCATTGGATTATTCCAACACCAACAGAACTGCATTCTATCAATGTTCTTTTTTCCTTGAGTTATGCTGGGTGGTACATACCAATTGGTAATTTTTATCCCTTACACGTTTTATTCCCACTTCTTAATTTCTGTTTTCTTTCTTTTTTCACAAGTGTTATGTAAATGTATTTTGTCTGGTACTAAATAGCATGCCTCTCTTTTTATTAAAAGGTTTTCCTTAATCATAATCATTCGATGCGAGACTTTAATTTATTTTGTACTAAAAGAATCTCGTTAATCTTATTGAATGTAGGACTTCATCCACTTCATCATTTCACATACTCCAAATTAGGAGAAGGGCATGGTTGAAGTGTGGAACTATTTGGGCACAAAGGTGTTCTCCATATTAAAAGAAAGGCATTAATGGAATGTGGAATCATTTGAGCATGTGTGGTATGAAATCTTTTAAGTTGAACTCTCTCAAGACCGTACCCTTCTGAAAATTGCTTTAGTGTATAAGACTTTTATACTGTCAATTAATCGAAAATCAGCTTTAGTGTGATTTTTAGGATAGTTATTATCAAAATCAACAAACTTATTATATATGGTAAATTGTGATTAGATAACAGTATAAAACTGTTTTACATTATCGGTGCATAATCTATTTTTTCTAATTTTTAAGGTAATTATTATAAAAATAAAAAAACTTATCATATATAACATATTGTAATTGGATGATAGCGTAAAAATCATTTATATTGTTGGTACATATACTATTTTCTCAAGACTTAAAACCAATAGGAGGTCATTTTCATAGCATGGTGTGAATTCATTGGGAACGTCATGACTTGAAAGTGAGTCCGAAATGTTTCATCCAAGTCCTGCTAAAGTGTTTCACGGATTGCATTTTCATGTTTGAGTTTCAAACTCCCACAAGTCGTATTCATTCTTCAATATATCTATATTATATCCAGCATTCCAGCTTATATCATTAATCCTTTCCCATTAAACATTCACACCCCACCTTTCAAATCACCCTGATCAAACTATCATAAATGCATGGAAAAAAGGCATAAAATTTAGATATATACTTCTTTAGGTGCTTAACTTAACTTATGTAAGCTTTTATTACATGAATTATCAAGGTAAAATTCTAAATCTAATTAGATAATTATACTACAAATACTTAATAAATTGTATCTAAGTTTTGTTAAAAATAAAAAATAAATAAATGCAGTATGCCTAGATCAAGCATATTGTAATAAGTGACATAGCAATTAAAAATAAGATTTAAATATATTTTTGATTCCTATAAAAATGGTAAAAATTTAATTTTGGTTCTCTAAAACTTTTTGTTAATTTTAATCCTCGTGAATTTTAAAATTTTTGAAAATAGTCTTTGTCATTATTAATCATTACTTAGAAATGATGTGACATATATTTAAGAGTAAATAGGTTATGTACTAACAGTGTAAAATATTTTTAATATTTTTACACTGTCATCCAATCACAAACTACCATATATGGTAAGTTTGTTAACTTTTATAATAATTACCTTAAAAGTCATATCAATGGTGATTTCTAATTGGTTAACAGTGTAAAACATTTTACACTGACAGTACGTAATCATTAAATTTTATATTTAAACTTGTTACATTAGTAATCATTTTGATATGACATATGTAAATATGTCACATCATGACTCTTTTTTTTTATATATATCCCCACTCATTTTTATTTTTTTTATATTTACCACTAATAAATTTTAGTGATAATGTGGTATGTATTTAAACATGTTAAGTCAACAACTATTTTCATGAGATAGACATGTTATGTCATCCATATGGAAAGAGTCATTTAAAAAATAAATTTATATTTAATGTAAATTTTTTAAATTTTACGAGAATTAGAACCAATAAATTTTTGTTTTAAAAAATTAAAATAAAATTTAGTCATATTTCCAAAAACTAAAAACATAATTTACCCTAAAATAATTACATAGAAGAATGCAGGAGTTGGCTTAGTTGTAAGTCCGAGACTAGTGTGAATAGTACCACTTAATTTGAAATCACTTATACCATTTCACATCGCCGTTTATATACAGAACGGACTTTGGAGGATTGAGAATGTAAATCATGTGATGAAATAAACGATGGGCAGAATATCGGACCAAGGGATACACGTAAGTTTTGGTGGAGACACACAAAATAATGTGTAAATGGGAACATTTGTTTGTATTCACACTGTAGAATAGGCAGTGAAATCCCATTCAGAGAGATACTCTTGAACCGGCCTCAGCACAAAATAACATCAAACCACGTAGAAATTCTTAAATGTAACATAAAAATTAAATTTGAATCATCAGATTAACTTGATAAATTAAATTTAGACAATTGAGCGTTTTACATTAAATATATTCTTTAATGAAACTTGTGTCCTTATTAGAGAACGCGTATATGACTTGGAAAATAAAGCTTCCTTACGAATAAAGTAACTGTTACACCTCATCAGGTTTGCAGGCCTAACAATAACATAAAGTCCACAATTGAAAACAGTCCACCGACACGTTTGACAAGATTTAGTGGATCCAATCGCCGTTTAGTTTGTTCCATCACTCTGTCTAGAACTTCATTTACCGGACTTTCTAGTCTCAACTTTCAACCACGCGTGTTAGCTTTGATTTGACGGTTTACTTGACTGCCACTTACAGTAATTTCTAGGATTACAATTTGATATACAATTTTAGTAAATAGTTATTTTAATCCATGAAATTAAAAGACACTATTACATTAGTTTTTAAATTAAAAAATTAAAAAAGTACTTAAAAGTACAAATTAATAATTACATTAGTCTAAATTTTAAAAAAAATGATTTAAATAATAACATTAACATTTGTTTAACGACTAAAATGATAATAAGTAATTAAATTTAAAAATTTATTTAACATCCCAAGAATTTATTTTATATTTTTTTAATTTCAAGGACTAATATAACAATACCTATCACTTTTAAGGACTAAAATAATTATTTACTCTATATAATTTTGAAAGAATTTAAAGCATTCTTCTAAATATATTAATAATTTAAAAAATAATCAAAAAAGAGCAATTAATCATGTAAACATAGTAACTACTTTTAAATGTTGTTAATCACTCTTAGTTGTTTAATCTTTAAATGCAATTCTACCTATATCTTTTGCTGTCACATTGAAAAATAATTACTATTAATTCAATTTAATATCAATTTAAATTTTAAGAGAAGAATGCGGTGCAAAATAGGCTTCGAAAGAGAGGGAGGTGTGGATACTCCTAAACTATATCCTATCCTCCATAAAGCATGGTTGCTTTTTCCAGTGGATTTTTTCTTTTTTTTTTGGTATAACATAAGATGGGAAATTGAATAAAAGTTCAAAGAAAAATATTTCACTGATATAGGCTAAAAGCCATTGAACAACACACAAGTCAAAAGAGCACAATAAAAAAAGATTGGAATTTGAAAATCTAGAGCTGAATCGCATGAGTATATCACACTGTATAATTTGGTACATCATCTTGGCATGTCCATACTAGACTCAACTAAAGTTGCTTCAAGGATCTCCTCCACTAACCATGATAATATGAGATTTTGAACTAAAAAAGTCTACCGGGACTTGTATCTCTTCTCCACTTCCTCCAGACTCTGGATTTCCTTCTGGTACTTGCAAATGCGGCTGATAGACCTGTCACCACATCCATATGCATTCACTGAGGTTGAGTTACAATGCAAGGCCTCCATAACCACTTATAGAAGAAAATAAAAACAAAATGAATCAAACTACTTTCATAACTTAAAATCAACTCATGCCCTTCAACTTTTGAAAGAATCAGACAATAGTAGAGAACTTTTCTAAAAGTTGAAGTGCATGAGTTAATTTTAACTTATGATAGAAGTCTAATTCATTTTATCTTCTAAATTTCTTCTCCTGTAAGTACCTTTATGGAAAATTTTATCCAAACTGAACCCAAGACAGATAACTTGGTCCATTCCATTCCCAAATGACAGAGATTCCAATATAAAATTGTTACTTTACCAGTAGAGAAGACATGCTGCAACACACAGTATTACATTCCTCTGAGCTTTGTATATCTGAGTAACACCAATAAATGGTCAATGAGTCAAGTAGTCAACAATGTAAAGTATTTTAATTAGCAAGGAGAGAAAAATGGCAATTCATATTTTCAAATAAAGTAAAACTAAAGAAAGCTCATGCATAAGTCATGCAGCCTGATGTTGTTAGTCCAACTTAACCGAAAGTACCCCCAACCATAAAGTTCAAAGTTCAAACCAAAAGTCTGGTCTAAGCTACATAAATTTCAAAGGTCACAAGTCTCTAGAATCTAGATCTTAGGGAAAGAAGAGGCTGAAAGCTTAATAAAAAAAGGATTTCCAAATATTCCAAATCATCATTAGCTATATTTGATGTGCCTAACATCTGCAACATGTATGGCCTCCATCAAGAGTGCAAGAAAGAACATTTACCCATTAATATCTCCACTCTTATACCGCCACATTTCATTTAGGAATCTGGTTGATTTTTTTTGTTCCAACCATTGATGCTAATATTTTTGGATGAAAAAATCATCTCAATAGGTTTATAAAACTTGGCTCAGACTAGCCTCTGCCAGTAAACCAGCTGGAGTCATCTAATAGACCAGAAATATAAACAGACTGGTGAATTTGTTATTTAGTTGAAACTCAGCTGATTAATCCAGAGTTGGGTTAGATTTAATGAACCAGTTGAGTCAAAATTCTGAGCAAAAAGAAAATATTTTTCACTCACCACACGGTTTGTGCTTTTAAGGGTGTCAAGTCTTTTCTTGTTGCAGTGAGAGCACTTGGTTCCTCTCACAAGCTTACTCGATGTGGGCTCTATTATCATCTTATATATCTCTCATAACGCACTACACGATGTGGGGCTTTGAAATCATGAGCAGAAACATCTCATCCTAGAGTGATGGAGTTCAAACAATGTAGAAAACATACTTGGTTCCAATACAGAAAAGTTATTCTGCTTTTTTTTTCTTCTTAAAAGCCAAAACATAGTTGGGTATCAAACAAAACTTCACTTTCCTCACGTCACATTCACAGCTCACAATCTCAAAACATGACAAGAGTGCTGATTGTGAAACTTTAAGATGGCATAGCACTAGAGATTCAGATTGTGAAAATAAAGTCAATGGCAAATAGCATTATGGGCTCAACAGTTAATGCTCCATAGGCTTTGTTTGGTAGAGAGGAAAGAAATAGGGTGAATGGAAATAAGTAAGAAATAAGTTAAGAGGTGAGAAATTGATAGGAAATAATTTGAAATTTTAGATTATTTTGGTTTGAGATAAATAGATGAAAAATAAAAGAGAGATAAATAGGGTAAATGAAAATAGGTGAGAAATAAAGTAAAAAATACGTAGTAGGACCCACCAAATTTTTTAATTTCCTTGCCATTTCCATTCAACCAAACCATGTGAGATTTTTAAAAATTTAAAATTTCCTTGCCTCTCCTCGCCATTCTCACTTACCAAACAGGGTGATAGTTACAAGCAGTCTATTTGTATATGTCATGGTATATATATTGCTATACCTCATCTTCTCTTTTGCATTCTGAACCACCAAAAAATTACATGGCTTTCTTCTTCGCTTATTCTCCAGTTTTTAAGGTGCTATATTGTATAGTAAAACACTAACATTTCACACTACTATACTTATCTTCTGAGATACCTTGAATTTGGTTGAGAACTTAAAGCCTATTTTGTCATTATAAAGATGAATCAATTTTCAGCTTTTGCTAACCAACTTATAGTTTGAACACATAATTGGCCCTTGTCCCAATTTATATGTAATTTTTTATTTGTATTAAATATGTATATATATTTTATTATATGTGGATTGACCAATGAATCACTTGTCTTCACATGAATCAACGACCCATTGATCTAATGCTTTGATCAAGCCAGTCTAAGTGTAATAACTATGGATAGGATCCTTAAAATTATGTTATAAAAATCAAACCCAACCTTCAAGCCATGATTCCATTGGTTCAACCAGTTAAATTTTTTGTTGAAGTTGAACCAGATAATATTCACATCAAGTACACTGCTAATTTATGGTTTGACCCAGTTCAATCAGCTGGTTTGGTGCAGTTTTTAACACACAGCTTAAAATGACCCATCAAGGAAAACATGAAATTTTCAAATCACAAAATAAAAAATAAAAAAAATTGATAATTTCATTTTGAGAAAATTCAACCTTATCAATTAGCTTTTTCTAATAAAAATGTTGTCCCATGGTCCCACCAAAGATTAGTTAATTTTAATCTGTAGTTGATTTTTTCAATAATAAAGTCTATCATCTATGACTCTAATATCACAGACAGTTTGTTGCAATTGATGATTGTACCATAAGGTTGATTCAGTTTAATTTCATAAACAGTAAAATTTTATCTTAAACAAGATATAAATGATGCAAAGTGTCATATTTGTTTTCAATATGTTGACATATATTTACTTATCTTTTCATTTGATAAGCTGATTTAGACACAATTGTTCTAATTTATTTTAAAAGTTCGTGCTATTACAACATCCTATGCTCATACTTGTTAATGAACAGGGCCAGCCAAGTCCAACTCAACTTGAAGTAAAAATATACTAGCCAAATGCTGGGAAAAGCTTAGCTTATAAGCTTAGTTTCTAACCCCTATATCATCATTTTCTGCATAAACAAAAAAGAGCATTTACATTTCATTTGCTTAATAATGAAATGATTTCAATATTTTTCATCTCAGACCAAAATCTATTTTGGCATTCTCAACCCATTCATTCTTTCTCCCTCCTCCTTTCTCATCTCGCAAAAAAGAAAGGAGCCAAAAGGTTCATTCATTCAAGTACATACTTCTAGAGAGTAAAGGAGGAACCTCCAAAATAATCAACAAGACAACAATATCACAAGAAGAAAAGTATTAATGAAGTAGGCATATTGTATTGATAAGTGTAAATGAAGCTTTAAGGAATGATAAGTGATTATGTTTGCCATCAATGTGAAATCGTTGCACAATTTCAAACATATAAAGTACGAAAAAAATTGTGTGAAAATCTGAGAAAAAGCTACAAACTGATTTCAAATTTTCAATCATGATATACCTACAGCTTACATTGGAAGCCACTTTCAGAACCTACCCACGTGTAAGACCCCTACCATATGCAATATATGCTACTAGATGATGGGATTGAAATTAGTGAAATCAGAAATCAAGACTAATCAAGAATGCTTACATTGGAAGTCACTTTCAGAAGTCAAAACCTACCCATATGCAATATATGCTACTTGATGATGGGATTGAAATTCGTGAATTTAGAAATCAAGACTGATCAAGAATGCATATGATGTCAAAGTTAAGTAAACCTAAAACTAAATTATATACAGTTAACAAGGTAAAATTGAATGAACATAGATTAAATTAAAAAGGAGGGACACAAAGTTTACGAGTGTGTAACTTTTTGGTATTAGCCACCAACAGCTTAAACTTAAAATGGTAAGGCAATTGAAGACTGTGTAACCTAAAGTGTTCAGGAAAAGCGAAGGGCAATCAAAAGTGCAGCAGGAGACATTTGTTATCACATGATAATCCCTGGAGCTAATAGCTTCAAATAAACAAGACCAAATACCACAAGAGCAGTAATGTAAGGATGTTGAAAAGAACATACTAGAACTTTGGCCCTTAGACAATACAATTTTGGCAGTAAACCATAATCCAGAAGGACTAGAAACTTTAAATAGAAGCATCAAAGAGGGTAAGAGGGCGACCAAGAATGAGATGAAGATTGAAGAGGATGATAAAAATAGATAAGTAATAAGGCACAGGGAGAATGTAAGACTGAAAAAAATGGCAGAATCAACATAGAGGATCCAGTTATCCTCAACAACAGATTTTTGGCACTTCCTGTTTTTATTTTTGTAACATTCAGAATCTTAAAAGCTCTTTGAAGCAACAATAAGCGGCTGATGGTCAAATAAATCCTTTACACTACAATCCATGGTGTATCAAATCAGCAACATGCAAACAATGCAAATCATGCTGCACAAAACTTTATTACCAATCGCTTTTAAAGTTATATTTCTATCCAATATTCTAAAGATTGTTCTAAATTTTGAAAATAATATTCCTCAAATCATGAAATGATCCTTCTCACTATCAACCAAAACAATCAAAAGTTATATAAACACACAGTGACCACAATTTACAATGCAAAACAAAATTCCCCAATTAAACCATCTTGACATCCATAGAAAAATACTTACGGATTTCTCATATCGATCTCTCTCCGCAGCAGTACAAACTTCAGAGGTACACGATAACCGATGCTCATTCTTCCAGTATATATCTACAAACAACCATAGATCCAAATTCAGGAAAACCAACACTAGATCTCATACAATGGATCTCCACAGAAACAGAACTAATAGCACACAAGACACAGCCAACATTAAAAATAAATAAAAAAGCAAAAAAAAAAAAACCCTCTTCTAAGCTTTTCTCAAGCTCCCAATACCAACATAATCCATCCCAAAGAGAAAGTGAAAAAGATTAAAATTTTTCACTATCCAAGAGACACCCAGATGGGTAATTATCCACAAACCCCAAAACAAAAGGCAATTGCTACAATTGAGTCAAATTGACAACCACCTACCCACCAATCCAGAAGTGAGAAAGGAAAGATTTTGAGGCAAACCCAGTTGATGGTAGATGAAATGAAGGAGACCCGTTAGAAGAAAAGAGAGAAAAGCGTACCTAAGAGGTGGAACCCCGCAAAGGGGACAATGAAAAGCGCGGTTGAAGAATGAGGGAAACGAGAGAGGCGAAACGGTTCCTCAAGAGTTTGGGTGTGGGAAGGGTTAGCAGAATGGCCACGGCAGCCTCGGCTGCGACCACGTAGCTGAGAATCAACCACTGCAACGCCATGTCTTCTTCTGCTTCGATGTGTTGCGTTGTGTTCTCCCCTTTGAGATTTTCTTTCTTCTTGCTGTGTGTGTGACGATGTATTGATGTGAGTCTTTATTGTTTTCTGCCTTTTTTATGTGTCCAATATTTTGTTTTGGATAATTTTCTTAGGGGTTAAGATCGGAATACCCTAATTGCTATTGTGTGGCGGAGTTTCTTATATTTGAACAAGATTTTTGGGAGTAAATTCTTTGGAGTGCAATTCTCAATACTGTATAGCTAAAATAATGGCTTAAATATTTTTTTCCCTATAAAATAGGATATTTTTGCTTTTCATCCTTAATGAATTTTTTTTCATATTTGTTTTTATATTAATTTTTTTTTTAAATTCATCCCTGTCATTAGGAATCCTCTCTCAAGTGATGACATGTTTGACGAAACTCCACGTCAATTCATCCATGTAGTTAAGTAATAGGTGAGTCATTGTCCACATAATTTTTGCAATTAAAAAATTTTAAAAAGAAAAAAACCAAAAATAAAATGTTTTGATTTAATCCTAAACCTTTCCAAAATAACACTCATTCAAAATTGCTTTTGAGGACGCAACTTGCTTTCTCTTATAGAGCGTTTGAAGGGACAAATCCATTCCATTGAGAGACTTGTTAGCTACAACAACGCGTTCGAACAATAGGAATCAAAGACGAGAGTGAATGTGGAGTGGAATCAAAACAACGCCGTTCTTCAATTTTGCTTTTTCTACATACGACACGATTTGAGGTATGAGATGTATGGTCCTTTTTTAGCCCTTTTTTTTTTTTGTCTTTTATGGTTAGTAGGGAAAAGATTGGTGGTCCCTTTGTGTATGTGTAATCCATGTGTGATGGTCCCTCATGTTGTTTTTATTTACGACTTTAGGGTTTTTTTTTTGGTCAGTTTGTACTTACTTTTGAATAAGGGTTTATCTTTTAAACTGCTATTAAGTGGGGTCAACCATCGTTGTTAGGTTTGTGATTTTAGGTTTTTTTTTTAATATTTGTAATTACTATTTGAGTAAGGTTTCCTTTTTAAATTGGACATGGTGGAGAACAGTTTTTAACTTCTTTTTGTACCTACTGTTGGAGAAAGGTTTTCTTGTTAAATTGCAATTAAGTGTGGTTAACTGGTGTCAATTAGGTTTATGATAAAATATGATTGAGGTTCAAATTAGTCTTGATTCTTATTTTATAGTTATGAAATTATATGTTGGACTTGTACTGCATATGTTTAAATTTGTAGATAATGTGTCATGTGTATTATGAACCTTATCCTGTTTTGATAATATCAATCATGCTTGAATACATAAATATGAACTTGAACTTGTTCCAACCCTTTATTTAATTTTAATGTGATCACCTAATTAGACATGTCCTGTTCTATATAGTGAATGCCATCCTTATTGAAATTATGTGATATCTCCTAAATTGTACTTATTGTCTTGTGATTTAGGTGTGTTGTACTAATAACTAGAGTTGTTGGTATTTATTTTTGATTGTAAATAATACTAATTTATTTTATTTATGACAATAAGTTGAAAATAATGAAAAATACATAAAGTTACATTATAATAATTATAATGTAACACCCAAAGTTATATTAACTCTTAACCCAATACTTGCAATAATTATATCCAATTGATTAATTTTATTTAGTATTTAAATTTCATTTAATTTAAAACTTAGATTTTTTTTAAAATTGAAATTAAATAGCATAGTTATTTAAATAATTTACGACATGTTGGTAAAAAGATAAATAACGATTTTAAAACATACAGTCATCTGAGTAAGCAAAATGTAAATTGTGCCATATTACACACACACACACACACACACACACACACACACACACACACACACCAACCAGAAAGAAAGCCCTAACTACCTAGTTATATATATAACCAAAATAAAAAAGGCTTACATCAGAACAGTGAACTATCTACAATCTCCAAAATCACCATAAGGAGCCAAAAAGCTAAGTCCTCATAAGTTAGTATCCTTAGAGTGAGTCCTTTTCAGGGTCTATGTCTGCTCGTACCACAATCACATAATAACAAACAAAAGAAAAATAAAAAAGGAGTGAGGATTTATATAATCTTGATTCATTTTCACAAAAGGTTTGTAGGATTACCCTACACAACCTAAAATGCAAACAAGTTGTGGACATGATATATGCAATAGAGGGACCTATATTTTGACCTGAGTTATCATAAATCAACCAAGATTCTCACAACAATATGGATCTATACTCCTGCTAATGATTATCATCAATCATCATCAATCCTACACCACTTAGGAAGAGATCGGAAGTATATATACCTCTCCAACATCCTCACGATACAAATCATCATCATTAATTTCAATAATGAGCAATATTTTAGCTCAAGACAACAACCCTAAAGTGGAGGTATATTTTCTACTAATCCTGGTGATGACTCAGCAGTTATCAAGGTTATCAAACCTGTTCTTTATAAAGATCCAGACTCAAGGTTGCTAACCTGGCCATTAGGACTTCACTACTTAATACCGTACCCTCAAGACCCTTCTAGGTCTTTGCATACATCCCACAGTGTACCAACCTGTAACTTTCTATCTTTGAAACACATGTCTCACTGCATGGTCCATTATCATCATCAACTCATCACATTCCATCAACGCACGTGAGACTCAACAATACTTTACACAATATCTCTCCGGAATATTTGGCAGAAACTCAATAATACTTTATACAATATCTCTCTAGAATATCCGACAGAAACTCAATAATACTTTACACAGTATCTCTCCAGAATACTCGACAAAGTTTTCTCTATAATTTGATACTCAACTACCAATACCTATCTGAATAGGTATTGGCACATACCTCAAGAATATAAATATCTTAACTCACCAATCACAAAACTATAATATAACTAATTTATTCTCAAATAATTTAATATAAATCTTTTAACTTTTTTTATAAAATTTATAATTTAAAATACATAACTTATCACTTTTAATTTTAAAACTTATCCAAAAATTTTCTTAATTTAAAAAAAAAAACTTCTAAAATTTTAGAAATTGGCTGAATGTCTTTTTAAACCAAAATACCAAATTCGTTTAAAAAATTACATTTAATATATAAAAGTTTTCCAATTTAAATTTAATATGGCCAAATGCCATTAGTAAGAAATTCAGGTTAAAATTTTTTTAATTTTTTCTTTACTTACCTAAATTAATCTAATTTCATTGTAAAAATATTTTATCATTATTTTAGTTAATACTTAATATTATTCATAAAAATCTCCTACTTTCCTATTGAATGACCGAAAGCCATTATAAGAAATCAAATTCTAAACTTTTTAATTTTTCAACTATTTAATCATCTTATATTTATTATAAAATTAATTTATAATTAATACTATTAGTAATAAAAATAAAATAAATTTTCTTGTTAGATTTATCAGCTGGCCGAGAACCATTTTTGACTTCCTAGACTAAAAGTTTTATTTTTCTACAACACATAAATTAATATCAAAGTAATTGTTTTAAATAATATATTTTGTTAATCTTATAATCTGACCGAAACATATGTAACAAAGTATATCTTTTTTTAATATATATTTCTTTTTATTAAATAAACTATTTTTAATCTAATTAGTTATTAAATTTATTACTTCTGTCTACTTTAATGATTTGATCGAATATATATGTATCCAGATATATAAATTATTTATTTATTTTTTAATCTTTTAAACTGTTTTATTTTTACAAAAATTAAAATTAATTTTTTGTTTTCTATATTTAAAAATGAAACTGGTCACTTAAAACAGATTTTTAAAATTACTTTTACTTCATAAAAATTTTAATAAATCAGTTTATAATTGAAATTATAAATAAATACATAAAAATCAATTTTCCTAACACTTCTATGAATTAAAAAACAATGAAAGATAATAATCTTCAGATTTAACATAATAGCTCAATTTAACTGATGAAAACAACAAATTAATCAATTAAAATAACGTATTAAACAAATAAACAGATTAAAATGATACCATGATTAATAACAATAAAACAATCACACATAATATCAATCAATCATCATATAACTCAAATAAATATTATATATCAAGATCAAAATAATAGAAGGTAAATTAAAACTGAGAGATTTCCGGACAAATCTCTCCTACAAACTTTTGTAAAAATAAATAAAAAGAAGTAATTCCCACTCCTTTTCTTACCTTAAAATCACTACAAGAGAAAGAAAAGAACAGTTGTCCTCGATCGTAACCACCCTTTATGCCTTTATGAGATGGAGAATAAGTGAGCTTGAAGCACCCACCCAAAACTTTGAAATCTTCTTTGACAGATTGAGAGGAATTGAAAAAAATTGAAAGTGTAAGTGTGTGTGTAAAGCGATCGACGTCCAATAGAGAAGAAAAGAATAAAATTATAATTTTATAAGTGGTTAGTTGCATTTAGTGATCTTTAAATAACCACACCTTTCCAATAACGTGTAGTAAAAATAAAAAGTGGAAAATAATTAATTTTAATGTAAAATTCTAATATTTATATATATTTATAGATTTATCATAAGTAAAATTGGGACTAATAGTTATAATCTAGTTACTTGGCCTTCAAATATTAGTGTGTGGTAAAAAAATTGATGTTAGTAATGATATAAAATAGTAAATGTTGATATTCATCCTATGTGAGAGATCAAAACATGGCCGATATTTACAGCCCTGCTGTCGGCCCCCTTGATCAGTAATAAAAAAATAAACATTATCCGAAGCATTTATTATAATTATAATTAAAATAAATATAAATTAGTTAGTATTATCGAAACTTTGACTTTTGTTACCTGGAAATTTTAGAGAAAGAAGTAAAACTTTCAGCTTACGTTAACGTACACCACAATATAATATCTTTGTTTTTTTAATTTTTAATTTCTAATATAATTTTAATAAATTCTAGTCAAAAAGTCACTTAAATTATCATTTTAAAATTTTATTTAAAATTCCCGGAGTTGGGTCGAATGAATTTCGTCCAGGCCCACTAAATTTTATTAAAAAATATTTTTTTTGTTATTTATAATTTATATAATTATTTATATATTATTTATACTAAAAATTGTTAATCTATATTGATTTAAACCAAAATAATTCTAATTTTTTAATTTTCATGATTTTAAATTTTAAATAAGTTTTTCTAACTCAAATTATTATTTAGATAATTTATTTAGGTTAAAATGTCTTTGGTTGATTTTTACAGTCAAACAAGGACATTTTTTTTTTCTACAGGGATTCTAATAAATTCCCAAAAATTCTAATGTATTATTTTAATATCCTAAACACATTTCTAAGCTTCAAAACTTAAAATATCATCATTTCTATTTATTTTTTATTATTATGTCTTATATCAGATTTAGGGACAAAATAATCATTTTACCGTTTTTCAGGCCTTGCTTCGAATCACAAATAAAATTCACATTCAAATAGTACTCATAGTTCTAACCACAATCGTGGGGATCAAAATTTTGAGGTTCCTATTTGATTGTCCAAAAATAAATACAGATATAAATCAAACAATTAATAAAGTTTAAAAATTATGCTATTACAAATGACAAGTACATAACATTATAATAATTAAAAAAATTAATTTTTGTTATCCTCACATCCGAAACGTTCCTAGATATGCTCCACTATATCTGCTTGAAGTTGTCGATGACGTTTTTCATGAACTTTAGTTCTCCTTTGTAATTGCAAAATCAAGATGAGAACCATTGGATACTTCAGTTATAGAGATATCATTGTCTACATGATCATATTCAAAATTACCAACACAAGTCCATCGTTCATCTTCAACAATCATGTTATGAAATATAATGCAAGCATATATTATTTGCTTAATTGTATCCATGTGCCAAGCACGCGCTAGAAAACGTACAATCGCGAATCGAGATTGAAGCACTCCAAATGCCTATTCCACATCCTTTCTTGCTGATTCTTGGCATTGGGCAAATAATTTTCTCCTTTCTCCTAACAGCATTGGAATGGTCTTGACAAATGTAGCCCACTCAGGATAAATATCATTTGCTAGATAGTACCCTATATTATTCGAGGTTCTATTCACTATATATTGGACTATAGAGCTTGTCCTTCCAAAACGTCATTAAACATAGTGGATTGGTTAAATACATTAATGTCGTTGTTTGAACCTGCTATGCCAAAAAATGCATGTCAAATCCATAAGTCTTGTGATATCACTGCTTCAAGTATAATTGTGGGCTTGGCATGATCACCACGACAAAATTGGCCCTTCCATGCAACTAGACAATTTTTTCATTCCCAGTGCATACAATTAATGGAAGCCAACATACCAGGAAAGTCACGTGCCTCCCTAACTTGTAGTAAGCGTTGAACGTCATTGTTGTTAGGCCTTTCTACGTACTTAGCTCTAAATACCTCATTCACGCCCTTTACAAATCTCTTTAAGCATTCCATTGCAGTGCTTTCACCAACTCTAACATAGTTATCTACATTGTCTGCAGGTGATCTATATGCCAGTACACAAATAGCAGTAGTGCACTTCTGCAATGGTGAAAGGGCCCTTCTACTATTGGCATCAACCTTCATCTAGAAATACACATCATGATTTCCAAAGACTTTTACAATTCGAAGGAAAACATGTCTCCACATTTGGAACCTTCTTGAAATTTAGTATCTGTGTATATCAGATTTTCAAATAAGTAGTCATTGAACAATTGATTATGTCCTTGTTCACGATTCCAATCTATTACTGTTCTTGTATGCTTGAGCCTAGTGGAGTTGTTGGCTAGTTGTTGGCGTTGGCACTCAAGTATTGACATCATGTATTCTTCTTTAATGTTGTCCATGAGATCCTCTTCTATGATTTGCCACCATAGTTTATTAAAGTCGTCTGAATTATTTGGATCCATTAGATGGATTCAATCTAGAAGAAGGCTAATATTATAAGTGAATGAAAGAAGATTGCTCAATTTGGATTCACTATGTTAAGAGTATATATAGGGTAGAACTTAACAGCTAGTTTTTAACGGTTAGTTTTTAATGGCTAGTTTTCAACGGCTAGTTTTTAAATAAAATTAACATATAATTAAATAAAAAATATTAGAAATACATAAAAATTTAATTAAAATAAAACTGACTTGAAGAAGAAATACGTAATTTTTTTGGAAATACACGACATAATTTACTTAAAATAAAAACTAATTTGAAGAAGAAATACATAATTTTTTGGAAATACACAACATAATCTAAAATAATTGCTTGTGATTCTCTAATCTTGTCACATAATTTTTCATGATCTCAAAGTTGTCTCACTATCATCTCGAATGTATCCCTAAAGAGAATCTCCAACTCCATAGTCTATTTCTTCAACTGCAACTTCTCCTTATTTATCTTGTTTTCTTCATCATTTATCTTATTTTCTTCAGTCCTTAAAGTGTTCCATCGCTGTAAGTGTCATTTTATCCCTAATTGATTCTTTCATCGCTGTAAAGTTTTTGTTGAGTTCATAAGTATTAACTACTTTTGATGCCCTCTTCATTTTTGTTGCCTTTTGTACCATTGGGTGGACTGACGATGATGTTGGATCATATTCAAAACTTGTTGGCGTCTCTAGGTTAGAAGATGATTTAGATGCCCTCTTTGGTCTTATTGATCGGTTTCCCCTTAATTCAGATGTCCATTTTAGTTTATCTTTCAACAATCGCTATGCATGCTCATATTTGAACTCGAAACCTTCATCTTGACAATAAATAGAATACGCATTAGCAATGACATCATTCTCTGAGCTCTCACTTCTATTATTGTCTACAACTTGTTTGTAACACCTTACGAACTTTTGAACAAACTTATTCAAATGATGCCATTGAGCTTTTAGTTGAGCAACTTCCTTCTTTTTCAATTGGCCACGATAGTTGTTATAATTATCTCTAATCCTTAACTAGAAACTATCTCCATTTTGGTCAACTCCCATGATTGCATCCTTTGACACATTGACCCATGATTGAATAAGAAGTGTATCTTCTTTAGTTGAGATTCTGACTCTGAATTTTTTTTGACTCGAAATTGTCTCCTCCTTCACTAAGTTCAATGCTTTTTAGGCCGACTTGAGTGGAAAATTGTGGAATTTGAGACTCTAATATAGAGCTAACCAGTGTTTTAGGTTCCTCATTAATGGAGTTGACACCGATTATAGGGGTTTGGTTAGTTGGAGGAAAGGTTGGAAACATAGGCCAAGATGGAGCAAACATGGTGGGGTAGGGTGGTTGGGTTGGAAACATAGAAAAAGATTGAGGATTTTGATAATTTTCACCTATAGAAGGTTGGTGATTTTGCATAAAATTCCATAAAGAAAAATTAAATTGATTGTTATCCATTTGAGAACAACTACCAAAAAAAATTTGTGATTTAAAGATAATAACAATAAGTAAAATTAACTTGAGAGGAATAACAATAGTAAATAAATTGGCTTGAGATCAGTTGTGAGCTGAATGCCAATTGGAGCATAATTTATAAAAAAAATTACACTTACAGTAACATACAATTCAACTTAACGGTAACAATTTTGCCTGTTTAACTTAAATTTTGCAAACGGTCATTTTTTTTACCGGATTAAGTTTATTACCATAATATTTTTTTTACATCCACAGGCCTTTCCCCAATTTATTTTGATTTTGGAAGATTCCTCCCCCTTTTCTCTTTCACTTAATGTTCCCCAACCTTCCAATGTCTTCAACCCATTCACTTTACACCTCACCGCCTGTCACCTCGTGCCTCTTCCACCTTATTACCCACCAATTCGCCCTCACAACACGCGCCAGTCCCTTTTGACTCTGATTTGAACATGGTTGGCGATTTTATTTTTGACTTTCTCCTCTTAACTCCAATCCTTCTCCTTCAATGTCATCTTCCCCTTAACCACCCTCCAACCCTTCTCCTTCTACGTCACCTTTCCCTTAACCCACCAACCTTTTTCCTTTGATGTCACCACGAAGAGGCTTACATGATGGTGGAATCGTAGAAGTAGAAGTCGAGTTGAGAGGGAATGATAGTTCTTTTTGACGCAAGAATGGTACTTTTTGGCGCAACAATAGTCCTTCTCCAACACAGATCGAGCCTTTTCGGTGCAGATCGACTCTCCCTGATCGGTTCTTCTAAGTGCATGCGAGTTTGGATGATTTTTTTTAAATTTTTTTCGTGATTTTGTTTTCACATCTTAGTTGTATTGTGACTAGTATAGATCTGGTTTTGGCCTTTATGATTATTTTTTTAAAAATTATCTTCTGCCTGTGGGTAATGGTAGTTTTAACTGTTATGATTGTGTTTGATTTTGCGAATGTTACTGTGTTGTGACCGTTATGTTTCCCTCCTTTTCTGTTGATTTTTGGCCTGAAAAGTGCCTTTTCTTTATTGCCAAAAATGGTTAAGCAATGTGCTTGTACAAGCAATGTTGCTTGTACAAGCAACACCATGTCAAATGCTCCAATGCCAAGTTTTGATAAGCAATGTTCATATGCGTTTAGCAACTCCTATAAGCAAATGTGTTAGAGATGCCCTAATTGATAGTTAGAGACTAATTTCCTGACAACATGCTTAAGGAATTTAGCTATATCTACCAACTATCTTGGATCTTGTTGGTTGCAATCAACTATTTTGATTTCAAAGTGAGGCCCCCTCAGTTGCATTAACTTCATGAGTTTTGGACTTTTGGGCAGCTTTCAATCAAAATTTTGAGAAGCATCAGATTCTTCAGATTCATCATACACTTAATTTTATTAACAAATAGCAATAAACATTTGTAAGAAGATAACAGCATCCAAAATACATCATCAATTGAATCCACCTTAAGCAAGAAGTTTGCTTCTGCTACAAGACAACCCAATTCATCTTAATTTGTCAAGAGTAAGCCAATCTTTCTTTGAAAAGGTTAGGAAAGCCAAATGTATACGCCACCACTATTAAGAAAAACTCAAATCCCACATCGACTAGAAATAGTGCCACGATAGAGTATATAAATGGGGGACAATATGAGCTAGCTCTTCGAATTGAGTACCCAAGATTGTAAGATAGTATCAAAGTCTATCCTAGATCCATTAACGGGCCACCTATCATATTATCCACGCACCAGGCCCAATAGTGCTGGGCGTAAAGGGGTGTGTTGGAAAAAATCCAAGCCTCACATCGATTAAAGATAGTGCCAAGACAAATTATATAAGTGGGGGACAACCCTCACCCTATGAGCTAACTTTTGGGATTAAGTTAACATCATTATACTAGTCTATATATACCTTATGTACCAAATTGTTTATGTAAGAATTAAAATGTCCTTTTTCTTTTGGCAATATAAATTTTTACATAAAACTAATTAGAAATCACTTTAAATATAACTTTTAAAACAACTATTGCAAATGTTAATAATTTTCAATTATATAACAATCTATAATTGGATTGAACAACAATACAATTTTTTTTTTGCATTATCAATATGTTCTAATTAAATTTATATAAAAATTGTAGTAGTTATACATGTAATAGTCTACTATTAAGGGATCATAGCTGATAAGAATTGCAATATAAAGATAACACGACCATCTCATGATCAAGTCAACTCATTCAAAAGCTCAGGTTGAAGCCCTCAAAAGACTTAACTCTCCTTTAAAAGGCCCAATCTAGTTTACTAGACAACTCATCTGTTCCCTATTATCTTTATGCCATTATCATCTTTAATTTCCATTCCTCAATAAGCAATGATTTTTTTGAAGCTATGGCAATGATTCCATGACATATATACAATCCTTCCTCGTCCCCCCTCCCTCCCCCCAAAATGCATAGGCTATAGTTTCAGCCTAAATTTATTATACATATATGCATGGCATTTGAGTTAGGTAGTTGCCTTTCAGTAGTGATAATGATATAAGAAATAAAGAATAATACATAGTTACTGTATTGGCCAACTTGGTAGCTCAACAGACTAAACTCATAAGCTAGTTGAGTTAACACCTCAGCTTAGCCAACCTCCATGTTAACTAATAACTAGGTCAAATTAGCACACCAAGGGAAGTTAGTGCAAATAACTAAAGGAGGAGTTGTTGGAGATGGTGGTGGGCAATAAGTGGAATGGTTACCGAAACAGTTATGCTATTTCAAGTCATACAAAAGGGGTGGATACCAAGTATGTCACGATATCTTAATCAATACACTAACTAAGACAGACTCATCTAACTTGATCGTAGGAGTGTCTTTGCAAGTACCACTTCCAATTCCAGTGAGGAGATAGAAGCAAGTAGAGAAGACCCTAATCAGAGAAGAGGAAGGGAGATCGGAGTGTTCATCCTATTTGGAAGAAGAGTACCTTAGATTCTCGGCAGGTACAACTATACCAATCAAGATCTCCAAATTTGGCATACGTACATCACTGGTTCTTGTACTGCGTCTCAATGTTAGAAGCAAAACAATTAAGTTAATAACATGAGCTTGATATATATAGCTTACACACACACATATATGAAAAATGAAAGAGATTGGAAAGTGGTAGAAAGAGTGTGCATGAATGCACATGCAATATATTCGCAGCATGAACAAAAGAATTAAAAGAAGAACTAGCGAGAGAGGAGGGAGTGAGGGGAATGAAGCCTGGTCCGAGAAACACTCATAACTGATATATCACTGGTGAATTAATGGACACATCATATCCCTCGAGCCAAGGTGACATTCCCCACACCCTCATTCTCCTGCCTTGTATTTTATATGCACACTTTTCCTGCAGCTAGCTAGCTAGCACGAATTTTCTTGATTGATGCAAATATTTTGTGTTCTGGGCTTCCAAACAGAACTGTGGGAGTGGGATATGCAATTGGTATTAATGGGGTGAGAGAGAGAAGTGTATTCATTGCTATCTTGACTTTAGAACTTACCGTGTGGAAGTTGGAGGCTCTCTTTGTCGTTAAGGCTTTCCAACATTGAGTTCCATATTGCTTGCATGCAAGGTTGCTGTGCGGATTAATTCGTCATATCAATTGATGCCCAACTGTAATTTCCACCACAGTAATTAAATGGATGAAATAAGTTAAGAATTTAATTAAAATGTAGAGATACTGTAAAGTTTTTTATCATTATTAACTACTTATGGATTGCCGTCTATTTAATATTTATTTTTAAGTAACTAAAATTGTTCAAGAGCATGTATTTATTTAATTAATATCCTTTAATTTATGTACTAAATACACAAGATAAAAAATGTGTTCAATTAGATTGATTAAATTTTATCCAAATAACAAACAAACATTGTTCTCTTTTCTTTGTATTTAATTATTAGTGATGTTTAAAACCATATATGTAGGTGTGTATAGATAAAATTAATTTTTTCTTATAACCTCCCCTAATTAATTTTTACAATTTAATACTCACACAGAAATTTTTAATTTAAACAGTACAAGTATATTTTATTTATTTCACAATCCATTTGACTTGTTTATAATTCTAAGTAATATCATATGAATAACTGGTTTTAAATATTGACAGCTAAGTAAATCTAAATATTTATGAATATATATTTTAATTAAATTTTCATATTCAAATTTCAATAATTATTAGCTGTTTTATTAAAAGAAATAATCTAGTAAATCTCAATTAAATATTGAAAACTTAAAAAATTATCATATATATATATATAGATAGATAGATAGATATATAAGATAAAATTTAAGAATTATTTAAGAAAGATAAAAAAAATATAATAGATCGATAATGATCTTAGAATTTAAGAACCATTAATGATACAATTAAAAAGTGTGTCAATAATCAAATAACAAAGCTAAAAAAATCCACAGAACAAAAATGTTGAACAATTTCTTTTATATATAATATAGATTTTACATATCAACATTATTTTATGAGTTTAATGGTTATGCATGTTAGTGTAAAAAATTTTATACTATTAATCAATCAGAAATTACTGTTGACATGATTTTTAAGTGATTATTGTAAAAGTCAACAAACTTACTATACATAATAATTTATTATTAGATGACAGTGTAAAACTACTTCTGAGTTATTAACTTCTATTATAACTTATAAGAGACAGGCAGACACACGGAGAGGGGGAGAAAAGCTTGTGTTTTGAAACTGATTGTTCAAAACTTCCAATTAATGCCACTGGTTTTACTGGTTGGCTTCATTTGTAAAAACCAAAGGGACTTGCGGTTAGTAATCAGTGAGCTTCTAGACATGCCTAATGGGCCCTCTCTAATGCGACTGATAGAAAAAAAAAATAATAGAAAAAGTTAACACGTGTAATACTTGAGTAGTATAATATGCTTGATGAATGCAAGTAATGATTAAGCACCTCAAGGGTCTTATTTTTCTTTATCATTTCCCTATTTTTCTCACCTTTTCCCGTCTTTTTTAAGAGTGTATTTGGTTTCATGGAATTATGAGAATTGATTTTGATTCCGGTTAAACTTGGTTTCGTAAAAATATTTATGTTTGATTATTGTTAGATAAAATTGATTTTGCTTTAAAACCTCAATTTGACTAGAAGTAATAAAAAGTAGCTTGTGCATCAAGTTGAAAACACTGCGTATATTTGGTTTCACATTGAAACCAGCTAATGCACATAGTGAAAAAGTTAAAACTACAAGGAGCTTATTTGCTATTAATATGGAAAGAGTGAATTGACTTTTCTTAACGCACAGCAAACCAAACACATTGATGTTTGGATAACAATTTGGCCACCTCCAACTTACTTTTATTCTACTAAATTCAGTTTGTTGTTATGTTTAGTTGTCTCTCAAGGTACTTTTTTCATCTAAGACTATGTTTAGATTAAAGTTAGAAAAATACTTTTGTAAATTCTAATGTATATTCTCTTATTCCAAGGCACAAATGAAGAAGGAAAAAATTATTGTTTTAGAAGTAAAAATACTTTTGAGCCTTACTAACTGCAATCCAAACATGCACTATGTTTGCTAGTAATCTATGTTTCAACTAAAAGCAATAATGCAATATCAAGGTTGCTTTTAAAAGTTTAGTTTTCCTGTTGACACCTTTGATTTGTATTTCGATAGGAACAACATTAAGTAAAAGTACTTTTGATTAATCTTATCCAAACAAATTTCATTTTATAAACATACTTTTGAACAAAAAATTTTCAAATATAAATCACGTTATAGTCAACTTATTTTTTTTTATCAAACTTAAGTTTATAACAGATTTTTTATTCAAACTTATGTTTGCTAACTTTAATTCAAACATGCACTAAATATATGAATCAATTCATTGAAAATCAAAATTAATTTTATACATTCAAATTCAATTTCGCAAGTGCTCATCCAAACACACTAAATATATGATTATATCTGCACAATTTAATCTGTTGATGACATTGGAGTTATCATAAAAAATTAAGGGTCCTTGATTGCCTGCCCCATTTACACATACATATAGGTTTTTGTTTTACATACTTATGTTCTATCCGTACAAATAAATTTTATTAAAAAATCAACTTTTTGTGCTATCTTTTATTGAAAGGAATGGGTATATAATAACAATTATCGTTTTATTTCAATTAGAATTAGAAAATACGCCAAAGAATAGTTCATAGTTATTCATTCTTTTAGCTTTACCTTTAATCTTGGTTCTGCCCCCTGATACTACGCTGGACAAAAACCTAAAGGATAATAGAAGTATTCTTACATCAAAATCATGACGATATATGATTATATCTTAAAAATAATTGCCACCCTGCCCGCCCTCTTCTACTTGTCACCCTCTTCTTCCTTATTTTTCAATATATGATTGTAGCTTAAAATATAATTTGGAGAATGGATCTTGTGTAGTTGTGTGTTCTCATCTCTCCCTGTGGTATATATACCTAATTGAATTCTAGAGACGCACACTACCCTAACTCGGGTTTGGCCTTTTAGCACTATCAATAACTGGAGTTATTAAGAGCGGGCTTTACCTACAATACATGTTACAGAAGCTTGATATCTCACTTTGGACCAGATATATACCCAAAGAACAAAAAGAAAAGAAAAATTCACATTCCTTCCATATCCTCAAATTCAAATATGTTCCACCTAATATCATATATGGTCTAATTTGGCAGGCAATGGAAATTGATTTGTCAAATTTTCCCAAATAAGAAGAAAAAAGTTGTGTTTTTTCATGATGGGGCTGCTGTCAATAATAACTCACATGCCACACCCAACCCTATCTCTTTCCTTATATTTGAATAATATATTTAGTTTATATTTGAAAACAGACTATCCTAAGATAAATATTTTTTTTTTTAGAAAAATAATTAAATTATTTTATCTTAAATAAAAAAAATTCGAACACGTTATTAGTAATAAGATTTCGAAGGTGCTAATTTGTATCAAGAGATTTGCGTATTATTTTTCGCAAATATCTGGTGGCATGGCAATAATGGGTAGTAAAACAATTTTATAGGTACGAAATATCTATTGGCTTTGTGATCATTAATTTTTATCGAAAAATTTGATTAGTCACTTTTAATGAAATCTCCTCTTCTAACCACGTTTTTTCCATCAATATGCTTCAAACTCAACTTAAAAGAGTTCGAATCCAATTTCACATGTTCTTAACGCATAGTAAATGTAAATAGTAAATAGTTATTTTCAGATTTTGACATGTATGCATTTTCTCTTTGCTAGTCAAATTCCTAAAATTTACACTAAATAACAATACTCTTTTCTTTTGGAGTGGGCTGTCCCTGGTCATTGGAACTAGCTATTTCCACCCCAATTTTTGCTCTTTTTACCTCAAATTTGTTTGTTATTTTTTTTCAAAAATATCCCTTGACGGAAACGCGTTTCCATTATGTATTGTACATAACAAAAACGAGTTTCTATTGTGTTAGGAGTTGCGCCCTTGATACAGAAAACGTAATTTTTTCAAAAAAAATAATTAAAATATCAATTAATTACGATAAGTTGCCATTTTTAAGAATAATCAAAATAATTATTATGCAAATTTCCCTTTTTAATGGTAATCAAATTAATTATGATACAATTTTAAAAAAATATACGATACAAGTTATCATTTTTAATAAGAATCTAATTAATTATGATGTAAATTACCATTTTTAATAGTAATTGAATTGATTATAATGCAATTTATGATACTATTAAAAATGGTAATTTGCATCATAATTATTTTGATTACTATTAAAAAAGGTAATTTATATCATAATTAATTCGATTCTTATTAAAAATGGTAACTTGTATCATATATTTTTTAAAATTATACCATAATTAATTTAATTACTATTAAAAAAGGAAATTTTTGATTACTATTATAAATGGTAAATTGTATCATATATTTTTTAAAAAAGAAATTTGCATCAAAATTATTTCAATTACTATTATAAATGGTAAATTGTATTGTGTATTTTTTAAAACTATATCATAATTACGATACAATTTACCATTTTTAATAGTAATCAAAATAATTCTGATGTAAATTTCCTTTTTAAAAAACATACGATACAATTTACCATTTTTAATAGTAATTGAAATAATTTTAATGCAAATTTCATTTTTTAATAATAGTCAAATTAATTATGATATAATTTAAAAAATATACGATACAAATTACCATTTTTAACAAGAATCAAATTACTTATGATGTAAATTACCCTTTATAATAGTAATCGAAATAATTTTGATGCAAATTACTGTTTTTAATAGTATCATAAATTGCATTACAATTGATTCAATTACTATTAAAAATGGTAATTTACATTATAATTAATTCGATTCTTATTAAAAATGGTAACTTGTATCGTATATTTTTTAAAATTGTATCATAACTAATTTGATTGCTATTAAAAAGGGAAATTTGCATAATGATTATTTCAATTATTCTTAAAAATGATAACTTATCGTAATTAATTAATATTTCAATTAATTTTTTCAAAAAATTAACACAATGAAGTTTTCGTTGTGTATCAAATTCAATACACAACATAAATAAATTTTTGTTGTGTATCGAAATTCAATACATAATAGAAATGCATTTTCGTTGTGTATAGATGGTGCATCTCCTAACTCAACGGAATCGCATTTCCATTATGTATAATACACAATGGAAAAGCCTTTCTGTCAAGGGATATTTTTGAAAAAAAATTAACAAACAAATTTTGGGATAAAAAGAACAAAAATTGGGGTGGGAATAGCAAGGCCCTCATCATGGTATATGAGATTGGGCCAACACATTTTAGAGGTGAGATTTTGGGCTTAGCCCACGTGAGGTGGCCCATTCTGATAAGTCTAAGCGATCCAATTGGCCCATTCCTTCGCCATCTTCTTCAGCCGTTCATTCACCGGTGTTACTCCTTCAGCTTGATCTGTCACTCACTGCCTCAACATACTTCTGAGTTGCCTCTGACCCACCAATCATTTGTTGCACAAGTTTCGAAATGATGGAAAAAGACAAAACCTTGCTCAAATTCAAAGACTGCTGTTGAGGTCTCTATTATTTTATTTTGAAAAAGATCAAATGTTTATTTTGTTTTGGCCAAATTTATCATAATCCAATGTTATTGTTGCTTAGGTTAATTAGTTTTATGTGTCTAACTGATGTTTTTAATTTTGGGTTGTAATTTGTTTTGTGTTTGCATCAGAAGAACTTAATTTTGTCAAGCTGAAGTGTTTTTAGCATATTGAAAGAGAGAGAAAGAGAGAGGAGAGGAACAGTTTTAGATTCATTAGTATTTTGTGTTCCAAATTCCATGAGCATAAGATGGCCTAGAGTGTTGACACCAACCTACCTCTCTCAGATTATAAGAACCCAAAAGAACCCATTAAAGGCTCTTCACATTTTCAATGAAGCCAAATCTAGGTATCCCAATTACTGCCACAATGGTCCTGTTTATGCCACCATGATCAGCATCCTTGGAACATCAGGGAGACTCACTGAGATGAGGGATGTGATTGACCAGATGAGAGAGGATTCATGTGAATGCAAAGATTCTGTTTTTGTGTCTGTCATTAAGACATATGCGAATTCCGGGCTGGTAGATGAGGCAATCTCTCTGTATAAGAGCATTCCTCAGTTTAACTGTGTGAATTGGACAGATTCCTTCAACACCATGTTGCAGATAATGGTGAGTGAGAACCGGCTTGAAGCCGCGCACGGCCTTTTCGTTGAGAGTTCTTGCGGTTGGGAAGTGAGGTCTCGGACTCGAGCATTAAACTCGCTTATGTATGGTCTCTGTCAGAAGAGTCGCTCGGATTTGGCATTGCAGTTATTCCAAGAGATGGATTATCAAAGTTGCTACCCTAATAGGGACAGTTATGCAATTTTGATGAAGGGATTGTGCCAAGATAGGAGGTTGCATGAGGCCACCCATTTGTTGTATTCAATGTTTTGGAGGATCTCACAGAAAGGTAATGGGGAGGATATTGTGATCTATAGAACTCTTTTGGATGCTTTATGTGACGCCGGAAAATTTGAAGAAGCTGTGGAAATTCTGGGCAAAATTTTGAGGAAAGGACTGAAGGCTCCAAAGCGATGCTATAACCGACTTGATCTTGGCCAATTCTCGGACAGTAAAGATATAGAAAGCACTAAACGCATGATTCACGAAGCTTTGATCAAGGGCTCAGTTCCTAGTTTGGCTAGTTATAATGCCATGGCTGTTGATCTATATGGTGAGGGTAAGATAAGTGAGGCTGATAAAGTTATCATTGAAATGCAAGACAGAGGCTTTAAACCAACACATTCTATCTTTGAGGCAAAAGTAGCTGCATTGTGCAAGGTTAGTAAAGTGGATGAAGCAATCAAGGTAATTGAGGAGGACATGGTGAAAGTCAATTTTCTACCAACTGCTAGAGTGTACAATACTCTCTTGAAAAACCTGTGCAATATTGGAAATTCCACGGCTGTACTCGAGAGCTTGAACAAGATGTCTAACAAGGTGGGTTGCACAGGTGACAGAGATACTTACGCCATTTTGCTGGAAATGCTTTGTGGTGAGAGAAGGTATCTTGAGGCAAGTCAACTTCTGGAGAAAATGTCAATTAAATCATATTGGCCTTGTACTAACAGTTACAATTCGCTCATTAAGGGTCTTTGCTCCTTAGGTAGGCAATATGAAGCAGTTATGTGGTTGGAGGACATGATAAGCCAGGGGAAGCTTCCAGAAATTTCTGTCTGGAATTCATTGTCATTGTTATTTTGTAACTCAGAAAAGATAAAAGTGTCCTCTGAGACATTTAATCGCCTAAGAAGTTTGTGATTCTAAATGCTGTTGTAGTTATATAAGGACTAAATAATTACTAGAATCCTGTACTACCATTTTTTTTTCTTTCAATTTACATACTTCTTTAATAGCTTCAAAGATAATACCATATTGAGTGCTGATTCAGTTGCTGACCGGGCCTTTCAAACTTGTTCAGTTACCAAGCTTGCATTCACTTTTGTGGCCCAAAACTACAGGCAGGGCATGACATTGGGCATGGCATCCCTGTGCTAAGCTTTGCATGATCTAAGTTTTAATAAGTTGCTTTATAGTTTGCCATTCTTTTTCTCCAGGGCATTGATTTGGTGAATAAGACTCTCCTAATATCCGTGTTTGGTTATTTTTGTAGTTTTCCTGTCTGTGGATAGCTTAAGTGTTATTCTGTTTGATAATGCTGCTATAACTTTGGCTGCAGCATAAGATATTTTATATCAACATGGATTGATTCCACAGATTCAAAACTGTCTACTTAAATGTAATTCTTTTTCTTCATTTTTGGGTCTTCAACTCAAGTGTTATGGTATGTTTGGATGAGGAATTATAAGGAGGGAAAATATATATACTTTTAAAAAAATTTAAGACCCCTTATCATGAAATGTTGGGATGTTTTACAAAGTCTTTTTAAAAAATTTCTAATGTTATATTTTATTACCAAAATAAAAATAAAATTGAATTCATGATTCTTCACTAGCATTGCTTCTCTTGCCCTTCACTATACTGTTTTTCTATGAATTTTTCACCTCATTAGCTCTAGGTTGGTGAGTTCACTTAGCTCCTATTACTTGATATGTTGCTTCTGCTGTCTATTTTTGTTGATGTTTTATTCTATGGATTTCATTACATTTTTGTTTTTTATTTTCTTTGTTTTCTTGTTTGATAGCTGCTGTAATCTTGGTTCAAGCTTGATCTAATCAGATAATTTGAGTAATGGTGCTTTAGGAAATGTAGGACATGACATAGTCAACTTTCACATGTATTATGGCTTATGCAAATGGGATCGTGGTGCTGGGTTAGGGTCCATTGCTGATTTAGTGAAGCTTTTGGTATGACAATTGCCGTAGTAGCTTGATAGAGCAATTTCAGAATCAAGGGATGTTGTTTACTTGTTAGATATTGACACATCATTTGTTTGATAAAATTTCAAGTTCACCTTCTCAAATGGCTATGAATATGATTACTGGTCAAATATGCCAAGAATTTTTTAGTTGAACCCTGAGAATGATGACTATGCTTTGATTTATGGGTTTCTTTTTAATCCTTGATTTTTTATTGTTAAAATGGCACTTTGAAGAGAGTTTGCCCTAGTATACTGTTAGATATAATTTAATAGTGCTGTCCAAGTTAACAAAGTAATAATATTCTGCAATAAACAGAATCAAATTTGTCATTCTTGTTGCAACTATCATATTGATTATGTTTGGTTGAATGAGTTAAGATGGGGTGTTGGTGGCACATATGACTGATACGAGGTCAGTAGCTCAATGTAAAGGTCTTCCAAGATCGATAGGTGTGATGGTTTTTCAAGATGGATGGTGTGGTGGCGGTGATAACCTACAAGGATATTCCAACACTCGAGTCAGTAAGTGTTTAAACAGAGTAACAATAAGGTAGAAAGTCAAGTACCTAAACGGTGATTCCCACCCACTATTTATAAGCATTAGATAACATGGGTTAGGTGAGGGTTGGTTAGCTAATGCCATCAACCAACTACCACTTGTGATCCCTTACCATTTTTGCAACCATGCAAAGTTGCCCATACTGATAGTGGCAGTTCCTGAAATAGTAGTGATAGAAAGGGGCACTCTTGTCAGAGCCCGAGTGTACCTTGGCTGGTCACAGTAGCCCAGGTATTTTGAAGAGGTGCTTCCCGCCTGGATGGTAGAGCGACATCAAGGTGTGAGGGTGGTGACTGTTAGACAATGTTCAAGCCGTTGGACCAGTATTCAGTCAAGTCGTCATGGTTGTGGTTACCAACTTCGAAGTGTTAAAAGTCAAGGTCTCTTTTTTGGTGTATAATGACAGTAACAAGGTTAGAATCTAAGCCCTTGTATATACTACCTAACTCTCCTTCCTCCCACCACTAGGCCAACCCTAGGGTCAAAGTCAAGGTCCTTTTGTCGGCTATGCCTCGGCTTAGCTGAGGTGTCCAAGCATGTTGGGCATCTATTGGGCCAAAAGGTATGGGTTTATTGGGTTCTTAATTAGCTGGAGCTCAATCTAGAACAAACAATATTAGATTTAGCAAGATTAAACCTGGACGAAGACAATGGTTGGTTGAACAAAAACGCAGTGGGGAAGTCCAAGGTTTGTGGAAAAGGTAAAAGCATAGAGCAATTGGAACCATTGAAGTATATTGACTTAGCTAGTTGCCTGGATGGTTGACTTCAAGTGTGAGAACTTGCCTACTATAGCTGGTTTTACCTATTTTAATTAATTATTTTCGTTATTTTTTTCCTTACTACTTATATAGGAAGAAATTCCTAAGGGCATTGCTGTACGACATGCTGCACTTGACTGGACTTAACTGCAGGTTGTGCACTTGTGCTCTTGCATCAGCTACTGGTTTTAATCCCATTGCTGTTTTGCTACAAGCAAGTCTGCTTCTATCTTAATGGCTATTAAAAATCTTGGTGCTGATTCATATTTTGTGGATTGAACACTGCTGATTAATGTGCTGGATTGCTTTGTCCACGTGCTACACATTGTAAATGATACAATTAATGTCTACTATGCCACAGACGGAGACAGGAGAAACAAAATAATGTTTTGAGAAATGTTAGCAACACACTTTTTTTAATTCATTATTATTGACTGAAATTTATTGAAAATTACAAAATTTTGTAGATCCCAATTTTTATTTAATGATTCTCACTTATGACATTGTAGTTTTCAAAAAAATTTAACCAGTGATAGATAGTGTTAAAAAGAGTGTATTAGATAATGTGTTCTAACACTCCTCTAAAGTTTATGTTCATCTACTCATTATCAAAACTCAAAAGACAATTCCTTGCTCCAAGAATATTGGGTGTTAAATAATCCCTAGGAATAGGCTTGCTATATTATATATTGAATTTCTCTGACTAGGTTTCAAATTATTGTGTAAATGATTGTTTTGCAATTTATACAGAATAATGGTAAATGTAATTAGTTTGAAAGTTGTCTTGTTTTCAATGTAGCACCTATAGTCTATATACCTTTTTATTTTCAAGGGATGAGGTGTATGATATGAAATGGGATTAACCGACATTTGCTTTATTTATGTATTGCTTTCATTGATTTCCTTTGGGGCCGATATTTGGGTACCGGTCACATAACTTGGACACATCATCACAATTTTTTGAAAATTGCATAATACATCCAAATTTTATTGACATTTAGTCCCTTAATTCAAAAAAGTTGAAAGACATGGAAAAGGGTTGCGGGTTGTGTCAGAAAAAGGGGTAGGGGAAGGGGTGGGGTTCCAAATGGACGAGGAGAGAAAGAGGAAGAGGTGTTTGGTGAGGGGTGGGGGAAGAGATGGGGGAGGAGAGAAGGAGGGAAGAATTATCTGGCGAGAAGCATGATGACTCGAAGGGAATGTGCCGTCACGTGCAACGATGACAATCAAAGTCTTTCCCTTTGGGCGAGGGGTGGAGGTTGTGTCAAATCCGCGAAGAGGAACAAAATTTGCAGTGGTCGTCGTCTCCCCCTCTTCTATTGTCAACTGAGAAGTTGTCGACACTAGCAACCGGGGAAATGGGGATTGCATGAACAATTAACATAGGGGCTAATGTACAAAATAATTTTAATAGATGAAAAATGATAACAAACATTACACGTAATGAATTTTCACCGTTCAATATTTAATTAATAAGTCAAAGGTCATTATATATTTGTCACCATAAATTATATGAGGCCCTTCCCCACCTTAGACACCATCTCAAGTGGTATTCTCATTCACTAATTCATTTAGATAGTACAGTTCCAAGGATTTGATATTTGATTTTGTAATTGTTGAAATTATGTGATTTTAGGTATAGCGGAGGGAAATTGAGTGTAGAGGTTTTGAATAATATTTCTTAAGTACTATGATGTGTTTCAATTTGATAAAAAAATATATATAAAGCACTGTTCCATATTTATAGTAATAATTTAGCATAAGCCTAAATCATGAGATGATAAGGAAATATGAAACCAAGAAATAAGAAAACTAATCATAAAGATAATTTAAGTTTTTAAAATATTCTAAGACGTAATATTTGTTATAAGGTGACCAGTTTAAGTGCAGCGTGATATAGATTAAGAAAATATAACTCACTTATTTTGCAAACTGACCCAGTCCAGCATGTTAAAAATGCAAACCAATGTGAACAAACTTTAATGAATTGGGTCCACTCATTTACCTATTTAAGTATAAAAGCTTTTACATTATTAGCCAATTAAAAAACAGTATGCTTTTTAATGTACTTATCGTAAAAATCAATAATTTTATGTGACAGAGTATGATTAGACGACATTTTACATTGTAAGTGTATATAAATTAAATTCATAAAATAATGAGAAATATTATATTTTCTTACGTGTTTTTCATGAATCTTCTTAATATTATATAAAAAGATTAATACTTTCTTCATTTAACAAATAAGAAAGTTAATAAATTATTATAAAATTTAAAATCATTTTAAAACAATATGATTACTTCAAGAGAAATGGAATAACGTACAGTTCTGGAGTCTTATATTTCAATGCTAAAACTAAAACAAAATGACTATTCCCCCACCATATAAGCTAACAGAAAATGATCTGCGGTTCTTTATATCTAACTAAAACATTTACAGCTTTGTACATTTTCACCTTTCCTCCGTTCATGGTTGAAGTCTAGGGATCCTCACGAGTCAACTGAATGAGACTTGATAAGTAATGTTGAGCATAACATACTTATCTCTGGGACAATGTGACGAACCAAGGGACAATACCTGCATATTGAAAAGATGGAAAACACAAAACATGAGCAAATGATCGATGAAAGGTTGGGTTTCATGGATTGAATGCTCCCAGTCCACCCCCAGATAAACACAGTAAACTATGAAAATAATGTTCAGGTAGTAAAAAATGTAACATACTATGGTTTCGACCTCAGTTCATCAAATTTCTCCAGCATAAACAGTATACACGCATGTTTTAATGTAATGGCATTGAAATCCTGTGACATCTGGTACATTAGTGAAACATTTTCCACAGAAATATCCTACAAGAATAGGTTGATGAGTCATGGGGTTAAATTAAGCCATTAAAAAAACTTTCTACTAAAGCAAAAGAAAAAAAAAGAAAGTGAAACACAATTTTTGGTCTACCCGAGCAATAACACACTCACAGATACGCTTAAGGCCGTCCAGAAGATATTGATCTGCAGCTCTGAGAAGGTCCTGAGCAATATCCAAATTGACATCTACTGTTCCAGTGTATATAAATCTACAAGTGCCAACAAAAATCATTTCATACACAGGGCATATTATGATATTATAAAAACACAAAGAAAGGGGTAGCAGAAAATGCACCTCATCCATTCAAAGACATCCCATTTTGTTTGGAATCACTACATGTTTGGCTTCCCTTTCCTGCACCACACATTAGGGGTGTTCATAAACCGATCCAATCCAATAAAAACCGAATAAACCGAAAATCGAAAAAATTGAAATTGAAAAAACCGAAATTTTTTATTGGATTGGATCGGATTTCTGATTTAATTTTGAAAACCAATTCAATCCAATCCAAACCGAACTTATACATGCCTATATATTTCACTTGTAATTTTCTAATATCACTCATATGATATTTTTATTTCTTATATTTGTAAAATTATCACATAATATACTTGTTTATAAAAAATATATTTATTTAAAAATAGTTTTTTAGTAACTATTTGAGTAAAGATACATAAGCATAATTATTAAGTTGTGTAAATTTATTTTTACAAATAATATAGTTACAATATAAAGTCAAATAAAAAATATTTTATACAACAGGTTAATATTATTAAAACACAAAATAATTCCTCAAATTCAAAGCCATTAAGATGGCCACTATTTTGGCTTCCCTTAATAATGCAACACATCATAAGTATTAATATGATATTTCGTGGCCTAAGTCCAAGTCCTATTTTATTGCAAGTATTGTTAAGCGTTCACATTTTCCATAATGTCTACGGATCAGTTTAAGATACCAAGTGAATGGACCAGCGATCACGGGTAGTTTCTATTTGAATATTTACAAAGGAGAGCTAGTTACAGGCTTACAACTAATGTACTACCTTTTATACAGGGAATAATTGTTGACAAAGAAAGGACAATTAATTTTAATTAGTAGACAATGTCACAGTGAATAAAAAGGAAAGAGGACTTGAAATCAAAGTTACAATACAAGATTAATTAATGCTTACCCTATAACAGCCATCAAACATTGCCCGAAATATATTTGAAGAAAGTAAACAAACTCTATGAGCATAAAAACTTCTACCTGAAGAAAGGAAAGCATGGTAAGTTAGTACATAAATCAAAATCAGTATGCTGTATGCATACAAACAACTAACCGAAAATAATAGCAGCAGATGCTCCACCTTCAACCAGGAATGTGACATCAGAAAGTTTAGCATTGTTTACATATTCCTCGCCCAAGTACATCTACAGAAAATGCAACCAACGATAAATATTATCTCCAACAAAAAATGTGAAGAAAAAAAAAAACTCAGCTTTCCATTTTCATCCCCTTGACATATAGACAGCAAAATATCAGCAATTTAATTTCAAAGACAATCAGTATTATACTAATTTAAATAATGCAATTATGATAACGTAGAACAAACAATTCAATAAATAAGGAAAACAAATCAAAATAAACAAATGTGACAAGCCCACACATAAAGAGTAAAAACACCTGGGAAGTTGATGATGGAGAAGTAGCATCAAAAAAAGAGACAGAAGAACTGCTTTGGCAGCCAATTTGTGAAGCGCCACTGAACCATTGCCGTTCTGCGTTATATTTGGAGATTGAAGAATATCCAGCAGCAATTTTAATCCTGAATATTTAGCAGCATATCGATTGAAAATACTTTCCAAGTACCATGAGTGAGAAATTACAAAAATGTACAGATCATTTGTTACCATTATTGTCAATGAATATAATTTTATGATCGTGCGGAGAACATAAATAAGCAAGAGCAATGGCTACACGTCTTTGAATCCTTTTCCCGCAAAGCACATAAGATATATTAGGTGTTTCAGTACCTGCCAAAGAAGGAAAAAAATAGTTTAAATAGATTATAATTCTCATCTATGACTAAACTAAATCACCCGCATAGAATTTGCAAGAAAACTCACTCGCCCTTGTATCTTCTGCTCTAATCTTTTCAATGTGAATGCTACCCACTCTTTAGCATGCTGCAAGTTAAACGACAATCACAAGGAAACCCACTTAATAAATTGGTGAGAGAAAGGTGTTCTGTTAGTGAACATTAACAACTACATTATCATGAAGAAGAATTGAAAGTATGTTAAAAATGAAAATCCATGGCTTTAATTACAACGAAGAGTAAATGAACTTGATCTTTGAAATGTCCATCCTTCAGTTTTTGAAAACCACCAGCCTTAATAATATCTACAACAACGTCCTATCATACAAAGTTGTTACATCAGTGGCAGCATATCACATTGTCACTGCGCATCAATGATTTCTAAAGGACAACATACAATGTTGACCAAGTAAAGAACAAGGAAATTGACTTCACCTCATTATCAGCAAGAGCATAGAGAATAAAAGCAGCATTATTTTGGAGGGTTGCATTGTTTGAGTCAAGAAGATTGAGCAGAGGCTCTATACCTCCATTATGAGCAATGCCAGCTTGATTATGTGAGTCCTAACATTTGAATTATATATGCCAAAAAAGGTTACGGAAGGAAATGATAAGAGCAAAAACTAACATATATATAATTACCGAAACAAGGGATCATAATTTTTTGCACCATTTGTTGCCATTTATATAAATCACAAAAAATCGACCCAATAAGAGTTAGGTTTAAGAAAGGCAATCTCAAATTCAGCTAAAAATACTTGGTGTAGTGTTAGAGAAATTGTTAAGGAGGCAATGTCTTCCATAGATTTCCCATTGTGTAAGATTGTGTGCTCTATAATGTAAACAGTTAAACACACGTCTAAAGGATGGCCTTAAACAAGTCAATTGTTGAATAAAGACTATGATAGGCAGTGGATACTTAAGAACTTAATAGCATTATGGCTTATCATACAAATGAATAGGAGATTATTGCTTATCAAATATTAACTTTAAATAGGAGATTATTTGACAATCCAGGATCAGATTGATCAGTCACTGTTATGGTAATAAAAAATTCAATTTAATTCTTCAATTTTACATTCCTTATATGGGGTTGTCTAATTTAACTCAAGTAAAAAATGGAATTAAACAATCCCATCAAAGATGATTGTTAGAATTCTCTATGTATTTAAAGATGGTTAATATAACATAGAAAATTGCACCAATTATCTTTGATAAAGTTGTTTAATCCCATTTTTACTTGGAATAAGTTAGACAACCCCTCCTTACATAAGCATATGCCTAAATGTTTGTTGCTAGTAATAATCACCTGTGCCAAATTCCTAAGTGCAAAAAGTGACATTTCCCGAAGCTCAGGAGACTTAAGCATGTCAACTAATGGTGGAATAGCCCTCTTTGGGAAATATGAACCTGCATGAACCACAAAGTATGGAAGTCAATAAAAGGATTTTATAACTCACAGATTTATCATATTACAAGTTTACAACACAACTTAATCCACCTTGCAATCTGAATAAGTTGCAGCAAATCGACCAAGTAAAATGGCTGCTTCATTTTGGCTCTTCGAACAGCAGGAACAATCATTGAAATTATGAACTTGCAAAGATTACTTGGGAGAGAAAAGTACTAAATTACTAATATGGAAGTAGTGACTCACTTTCAGCAAATAGCTATAATGTTCAATAAACATATCATTCTTCTATGGATTGCTTACAGGACAAACCATGACCAAAGTATAAGGTTACCTAAGTAAACAAATGATAGGTTGTAAAGCCCCAGCTAGAAGAACTTCTTTCATAATATCTGGTGAAGAATGGACCAGATTTTCAATCACAACAGCCTACAAAAAGCGCTAATTCAGCTAGTGCTAATTGTTTAGAACTCTGCAAGCAGCAAACTAAAAAGTACATTGGATTATGTAAAGTCATATAAGCATCTTACCGCCATGTAATGTATCGTAGGATCCTCTGATCAAAGCATTAGTACAAGAGTGGGTAACGCATTGCATTCAATAATCTGCAATTTTTCATTCTTGTAAACAACTATAACAGAATCCATCACATCAATTTACTGTAGAAAGTTAACTACCTGATTTTTATTGTCATCATTATTAAATGCAAGAGTTCTCAAGGCCAATGCAGCTGCTTTCTGTACCTTTGTGACATTGAATTCAAGCAATTGAACAAGAGGAGGGATACCACCTTCCGTCCTGAATATACCATATTTATATAAGCATAAATAATAGAATAGTTGTAAAATATATAATTTTAAGGTATGGAAAAAAGAGAAAAACCTGACAAGGGTCTTAATGATGGTATTTCCAAAGGCAAGATTGTTTATTGTATCAGCTACTCTCCTTAGAAGACTAATAAGTGATCGAGAAATGGTACTGATCTTGTGCCTCCTTAACAAATCTACAAGACAGGGCAAGACTCCAGCATCTATAATGAGTTGCTGATGCTCTCGCTGTTTTTTGATAAAGATAAGAAAAAAAAAATCAGAGTTAAGATGCTTCATGATTTATAAAAATATGAAATAAAAAAAAATGGATTCAAAAAACATAATCATTTCCCTCTAAACAAGGGCCACACTGTGTTATACTGCTAAAAAAAATCAAATGGAATGCACGTAGAGATGTTACATGTACGCTGTATGATTAATGTAGTTAATCCAATACACCCACATTCTTCACAACATGCATCTGAGATGACAACTGCTCCTTGAGAAGGTGATTAATACACAAGTCAGAGGAACCTTTCTATACTTATCTAAGAACAATGGGGCAATACAAATGAGCAATTTCAATTCATTCGTCCCTTTGAAAACTAAACGTTCATATTAATCAACAATTTATTCTAGAAAATTATTGTTGCTAAAAGTGTAATACATCCTAGTTAAAACATTTTAAAACCAAGAATAACTTCTATTGTTACTCACTTTGTTAGAAATAAACAAGTCCTATTTCTTCAGCATAGAAACACTACAATAAAAAGGATCAACACTAGAACACCTAACCTAAATGTTAGAAATAACAAAGTTTCTGTCACATATATCAATAATTAAAATAAGAGAAGACTTTATTCTACAAATAATCCCAAGTCAATCCTATAAGCACCCAATGAATGAAGATCTGGTCTATAATCCAATTGGCTCTACCATATTATTTCTTAGATGATTTAGAGCCATAACTGTGTCAATACAGTATATAGCTATGTTCCATCTGGCATGTAACTAAAAATACACTAATAAACAAGCATTCTATTACATAAATTCAATTCATTTTACAGAATACAGATTAAGATAATTCCAAAATCCCAACTTCAATGGGGTTACCAAAGAATCAAAGCTCCATTCATTTTCCATAAAATCGACCCCTCCCCCCACCCTAATAGCAAAGCCCAAAATCATGTAGCATATTCGATTTCACATATTCTGGAAAAACACCTGACAAATAGGCACTACTTCATTACTCACTACAAGTTCTAATCCAAATTAGAGCATAGAATATTTTTTAAAATAAATTACACTGACATTTTCTGAGGTTTTTTTAAATTGCATATAATTTTCTTATTTTTTTAACGTTTACAATAACCTCCCTTGTAAAGATACATGATGTAATGTTTTTCAAACAATTAAGAAAATTATTGTAATGATAAGGATGTCAGTATAACATTTTTTAAACAATTAAGAAGTTAGTGTAGGAATAGAAAAAGGAGAAATATTAGTGTAATTTATTCAAAATTTTAAGATAAGCAAACTAGAAAAAATTGTGAACATAGGCAAACGTTATACAATTAAAAGTTTCCATAACTAACAACAAATAGGGATGACAATGCTTAGGGTACTCACAATCAAGAAAAATGCACATGCACAACTATTTAAGGATAATTATTTATTTGCAGGTAAGTTTTCACACCTACAAACGTGTTCAACTATTTATGGATAATTCCCATTTGATTGACAAGTCTAAAAGCCAACACTATACTTACAATTTTACATATAATTAAAATATTTAGAAAGAAAAGAAACCGTAGAACTTAATTACTTTATAAAAGGCAAGAAGCCCAAAGACGTTCGCACATGCTTCCTCCACCTCATGCTGGTAAGGTTGAGTAACGCCGTCATCATCCTTCACAGCCTCTGGCGCGCGAAGATGCCTCACTAGAGCAGGAACAGCACCGCAACTCACCATAGTATCCATGAGTTCGTCTCTTTCGGAGAGGATCCACCAAGCTGAAACATAGATTCAGTAACAGTGCGAAAAACAAAAAAACGAAAGCGGTCATCAAGTTTGGCAAGTTTTTGACAAGTTTGGCAAGGGCAAGGACGGCGCTCTTGACGGCAACATGATCCGGGGAATTGAGGAGAGAAACTTGTTGGAGAATCTCAGCAGATAAACCTAAGTGAGGTTGCTGGGAGTCGAGGTGCTGCACCTTAGGATCTGTTTGGTCTTCGGTTAACTTGCGCTTCAAGCTTCGTCTAGCAGCGGGGTGAGGGGTTTCCATGGAATTTAGAAAGGATGGTAGCGACAAAACGTGAACAAAATTAACTAACCAGTCCTTGTTTGGGTTGGAGAGAGATCAGCGGCGAGGAATGGAAGCTAGACCGCCTCTTTTATATGGTTTCTTTCCCGCCAAATTTCTCTTGCTAACGGGATGGTGCATCTCGCCATTAGCGGTTATAAACTGGTGATATTTTTAAATTTAAATCATCAATAAAAAATTAAAGATAATAAAAATGTTTTCCTTATTAAGTAGATAATATTTGAAAAAAAATATAAATAAAATCTAAAATGAAATCCTTAATATGGGAGAACTCGGTAGCAGAGTAGTGAAGGGACATGTCACAATGGATGATAAGGTTCTAATGTCATGCTAGGAATTGATTATGCTTAATTCAATCTCAAAATCTAATTATACAGTTAGAATTGTCCAAGCAAGTATTTTATTATATTTTTAGCTAATGTGGGATATTTTAATACATTCTCTTCATGTTCTTGACTGAATATTTAGAACGTGAAGTTTGCAAAATTAAAATTCTATAGTAATAGTTTTGTATATTTTTAGTAACATTTAATAAATCTTATAATTTACTCTTTTAGTAACATTTATATGATAAATAACAACATTTATATAAAACGCAACGAAATGTTAAAAATGTTGTCAAATATATTTTTAGCAACATTTTAAAAATGTTACCAAAAGGTATTATGCTATGGTGTAGGTCCAATAAATTTTTGTAAAATAGATTTTAAAAATCAAATAATGACAACATAATTATGAAAATTATGATAAATTGTCCTTTTTTTAGACCCAAAATACCCCTAAGCCTAGCTAATCATTTGGACCCTAAACTGAAGTGACATTAAAAGAGCATATGGTTTTGTTTTTTCTCCAATTTAGATCAATTTCAGTATTGAATAGGGAACACATGTTAAACATTATGCAATTGGCAACTAATCTACATTAGGAATAAAACTAAAAGAAAAATAAGGCAAAGGAAAGAAGTTAACAAAAGTAAACCTGGAATTAGAGCTGTCAAAGTGAGCCAACTCGACTCACCTAAGTTAGCTCACCACGTGTTGATAAAAAATGAGTCAACCTAACTCGGCTCACTTTTTGGTAAACTAAAAAATAGTCAACCCAAGTCAGCCTACCACGGGTTGGTGAGTTACACGAGTTGACTTACTTAATATTAAAAAAAATTAAAAATGCAAAAGTAAAAAAATTAAAAATATAAAATAATGTAGAAAAAAAATATAGTGCAGACGTCACATGAATGAGACTCATTCAATATTTCAATGCATATGGAAAAAATGGAATTAATGCATAATATCAATTTAGGAAAAAGAATGGGAAAGATTTTCGTTTAGTATTATTCCCCCAACTAAACGTAGCATACCAACCCCACAAAGTATTTCCGTTTAGTATTATTAACCCCAACAGTGAGTGCGGGAGCAAGATAAACTGCGACTTGAGAGTGCGAGTGAACTAGTGAATGCGAAAGTGACTGGCCAATTGAGCGGCAAGGGAGGAATTGAAGAGAGGCACCACTGAACCAGTGAATTGTGAACCCTAAGTCCTTAATGTTCAAAGTGGACTCATGTGTGACTGTGTGAGAGACTATCGAATTAGTCTAATAGATTAAATGTTAGTAAATGTATTTTTTCAAAAAAAATAAATTCCTAACCCACGAGCCAACTCGACTCACCATGGGTTGAACCCGCAAGCTGAGTGAGCTTGGCTCACTTTAGCCAATTATTGCGGTGAGCCAATTTGCAAACCCAACCCAGCTCAAACTCGTGGTGGGCTAGGCTAGCTCACTGGTCTTGACTCACATTGATACCTCTACTTGGAATTGTCCTTTTACGTGGGAGAAGAGGTGACTTGGGGTCATAAGGCATACCAAGACATTTTTCCCAAAAAGCAGCAGAAGTTGTGAATGGTCAGCCATTAGCATCATTGACATCCCATGGTTTATATAATAAATCCGTGTTGAAGGACCGTATTGTTATGCCCTAAGTAGTCAAAACCTACGTTTTAAAAATTAGACCGGACCGACGGTGAACCGGTCCTGTGGTCAGTCCAAATGAACTAGAAAACTGGTCAATTAAAGAACTGGTGTACAAATCAATGAACCAATCAAAAACTGACAAAAAACCGATTCTCAGAGGGTCAATAAAAAATCCTTAATAAAACATTATTTTAATTTTTTTCTTAAAAAAATAAAAATCAACTTAAAGTATTTGTCATTTTGTTTTTTATTCTAAATATAAACTTGTTTTTGTTAATAAATGTTGATGTATATTATTAAGATTTAGACTTAAGTATTATGACATATTTAATTTGAACTTTTGTAGGTATTGTAAATGTTAAGAACCTATAAAATTATGTTTTATTTTTAGTTTTTAGCATTATAAAGTTATGATATTATGTTTCTTTAATATTATTTTATGTATTATTTCTTATTATTATTATTATTATTTATTAATACTGGTTTGACCACGGTTTAACCACAATTGAACTTTAAACCAGTATCTTGACCGATTCAATAACCAGTTCGGTTTTAAAAACATTGGTTAAAACCTCTTTTGCTTGGTGATCCTTAATAAGCGACAAGGGATCTACAACATAGAAAATCACAAGTAACATTTCACAAAAAAAAATTGAAGGAAGTAAAAATATCATAACGAAGTAAAAATATACCATTTAAAATTATTTGAGATTGCCATGAAGTAAACTCCAAAAAATGAATGGAAATGACAGAGTAATTTATACAGAGGGGTAATCATAGACAACCATGTTAGTGGGGCAAACGAATCAACAAAAAAATGATAATGTCCTATTCTGTACATTGTCACTAGATAAGGAAATAATCTTAATTGATATAATGAGAAATGCTAATAACACACTCTCTAATATACTCTTTTGAACATACTTTTTTCTATTGGTTGAAATTTATTGAAAATAACAAAACTTTGTGGTTTCACACCTTATTTAATGATTCTCTCTTTGATTTTGTGATTTTTAATAAATTTCAACTAATAAAAAGAGTATGTTAAAGAGTGTTTTGCTAGCACTCCTCCTGATATAATTTAGGATCCTACAATCCAAAATGATGTTTACAACTAAGCAATAAACTTTCCAAAATATGGGCACCCTATTTGTAGGGATGAAAAGCATTGAAATAAAACAAAAAACAAACTAGAATGTTATTGTAGAAAATAAAAGTGGAAAAGAAAATAAAGAAATAGAGAAATCATCTAGAAATAGACACAAAGATAAGAGTAGGGAATAAAAATTTGACCATATAAATGATTAAAAAAGAGTTGAGTAGCTCCAGTGGATTTGACAACCTCAAGTAATAAAGAAACAATATCAGTGGATCACTTAATGATGAGTGCTAAGACTTTTCAAAGAGGAATTAAGGTGAAGCAAACTCAGCAGATAGCGCACTAACATTGGAGTCACCATCAAACACAAAGGACTTCATCTTCTTGATTGAATCCACCCAAAACACATTTTCACTCTTGGTATCAAATAAAAATGCAACTGAAACAGATAATGCCTGGGTGTTAGCGCGCTATCAGCCTATAATTTTACTCATTTATTATTACATACTATCCTTAGTTTCCTTTTGTTCTGTTAAATAATTATAAGGCTTAATTATGTTTTTAGTCCATATAATATACTTATTTTATGCTTTTAGTCTTTATAAAATTTTCTTATGATTTTAGTCCCTATTAAATTTTGTTTTACGATTTTAGTTCGTTAATGGTAATTTTCTAATCATTATAAAATTATAAACTTTTAATATTGGTCCCTATTATATTATAAGATATTCATTTTAGTCCTATTATTTAAGAAACATCATACCTATTCTTAAATAGATGGTTGACACGTCATCAGTAAATAGTGATAGGGCTAAAACCTTAAAAGAAAATTTTATAGGTACCAAAACCATAATAAAAATTTTATAGGAATTAAAAGCATAAAACATGTATATTATAGGAACTAGAAACATATTTAAGCCTAATTATAAAGTTACTTTGAGTAGGATTAGTATAATTATAATATACCAATGTATTGTTTGGTTTCATAGAATTTCTACAGTAACACAAATAAGGAAAATTGAGCCCCTATGTGACAGTAACGCCCCCTGCTACTAAAAGGAATTCAACGAGTACAGTCTGAAAGTTAAATCATATAACATATCTATTTATCCAAAAAGAACAAAGTCCATTCCTTCAATTGCAACAAGAACAAGAACAATGCCCTACATATTCAAAGCAAGGAATTCAATATTCCCTTTTATTTCGAAATTTTATTATCTTCATTTATTCCATTGCAATGCGAAACTGATTATGTCAAGTTGTTTGCGCAGGCATTGATAAAAACAATCCTATCCATAAAGGGAAAAAAGGGGGAATAGGATCTAATTATTATTAATTAGAGAATGCAATAAGCTCAAAACCTCTAGTGTTTGGGAATTTCTAAACCCACTTAATTCCAATAAGAGCTGAAATATAAAGTGAGGAATTGACAAAATATATAGTGGACCTCACAAATTGACAAATTATATAGTGGACCTCACAAATCGACAAATTATAAAGTGAAACATGAAATGACAACCATCGAAGATCAAAAAATCAAAAAACCTAGATCTGAAATTGAGGAATACCTAGAATTGAAATTGAGGAATACCTGGGAAGAAGAAAGAAATCAAAAGTAAGTAATACCTAGAATTGAATTCTCAAGCAGCAAAATCCTTTACTCACAAAAAAAAAGTGAGTTTATACGTTGAATCCCCCATACTCGATCTTGATTTTGTTGAGCCGATGGTGATTTTGGATCTCCTGGCAAAAAGAGAAGGAAGCTTCAATTATGGGACCATTGAGAAACAATGATAATCACTATTTAAATGGCAATGTGCACAAGAGGTTGGGCCAATATGGAGCCCATTAAGAAAGAAAAGTAAAAGATCTACCTAATACATACATTTGGTAACATTTATTTTAGTAAATGTTACAAAAAATATTATTTAATCAAAATTAATAACATTTTTACTCATATTGCTTATTAAATGTTACAAAATATAGTATATGTAGTAGTGTTTTGATCTTATTTATTAAGAATTGAAAACTATTATGCATATATAATTTTTTTGTACAAGGTCACAAATATCATCCACACTACGAAATTTTGCTTAATTCAAATTAGGATCATTATGAGCAACACAACTCTCACTTCGAGTATTTAACACAACTACATACCCATAACTCAAAGTTAAGACTACTAGTTAAGTTGGAATAACCACATACAAGTTAATTCATGTGTTTGGTAATTATGTATATATAATTCATTGTGCTTTTTTAGACACTGGCATGTATAAAAAAAATGAACAAATGTCCATCCCAACATCAAGTAACTGCTTTTCCAACCAAACAAAATGAAAGTATTGTTTAATATTAATTTAACTTAAGATTGAACATAGTGAAAACATCTATAAAAATATAATTTTTCTAGTTTTTGTTTTCCTTAATTAGAATTTTAAACACAAAGGAAGTATTTATGTAATTTCTTAAGGGTTTTTTTTTTTTTGCATAGACGCTATTTTGGTCCCAAACTTACCCCTTGACTCGATGAAGCCTAAAACTAAAGGCACATTAGTAAGTCAGCACCTCATAACATCACAAGCTACATATTTAAGGCTACTATTTTAGTCCTCAGTCGGTTTAGGCCCAACAAAGCCTAATTACCACATATTAGGGCAAGAAGCACTAACAAACCAAGGAAGGCCTAATAAGATACAACTCTCACACCTGATCTCAACTAGACACTAAGCATCCAATGGTATTAGCCACAAATTTCAACAAACCCTAAGCGCAACTCGAAGGACCTATCAACTTGCCAAAAAGATAATGACGTTATCTCCATGGAGAAGATAATCATATCAGGACTAATGTAACACCCATTCTTATTAATCATAGTCTGTATTAATTTAGTTATTTAATTATTACAAGTATACCTCTAGGTATGGATCTATATTCCTAATTAGTGGGTAATAGTTCTCAACTGAACCTGAGAAGTGACTAAGAGTACATATACCTCATCAATATCATCACATGGTACAACCCTCATCATCATTGAGGAAAATAACAGTCAGGATATCCATTTATAGAGGTATGTTCTCAAACCAATCCTGGAATGCTGAGCAGTTGTCGGAGTTATCGAGCATGATTAGGCAAATATCCGACTCGAGGGTGCCACCCTGGCCATTAAGACCTTCACCACTCGATGAAAGAATGAAAATCGCATAAGAAGGGATGTTGAATTGTGCATTTTTATAAAAAAATTTCACTGAAACAAAACAAGTTTCAAAAACAGTTTAACAAAAGGATAAGGGAAGAACAAGAACACAAGGTTTTATACTGGTTCACTTATACTTGAGCTACGTCCAGTCCTTTCACCCAGAAGGTATTCACTAACCAACCTTAGGTTGCACAAGTATTCTTCACGGCTCTTCAGACTTTACAAAGCAATTAACCCAGATTGCTTAACCGCCCAAGTATTCTTTCTCACTAAGCCTCTCTAGGCTTTCACAACGGAAAACAGTTGTTTATAAAGAAATCTACTCACAATGTGAGGGTATAAAAGTTTAAGTACAATAAAAGAAATTTTCTTCAGAGAGTTTTCAAAGTCGTCCAGTAAACGTAAGGATGTAGTTGTTCTATCAATATGTCTCTCAATCGTCAAAAAAAAATCTTCAATCTTCTCTTTTTAGCTGGTATATATAATCTTTAGAAGATAGCCGTTGAAAAAACAGCTTCAGGCTTCACTTTAGAGAAGGTGTGCGCGAGTATCGAGCTTTCAAAGCAATTAGAAAAATTAGCTTTCGTTCTTGCACTAAAATGGAAAGTGCAGAACTGCGTTGGAGGGCTGCTTTTCTGATCATTCTTTATTCGGCTTGGCAGCTTAATAAGTTGACTTCCTTTTTCTGCAACACTGCGCTTATACACTAAAATGCATATGTCTTTCAATTAATGCTTAGATATTTGAACGTTAGTTTTCATAAATCGAAAAAGCATTAGTCTCGAGATATACATGTGAAAGACGCATACGCAAGATTTAAACACTTAGACGTTTGAAGATAGGCTTACGCTTAGACGATTATCATATACGAGTCTATTGGACGCTCATTAAAACTAGCGCGTTGGACGCCTTGATATAGACACGCTTTGGACGCTATAGAAAGATATTTTTCACAATAGAAACTTAAAACTTAATAAGTTTGTTATCTTCAAAATTTGAGGGACTGGATGCTTCATACGTCTTTGGTTCCAACAATCTCTCCCTTTTTTATGATGATAAACCTTATTAGTTTTTAACTTTTGCTAGTATATAAATATCAAAAGGAAAAAGTATCACATAAGCAAGATTCGATATACTTACTATAATACTCTCCCTGAGTCTAATACATCAAACACTTTCGAGACATATAAAATATCAATTCAATTTATCATCCAAACAAGACTCGGTTCATGTAAGTATATGCATGAATGTCATGTAATGCAAAATCCAGCAAACAGGGAGCAACAATAAAAAGCAACTGTAGAGAGTATCAGAGTAAAAAAAAAAACACAACAGAAAACACTTATACTTTATTTCTCCCCTTTTGTCATTATCAAAAAAATAGAGAAAGAAAAAAATCATCATTGTCACTGTGGTGCCAAAGGAGGTGGAGATGGAGATGGAGATGGTTGTGGGATGCAGAAAAGTTCTTGTTGGTTTTGAAGGATTTGATGGAGAAGGGTCATAATGGGTTGGAGTTGGGAGGTGACATATTGTTGAACTGCCAGCTCAACGAGTGGAAGGGTTGGAGGGGTAAGAAGGACAATTGGAAGGCTTGCGGAGGCTTGCAAACTGGGAGTTGGAGGAGGCAGAGGTGTTAGTGAGGGTGGTTAAGAAGGAATTAGTGATTGGACGTCAGAGGGTGGAGGTGGTGCTTCCAAAACTTCAAACTTGGAATTTGGAATTGGTGTGGACGTGGAGTTTCCCAAGGGTAAGGTGGTTTGAATACTTTGGGATGAGTGATGGCAGCAATGATGGCATAGATGATAGAAGTTTCTGTACCAATAAAAGGACGCTCATCTACTGGACGGACAAAAGCAGTTGATGTATCAAAGAAATGAAAGACATGAGCTAGATGCTGCGTGTACTTACAAGTCTTCGTCATTGGAGTGTCAGCTTTGTCATCCGCAAAGAGTCCACTACCGGACGCTTCTTACTCGCATTTAAACATGTGTTGGCACCAGAAGCGTTCAGCATCTTTCTCATCCATTTCTTGTGTTAGACGCTAAGTTATATACCATTCCTAAGTAATGTTTGGATGTTGTTGAAACTCAACTCTAGACGGTAGAGGAAGTGAAGGTGGCTTGGTGAGCAACTTCGTATTCTTACTGTTGACATCCAAGGTTAGAAGCCTTAGGCAAATGCGATCTAGTTTAATACGGACAGTTGTTGATGGTGAAACGTGTTGAAAGGGAGGAATGAACAGTTGGTACTTCAAGATTGCAGAGCTCCTTAAAGAGTTGCAAAACATCTAGTTGAAGGGTGAAGGGAAGAATCTAGCTTCTTCAGGGTCCAAAGGCCTAAACTTCAAATCTGCAGGCTTGATATGGACGGCCCTTTTTGGCGCTTGACCACGCCTTTGTTGTAGAGCTTGTTCAATCTCCTCAATTAGAGGTACCCTATGTTGAAGTACTTCAGCAGGGTGTGCATTGAAGCACCAGGCATGAACAAGTTTTGGATACCTCCTTCTGTTGAACCACTTAAGCGGCAAGTGTTCAATAGCTCCTAGAGGCAGAGCCAAATACTCAGCAAAAAGTTGGTGAACATATTCTTCCAGGTATCACTCAAAGGATACTGATGAGTAGTCAAAACCAAATTTGGGCTCAGGAAGTGGCTCTGGACGTAGAATGATTGCATTGTCGTCCATCAGATTTTGCTTGTTGCCTTGGACAAATAGCAGGTTCCACTTTCTTTTTTGTTTTCTCCAAGTCTTTTGTGCGTCCAATGGATGCAGAAGAGATGGCCAGATGCATGGAAGGAGTTGAAGAGGGTTGTTTAAGGGGTTCAGTGGAAAGGTATGGTTTGGTGAGGCCAGCGATAGGAATGGTGCAAGTGTAACCATCATCACTAGGTAATAATATCTCGGGTTCAGGTATGGTTTGTGTTTGGGCTTGTGTTTGTGTTTGTGTTTGTGTTTGTGTTTGTGTTTGGGTTGGTGTTTTGGTTTGGATGGGTTGTTCAATAGGCTCAACAATAATAGATTCAATAAACTCTTCTTCAAACATAACAGCAGCATCAAAAGCAGATAACTTACTTTTCTTTGTCACTACAGTTGTTACTTGAGACTCTATTAGACGTTTGAGTGAGGGTGTTGGTTGGACAGAGAGAGCTTGTGGTTGGGGAAGAACTACAACAATGGTAGTCTTCTACTTCTTTAGTAGGATCGCGATGGGTTCGCCGTCCTCATCATCAGAATCCTCTTACAGCTGAAGTCTCCTTTTAGCAGGTGTGGGTGGAGGAGGTGCAGTAACAGGAGGAACAGGGAGAGCTGGAACTGGTTGTTGGGTTTTGGGATCTCGTTACTCTAGACAACCTCCCCTTGGACGGTTGCCTCTTGATGGACGGTCTGGTAACTGCAATGGGATAGACGAGCAAGGCTTCTTCGTCCATCTGCTCAACTTGTTGGGCAGCTTGTTGTTCAACAAATTAAAGTGCTTCCTCAACTAGTTCTTCCTTGATATCCACTGTCTTGGCTATATTCTCTAGAGGTTTCAGCACAAACCTAGCCTTTATCTACGTAATGTTGTTGCGGCCAAAGGGCAATTGAGTGAACCTATGTCCACCAACCAGCATCCTCATTTCAGCCTACTCACCACCAAACAGGGCAAAGAAGACGTGATATACCTGTGCAACCAGAAGATTCTGTTTAGCAGAGCAGCATAGGTAATCTAATCAAATTCTCCTCGTCCCCTCATAGTCCTGAAGATGTTGCTGAAGATGAGGTGAGGAAGGTTAAACTGCTGTCTGGTTATCATATGGAACAAAACAAATCGGTGCAGGAAGGTCACACTGTCCTTGGACCCAACCTTGTGTAGTATATCTTTGTTCAGGAACTGCTGGTATACTTTCCCTTCCTTAATCAGTTTGCTGTACTCCACAACACCTTCTACTTCTGGTCCCATTAAAGCGGCATCCACCATTTCATGTCCGCCGAAGCTGTCTTCCCAGCCATTTTTTATGCAAGAGCCAGCTCGCTCGCAACCAACTACTTAAGTGACGCTCCACAGGTCCAGAGTGACCTTTACTCCTAGAATAGTGCCAACCACACTATTTTTTGGTAAACTCTGTAGTCTTCCAGAAACGTCGGATGAGTTCTAGGTAGATAATCTCATTCAGATGGAAGTAGTTCAGGATCCCACAGCGAATGAAGTTGTCCTTCACCTTGACCCTCATGTTGTCGAGAGCTTCAATATCAAAGTGGCTCTCAATCAGAATGATAGCTTCGTTCAGAGTTTCTGCACGTGCTGCAACTTTCATGGTGGCGTCTATCTTCTCAAAAACCATTGTTGAAGATTAGGGTTCGGGATTATTTGGGAGTTGGTGAAAGAGAGAGCGATTTTCTCAGAGATAGCAAAAAGATGGTGAGAGTGTTTGGTTTGCAGGGCCTTAAGTGTATAGGAAGTAACTGAAGGGTTTTGGGTTTTGGCGATTTTTGAATTTTGAAAAGAGATAGTACGCATTTAATGTTGGTTTAGGCGCGCACGTTTCTTGAAGGCAATTTACAATGCAGTAATGACTCAGACATAGTGTAAAGCATTTATTTCAAATCATTATTAGTGAAAACATGATTATGTACGAATAAAAATATTTATGCACATAAATGTAAACCGTTACAAAATGTGGACCATAATGCTAATGGACACATGAATGTTAGATGATGTTATGATAATGGACGCTATATGGTCTTGGACGCTACTTGTCATTGGACGGTCAAAGCACATGAATGAAATCTATTCCTTTATAAATTTCATACTAAGACAATCTCAAATATGGACAAGTTTATCTTCAGGAAGTGGTTTTGTAAATATGTCTGCTAATTGATTTTCAGTATTAATAAACTGAATATCAATAACCCATTTCTGAACATAATCTCTTATAAAGTGATGTTTTATTTAAATATGCTTTGCTCTAGAATGTAATATAGGATTTTTAGACAAGTTTATAGCAACGGTATTATCACAGAGGATAGGAATTTTACTCTCATACATACTGTAGTCCTCTAATTGATGCTTGATCCGCATAATTTGTGAGCAATAGGACACTGCTAATATGTATTCTGCTTCTGTTGTGGATAAGGCAATTGTTCCTTACCTTTTGCTCGTCTAGGAAACAAGACTTCCACCAATGAAGTGGCATCCTCCACTGGTGCTTTTTTGTTCTATTCTGTCTCCAACATAGTTAACATCACAGAATCCAACTAACCTGTATTTTTTATTCAACTTAAAGCATAGACCAATATTAGTGGTTCCTTTTAAGTATCTAAATATTCTTTTTACTGCTGTGAGAAGAATCTCTCTGGGATCAGATTGAAAACGAGCACAAAGACATACACTAAACATGATATCAGGTCTGGACGCTACAAGATATAGTAGAAATCCAATCATACCTCTGTATGTGGTTTCATCTACCTTTTTGGATGTGTTGTCTAGTCCAAGTACTGAAGATGGATGGATTGGTGTGCTCATTTCTTTGGCATCGTTCATCTTGTACTTCTTAAGTAACTATTTTGCATACTTCGTTTGATGTATGTATATGCCACTGTTTGTCTATTTTATTTGCAATCCCAAGAAGAATTTCAATTCTCCCATCATGCTCATCTCAATTTTGTTGTCATAAGCTTAGAGAAATCTTTACATAGAACTTCGTCAGTAGCACCAAATGTGATATCGTCCACATAAATTTGTGCAATAATAAAATGTGAGTGCATGTTTTTGTAAAATAGAGTTGTGTCTACCTTTCCTCTAGAAAAACCATTTTCCAAAAGAAAAGAACTTAATTTTTCATACCAATCTCTAGGAGCTTACTTGAGTCCATACAAAGCCTTTTTAAGTTTGAAAACATGCTTAGGAAGGGTATCACACTCAAAACCAGGAGCTTGTTTCACATAAACTTCCTCATTTATTATACCATTGAGAAATGCACATTTTACATCCATTTGATAGAACTTCATATTACTATGAGCAGCAAATGAAAGTAAAATGCAAATGGCTTCTAGTCTAGCTATAGGTGCAAAAGTTTCAGTAAAGTCTATACCTTCTTGTTGAGAATACCCCTGAGCTACAAGTCTAGCTTTGTTTCTTACTACATTACCTGCTTTGTCCAACTTGTTGCGAAATACCCATTTTGTTCCTATTATGGATTTGTCTTTTGGTAAAGGAACTAGCTTCCAAACATCATTTTTTTCGAATTGACTTAGCTCTTCCTTCATGGCATTGATCCAACCTTCGTCCAAAAGAGCTTCGTCCACTGTCTTTAGTTCCATCTTGGAAATTAACGCAATTTGCGCTTGCTCTTTGAAGGTTGATCTTGTTCTGACATGATCACGGATATTTCCAAGAATTTGATCTTCTAGATGGTAAATCTTCATTTGCCATTGTCGTCCAGTTAGTCCTTCTTGTTCTTCTTTCTTTAGATCATCCAAAAGAGTTTTGGACGCTAGTTTCTTAGTGTCATCCAACTTCATATCTGCAAAAGATTCGTCTAGCTCTAATAGTTCTCTATTAGGCTTATTGTCATTAAACTTAACATGAATGACTTCTTCAACTGTTAAGTTTTTATAGTTATAGACTCTATATGCCTTGGACGTTTCAAAATAGCCTAACAATATTCCATCATCACACTTAGAATCAAACTTTCCAAGATTGTCCTTAGTGTTTAGAATGAAACATTGACATCCAAAGGGGTGGAGATATGATATGTTGGGTCTTCCTCTTTTCTACAATTCATAATGAGTCTTTTTCAAAATAGGTCTAATATATATTCTATTTTGTAAATAACACGCTATGTTTACTAGCTTTAGCCCAAAAGTGTATAGGAGTAAAGTTATCATTAAGCATGGTTCTAGCCATTTCTTATAATGACCTATTCTTTCTCTCTACCACACCATTTTGTTGAGGGGTACGTGGTATAGAGAAGTTGTGGAGAATTCCAGTTCTCCTCACAAAACCCTTGAAAACTTTCATTTTCAAACTCTCCTCCATGATCATTTATGATTAAGGCTATGCAAATACCCTTTTCGTTTTGAATCTTTTTACAGAATATAGAGAAGACTTTGAAAAACTCAGTGCTTGTGTCTTAAGAACATAACCCATGTCCATTTAGTATAGTCATCTACTACAACTAATCCATATCATTTTCTACTAAGAGAGGTCATTCTAGTAAGTCCAAACAAATCAATATGTAAAAGTTCAAGTGGTCTAGTAGTGGAAACAACATTTTTTGAATCAAAAGAGCTTTTCACTTGTTTCCCTTTTTAACATGCATCACAAAGAACTTTAGATTTGTATACAAGATTTGGAAGTGCTCTTACAAGGTTATGCTTGTTTAGCTTTGAGATTAATCGCAAGTTTGCATCTTCAAGTTTCTTGTGCCAAATCCATTTATTCTCGTTAATGGATACTAGATAGGACACATTTTGATTTGTAAGGTCATTTAAGTCAATCTTATATAGATTGCCTTGCCTCTTAGCCGAAAATAAGATAGATCCATCTAAGTTTTTAACTATACACTCATCCTTATTAAAGGAGACACTGTGTCCACTGTCACATAATTGACTTATGCTCAGCAAATTGTGTCTAAGTCCTTAAACATATAAAACATTATCAATAGTAGGTAAGGGATGCTTACTAATTTTACCTATTCTCGTTATCTTCCCTTTCTAATTTCCTCCAAAGGTGACCCATCTACCATTCTTTGGTTGGAGGCTTTAGAACATAGACTTTTCTCCTATCATATGTCGTGAGCAGCCATTGTCCAAGTACTATGATTGGTGTTTTCTTTCTGTTGTCAAGCAGATCTGTAACAGGAATAATCATGGACTTAGGTACCCAAATATACTTGGGTCCTTTCTTGTTAGTTCTAAAGGCATTGGACGCCTCCATAACTGGATGATGAGTACATTGTGATGATTCATGACTACTCTTTCCACACAATTTGCAAAAAATAGTGTTTTAGTTGTTCTAGTGATTTCTTTCTTAACAAAGCTAAGTCCAGATTTGTCATGTGGACTTCATCTACAAGACAAGATTTTATTTAAGTTTTCAGTTCCATTGACAAATTTGGATAGACTTTCCTTTAGGTGAGTTGCTTCCTTTTGAAGCTCTAATGCTTCGTTGGAAAGTGTCACTTCTGGAAATCCTTTGCCTTCAATTCTTCATTTTCTCTCAGAATATTTTCATAATTTTCTTTAAGTAAATTTAATTCTTTTGACATTTTGGAAAACTTTCTGTTTAAATCCTTACAACCTACTGAGAGAGTTGAAAAATTGGAAAGCAATTCATTGTATGCTTCTTGAAGAGAAGATATGTCATTGAAATTTACCTCTTCGTCCTGCTCATTTTCTAAGCTTTCTGAGCCTAGTTCCAGTCATGAGACAATATGTTGCTTCTTCCTCTCTCTTTTTTTCTGACGATGATAGGTTCATGTCTTCCCAAGTAGCCATGAGTCATTTCTTCTTCTTTTTGAAGAAGGTTTTCTTTTTCTCCTTTTGTAGACTTGGACATTCAGCTTTGAAGTGTCCAGCTTCTTACATTTGAAACAAACTTGTGGACTCTTTTCCTTAGGACTCCTTGCTAAACTTCTTTGTAAAGTTTCTATCTCTAGACCTCCTTTCTTTCTCCACGTGGCTTGTATCTTTCTGGATATGAAAGATATCTCGTCCTTATCAGAATCATCTTCTTCGGACGCTTCCTCAGAAGATTCTTTCACATTCAAAGTTATTGAAAACCTATCAAGAAACCTTGAACCAATCCCTTGTGAAACCTACCACAAGAAAACCATGAGAAAAACCTTCTCAAGAAACGAAAATTACATAAGGATAGGTTAGATATCACCTTAATTTGTGATAGATGTAAACAATGAAACACAAAACAAAGTTGCCCATATTGATGACTTCTCTTTATCCATAATGATGAATTGATGATCCATGTGTGAGCTCTTGATTTAATGAAAAATGTGTTGTAAATATAATTAATAATGTATTTTTCCTCATGAAAAACTATCACAACAGTTTAGGGATTCGAAGTCATAAGAAAGAAGGCAATGGAGTTCACAATTTATAGAGGAGAACCTGAAAAAACCAATTATTCTATTTTTGTAATCAGTTATTTTTTCTTCATGGTTCTGGAAATGAGCCAAGAACAAAATAATCAGTTATTTTGCCACATAACACGTTATTTGCACAAAAACAACTTTCGGGTCTCTAAAATAACCGATTATACAACCAAATAATAAATGATTTGCAGATCTAACAACTTTCTAACATTAAATTAACAAGATTAATCAATTACATAACCAAAACAAAAGATTAAATTGCTCCAACTCCAAAAATTGAATCATTTGACAACTTTAACACAGAACTTCATCTTTTATCAAACTAAAACCATATTTAAAACATAGATTGCTTCTTAAATTTAATTTTAGATTCATGAAAACGTGTTATCACTAGTTAATTCATTAAGTCTTTGATTTAAAGCTCATCATCATCAAATCATCAAAGATAACAATCAATCATGCATGACAAATAAACACACACACATATAAACACACAATACACTTTGCACTCATCAAGAGGCTAAATCATCAAAACTCTAATCTTGGAGACAAGCATGATTCTCTTCTTGCATCTTCAAGTGGGACCTTGATGAATCCTCATCTAATGATGCTTTTGTACATGATTCAGATGTAAAAACTTGAGAAAAAACTTTATAAAAAGAAGAAAATGTTGAGAAAAACATAAAAATAGTTTACTTTCTTTGTTTGTAAATAAATTAGCTTAGAAGGAATCTTTTCACATTTTTGTAGGTTAAATAAAGCAAAGTTCTTACATCTAGTAGTACAACATATGAGACGTGAGATGGCGTCCCATGTCAATTAAAGCTAAAGAGGCTCTCCACAAGAAGCTCAGTGTTGGATGCTGCAAGTATGTTGGAAATGCTATATCAAACACCAGAAGCATCGATTTCTTCGGGTAGATCCGTGTTCGAGACATTGTAATGCTTGGAGACGCAAGATTGGATGCCAAAACATCATCTCCATGCTGGTAGAGTAGCATTCACCACGCCTCCTAGCATATAACCAATTGAAGCCTATCCATTTCAAATTGAAGCTCAACGTCCTAAACACTTGGCCAATGTGGGGCGCAAGTGGTATTTTACTGACAGTGCGAAATGATTTTGTTAACGTGTTTGGGCCTATTCCACTTCATATAAAAGCCAATGTAAGACTCATTTGCAAAAAAAAGGGGGGAGGGACATTGGAAACACTTTTCACCATCACTCACTCTAATCTTTAGGTTTTTTTCTCCCATTTCACCATTGGAGATTCATCCCTTGAAAGAGGAGTGTAAAGATCTAGTGTATTCACCATTTTCTATTATCATTTTTATCTTGTATTGCTTTTATCTTTCTCGTTTTTCTTTATTTTGGTTTAATTAGTGTTTAATGAATCTTATGAGATTCCTTTGTATGGATCTTTTGATTTAATGCAATTCCTTATGTTTACAAGTAATCAACTCTATTCTAATGCTTTTTCATGGGAAATCACTAATGAAATTGATGCAATGCGCACATGATGAGGAACCATATGCAAGTGGTCTAAATTGATACTTGATTACTATGTCTTATGTTGAGTCTAGGAATAGCCCTTTGTAAAACATGTGTTCTTGAGGATTTCAAGTCTTAATGCTTGATTCAAGTTTCAATAGATCACTGCAAAAGCAGAGTATTGAGCTTGATTCATAGAGATCTTCACCAAAGAATTAAGTCGATCTATTTTTGAGAAATTTAAACTTTGAAACCATGTTTTTTGATGTTGAGTTAGGGAAAAATGCATGGGATGAGCACAGAAGAGTTAAATTGCTAATTATACTTTCCATCAATATAAAATTAATTAAAAACTAAAAACATAGTAGTAGATTTAATTTCCGCATTTTATTTTGTTGGCGATTTATGGCTGTGACAACTCAAATATTGCCTTTCTCATTGATAGTTGAATGGTTGAATTGGAACATTTTACTCCAATCCCTGAGAAAAATGATACCCTACTCATAGGATTTTTACTACTTGTTTGACCAATGCAGTTGCTTGTAAAAGAGGTTTTAAAATTTAAATTGATAAATATATAACTTACACATACTGCATATAGAACCTCAACAAACCTATACTTGTTCAGTTTTGCCATCTTTGACAAAGACTCTACAATAATGGGGAGGCTCAGACTCGAACAGAGAGAGAACGAGAATTGAATTTGAGAGCATGCAATGAAGTGGGATAATATAATAGGTGGGAGAGAAGAGAGTGTATTGCATTGTTAAGATTTGAGAGGAAAGAGGTGCAAAACGCTCTCATAAAGGGTTTAAGGGGGGGGGGAGAGAGGAGAGAGAGAGAAGAGAGAAAGGGAAAGGAGAAGGGTCATGTTGTGGGTGGAGAAAAGAAAAGGGAAGGGGAAAGGGGAAAAGGAAAAGAGGGGGGAGGGTCACCGCATAAGGGAAAAGGAAAGGAGAAAGGGGGAAGTGGTAAACCTGAGATTCATTGTGGACCTATTAAAAATAAGACAAGAACTCAACTTGAGTTCTAGTATTGAAGTAAAAATTTATGTGGGTTCTTAAATCTTAATCGGCAATAAAGGGTTCACTCCAAAAAAATTAAGAACCCAAATGAGATTCTTAGGTCGGAGATGCTCTTATATCCATAATAGCATCTACTATTTAGTAGAATAATTTTGTTGATCTAATTATTTTATCGATGAAATCTATAAATACTGAAGGTAAGTATATATTATATAATTACTCTTCAACTAAATACTTGTCCAATAACTGCCATTTGTGGAACTATAGCTTTCCATTTATAGATGCAACGTGGGCATTAGTTAATAATTAGACAGAGAGTAGTTATCACAATCTAGAACATGTGAAAAAGAAAAAGAAAACTCATACATATATTCTTTTTTTTTATGACAACTCATACATATATTCATTCACGAAGTAACAACTTTAGGTTCATTAATTAATATATAGGTTAATGCATGGTTTTCGGGCTCTAGCTGGTAGCAGCCCTCACTCAAAACCGCTATCCTTTAAAAAGTTGTGCAACTTGATTTTGGGACCAGTGTCCACAGATATTTATTGATTATGCAAACTAACTCGACCCAATTCCAACTGCACATATCAAACTCACTACTTGGGACTCAAATATAAGGAAAAAAAAAATTGATGTATGATGGTCTAAAATATAAATAAATTTAACTAATTTTATCTTATTTAAAGATATGAGTTTAATAGTTATGTACTGTTAGTGTAAAAAAATTTACACTATCATTCAATTAAAAATTATCATTAATATGACTTTTAAAATATTTATTATAAAAGTTAACAAACTTATAATAAATGATAGTTTGTGATTAAATAATAGTGTAAAACTACTTTACACTGTCAGTGCATGACCATTAAACTCTAATGATATTATCTCCAAAACACCTTTCATTTAATCGAGACTTTATTTTCAATGATTTTTTTTTAATTCATGATATCAAGTTTTAATAAAAGATAATTTAGAAAAAAAAATTAATTGAAATTAGTAAAATTAAATGATGTTAGCTAACTTTCTTAATTAGTGTGAAATTAATTATTTTTGCTTATATATGAGTTGAAAGGAGTATGTAATTCGAATCTGGATCGATAACCAACACTTTAATAAATTAGGATTGATTGTATTTTTTGGACACGGCAATCTTAAATTTTGAGTTATTATCATAGTTGTCAGTAAATAAATCGGTCCAACTGGAAATCAACCATTAGACTAGTTTGGACAATTCTCAAAATTCGTATAGCAGAAAACCAGTGTAAAATCAGATAAACTGGTTCAAAACTAGACATAGATAGCCAATTTGAATTGATTCACTGAAAAAAAAAGTAGTTTTTTTAATCTTTTTAAATTAAAAAAGCTTAATATTATAATAATTGATATAATTTTAGTCCAATATTATAATAATTGACAATTATATCATTTATAATTATTTAGTTTCTAACTGTAATTATTAATGAATATTATTATGTATTGTTGAACTTAATTGTTATAAGATGATTGATTTAGTTTCTTGTTTAATTTTAAATACTATATGTTATGAATTATAAGTAATGACATTTATAAGTTAAATTTAATTTTTAGTATTATAAAGTTATAAATATTATGTTATTTTTGTTTGATATTGATTAATATATTAATATATTATTTAGCTATAATTCAAATATAGTTTATTATTGAACTCTGAATTAATATCTTTACAGGTTCAATGACTCATCTAATTGTAAAATCTTTGATTATTATTCTCCTCGTTATTTTTGTTTTTACAACATAACACCACTACCACTAATAATAACAATAACAACAATAATAATAATAATAATAATAAAGTTTAAATTTATCGCCTGCTGCAAAGAGTGCTAGTATTTTTCTATCACAATATGTGCATGCTCTCCTCCATTGCTTGCAAGATTGTAATATATGTTTTTAGGTTTTTTCTTCTTGGAAATCGGAATCTTGGTCCTATATAAATTATAGATGAGCCCACACTACAATATTTCTTATTATCGAAATAATAATTTTTTATCGTTAATATATCTTTTAGAAAAAGGTTGTGTCTTGTAACGGACGTCTCTGGCTTATTGACTTATTATTTTTGGCTTCCGGCCCTACCTATGCATGCACCCATCCAAGCAATATATTATCCTATTTAAACCCTGTAGATTATAAAAATAGATTGAAAAGATTCCCACGTTTTAAAATGATAGGTGGCATGAACATTTTCCTGGCAATAATAAATAATTTGGATGATTTCACCAATTTTAAAACCATCATTTTGGTCCAAAAAGTGTTGGACTAGTCATTTTAATTTCTGGAAAAAGGAAATTAATAAAAACATTTTTAAAAGTTAATTTCGTCAGTTATTTTCATTCCTTGTTCAACACCGGTTACTTAATGATAAAACACTCTCTTTCTCTGTCCATAGGCTAAATTGATATTTTCTTTATTTTAAAATAGGACAAAACTTAAATATAGTTATATAGGTATTGTTTGTGTTGTTCTCCAATTAGAATTAGAGTTTTATCTCAATAATCCACAAAATAAAGATTTGCATTAAAGAATTATGCAGATTACCGAAGTAAAACTTCAATTCCAATTGAAAAACAACACAAATAACACCTATAGAAGTGTATGTAAATTTTGTTGTTTAAAATAAGTGATGTTTAAGATTTTTTTTACAAAGATTAAGAAAATAATAAATAAATTAATGAATGAAACAATTTGCCTAAATTATCCTTACTATTTATTTTCTATTTCAAGTTTCTTTTCCTTCGCATTGATTATTTATTTGAGGTAAAATTAAAATAAAAAATTTGTTTCATTGAAAACCTAAATCATCATTTATTATATTTTTTTATTGTTAAAATGTCACTTATTTTAAAAAGGAAGGAGTAATATGTAAGAACTAATTTAATTTAGTCTTCATTTTCATTCATATTAAGACACTATAAGAAAAACACATATTAGCATCAGCCAAAAGTTGATACTAATCATGAAAAATCGACGCTAATTACTATTCTAGTGGCGACCCCATGGCCATTGCTAACAAAGTCATCACTAACGTGTTTGCGTTAGCAAAAAGAGATTGACATTTAATAAAGTCGGGCAAGTCAATGCTTAAGTTGTTGCTACCTAGAATCAATGTTACCTTAAAAAATTGTTCCCAATTAGTGTTAACCAACACTAACCTTTTTTTTACATTTTTTTCAAAAACCCTAAACCATCCTCTATTTCTCTCTTCAATTTTGAAATCCAATCTCTCTCTCCAAACACTAATGGCCAACAACACTAAAGAACAACAACAAAGCATAACAAGAACATCAATCATGGAAACACCCACTTCACCAAATCATATAAGAAACACTTATAAGTTACTCTTGAAGCAATGGTTGGAAGAAGAGTAAACAAATACATAAAACATTAGAAAAAAATATCTTGAATCTAGGCACATATCATCCACTAAACCACCATCTTGAACACGATCAAACACACAACACCACTCAAGCCCTACAAAAAAAAGAGAGAGCGGCATAATAGTGAAAACAAAGAGAAGAAATAGAGAGAAAAGAAACAATCAACACCACTAAATCATTGCATGTTGTTGCCAGAGGTAATTTTTGGTAGTAGCACACCTTATTCCCTCTTTCCTCCTCTTTGTTACGCCTTCATTTTTCACTTTCCATGGTCGCACATAGTTATTGTAATGACGATGCTGCCACATGTCCCACCCTTTCACTCATCGTTCACCTCTACTATTTTCCTCTCCTTTCTCTCTCTTTCATGCTTGCTCACTAGCAGTCAGGTTAGGTCGTTGCCCTAGCATCATTAGCACCGAACCCTCTACCTTATGATGTCTTCTTTGAAGTGGGGATTCCGATGATGTCCACCACACACTTCACTGTCAAAGAAGTTTGCTAATTCGATCCATCACATGCTTTGTCATCGAATGACCTTGTACACTGTGATTTTCTAATTGGGGTGCCAAAAGGCCAACTTCCATCGCAGGTAATGAAATAGGGGTTGAATAATTTGGGAAGTAAAGCAAGCCCAACATATTCTCAAGCTTAAAGTAAACTTAGAGGTGAGCCCTTTTTAAAATTAATAAAAGTAATAAAAAAAATTAGAGGCCTTATAAGAAATAAAAGTGTTTTTTTCTCTAGCAGAATTCAAATCTCATTCACAAAAAAAAAAACAAAAAAATACGCCTTAATTTTCACTACACTAAACTAACTAATAGGAAAAGTTGTGCAAATACTAATACTAAATAACTTTTTTTAGGGGAGGGGCCTAAAGCAAGGACTTGGGTTGCCTTATGCTTGGACTGACCTTGTTGGAAAGAATTGAAGATAAATGGTTGTTCGAAAAATGTGTGGAAGATAAATGGTTGAATAATTTGATATTTGAACTTTGAGATGCAAAGATTGAAGAAGGTGGGACAATCTTGGCGCAAGAGAAGAATTTTTGTAGGAAATAATGTCAACTTGGAATGAGAGTGTGAAATGTGGGGAAAAAAATCTTGATCATACATAGAATTTTTGTAGGAAATAGTGAAAATTATTTTGATGAGTTTTAATTTTAGTCATCCATTTCAATTATACAATTTACATCATACTCATCCGAACTTTTATCGTCGTCTGCAATAATTTTTTTGAAGATAGAAAACAACAATATTCAACAATTTGATAACACATGTATTATAAGCGACTTTTCCACCTTTTTTTTCATAAAAGATTAAATAATATATAAATTGATAATGTAAAGAGATTTTATGATGTCATCTAATCAGAAACTACCATGTATAATAAATTTGTTGACTCTTATAAAAATCACTGTAAAAGTCATATTTATCATAACTTTTAATCAGTTGATTGTATAAAAACTATTACAATGATAGTACATAGAAATTAAACTATTATAAAAATAAGTTACTTAATATTTTAAAAGTTTTTTTTTTCAAATGTGTTTGACCTATTTTCACGTTATCATGTTTTGCTCGTTCCGTTTTAGGTGAAATAATAACAATAACAAATTAATTGCATCAAACTTATAATACCACAAATGCTTTTAAAATAGTTAAAATAATAAAAAATATACTATAACTAGTATTTTAAAATAGTTAAATTAATACAAAAATATATTATAACTACTATTCTAACAGTAAGAAATATATTAATAGATAGATACACTTAATGTATAATAAACAAATCAAGAATACTCTTCTATCTTACTAGAGTACTTCATTGATAAACAAAAGTGCTCTCTAAAATTAGTTTAATGATTATACACTGACAGTGTAAAATCAGAAATCTATTGTTGATATGATTTTTAAAGTAGTTATTATAAAAGTCAACAAACTTACCATACATAATGGTTTGTGATTAAATGATAGTGTAAAACTACTTTACACTGTCAATACATAACTCATTTTCTTTTCTAAAATTGAAATATTTTTCTATTCATCAAGTCTTTGATATTCAGAATACAAAAAAACGAAGTATTAATTATGAAAAAATATGAATTAAATAAGGCACCTAGTTGAAGGGTACTTATATATATAACTTAAATCGAATTTTTTTTTAATTTATAATTAAAAATTTTAATGAATTTTAATTACTTAAAGTATAATTAATAAACAAATCAATATAGTTCTCTTCTTACTAAAATAATCTACAGAAAAATTTGAAGCGCTCTTTTAAGATGAAGTGTTCCTTTAAATTCAAGTCTTTGATATTCTGAATAACTAGTATTTTAATTTGTGAATTACAAAAAATAAATGTTTATTTTTATATAATTAAAATTTATAATAAATAAATATTTTTGATTATATAAATTATATTTTCTCTATATAAATAAGAATAGCTATATTAAATGAGAACATTTTTATGAGTTATTCTTCAACAAGAACGTTTTTATAAGTTTTTATTCAACAAGAGTTTTTTTAGGAATTTTTCTTAACCTCTTATTTCTTTTAATATATCATTTTCATCTTTATTTCTAAATTGAATTTCAATATTTTTTTAAAAATTTATCAATAGTTAAAAATAATCTTATGTCACAATATAATTTATTTATCATAAACCTAAAATACAATTTATATGTTCAAAAATATTTATTTATTATAAATTTCAATTGTAATATAATTTATATATTTAAAATTATTTATTTATTATAAATTTAGTTATATAAAATAAATATTTATCATGTACATTGCATAGATTAAAATACTAGTTATAATTAAAATTCATAATAAATAAATATTTTTGAATACATAAACTATATTTTGAATTAACGATAAACAATTTAAATTGTGATGCAATATTATTTTTAATTATTGGAAAATTCTTTTAAAAAATTATTGAAATTAAATTTAAAATAAAGATAAAAAAAAGGTAGATTGAAATAGATAACAATTAAGAAATTCAAGTATTCTGATAAAGATAAAAGGAGGGTGATTTTATATGATTGAGCAAGAAATATGTTTTTGACTAGATGTGTGGGTAGTATGTGAGAAAGATAAAATTATTGTATCTTTAATCAACTCTTATATTATAAATTAAAATACATAACTTAGAGAGTAGGACTCACTCTCTTTACTCTTTCAATTAGATATTTCCAAATGAACGAAGATAGATAATATTGGAAATATCTAATTGAAAGAGTAAAGAGAGTGAGTCCCACTCTCTAAGTTTTGTATTTTAATTTATAATATAAGAGTAGATTAAGGCTACAATAATTTTAAATTTTAATTTATCTAAAGAAGAAAATTAATATCTTTAATTTGATATAGCGCATTAAGATTTAAAATTTAAATAAATTAAATTTGAAATTAAAAATTAAGAAATACATTTGAAAGGAATAAAAATAAAATTAAATACTTAATGTATAGGATTAGGATATAAGTCACGTGGTTTAACGTGAGTAAGAATAACTCTTAAAAATACTGTCATTAAATGATGAGGATTTGGATTTATAATATAGTGATAGATAAAAATAAAAATGATCAATTATGTAAATTAAATCATTTAAATTCCATAGGATACTTATAAAGCATATTTGTAACCTAAAGATAATTAAAACTTAAATAAATGAAAATTTTAAATAAATTATAATTAAATAGATGATTTTAAAACTTAATATATAATTAATTATATGAGAATACATAATTAAATGATAGTATGAAAGTTCCTCACATTATCATACATTCTAATTAAATTTTTAAATATAATACTCCTTACATTCTTTAATATTATTTGGATGTAAATTATCAATTCATTTCTATATTATAAATCTTGATTCTCACTCTTAAATAAAAAGAGGAAATAGTTTATGTACTAACAGTATAAAAGAGTTTTATATTGTCATTCAATTACAAATTACTATGGATGATAAGTTTATTAACTTTTACAATAACTACCTTAAAAGTTATATCAACGATAACTTTTAATTGGTTGGCAATGAAATTTTTTTTACATCGACAATGCATAGAAATTAAACTCAAATAAGAATGTTTTTAAAATTCATTTTTTATTAAGTAATGTGATTTTTTCTACATTAAATTTCTCTCCAATTAATACTATTATTTAAATTTAATTAATTGTAATTTAAAATTTAATTTAATTTTGAATTTTAACATATCATATCATATTAAAAAAGATTAAGACAAACTGAATTTTAAGATTATTATAATATTAGCCAATTTCAATCTAAATTGTTTTTATGAAAATTCAAATTTATTTTTAAAATTTAAATTTTGATATATTATATCAAGTTAATAAATCATGTAAAAATCACGCCTCTTAATCCAAATAATTTAAATTTATCATTTATTTCTTATTTTATTTATATATAATAAAATAGAATATTTTATTAATAATAAAGACATTTTTATTATGTTTTATTCACTTAAAAATACCTGTGTAATGCATAAGAAAGTCGTTAACTATTAATTATGTAAAAGTATAAATTATATAAAATACCTACTTAAATGGCATATTAAAAAGCTAAATAAATAAAAATTCTAAATATCTTAATTAATTTAATTTAATTGGTATATAATAATGACATTGTGGTCAGTGGCTCAATTCCTATACATGTGCGTATGGAAAAACATCTGTTAAGAGATACTGGCTCTTTAAAAGAATCTCAATATCTTGAGAGTTAGTTCTTTACTCTCGACTAGAAGATAACCTGGTTCACTAAAAAAAAAATACAAATTATTCAGATTCTCTACCTCTAATAGGTTATTTTAATTAATTAATTTAACAAACTTACAAATTTTCGTAAATTGGATTTTTATAATAAAATCCCTAATAATAATAATAATAAACATTAATATTTTAAAATAGATCTATTAACATCAAATCTATAAATCTGAAACAATCCTTATTTATTATCATTATCCTAATCTTTATTCATTGGGTATCATTATCCTAATCTATCTGTAACGATCACCCATTTAATTAGCTAGTGTATCCATCCCAATATTATTCATACACCATACCTATCCCAACTTTTAACTTCTTAAAGTTTTAGCTAAATTGTACTTTTAGTCCTGTATAATTCTTAATCTATAATTTTGGTCTTTCTATTTTTAATTTCATGATTTTAGTCTTCTAAATTTTAAAAATGTAATTTTGATCCCCTTATTTTTAATTTTACAACTTTAGTCCTTTAATTTTTAAAAATTCTCAAATTTGGTCCTTTAATTTTAGACTAAAATTCTAAAAATTGTGGAAATCCGCTATTTTAAAGGGACCAAAATTGCGAATTTTTTAAAATTGAATGACTAAAATCACGAAATTAAAAATAGATTACAAATTTTTAAAAATTAGAGGACTAAAATTACAAAATTAAAAATAAAAGAACCAAAATCAAGGATTAAAAATTATAAGAGAACTAAAAATACAATTAACCTAAAACTTTTTAAATGATAGAATAAGTAATTAAGAAATTAGTTATAATTTGTAATGATGATATGTATAATAAACTTGCCAATGGAGGGAAACAATTTTGGTGGTTTAGTTAAAATCAAAACATGCAGAACCTGAAACCTCAGGATTCCATAAAAACTAAAATTCTTTAAAAGGTAACAAAAAAAAAAAAAAAACTCCAATCCTAGAACATTAAATTCAGAATCAAATTTCAAATTTGAATTTTTTAGTTTCTCACCGATATAATTTTTTGAGAACAATCATATTCAAAACACAATCCAATACTAAATATAAACAGTTATTCTAACGAAGATTCTAAGCTTAATTCATCATATTGTTACTTGTGAAGGATTAACTCCTTCCACTAAAATCAACCCCATTGATTTTAAATTTTAAAATTGAAGAAAGAAGTGGGAAGCTGGAACTGCAAAAGGAGGGCTGCATTTAATCACATGCGAAATGAGAAAAGTAAACAAACTCAGCTCACGAAGTCTACTGTATACATATATCCAATGCATTTTATATCATCAGCAATGATTCAAAAAGTGGGTCCCACTCCCCATATCCACCCTCTTTCCTTCTAATTTCTAAAGCCATCACTCTCTAACTCTAACCCACTCACTTAATAAAACCCTCACAACCATCACTTCCCACTTTACTTTTTCTTCTCCCTCTCTCCGCCCTCTACCACCGCCATGGCCCTTGTCCGCCACGGCCGCCACCCCAACCTCCGCCTCCCAGAACTCTCCGAGCGCCGCCCACGCTTCCCCCTCCCCCTTCCCCCCGCCACCGCCAAACCGGCCGCCGGCGACGCCATTTCCGCCGGCGACCTCGAGAAGCTCGCCGTCCTCGGCCACGGCAACGGCGGCACCGTCTACAAGGTCCGCCACAAAACCACCTCCGCCATCTACGCGCTCAAGATCATCCACGGCGACGCCGACGCCACCACGGGCCGCCGCGCCCTCGCGGAAATCTCCATCCTCCGCCGCGTCACCGACTGCCCCCACGTCGTCCGCTTCCACGGCTCCTTCGAGAAGCCCTCCGGCGACGTGGCCATCCTCATGGAGTACATGGACGGCGGCACCCTCGAGACGGCGCTCCGCGACGGCGGCACGTTCTCCGAAGACCGCCTCGCCGCGGTGGCACGTGACGTTCTCGGCGGCCTCGCGTGCCTCCACGGGCGCAGCATCGCGCACCGCGACATCAAGCCCGCCAACGTCCTCGTAAACTCCGAGGGGCACGTTAAGATCGCCGACTTCGGAGTCAGCAAGCTCATGTGCCGCACGCTCGAAGCGTGCAACTCCTACGTCGGCACGTGCGCGTACATGAGCCCCGAACGGTTCGACCCGGAAGCGTATGGCGGGAACTATAACGGTTTTGCCTCGGATATATGGAGCTTGGGCTTGACCCTATTCGAACTCTACGTGGGTCACTTTCCGTTTCTTCAAGCGGGTCAGAGGCCCGATTGGGCTACCCTCATGTGCGCCATTTGCTTCGGCGACCCGCCGAGCCTCCCCGAGACCGCTTCGCCGGAGTTTCGCAGCTTCGTCGAGTGCTGCCTCAAGAAGGAGTCCGGCGAGAGGTGGACGGCGGCGCAGCTCTTAACCCACCCGTTTCTGCGCAAAGACCCGGAAACCCGTTGAGTGGGTCGACCCGGTTTTTTGTTATGACTTAGATCGGGTTTAAGTAACATTAGTTCTATTTTGAAATAACCTTTTTGATTTGTGTATATTCCTTCCGGATTCAAACTTTTTCGGTTTTAGGAGAATCATTCCCTTTGTAAATTACTCTCACCAGTATTAAGGGAATTCAGAATTCGGAACTATCCACGATTCTTTCATCGTCAATTCTAAATTGAGTTTAATTTTTATACAGCTAACCAATATGTAAATTTTATAAGGTTTATTTATCTTTTTGGTTCATATAGTTATGCAAATTTTATCTTTTGATCTTTATAGTTAAAAATAATCCGTTTTAGTTTTTATATATTTATTTTTTATATCGGTTTGATTCTTGTTGTTTTAAATTGTCACAAATTAAATAAAAAAGCCAGAAAATACCAATTTGTGACGGTTTTATATTGTTAATTTTCATTTTATGAAGATTTTATTTTAGAGTTAAGACACATTTGACGGCAGAACTAAACTGATATAAAAAATACATGTATAAAAATTAAAACAGATTATTTTTAATTATAGTGATCAAAAAATAAAGTTTGCATAACTATATGAACAAAAAAAGTAATTACATAATATATAATAAATTCTTGTTGAAGTTGATAGCATTTTTTACAAAAAGACGTGTCTTTTCTTCATCTAAATTTTTTCTATAAAAAAAATAATCAAAAACTATCATCAAGTAGTAAGAATGACAAGTGCGGAATTATTCTAATTTAATTAGTGACTTGAGTTTAAGGTTAGGTATGCAACAAAGATAAATATTTAAAGAGAGAGTTTTGTCACTTATAATTATGTAAGATTGTTTTGTGTAAAGGATATATCTAGTCGTAAACTAAAAAAATTAATTAAAAATCATGATAGGCATAATTTTTAAGATAATAAATATAAATTTTAAGGTAATTATTATAAATATCAATCAATTTATTATAACACTAATTTGTAATTGGATAACAATTTTTTTACACTACATATGTATATATATATTATTCTTTTAAATTTGTCTTGATATTTTAATTTTTACTGGTAATTAATAAAGTCACAAGTGTTGTGTTAAACGTGAAATTGAGAACAAGGTTATGTGTTTAATTAGTATTGGGTAAGAAATTATTTGGATTGATGATGAAAGCAATGGGCGATGGGTTACTCCAATGAAGATAATGGAATGGGAGATGAAAACGATGAGGTAGGTGAGTGGAAGGTGGAAGGAATGCATGAACGTGGAACGATCCTTTGTTTTGCACTTTTGCTTGTCATGAGTTGTCACGACACTCGCAAGTTGAGCAATGAGCACCCCCTCCTCTCATCATGGCTGCCGTCATTTTATTTGGACGTGTTTGTGGGCACCTACTTCACGTGTGCCTGTGGTGCTTGTTGCTTAACACTACCTGTCTGGCTAAGAAGAAAACGTGGAAACAGTGGGGGAAAAATGAAAAAGAAAGACACGTGTTTGGGCAAAGATTATTAGTGATAATAATAATTTTTTATAACAGAAAAGATTAATAAAATGTAACTGTATAAAATGATATTTTTTGTTATAGTTTACATCTTAAAGTAATGTCGCAAGAATGAGAAAAAATGATGAAAAGGAAGGAGACATGTTTGAACAAAGAAAAATTATAGGCTAAAAATTTGATCCCTTCATTATTAAAAGAATTAATTTGGTTCCCGAATTTTTAAAATCAAGTCAACGTTATCCTTTCTCTCCAATTGAGGATAACGCCGTTAATAAACCAAATTGCAACGGTGTTGAACCGCTATTAAAAAAATGTCACTAATTGATTTACGCATAGCCATGGTTTATAATCACAATTATTTAAATTTTTTATTAAGTATTAAAAAATATAATAAAAAATTACTCTCTCTGGTCCTTAATATAAGACACTTGTAACAAAATTACACAGACCAATAAAAATAGTTAAATTAGTTAGTTTATTAATTTTAAAAAATACATACATACTAGTTTTATCCTTGTTAATCATCATTAATTTGTTGTGGGAGACAAGAAGACATTAAAGTCTAAATGCATTATGTATCACTATCAAATAAAGGCACATATACTTAAAGTCTTTAATGAGGACAAATAATGAAAAAAAAAATTAAATACTTTATAAAAATTGTAAAATGCCTTATAAAAAGGATCATTAATATCTTTTAGACAATATCTTATATTAATGACTAGAGGGAGTATAATTTTAGCATAATGGCTGTTAAAACTGCCACTATAATATTATTTTTTAATTCTCTAAAATTATAATAAAAAACTTATAATTTAATACTTATATAATAATTTTATTTTATTAAATTTTAATTTATTAAAATTTATAAAGTTATAATAATTTAGTAATTTCTACTTATATAATATTTATAATGTCATTTATATATATTTTAAATTATATTATTATAATATGTTATAATATAAATATAAATATTAATATTAAAATAAATTAATATATAAAAATAATTTTTATAAAACATTTTACTTTATTTAATAATGAATATATAATATAACATTAAATATTTATAACAAAATAAAATATAATAAAATTTATAATTTAAACCATAATTTTTTTATACAATTTTATTTATTAAATTTTAAAAATTTATAATTTAAATCACATTATTTTATATTATAAATATTCAATTTTATATTATATACAATTTTATATTATTATATTAATGTCATTATAAATATTATATAAGTAAAATTTATTAAATTATTACAATTTATTATAATTTTATAAATGTTAATAAATTAAATTTAATAAAATAAATTATATAGTTTAAATTTTATTATATAAATAAAAATTATTAAATTATAATTTGGATTATAATTTTTTAAAATTTAAAAAATAAAATTATTATAGTAGTGGTTAAAACCGCCACTATGTGTAAAATTATAGTGACAAATTATTAATGACAGTTCAAAATTACTGGAATTTAATTCACTAATGTCGTTACTATCAATTGGATGAAAAGGGCAACATTGACTTGATTTTGAAAATTTAAGGCCCATATTAAACCTTCTAATAGTAAAAGGACCAAATTGAACAAATTAAATAAATAGAGAGACCAAATTAATAATTTAGCCAAAATAATAATAATAATAATAATCTATAACAATATATAATGGCGACAGATTCTTTTGGTCTCCACTTTTTTTTAGACGTCTTTATCCATCAACTGCATGTAATAACTAATCTCACTCTTCCTATGTCATAATTGAGTTTTACCCACTCTCTCCACCTTTTAGTAATCACATATTTTACCCTTTAATTTGTATATATAATCTATAATTTGTAATTTATAACTATAACAAAAAGGATACCTTCTTTTGATCTTTACTTTTTATTGGATTACTATCTATTATTTTATCTTTTAACTATTTTCTAAACTATCTACTACATTTTCTTTTTATTTTATTTTAAAATGAAGAGAGACACAGAATATCCGTCTTTCCTCTAATAATATATAATGAGAATAACTTCTTTTAGTCTTCACTTTTTTTTAGACATTTTTACCTCTCAACTTTACTTAATAACTAATCTCACTCTTTCTATATCATAACTGAAGTTTTATCCCTCAATTGCATACTCACATTTTTTATTTAACTTCCTCCTCCCCTTTTCTCTCTTTTTATTTTATTTTTTTATTTAAAAAATCTCTCTTTTCCCTAGTAATAATAATAGTGATTCTTTAAAATTCTATTAGAGCGAGGAAAACTAAAATGTAATTATAAAATGATATTTTTGTTATTCGATTGTTACGAAATTTATATTTTATAGTACAGTCAGATGTTAAAGAGGAGATCTTTTTAATAATACTAGTAGGTGGACTCATGCGATGCGTGAATAAATTACATGGTAGAATTTGTCTTTTTTAAAATTTAAATTATTTATTATTTTCAAAATTTAAAATAATAATAATAATATAATACTCCATCCAATCACAAATATAAGGAAAAAAAACTTATTTACACTAATTAAGAAAGTTAGTTAACATCATTTTATTTTACTAATTCTTTGTAAAAAACAAACTTTTTCCTAAACTGTCATTCATTAAAACTTGATATCAAGTATAAAAAATGATCATTGAAAATACAATCTCAATTAAATGAAGGGATATTTTGGGGATGGGTTTATTAAATAGGGTGAAAGTTGATGTTTGCTTATATTTTGAGACCAACACACATGGGGTTTTTTTTTTTTTTTGCTTATATTCGAGACTAAAAGGAGTACATGCTTATAAATTCAATTCTATATGTAAAAATAAGGCAATAATCAATAGAGCCACTTTGTACCACATTGGCAAGTAAAAGTGGACTCATGGTGTTTAGTAGCAGTAGGAATATCTTCTTTGCCTACCTTATCAATTCAAACTTTAAAGGCTTAATAAGAAGTTATTGATTTGTGCCTAATCATTAATAGCTATGCTGGTGAATACATGTTACTGTGTCTTTATTTTATGGCATATTAAGGTATACATTCGAGTACTTCTTCACTGTGTTTTTCCCCCCTAGTATTTATACTATTTTCATAAATCTTGACAAATAAATTTTATGATCCAATATGTATTGCTTTTTTTATATATTAAGCAAATTAGATTTATTTACTCAACAATAAGAGCTACAATTAAGTCTATTGTTTACAATGGAGTAGCAACACATAATTTTTATAATAACAATCATTAACATAAAATAAGGCTGCAAGAAATCACACTTCTTTGCCAAGACAAGTAAAACCAAATCTTAATTTTGTTGATCTACAAAGAGAATATAAATACATTAAACTTAGAGTTAGCTTTCATTTTCTATTGCTTTTGGAGTCATATTCATCCTATTCATATGTATAATATTTTCAATAGAATACCTAAATTGGAGATTAGAATTTCCTTAGTCATATAAGTTATTATGCAAATTATTGTCATCAAAATGAAGTTGTATTGAATTCATCTAAACGACTTTCAATACTATATAAGAGATATCCATCTTCATATTGTTGTTAATTTATTTACTATCTTATTTTTACCTATAGAATTGAATTCATAAGCATATATTATATTATTATTTTAAATTTTAAAAAATAATAAATAATTTAAAAATCTAAAAAATACAATTCCTCCCAATTAATTTACTCGTGCATTACACAGATCAATGTATTAATATATGAAAGTCGACTTACCAAACTACCCATGTTTTAACTTTTAAGCGGGAAAAAAACTATGCTAGTGACATTAATTTAAGATCACATATTTAATAAAGGTTTTAGAAAATGGTGTGCAACTGTAATTACAGCCATCACATCAAGATTTTTAAGATATTCAAGGTCACAACTAAATCTATATTTTAGCCCAATTTATCGATAATTTTTTGCAATATTAAAGATCTTAACGATATTGCAACTGTAATTTAATACTTTGAAGTTAATACATTATAGTTTCCTATAAGAAAATACATATTAATAAAATGTATTAACTAAAAATAAAATAAATTAGGATCACAGTTAATGAATTATAGTTTCCTTTCGCGAAAAAACACCAGATAATGAGAAATATTAATTAAAAAATATTTTAGTGAATAAAGTTTTTATTTTATTTATTTGTATAATCAATAATAAATCAAGTTTATTATTTGCAATTTTATAGTACAAAAATAAATTCCAATTAATTTATTTTTGATATTTCAAATGGCTTTTAAATTCTATCGTAATGCATTTCTTATTTTATAAAACTTTATATACAGAAATATTTATTCTCATTTCTCTATCGCCTGTTGGTCATCCTTCTTCTTTGCATCTATCATGTGAGAGAGACAAAGGAGACCTAGAGAGAGAAGTAAAACAAGTCTTTTCAATCGCTACTTTTAGATTGAAACAATTATGAGTGAGGTTTTTTCAATAATATTTCTTTTACATATACAAATTTTGGAATGAAATAATTCAAAATCACATATTTAATAAAGGTTTTAAAAAATGGTCAGTAATCATAATTACAGCCGCAACATCATGCTTTTGAGGATCTTTGCGACAATAATGGTGGCTGTATAATCCACATCTCTTTACAACTTTTTAGAATATTAAGGATCACGATGAAATTACAATCACAATTTATAACTTTATATTTAATGCACCATAGTTTCCTTAATTGCACAGAAAAAAATACATATTAATAAAATATATTTAACCTTTATAATATACTTATTTTTTTATTTTAGTCATTTTAAAATTATTTTTATAAATAGTTCCTGTAATATTTAAATTTTTAGCATTAGTTCTTTCTTTATTTAGTTGTCGTTAATTGTTGAGATGGTTAAAAAGTCAAGGACTAAAATAAAAAAAACAAATTATATTAGAGGCATTAAAATAAATTGAGGTGTATTTACAAGGACTAAATTAAAAATCATATAAAGTGACATGTCATCACATAATAGGTTGAAGCAATAATTAACGACAACTAAGTAACGATAGAAACTAAAGCCAAAGAGTTGAATATTATAGGAATTATTTTAAAACTTTGAAAATAATTAAAATAAAAAATAAGTAGATATAATATAAGGACTAAAAACGTATGTAAACTGTTAATTTATCTATTTTTTGTATCTAACTCTAAAATTCAATCTTAATATCTTTCTTATTTTATAAAACTTTATTTACGGAAATATTCATTTTCCTATTTTTAATAGTCACCCTCCATTTTCACATCAATCATATGAGAGAGAGTCGAGAGACACCAAGAGAGAGAGAGGTAAAAGAAGTATGTTCAATAACTGCTTATAAATTGAAACAATTATGGGTGAGATCTTTTTAATAACATTTCTTTTGCATATATGAATTTTGCAATGAATTTAAGATTACATATTCAATAAAGGTTTTAAAAAATAGTCCACAATCATAATTATAACTGCAATGTCAAGGTTTTCAGGATCTTTGCAAGCAAAATTTGCTCCTGCATCAACTGTACTTATCTACAATTTTTCCCAATAACAATGATCGTGTTGAAACTGCGATATAATTTAAAACTAACTAGTTAAAGCATTATAATTTCCTTTCACAGAAAAAACACATGTTAATAAAATATATTAAACAAATAAATTTAGGATCATGATAAATGAATGATTGTTTCCTTTCACGAGAAAAGACATGTTAATGAGAATATTAATAATACAAATATTTTGAGGAATAAAGATTTTTCTTTATTTATTTTTACAATCAATAATATAAAATCAAGTTATTTGTAACTTTATAGTGTATAATATAAATTTCAATTTACTTGTTTTTCATATTTCAACTTACTTTTAAATTTCATCTTAATACCTTTCCTATTTTAAAAAACTTCATATACGGAAATGTTCATCCACATTTCTCTATGGTCATGCTCCTTCTTCACATCTATCATGTGAGAGAGAAGTAAAAAAAAGTCCTTCTAATTGCTGCCTATAAGTTGAAAACATTATGTGTGAAATTTTTTTAATAATATTTCTTTTGTGTATATAAATTTTTGAAATATTTTAAGATCACATATTTAATTGAAGTTTTAATAAGATGGTTTGCGACTGCAATAAGATTTTTAGAATCTTTATGACCACAATTGTACCTTTATCAGTCACATTTGTTCACATTTTTTTTTTGCAATATTAAAGATGACGATAAAATCACAAGTACAATTTAAAACTTTGTAGTTCAAGCATTATAGTTTCCTTTCACAAGAAAACATGTTAATAAATTATATTAACTAAATAAATAATTATTTTTTATCAGTAAATAAATAATTAATTTAGGATCATGATTAATGAATCATAGATTCCTTTCACCAGGAAACTCCCCTTTATGAGAAATATTAATTAAAAAATTCTTTGTGGATTAAAGATTTTACTATATTTCTTTGTTCAGTCAATAGTAAAACCAAGTTAATTATTTGTAGTTTTACAGTGAATATACATTTCAATTAATTTACTTTTAATAATTTAACCGACTTAAAATTTAATTTAATCCTCTCTTATTTTATAAAACTTTACATATGGAAATTTTCATTCCCCTTTTCTCTGATTGTCGTCCTCTCTCTTCACATCAATCGTATGAAAGAGAAAGGAGAGACCAAGAGGAAGAGAAGTAAAAGAAGTCTTTTGCTGCTTATAGATTGAAACAATTATGGGTGGGTGAGATTTTTTATAATATTTTTTATATGTGAATTTTTGGAATTAATTTAAGGTCAAATATTTAATCAAGACTTTTAAAAATGGTCTGAAATCGTAATTATGACCACAACGTAAAGGTTCTTATGATCTTCATGACCACAATTATGCTTGTATCAACCATATCTGTTCACAGTTTTTCACAATATAAAGCATAGCGATGATGCCATAATCGCAGTTTAAAACTTTGCACTTAAAACATTTTAATTTCCTTTCACAGGAAAAAACATGTTAATAATATGTATTAATTAAATGAATCTTTTAATTTCAATCACGTTTAATGAATTGTGGATTCCTTTCACGAAAAACAACAGTTAATGAGAAACATTAATTAAAATTTATTTTGAGGAATAAAGATTTTACTGTATTTATTTGTATATTCAATAATAAGACCGAGTTAGTTATTACAGTGTAAAATATAAAATTTAGTTAATTTATTTTTGATATTTTAACCGACATTTAAATTTAATCTTAATACCTTTCTTATTTTATAAAACTTTATATGCAGAAATGTTTATTCCGCTTTTTTTAATGGTCATCCCCGTTCTTCGCATCCATAATGTGAGAGAGACAAGGGAGACTAACAGAGAGAATAATAAATAAAAAAAAGTCTTTTCAATCTCTACTTATAGATTGAAACAATTATGTGTGAGATTTTTTAAATAATATTTTTGTTGCATATATGAATTTTGCAATTAAATTAAGATCACGTATTTAATCAGGGTTTTAGAAAATGATCCCCGACCATAATGGCAACCGCTATGTTAAGGTTTTTAAGGATCTTCGGGACCATATTTGTGTTTGTACATACCACATTTGTTCAAAATTTTCACAATATCAAGATTATGATGATAGCGCAATGATATTTTAAAACTTTACAGTTAAAATATTATAGTTTCCTTTCACTAGAAAACACATATTAATTAATTAAATTAATTAATTTAGGATCACAATTAATGGATTGTAGATTCCTTTCAAGGAAAAGCACTCGTTAATGAGAAATATTAATTAAAAAACAGTTTAAAAAAATTGAACAATATTTATTTGTACATTCAATAATAAAATCAAGTTAATCAAATCCACTAGTCGGCCTAGTGGAGGATTCGGCTTATTGTCATCAATATACACACACACACAAAAGATCAAGTTAATCATTTGTAATTTTATTGGGTAAAATATAAATTTTAATTAATTTATTTATGATATTTTCGACCGACTTTTAAATTTAATCTTAGTATACCTAGCCTATTTTATAAAACTTTATATATGAAAATATTCATTTTTCTTTGTCTAATGGTAGTCTTCTAAATTTATCGTGTGAGCAAAGATGATAAAATGGGTTAGTCTGTTTGTTTTGGCTCTCTTTGTCATCAACACACCCAAAAATGGGCCAGGTTGAGCTAGCCCAATCAATGTGTATGGTCTAAAAAATATAATCCACTCTGTTTATAGGCGGTTAGTGCGCTGGCAGACTAACCTGCCATAAAATTAAAAAATAAAAATCTGTTACAATATTTCTGACAGTGAAAAATTGTTAGTTATACTAAGATTAAATTTTAAAAGTTGAATTTGGGGGTACGCGTTCTCTTGACAAAAAAAGTGAGTATATTAATAAATAATATAGTACAATGAGTATTTTGTTAATTAATTTTTTATAGTTATTAAAATAAAAAACCAACCGCGATGAAATTGTAATCGCAATTTAAAACGTTAATGTATTATAGTTTCTTTTCTTAAGAAAACACATGTGTAATAAAGTGTATTATTAAAAAAATAAATTAATTTAGAATCACGTTTAGTTAATGAGTTTAATGATTATGTATTGTTAGTATAAAAAAATTTATATTATCAACTAATCAAAAATTATCGTTGATAGGAATTTTAAGGTAGCCAATGTAAAAGTCAACAAACTTACTATACATAATGGTTTGTAATTAAATGACAGTATAAAATTATTTTACACTATTGGTACATAGCTTAATTTCTCTTAGTTAATTATAGTAATTTCCTTTCACAAAAAATAACTATTAATAAGAGAGTTTAATAGATATGCACTGTTAGTGTAAATGATTTTACACTGTCAATCAGTTAGAAATCAACTTTGATATGATTTTTAGGATGGTTATTATCAAAATCAATAAACTTATCATACATGTTGATTTGTGATTGAATGACAGTGTAAAATAATTTTACACTGTCAGTGTATATACTTTTTTTTCTCTTAATGAGAAATATTAATTAAAAAATAATTTAAGGAATGAAGATTTTACTGTATTTATTTGTACATTCAACAATAAAACCAAGTTACCGTAAAAAATATAATAAAACCAAGTTAATTATTTCTAATTTTACAGTATAAAATATAAATTTCAATTAAATTAATTTTTATATATTTTTTTCAAAAATTATTATTTTTTCAAAAATTAAAACGAAAATGAAACAAAATATCGTGAGACAAAATAGACACTTATAATGAAATTTAGAGATAAAAAATTATTTTTACATGTTTTCTTAAGTTTTTAAGGCTTAATTTGTTAAAAGATTTTTTAAAATAATTTCAAGAGAAAATATATTATGCATTGACAATGTAAAACAATTTTATATTGTCATCCAATCACAAATCATCATATATGGTAACTTTCAAAGTTTGTTGATTTTTACAGTAATTATCTTAAAAGTCATACCAATAGTAATTTTTGATTGGTTAACAATATAAAATCACTAACAGTGAATAACGATTAACTCTAATTTTAATCATGGTAATAAAATATATTACTTTGCCATTTATTATATCATATACACATCACACATGTTCATTAAAGGAGCCACAACACGTACCCTCAAACTTAGAGTGTAGTTGATATATACAACACTGCTGGTTTATGTTCAGAACTTAAAATAGGGTAGATTTTAAAATAGACGAAATTCCAAAAGTTTCTCCCCATTTACAATGAGAGACATTTTTAATTTATGAATCAGTTGTCCTTTTAGCTTCGTTAATTAGCACAAAGTTTTCTATTTTTTTTTTTTATAATACAAAGTTTTCTATTTTAAAATCTACTTCTGTTGCAGCCATTTATAATGGTGGACGATGAAAGAGTACCCTAAATCCTTACATGCTTAATTTTGTTTTTGCTCAAATAGACTGACAAATTATACTGTGCAACTTTCGAATCATCACCCATTGCGTCATCAATATTGAAAGGAATACACATGCAAATGACACATCTGGTTGTTTGTTTAATTTTATAGATTAAATATATTTAACTCCTCTCAAACATGACAAAATTAGTTTTAGTCCTTATAAAATTTTTTCCTTGAATAAAGTCTTTTAAATATTAAAAATACCTTAATTAAATTTTTGTGCTAAATTCTGTTTAACTTTTCTATTAAATGATGGTCACATCAGTGTCACAGACACCATTAATTTGCTGATATAACCGTCCATGTTAATTATAAAATTATTACATGTTTAACTCTAAACTACAGATTATTTTAACCCTAAAACAAAAATAATTACACAATTTTTTATTAAAAATTATCACTGGATATTTCAAGTAATAAAATACTTTACTTAGAAGTTGATGTGACTATCATTTAACAGAAAAGTTAAACAGAATTTAGCACAGGAATCTAATTAGAGTATTTTTAATATTTGAGGGACTTTATTTTAAATTTTTTTTCCATAAAGACTTAAACCAATTTTGTCATTGGAACTTGTTTAACCCTAATTTTATTTCATCGCCCCAAGTTTCAATGGTCTGGTAAGAGTCAAATCCCAGGGCTGAGTCTTTGTTTGAAGGATACAAGGGTTCTAAAGTCATTATATTATCTCTAATGATAAAATTATACAACAAAAATTAAGTCCTATTCTATTAAATATGATTGGTAACATAGATCAATAAAAAAAAATATCAAATTAAATACAAAACTAATTATTTTAAAAAAGAAAAATGTTTAATAGAACAAAATCACTTGGAATCTACACAGATGATGACTCATGAACAAATTTGGGAGTTAGAGGAAACGTAAGGCTATTAATTTATCTAAAAGGGACACTCCAGGCATGTTAGATAACTTTCGTCACCTATGCTAATGTTTCAAGGCGCAGGCTTAAGGTGGGAAAGGGGATCAAGTCTCCCACCGTGGAAAAGAGTTTTTCATCCGTTAGATATATTAATTTTAAAATGAAAGGTTAACATTTTTCTTTCTTTTTCTTTTTTTTCTCTGTTATTTTTTGTCTTTCCCGTTTTGTCCCTCCTATTTTGTCCAGATTGGCCCTCCCTTCTCTCTCACCTCTATCTCCCACCACTCGAAGAATCCGTCAACATTACCAACCTTTCCTTCGTCGACGACATTGCCACCAAAAACATCCACTACTAGATCAATAATACAGAACCAAAAAAAAATAATCAAAAAACCTCATAAACAATCTAAAAAAGATAACTAAAAAATCAACCTAGATGAGGGGAAGAGCAGGTCGTCGCACCCAACAAATCTGCAGCATCGCAACGGTACAAGGGGGAAGAGGGGAAGAGCGGTCTCGCAGATCTGTGGCCACCCATGGTCGCCGCACCCAAAAGATCCACGACCACACATTGTCGTGGTTGCAACTGTAGATCTAGAATGTCACTGTCGAAGTGAGATGTACTACCACTGCCCACTCCTTCATCCTTTGCGCCGCCCTCCGCCTCCTTTGCTCCCGTCGCCCCTTTCCCTAGGCCTACCTCGCGAGCTTGCTCTCCTACCACCACATGTTGACATGTCAAGAAAACCCCTCCCTCTTTGATGAAGACGACGATGTTTCAGAGAGGATTAGCATTAGTGTAGTGCTCATGGGGTTGTAAGGAGAAGTCGAGAGGAACGGTGGGAGTTTGAGGATTAGCATCAGAGAATTAGACGCTCGTGGGGCAGTGAGGAGAAGTCGAGAAGACGCTTGTGGAAGTTTGAGGAACGGTGGGGTATGGGGTAAATCGAAAAATTAAGGGAAAAAAAGGAAAAAAGTAAAAGTAAAAAAAGAAAAAATCTTAACCATTGATCTAAAAAATAATACATCCAAGGGTGAGAAATAACTTTCCCACGGTGGGAGACTTGATCCCCTTTCCCACCCTAGCCTATGCCATGTTTCAAAAGCCAACCCTCATCTCATGACTCATGAGGGAAGAGAATTTCTATCGCCTTGAGCCAGAATGATCAGTGACACTAATTAGTGGGGCTTGATGTAATTTTTTATTTTTTAAGGAGTTTGGTAACATTTTTAATTAGTGGGGCTTGATGTAATTTTTATTTTTTATTTTTTTTCTTTTAATTTTCTAATTGTAAACTTTTTTTATTGAATTAGGAGAAAAAAATACTGAAGTTGTAAATAATTACAAAAAAAAATGAATGTTATTTGCTTCGGTAAAAAAGAAAATGAATATTGAGTCGAATATCAAATAATTATTAAAGGTGTTTGTAAATTGGATTGAATTAGTTTTGAGGAGTAAAACAATTCCATTGCTTTTTTATATTTTACTATCCAATAAGCGATTTAATTTTGAAATCAAATATGATCGGATGTAATACAATATTATAAAGCAGTTCGGATAAAATCAACTTTTCAATTTTTGTTTTGTTATAAGAAAATAAAGAAATCGTATTTTATCTTTTCTACATATTTTTTTTTATTAAATCATGTTTTTAATATAAAATGAAAAAATTATGTAATAAAAGAAAACATGAAATATAAAAATTAAAATTAAATTTAAAAATAACAAATTTATAAATACATTAATATAGGACGTGATTTTGAGAGTAAGAGTACGGAGAAAATAAACAACCACTATTATTTCATAAATCAAATTATATATTTTGGTTCGAATTGCATTGGATAAATTTTTAAAAATAAATTTAAGAATTCATCTAATTCAATAAATAAATTATTTTTTCATTTCTTATTCTTTTCAGTTTTTATTTATTTTTTGTTTATAAGTTTTGGATTTAGTTTTTATGGTTTGTATTGAATTAAACTAATTTATGTATATTAAACAATAATTAAGTTTAAGAAGAGAGAAGTAATTGAAAGAAAAATACATTATTTTTCAGTTAATTAAGATATATAAGTAAAAACTAATACTTGCTAATGACAATTTATACAATTGTTAAGGTATGTAAATGATTAGTAAAATGATAACAAAATTTCAAATATACGGTTGAGAGTTGATAGTAATAATAATAATTATTTTTTTGGTCAGCATAATAATAATAATAATTTATTACATTAATAATGAATTTATCATAAAATGACATAAAAATAATAATTAAAAAATATCACTGATGTTTGTTTGTGGGCCTTAGCTAGGTATGAGTAGCCTACCCATATCCATAACCCAATTAATTGTTTAATAAATACTATTCAATAAAAAGTTCAATAAATATGACCACAAATACAAGTATTCTCATACACTCGTAGAAGCGGAGGGAATTGTCGCATTTTAGGTTTGATTATTTCAGTAGGTCCAAGTAGTCCAGCACTATTTTTCTACTCTTTCTAGTTGTCCAAAATAGAGATAGGTGCACTTCTCTTTTTTTCTCCACTGGATTTCTATATTACCCTCCGTTTCTTTTTGGCCCTTGTTAAATTATTATCAATTTGTCAAAAATGATGTCATTTTTTGAAGGGAAATATTTTTTAGAAAAAGAGTTTGACTCGGTTAGTTTGGTGCGAACTACAAAGTTACCAATTATTACCAGTCAAATTGGATTGCATGCATGACCGATCCAAAGAGTGGAATATCATTGTTGGAGAAATAATTTACTCAACTCTTCTAGGTGTACCGACCTTAATAAAATGGTGCATGCACCGACACACTACCAAAATCACCTATTACTGTATGGGTCTTGGTTCTTTCTAAACTTTGAATTGAAACAAAACCCATTCTGGTTTCCCTACATCACACGACCCTATCAATCTCAAACCCAATCTGGGAATCCATTGGACTGATTTAGAGCCCACATTATATGGGCTACTCTGCGATGCCAATATAATTGGTAACACCTTTGTTCTTGTGTTGACCAAAAAAAGCAAAAGTAATTTTGTTGTTGTGAAGAGGGAGGAAGCTCCTACGACCTACAGACAAGTAGAAGGCTTGTAGCAAGTTTGGGATGTGTCAAAGAGCACAAACAAATCGATATTTTAGTTCAATTCTCTTGTCATGGGATGGGAGAGAGATGGAAGGAGTAAAAAAATGATTGCAGGATAAAAGGAATAATGTGATGAGAATAAACATAACCATTAAGTCCCTCAAGTATCATTTTCTCTTCTATTTAGACTTTAAAGTAATAAAATTGTATAAGTAATTTTCCAAGTGTTGAATATTCATTACTTTAATCCTTGAGTTTGTATATTTTACTAACATTCAAGGACTAATTTGATGGATTTTTCAATACTTGAAGGACTACTTATTGTGATTTCTAATACTTGAGTGATTATTTATATAATTTGCTTACTTCAAGGTCCATTTATGAGAGGGTAATATTTTAGGAATGAAGTTGAGGATTCACTCTTAAATGGAGAAAAATAAATAAAAAATATAAGAAATATTATAAAAAAAATATTGTAAAAGTAGTATAACTCAACAAATTATTCACAAACAAGGATCTGATTACAAATTCCAAAATAAATAAATAAAAATGCATGACCTATTTTACTCGTTAAATATAATACATCTCACCCCATATAATAAAATATTAGTATAAAGTTATTATAAAGTAGATTGAGTTTATTAAATTCTATACAAATTCAAAACTAATAGTTTCTTTACTGTATTACTTTATTTTGATGAATAATATACTATTTAAAAAATAAGTAAACTAGTATATAGACCCGTGCAATACACGGGAAAATAGTGTTTGATTATTTTTTTAATTAATATTTCATATTAAAAATTTTCAAGGTAGATATATCTTTTATTAATATATAAATTTTTAAATATATTTATTTTAATACTTATTATAAAAAAGGACCAATTTTTTATAAATTTAAAAATATTGAAATCAAAATTAAGTGAATGAATGAAACATTATAAATTTAAGAATACACATTTACATGATTAGATGTCAGTACAATTTATATCATATATGACTTTCACTGGTGTTAAATTTGATATGTTATGATGCATGAATAAATTATATGTGTGAGAAATATTTTCTATTATTTGAAAGACAATTTATATGTAAAATAAAAATTAACAAATTAATATTTTTCATTATAATTAAATTAAAATTTATTAGACAACTAACTTCTTTTCATATGTTAAGGAATATAAATAAGTCATTAAATAATTACCTACTTTATTTTTATAGGATACATGTACATAAAAAAAAATAATTAAGAATCATGCCTATCAATTACCACAAATTCTCATCAACCCTATAAATTAGTCATCTATTTTATTTTTTATTCATAAAAATATTAATAATAAAAATATCAATAGTAATGATATCACCACGCAATGCATAGGAATTTTATCACCGTAATAAAAAAAGTCTTTAATAAATTAGTTTGGTGAGAAAATAATAAATAAAATAATAATTAATGATTTCTTTAAAAATTATTAAGTTTTTAAATATTAAATTAGCATGGAAACACAATTAGTAGGACTACAAAGAATTACCCTCACCCCCCAATGCCAAATTCTATTTTAATTTTTAATTTAGCGTATTTACTAAAGAAAATATTGTGAATCAATTAGACATTAAATTTCAAAATAATCAATGTAATTGCTTGTTGTTGATAGAAATGTTTAATGGTAGAATTAACACTTGACAATTTAAAATTCAAATTCATGCTTCCAAAAATTTTAATTTAAAAATTAAGAATTATGTATCAAATGAGTAAACCTTTTTATATGCAAGTTATATGTGCAAACTTTAACCATTAAATGTAAAATTGAACAAAAAAGATCCCTATATAAAATTAACTTCTTAATATTAACCATTCAAATACAATTTATAACTTGTCTAATATGAATAAATAAATAATTATAACAATTTGATGTTAAAATTATTAAATATAATATATTAATCTTAAATAGATAATTTATATTTCATTCTATTAATTCTTTAAGATATTTTACATTAGTTTAATAACATGTAATATTATCTCTTGTATGTTTATTATCATTTATCTTTAATTGACTTTTATTTTTTCAAGTACTACGCGGATAAAACTATCTATTTTATTTTTAAAAAATAACTACAATACAACTAATATCTAAATCAAATTATTAATAGATTTAAACTGAAAAAATAAATGTAAAAATTTATATTTAATAATTGTAATACTGAAATAAAACACTATTAAAAACATTACAATAATTGGAGCCCAAATTTAATTTACATAAAAAAGATAGAAACAGACACATGAATTAATTTTAATATGTTATCATGCAATGAATCAAAATTAATTAGGTTAAAAAAAATCAAATTTGCTTTGATAAAAAAGCCTTCAATGAATTTTGGTAAGAAGACATTATGCAGAAGAAATATATATATTCATATTGAAATTAATACAATAATAAATTAGAAAAAGGTACAAAAATTATAATTCTTATAATAGATCCTTTTATGTACTATATCCTTATATAATACATATTGAAGAGGAATTTATAGAAAACCTTTTTCATTACAGATGCATCCATAAAATTCATCTATTCACTTCCATTTCACGAAGCTCTTGGTTGAGACTCTAACTTCATCTCGTACCTTCGTGATATTTTGAGTTATAACTTCCTCAACAATGATTGTTTTGTTCAAATAAGATTCATAAGCAATGTCCATTCAACGACGACTTACCTAGAATTTGCAATAATAGGTGATAAAAAATAATTTTATTAGCTATAATACAATAACGTATGATATATGTACATAAAGGAAAGTAAATTAGTAGAAAATTAGAAGGGTAGACTCACCATTTTGCTCATCATGAAGTCATTGTTCTCTAATAATCAAATACTATTCTTGCTTAATTTATTATTAGGAGAAATAGTGTCTGCAAAATTGGAAAAAATTAGAAATTAAGAATCATATAAATATAGAACATAAATATGAATAAAATGTAGAATAAATGTTGCCCTTCTTTCTCAAAGAGCATGCTCTTGATACTCAAATCATGACTGCAAAAAAAAAAGTAATTAGTAAATTTGTTCTAATTTTTAGTGAAAAAAAAAAAACAAAGTAGTGTAAAGAAATAAGTTAGTTTTAATGGAAGAAAGGTAGAAGGAAAAAAAATGTACCAACTTTCAAGGATAACAAGGATAAAAATGGTTAATAAACAATGTTTATTAAGTAGTACCTTTACTTACCTATAGGAAAGAGATTCTCAAACCATATGCTCTACCTTTTAATTTTTCACGATATTTCTCCTTTGAAAAAGAGACTGTAAAATGAAGGTTGAAGAGAGGAAAAAAAAAACTCCACAGTGCTACATATGTTAATGAGAGTATAGGTCATGAAAAAAAGTATGTTGAGCGGGATATGAAATGGTGCATTAAATAGTTAACCTATTGGAATTGTCAATTTGTAGTGATTGGCACTTTGGAAACATACGTGTTTGGTGCTTTTATTTTCTCATTCAAAATTTCCTTTATAATTGTATAATAATTATTTATTATTTGAAATTAAAATTTCATCAAAAGAGAAACTAAGGCAAAAACCACCGTTTCAATTATCTTTACAATAAAAGTCTATAAAATGCAACAAAATCTTATCTTGTATATAATATTTATATTTATTTATTATTCCTTAAAATATTGCTATATATTAATGTTGATTTATATAATATTATATAATGGGCAACATATCCTCAAGATTTATGTAATATTTATTGCTATAATGTCGATTTATATTGATTTTAAAAAATGGGCAATTACGATTTATATTAATTTTCACCTTGATTTTATAATGTTTCCTTAAAAAAATTGATTTATAATTTCTGTCATAATTATCCATAAATTATTTTGTATGCAAATAAACATGAGGTTGACATGTAAGCAAAAAAATGAGAGAAACGCTCTTGTATTACCAAATGAATGAAATTATGTGTAGAATTACTCCAGAGATTGACACATGGTTAGTTTTCTTTTTGAGATTATTTTCACTTGTATATATAATAGATAATAAATAATAGATAATAGATGTCTACCATTAAATAACATAGTAATAAATGTCTAATTCATGTAAAAATTTGATATACATTATCAGAAAGATAATATTAAATGATTCAATAATTGGATTGATTTATTTCATATTCTAAATAAAGTTATTAAGTGGTGTAAATATAAAATTTTGATACATGATATCAAATGAAAATATTTAACTATAACTTCTAGATTAAATTTGACTATTTATATCGCTTATTTAATTGTAAATTTCAGTTTATCTTTTGAAAATCTCAACTGATTTTTAATTAAAAATAAAAACATTACATGAAATTTGTAATTAAAGAAGCAATATGAATTATTATGTATCTTGTAAGAATGAAAAGAGTAAAGTTAAGCCTTATAACTATACATGGATGATTAAAATTTAAAGTCATAGGATCACTTAAAAATCATGTCTTTTAAAATAAATTCACATCACTTGTGTGTTTTAATCTTAACCATTCATGATAAGATCTAATGATAAATATTTATTCTTCTCATTTTCATAAAAAAGAAAAATCTCACTATAGGCTGTGTTTGTCAAAACTAGCTGAAAAGTTAGTTGGGAGTTGAAAAGCTAATTAGTAGCTGAAAATTGGTAGCTTGTAGTTAGAAGTTATTAAGCTAATTTGTTGAATTATAAGTGTTTTGGTAAAATTATCTGTTAAAGTAACTGATAAATATACAATGATAGAAATAGACATATTTATATGATATTTTTGTATAAATTTTAATTTTAATTTATTGATAAAATATATTTGGAGATAATTATTATTTTATTTAATTTTAAACTCTTGTAATTTTTTATTTATAGATTAATTATTTTAATTATAATTTTTAGTTTCAATTATGACTTTTTTTCTATTATGCATTCTAAATTTAATTTTATATTATATCTTAAAATATTTCCAATCAAGTTTAAAATAAAATAAATCAGCATACACTTAAGTAGATGTCATGCTTTCCTTATGTTGATTAATGTAACAGTTAAAATATCTTGAAGTATACTGTTAAAATAATATAATAAATAATGCAAATAGTGTAATGGTTAAAATAAATAGTGTTAGAAGAGAAACAAAAAAATAATAAAATCCTACCATATGTAAAGAAGAGAAATTAGGAAATTTAATAAATATTTTAAGATTGAAAAGGAAAAAAATATATAAAAAGCTAGAAACTCGAAGCTAGAGTTTTAAAAAATGCTACTTGAAGTAGTGTCTCAAAAAACGCTACAAGCTCGTATATATCTCCTATATATATTATATCAAGTTAGCACTTTTAATTGTTGTGAGAAATGAAAATATTTAATTATAACCATTAAATTAAAATTAACGATTCCAAGGTGTGTATTTAATTACAAATCTACTATATATTATAAAAGAAGGTTTTATAATATGGAAAGATGCCACGTAGTAACACCATATTCATTTTTTTTTCACCTAAATTCCACAGTTCTTTTTTTTATTCATATAAATACATTATTATATTTAATTATAGTAATTAAGACGTTTAAAATTAAGGCATTTATAATTAAGGCTTTTAGAATAAGTATATATTCTACTTAAATTCATCAATTAGATAATTAAATCTTAAATTGATTTTGATTTTATATAACAAGAAAATCAATTTTTCAAATTTTATTGAATAATATTTAAAATCACAGTAATTATGATAATTATGGTAATATTTTTTATTATGATAATTAAAGCATTTATAATATATAATAAAATCTTTTTTAATTATTGATTGATTACTCTCAATACAATTATTAAATTACGATTTTTTTATTGCTAATATAAAACAGATTGCTCTAAAAATTGTAATATGAGATGAGATATGATTATCATGTTTATAAATAGAAATCTATTATGTCTATTATCTATTATACATAATAAAAAGAAGGTTTTGCCACGTAAGCAAATTGCCATGTGGCATCACCATATTCACTCTTTTCCTGCCTAAATTTTATTTATTTTTTGTCATTTGTTTAATTCATAACAAATATTATTATATTTAAGGTAATTATAATGAGTTTATATTCTGATTAAATCTATCAATTAAATCACTAAAACTTATACATATTTTGATTTTAAATAATAATTTAATCAATTTATTTTACTTTCCTTTGTAAACAAATATAATTGTTATGCAAATATATATTTTGATTCAAAATTATTATATAATTATATTTATACAAATATATATTTTGATTAAAATTTTTTGTACAATTATATTATTATAAAATAAGATTTTGTCAAACACATAGGCAATTTCAATCAATATATATTCTGATTTGAATTAATTGAGATAATTATGAGTAATATATATTAATTAAGGTAATTCAGATTATTTTAAATTAAAATAATTAAACTGTTTTACATTAATTATGATAATTGTGACTAATATATATTCTTCTTATTTTTATTCTTTTTCTTTGACCACCCCTTGTATGCACTATTCTTTTGTATTTTTTTGCTCTAAAGTTGGCTCTTCTGCAAAGGTTTACCATTAATGACAAAAGCAGAAAAGAAATTTAGGTAAGTTCATGTATCTCTATTCTTTCTTTATTATTTTTTCGTCTTATTATTTGTTTTCTTACTGACTATTTCTATTTCTCTTTTTATCTCTTCCTTCGAGAACACCTTACGTGTCCTATTGTTTTACTTTTTTTGGTCTCCCTTTTCAACATTTGGCAACGATGAAACATTGAAGACAAATATGAAGAAATTTTTTGGGTAAATCCATATTATTTACTAATTTTTAAATTTTTTTTTTTCAAAAAATTGTGTCATACCAATTCATTCTTTCACATATATATAGTGTATTTTTTTTAAATTGTCTTTTCCCTTGTGGAGAGTTTTGACATTTTTTACTTTTTATTTATTTTTTGGTTGATTTATTATGTATTTGATTTTTTATATAATATTGTTGACATATCTAGACATTTTGATTATTTTGATTTACTTTATATTTTTTTATTCAATTTTTTGAATATAGTTCAGTTATATAGTGAAAAATATTGATTATCAATTGTTAAACATTCTCTAACTTCAATGACTATGTTGTGCAAGATAAAGGTGAACCTTCTATTGATATCTATGATAAGAAAGACAATACAATGAGTAATAAGAGTGAACCTTTAAGTAACAGTAAAATGTGAAAAATTAAAAATCATATATCTTTTTTTTCTTTACCAATGGTATTATAAATAAAGATTTTAATAATAGCGTATAACACCATGATCCAAATATTAAACTCGTTCATTTTTCTTAAATTATTTTGATTTTTTAATCTGTAACAATTTTAATTTAAGTATTTCAATTAATTTATAAAATCAAACATTGACAAATCAATTTAAAAATTATTAATTATGTTATTGAAAATTAGATGACTTAAATCTAATCAAAAATTAAATCAATAAGAAATTCATTTATTATTAACCTATTTTTTTAATTTTACTTATTAATTTAAATTTTAACATTTTATAAATATAAGATCTAATATCACAATTAAATTGTAAATAGTATAAAAATAACAAATTAAAAATAACAAATAATTTGTAAGCAAATCATCCAAAATTTTAAATTAACATTTTATCAATTTTAATCTGAATGAAATTCAAATTTAAATCTAAATTATTTTAAATAATACAAAAATTTTAAATAACATTTATAGTAAATTAAATAATCACTAAATCATTCAAATGTATTAAATTTATAAACATAAATCAAATAATATTTTGACTTAAATCAAATCAAATTCTGATTAAAATAGTTTATACCCAAAATGTTACAATTAAATTATACAAATTATGCAAACAAAATAATAATTAATAATTACAAATAATTTATAAGCAAATCATCCAAATTTTGAAATTAAAATTTTATCAATTTTAATCAAATTCAAATTCAAATTTAAATCTAAAGCACCTTCAATAATACAAATTTTAAATTTTAAAATGACATTAGTAGTAAATTAAATTTTGACTAAATCATTCAAATGTATTAAATTTATAAATTTATAAATATAATATCTAAAAAAAATTGGACTTAAATTAAAATCAAAGTCTAATTAAAATAGTTTATACTCAAAATATCACAATTAGAATATAAAGATTATACAAATAAAATAATAAATAATACGTGAACAAATCATCCAAAATTTTAAATTAACATTTTATAAATTTTAATATAATTCAAATTTAACTCTAAATTACCTTCAATAATCCAAAAAATTTTAAAATCACATTAATGGTAAATTAAATTATAATTAAAGTATTCAAATATTATATATATGTTACCTTTTTGTGAATTCAAAAAGAAAATTGAGATATAACCATATGATTCTATACTTAATGCAATAAAATTGGTACTTAAAATTAAATTAATTTATTTTTAGAACACACTCAAAATATAAAATTTATACAGATAAAGAAATAAATTAATAAATTTAAAATGATTAATAAACCATAAGTAAATTATCTAAATTTTTATAATAAATATTTATTACTTTCATACAAATATAAATTTACTATTGTGCATAAGGTCACATTCTAACATTAAATTAAGAACTTTTCAAAATAAAATAATTTATTCATTATTATTTTCTCAACAATTTAAATTTCAATATTTTATAATTATTGCATCAAATTTTGACCTTTATCAAGTTACAATATGATTGTTAATACTATAAATCATATAGTTTGTAATAAATGTTTTACTAACATATTTAATTTAAATTAACTTGAAAATCATACTAAAAATATCACTATCATTATATATATAATTAAAGTAATCAGATTATGCATGTTGATTTAAGAATGTTACTAAATTTAAATCTTTAATACAAATTAATCCTACAAGTTATTTTATATATATATATATATATATATATATATATATAAAACATATTTTGTGACTATTAATTATTTAAATTTAATAAAAAAATTAAATGATTTGATTTAATTGATTGTTTGATTGTTTTAAATTTTTTCTTTTATTATTTATGAAAATTATTTACAAATTAATTTTTTTATAAATTTTTCTGCAATAAATCGCATCATAGATATAATTAATTTTGATATGTTTTATTCTAATCAATTAATTAATTTTTAACTTAAAATAATTAATTAAATTATTTGAGTTATTTGGTTGATTTTTTTTTTCAACAATTATTTACATAAATTATTAACAAATAAATTCGTTTTTATAGATCTTTTTAGTAATAAATAATAAATACGTATTTATGATTTAATAATATAATATATTATAATATTGTAATATAATATAATATAATACAATGTCAAAATTAACGTAATTTATTCATTAAAGTTCAAATCTAATATATATTAAGATATTATAAACCGTATGATTAATATTTATTGAGGATTTAGATTTGTTGTAGGTTCTTACACACAGGCACACACACATAGCGAATTTGCCACATACGCAGATGTTACAAGGTGATACTTATTATTTCTATTAAAAAAAATCAAACAATCAATTAAATCATTTGATTTAATTGATTGTTTGATTATTTTAACTTTTTTATTTTATTATTCATGGAAATTATTAACAAATTATTTTTTTATGAATTTTCATGCAATAAATAGTAACACACACACACACACACACACACACATATATATATATATATAATTAACTTAATTTTTGATATGTTTTATTCTAACCAATAAATAATTTTTAACTTAAAAAATTAATTAAATTATTTGAGTTATTGGCTTGATTAATTTTTTTCAACAATTATTTATATAAATTATGAACAAATTAATGTGTTTTTTCAAATCTTTTTAGTAGTAAACAATAAATATATATATTTGTGATTTAATGATATAATATAATATTGTAATTATATATAATATAATATAATATAATGTCAAAATTAACGTTATTGATTCATTAAAGTTCAAAGGTAATATATATTAAAATATTATAAACCGTATGATTAATATATATTGAGGGTTTAGATTTGGTGTAGGTTTTTACATACAACACATGCACACATACACACACATGACTAATTTGCCACATATGCAGATGTCATGTGGTAATACTTCTTATTTTTAATAAGGTAATTAAAGTAAGTATCATCATCTTATATATTATTAAAGTAATCAAATTATGCATGTTGATTTGAGAACAACGTTGCCATTCAATTCGGAAACCATATGCATGAAATGCACCAACCACAAACGTGACTTGACACCTATTTTTTCATAATCTCGTGAATTTTTCCCGCAAAATTTTTTTACACAAATTTTGGCCCACAATTTATAAAATATCATGAATTTTGCCCCCAAGTTGAAAAACCATCACAATTAAAGAAAAAACTACCATAAAATTGTTTTAATTGTGACAGTTTGAAGAAAAAATAGTCACAAAATGTCTTAATTGTAGCGAATTTTCTATGTTAGGACAAAATTCGCGATACTTTGTAAATTGGGGGGCAAAATTTGTGAAAAAAAATTGGGAGACAAAATTCGTGAAATTGTAAAACTTTGGGGGAAAAAAAAGTGCAATTAAGCCTATTATAAAATAAATACCTGAATGTTCGCTTTAATATACCATGAAAATCACGATCAAGACCATTGTCTATTATATATTTATTCAGAATTGAGTATTAGTGTTATTTAATTTAATGAAAAGGTTTGATATAGGACCAAAAATTACAAAACAAATGTTAAAGGTCATAGTAAAATGTTCTACTAACATAAATTTTTGTAGATTAAAATGATATAAGATATGTGCAAATATATAATTACTTGAATACATATCAATATTTATTATTATTTTTACATATATAAATATTTAAATATTTATATACATATCTACTAACATATATTTTTGTAAAATTAAAAAATATATTAAAAAATATAATAATATATAAAGTTTATAAATTATAAATTTGACACCCATACAAGGTACGGGTTATTAAACTAGTCCATATGATTTTTGAAAAACTCACACAATTTTTAATTAAAAAAAAAAGAAAATCATGCTATCTTTAATTTGGAGATATTTATAATGTCAATAGAAAGTGTAATATGTTTTGAGTTTACCATTTATAAAATATATAACAATAGAAAAAATATATTTTAATTAAAGTTAATAGTTTTTAAAAGTCAACTACAAATATAAATAGAATAATAATTATTTGAGAAAGAAGGTGATAAAATGAGAAGCTTGTTTTTAAAGGGAAAAAAATCTTATCTTTAAATGTTACCAATTAACTAATTAATATTTGTTTTAATTATTTTCGAGAATAGAATATTAATAATAAATAAAATTCTTTAGAGGTCTCATTAATTCGTACAAATTAATAAATAACATTTTATTCATTTTTTTATAACTAAAAAAAAGGATGAATAAAATGTGTACAAAGTAGGTTATTTATTTATTCTAATAAAACATTTTATTCATCCTTAATTGACATAGGTTGTTAAGTGTGAATTCTTTTTATTACAAAAAAAAGTTAGAGAAAGAGGATGGTACCACAATCTAAGATAGAGAAAACTTTCAAGTTCAAAGAGCGCTTAGAGAAAGGTTGAACTTGTAACATATGGAGACCCTATCTTTACTCAATTTGACCAACCCCTTGGAGTAAGGGTGAGCAAGGAACGAGTTTTTCTTTGTTCCTATGCAGCTCGAAATTTTGATCAAGTCATTTATTTTAACCCAAACCCGACATAATAAAGATCGAAATATATAGGACGAGATCAGGTCAACCCGATGTTTTAACATAATATATCAATATTAACATTATGCATAGTTGGATCGTAGAATAAAAAAAATAAAACTTAAATTAAGGTATATTTTACGATATATATTTCAAAACAAATAATATCCTTATAAATATAATATCATATTATATAAAATATTGCTTATTAAATAAAAAAAGTTTTATTATTAATACACAATTGTTCAAAAAAATTGTACTTTTTTAAAAAAAATGTAGGACACTAAATCGAGTTAAGACAACCTGAAACATAACCTGAACTCGTCCTAAAAAATGTATCGAGTCTAATTTCAAAATTCAAACTCGTCCAAATCAACTTCGAGCCGGAACAGGTCATTAGGATAGGTTGAGTCTTGCTCCCCCCTATCTTGGAGGAATTATGTTAAGTGTTGTCGCAACCGGGGTCATGGCGTGACGATGAAAAAGTACGTTTGAAACAATGGAGTCGCCACCAATATTTATTTAGGAAAACATTGAAAAAAACCTTTAAAAAGAAAATGATCTTCGAAACCAAATTTTGCGTCCGGGAGTCAATTATGTATAGGGAAGGTGTTAGTACCCTACAACGTTCGTCATAAAAACGATTACCCCTAATTAAATGTGCACGATTAATATAACTTTAAAATTATTTATTTTACCCCTAAGAAATTAAAACATTTTTTGGTGTTTATTTGCTTATTTATTTATCAAGGAAACTTTGTTATTATTATTATTTTTTTATCTTGAAATGATTAAATTTTTATTATTTTTGAGATCGACAGGAGAGGTATCCTGCTCCTACGTATCTCCAGGTGCAATGGAGAATCAGACTCACGTAATTTTTTTGGGTAGAAAAGGTTTATGTGTTGATATTTTTGTTTTATTCTTGATTTTTTGGTTTTTTTTTTTAAAAAGGCTTTCGCGATAACCAAACAGGAAGTGCATCCAAAATAATTATCGATATACCTTTTAAGACCTTTGTAATACCCAAATAGGAAGTGCATCCAAAATGGTTATTACTAAACCTTTATTATTAGATAATTTTTTTTTATTCAAATGTTTGTTTTTATTTTTAAGATTTTATTTTAAAAGACTTTTACAATAACCAAACAAGAAGTGCATCCAAAATGGTTATCATTATATCTTTTAAAGCCTTTGTAATACCCAAATAGAAAGTGCATTCGAAATGGTTATTACTAAGCCTTTATAATTAAATGTAGTAATCAGTTATGTTAATTACATAAATAATTTGAGAGATTAGAAATAGTGATATAAAATAAAAGGGTTTGATTTTATCTAAATAAATAAAATACCAGTCATAGTTATGGAGATAAATTAAATGAGTAAGTAGATAAATACATAAAACAAAATAGCTGAATCTAAAAAAAAGTTTTATTTTAGCAAAATGTTCTCATTTTTTTTCATATCATTTATGATTTAAACCCAAAACTTAACTATTTAGACACTAAATTAATTATCAAAAACGGAGAATCATTCAAGGCATAATTATTTTGATTGGATGGACATGCTGGAATGTACTTTTGGGAATTTTACACGGTTGCCATCTCTTTTAAACTTTGTAGTGTTTCCGTTTTGACATTATGGACCCTCGGGTAGTGAGTTTTTGTTTCTATAATTTGGCCAAACTTTTGTTTCAAAGGAGATTGATCGTTTCGAAACATTTCAAATTTTGTTTATGATGAAAAAAAAAATAAAAAAGGCTACATGTTTTGAATCAAATAATAAAAGTATCACTCCTGTCATGTTAACTCAAATGAGTGTAAACCTTTAGTTGATAGGCCCAACCCAATCTCCAATGTTGGCTACCCCCAATGGAAATTAAACACGACACATTAAGCCAAGATAAAAAAACCAAGCCGTAGAAGCAAATGGAAGCCGCAAATAACCACGCGAAAGGAAAAATGGGTCTCGCGGTGGAGCAACGGGCAGTGCATCTATGGTGCGGAGGAGGTTCGCGCGATGTGGCGGCCTCGCGGCGGGGTTCAACGTGTCGACGAGGGTGGGTTCATGGATAAGGCAGTTCGCGATGGGGGATTTTGTGGCTGGATGCGACTCGTTGCAGAGGTGGGCTTATGGAGAAGGTTTTATAGTGGGGCTTTCGCGTGGCGGACTTGGCTCAGCGACGGATTCCAACTCGGGTTCTGGTGGCTTCGGAGTTAGGATGTTTGCATTTTTGGTATTGTAGTGACTTGGTTTGGTAGCTTAAGTGTTTGATGTATGGTCTTCTCTGTTTTACAGATGGGAGGGTTGGTTATGGGGTTGTGATACTCGCGGTTTTGATGTTTTTGGCATTGGAGTGGCTGTATTTGGCGATTAATGTATGGTTTTGTTGGTTCGGTGGATTGGGCGTTTGGTTTTATGATAGTGATTGTTTAAGAGCCAGTTAGTACCCAAATGGTATAACATAGGCTAGGAGAATGACATCTTTTGATTTTTTCCTTTTTTATGCATATTAAATTGAGAACAGAACACAAAATGCATATTCAAAGATTGCTTGTTTGATAGTCATCTTTGATTCAAATTGATTTTTTTGCTGTTCCTTTTCTTACTCATTCACAGGGGCATGTTATAAAGAGAAATAGAAACAAATAACAGACAAACAAAGTGAAGAGTTTATGTTACAGTATACACTCCGCAGCTGAAGCAAAGCAATGGATGAGAAGGTTACCTATTAGTGCTCCCCCTTTAACTTGTCTGCAGTTTCGGTTCAACTCCAAGACTCCCCTTGTACATGTGAGAATAAGGGGATAGAGGAAGAGAGATTTGTTGATGGTATTTTTTCTAGCCTTTCACTCACGGTTTTTTTCAAAAAAATTCGCTTCCTTCTTCAACTATACTCTCCCCAATTTATATCCTTATCCTCCTTCTCCTTATTGTTTTCTTGCAGGGACAAGGGGCAAAAAATTACAGGAGACAACCTCAGAGTGTTAGGTGATTGCAGGGTTGGTGCCTGTAAAGCTAATATGCTTGGCTGAGTATGGAAAAAGCAGAAAACACTGCAAAAGAGCCATTGTTGCCAACCCAAAATAGCAAAGCATGCTTCCAATTTGTTTTACGTTCTGTTTCTGTGTTTTTCTTCCTTTTTATATTTTTTGGTTTTGTTATTATTATTACAGAAAGCTAACTTTGTGGGCTTGTGCTAGCCCAAAAATGAATAACAAAAAAAGAATTAAATTGTGAAATATGATTTTTTTTTTAAAAAAAAGAGCAAGATAAAATAAAATAAAAAGATAAAAGGGTGGACAAAATTGGGTATTCACAATTGCCCCTCTTTACTTAGATTTTGCTAGATAATATGAATAACCTTAGTTTTCATATTATTACAGTAAAAGATAAGTAAAGATATGAATCCCAATTTTGTTCAAGACCTAAAACAAAAAGTGACAAGCACAGGAACTGATGAGCATTAGGGCTTGAGACTTGAAGACAGTGAGCGTTAGGGCTCGAAACTTAAAGACAATAAGCGTCGGGGCTCGCAATTTAAAGACAATGAGCGTCGGGGCTCGAAACTTAAAAAACTGTGAGCGTCAGGTCTCGAAATTTAAAGACAATGAACGTCAGGGCTCGAAACTTAAAAACAATGAGCGTCAGGGCTCGAAATTTAAAGACAGCGAGCGTCAGGGCTCAAAACCTAAAAACTGTGAGCGTCAGGGCTCAAAACTTAAAGACAATGAGCGTCAGGGCTCGAAACTTAAAAACAGTGAGCGTCAGGGCTCGAAATTTAAAGACAATGAGCGTCGGGGCTCAAAATTTAAAAACTGTGAGCGTCAAGGCTTGAAACTTAAAGACTGTGAGCGTCAGGGTTCGAAACTTAAAAATAGTGAGCGTCGGGGCTCGAAATTTAAAGAAAATGAGCGTCAGGGCTCGCAATTTAAAAAACTATGAGCGTCAGGGCTCGAAACTTAAAAACAGTGAGCGTCGGGGCTCGGAATTTAAAGAAAATGAGTGTCAGGGCTCGCAATTTAAAAAACTATGAGCGTCAGGGCTCAAAATTTAAAAACAGTGAGCGTCGGGGCTCGGAACTTAAAAACAGTGAGCATCGGGGCTCGAAACTCAAGGACAAAGATCCAATGCGTGACAGAAGACTGATTTTCTTTTTAAGATAAAATTAACGAACCCTAAAAATCAAAGAATGTGTTATTGTGTTTATGAATATGAATGCATGATATGATGTGCAATGTCATTTATTTCCTCTTTTTTTTCTCTCTCTCTTTTCGCTTTTTTTGAAAATCCTGGTCCCTTTTTGGTTTAGGATGCGCCAAGATCACTGGGTGAGTTAGGATTTGGTCTTCTTCATTTTGCTCAATTTCATTTCACTTCAAGAAGCGTGTTTCGGATCCTTCAAGGCAAATTGTGTCTAGTTCTTTGAATTGTCAATTGGTGATTATTTACTAGGACTGTATCATGTTACCCCGTTAATTTAAGATTTTTCATAATAATTGTAATGATTATCAAACATGTGTGCATGTTTCACAGTTTAGTATATTCATCAAAAAAAGCATATAGAATCAACACTGAATTATAGAAAAAGGAAACAACACTTTATTATTTGTTAGGCATTGTGGTTACACGGGCAACTCTAGAATGAAACTTGGATGACAAACACAAAAGGATCATACAAAGTGAAATTCGAAGGGTCTACTACAAATTTACTATATGGAACAACAAATAATAATGCTAATTTCTCATGCTTGCAATTTTTGAGAAACCAATCAGTTGGCTTCGAAGGGTGAAAGACGTTTATGAAACAGGTTGATCATACACCGACTGCCCCAGTCATCCTTTTCCTTTTCATTTCTGCCTCTGTTTAGTTCTAACTCATTCGATTGCTCCAACCTTACCTAGGCAGCCTTTTCGGGTTTTCAGCCTAATAGGTCGTTCTTTGCGTTTCCATTTTTTCTTTCCTTTTTCATTTGACCCTAACTTTTGCCTAGGCCGCCTTTCCAGGTTTTTAGCCCAGCGGGTCGCTCTAACTTTTGCCTAAGCTGCCTTTACAGGTTTTCAGTTTAGCGAGCCACTTTTTCTTTTCTCTTCATTTTGTTGTTTTTTTTTTTATGAATAATATTTTTTTACAGCATCAGAATTTACGGGGAGTGGTAAATCTTCACCATCCATGTTTGTAAGGATCAGAGCCCCTCCCGAGAAGGTTGTCCTTACTACATAAGGCCCTTCATAATTCGGGGTCCACTTTCCTCGACGATCCTTTTGGCTTGGTAGAATCTTTTTTAGCACCAGATCTCCTTCTTGGAATTCTCGAGGGCAGACCTTTTTATCATAAGCTCTCTTCAATCTTCTTTGATATAGCTGGCCATGGCACAAGGCGATTAGCCTCTCTTCTTCAATCAAATTGAGTTGGTCATGCCGAGCTTGAACCCATTCGGCTTCTTCAAGTTTGGTTTCCATCAATACCCTCAGTGAAGGAATCTCTACTTCTATAGGGAGTACTGCTTCCATCCCATACACCAGAGAATACGGAGTTGCCCCAGTTGACGTACGAATAGAGGTACGATAGCCATGCAAGGCGAAAGAAAGCATTTCATGCCAATCCCTATATGTCACAACCATCTTTTGAACAATTTTCTTGATATTTTTATTTGCTGCTTCGACTGCTCCATTCATCTTCGGACGATATGGCGAGGAATTGCGATGCTGTATTTTAAAGTTGTCGCACAACTCTTTCATCGTTTTATTGTTCAAATTGGTTCCATTGTCAGTGACTATGTGACTTGGCAAACCATAACGACAAATTATATCCCTCTTGATGAACTTGATCACCACATTTCTCGTCACACTAACATATGAAGCTGCCTCAACCCATTTGGTGAAGTAATCGATGGCAACGAGTATGAAACGGTGTCCATTTGACGCCTTGGGTTCAATTGGTCCTATCACGTCTATTCCCCACATTAAGAAGGGCCATGGGGAATTTAAGACATTCAAGGAGGTCAGAGGCACATGAATATTGTCAACATATGTTTGACATTTATGGCATCTTTTCACATGGTTGAAGCAATCAGATTCCATGGTTGACCAATAATACCCAGCCCTCAAGATTTTTCTTGCCATTGCATGCCCATTTGCATGAGTTCCAAATGAACCTTCATGAACCTCTTCCACTATCTTTTTAGCCTCAGTTGCATCAACACACTTGAGCAGCACCATGTCATGGTTTCTTTTGTAAAGTACATCACCATTCATGAAGAAACCCATTGCCAGCCTTCTCAAAGTTCTTTTCTCATTCTTAGAGGCACTAGGAGGGTATTCCTTATTTGTGATATAATGTTTGATGTCATAAAACCATGGCTTCCCATCCGGTTCTTCTTCTACTACTTGACAATACGCAGGTTGATCTTGACTTCGTATTCTTATAAGTGGTGCGTCCCTTCCTTGGCTTATGTTGAACATCGATGACAAAGTAGCTAAAGCATCGGCCAATTGGTTATCCTTGCGAGGAATGTGATGGAAGGTTATTTCGTCAAATTGTTCCATCAATTCCTTAAGATAAGAGTGATATGGGATCAATTTTGCGTCTCGAGTTTCCCATTCACCATTGAGCTGATGAATAACCAATGCTGAATCTCCAAATACTTCCAAAATTCTTACTTTGGATTCAATAGCAGCTCGAATTCCCGTTGCGCATGCCTCATATTCTGCTATATTATTGGTACAATCAAAACCCAACCTTGCGGTGAATGGTATAAATTGTTTTTCAGGAGAGATCAATACTGCCCCAATCCCATGTCCTAGAGCATTTGAAGCTCCATCAAATAATAGAGTCCATCTCCCTTCATCTGAATGCTCTTCTTCCTCAAATAAAGCCATTATGTTTTCATCAGGAAACTCACATTGCATCGATTGGTAATCTTCTATGGGTTGATGAGCCACGTATTCAGCTAAGGCACTACCTTTGATTGCCTTTTGAGTGACATAGGCAATGTCATATTCAGATAACAACACCTGCCAATGGGCGATTCTTCCAGTGAGAGCCGGCTTCTCAAAGATGTACTTGATTGGATCCATTTTGGAAACCAACCAAGTAGTGTGACTTAACATATATTGCCTTAATCGTCGAGCTGCCCAAGCCAAAGCACAACATGTACGCTCCAACAAAGAATACCTTGTTTCGCAGTCTGTGAATTTTTTACTCAAGTAATAAATGGCATGCTCCTTTCGTCTAGATTCATCATGCTGCCCCAATACACAACCCATGGATTCATTAAGCACTGTTAGGTACATGATAAGAGGTCTACCCGAAACTGGAGGTATCAAGAATAGAGGTTCTTGCAAGTATTGCTTGATCTTTTTAAAGGCCTTTTGACAATCTTCATTCCACCTAACCACCTGACTTTTACGCAATAATCTAAATATCGGCTCACAAGTAGAAGTCAACTGTGATATGAATCTGGCGATGTAGTTTAATCTCCCCAGAAATCCACAAACTTCTTTTTCTGAACGAGGGGCTAGCATTTCTAAGATCGCCTTTACTTTATCAGGGTCAACTTCTATGCCTTTCTCACTGACCACAAACCCCAACAGTTTTCCTGATCTAACACCAAAAGTGCATTTGGCAGGATTCAATCTAAGCTTATACTTTCTCAAGCGCTTAAATAATTTATGTAGATGGACTATATGCTCTTCCTCTGATCTTGATTTGGCAATCATATCATCCACATAAACCTCAATCTCCTTATGCAGCATATCATGAAACAATGTCACCATCGCACGTTGGTACGTTGCCCCAGCATTTTTCAAACCAAACGGCATCACCTTATAACAAAAGGTTCCCCACAATGTGATGAATGTGGTCTTTTCCACGTCCTCTGGCGCCATTTTAATTTGATTATACCCTGAAAAGCCATCTATGAAGGAGAAAAAGGCATGTTGGGCAGTGTTATCTACCAACACATCAATATGAGGTAACGGAAAGTCGTCTTTAGGGCTGGCTCTATTTAAGTCTCGATAGTCAACACACATCCTGACCTTTCCATCTTTTTTTGGGACTGGCACAATGTTAGCAACCCATTGAGGGTATTTTGCTACAACGAGGAAACCAGCATCAAATTGTTTCTTTACCTCCTCTTTGATCTTTAACGATACCTCAGCTTTCATTCATCTTAGCTTTTGTTTTACTGGAGGGCACTCAACTTTTAGTGGCAGCTTATGTTCGACTATACTGGAATCTAGTCCAGGCATGTCCTGATATGTCCATGCGAAGACATCAACATAGTTTAATAAGAGCTTAATCAACTTGTCTCGCTCGATTCCTTTAATGGCTGTGCCCACTTTTATTTCCTTCCTTGCATCTTCAGACCCTAAATTAATTATTTCAACTTCTTCTTCGTGGGGCTGAATTATTCTAGACTCTTGCTCCACCAATCTTCTTAATTCGAGTGGGGTTTCTAAGTCACCTTCATCATCCTCTTCGGCTTGATTAATTGGGTAATCAAAATTGTAGCATGAGACATTAGCACTATCATTTTCAAAAGGGTTATTTTTGGATCTGCAATTTAAGGTTAACAAAAACAAAAGAAAATAAACAAGGAGCGTTGTTGTAGTGGAGAAAGGACAAAAGACAAAATAATAACTGGAAATTTCAAAATGCATTTTATTGATAACTATTGTAAGTGAAACATGCAAGCCCATTTTAACAAAAGTTATCCTAAAGCCTTGGGCAGAGCAATAGGAATTGCATTACAATTACTTTGAAATGGAATCACAAATCACGGGGAATTCAATGATCTCCCAGTTGCAAAGCTCCTCATGAGGAGCACAAGGGTACACCATCTTGACATCTTCATCAACAGCTCGATCCTCTTTAGCCATAGCTACTTGATCTGCATACACCATTCCAGCACTACGAAAACTCTGATAGAGGTTGCAAAAGGGAATTCTTTCTGTCCGCGGCTCCCGATTCTCTAAACGAGCTAACCTTTTTTCTTTTTTCTCCTTGGTTATCCTCTTCTTGTCAGCTTTAGTGAGTTTGTATCCCAGTCCACATCTGTCCTTGTTTTCAGAAAATTTCATCAATCTTGCAATGCCCCCTTGGTCCATTCCTAACCCATATCCTGGTTGGTATCCTCCATCGATCATGACCTTGGCTACCATCAAGATTGCATTTGAAAACTGGGGCTTCTTTGGCGGAGTTTCCACATAAGCAGTGCTCACAATCTCCAATGACTGAAACGCAGTTTCAAGGGCTTCTTCTGCAGCCTTAATATAAGGTGTAGTGGACGGTTTACTCACTAATAAATCCTCTTCCCCCAAGACAATGATCAGCTTATCATCCATCACAAACTTTAATTTTTGATGAAGAGTGGAAGGCACAACTCCAGCAGAGTGAATCCAGGGTCGCCCTAATAAGCAACTATAAGCAGGCACGATGTCCATGACTTGAAAGATTACTTGGAAAACGCAAGGACCGATCTGGATTGGAAGCTCTATCTCTCCCATTACTTTTCTTTGACTGCCATCAAAAGCCCTGACCACCATGACGTTGGGCTTCATGTAAGTACCATCAAAAGGTAACTTTTCCAACGTAGATTTCGGCATAACGTTCAATGAAGACCCATTGTCTACCAGCACCCGAGCTACAATATGATCTGAACACTTAACCGAAATGTGTAAGGCTTTGTTGTGTCCCCGTCCTTCAGCTGAAACTTCATTATCAGTGAAAGTGAGGTAGTTATTGGCAGTGATGTTACCAATAATTCCCCCAAATTTGTCTAGAGAAATATTATGAGCAACGTGTGCTTCACTCAAAATCTTCATTAGCAGCTTTCTGTGTGCTTCTGAATGCATTAATAATCCCAAGAGGGATATTCTAGCTGGCATTCGGTTTAATTGGTCTATCACCTTGTACTCATTTTGCTGGATGAACTTGAGAAACTCACATGCTTCCTCATTTGAAACTTCCTTCTTGTCTTGGTCTTTCTCTTTTGAAACTTTCTCCATCCTAGCCTCTTTTTCTTTCTCTTTCGCTTCCTATTCTTCTCTTCCTTTCCCCTTATCATGCCCTTGCTTCTTTAATTCTGGTGAAGAGTAAATACGACCACTTCGAGTTACGCCACCAATTCCTGAAATGTTGGTGATTGTCGAAGCCCCAACATCCGAGATATTCTTTGATTGTCCATCTTCTTGACTTCTTCCTTGCACTTCAACATCATATTTCCAAGGGACTGCTTTATTATCCTTATAGGGGAATGGAGTTGGAACTTGCACAACAATGGGCTTCGGGCCACTTAGTGCTAATGTAGGTGTGTTTCTAGCGAAATGAATTACCAGTGGTTTTGGAATTTCCATGCCAAGCTTCCCCTTTGAGTGCATCATTGCTACATCTTCCCCTTTCTTCCAACGACCTACCTGGACTAGATTCATGTTAATTAGTCCTTGTAGAAGTTGTTTGAACTCATGACATTCTTCGATCAAATGTTGTGCCTTAGGATGAAAGCCACACATTTTTGTTCCATCACTTTTGCATGGAATCACGCCAGCTTTGCATAGCTCTGCAAAAATGAACCTCATGGGGGTTCTTACTTCTCTTACATCTGTTATCAACTGCTGACTAGACTGATCATTGATAGCATTCACAGATGAATTCCTATGACCTGGGAGAGGATTATTCCCTACATTAGGGTTATCTTCCTTAAAGCTCAACCATCCTACCTCAATCAATTTCTGTACTTGATTCTTAAGGGTATAGCACTTCTCAGTAGAATGTCCTACAATTCCTCCATGAAAATCACACTTTGCATTAGGATCATATCCCCTTGGGTATAGGGGTTCAACAGGTTTTGCAGGAGTGATGGCAATCAAAGAATTACGGAGTAGGTAAGGGAATAACTCTGTGTAGGTTATAGGAATAGGGGTATAGGTTATGTACTTTTTCTCTTGATTATTCTTCCTTTGGCTTGTGTTTTGGTTAGGGTTTTGACTCCATGATTGGTTGGTTTGAGGTGTTGCGGGTTGAGGTGTTTGTGGAAGGGATGGGCTGTAAGCTTGGCCAGGCTGTGGGTATTGAGTTGGTGACACTGCTGCCACATGTGGGTTATGCATTGGTGAGGGTTGGTAGTTAGGTGAATGATTCGTTGGTGGAGGTTGGTGGTTTGGTCGGTAATTCGGTTGGAAGTGGGCATGAGTGTAGCTGGGTATGATCGGCGCTGGTATCACTGCATTTGTTTCACCTCCCTTTTTCTTGTCTGTAGCTGTTGGGGGTTTTTTTGCACCTGTTATCCCCACTGATGTTTGAGCAATCTTCCCATTCCTTATTCCTGTTTCAACACGCTCCCCAATGATGACCAAATCGGAAAAGTTCGATGACACATTACCAATCATCTTGTCATAGAAGGGTGATTGGAGAGTGTAAACAAACATTGTCACCATCTCTTTTTCCATTAGCGGCGGTTGCACCTGAGCCGCTGTTCCTCTCCAACGCTGGGCATACTCCTTGAACGTTTCCCCCTCCTTTTTCACCATATTTTGCAGTTGTGTTCGGTCCCGAGCCATGTCCATGTTATATCTATATTGCTTTAAGAAAGCATCTGCTAAGTCTTTCCACGTGCGCACCCGACTTCTCTCTAGATTCATATACCAACTTAAAGCTGCCCCAGTAAGACTTTCTTGGAAGAAGTGGACTAAAAGCTTGTCATCATGAGCACATGCAGCCATTTTCCTACAGTACATAGTAAGATGACTCTTCGGACAAGTAATTCCACTATACTTATCGAAATATGGGACCTTGAACTTTGGTGGAATTATAACATCTGGGACTAAACAAAGGTCAGCAACGTCAAAGCCATATGAATCCGATCCTTCAATCGCCCTCAATCTTTCTTCTAAAACCTACAGTTTATCTTTGGATTGTGTGTCTTCAGATTGATGAGGGTGAATCAAAATAGTTAGTGTTGGGTTGACATCTTGATGATTAGGGAAGCCTCTAGGAAGAATAGTGTTGGCTGGAGGGAGAGCAACTTGTGGGCCACTGGTTTCAAGGTTTGGGTTTTGTGCTTGTGTTTGGTTTGGGGGGTTTAGGATGGAGGTATGGTTGTTACCTTCAGTGTTGTTAGCAACAGGAAGAATGTAGCCTTGGGGGTGACCATATGGAGGATTTGAAGCAGGAGCTTGGCGATTAGCTTCTAAAGTGTTGGCAGCAACGGGTGGTGTATAGCCAGCAGGGATGCCATATGGAGGCCACACTTGGGTATTAAGATTAGCTTGCGGGGGTGGAGTAAATCCGGGGGGATAGTCTGGTGTGGCTTGAGGCTCTTCCGAGGAATTCCCATTTGCTCCTCTTCTTGATTCCATCGCCTGCAGCATTTCCAAGATCTTGCTTACTTGATCCTTTAACTGACTCACGTCTCCTTTCAACTCTTCATGTTGTTGTTCCAGATTATCCACGACTCCCTCCATGATCTTTGTCTTGGCACGCGTCCCGTAAGGGTGTCGCAAGGATGCTTTCTTTGCTTGATTAATTATTCTTCTAAATATGGAAAGAATGATATGAGTTTTAAATGAAGGGAAGAATGCATTGATATCTAATTTTATTCTCCTTTTTTTTTGTTTTTATTATTTCTTTCTTGCGGTGGAGAATCGTGAGTTTCGTAGTTTGAGTATAGGTATCTCGGGTTAAGTTGACAAAAAGAAACAATAATATGGGATCAAGAAGCGAAACAACATAATTTCATTAATCAACAAGAAGTACATTTCATCCAAATCTTCACATTCTCATCAACTACAGCTATCTTTTTCAACCTCTCCATCAACTTCTTACAAAATTCAATAAAGTTACAAATTTCAAAAGGAGTGGAGAGTGGATTTGTCATTCCTTCAGCTTCTTTAAGACATCTTGGGTTTCTGTAGTCACTTGGTTAGCCAGCCATGCTAGTTTCATGTAACGATCTTTCCAGAACAAACTATCAGCATCAAGTGTCTTTTTTGCATAAAGATTCTTCCAGGCTGCGATCTCTGCGTCGACGTTTGTAATGACCTCACTTTGTTTTTCAAAACAATCCTTCAACATATTTGCCTCTTGTTGTTGTTTTCCCAATTCATCTTGAAGTGCTGCCACTGTTTGGTCTGTGTTCCACTTTTCATCCTTGATTCTCCTTTCATATTCAGCTACCACACTCTTCAATTGTTGCTTCAAGTCTTCAAATAACCTTCTTGCTTGCCTCTCAGCTATCTTGGAATCTCTCAATGCTTCTTTTAGTTGTTGATTTTCTGCCAAGGCCTTTTCTTGTTCTTCTCCTCTTAATCCCAACTCCTTACTTGCGGCTGCTAGATATTTGCCAATCTTCAATCTATGCTCTTCTTCAACTCTGGCTCTTTTGTTGGCTTTCTCCAAGGATTGCTCTCTTTCAGCATAGTCCTCTTCTATTGCTTTCCACCTTTGGCGAGACTCCTCTAACTCTCTCTTTAACTTCCTTCTTTCTTCTTCAGACCTTGCTAATGCTTCCTTAAGCTTCTCCACATCCTCCTTGCTCACAGTGTCTTGAATTAGGTCTTCCTCCACCACTGAGACTGCACTTCGGAATGGTAGCTTGATTTTTTGAACCCTTTTCGTTATCCACGACTGATAACTTCCTCTTTTGCCATAATCTCTTGCCTTTAATTATTGTCGTCCCTTCCTGATGATCCGATCCCATGCATATCTTAACTTTCTAAGCATTTCTAGATTTTGCTGGTCCATCCCATTGACAATAAAAGGGGTTATTAATTCTTCCGTTGGTGGCCCCATCATTGGATACCTGAATTGTCTCAATACTAAGGATGGATTATAATTGATACATCCTTTGGTCCCCATAAGCAGTACATTTGGAAATCCCCCACAATGATAAATGACTTCTTCGACTTCTACCCATCTCAAGTACCAACGAATTGATTTCTCAGTAAGGTCTCTTAAATACTGGGCCCACTCCTTACCAGTCTTAGCCTTCACATAACATCGGGTGTAATCCTCTATTGGACATGGTACCTTACATCCATTGCTAGACACGCGAGTAACAAGCCAAATGTAGAGCGTAGGCAAGCAACACATTAACCTCCTCCCTTTCTTCTCGTAGCAGAAGTTAAGAGTGTAATAGGTGTCTGCAAGGATAGCTGGCACTGGATTCTTTCCCCTGTCTCGCCAAGCAAGGAAGACATCAATAGCTGAGAAATCAATGTAACCATCAAGATGTGGGAAAAGAATAATCCCGTAAATGGTGAGACCTAACACCTCCATGAAAGCAGCCCAATCCTCTGCCTCTGACAAGGATTTCATCCTCTCCTCTAAATAACTTTGTGGGAGTCCGTCAATGTTACTTCGACTCAACTTCTTTCTTGCTAGTTCTTGTTCAAAAACCTTCAACAATTTTGCCACTGCACTCAAGGAAGGATAGTGCCCTTGATACAAGTAAGGTTGACTGCCCTTCAATGGATAGCCCAAAATCTGCTCATATTCCTCTAATGCGGATGCCAACTGAAAATCTTGGAATGTGAAGCATCTCATGGGCGAGTCATAAAACTGTAACAACGTAGAAATGGCCTCCGTCTGCACATCTACCTCCAATAAATCTAAAATCTTCCTCTACTTCCTCGTGACGGTTCCGCGCTTAATCCCTTTCAACATGCTGCTAAAGGTCTTTAAAGACTGAATTTCAGGCATCTTGACTTTCACAAGCACTGTCCCTCTTGTTTCACTGCTTGATCCCATATTACTCTTTTATCCAAAAATACCCCAAACCTCGATTTCTCACGATCCTCTGATGGACCTAACCAATGCAATGATGAATGGTCATGAAAATGGTAAGAAACATTTATGATGCATGGATGTGGTATGGCATGTGATGCATGAAAAGGAAAACTACATGTACATAAAACACGCTTCCATTTTTTTTCTTTTATTTATTTATTTTCTTGAAAAGAACAAAGGTAAATGAGGTTATGCTTTGATGCGGGATGTATGAATAAAGGAAAGCATAATTTAAAAAAAAAACAGGGGTGAGCATAAGGATGCCCCATAGTGTCCTAAACAGGTGCATTTAAGAATGAATGGTCCTCACCTTATGGGTCTAATGGTTTTTCTAATAAGTGAGCCTCACAAATAGGTGGTCATTCTATCTCTACCGGTCTTCTTGGTCTCTAGAGCTCAATACCCATTCCGAAATGTTACCACAAATAGGAAGTGCATCCAAAATGTGGGCATTCACGAAAGGGGTTACGCTCTAGATGAGACTTTCATGATAACCAAACAGGAAGTGCATCTAAAATGGCTACCACTAATTGCCTCTCACTCCCTAAATCGCACACAGGCCCAGGTATAGGACCTCACTCATAAGTGTGTGTAAGTGAAAGTGTAGTGTGTGAAGGGGCTAATCCTAAACTACCCACCTGCAAAGCGAATAACAACTATATACATGTCTTCTACCCTAGGATTTAATTTAAACCAACATATTTACAAAAAGAAGATAACTAAATACAAACTATTAAACACAAAGGATATAAATAAAACCAAAAAAAACAAACCAAAGAGAAAAGAGGAAGGGTAAAATAAATGATGAAAAAGTTATCAATTTTGCACATTTAATTATGTTAGGCTTGACCCTCTAAAGTCCCCAGTGGAGTCGCCATCTTTTATTTTGCACAAAAAGGGTGAAATTATGACTGGAGGAGAAATACTTCCTATGTAATTTTATTTTTCATTTTCCTAATACTTCATTTTAATTAGAAAAATAAACTAATAAGTATTTCATATATTATACAAAAATTTATAAATGCACATGAAATATAAAAATATATATTTTAAAATATGTTAAAATTTATTTTACTAATAATTAAAAATAGATTAAAATATGGAATATAGATATTTGATTTTTTTAAAAAAGTATTAAAAGTGAATTTAGTAAATAATATTTCAATAATAATTTATAAATATCTCATTATATTTAACATAGATTGAAGAAAATTGAATACTAATTAAAATAATAAAAAAATAAAGTTTTCTTTGATTGTATACTTAATTAAAGAAAAATAATGATTTAATTTCATATAAGAGGTTATGTGATATGTGTCACAACTCACAAAATAAAATAAACGTATGACTAAATGAAAATGATAATGTATATAAAAATGATCCTATTTTCAAGAATGACGAGTCAAAATTATAGTATAAAATAAATAATGGAGTAATAACAAATTACTTCATTCATTTTGAAACATTTTAATTTTTAAAATTTCAGTTTATGTTAAATTATTTATCATTTTAAAATAAGAACACGTTCATGACGTTTATTTTAACTGTATACTGATATATTTGATTTAGGAACTAAGTGAAATATAAAAAATACTTATGAGAAAAGAAAGCAGTATTATTAAATAAGATCATATTTTATAAAACAAAAACACTTAATAATTTTTCAAATTATAAGCTTACAGTTTTAAAACGATAATTATTTTAAAAGGGAAACAAAATACTAATTTATTTTTCTCATTAAAAAATATAGAAAAATTAATTAATAATAACTAGTAAGTAATAACAAAAGATTAACCAAATACTACAAATGGTGGACAGCCAGGTCATCAACAAAAATTAGTTATCGATTAAGTGTGTGTTTGGTTTGCAATTGAGAACTTGCAAATTCATGTTCAACAAAAAAGACAAAAAAACTTGCTTCTCATTTTGGTGCTTTGGAAAGTGTGAACTCAATGCAAACAAGTTTTCAAACACACCCTAAGTTGATAGGTATTTTGCATACATGGTTAAAAAATAAATTAAAAAAATACCACAAACTACAATAGATTCCGTGGGTAGAATTCTTCGGTTAGGTTTGTCCAATGCAGAATGTCTCTGTTTCAACCCAAATCCCTATGCAATCATCCCTATACAATCACTGAATCCCCAACAACACCATTATTAATTCTACAAAAATATATTTAATTCACATCATTTCCTCTAAAATCTTTAAAATATCTTTTCACAGTCATTCTCACATGCAAGTCCAACCTATGAAGCAATTGTTTATATAGTTTCTTCCAAACTTATCCGATACATTCAACCAAATGCTGCAAACGGAACAAGAGATTTATAATTGCACGTCCTCTTTTGTTTTCTCCAGCTCATAGAATATTATAAATCAGATTCATTCAGATTCACCTTTTCTTCTTCTTCTTCTTCACCTTCTTATTCTTCTGAAAGCTTTTGCAGAAAGTTGTGATTTTTCCTCAAAAGATGGCATCTTTGCGCATGACCCAGATCAGAACTGGGAATTGTGCGAGTGGGTTTGGCTTGAATTGGGCTGGGAAGGTTCAGGGTGGTCCCAGCAGAATTGGGTTTAAGGTGTTTGCTTCAGAGACTAAGGCAATAGAGCCTGATCTCAGTGTCACTGTTAATGGGTTGCACATGCCCAACCCCTTTGTTATTGGGTCAGGTCCACCAGGGACCAATTACACTGTCATGAAGAGGGCCTTTGATGAAGGTTGGGGAGCTGTGATTGCCAAAACTGTAAGCCTTTTACTTTCATTTACTTACACCCCCACCTTTTCTGCATTAGCTTAATTTGTCTATTTGAGGTGTTTGGTTTCTTGGTGAGAATGAGTTTGTGTTATGGTGACGCAAATACCTGAAACTTTGTGTTGTGCATTAGGAATTAAGGCTGAAAACTGGAGAGGTTGGAGTTTTGTGGTCTAAAAGGCCAATCTTTTGAACTGTTTTGATCTGTTCTACAAAAACTGGATTATGCCATCATGTTAAGTTATTTAGTTATGAGCTTCTGATGGTTGTCCTGTTATCAAGTTATTGTAGACCACAGATCTTCATGGTTTATTGTAGTTGACACTTGGATGATCCTGGTAGATCATCAATTTTGCCTCTTGAATCTTGAATTGTTATTGATTCTGTTTGCAAAAATGCAGATTTTTACCTGGCTCCAGAAATAATCCTTGGATCCTATTTAGGTGTATTTTATACTTTTGATTTCTTTCTTTCGGAGAGAACATAAAGTTCATGAAAAGAAAAAAAAAACACAAAAAGGTTAAAAGGTGTTGCCAATATAGTGATAGAGATGCAAGCGTGGGAAATGCATATGGTGCTACAATAAACTATTAACTCTGTTTATGTGCTTATGAAACGGAAGGAGTATTGACAATTACCACGCAATCAGTCTTTATAGCTTATTATCTTAGTTGCTGAAGTAGGAGCACTGTCTACATCTTAAAGGCTCTCTATGGGTGAGTTGCTATATACACGATTCATGAGTATTAGGAAGTCAGAAAAATCAGAAGCATGAGTCTTCAAAATGCTGTCCTTTTTGATAAATCCGCTCTCCACAATGTGAATATAGACCATAATACAACATTGTGCTTTTGGAGTTTAATAGTGTAAAAGTTTTTACAATCAGAAATCATCCTTATTATGACTTTTTAAGGTGATTATTATAAAAATCAACAAACTTATAATACATGGCGGCTTGTGATAGTATAAAAAAACTTTACACTCTCGATGCATGTATAATTTATTCTTGTTTTTGAATGCTTTCTAATTAGACTAATGTTACCAGGTAGTGTAGATTTCTTGTGAACATGCTTTCTCTCTTTTCTTTTTAATCACATTTCCCTCTTGAAGTTTTCTTTTTCTTTTTCGAACCATAAAAGTTGATAAGCTCCTGGTGATACTGTTTTTTATTGATAAAGAAAGAAAGCGTCATCAGCCATGCAACTAGACATTGAGTGCTTACATATTGCTTTTTCATATGTGCTTGATGCTAAATTTGGAATGCTATATTTTCTTTTGTGACTGTTGGAATGGATACTCAGAATTGCCTTCCTGTAAAATATGTGAAGTGGTTGGTTCTTGGCTTCTCTTGCTGTACACATTTTGCACCATTGCATTTTCTGGATGCATGGATCCAATATATACACCGTATAATGAAGGATGCTTCATTTTGTATAGGAAACTTTGAATTAGTAGGGGTTTGGACTTTGAAGTAAATTTTCTTTATGGTTAAATTGTTATTTCTTATAAGATATGGATCAATATAGCTGTTACTTTAATATTTACATGTTTTATACTATTCATTTAGAGTTAGTTTCCTGATTGGGATTTTAAAGTTCTAATTACATTTGGTTTATGTATTCCATTGTTTTCGAATAAAATTAAACCAGTTGTATAAATAGTTTCTGAACGAAGGCAATGTCTTGTTCTTTACATTTTTTTTTTTTAATTTTCAATATTTTTTCTCTTTACAAACCTACTCTGTAACAAAACAATACTATACCTCTGTCTAGTAGGAGCACACTTGAGTAAGATTCCCTTTTTATATTATCCTACTGATTGTTTGTATTTTGAAAGATTACTATGGGATTTGATATTATTCTCTTGCTAGGTATCACTTGATGCAGCAAAAGTTATAAATGTAACTCCTCGTTATGCCCGGCTACGGGCAGGTGCAAATGGCTCTACAAAAGGAGAAATTATTGGGTGGGAGAACATAGAACTTATCAGTGATAGGCCACTAGAAACCATGCTGAAAGAATTCAAGCAATTAAAAGAAGAGTATCCGGACAGAATTCTCATTGCTTCAATCATGGAGGAGTACAATAAGGCTGCTTGGGAGGAGCTTATTGATCGCGTTGAGCAAACTGGAGTTGTAAGATGTGTTTCATGGCTGAGTTTGTGACATTGAAAATTTCCCCACTTGAAATTTCTGATGGCTGACCTCTCTGATATTGTTTTAGGATGCAATTGAAATAAATTTCTCATGTCCTCATGGTATGCCAGAACGCAAAATGGGTGCTGCTGTTGGGCAAGATTGTGCTCTTCTGGAAGAGGTTTGTGGATGGATAAATGCTAAAGCCACAATTCCAGTTTGGGCCAAGATGACTCCCAACATAACTGATATTTCACAGGTTGGCTTTGTGTCTTGTCCTTGTAATATACTCTGACCATAATACCATATTCTAATGTTTAAGAAGTGGAAACTTGTTCAGTTGTCAAGTTTATGGATTATCACTGACATTTTGGATTGTTTGTTTGTGGAATATTGGATCCATTGATTGCACCATGCACATGTAGCTGTATACTGTTTTTATGGACTTGTACATGTCACTTACTTAGGAACTGGAAAAAAAAAAGTGTTTTAATGAGCCTCTGACTTATGCATGTGTGCAAACTATTTTCTAAAGCCAATCTCTCTGGCCCTTTACATGTGAAAAGTCTTGGTGAACATTTTTTATGTCAGTTTCAGTTTAGTTAGTAAATTTGTATTGCTCAGTCTGTGTTTCATGATTAACATGTTAAGTAATTTTGGGGATGCTTCTGCTTATAGCCAGCAAGGGTTGCTCTAAGCTCAGGATGTGAGGGAGTATCTGCCATAAATACAATCATGAGCGTCATGGGAATCAATCTCAATACATTACATCCCGAGCCTTGTGTTGAGGGGTTTGCAATCTCACTTGCAACAAATTCATAGTTTTGCCTTGGTTTTTCAACCATCTTAAGTACCTAATTTGTCTAAATTTTGTTGTTAGGTACTCAACTCCTGGCGGTTATTCTGCAAAGGCAGTCCATCCCATAGCACTTGGGAAGGTGATGAGCATTGCAAAGATGATGAAGTCAGAGTTTGATAGTGAGAACTACTCACTTTCTGCCATTGGTGGTGTTGAGACAGGTGGTGATGCTGCTGAATTTATTCTTCTTGGGGCAAACACTGTTCAGGTATAATCAACAAATAACCCTTTAGGCCTAATTGGTACTCACAATAGGGCATTCTATACTTTGGTCCCCCAGGTTTCTATACAAGTAAATGCTTTCTTTTTTGTGGATTTATTTAAATACATGAACAATGTAAAAGTCTTTTACATTATCATCTAATCATAGATGTATGATAAGATTATAATTTTTTTTTTCACTGACAGTACATAGAATTTAAACTTTTTTTTTTTTTTTTTAATTGTAGGTTTGCACTGGTGTTATGATGCATGGCTATGGTCTTGTGAAGAAACTGTGTCTTGAGCTAAAAGACTTCATGAAAAAGCACAATTTCACATCAATAGAAGATTTCAGAGGGTATGGTTTTGAACTGATATGGTTTCCTTTTTCCAATAGCTTATACAAACACAGAAGAAAGGCATGTTTGACTTTTTGTCTTTTTTTTTTTTTGGGATAAAAATCACAGGGTTTCTCTTCAGTACTTTACTACTCACACCGAGTTGGTAAGAAGGCAGCAGGAAGCAATTCAGAAGAGGAAAGCCATAAGGAAAGGCTTGCAATCTGACAAAGACTGGACGGGAGATGGTTTTGTGAAAGAAAGTGAAAGCATGGTATCTAACTGAAATGTGCAATCAAACTCAGCAACCTTTCTTATATGATTACAAATTCATGCAAATGAGGAGGTGAAGGACATTATCCTTTGTTATTAATAATGGATATTTATCCTTTTAAGAACAGTATGATGTATTTTCTGTCAGAAAATAATGAAAGTATACTTGACAAAATTCTGGGAAGATTATCATTAACCTTAACTTCGGTAGCATTCTGTTGCCAACAAACTGTAACCTTTTGTTACTTTGGTGCACTCCAATAGAATGAAGTGCACAAAAATAGTTGTCCACATTTAATTTTGACTGGGTCATGAGAAAATATAATTTAGCTAAATTCTTTAGAAATTTAATTTAAATAAGTAAGAAATTTTTTTTCTCACCTTTAGCTTTTGGTTTTATAATTTTGAGGGTCAAACATTTTAGTGCTAAGCATATATTTTTAGGCTTGGCTCAAAGTTCCTTTTAAGGTTATTTCAATTTTTAAAAAAATAAATTCCATATTTTCATAGTTTGGTTTGGAACAAGCGAACTTGACCGGCAACCAGCTAGCAGCCAGAAACTGGTGACAACCATGGTCTAGTAATTGACCAGTCAATCCAAATAAATAACTAGTTCTTCATTTTAGAAAAAAGAAAAGAAAAAAAGGTGTGAAAATGTGTCTATTCTGACTCATTCTTGTGACCTCTAACATAGGACTATGTTGCATTCCACAATCCTAGTATATTTTGTTGTAACATTTTGTACAAATTGTTTATAATATCACATTTTTATTATATTTAAGTTAATATTTTTACTTATTATATAATATTATTATTACCAATTTAACTCTTAATCTTTTATGTTGCAAGAGATATAATATAATTCTTTTATATTAAATTGAAGTTTCATTTATTTAAATTCTTGTGATTCTATGATAATTTATTACTGAGAATATTAAATTATATATATATATATATATATATATATATATATATACACCATCAATTCAACCATAATTTAATCACAATTGGACTAATAAATTATGAACTAATGTGTTTACTAGTTAAATGATTGATTCTATTTAAAAAAAAAAATTTGTCTATTTTCTTGTCTTCTCTTTGGCTCTCCCCTCTTCCCTCCCCAAAAAAAAAAATCTCAATTTTGTGGAGATTTTTACGAGTTTGGTATTGGGTTAAAATTTGCCCCTACTATTCCTACCCCAATTTTCATTATTTTTACCCTAACTTTTGTTTGTTAATTTTTTTTCGAAAATATCCTTAACGAAAATGCGTTTTCATTATGTATCTCAACAAAATCTTTTTGAGATACACAACAAAAACGTATTTCCATTGTGTATCTTGATAAGATTTTGTCTTGTATATCTCAACAAAATATTGTTAAGAAACACAATGAAATCACATTTTTGTTGTGTATCTCAACAAGATTTTGTCGAAATACACAATGAAAACATGTTTTTGTTGTGTATCTGGACAAGATCTTCTCAAGATACACAATTGAAATGCAATTCCGTTGTGTATCTCGACAAGATCTTGTTGAGATACACAACAGAATCGTGTTTCTGTTATATATCTTGACAAGATTTTGTCGAAATATAAAATAGAAATATGTTTCTGTTAATAAAGAGGGGGTGGGATGAGAAGAAGAGAGAGAATAAAAAGAGAGTGGGGATAAAATGGTCTTTTCATTCTTTTTGAAAAAGTTAGAGGTGAAAATAGAAAAACAAAAAAAGGTGGGAATAATAGGGCCCTAAAGGTTGGTTTTGTTTATTTTGGGCTTGGCACCATGGGTTTACTAAAGGATAAGAGTATCTTGGTTTTGGGAGATGTTATTCTCACCACCTGCTTTTTTTTATTTTTTTTTTACAAAAATACCTTTTTACATAAACTAGTTTTTGTAATGTAGTTATATTCTAATACATTATGGAAAGTAGTTTCTATAATGTAAAAAAAATTACATTATCGAAACTAGTTTCTGCAATGTATTATAACATAACTATGTTAAAGAAACTAATTTTCGTAAAATCTACAAAAAAGTAAGGGGTATGAAGGTAAGAGAAAAGATAGGTATTTTGGAAATATATAAAAAAAACCCAAAAAAAATAGAGGTTTGAATAGTATGGACCCTTGGTTTCTTGTTAGGTGATTTGTGGATCCAAATCCAAAGTTATATGGTAAGGATTTCTCTTGTTAGGACCAAAAGAGTGCTTTCTCTTCTGCTTTTTTGTTAGTAGGCCATGGGCCAAAAGAAAAAATAAGTGTAGGGCACGCTGCTTTTTCTTGATTATGTTTGCTTTTGGGCTTCTTGTTAGATGCTTCTTTTTTTTGTTAATATCGTAGATGCTTTTTACTTTCTTTTGTAGCAGAAACAATAAATGAATATAGTTAAGAAAATGAATAAAAAATTAAGAAAAAAGAACCATGTATACTTTGAGTTGTTAGGTTGGATTGATAAGAGTTAATTTGTTGCTTTTTTATTTTGTTTACTTAATTCTCTTGATAGTCATTTCAATTGATGTGTTGATTGATTAAAGTCATTGCTAATAATTTGTTTTGAAAATTTAAAATTTTATTTAATTATTTAAACTTGACTAACCACAGCTATTTTATAAGAACTACATCGTTTTAAATTCTCAGCATACTTTGCGATACTTAAGTACAAAATATATATTTTATATGTTTAATGTATACAGTATATAAATTAGTTTTTAATATTTATTTAATATTTTTTAATTAATATTTAGTTTTCATTTTATCTTTTTTATTAACTTGTAATTATTAAATTTTTATTTTATCATCATTTTGTATTTTACTAATATTAGGATTTAATTATTAAATATTCATTTATTTTTGGTATTCGTTTTATATAATCATTTAATGGTCAGATTATTTAACTCTCACCATTAAATTTAAAGTAATTATTTTATAAAAAATGCGTGCGGTTCAATTTTCTTTTGACTTGCACTTTTGGTCTATTTAGTTTGTATTATGTGATTTGGGTCTTTCAATTTTTTTGAACCAAATAATTTTTTTTTTTTAAAAATTAAGCAAATTTAATTCTTCTATCAATTTTCTTCTACTTAAAACCTTCAAATTCTTATTTTCTACTTCAAAATTTAAAAATTGAATTGATCAAATTATTTTGAATTTTATTCTACTCAAAATTCATCGACCAAAAAATTAATTTTCACCCAAAATAAATTTTTTAATTTCTTCCCTTTCTAAACCCTAATATGACATCCTACGAAATACTTCAAATTTTATTAAATTTTTACTAAATTTATGTCTTCTAAACTTTTAAAAATATTTTATATCCAAAATTCATCATAAACTCTCAAATATTTGAATAAAAACTAAAAATATGAGAGTTTTAGATAAAAAAAACAAATTGGTGAAAAGAATAGATTTACTTGATTGTAAAATTATAAGTACATAATTAGTTTAAAAACACTTAATAGACCAAAATTACATATAGTCCGCATTAAAAATACCAAAAATACAATTAAGTCTTTCTATTTTTTGTGCATAATCAATTAACTTCGTAACTCAACTTTATTTTCACACATCAATTTTTATTTTTAAAAAGTTTAAATTTTCTTCTAATTAAATAAATTAATTTACTTAATCATACATCAATCATGAATTTACTTAATCATGCATCAGTCATGACTTCACTCCATAAGTTAATTTGTAGAAGCTTTCTTATATTAGCTTATCCAAAAACTGATTTTAACTTATGCATAAGCTAATTTCAGCTTTTGGAGAAACTTATTTCTCTTCTTATTTTTTTTTCTTAAAAGTACTTATGGAGAAATTTATCCAAACAGACCCAATGTAGAATTATTGATGCACTAGTTGTTACATAGCTTTGAGAAAATGCAAGTATAAGCAATTCTAGCATATGCATGAAGTATCCATGGTGGAACTCAAGTCTAATTCAAGATGAATGTTTTTATTTGCTACAATTGAAAGAATTAAATAATGTAAAAATATTTGTTTTATGTGGTTTGAAAAAAATGATTAGAGACTGAATAAAAAAAAGATAAAATTTAAAACAAAAGTATAAATAAATATTTGTTTATAAACTATGGAAGAGCTTGACAAGCATGAATAGTTACAGATAATAGGTAACTTGAAACCTTAGACAAAAGTAACTTGTCAGGCAAAACTCGATCGGATTCAAGTGTTTTAAAAGCACATGCTGTTCATGAAGAATGATGAAAGGAAACCATGAAATTCAACTAGAAATATGGCTTGACGCCAGTAGTCCAAGAGTTTAATATTGATGCTTTCTCAGTGTAATTTTTTTTTATTTGAGTAATTTTTCAATTTCTATATAATATATGGATATTTTTGTTTTAATTCTCTTAAATTTGTTTATTTATTTTAGTTCCTATTAATTATTTTTTATTTTAGTTTTAATCACTGCTATATAAACAATATCATGTCTATTTTACAATTTTTTTTCACCACATCATCGCTTACATGGAATATTGATGTTGAAGATTAAAATTAAAAAAAAAAAATTAGTATGGATTAAAAGGGACAAAATAACTTTAAGATAACTAAAACAAAAATATCCATATATTATAAGAATTAAAAATTTATTTAAGCTAAAATTTTATATTGTTAACTAATTAAATTATTAGAAAATATTTATATATGGATTTTAAAATAATTATTACAAAAGTTAATAATTTTCAAATATATAATAATCTATAATTAAATAATAATATAAAAAAATCATTACAATATAATGCATCCAATTAAATTCATATTTCAATACTTTTTTTAAGTACTCCTAAACTGTAGAAATGCCGAGCAAGAATATAACATTCACCACTTCTTGAAATTCATTTTTTTAAAGAAGTTAGTGTGCAAGGTCACCACTAAGTTTCCACTCAAAAAATACAAATCTAGAGCAATAAAAATAAACTCTTCAAAGACAATGAATAATATATTTAAAAAATAACAATGAATAATACAAAAAAAGTGTGAACTCATGAGCTTTTCACTCATGTTTAGTCTAGACTTTGCCAAACAATTCATTTCAATGTTACACTTAAATTTAAAACCAAACATACAAATGGTTTGATGTAAATACTTTTGTGCTATGGTTTTTTATACTTTTCAATTTGCTAAATTTTAATAAAAAGGTGAAATTGTTATTGTTAGATTAAATGCATGTTTGGAAACACATATACTAAGAATAAATTCATGCCAATTTAGCTTTTGATGCAAAAGCTATTGTAGAGAGTGTTAGCCAAGATGCACGTATATGGAGTATCTGATTTGGTTCCAAACATACTATAAACAAAAGTATTTACATTAAACCATTTGTATGCCTTATATACAAGGTAAGAAAATAATTGACTAGTAAATAATTATTAACCAACTACTAACTAATTATATCTCTAACAACTAAAAAGTGAATTAACACTTCAAACCTGAGATGAGCAATACAACACATCCAAACAATACAATGTAATTATCTAATGAAAAAAGAACAAAAGTATAATGCAATCTCATCGAGAGAAAATGAATTATCTAAAAATTAATCATATGAAATGAGTCAATTTGCTAGAACCAACTTTATCTAAAGTTGTGTTCTACAAACCTCCAAAGAACAATGTCAATTTGAGGTATAAATCTTAACTACCAAGCATAAACTAACTCTATACTTAACCACTTGGTAGATGCTAAAATCAATATCAATGCTTAATCACCCAAAGCAACATACAACAATTTGGTTACAATCCATACTTCATGCACAACACACACAATATGAGATTTTTTTTTTCCATTCTTAGTTATTAAGAAATCTATTTCTTCTATACTCGCATTAAGATTCTTGGTTACATAATGAGTCATCAATATTTCTGTGATGATGATATACTCCAGGATTCAACGAAAGGTGTTATCAGTCATAACAAGAAGGAGCTTGATCAATTTGATGATTTGTATAATGAAGATGCTGACTTTCTTCAAATATGCTAGGTGGAAAACTCTTTTTAATGATAAGTTTTAAAAAATTGTGGTGAAAGTAGGTACATAAGTTCATCATTAGCCTTTTACTCAGAATCTCTAATGGGTGGAATCGAAAAGTATGAAATCAAACTTATTTGGTGCAATTCATCAAGTAATAAGGTTGAAGGTCTTTTTGTTGTTTGTTCAAAATGATAAAGTAAAAGAATCAATGTACACTTGTAACACCCCTTTCTCAAGAGTGCCACATTTATAATGCTAACCAAGCTATTTAATTAAGTTTGAATTAATTTGATTGCTTATAAAATCTTGAATTTATTTTTTGCAATTAATTTGAAGTTATGTAATATGTAGTAGTAGAATAAAATAAAAGAGAATAGTCTTACTAAAAATCAAAAAGTCACATACTATAGCGTCACCAAATGAAATAAGTAATGAATCATACATAACAACATCAAAAATAAGTAGCAAATCAGTACATTAATAACTTCCTACCAGTTATTAATCAAAGTAGCAAAACGTAAAGATAAAATAATGAGTTTCCTATAGCGTCACCAAATGAAATATCAACTAGCAACATAAAGACTGACAAAAGGTATCCATTGATCTACGACATAATTAATCGTTAATAGGGTTTCCCTTAAGATCCTTCTTGGGATCAATATCATTAAGTGATATGTTCTTGTCCTATAGAAAGTCATGATGGCATTACACCACACAACGACATGATGATATTGAGTGATGAGTAGATAAGTGGTGATGAAAACATGACCTATTAGTTAAACGATCAAGTGCACGGGCAAAGGAAACAACAAAATCCTTTAATGGCATGTAATCAGGTGTTCTTCCCAAGTGATTCAACAATAGAGAAAGATCAAGGTTAACTCAAACACAAAAAACAAATGATGGAAAAATTCTCATAGATAATTTAACATGAACTCCCTTATGGTATCTCATTGTCTACAATGGGGAAAAACACCTCAATGACGGTCATCTGCTTCAAAAAACACCATGAACAAGGTCGTTGCTACCAAGTTCCACTAATATGCCATCTTTGTCTTCTCAACATAACATCAAAAGATAAACAAACAAAAAGTATAAGCAATAGAGATGGTAAGATATTTAACTCATCAAATAGCATTGACAATAGATAATGATGCGCATCACACAATAAAACATAAAAGGAACATTATAATAGAAAAAAAATGAATAAGTTCATATAAAAGACATCACACTAAAAAATCAACTAAGAAAAATAATCCAATGATGAAGCATGCTATGCATATGCAAATGCAAGGTCCCAAAACTCTATTCCATATATAGGTCTTATCAATTGGAAGAGACAATTAGGAATTCATGATCTATATCTAGTAGCCTTAATCACAATGCAAATAATAATAATAATAATAATAAAGCATGTCACTTGGCTTATTAGAACACACTTCACCAACATAGATTGTCATGTTACATCAAATACCACAACATAGGGATGATGCCTCCTAGTTATTTCTGGATTCTCACATGATACTTCATTTCTTAAGTGTACAACAACCTCCCTCGTAGAAATCCTACCCACACTAAGGTGTAGATTGTTCTTAGACTTTTATTGAGATCTAATACATTTTCATATGCTCATAATACATAAAATCATATAGTCAAATAAATATATTATTTCATGTCATATCATCAATAATCTAACTTAATGCCATCAATGTAGATTGTTCTTACACTTTTATTGAGATCCAATGCATTTTCATATGCTTACGATACATAAAATCATATGGTCAAATAAATATATTATTTCATGTCATATCGTGAAGTATTAAATTATTTTGCCATTTTTACATATTACTAAGTTACTACAAGTTCGAACATTACACATGTAACGTGTCACAATTTTCTTAAGTGTGCATTAGGTTTACTAATCCTTAAAAATCATTTGTAATTAATTTACTTGTAAAATCATTAACTTTAAACTTTCTAACACATTAAAACATATAAGACAACAATCATAACACATTAAAGGTGTCATCTCTAACACTTTTAAAGTTATACATTGCGAACATACATGAATATATAAAAAATAACATTCACAATTTTTAAATTGTAACACCAACTTTCACCATACATTTGAAGGGTCAAATAAATTTTAAATAAGGTCAAATAATATATTAAATCAAATATCTTGGTGTTTAGTTTATAGATACTCCATTAGTTTTCTCATAAAATTATACATAAAATTTAAAAATCACACAAGGGTCAGGTTGAAAATTAGTTCTCAAGCATCAATAGATCTCAAAGTTTGATAATATATTGACATAGAAAATGTTAACCAAATACACAAATGAGGTGTTTAAATTCAAGACCTAAAGTTATGAGAAAAAGAGTGCACAAAAGTTATTCTAAAAAGGTAATTTTTCACCATATTCATCAAGTTAACCAAAACCTAACTCAACCAAATAACAAAGAACACTTAAGAGAAGAGTTAGGGTCTTCTTACAGATATAACATCAAAATACACTATTTTATTATTGAGTTGTAGCTTTTCTCCCTACCTTTGAAGAAAGTTCTTTTTTCAAATTAAAAGAACAACTTAAGTTATATTTTCTTGTCTCCAATTTTCACGAAGTACCAAGAATACTAAAAAAATTAACATGCAATTACTTTTATATATCCTGAAAGGCAAGAAAATGTGTAATGCTAATCGTAACAATATCAAGAGGCATAACTGCATGCAAAACAACACAAAGGACACATACCACTTTGCACAAACCATTCCAAAATACAATCATAATGGTAAACATGGGAACATAGCAACCTTGCTGCATCATCGCTAAAGTTGAACTTTTGCAATTATATGATACAATTATTCCCTTCATCTTGAACCTTTAATCTTGTACGTGTTGTTATCCCCTGGCAAATAATATTCACCATCCTCACAAGCCATTTGTTGCACCAACTCACTTGATGGAACTTGTATAGAATGAAAGACGCTTAGGATATTCACTACATTATAAAGATAATGGGCCTTGAATACCATAACAAACATGCAACAATAATCTATTTCAACTACACAGCGCTGCAATATTGAGTCATGTAACATTTTAGAATGATTTGTAACCATGTTATAGTCAAGGTTGGTCCTGACATTTTAAGGGCTCGAGGAAAAACAATAAATAAGGTCTTCTTGTAATGTCATAGCCAACATTGTTGCCTTCTTAGTTACAAGATGCAATATAAACCAAAAACTCCACTAGTATTAGAAAATGGTAACAAGAAAAGAAGATGATGAGGGAAAGAAATTGATGAGAGAATAATATGAAAGAGATTGGAGGGATGCATGTGGATTAGGAGATCAATGATATTGAGTTATTGAGTTTCATCATGGAAGAAGGAAAAGAAAAAAAATAGAAAAAAGGGAGATTGGGTTAAATGAAGTAAAGTGATGTCAGACGTTATAAATGTTAAAGGTTCAGGAAATCGATCATGAGACAGTGATAGCTACATCAGATGATGTTGGTGGGATGCATGGGAGTTGTTGTAGTTGGTTCAACCAATCCTAATAACTGTCATAACTCTACTACATCAAAATATAAAACCATCAATGATATAAATTTGTGTCATAACGCCTCCAAAGAACAATGTCAATTTAAAGTATAAACAATTACCACCACAAATTTGATTACAATATGTATTACATGCATAACACACAATACAATATACTTTTTCATTCTTAGTTGTTAAAAAATTCATTTCTTCTACACTTACATTTGAATTTCTCAATTATTCAACAAGTCATCAATGCTTCTTTAATGTTAATTAAGACAAGAATTTTGGAAAATGTATTATTAGCAATGTCAAGAAAGAACTAAATTAATTTGATATTTACTTAATGTTGACAGTAATATTTTCACAACTTTCAAGTGAAAGATTTTTTCAGTGATAAGTCATTTAAAAAACTATTGTGAATGAAGGTACAGGGATCCATCATTAGCTTTTTACACAGAATCTTTAGAAGATGGAGACTGAAAAGAATTAAAGTAGACTTTGGAAAAATTCATCAAGCAATAATTTCATGTTGAAGGTCTTTTGTTTGTTCAAACAACATAGTAAAAGAATCAAGGGACACTTAAATTATTAAGTTATAAGATATAATGTTTCTATAGGATATCCTTGAAATAATGAAGTTCTGATTGTATTTTTGGAAGTTACACTAATGATTTTGTAAGTCATTGTAGTAAATAATTTTTATAGGTAGATTTAGAGGTTGGGGAAAAATAGAGATAATTAAATTCACTAATCATAATAATAATGGAAATGAAATCAAATCGAGTTATTAAGTTCAATGATTTAAATTATGTAGAAAAATCGAGAGATAAAGAGAAATTTGAGAGAAAAAAAAATTGTTATTGATAGATTAAATATAAGTGTTTACATTAAACTATTTGTGTCTTATATACAAAGCAAAAAAAACATATTAACAAACTACTAATTAACTATTAACTAATTCTTAATTATTTATATATCTAACAACCCCCTACAAATTTGAAGTGTGAATTAGCCCTTCAACCTTGTGATGAATAATACAATACATTCAAATAAAATGAATTTCAATATAATTATGTAAAGAAAAATGAACAAATGCATAGTGCAATCTCATTGAAAGAAATGAAATCATAAAAAAATAATCATTTGAAATGAGTCAACTTACTGAAACCAACATTGGTAGAAAACTATTTTAAATTAGGCTTTATATGTCTCCAAAGAACAAGTCAATTTGAGGTATAAAGCTTAACCACCTAGCAAAAGGTAACTTAATGATTAACTACTTGGAAAAGACTAAAATCAATATCAATACTTAACCATCTAAAGCTAAAGACACATATACAACAAAATTGATAATAGTTCATATTGCATGCACAACGTACAAAGTATAAGATTCTTTTTTTGTTCTTAGTTGTTAAAAATCCATTTTTTATACACTAGTGTTGAGTTTCTTGGTTAAATAATGAATTGTCATTATTTTTTTGACATTGATGAATACAAGGATTCTACAAAATGTATTATTAGCAATGCCAAAAAAAAGCTAGACTAATTTAATGATTTGTTAGTGGACCTTTCAAGAAATTTCTCATGAAAAACTTTTTTAAATGAGAAGTCATTAAAAAAAGTTCAATGAACTAGTGAAAAGAGACTCAATAATGAAATGAGACTTACTTTATGAAAATTCATCAAGCAATATTTTAAGGTTAAAGATTTTTTGTTGTTTGTTCAAATGATCTAATAAAATAATCAAGATATACTCAAGTCTTAAATATATAAGATATACTTCCTGTCAAGGATATCCTTGAAATAATGAATGATTTGGATCACATTATTGGAAGTTACATTCATAATGATTTTATGAGTTGTTGCTTTAAGCAATTTTTTTGGGGTATTTGGAGGTTGGAAAAAATCATAAATGATCATTAAATTTAAGGTTCTCAATAATAATGAAAATGAAACTAAATCAAATTGTTGTGATCAAAGAATTAGTATATGTTGAGAATTCAAAAGTTGTGGAGAAATTTGAGAGAAAAGTAAAATTATTATTAGTATATTGGACATAAGTGTTTGCATCAAATCATTTATTTGTCTTATTTACAAAATATAAAAATAATCAACTAGTTACTAATTACTAATTGACTAATAACTAATTCCTGACCAATTATATCTTTATAATAACCCCTATAAGGTGAAAGTGTGAATTAGAAATTCAAGCTTGGGATGAGCAAAACAATACATTCAAATAAGAAAAATTCCGATGCAATTTTTCAATAAAAAATTGACAAAAGTATAGCAAAATCTTATCAATAAAAAATGAATCATTTGAAATGAGTCAACTTGCCAGAACCAACATCGATTTAAAGATGTGCTTTATAGGCCTCTAAAGAAAAATGCCAATTTGATGTATAACACTTAACCACTAAGTAAAAGCTAGCTTCAAATTTAACCACTTGATAAAAATTAAAATCAATATCAATGCGTAACTACCTAAAGTAAAAGGCACACAAACAACAAATTTGATTATAACACGTACTGCATGCATAACACATATAGTACAAGATTTTTTTTTTCCATTCTTAGTTGGTAAGAAATCCATTTCTTCTAAACCTCATTGAGGTTCTTGGTTACATTATGAGCAATTAATGTTTTCTTGATATGATGAAGACAAGGATTTAGCGAAAGGTATTACTAACAATGCCAAAAAAAAGTTGGAACAATTTGATGATTTGCTTAACATAAATAGTGATTTTTAAAGAAATTTCAGGTAAAAAGTTTTTTTTTTCTAGCAATAAATCATTTAAAAAACTACAAAGAGGATACAAAAGTCCATCATTAGCCTCTTACTTTGAATCTCCAATAGATACGTAGGGACTGAAACACATGAAAGTAAACTTTGTAGAAATTTATCAAGCAATATATTTCAAGGTTGAAAGTCTTTATATGTTGTTTGTTCAAAGGACATGTTAAAAAATTTAAGGTAGGCTTAAGTTTTAAAGATATGAGATATATTGCCTGCAAAAGACATCTTTGAAATAAAAAAACTTCTTAATTATATTTTTCGAAGTTATGTTGATGATTTTTTGAGTTGCTGCAGTCAACAATTTTTTAAAGGGATTTGGAAGTTGGAAAAAAATAACAAAGATCATCAAATTTAAGAATCTCAATAACGATCGAAGTGAAATCAAATCAAGTTGTTGTGAGCAAAGGATTAATTTATGTTGAAAATTCAAAGGTTAAGGAGAAATTTGATAGAAAAGTGAATATTATTAATAGATTAAACTTAAGTGTTTACATCAAACCATTTGTGTGCCCTATATACAAGTTAAACTAACTAGTGTCTAACTACTAACCAATTCTTAACTAATTATATCTATAACATCTAGCATGTTTTACACACACACAAAAAAAATATTAGCAACAATTACGTCTATTGTGAGACAACTTATTATTTTCATAACAAACTATTGTGCGCCTTAACATCTAGCATTAATTGGGTAGACCTCATAGTTCTATTGCATCAATGCAAATTAACATATCAAGCTTGGGATGAACAATACATACATCTAAACATGAGTAATTTCAATGCAATTGTTTAATTAAAAATGAACAAAAATACAGTGCAATATAGTCAAAAAGAATTGAATCATCTTAAATTAGTCAACTTGTTGAATCCAACATCAATCTAAAGTTGTGCTCTATAGAGCTCCAAAGAACAATGCTAATTAATTTGAGGTATAAAGCTTAACAACCAACATGCTTAACCACTTGGTAGAAGTTAAATCAATATCAATGCTTAACAATCCAAAGCAACAACGACACACACACGCACAACAAAATTGATAATGATCTGTATTGCATGCACAATAGACATAGTACAAGATTCTTTTTGTATTTTTAATTGTAAAGAAATCTATTTCTACTACACTAGTATTGAGATTGTTAGTTACACAATGAGTCATCAATGTTCCATTGATGGTGATGAAGGCAATGATTTAGTAAAAGGTATTATTAACAATGACAAGAATGATAGAGATCAATTTGATAATTTGATTAATGCAGATAGTGACCCTTTGAAAAAATTTCATGTGAAAGGTTCTTTTCAACAATGAGTCATTTAAAAAATTGCAGTGAAAGCAAACACAAAAGTCTGCCATTAGCCTTTTACTTAGAATCTCTAATGGGGGTGATTGAAAAGGATTAAATCATACTCACTTTATGAAATTTCATCAAGCAAATTTTTAATGTTGAATTTGTTGTTTGTTCAAAAGACATAGTAAAAGAATCAAGGTACACCTTTAAAGATATGAGATATAATATACACTTTCTCTAGAGAATATCCTTAAAATAGGAAAGTTTTTGATTGTATTTTTGGAAGCTACATCGATGATATTATGAGTTGATGTAGTAAGCAATTTTTTTAGGGAAATATAGAGTTTGAGAAAGATCAACAAAGATAATCAAATTTAAGAATCTTAATAATAATCCAAATAATAATATAATGAAACCAAATCAAGTTGTTGTGGTCAAATAATTAATTTTATATTGAGAATTCATAGGTTGAGGAGATTTTTTTTTTAAAAGTGAAATTGTTTGTAATATATTAGGCATAAGTGTTTATATCAAACCATTTGTATGCCTTACATACAACTAAGAAAATAAATAACTAGTTACTAACTACTAACCAACTAATTATAGCTAATTCTTTATTAATTATATCTCTAACACTCAAATAAAGAAACTTTTGTACTATCTTTAATTTCAAGACCAACCATCCTCAGACTAAGTCCATCCATCAACTTTTTTTAATTACTACATGATCTATTAGTATATTATGGATCATATTATTAATATATATATATATATATATATATATATATATATTCGTTATACTATAGTAGACAAGCCTTGTTTTGTTGAAGATGAACATAGTTATGGATCCAGAGGGAAAGGTGAGAACCTACAAAAGACACTCTAGTTCAAGTCAGTAATAATCTTACTACAGTGACAATATATATTAAATGTATAAATGCTATAGTAACATTGGTGTTTATATATAAACATTAGATCTAGGATAAGATCCTTGGCTGCCCAAGGCCTTTCATGGATAGTTTCAAGTAAATATTTATTTTAGACCTTAAATTTGCGAGGCATTGTCATAATAATTCTTAAAATTAAAAAAATGCTAAATAAATCCTTGAAATTCAATTTACTGTTGTTTTAGTTCCTGAAATGTATAACTTATTATTATTGTAGTCCCTAAATTTTATAACTTATTATCATTATAATCCCTAACAAAACTAGGCAGGGATTAATATGACTAACGAATTTCAATTTCAAGAATTTATTTGACATTTTTCTAATTTCAGAGACTATTGTAACAAAGCCTCACAAATTCAAGGACTAAAATGAAAGTTTACTTGTTATATGCTACTTTGACGCAAGTCAACACTTATCATTTTAATATCTTTTGAGAATTTGGGCTCTTAATATATGTAATATGAATGGGCCTAAACCCAATCCATAACAAGCCTAATTAGTTTTTTTTACTATTAATATATAAATTTTTTATTGCAGATATACGTGTTAAGTGTTATGTCCATCAATTGATACTTTTTCTCCATATATAGATGCTCGTACATTAGTTAGTTTAAACGGAAAAATAAGCATATTTTGAATTAAATATGCATAAAAAATTACAATTTATTTAAAGTAATAAAATTGGTTTTGCTAGTAAAGAAAATCACTAATAATTTATAAGTTCCTGCCTAAGCTAGACTAGTTAAAGAGCTTTGCGTACTTTTTCCATCTGCAAATCTATTTTTTCTAAGTATTTTTTGTTAATTTCAGGTGCCAGTAATTAAGATGTAAGACAAGAAAAACATAATTGAAGACAACGAATACTGAATAAGTAGAAGGAAATAATGTACTAGTTTCCAAATATACCAAAATATTTTGTGGTCATATCTAAACTTCTCTTTTATCCATTATGGTTGGTGTAACCTATTGGATTAAACTGAATAAACTGAAATGTTTTAGATTGTATTCTTGTTTACTAATATATTAACAAAAAAATTATAAACTATTATAAATCATTGAAACTTGGTGAGATAATTATTTAAACTCTTTCTGGTCTTTGGGATATGAATATTGTCACTACTGAAAATACTTTTTCTAGTAGGATTTTTGGTTGCATGTGATGCAAATGTTACACCAGTGTAGCGTTCAAGAAGCTTTTTCTTTAATATAATAGTTTTTTTTTGTTTTTTGTTCTTTTTTGGCTTTAAGTAGCTTGTTGAATTTAATGGAATTGGTTCATTTGTTTAAATGGTAGCTCAATTTCAAACCTTCTAAATCATAAAAGTACTCAGATTGTCTGCAATCTTAAAGGGGAGGTATAATTATTGGGGAGAAAATAAAGAAATTAAAATATTATCAATCTTATAATTTAGTATGATTTTAATTAACTTATTTTGAAGAAATAATCTCTTATTTTTCTCAACCTTTTAATATATTTTTTAAAAAATAAGTGATTATTTTTTCATAAAATAATCATCATCAAACATGCAATTTAGAGAATACTAAAATTGTCTTTATAACACTTGTTACAAAGGAATAAAAAAAAAATATGTAAAAAATACTACCAATATATATCCATCGTAATTTCTAATAATAATAAAAATTATTTTTATATTAATTCCTTACAAATTTTGTTAAGATACTCATTAATACAACCCTAATTACATATCTGTATTGTTGAAATTTTTTGTATTGATTTTTAAAATAACTCTTCGCTTTTTTTTTTATTTCATCTAAAGTAAATAACTCATCTTAGATAAGCTTTAGTTTCTACAAACCAGATTCATATGTTTTTTTATGGTAAAAAGTAATAAGCGAATACTAGATTTTAATTAACCGCAATATTTAATTATTTATGCAAACTTGATAGTCATGCCCGTTAAAAAGTAAGTGATGATTTTTTCATAAATAATCATCACCAAACATGCAATTTTTATATAGAGAATACTAAAATTGTCTTTATAACACTAATTACTAAGGAATAAAAATAAAAAATTATAAAAAATATTACCAATATATCCATCATAAATAATAGAAAAAAAATTATCTATTAATTCCTTAACAATTTAATTTGTTAAGATACTCATTAACACAACCCTTATTATATATCTGTTCTTAATGTTATGTTATGATCTCAATTGTTGAATTTTTTGTATTGATTTTTATAATAATTCTTCATTTTTTTTTATCTAAAGTAAATATCTTATCTTGGATAAGCTTTAATTTCTCCAAACCAGATTCATATATATATATATACATATATACATATATATATATATATATATATATATTATTTTTTATGATAAAAGGTAATAAGCGAATACTAGATTTTATAATTAACCGCAATATTTATACATAATAGTCATGCCCGTTAATTTCACATATAGTGACGTACACTTTAACCATGGATTTACCAATTTGAGAATAATTGAAGCCTTAATATTAATAACCTAGCTGCGAAATATTACACTGCCATGCTCATTGAAAAAGTCAATCGCTAAATTGTGGGCTTTCTTCTGAATTTGCACTCACTAGAAGATGTAGTAGCTGCTGGCTCAGAAGGTGCAGGCAAGGTTGCCGTAGTGAGCTCTCTAAGTTGTGAATGCATGTTGTTTATGAAAGCCATGGACTTCTGTTGTGGTTCCACCATTGCTTCTTTAAGCTTGCCAAGTGCCAAGCAATATGCTTCCTGCATGGTTGGTTCAACCAAAACATTACCAGTTTATAAATAATAATCAAATCTATCTGAATATATATATGGTTTAAATATATAACACGTACAAACTATAAAAAAAATAATCATATATTAATGATTAGTTATTTACCTTATCTCTATTAGTGTAGACTTTGTTTAATAAAATATAAATCCATAATATTCATATTAACAATTTTATTTTATAAGACAAAGCCTGTACTCTACACTGACCGGACAAGTCTAACTAACTAACCATTAATATAAGGAATAATTGTATCCTTTGAGCACTTTCGGTACTATACTTTTTTTGCTGATAAAAAAAATAGTATAAGGAATTGATTTTTATTTTTGTTTATAGTGTATATACAACTCTCTAGAGTTTAAGTAATATTGTGATCAAAAATGATTTTTAGACACTCAAAATGTTATTCTACACATAGTGAGAGAGTGAAAAAAGAGAGAAAAAAAACATAGGTATGATAAATAATATGATGTGATAGGAAAAGAGAGACAGAGAGAAATGAGAGATGTCGATAAGGTGTTTAAAATTATGAGGTTTTTCTAAAAATACTACTCGTTGCCACGAAGACTAATGGTGTTGCTTTGGGGTGAGAAAGAATAGGAAACTAGTGAAAGTGAAAAGGCAGGAAATGATAATTATATATCTACACATGAAGGTTATTTTTCAAGTTTGTCCGCTAAAAGTTCATATGAACTCTACTTTACTTTTAAATTAGTGATTCAATTTTAAAATTGACAAAAAAGATCCTCATTTTTTTTATTAATAAAATGTAAATTGGTTATTTTTTATCATTCTTAATTATTGGTATATTAAAACTCAACAGTTGATATATTTTTAATTTTCAAAACAGAAATACAATGTGGTATCCTTAATTAAATGAATGCTATGATGGAAAAATGAAAGTGTAGTGTAAAATTAAAGGTAGTCATAGAATAATTTATATATTTTGTGTCCATGCAAAACTTCCTTGTATATCTATATTTAAATTCTGAAAAGTTGGAGTTTATATTTTGTTTTTCTATAGAAGGAATTATGAATATATATTATGTAGCAGATTTTCTTGTAATGAAGATGGTCCTGAATCTTGAATAACTTGTCCTTTATAAAAACATAACCAAAATAATTTGACATCTTACGTAACACATGTATATATCTAGATGATAAAACAGCCAATGGACCAACAACTAAAATGATTTATTAGATGTCTTTCTTCAAAAGTTTAATGTAAAAAAAAAAAAAACCACAGTTAGAAAAGCATCCAGAATTCCAGATTGATCATTTTTTTGTGAAGCATTTTAGAAGTTAAAGACTTCCTCTAATCATATTTTGTGAAGCAATTTAGAAGTTGAAGACTTCCTCAGTTAAGTGTTCACTTTTGTTTTCCAAAAGAACCAAGCACTATACATTTTTATGCAATTACATTTATAGGTTAAATTGAAAGTTTTCATCCCTACACTTAATTCAGCCTTTTTACTTTAGCTCTTCCATAAAAAATCCTATACTTTAGCCTATATTTTGGTCTACAATAAAAGGTAAAATATCAACGTCGATCTCATTTTAGGGCATTTTAGAGTGAAGAGAAAATAGAGATAAGAAGAGAAGATAAGATAGAAAGAAAAAGTGATAAATGTAATAAGTCATGAAATGGAAAGAAAGGAAGAAATGAGGTGAAAATGAGATTGAAGAAAGAGAAAGATATATATTTATAATTACTCACAAAAAAATGTTTACAAATTGTCCCTAATGTTTATTGATGACATAAAAATTAATGTTAGGTTTAGTTCTTACACTATATAACATTTTTTATTTTAATCCTTCCATGAAAAAAGTACTATATATATAGCCATAAATATTGTGATTGGTTGACAGTGTAAAACTTTTTACACTAACAATGCATAACCATTAAACTCTTAAAAGTATAGAAACCAAAATTTTAATACATACATATATATATATATGAAACGTTTAAAATGAGAAACTTTTACGATAAGAAAATGAGAACTTTCAATGATAGCCCTTGGATCATAATTAAAACAAATTTGCGGTTGAGATTAAAACCCAATTGATCACCTTTTATGAGACTATCATTGTCACTGCCTCCACCACCATTGTCACTGCTGGTGGTGGTAGAACCAACGATAGTAGCGACAGTGGTGCCAGTGGTGGCGGCAGCAGCAATTATGGTGATAGTGGTAGTGGTGGTGGTGACAGTGATGGTGGTGGTGGTGGTGGTGGCAGTAGTAATGGTGATGGTGGTGGCGATTACGATAGTAATGGTGGCAAGGCTGCAGGGGCGATGATGACATTCGATGGTGGCGGCAGTGGCAGTGGTGTTGGCAATAACAGTGGTGGTAGAGGTGGTGGTTGTGGAGGCAGAGACAATGATAGTCTCATAAGAGGTGTTTAATTGAGTTTTAATCTTAGTTGTTCATTGTTTTTAATTGTAATCCAATGATTATTATTAATTGTTCTCATTTCTCATTTTAAAAAGTTTCTCATCTGAAATGCCCCTATATATATATATATATATATATATATATATATATATATATATATAGATAGGTAGATTATCTGTTTGAAAAAAAGATAAAAAATAAGATTTGAAACTAACAACCCACATCAAACATAATTAACCAGTTATTTCTAATTGAACTTAATAAGTATGAGGAACTCAGAATTGGCAATCAACAATACTTCCCTCAAGTATATTGGAGGTAAATTCTTTCAACAATTATTAAAGTTTCCAGAAGTATGTAGCTGCAGGTGGTGGGTCTAATAGGTCTCCTAAAAATGAGCAATTCAAAGCGATGGTGCATGGTGCAATCCATTCAAAGTTCTATACCATAGTGATACTACTTGTGTCAAAAAGTATTTTGACAAACTCATGACTTAGAAATGATGACAGCACTTTTCTGAGTATTATTTAATGATAGCATTCCCCCATTTATGATGTGTTGGATTATTAACACCAAAATTATCAATAAATTTTCTGAGATATTGCTATATTCACCTACAATTTTGTCCTTTTAGAATGTTAGACATAAAAGCTAACACCTTCCAAAAAATATATTGAAGGATTCAAAGTAATATATGTGTCATCACTGTCCTGTTTTGATGAAAAAAATAAGAGATAACTGGTTATGGCATTTGTATGCTAAGTAATAACCATCCTCTAATAACCTTTGCGGCCTAAAGTAAATGTGAAAAGACACAATCTGAACCCTCTTGCACAAACACAGAGACAGATAGGAAAAGTGTCACAGTCATGGAATTGGAACAAAAAACTATGCGCATTTCTGAGTGTAGTCTCTTTCAAGCAGGAAGCACATGCTTTAGCCAACAAGAAGTGTCCATCAAAATGAAGAAAATTCATTTTCCTATATGGTGTTAGGTTATTTGATTGACTTTTCATTCAGTACTTGACCCATCATATACCATAAAAACATTCATTCATTCATTGGTGTTTGTGTAAACCAACCCACACAAATAAGAGAGAGAGTGTGTTACCATGAAGAGATCAAGCTCAGACTGGCTAAACATGCCCAAGTTTTGTTTCTCCATTGCTTGTATCTGATCTATCTTCAGCTCTCTCTCCAAGTTGGAAATGTCACCAACCTGAGAAGAAGTACTAACACCATGCATCTTCAAAGGTTCATGCTTAAATTGAAAGAATAAATGAGCTTTTGTTTTTTGATATCATGATATCCTTTGTACACAAGGTGCACCAACAAGTTAATCCATAGTTTATCAAACTATAAGTGGTTGATACTAAAGTGCTTGAAAAGCAACACTTCATTTTCAAGAAGGATTATTCATGCTCAAATGATGTGAAGAACAAGCTTTTGGTTTCTGATGTGAACTAACATCATACACACACACATGCATAACCAACAACTTATAATCTACATAGTTTATCACCTATAAATGGTTTAAAGCTAGAGAGTTTGAATTTGAGGAGTAAACTTAATTTTTTATGACTTGTGATTGTTCTTATGGACTATTGGACCCTTGAATTCATTCATATAATCATGAATTTTTATATACAATTAAAGTATAAAATTAACCAACAGGGCCACAGTGTGGCTTCTGCATATGAATATGCTTCCTTCACTATATTATATTGGCACATACAATTCAATCTGCAGGATAACCCTTGGCCTTTTTACATGATTCAAGATTCAACGAGTTGAATAAGATGAAAGTTTCTTTTGTAAGGGAAAGAAGAAAGAATTCCCAAAAGACATATTGTCTCTTTAACACCAATTCACATTGAGAAAAACATACTAATTTGAAACATATTTTGGTTTTATATAATTAATTTTTTCAAAAATTAAGAAACCTACATACATAGTATACATATTAAACATAGAGTTCAGGTTGAATTCAATATAATTCTACATAAATTAATGTAAACTGGGGCAGGAAACAGTAAATAGAAGAAGGAAGAAATAGCAAGGGAAAAAAGAGACAAACCATCAAACAGTCCAAGTGAGCTTCAACCAACAGTCCATAGAGAGGGTGGTTGGAGATTCTTCTCTTGAGGATCTCATTATTTTCTTCTTCTTCTTCATCTTCTTCTAGTTCTTCTTGTTGTTTGTAGGTCTCAATAGTGTTTGTGTTTGGCCTCTCAGATTCCATACCTATTTTTGAGTAGAAGAAGTGAACCTTTGATATGCTAGATATTGAAGTGGTGTTGATAATGCTACTATAGTATTATAAATATATATAATAATATTATCATATGATATATATACACATCTAATTAAGATGTGAAATATGATGTAGTAGTACTATATATGGTGATGGATGAAGATGATGAGGTCAGTGAGATTGAGATGCTCCCACTTTTGGAAGTAAGGGAAGTGAATGACCCTTGCATGCATACGTGGTTAAGAGAGAAATGAGAAATGGGAATTAGTCAGAAAGGGGTGTGAAGGGAAGTGGTGTGGGGGTGTGGCCTTTTTGCTTCCTTTGTTTCCCTTGTCTTTTTCCACTCATGAAAGCAACACTTCAAAGTTTTCTCGAGCAATGGGGTGCCTTTGTTAGTACACTGCTCCAATTTTGTGTCTTTTTCTTTTTCCACTTTTTTACTAAGTCATTCATTCTCTCCCCTTCCCCCCAACCGAAATAGCCAAAACCGAAACTGTTCACTTTGGTTCCTTCTTCCTTATCACTTTGCTTCTTCATTCCTCTTTCCATTACTGTTCTGTGGTCCTAACTACTAAAGGACAATTGTTTACTATAAATTTATAAAAAGGACAATTTCCTGCGTAAAAGTATTATATATTCCATGTGCTTCCCTAGCTACAATTTGTCTGAATTTATGCTTTACTTTCAAATATTTTTTTAACATTTAATATCTTAGGTTTCAACAAAGTAATATGAATAGTAAGTGTATATATCATTTATAGTTTTGTTTATCAAGTTTTAAATGTTAAATATGTAATTTTGAGGGTAAAGTTTGTAAAATTAGACATCTCTAACAAGTGACTCGATACGCCCAATAACAACTGTTAAAATAAACTCTGATATTATCTTGGAATTTGAGTTTGGACTTAATTAAATCTCAAAAACTAATTCATGGAGCATGTCCTCTACAAGAACTTGCGGATTTAGGTCTAACTCAACCCCAAAAGCTAACTCATCAAGAGGTGAGACTTGTCCCCTACTTATATACTTTATTTTGGCTATATTACTAGAATTAGACGTTTCGAGCGTGAAGTTTGCAGAACTGGACATTTGTGGGTGGTTTGATAATGAACCAATAGTAGGTAGTTTGATAGACTCAACAACAACCGCTATACTAGGTTTCAATACCATATTAGAATTTGTGAGTTAGGCCTAACTCAACCCCCAAAAAACTAGTTTAAGAGGTGAGAGTTGCCCCATATTTATATGCTCTACTTTGGTCATATATATTACTAGTTGATGTGGGATCTCCAACATCCTCCACTCATCAACAGTTTCTTTGACATTTAATATATGAGGTTTAACAAAGTAATAAGAGTAAAGGGAGTGTTTCAAATAAGAAACTTTTTAAAATGAGAAATAAGAGCTATTAATAATAACCATTAGATTACAATTAAAAATAATGAACAACAGAGATTTAAATTCAATTAAATACCTCTTATAAGACTACCATTGTCATCGTCTCCACCACCGTTGCCACTACCATCACTGTTGCTGCCAACACCATCGCTACTATCATTGTCATTACCTCCACCACTACTATCGCCACCACCCTAGCAACCACCACAATCGTTGCTATCGTCACTGCCGCCACCATCACCGTGGCTTTGGTGGCGACGATAGTGGTAGTGGTGGTGTTAGAGGCGGTAACAATAGTGGTCTCATAAGAGGTGATTAATTAGGTTTTAATTTCAACTGTATTTTTTTTTAATTATGATCCAAGGGCTATTATTAAAAGTTTCTCATTTGAAATATTCCATAAGAATAAGTATATATATATAGTTTTGTTTATGAAAGTCTTAAATGTTAAATATATTTCCTTATTATTCGCTATCTTGATTCTATATTCTTAGAATTTGAGTTTGGGTCTAAGTCAATTTCATAACTTATGAAGCGAGAGTTGTTGGTTATATCATTAGTAGATGTAGAATTTCCAATAACCCTCTCATATCAAAGACCGGACATCTCGAGCATAAAATTTACATGACTAAACATTTGTGAATAATCTAATAATGGCTTGATAATAAGTAGCCAAATAAATCCAACAATAACTATTAGGATAAACTCTAATTGCCTCTTATAATTTAGATTTAAGTCTAACTCAATTCTAAAAGCTAGCTTACAATAGATTGAGGATTGTATATCACTTATATGCACTATTTTGATGACATCGCTAGTTAACATAAAATCTCTCACCTGAATCTTTTTTACCCCCATTAACAACATGTTTCGTAATGGAACTTTCATTTGTGACACGGAACTGATGCTATTATATTGTGCATAAATTTTCATTTACGGTGAAAATAAAATTAAAAAGAAAAGTAGCATTAACTAAAACTTGCTGATTCAAGTGATAAGGAAATTGGTTCTTAAATTCGAATTCTGTAAACGTTCAATTGTAAGGAAATTAAGGTTTATTATCTTAACTACTCGATTTAATTCAAAATTGTTAAAAAAGTGTAATGTGATTTGTGAACATTAAACATGTACGACAAAAAAAGAAGGAAAAGAGCAGTGATTTCTCGTCAAGAATATACTGTGCATCGCCTCAATTTAATTGATAATAGCATTTGATTATGCTACCAAATCAGCTAACAGACAAAATCAACGACTCAATTAAGGATTGATCTTGTTGGTCTGACTTTTGGAAAAAGTATGATCATTATGCCACTAAATCATTTACGGATAGAATTATGTCCACAAGCTAACCGTAAGACCTATGTTTAACATGTTTCTACTTTTCATCCATTGCCCCTAAACTTTAGGAATGAACATTGATAAATCTATATTTATGTAGATTTATAGAGCAAGTTCACATGATTTTTACATTAACTCATTGGAAATTTTTGAGAAAATAGACCATTAATGAAAGATTTCATGTGATGTGTGTTTCTAAGCTTTTATTTAAAATTATATAAATTGTCTTAATTTTGTTGAATTTTATGTAAGAAGTTAGTTGAGCAAAGAAAAGAAATTCAGTCCACAGATATAGAAGAGTAATATACTTATCAAGTAAGCTTAAAAGAAGCCTATAAGCACGAAAACGGGCCAAAAAAGAGACTTGAAATACAAAATAGAATACACAAAGTTGCACCCGCCCGGCAGGCCTTATAGGCCGCCCGGCGGGACTTGCCCTGGAGGTATTCCGCCAGGCGAGTTGGATAGCCCGCCCAGCGTCAAAGCGAAGCGAATTCCGAAAAACCGCCCAGCGGGTTTCCAACCTCGCTAGGCGGGTTCGAAGTCCAAGTTTTAATTTTATTTGAATTTTTAATAGATCTAGATTGTGCAGAATGAACCGGAGTTAAGTCTTCTACCTTTTTTTGGGTCTTTGGCTTTTGGAGAAAGCTTCTTGAAGGACAATAGGATACTCAGAGTTAGAAATTGGAGAAAAACCTTTTCTTGTAAAAGATTTCTTCTTCTTTTCCCTTTGATGTATTTCTTTAAAATTATGATATCTCTTCTTGCCATGAATAGCTAATTTTCTTGTTAGGGTTATGGTGTACTTAGTGTTTGGAACTCCTAAATGTTTAATTTTAATTGAATTCTTGTTTCTATTTAATCAATTAGATTGCTCTACTGTTTTCATTTTCCTACTTGGAATTGATCATCTCCTATATGCTTCGAATCGATTAATTGAATGGCGGCCATACCACAATTAATTGGTAGACATGTAGGGTAATCAAATTAGGTTTTGTCGTATGATCAACCTTCATTCCTAATTTCCAATTGGATTAAATAATTAATTTAATCCTCCCCTTTTATTCCCCATGTCTTCCTAGGGTTTTAATATCTCATATGATCAACTGAGAAATTAACTTAGAAAGGACTATTGTAATTTATAACTAATAATTGACAATAAAATTCGTAGGGAAATATTGGTAATTGACAAATAGTAAGAGGTTCAATTAGAATTAAATGTGAAGGAACTTAAGAGCACGAAGAAAACCACAACCATAAGCCTCTCTTTTTCTGAATTTTTCTCTACTTACCATTGTTTGTTTTACAATTCCTATTTCACATTTATCATTATTGAATCAACCCAGTATCTATTTAATTTTACCTAAACAATATAAAATCTCTGGAAATTGGTAATCACCATTTAGTCCTTTGGGTTCGATATCTGGACTCACATCCTTTTGTTACTACTGCGATAAGGATACGCTTGTCCTTGAGCATATTTTTAGTGCATCAAACATTAATTATCCGGCACTATTTTCAAGTTTCATTATTTTAAATAGTGCCAATTTAATAATGCCATTGCTTAATTTGGCCAAACTCGGCCATCAAACAAAGTAGGAGGAGTGCGTATGTATGGAATCCTATCTACGTGACAACAGAACCCTCCATAAAATTGATCCTTTCTTTTGATTTTTTTTTCTTGGTGAAATTATAATATGATGAAATATTAAACCATTTTTTAGTCTTAGATGTAGTAATTAATTGATTAATGAATTAATTAAGAATATTTGGATTTTAGGAAGGTTATGATGGCAGGAGATAGCTTTGGAATGGCTGCCCCGAATGATCATTGTCATGGGCCATGTACGATGAGCTTTCCACGGTTTCAGTGTTTGAGCGCCAAAGATTATTGACTGCTTCATTTTTACTACAAAAAGAAGCAAAAGATTGTATTGGGAAACTCTTTTTAATGGGATTACACTGTACCTACCTTGTCTGAATTCAACTACGACTCCTTTCTTTTTTCTCTTTTTTTTTTTATGTATATATATTTTTCGTTTTTCCTTTCTCATTTCTTGGTCTTGTCGGTAAAATGGAATTTATTCATGTCCAGACAATATTAATTTTCATCAGTGTAAGATGAGCTTCAATTTCCATCTTTGACTCTTGCTAGTCTTCTCTTTATTTAACATCAAAGTTTAATATAAAATGGAAGTAAAGATATATATTTGAGATAAGTGATGATTAGTTACTTCAATCAAATTAAAATAAAATGGCGCTAATTAAAAGTTGTGTTATATTATACTAACTCGTGATATTTTAGCATGTTAATTTAGAGGAAATTAGTTAACATAATATAAAAAATGGTGAATTTTATTTTATTTAAATTACAGAGAACTGTTAATGCGTTGCACGTGAGGAGACACGACAAATATCTTCTAAAAAGACATAAAATTCTGACAAAAGGGGGATGAAATTGTTCTTTTATAATATTAAGGCCACTAGTTTTAAGAAAACCTTACGCTAGCATTTATAGACTACCTATTAATTGAATTAAACTCAATATTTTCTTTTTTATTCAATCACACAAGTTAACTATCAATCCTTTTTGACAAATTTCTTTATTTATTTGTCATATTAAAATTATAACTGTAGGATTTTTAATTAATTTTGAACTCTTCAAGCTTTTTTATTTAAAGAGAAATATTAGCAATATTCTGTAATATATTCTTTTGAACACACTCTCTACTATTGACTGAAATTTATTAAAAATTATAAACTTTATAACTCGCACTTCTTATTTAATGAGTTTTTCTCATCATTTTGTATTTTTTTTTTAAATTAACCAATAGTAGATAATGTATTAAAAGGCATATATTAAAAGTGTGTTATTAGTACTCCTTAAAAATAAAACAAATAGTGTGATAATTAAGATAAATAATATAATATTAGTTTAATTACCTTTTTGGTCCTTATAGTTGTACAGATTTTTCCTTTTGGTCTCTATAGTTAGAAATAATATGTTTTAGTTCCTATACATGCACTTTCGATATTGGTTTAGTTTTTGCAGTTTTAAACCACCAGAAAATGTCAATCTAGTGGTTTTACATCGCCAATTTTCATTTTGTGACTGTTTTATTTCACGGAGTTAGGACATATTTGATGACAAGGACCAAACCGATATCAAAAGTTCATGTACAGGAACTAAATGGATTATTTCTAACTATAGGGACCAAAAGAGAAAATTTGCGCAACTATAAAGACTAAAAAGGTAATTAAACCTATAATATTAAAAAAGAGGGTAAACAAGGAGTCTTATTAAAATATTGAGGATGAAAATAAAAAATAATAATAAGTAAACTACTCATGCAATGTGTAAAAATAGAAAAATGATTCTTGGATATCCTTTGGGTGTCTACACCTAGAACGAGATAGGGAGAAATGAGAAATAATTGATTGATATGATTAATGATGTGATATAACAATAAGAGAGAGATAAAGAAAAATGACAGGTGTTGATGAAGTGTGTATAATTTGTGAGTGTCCAAAAATTAACACCCTAAAAAAAGCTATATAAGTTAATAAAATAAGAGTTTAATATATATATTGTCAGTATAAAAGATTTTACATTGTCAACCATTTAAAAAATCAATTTTGGTGCGACTTTTAGAGTGATTATTATTAAAATTAACAAACTTATCACACATGATAGTTTATAATTGAATGGCAGTATAAAAAAACTTTACAATATTAATACATTTTTTTCTCATAAAATAAATCTATTTATCAAATAATTCTATTTTAATCAAACAAATTTATAAGCTAATCGAATAAGTAATAAATTAGTTAAAATGACTAACATATCATGCTCCCAATTTGTAATTAAATTGACTCAAACATTCGTAATCATTAAGCATACAGGTTGATATATACCAAAAATTGTACCGTACAAACAACATTATATTGAAAATTGTTTCATAAAATTTTTTATTGACCCTTACTGTTAATTTTTCGTGCACCTGTGGCTGCATTAATTTGCAAGTATATAAACCTCCTTTGGATTATTAGGGATCTGTATCTGGATTTGGAGGTAGTTGTTAATGGTCTAATCATGGTTGTTACATCTTTAGTAACCATTTGCGATTAGGCTAGGCCCTTGTAATGATAACCAATCTAATTCAAAACATGGGTCCATGTAATAGATTATTTTTTGGCATGGTGTTTACTTGGAAAAGTGCAGGATTAGCGGTTACTTGTAGTGCAAACTGCAAATGTTTGATTCTCTTTCTCACTAAAAGTATATATCTTGTGGTCAAGCCAAATTACATGCGGACATTGTAATGAAAATTGGTCCTAGATTAATTGGAATTTTTTTATAAACAAAATATTATTATTTAGATTAGAAAATAAGAAATACTTTAACCCGTATATAAAACTAAAACAGTAAAACCATCAAGATCAGTAACTACAAGCGGATGGCAGAGCCGGAAATACATAAAATAAAAACCAAATAGAAAAATTTGAATTAATAAAACAACAACTAGGCTAATTGCTCAATACAAGCCAATAAATTAATTGTTTCAATTTTTCATGAAAAAGAATTTTATGTTGAAAAACAATTTAAAAACATTTTAAATTATTTGTTTAAACTTCTGAAAAATTATTTTTATTTTGAGTTACTTTGAAAACCAGATATGTAGAAAAGGATGCAAAAACAACTAGGCTAATTGTTCAATACACAAGCCAATGAATTTAAAGTACATTTGCTTAATTTTTTTCATTTTTTTTATTTTGAAAAAAATACTTTTAAAGCTTTAGTGTAATTTTTAAACTTTTGAAAAAAAAATCAGAATTTGAAAAAAAAAACCTGATTATTTTGAACAACTATTTTTGGGTAACTTCTTAAAAGAATTATAATCATAATTATTTTTAAAAGAGAAATACTAGCAACACATTCCCTAACACACTCTTTTAAACATACTCTTTATTATTGACTGAAATTTATTAGAAATCACAATTTTTTGTAGGTCTTGCTTCTTATTAAATGAGTCTTTCTTTTAATTTTGTAGTTTTTAATAAATTTTAACTAACAGTAGAATGTGTGTTAGAAAGTGTGTTGCTAGCACTTTTTTTTTTTAAAAGTAAAAATTAATTTTCATAATTATAATCAAACAAACAAAAAATACTTTTCATAAAATCTCTAAAATATAAACTTAAAATCGTTTTTTTTAAAACTTAAACGAATCCTTATATAGCAATATAAGAATTGACAAGGACCGATTTCCAATTTAGCCAAAAATCATCTCCACAGGACCACAGCCTAAATTTGATCAAATTCGATGAACGTGTGAAGTTACACAAGGCTTCCATATTGGAATATATATATATATATATATATATATATATATAAGAACACTTTGCCATCATAATAATAGAAATCGGCTTAATAATAAATTGAGCTTGGTTTAAAATCCACCCTCTCTATTCCTCTATTATATGGAATTAAGGAAGTATTACTATGTATAGCACAGTTTTGCTCAAACTCACCACCTCGATCTATATTATGTAGAAAAAATTCTGTCACAATGTCGTTGCTTTTTTTTTTTTTTTTTGTAGTAAATCCTTGTTGAATAGCAACTGGCCGGATAAAGTAGTTGCTTTGCTTTTCTTGATCTCCTACCTTTTGTCTACGTTTGAAGTAATGGAAATAAATGAAATGAAGTGAAATAAAATAGGAATAATTAGAGTTTAATAGTCATGCACTGTCAGTGTAAAAAGTTTTACATTGTTAATCAATCAGAAATAACCATTGATATAACTTTTAAAGTATTTATTATAAAAATTAACAAACTTACAATAAATGGTAGTTTGTGATTTGATGACAATGTAAAACTACTTTACACTGTTAATGCATAACTTGTTTTCTAAAATAATTAATGTTTGTTGTTTGGATTGTTTAACTAAAATATAGTAATGAAATATAATATAATCTGATGAATTAATTTCGTTTAATACTATTACTATTTTTCATTTTTCTTTTTTGGGATATAAGATAAATTAATTAATAGATTAAATATATTTTTAATCCGTTAAAATAGGGTAATGTTCACTTTTGGGTTTTCCAAGTTTAAACATAATTTATTTTTTTTTGTCTTTTGTTTTAAGAAATAGACATGTTTTAGTCCCTCAGGCTAACTCAATTAGGTTAAATGTTGACGTGGCTAACGAATTGATGCATTAATTATCATCAAGGCCAATCTTGACATTTTATGGGCTTAAGGCGAAACAATAGATAAGGCCCCACATGGTTTGTTTTGTTGATGAGCAATCATATTTTATTTCAAGATGGAATGGTTGATTTGCTTGGTGTATTAGACCTCATCAAGGTCAAGTCATGGTCTTGGCTTATGGCTTGTGATAAAAGGAATTTTTGCCCCTTTTCAAAATGGTGTTCTAGTCCTTTAAATTGTATCTCTTTAATTGCTTAGAAGCTAGAACCCTTTTTAGGTACCTGATTGTATTTTGGTCTATGATACCTGATTGTACTTGAGTTTGAAGACCCTTTGTATTCACATGAATATATTTTTTGCTTATAAAAAAATAGATAAAGCTCCTTATATACAAGTAATCGAAAATGTAAATATATATTGTATAAAAAAATTATAGACATATAATATCATGAAAAAGTATACATTTAATTACATTAAGCGAATAATATAGTTTTAACAAATCTTAAAAAGATCTATCATATTTTTCATTCAATTTACTCTTACGTTATCGTCTCTCATTTAATATATGTTCCTCCCCTGAAAAGAAAATTATATGTACACAAACATCTATATATAAGGTCACCCCTAGATTATATATATATATATGTACATATACACATATATGTACATATATGTGTATATGTATATATGTACATATATGTGTATATGTATATATATATATATATATATGTATATATATATATATATATACTCATCACATCTCCTATTACATCTCATATTTTCTCCTTCTTTTCTTCATATTTCTCTTACCACACACAAGATAGATACTCTTAAAAAGTATACAACCATTATTTTCAATAATTTTTTAAAGCATTTCTATTTTTTCCCTAAATTTTTCATAATAAAAATGAATTAAAGGAATATTATTTCATTGTTTGACATAGAGAATGTATTATTCTTCATTACTACAAAATCATTTTCTAAAACAGGATTTTAAATCGATTCTAGGTGAATCGATTTAAAAACATGAACTAGTGGTAATTTTGAAATTTTTTACAACTTTTTTAAATCAGTTAACTTAGAACTGATTTAAAATTATGTTTTATAACTCGGTTCACAATGAATCGATTTAAAATCATTTATGTGGGTTCAGATTTCAAAATTTAACTTACTTTTTAACTCGATTTAGAATGAGCTGAGCTAAAATCATTGCATCTTTTAACTCGGTTTTAGAAGAACCAATTTAAAAATCATTTTTTAAAATCGATCCTCCAAGCAACCGATTTAAAAACCATCTTTGGATCCAATTCCCGTTTCTCTTGATTCTTCTGAAGTCGCATCTTTTGAATCTCTCTATCAAACCCATCAAAGTAAACATTCATCAAAATGGAGCACAACCCACATTCCTGAGGAAGCCCTCTTCCCAGCCAATCCCCACCCAATTCAATCACCAAAGCCTTATACATTCAAACAACCTCTTTATCAAACCAATCAAAACGACATCCTTCACTTTGTGTTCAACAACATAACACAACTTCTCCACAAGGAAATGTTCAAACTTGTAAGGCTTGAACCTCACGGTGAACCACCAATTAGGGTTCTTAATGAAGTTTTTTAAGTAACTTATGGTGGTGTGTCATCCCATTCCAGCAAGCCTGCCGTAGCAAAACATCATGAAGCATTCATCATACACGACTTCCAACACCATTCAGATGGCTTCAACCACCACCTTTAGCTTCAAATTGGGCAAAACCAAAGGCAAAGAACCAAGGTTGGTGAAGTTGCCAGGGGTGTAATGGTTGAGAACAAGGGTCTTAAACTGGGTTTAGTGAAGGGTTGGAGGGGTAATGTTAAGTGAAGTTTGGGAGAAGAGTGATGAGAGAGGGGGAATCCAAGTGCGTGCTTGGTGATCATTCTTCTAATGTGCACCAATATGACCATCGAAAACACAGAAGGGGAAATTTTCTTTCGACTTTAGAGAGGGAATTTAAAGTTTTAACTCAGTTTTGTGAACCAAGTTAAAAAGTAGTTTTTTAACTCGATTTAAATTACGATTTAAAATCACCATACTTTCTATATAGTTGTATCTAAATTGGTTAAAAAATTGATTTAAAAAGCCTTTTTTACCCAATTTAAAAAATCTTTTCTACAATAATGCTTATTACTCTCAAGTTAAAAATTAAATTTTGCTTTAACAAAATTTGAGGGTTAAATATGCTTTTAAAACTTTAAGCATGATATCTAAATAAAGATTTACTACCATTAGAATTGCTATCGAGAATTTTAAAAACTAAATCTCTTTTCTTCCGCTAAAACATTATAGTCTTGCATTTTTTGTTTAATTTATATAATTTTGGTTTTTTTATATGAGGTCAATTATTAAATGAATTTTTAATTATTAGTTAAATTTAATATATTAATTTTAAATTTGTAATTTAATTTAATTTTTATATTTGACCCTTTCAAAGAAAATGCTCTAGCTCCATCCCTGTTATCTATCATCTATAAAATATCATCATTTCAGATTAAAGCTTACATATATTTTTATTTATTTATTTATTAAATACTAACTTTTAGTTTTATTTCCTTTATAATTTGAGTTTTGGTTTGTGCTTCTTATCTCCTTAAAAAAGCAAACAATTTAAGTCTGTTATCATAGGTCTATTACATGTTGATATGTTACAGTAAGCTGGAAATTCATTTAATTTGGATTATTTATGAATATAACACATCAGAAAACAGAAAAACTAACAACAAAGAGTGATATTTTCTAATCACATGTCATATTTTAATTTGAATAAGAAGAGACATGAAACAAGACAATAATTTCAATTCATTTATGAAAATAACATATATAAAACAATATACAAAAATTATTACACAAGTATATAAACTTTTTTAATTTTTTAAGCCCCTTCTAGTCTATTAGGCTTTAGGCCATCGCCCCTCTACACTAAGCTCAAGGTCGGCCCTAATTATCACCTGCCCTAATGTTGCCATGTCATATGTTTGAGAGGGACTAAAACCAAATTTTTACATATTTAAAGGGACTAAAATCAAACTTACGTATTTAGAAGAACTAAAATTGATCTATTATGTATTTGCGGGACCAAAGTATTGCAATTTGTCTTCCTTATTTTTCTTAAAAAAGAAGAGATAAGACAATTGAAACTTGCCTCCAGGATCTTGAATATCTACAAGAGGGGTTTTGTTTTGAAATTAAAAAAAAAAAAAAAAGACTTGATGATTTTTTTTATTTTTTATTTTGCCTAAGAGGGAAGAGAGTTGTAATGGTTTGAAGTTTTGGCTAAGAGAATGAATTAACTAAGAAAGAGAATGTATCAACTAAGGTATGAAATATAGGCTTATGATAAAGAATTTTCAAAGCTCGAAGCCAATTGAGTCACCTTTAAATGGGAGGAAAGTTCTAAGCCTAGTGATTGAAAGCCCAATAAAGACAGAGTCATGTGGTTGAATACTCATGCTAGTAAGTTCTCCATCAAGCTTCCTTACGATGACATTCAGTCTCTTAGCTCTCTAGTTAATTAGCATCATCTAGTGTGACACAGAAAGTCTACTCTTCGACATTCAATTATTCTTTGGTTAGCCATTTGGAGAAGATTGTCTAGACATGACCATTTATACAATTATGACATCATAAAAATATGTTTATTTCTCAAAATAGAGAACAAAAAAGTTGTATATGGTTTAAATTTAAGGGACCAAAAACGAACATTACCCTATTTTAATTAAGAGATTAAAATATATATTTAACCCTTAAGAAATAATCTTCTTTTCCTTAATTTCCATCACAAAAATACGCGTATCACTCTCACTTCACTCCGTTCCATATTCTCTTGGCTTATATGTTTAATTCTTGGTCCTCCCTTTGTTTAGATGATATACATCCTCCTTGAAAAACATGGCTGGTATTCCTTTTCAGCGTGGGGGTGATGTGATTTTAATGTAAAAGGTTAGCTGAATTAGAAATTTGATAAATCGCTTTAAAATTGATACTACGTGTAAAAAGTTTTAATCCCTCACCAACATATGTAGTAGAGATAAAGCTATAATGCAAGAGGTAGAAATGAACACTTGGAGGATGGAATTTTTTTTTTCCTTTTCGGTTTTTGTTAAATGAGTTACGGGTACATGGTTCGACTCTTTCGATGTAATTGTCACATTTGAATCAAGCATGCATATGTGTGTGTATGTGTGCGTGCCCATTATTTGTGTGGCATGTAAAAGTAACTTTCTTGTTCATCTCTTTACCCTTCCCTGTCCAGGCCCCCCTTCCCTTCTTCATGTATGCATGTGGATTGGTACAAGTAGAGGGCTCCAATGTTGGGGGAATTGAGAGGAATATATATAAGACACCTCCATATGATCACTCCATCTTTAGCTGAAGGTTTCTCAACAAAAACTGAATCTGCGCATTCAATATAATTCATATCACATGCATGCATGTGAAGTGTAATCATTCCACCAAGATCTATGGAAACTTCATTGTTGTCATCCTGAATGTACATTTTACGTGTGTGTACGTGCGTGTCTTTGTGTTATACAAAGGATCCATCACGTCGGTGTATCAATCATTCAATTATCTGTACCATTGGAGTCACAACAAACTACATGCAGAGCAGTGTATACACAGTGGTTGATTTGATTGATGCATGCATGGCCATGACCATAAAGAATTGAATAACTCTTTCTTCTTATAGCATTTCATTCGGCAAATAAAGGATTAAGGGTTTGTTTGGTAGAAAGGAAAGAAATAGATGGAGAAGAAGTAGATAGGAAAGAAGAGAATAGAAGAGAAGTAGGTAAGAAATAGAGAAGAAATAATTTTTTTTTCTATTTTTAAGATACTATATATATATATTTATATATATGAAATAGGATATGTTGACAAGTATTCTTAAGGAACAAAAAGTGAAAAAATATTTATTGTATGGAAGACTGTGACCAACATATATACCTGTATCATGTCGATGTTCAATTCTATTATAAATTTCAATAAGAGATTTCTATTTATTAATTTCTTAACTAATACTACTAAGACATTTGCTAAGAAGGCTATGAAATTAGAAAAATATATAAGAGAATACAAGATTAATATATACTCTAAAAAGATTATGTACCAAAAAAAGATTAATAGTTATGTTCAGATTCTATACTCAATGTAGTTAATATATATATATATATATGAGGGATCAAATGACATCGGTATAATTTACACCAACTATTACACCATTCAATAATTTTTAATTAGATAATTTTATCTCAAAACCCACCGTTAGATTGAAAGTTCTTTTAACATAGATCATATGTACAAAATTTTATATTAATCTAAAATTATTTGATACCTTATTCATATAGATCAAAATGAACATAATATATACTTTTCAAAATATAGTAAAACATGAGTCATTTGATTACCTTCTTATTGTTATTCAATTTTGACAAAATTTGAGACAAACAATCTTGGTAATATTAAATTATAATTTAACGGTTAAATCGATAAAAATCACATTCTATATCAAGTTATAGAATGGTGTAATAGTTGGTGTAAGTTACACTGGTGTTATTTGATCCCTCCCCATATATATATATATATATACACACACACACACACACACACACACACACGCATAGAGAGAGAGAGGGAGAGAATATTTTGTTTCTATTTATTTGTTTATTTACAAGTTAAAAAATAACATTAATTACTATCTTTTTAATTATGTTATTATTTTTACTTTATTTTTAAACATTTTTCATACCTTTTATAAATGAGAGAAATGATAATAAATACCATATTAAGAAATTAAAGTAATTTTAATAAAAATGGAAAATTTACGTTTCTTTAATATATGTGTTATGTTCTAAAGTAATAAACAGATAAAAGAAAGGAGGTAGTATTTTAAATAAGACAAACACTAACCATAATATGATTAAGAAAACAAAAATAGAAATTTTTATTGAAAAAAAAGTATTTTTATATAAAAAATGCAAAAACTATTTTACCCTTATTTTTTAAAAAATAAATAGAAATATTTAATAAAGTATATTTAATATTAATTAACAAATCTCCTCATAATACTTCTTCCTTGTTTCTTTTTATTTATCTACGTTTGAAAGATTGTATTATTTTATTTATCTATTTATTTAAAAGATTAAAATAATATTAATTATTATCTTTTCATTTATGTCTCTATTTTCAATTAATTCTTAAATAGTTTACACATTTATGATATATGAAAGAGATAATAATGAAATTAATATTAAAAAATTAACAATAATTTTAATATAAACAAACATATTAATTATATTTTTTAATTTATGTCTTATCTTTTAAAATAATACGATGTTTTTTTTACCCTATATTTGCACTTTGATTGTGCTATGTATACCTGAAGTGAGGTGATATATTTACCCACAATCTGTATTTTTTTGGTACATTTTTCTTTTTTGGTACATTACCCACACTCTGTATATCAAGCATTATTCATATATTTAATATAAATATTAATTTAAGGGACTTCGCATCACCCCACCCCCCCCCCCCTTTAAACTGACAGCAATTTAAGTGAGAATAACAAAATAAAAAAAAAAAAAAATGGTGACATGTTTTTTGTATGGTATATAATGATAACAATAAGATTAGAATCTAGTACTTTGGTTACATATTACAAATTACATCATCCACATTGTTAACATTTTGACAAAATATTGACGGAAGGACTTGATTCTAACATGAATAATATTTGGGGGATTTAATTGTCACATTTTAAATCTAGGAGACCAAAATCGCACAAATACAATATCTGTGAAACCAAAATAACAATTAAGCCTATAAAAGTCTAAATCATTTATGACGTGATTTTAATATATAAATAATTACTTTTTATTGTTTTAATATAAAAAAATACCAATACCCTCTTAAAATAAAAGATACGGAAACAATCACCAACTTTGATTGCTTCTAACAGTACAACTCCTCATATTAATTAACGTACTGAAATAATTGTCATGTTCAATATGTAGCTTATTCTTTTGGCTGCTCCCGCAATATCCCTATGTACCATGAGACTGTCACTCATGTCTGGACGTTCAAGGCATTTTCTTTTATAAGCAAAATAATCAAAGATCCTAAAGGTTCTGGTTAAATTAATAAATAAAATTTGTATTAGAATATTACAGTGAAAGGTATTGAAAATCATGATAAAAATAACATTTTTTCATAACAAATTTCTACATTTTATTCCTTATCGAGGAGACTTGTTTGCATATCTTAATAATTTATTATGTACGTAGATGAGTACAAAGTATTGATAATTCAATTGCCAAAATATCTCTGCTACTTTGTCTCAGGGCCTTTACATGTCTTGTCCAAGAGTTTGGCTGCATCACATGCCATTCAGCAATCATGCTGTCCGTCTACGACCTACTTACATATGAGTTTTATATTTAGGTAATTGCTCCTGCTACTTATGTATGGAGAAAATTTTTAAGGGGAAATTTAAACATTAATTCTCAGGAAATGTGGAGGTTTTGCTGTCATACAACTGTTGCAAACATGTTGGGGTGGCTCTTTAATATTTGAATTTTGGCTGTTCTTTGCCACGTTTAAGATATAACATCAGAGTCTAGATATGAAGTGGTTTTAGAGTTTAATCCTTGTCTCCTTCATTCTTTTAATAAAATAAATAAATTTTGATATAAAGTAAATGAGTTTATGCATATCCATGTTTTAAGTCCAGAGAGCTCTTTTGTGAAAAGCAATATTATATATACTTACCAGCTTACAGTGTGTTTAGAAACAATTTTGAGACAGAAGCGACATGAGTTTTCAAAAACGATTAGTATTAACTTCTGCATCAAAATAAGATTTTGACGTGAAAAACAAAATATATGTGTGTTTACAATGCCTTTCCAAACACACGTTTAATTATTTAGGATGATTGGTTTATGAAAATGATCTTTTTATGTAGCATTTTCTTTGAAGTGAATTGATTACTTAAGTAAATTTTACCAACCAATTATCAGGAGTTCCCATTTTTTTTTAACCACTGCAGTTAAGGTCTTTGACTCCTCGGTAGAATTCAAAGTATCTCCACAAGTTTCAGTCTTTTAAGACAGTTATGAAATTAATCCTCAATTTAGAACTTAGTCACACTTATAATTGCTTGTCTCTCTTCAAGGATGTATTTTGCCTGAATTAAACTCAGGACCTCCTGTACATGCTCAGTTGGGTTGCCAAGTGAGTCAGTCACATTGACACCCATTGATAATAGTATATATAACTCATTAATTTCATGTTGTTGTGAAAAGTATGTGTTAAGAAAAGGAAAAAGGATGTTTATGATATTGATAATAAAGTTTTATGATGACTACTAGTAGTACAACTGATGAAATATATACAAACATGATATGAGACAAGGTATCTCTATGTTTTGAATTAATATAACATATATATTAAATACAATGTACTATTCTATATATTGAAGGGTATTATTGTACTTTTCTATTAAGGGCGAGTGTTTGGATTGATTTGTTCTTCTACCTCAGCTCATACTGCCACCTCTGGCAGATAACAGGAACCAATAGTCAATAAACATTTGGTTCGTTGGGCAGATATATATCCTTCTCTATTGAACAAGGACCAATAACTGAGACTAGCGGGTAACCCTGGAAAGTTATACTGCAAAAAATCACATAAAAGGGGAAGAAAGGAGATTGACAAAGGTAAAGATGAGGATACTCAAGTCATGGTTTCTTCTGCGCTTGAGATTGTGTGCATCCATTGTTGTTGGATACGTTATTGCTAAAAATATACACAATAAGTTTATATTAAGTGTTTTAATTTATTTCTAACAAATATTATTATTTTGGGTTAATTAATAGCAACGTTGGAGGAGTGTCCAATATAATTCCTTCTCCAATTAATGTCACTTCCACCCGGTCATCATCATCCATATATAGAATCTCTCCCTTTTATCGTTTTGTATATGCATGTGAAAATGTATTAATTATTCCATGAGGTTCTATGAAACCTAGCTCCATTGTTCTATTCTGCATATATGCCTCATTTAGTTCTCAACTTCATTTATCTGCATGTGCTCATTGAGTTATGCATGTGATGTGTAAAGTGTAATCATTCCATGGAATTGAAACTCCTCATCCCGAATTATACATATGTATAAAGACTACCTCCAGTATCTCTCCTTTCAATTTAGTTATTAATATAATAATAATAATTTTAAATTAATTCATAACAAGTCATACGACAGTATATAATATAATTCATTAAGGAAATATATAAACAAGATATGACTCAAAAGATACTATTTTTTTATTTTTTTGCAGTTTCATAAATTTTTAATCTCATACGGCTTTTATTGGTTTAAAATTAATGCAGATAAAATCACCAATTGTATGAATTAATTGATGTAAAGTTGTTTTAGCTTAACTAGTGATTTCGAATTTGAGCTATAAGTATGCAATTGCGTTAAATACTCGAAAAGAGTTGTCACACATAATAATTTTATCTAACTCGAACAGGATTGCATCTTATAGAGAATACATGTGATCTCTACTAAAAAAATTAATTAATTAATGCCGATAAACATAATGATAATAAAATTTATTTTTAAGCTCATGGTAGCATGATTAATTTCTTTTTTATTAATGGGATGGAATATTCTTCCAAGTACGTTTCAACATATATTATGTGTTTAATCCACTTTGATGGATTTCTCTTCTTTCTAAATTCCAAGTCATGGAACTGCCACTTCAATATATGGTTGCATGATAAATCCCATCATATATATAATAGCAAGAACCAATAGTCAATCAGTAAACATCATTCTCCATTTTATTAAGGGAATTTATTTTTTTCCGCTCTTTTTTACTTTTTAACCTTCCAAGCAGTACTTGAGATGCTTCATATGCACATCCTCTCGTTTGCTTTCTTTGCACATACCACATTGCCTCTTTTAATATTAGTCGACATGAGGGCCAATAGAGGGTATTAATTAGTTATTAAGATATTTACTTCAGAGAGTAAATTAAGGAATTATAATAATTCATTAAAAAAATAATAATTTAAATTTAAATAATTACATATATATATATATATATATATATATATATATATATATATAATCACATTGTCAACAATAAAGTTTTTAATAAATAATTATGATTATTTACTTTACTCTCTAAGATGAGTTTCAAATCTCTAATAAAGTCGGTGTCTAGTGTGCTTGAACGTAGCGAATAAAACATCTTATTTTATTTTCATTTTTCTTAGTTTTACTCTTTTTAATGGAACTAAAATATATCATTTTTGACTTCGTATTGTTATTTTTAACACAATTACACACCATACTAAAGTGTCAACATAAAGACAATTTCAAAAATTTTATTATTGATTTACTTGAGCTTTTATATTCTAACATATAGATAATTTGGGTCTATAATAAAGGGAGAAAAGCATAAGTGGAGAAAGTGAGTTGGGTTCCGGGGGCTTACCAGGGGTAGGGCAGGCCTCAAGGCTCAAAAAATACTTATAGAAGTACTTACAGATTATTCACCAATAAAGTCCTTACATTGACAGCAGGATTCAAACTCACATTCTTGTAGGATATGAGTTTGATCCTTACCAACTAGACCAACCTTTATTTTTATAATGATATATCATTTAATTGAAAGAAGAGACTACAGGGTATAATCTTTCTTCCTCTTTCTTTCCTTTGCACTTCAACATGACATAGCAAACATACCTTTGTTATAAAAAATTCTAATTCTTGTGCTACGTACGGACTGCTCCTGAGTCCTGAACCAGGTAGCTATGAGCAGCCAAAGTTGGTTCGGATCAGTGCATCCAATGCACTAATGGAGCTATGCCCATTTGCAGTTTCAAATTGAAATCCTACGGACGCAAGTTTACGGTTCTTCAGCACTACTATTATTCCGTTAGTAGTCACAATCTTCAACTAATTTTTGGCTAGTAACAAACTATTATTAAGTATTTAAATAATTATTTAACATATGTAATTAAAGTTAAGTAAATTATCTAAAAACATATTTATAACAGGGATCAGATCTTTATACATATTAAAGAATCATCTAAGTACTTATACGATAACAATATCTTACACCTGTTCAAAAATTTCTAAACAAGCATCTTGAATTCTAGATGCCAGTGACTGTTGTTATCGCCCACCCTGCTCAGAGTTGAGCTATTCACTATTCATAGATCCCCCTAGCCGTCAAAGGTGTAACCACAAACAGTCCATCCAACAGTGACATGTGGTATATTGTCTGTATAGACGGTTTCTATATATATGAAAGATTGAGTTTAATCTTTTATGACAGATTTTAGGGTGGACCACCATCAGATGTGGTCCACCCTACATCACGATTAATAGCCATTAGATTAATCTACACTGTAGAGTTTTATCATAGACCCTTCCTATTTGATCTCGCACTCCGCAAATCTCATCTTCTTCCTTGACCCACCTCTAATCCGAACGCAGCCTAGAGTTGCCTCCACTCCTACACCTCATCCTCTACCTCAACACCAGTGACGAATCTAGAAATTTTAAGTAGTGAGGGCGACATTCATTTATATAAATTTGTAGCATTGAAAATATTACATAACATTTTTGAAAGTACAATTATACATCACAGTTGTTCTCTACGAGTTTTCATATTCTGAAAACATTGGATAATTTTTTCATTTTCAATACTATCAAAAATCTCCCTCTCTATATAAGTAACTAAACAATCATTTAACCATTCATCTCCCATAGGATTTCACATTCGATTCTTGATGATATTCATAGCAGAGAAAGCTCTTTAAACTAATGCAATTGCCACTGATAGTATCAAAGGTAGCTCTAAAAGCAAATACACCAACGGATAAACAACATGTTTTTTGGTCTTCACAAGCTTTATGGAAAGATCACTAATCCCTCTTAATTCTGAGAATGCACTGTCAGAACATGCATTTATGAAATAATTTTCAAGCTGACTGTCTAGTGCTAAAAGCTCAACGGGTGAAAATTGTGAAGGATAAAATTGAACAAAACGAATTAACTTCTCCTTATCAAATACAAAAAATGAATCTCTTGGATTTAAACATGCTACACAAAGAAGCAACTTAGTATTCATTTTTGTAACACGATTATTCAGCTCTTGAAGTTGTCGATCAGTCACTTGATAGAATAATTCAACTTGAAAATGATGTAGATTAGAAACTTTCTCCATTTTACGCCTTGACCTTCCTTGTGTTTGAAAGGTGTCATTCATATTTGGAATGATAACATTATGCTTTTCACAAAATAATGAAACATCATTGAGCAAAGAATGCCAACCATCATCCCTCATAACTTGTAACCTTTGTTTGGACACTGTAACTAATTTCATAGCATTTACAATATCTTGATCACTTCTTTGTAATGCTTGAGATAACTCATGAGTAATCCCTAAGATATTCTTCATCAAGTGCAAAATGAAAACAAATTCAAAAGATTGTATAGAATTCAACAAAGCACATGCTTCTGCTTTTTGCTCTAAACTTATGCCATCTTCCTCAACTATTTCAAGCACATTAATCATGGAGGAGAACAAAGAAACTAGATTAAGTAATGTACCATAATGTGAGCCCCATCTAGTATCTCTTGCCTTCTTGATTGTACTTTCTTGATTCAAGCCACGCCCACTAGACATTTCTCCTTTTTGCAATGCTTCTTTCACCTTGGTAATTTGACCTTCTCGAAGAATATCTCGACGTTTACATGATGCTCCAACAACATTAGACAAATTAGCAACTAAATTAAAAAACAATGCAACTTCAACATGCTTTTTTGCTACTGTAACAAGAGCTAATTGGAGTTGATGGACAAAACAATGAATATAGAATGTAGAACAATTCTCTTTCAATATCAAGCTTTTGAGACCATTAAATTCACCTTGCATATTACTTGCTCAATCATATCCTTGACCACGCAACCTTGACAAGCTTAACCCATATTTTGCAAACAATGACTCCAAAGCCAATTTTAATGATAGAGCATTAGTATTAGAAACATGAACAAAACCAAGAAAACGCTCTATAACTTGCCCTTTCTTATTCACATAACGTAGAGCCACAACCATTTACTCCTTAATTGAGATATCTCGAGATTCATCAATCAAAATAGCAAAAAAATTATCTCCTAGATCATTAAGTATTGCTTTGGTGGTTTCACTAGCAGTAGCTTTAATAATATCTTTTTGTATTGTACAAGCAGTCAACTTAAGATTTCCACGAGCATTTTTTAGCACTTCATGAATAGCTTCATTGTGGTTAGCAAGAAAATCTAAAAGTTCAAGAAAATTTCCTTTATTATTTGATGACATTGACTCATCATTACCACGAAAAGCTAACCCTTGGCACAATAAAAATCGAACGCAATCAACTATTGGAGTCAAATGAATTCGGTATTCCTTTTTTATTTGATCAAACTGCTTACACATGGCAACTTCAATATGTTGTTTTTGTTTCATTAAAGCTTGACAATTTCTCCATGCTTGATTATGAAAACTATTTGGACCTCCAACATGAACTTGAAACTTGTCACTTTTTTTCCAATTTGTAAAACCTTCAGTTATAAATGCATCACCACTACCTTTATGTTCCCCAACATGTGATCTCATAAGATAACAACATAAACAATATGCAGCATCCTCCTTTTGACTATATTCTAACCAACTACCATATTTTAGATACCAATCTGGATTAAATCTATGAAAGGTATCCCCAAATTGTCTTTGAGGAAAATTTATCTCTTTTGGTTGACAAGGACCCTTTTGCAAATAATATCTCCTAAATTCATCTCTATCACTTGGATGATAGTCTAAAATTTTTGGCCTTAAACCAGGATCATCAGGAAGCTTTTCCAAATCAAATTACAAAAATCTTTTTTTCATTAATGGACCCAATGTTTGAGGAGAAGATGGTTGCTCCGAAGAAGGTTGCTTTGATGATGATTTTCTTTTGAAAAACCTTTCCATTGCTAAAACTAAAATTAATATAACTGTAATTAATAAAAATTAGCCAACTTAAAGTAAGACAATTTATAAACTAAATCAAACTATAAAAGATTGATCCACTTATTATCAAGCTACAAAAAGAATCTAAAAAAAAAAGGATTAACCCTCTACCTTCCGTTTTCATATGATAAAATTTATAACATTATTTTTTATTTTTTGAATTTTAGCATCATTAAAAAAAAAGAAAAAGAAAAGATATAACATAGGCCAATCATTTAGTCCCACCACAAAGTTATAAAAGACATTTATCATAACAAAATGGTCCACACAGTCACAGAGTCACATAGTTGAATGAGTATGACACATTGACATTTATAATAAGGTAATAAAGGCATTTAAAAAAAATTATAAAAATTAAAGCTTTACATATACTAACCTGAAAGTTAATGGAGATAAGACAAAACCTTCAGATTTTAGAAGAAAAGCTTGGCCAAAGAAGTACTATTTTATAGGATTGGATTGGAACCTGCAAGTATAATTTAATTTGTCTGAGAAAATAAGAGATATTAAAATAAGAAGAGAAACAAACAAAAGAATTAAAAAAAGTTAGGAACAGAAAGCCATACCTGTTGAAGAGTGAAGACAGTTAGACGGAGGAAGCAGGAAGAGGCAAACTGCATCAAGAAGTGAAGCGAAAAGTGAAAATGTGTTCATGTGAGTTATGTGACGGTGAGATAGAAGTTTTACGATGTTAATTTATTTTTTAAATGTTTTTTAAGTAAAAATCTAGAAACGGAAACGTATGTTACAAGTTTTGATTTGATAAAATATTATATTATATGAAAAGTTAGCCTGTGGCAGTGTGGCGTGTGTGTGTGGAGTGGGATCGTGGAGGCAGGTACCAATTTTGCTGGAGAAATAAAGTGGGGGGTGGGGGCAAATGATATATATATATATATATATATATATATATATATATATATATATATATATATATATATATATATATATATATAATTAAATAAATTCAAAAGTTAGTAGGGGCAACTGCCCCTACATTCAACTATGTAAATCTGTCCTCGGCCTCCACGTTGACACCTAACACGCTGAGGAGATCACTGACACCATCATGGCACTCATCCTCAGCCTCCTCCGACGCATGCACCTCCTTTCCTGCCACACCCTCTTAGCCTCCAGCTAGCTCGGCTCCGTCGGAATGCCACATGGCCCATGTCGCCGAGAAAGGCCTCCCCTACCTCTGCATAGGTGGTTCTTGCGGCAAAGATAGCCTCGCACCAGACCCACACATCTGAACCCCTACAAATCAGAATTGGCGTTAAAATATGTTTGTTGCAAGTGTATCTATTTATTTCTCTCCACAAGGTTGTTGGATGTCTGGTTGCAGAACTAATTGAAGAAGCATTCAAAGTTGTTGCTGGACAGGCTGATAGAGAGAAGAAAAGGGAAACTAGACCCAAAGAAGGAGAGGGGAAGAAGAAGAAGAGGGAGAGAGAAGAAGCAAAAAAGAGAGAAAAAAAAAGTGTGGCGCTGCCAAAAATTGCCTGCAACGACATCATACAGTGAAGAGTCACCGTCACTGACAAAAGGATGAATTAATCTAGTGTGGAGGATGTAGGTAGAACCATGTTAGATTAGATTAATCTAACGGTAAATAAAAGTGAACCACCGTAAACCACATGTAACAGTAGTCCACCTTAGCCGTGGTCATTTTTTATAGTTTCAATTAATTAGAAATCATCTTAATATACTGTTATCTAACATAAATTGTCATGTATGATAAATTTGTTGATTTTTGAAATAATTATTATTAACGTCAACAAATTTATTATACATGACAATTTATAATTAGATGACACTATAAAGTATACTATATTGTAATTAAATTCTAAAAAATCTCTCGGATGGATAATTCACGTAAATAATAAAACAATTAAATATAAAACCAGAAAGTAAAAGAGTGTCGTCAAATGAATTTGAATGGAACTTCTTCATAAAGGTAAAGTGATATATATAATCGGTTCAAAAGGCTTTTAAAAGTGATGTTCTCGGCTGCGCTTGTGTCCAAATAAAGATGATGTTTATGACAGGGCCCCATTGTAATTAAAGAAAACAAAAAGGTGAAAATAATGCTACTCTAGAGTCAAGACTCAAGTCATGGTTTCTTGTCCGCTTCGCTATAGATATTTTGTTGCTTCTTTTATATACATTGTTTTGATAAATACCGAGATGAAAACCTTTGATTCTTGCTAACATATATGATATATTATTTTGGTGTAAGTGTAAAAGAGTTGAAGGTTCATATATACATGCACCAATACTTCGCCACCCACTAATCACCATGCTCCTACTCATATATATCCATGGAATATCTCCATGGTTCAAGCCAAGCAATTAATTAATGCTGTTCCATTTGTTTGTCCTGCATATTGCCTAGCTACTTGCGTGTGCCTCATGTTCACCTTTGTTTTAGCTCAATGTTTTCTAGTAGTTGTTTGCTTGGCCTTCTGGGGCACTTTTGTCCATGACTCTATATCTAATATGAGAAATAAAATAAAAAATGTTGGAATTCTTGATATCTTGAAAAAATAAAAAGCAATGCTGACAAATTCTTATTGAATTTATTTTGATAGCATGCAGTGCCTGTGCACAATGAGAGTTGAGAGTAGTGCATGGTTTATTAAAATCATGGACGATGCTATAATATACATTTAAATTAAGTTCGATCAATTATTTATAAACTCAGTTTAAGTTTTCATTCATTTAAGCTTAAACATTAGGCTGCATAGTTAATAGATTTTCACCGATTTTGGAGAGTTGAACCTGCATGCAATACCTTTTTAAGGTCGATAATAAGATCCACTCCAAGGTCTCGTGGAAACACTTTTGCTGAAATAAGAAGATATCATCATTTATGGATTTGCTGGAAACAGAAACTATTGAATTGCAAATTGGGCCATTGGATTTGGACACACTTCTTCCCGGATCCAGCTATGATATTATGCCGAACACGTGATAATTGCATAGCAAAGTACCATCAACCAAACATAATATGAACACGCACTTCGAGATTAAACAAATCAAGTCTTTTTATCTAATACAAAGACTTTGCGTGCCATAGCCAACTTGCCCACAAGTGTCATCCCCAATTGGAAGGCTGCCATCTTAACAAGTCCTCTTTTTTTTCTGTTCTTAGAATTTTTCTTTTTTCCAATCCCTTTAGGCAATTAAGAGTTTGTGAGTGCGAGTTGAAGGATAGAGCCGCCATGATAACAATAAGTCTATGTGCATATTGCATTTTTAGTACTCAAGATATGGTGATCGGGTGATTTTGGCTTTCAAGTTTCAATTGCGTCAATTGGATCTTTTAAGTTTTCTCTCATTTACAATCAGGTTCCTCTATCTTGATTCTACCCACTAATTAAGTCATTAATTTGCTCAAAATGAAAAGACATTTCTTTTGTTGTCCATTGTTGTCTTGAAACAATAATTTACCCACAAGCATCCTCCACACAGCAATTAAGTCAATACAGTTGAAACACCTTTTAAGGATATTGTAGTTCAAATATTCTGTATTTTTTAGCTAGTACATTATATTTACTCACTGTCATTGTCGTACTCAGTTTGCCACGTCAACTAATTCTATTAAATATTGAATAAAATCAGGATGAAGGGACTTGATTGTAAATGAAAGAAAACTTGAGTGACTAATTGACACAATTGAAACTTGAGGAACCAAAGTCTCACAATCATTGAGGGACAATAAATGCAATTAAACCTAAAAAATACTGCACTTAATATAGTCTATTCAATAACAATTTTCACTTTAAGCATGGCTCTATATATATCTAACATAGAAGATAAGTTTCATCATATATCACAAGTCACAACCTTGATCTGCCACTTTTCTTTTCTTCTAGACATGCATGAAGCTTTTATATTTTCTTCTGCCCTTATTCTGCTTGCTGCTTATCCTTTTCCATCCCTCCATTGCAACCAGGTAAATATGTCATAATTGTGTAACAACTTAGCTGAAACAGTTTAAATGGTGATGAGTAGTTTGATTTCCTAAGCCTGACACAGAATTTATTGAAATATTGGCAGGTACAGATTTCCTGCCCCTTCTCCTCCTCCTCAAGCATGCTGCCGTAAGCCTAGGGCAGATGTTGATGCAAGTCCATGAAAAATCAATGCTAAATTCTATGAATTTAACATGAGAGGATCAATTCCCATGCAGCTTATATGTTTGCTTCCTCTATAAATATCATCACTTGTTTATGTAGATTGAGGACAAAGTTGAGGTTGGAATTTCTCACTAACATACCCTCTACAATACTATGCACCATCAACCATGTAATGAAAATCCTCATCCCTTATACATACAAGAAACTGATGTGCTCTATTTCTTCTCAATAAGTTGAGTGATAATTCATAAGTTCATATATTTATTTGGATTCAATTTTTTTCTTGGGAATTAATTTGATATCATCTTCAAACGTTGTGTTTGGACAGCTATGAAAATTAAATTATTTCAATAATCGATTATATGTATAATCGATTATAATCAGAATCAATTTTTGTTTAAATAAATTTGCTGAAAAACGATTTTAAGATAATTAATTTCGTTTGGATACAACAAAAAAATCAATTTTTGCATAGCAAATTACGAAAAAGTATGTATGAAGGTGAAAGAGAAAAAAAAAGTTGTTGAAAAAATTGGAAGTAATTTGGGAATAGTGCTCTTTAGAGAAAAAAAAAATTGTTGAAAAATAATCATAAGTTTCAAATTTCCAAATGCAAGAAAATAACATATTTTTCAGAAAAAAAGCTTTTAACAAATTTCAGCTATTGTCCCAAACATAAAGTTTATTTTATAAACAGCTTTTTTACTTAAAAAACAACTGAAATTTGCACACAAAAAAACCTGTCTCAAACATGTTCAAAATATAAAATAAAATTTGATAGATCAATCTTACGTACATACAATGTTTTACTGTAAAGTTTATTTAAACAAACAAGTGGAGGCATAACAAGATGAATTTATATGGGTATAAAACAACATTTACGCAAACGTTACTATTGCATCCCCAATTTCTACTATAGTCCTTCCATGATCATCCTGTTAACATCCAACACATGATTCAAAGCTGGAACTACGTATACTGTATTTATATCCTAGCTAGTCTTTTATCTCACGAATAGGATATATTTTAGCTCAATAATAAAAGATAAAGGAAGTATTTATGATGTTAGTATCCATAAATTACTCCATTGCTTTTCGTTTTGGGAAGTTCTTTTATTCAAATTTTAACTGATTCAATATTATAATTTTTTCTTAACCAATAAATATCATGATTTAATCACTCTCTCTAAATATTCTCGAACCCTTTTTGGTGTGCCCCGAATAAAAGAGGTAGATGTAAAAACATTGACTTGATACTCTCCTGCGAATTAACGAAACGACCTAAATCACGATTGTGACTACATGCATAACTGCATATTATATTATTATGCCATCAGCAAACGTCTAAAAGCATTTGTGAATATTGAAAAAAATCTTAAATTGTTTTTAGAATACTTTCAGTCTATAACCTGCGAGCAGTTGAAATCTTCAGGGGATAGCTTTGCTAATGACTTTCTTCCATCAAGAGAAATCAAAACTAAATTTACTTTCAAACTGATAATTAATCCAAAGATTTAAGGACTTGACTAACTCAATAAACATTGTAGCGGATTTACAAAATGCTTTTTTTTTCTGTAGATAATAACCCTTGCTCTATTTTTTTTTTTTGAGATACCCATTGCTCAATTTGGGTACTACCGTTCCAATCACTTTGAATTTAAAACATTTACCTGTAAGGGAAAAAAAAATGACCTCGCCTTGCAACAATTTATAAAACAAGGCAAGGAGACATAATAATTCATTTCTACGTTTCAACAAGATAAATTTTCTAACAATAAGAGGAGTTTGTTAGTTGTCCATTTTTTTGCCCTCACTCATAAGCCTTTTCCCAATCATCAACAACTTCAGATACTTCTGCTGCATCTGAGTTTCCTTCTTCATGTGAGCCACCTGCACCAGACACCAACATTGAGACAGCACTATTTTCAGTTTGCCTCCCAGAAACTTCAGCTCTAACGGTTTTAAATGATGAACTCGAACTCGAACCGGACTCCTGCTCCAAGACATTCCAACGATTTAAAGAAGCAGCTATAGGTGCTTCTTTCTTCCAAACAGATGGCTGGATATTCACAGAACCAGTAACCCACTCTTCATCGCCCCAAGAATCTTCTTTCCAACTAGGGTCTTGAACCACAGCCTTTTTCCATAAATTGCCTTTCAACGCCGGCGACGCTCCTCCTTCTTTCATTTTCCCGGCTCCTCCCCAGGCATTGGTAGCTGAAGATGCCGCTGATGCCCCGGCATTTGGGGTAAAGAAAACAGCTCCCTGATAAACTGTTCCGTGATCCAACCGCCTCATTGCAGTTGCAGCTCGGGCAGGATCATTAAAAACAGCCAAAGCATTCTTGTCATTCAACCAAACAAGCTCACACTCACCACCAAACCTCAACACCAGGGCACTAATATCGGCGTCCCTTGGTAAGTCTGGAAACGAGACAACAAGCCGCGGGTCCATATCAACCGATGGATCAAATACAGGAGGAAGGGGCGCATTTAAAGTTGTTGTGCCCTTAACCCCTATCAAACGAGCCGGGACCTTTGATTTTTGGGTAACAGAAATTACAATAAATCGCTTTGGGTCCCAGCCACCAGCACTGATTGCAAGCTTCCATCTTTCAGCAATCAACCTCACTATATCTCTTCTCTCCTTTGGTATAGGACAAAAGACGTGGACTTTCAAACCATGTGTAGTTCCTCTACTCTTGCCAAGTACTAAAACTTTGCATCTATCCTCAACAGCTAAAACCCATTTTGGTTCACGCCTGAAGAAATCAGAAAATGATTCAGAAGAAAGAGAGTTATCACCAAAATGGAGTGAATCCAGATTTGGAGGAGTAATGTCAAAAGCATCTGCAAGAACCCTTTTGCGTTCCAACTTAGCACATTCATCGTCACACATCAGCTTTCTCTGTCCAAGGGGAACTTTCTTGCCATTTGCATCAACTGGTTGGAGTGGCACAGGCAATGTTTGAGTGATGGAAGCTTCATGTATGGCATCAGCATTATAATTATTACTGCTACCACCAGCATCACAAGGAACATTTGCTGTTACACGGCCACAAGAGCAAGTGACTGTAACAGGAAATTCACATCTTATATCCGGGCATGGAGATGAAGGGTGACAAGGAGCCATACACGTGTGCCGGCAGCTTCTCCTTGGAGCACCACATGTTTGGCCACATGGCGCTTTGAAACCTTGTAAAACACCAGATAGCTTATCACAAGGTGGGGGGTGACATGTTCTGCCGCATGCATGTAAACCACACTGCCTGGTCTTGCCACAGGGATGATTGCATCTGATATCCTTAGAACCACAAGGTATGTTCCTAAGAACTACATGCCCGCCAATACATTCTTTTGCTACAGGCACTGAACAAGGAGGGCAGTCTCCAAAATGGCAACTGTGTGAGCCAAAATGACCACATGGCTGAGGAATTGAGCACGGAAGCTGACATGAGGGAGGCGGTGTACCACATGGAAGAGGAGGAGGGATTGAAGTCCCACCACAAGCACAAGTTAAATCAGTAAAGATTGTTTCGAGACAAGGTGGACAATGACCACTGTGACAAAAAGATTCACACACATGCTGGCCACACCTTAGCTTCTTTCCGCATGGCATGGAACAAAAGTGAGGATCCCAATCCCCACTCAAATTATTATTTGGATGTGAATGTGGACAACACCTTTCACTACATCGATGCCTTCCACAGTTCTTTTTTCTCCCACAAGACTTTTCACACATAAATTTCTCATTCACCATTATAGACTTATAGCACTCCACAGTTCGGGAAGTTGAGCCACAACGGCACTTCTGTGAAACTAGAACCAAACAAGGTGGACATTCCTCGTTATGACATGCCTCTTTACAACGATGCATCCCACAATCAAGGAGCTTGCCACAAACTTGAGAGCAGGTAGGTATCGGATCCAAACAACTCTTGCGTTCATTCTCCAACCTTGTTTTCCCACAACAGCATGTCTTAACCCTGCTTGGTAAAAATTCACATTCCTCGCAGCTGCCTGGATGACAAATCTCACTACAGACATGATTACCACAACTAAGTTTCTTTACACAATAGGAACCACAAGAAAAAACCCCACCTTTTGCATCAATTTCACCCTTCACCGCCATGTTCGCACACAGAAGAACCCCCGTCATTTTACTACAAAAGCAAGAGGCATCGATAAGAACCTGACAAGGATCGCAGGGACCAATGTGACAAATGTGTTCACAGCGATGGCGCCCACATTCAAGAAGTTTACCACAGCGCTGTCCACAGGTAAGAACAGACTGCCGATCAGAGCAACGGGTGGTAATAGTTTTCTTCCCACAAGGGCATAACCGTGGGGGAGCAAATGCTTTACAGGGAGGGCATGGTCCTGGATGGCATTGCAAGACACAAGCATGAGGGCAAAGATCATCCCTATTCCCTCCAGCAACCAACACCTCCCTCTCAAGAGGCTTCCCACATGGTTCTCCACACGAATGTGGTGTCAGATACAAATCAGATGGAGGGTCTATCCTCTTCCCGCAAAAGCAAACATACCTAATCTCCTTCGAAGAGGTAAGCTGCACAGACTGACAACCAGGACACCGCCAATTAATCCCTTGATTCTTCTCCACAGACAAATCACCTGAGATGGGTGCCCTAGCCCACTTCTTGATGCAATTCAGGTGAAAGATAGAGTAGCAGCTGGAGCAAGACCAAACTGGCGCAGACCTCTTCACCATTTCGTAGCATATCATGCACTCCACAGCACCTTTCAAGAGCTTCTCCTGAATCTCTTGCACCAATTGAGGCAAACTAGAGTCTATGACTCCCAATCTCAATCCCTTCCCCACCTGACTCCCACTCCTCCTCCCTTTATCCCTTTCTCTTTCCATCCCATGATTCCCATGATTGTATTCCATCCTATGATTCCCATTATTGCTTTCCACCCTATGATTCCCATGATTGCTTCTACGGCGAGCCACCGGCGGAGCAGCAACGGCCACCCCTTGATTGGAAGAACCAGCATCAGCATTGTTACTTGAATGCAAATTTGAGGGCTGAGCAACAGTAGTGGATGCTGCACTCCCTCTAGGAACCCATTGTTGACGAGTAGCACCTTGTGATGGAACCCTGGACCTGTCCCTCCTTTCTCTTCGAAGTTGAGAGCTCATATCTCTATAACCTTCCTACCACACACAAAAAATGAAAACTATAACTATAACAAAACAACCTCAATTCAACCCCAACATTCACCTATCCCTCAATTTTTCTCAAACAGAAATATATAACACATAATTAAACACACAATTAAACCCTAACAATATAGAGAGAAACAAAAAATCAAAACCAGGAATTACAGACAGTTACAGTTTCATTATAACTTTCAAAACAAAAACAAAACTAAGAGCTGCAATGCACGCACAACCTTAACGAGGTTTATTTAATTATTTTATTTTATTTTACTTGATGAATGATGAGAAACAATGTAAGGAATACACAGAGAAGAGAAAGAATGGAATACCTGAAGGTAAGGGAAAGAAAGGAGAGAAACGACACTTCGATGATTCGCTTGTTGATGTTACTGTTGTGTCTGAATTTTGGGTTTTGTTTTTTGAGATTTGTTTTGTTTTGTGCCACACCAGCCTCTGCTTTTATACTTTTGTTGCGAGAGTTTTCTGGAGTCGGTTGGAGGAGGAAAAAAACGTTCAAAAATATTGTTTGATTTTTACTGGGCCGAGGAAATTTCAGGCCCAGTAAGCAAAGGCCAAGTGAGGCCCCCAAGAATGTATTTGGTTCTGCTTTATGGGAAAGTGCATTGTAAATTTTTTAACTTCCTTTTTGATAGTGCACCTAGGCTAATGTATTTATTTTTTGCCATAAAAGTCCCGTTTGAAAATTAATTTCCATACTTTTCTGAAAAAGAATGCACCAACTTTACTTTCCTTTTTGTTTTTCTAGATTTTTAAGGCTTCTTTCATATTCTTTGATTGTTTGGATTTTTTGGGTAATATTTATCAGATTTGCCAATAACTTATCTTTGTCAAGAAATCTGGCTAGGCCACCTTTAATGAGGTCTCTCCTCCCTATTACATTTTTTTCATACACAAGGTTCGAATCCAAGACCTTATTTCACAAATCTGAGCCCAGTATCACTCGCACCAACAACATGTTGGGTCTTTGATTGTTTGACTATGTAATATTATTCAATTGAGAAATGCTAGTAACACACTCTCTGATACACTTTTTTGATCACACACTCTCTTATTGGTTGAAATTTCTCAGAAATTAAAAAAAAATTATGGGTCTTACATCTTATTTAATGACTTGCTCATAATTTTGTAGTTTTCAATGAATTTTAATCAATAATAGAGTGTGTTGTTAGCACTCTTCTTATTTAGTTACTCTCCTTATAATTTTTTATAATATGATAAGAGAAGAGATTAAATTTTAAAATATAAATGTATTCAATAAAATAATAATAAATTAGATAGGAATGAATTATGTTTTTGTATTTAATATTTGCAAAATATAGAAAAGTCTAGTCACTATAAGAATAGGAAATTATTAAAATGAGAAGGATAGACATCTAATTAATAATATGGTTTCTAAAATATATTCATGTTTGAATTAAAGATAAAAAATTGTTATTAATATATGGAAAAAAATTAAAAAGTGGGGAATTTTCAAAGAAATTAAATGATAAGGATAGACATCTAATTAATAATATAATTTTCTAAAATATATTCATGTTTGAATTAAAGATAAAAAATCGTTATTAATATATGGAAAAAATTAAAAGTAGGAAATTTTCAAAGAAATTAAATGATAAGGATAGACATCTAATTAATAATATAATTTTCTAAAATATACTCATATTTGAATCAAAGATAAAAAAAAATTGTTATTAATATATAAAAAAAATTAAAAGTATGAAATTTTCAAAAAAAATAAATGATAAGGATAGGCATCTAATTAATAATATAATTTTCTAAAATATGCTCATATTTGAATTAAAGATAATTTTTTTATTAATATATGAAAAAAAAATTAAAAGTAGGAAATTTTCAAAGAAATTAAATGATAAGGATAAACATCTAATTAATAATATGATTTTCTAAAATATAGTCATATTTGAATGAAAGACCAAAAAAATGTTATTAATATATGAAAAAATAAAAGTAGGAATTTTTTAAAGAAATTAAATGATAAGGATACACATGTAATTCATAATATAATAATATAATTTCTAAAATATTCTCAGATTTGAATGAAAGATAAAAAAAAATGTTATTAATATATGAAAAAAAAGTAGGAATTTTTTTAAAAGAAATTAAATGATAAGGATAGCATCAAAATAATAATATAATTTTCTAAAATATACTTGTATTTGAATTTAAAGATGGAAAATTGTTATTAATATAGGGAAAGAAATTAATAGGAGTAAATTTATAAAGAAATTAAATGATAAGAATAGCCATCTAATTAATCATATAATTTTCTAAAATATATACATGTTTTGAATTAAAGATGGAAAAATGTTATTAATATGAGAAAACAGGTCATGCACTAACAGTGAAAAGTTGTTTTACCTTGTCATCTAATCACAAACCACCATTTATTGTAAGTTAATTGACTTTTATAATAAATTATTTAAAAGTCATATCAATGGTGATTTCCAATTGATTGATGGTGTGAAACTTTTTACACTAATAGTACGTGACCATTAAACTCTATTAATATATGGAAGGAAATTAATAATAAGAAAATTTCAAAGAAATTAAATGATAAGACTAGTCATCTAATTAATAATGAGTTTAATGGCTATGCACTGTCAGTATAAAAAGTTTTACACTGTCAACCAATCACAAATCACCATTGGTATGACTTTTAAGATAATTATTGTAAAAGTCTACAAACTTACCATATATGATGGTTTGTGATTGGATGACAATGTAAAATAGCTTTACTCTGTCAATGTATAGCCTTTTTCTCATTAAAATATAATTTTCTAAAATATGCCCATATTTGAATTAAAGATGAAAAAATGGTATTGATACATATAAAGAAATTAAGAGTATAATATTAATAAATTAAATTTAATTAATAGTCAGTATTTAACTCTCGCTCATTCTTGTACTTTTTTTTTTAATCTTGAACATAGATAACCGTCTCTCTATTTTACTTAATTTGATCCAATTAGAGACCTTAAAAAACTTATCCTTTTCTGGCATTTTTTTTTTCACCTAAGAAAAAATTAGATAGAATTTGAGGATTTTATTAGGACCTTCTCAGGAATCAAAATGATAGGTAAATCTGATTTATTTATTTATTCTAATTTCACATGCATGAGTTAAATGCTTCTTTTATTGGTAATTGACAGAACTAGTTTTTTGTGATTAAAGGATCAACCCAGATGCTAGTTGCAAGGACAAAGTGAGTACCGATTAGAGATAAAAGTATATTTTCAATAGGAGAAGAATCTTCTATATATCTACATTGGATTTTGTCGAAAATTAAAATTTTATAAAACTTGAGAAAGTACGTTGTAGTGATTTTAATTTAATTAATAGTTGAACTATTCATAATATGTTTATAATATTTTACTTATTTTACTGCTAAAGTTCGTATTTGTTACTTTATATATATATATATATATATATTGGAACTGATCATATTAAGAGTTTTTATATAATCCAAATGGAATGTGCAATTACTTGATAATTTGGAAAAGTGATTTTATTTTGTCCTCTCAATTACTATAAAGCTTACATGTTTACTCCTATAATAATTTATTATATATGTTGTTATAAAGCATTAAATATGTTAAGTGAAAAGCTTTTGGAATAAGCTCATTTCATTCTGTCATGCAAATTTTCTTTTGGTAAACTTAAAAAAAAAAATCAAGTCCAGTTATAAGACAATTGGAAATTTTGATTATCTCAACCCTGTATCAAATTTTTTTGAAGTGCTTATAAATATCTAAAATTTAACTACAGTATAATATTGTCATTGCATTGTAATACATTTTAAAATAAATATCAAATTATTTTATAATGACTAAACATATTTGGTGGGTTATGTCACTAACAAATATTGCTTTTCTAATATTGCAATTGAAATTGACATTTTAGTTAATTTGATACCTTAGTGGTTGTCAAAATGGTACAACATAATGTTGGTTCAAATCTTTATCCAACTTTAAACTGTTGGTGTATGCATTATTTTTAAGTTTGTGATATTGATATTTTTATTTGTTTTTATTATTTATTTAAATGCAAACAAATATTTTCTCATATAAAACCTTGAAAGCATTAGCATGATATGTAATTCCAAATTATTCTCGAAGCTTATTTGTTTGGTTATTATAATTTGCATTAATAATATTTAATTTTATTGTACAATTAGAATATAAGAAAATTTTCATTAATCTTTATTCCCCTAAAAATATAGTAATGTATTGAGTTTTTTATATATTCTTCTAACATTAAATACATTATTTTAATGAGTATATGAGGATAATCTTATGTGGGTATATTTATTATAATTTTTGCATATGTTGTGATTTGATTTTAATCTAGATCTTACTTTAAAATTTTAGAGACAATATCAAATGAGCCCCACTTTAATTGAGATAATTATGAGTCAGGTTAGTATTAGTTTGATGACGGAGTTGTGAATTTTATGAAATAGTATGAATATTTGATCTTATTATTTTTCTTTTAAATTATTGAATTTTTTTCTTTAATTTTGGCTTGAAATGCTAAATATATGAGAGTTAAAACTGTTTGATTTTGTTACGTAGACCGAAAGTGAGGAAAAGATGTTTCATAATTTATTTTAGTTGATAGTTTAAAATAAAGAAATGGGATGATGAAACATGATCACAAGCAAAAGTCGTAGAGTTGAGTCACGGAAATTGAGGATAGACTTTACAGTCCTTGGGATTATTGTTTCGTGCTAATCGACCAGACGAAGTAATGTGTTCCATGTATATAAAATGATTAGAAATTACTTTGGACCAAAGGATCGCTCCCATGTAGCCTTCAGTTACTGGAAAGGCGAAGGTATATAAACTAAACTTTTTTTATAAGTAAAGAAAGATTTATCCATAAGAGTATAAGGAATACTCTAACCCTTTTACAAAGAAACAACAAAGGATCCTTAGCTCTAAAATTTAATACATTCTAAGGCATTACAACACCAATTAGAGAATAAAACAACAAAAGCACTTGTTCTAGTAGCAAACCACAACCAACATCTATTTTTAATAAAATCTAAAATAGAAATGAAATCAAAATTGTAATTGTTAAAAACCATACTATTACACATTAACTATAAAGTCTAGACCACATAGTGCCACACTATTTCCACAAATTTTTAACCTTTTTACCTCTATCAAGGCCCTTGATTAACTATAAACTCCCAACTAAACTTAACCAATATCATCGAATGGATGAGCAATGTATTAAATAGTAGTTTAAATTGTGATGAATTGTACGCACTCCTAATTGATTCTCCCCTTGAATAAATGAATCATTCATTGATCAAGATAAAATGAATAAGTGACTAGTACCAAGCCCACAGGTTGTTATGATATATTATAAATTTACTCAATTGCTTATTTTGATCATTTACATTAAAACGAGATGTTGTTCAGTGAATGTTGCTCTTATTATGAGATTTCTATTTGGAAAAATGATTCAATTAGTATAATACACTTACTGATCATAGTTCAAGTTAGAATATATTAAAATTCTATTAATTTTAGGATTTTTTCAGTATTATTGTATAATTGAAATGGGTTAAATTATATGAAAACTTTGTTTGCAGCTAAAAAGTCTACTTGATATAAACTCCAAATTTTGAAATTGGAATCTAATCTCACCTTTATACTTGTTGTATAGATTTTTCTTTAAGTACATGTTTTTAAGTAAAGCATGAAACCACAATAGAGGATTTTGGTGGTGTCAATTATTATCTAGACATTATGAGCCAAAGCATAATAAAGATAGACAAGCAAATCTATGATTTAAGATTTAAATGAATTTCACATGTGCATTTTCTTTTTATTGTGCGTTAATATTTTGTGGTTGCACGTAAATATATGAAGAGAACTTTTTTTTGTTGAATATATTTCAAGTTTCTCATTTTATGTGTATGTAAATAGTCTTAGAAAGCGAGTTTTGGGCCTAACTCAACCTTACAAAACCGACTTGTAAGGTGAGGATTGTCTCCCACTTATATACACATGTTTGGTCATATCACTAGTCGATGTGGGATCTCCAACAAATAGCAATGTACATATTGAAATATTGATGTAAGAATTATAACTATGATCACACAACTTGTTTTGAAGAATTCTTGACTTATGTCTAACTTGTATGTAAATAAAAGTTCTTGGATTGTATTTTGGACTCCTTAAAATGTTGGTTAATCAAAATAAGTGCACTATTGGTTATAAACTCATAAAGAGGGAAAAACAAGATTACTATAGTAGAATTCTTCAAAAATTTCTAATATACATAACTTTTTCTTCTCTTTCTTCTTGTTATTGATACTACTACTTTTATGACAAAAAGTGCACGTACAAGTATAGAAAAATAAATAACAAGTATAGTATTTTAAGTGCATGTATTGAAACTTTCTTAGAAAGTATGTGAGAAGCTAAATTTTTGGAATTTGAAAGTTTTATCCAATTAATCACTAATAACTAACAAATGTTAAAATTACACATAATCATGAAGGATTGAATCCTATAATATATTTAATATGGAAATGTCTTAGAAAAAGATATTGGTTCAACCATTCTGGGCAGATTTCTTTTGCCTCTAAAAAAATAAAGAAATATAAGGAAGTACTTCATCGAATGAAGCAATATGTTAAGTATGGGACGTTTAGTAAACAATCTCTTGTTCTAATGTAACTTTTGGATTGTAAGGGTCTAAGACAAAAAAGACATAGATACCCCAAACAATTTTTTTATTTTAAAAAAAGTATTGATTTAGCCTTATCGTATTTGCCTCATCCCGAGGAGAGGTGTTTATTGGTTTACGAAAGAGGGGCTATGAATCAATATTGAGTATTCTAAAGTTTCAAACTTTAGCAAAAGTTAATAATCAAACAACCCAGACAATACAAAACTCATCCCCTTTAACCTTCTAGTAGAACATAACAAGTAATAAAAAAATTGTTTTAAAAAATATTAAAAAAAATGACAAAAACTACCCATCATGGTCAACAAAATAATTGGACCCAAAACAAAAAAATAATAATAAAAAACTGAATCAAACATAAATAATAAGCCAACAAAATTGTGAAAAATCTACATGTTTACAAAGAACTTAGCAAAAGATAAACCATGAAACAGAATTAAAAAAAATAAAATTCACAAAATAAAAATATATAGTCAACTTCATGATCAATTAATAAAAATGGAAAATTGAATCAAAGATGGCCATGTTGGTGATTGAAGCATGAAACATCAACAACAAACCTTAGAAAAACCAATTGGCTAGGCTAGCTTCAACTAAGAGATGAGAAGAAAGAAAAGAAAAGAAAAGAGTGAGAGATTTTGAGGCACAAGATGAACAAAGCAAAGAGAAAGTATGATATATAAAGAGAATTGTGAGGGGTGCAATGCATGCATAGGTGGTAAAAATTAAAAGTGACAGATAGTGATGAGTTGGTGACTGACAGAAAGTGCTTTCACACTTGGCTTTGTTATAGCCATTTTGATTCTTTGCTTAGATTTTTTTTCTCTCCACTTCTTCCCTTCTTTACATTTCTTCTTCTTCATGGTAATAATTAAAGAGAGAGAGAGAGAGAGAGAGAGAGAGAGAGAGAGAGAGAGAATTTGGCTTTGGAGGGAACGCTTAAAAGTAAAATATAAGGGAACTGCCTTGTATAACTTTGAGGGAGAGAGGTAAAGAAGAATGAACTCAGTTACGTTTTCCACTTTCAATTCAATGCATGTTTGTTTTACCATGTTGTGTTTTTTTGAACATTTATTCCCTTCTCTAGCTATTAAATATTCGCATTTTAATAAGGATAATTATAAGATTTTGTTTCCACATATGATTGTTATTCATGTAAGACTACAATGCCCTTTGGATAAATATTTTGAATTTAATTAAAATTTATTGTGATTTAATCATAAATAGTTATATGTAGTTAGATTGTTAAATTTTATAGTGAAAAAATCTTTATAGTATACTATATCAAAATAAAACTCAAAATATCAACATATCGTTGATCAAGTGGAACTGAGTTCGAGTTTTTTAAATAAGGTCTTAGATTCGAATCTTGTAGATAAAAAAAACGCAGTTAAGAATAAAGAGTCCACTAAAGGTGGTTAATCAGGTTCCTCAACAGAGATTAGTTATTGACAAAGTTAGTGAATATTTCATACTAATAACATGATGACCTAAAAAAATAATAATAAATAAAACTCTAATTTTTTTTTGGAGATGAAAAACTTTTAAGTTGTGTTGATTAAATTTTTATGAGAAATTCCATAATAAAAAAGTTTGAAAAATTAATAAATTAAGAAGTAGTGAATGATTTCTTTTCCAAGTCTTAATTGTTTCTTTATACATCAATTCTTGTTTGACATTAAGGCAGAGAAAATATAGGGAGGGAAATGTTTTTAAGTTCAACCTTTGATTTGTATTTTATTTATTTGGAAAATATTTTCAAATCAAATAGGTAAAAGGAGAAATAGTGATCCAATTAATAAATGCTTAAATAAAAAGGAGAAACCCATTTAAATAGATATCCAAGTGGGAGTGGAGAAGGTTAAGGCTTCTTTTTATATCATCTGACCAAACCTTAAAATACAAAAAATATAGTCATGTTTTTTCTAAGTTACATTTGTAGGGTTTGAACTTTTAAAATCTTTTGTGAGGATTGAAATTATGTATTTTTATTATTTTTTAATAAATCATATATATACTAACGATGTAAAGTTTTTACTATGTCATTTAATTACGAATTGTTATATATGGTAAGTTTGTTGACTTTTATAATAATTATCTTAAAATTTATACCCAAGGATAATTTTTGATTGATTAACAATGTACAAACTTTTATATTAACCATACATGCCTATTACACTATTTTTTATTTTCTACACGATCTTTTTTATAAAGTGGAGAAAGATATAGAAAACTTTGTACATATCTTTACGGTCATAAAATGATTAATATACCTATGGTTGTAAACCTAAAATGCTTGGTTCATGTAATTGATAAGGTTTTAAATTTAAATTGTTTAGTATATGTGATTTAATCCTCACATGTTCTTTGTCCTTTGTCTTTTTCTCATTCTCTTATTTTAATTATTGAGTTTTTTATACAAACGATGGGGAGATAAAAAGTGTAACTCCTGGCCGCTTTCAGGATCTATGATTGTTCCCACAAACCAACACAAGACTTTTCAGCATGCTTTGTCCTCACTTACACGCTTCCTAGGAAGCTTTCTAAGAGGCCACCCATCTCATAATTGCTCCAAGTCAAGCACACTTAACTGTGGAGTTCTTAAGTGATAGGCTACCGAAAAATAGATGCATCTTGTTGGTATAGGTGGCACTTATTAATTCTTTTAAGCTATCATCAACTGTACAGTTCCATACCTGCACAGCCTCTCTGGATCCCTCTTATTCCGATGTGTATTCGATTCATTCATGTGCTCCTCCCACTGGAAGCTTGCTAGAAGCTGCTCCTTGTCCGTGCCTTATCACTTTTGCACCGGCGACCACTCCCTGCCCTCATCAGCAGCCGGGATGTTACAAAAAGTCATGTTAAGCAAAGGATATTTAATTTTAGTGGCTAAAATTTAGAAATGTTTTGAGTGTGATATATAATAAAAGAGTACCGTTCCAGTTTAAAGAAAAATTTTACCACACAACTATGTTATTTATAATATTTGAGACTAAGTGTTGGACAATAAAAAAAAACTAATACAAAAGTAAGCTTGGTGTTGAAAAAACGAAAATGTCACATTAGATTAACAGTTACATAAAATAAGGTGAGGTTAAAATATAATCATTAAAGCACTACTATAGAAAACACTTTTAAAATCAGTTAAAAAGGATCCTTTAAATAGGTTCTTGAACCAATTTAAATACAAACAATATAAAAAAGTTGGTAATTTTAAATCGGATTTTGAATCAATTTTAAAAAGATGTTTTAACTCGATTCATTGGGGAATTAAGTTAAAAAGTTTACAAATGCACTATTTATAATTATAATAAATCATTATGAATCAAAGTGAATCCCAAAGGCTCTGAGAAACTGCGACGTGCGTAACGTAAGGATACTAATTCATCAACGTGGTCTTTCCCAATGAATGAATTAGATGTTGTGTTTCCCACCCTAGCAATTGTGTTTCCAAATGAATTAGACCTTGAGCAAGGTTCGCTTACGCATCAACATAGCTACTTACGATGGGGGTGCAACCTTTGGTTTCTTCACTTCTTTGTTGGGTGATTTGATTCGGAGGTCAACTGCGAGCACAAAAGGGACACCATTTTCGATGGTTTTTTGCACTCTTCTTGTACTCAATGGATTTCACCAGAAACAAAAAAAGAAAAGAATAAAAAAAGGATAATGTGACGAATTTTATGGACTTGAAATAAAAAGGATAGCAAAAAATTCTTACTGGTTTGTCTAAGAAATGTAACACCGTGTTTTTCTAATGTATGATTTAGTGTTTTAATAATTAAAAAGAGGAAATTAATATGTGATCTTGGTGTTTAAAACGAATTAATAAGCTGTTGTTGATTGTTGTTAATAATTGTTATTGTGTAGTTTGGTTTTATGTTGTTGTCTTAGAATTCCTATTTGAGATTAAGGAATTGAGAAAATGTACTTTAGCCAAATTGAGATGTGTTGCTGGTGTTTGTTTGAGTCGTTGAGAGAAAAACATTTGAGTTGAGCCAATTGTGGAGCATAGGGAGCAAATAGACAAACCATGGGCTTTAGTGGGCCCGAAGCCTTGTGAGGCCTAGAGAGGTTTTAAGTCCCAAAAACCCTTTCCCCTCTCATTTTCTCACTTTTGAAAAACAAAAACTCTCTCAATCTCTTATCTCTCCCAAATTCTTTCAAATCTCTCTCAAGCCCACCAAGAGTGTAGTAAAATTCCAAGCCTTAATCTGGTGTCCTTGTGTTGAAGAGGGCAAATTTCTCAAAGGTTTGGTTTAAGAGCTTGTGTTCTCCACATTTTCCTCTTTCCCCAAATTTCGGATTCGAAACTCCAAGAGGCAAAGTAAGCTTACTTTCGTTGAATATATGTTGCATGAACGTGGTAGTGTATATATGTTGCTGTGGTCTATATTAGAAAGCATGATTTGGTTGAGTTTTGTGGAAATGTTGTTAGAAATGGGTTTTCTTGAGTTTGAAATTAATTCATGCTGAAATGTTGTATGAATTGTTGTTTGTATTGAGTATGTGGTTGTGGGATGTTACATGGTCACATTTGACCTCTGTGGAGTCGATTTGGGGTATGGGTGAGTAGAAAGTCTTGATTTTTGGGATTTTTCAAAGAGAGTTTTGTTGCTGTTGTCTGGTGTTTGCTGAGCGACCCTTCATGTCACTGAGCCAGCATTCTTGAGTCTTAGTAATAGCTGTAATGCAGGTGGTATTCGCTGAGCGAGTGTTCATGGAAAATCTGGAAATTTCCCAGATGAGTGTTCGCTGAGCGAGTGCGAGACTCGCTGAGCAAATGTGGGTGTCCCTGAAGGTCTGGAAGCAATTCGCTGAGCGAGTGTTCATGGAAAATCTGGAAATTTCCCAGATGAGTGTTCGCTGAGCGAGTGCGAGACTCGCTGAGCAAATGTGGGTGTCCCTGAAGGTCTGGAAGCAATTCGCTGAGTGAGTACTTAGCTCGTTGAGCGAATTGAGACCCTGGAGAATTATTGCTCTCTATTGCGAGTAGTTCACTAAGCGAACACTATGTTCGCTAAGCGAAGGGTGGGGATAGATCTTGGCTACTCTCTAGAGTGGCTGTTCACTAGGCGAGTGGACAACTCGCTGGGTGAAATGTGGTCGATAAGAATTTAGAGAAAATCCCCAGAACAAACTCGTTGAGTGACCCTAGTTGTTGCTAAGCGAGAGACTCTAGGAACAATACATTCGCTGAGTGAGACCCATGGTCGCTAAGCGAGAACCTTCCCAAGGGAAAATTGGTCCTCTATAAGGAAGGCCTTCGCTGAGCGAGCACAAGAGTTGCTGGGCGAACGTAGTGTTTTGTAGTTGATCAACTTGGAAAGTGTGGTTGTGTGAGACATGATTGATAAGGACTACTAGTGGGAGTCTAAGGTGAGAATTGTTGAAAAGGGTGAGTAGAGTGGGAGGTTGCTTAGATAGGATCTCCACTAATTGTGTGGTGTAGATGTGGTGGCGCATTTCCCAAAGGGGTGTGGTTGCTTAGACAGAACCTCCCCCTTATGTTATGTGAGATCTCTCACAAGATAAGTGCTGCTTGGATAGAGCCTTACCTGTGGACTATATTTGGGTTTGGATTGGGCCTACATGGTGCTAGTGGATGTTGTTTAGCCACGTGGGGTAGTTGACGATGAACCTCATGCCACAAGTTGTATTGATATACATAGTTATATTATATGTTGATTGGATGTGGTTGATTTGATGTGGGGTTATGATACATGCATTCGTGTATAAGTTGGGGGTTGAGGTAGCTGACGATAGACCTTATGCCGTGGTGCGGGCAGGCATGTAAGTTGGATGGTTGACCGGAGCTGTAGCTCAGACAGGCCTCCAACCTAGTGCTGGATGAGATGTGGGGTAGCTAACGATGGGTCTTCGGGGATGAGTGGATGGGCAATTTCGCATGAAGCCAAGGCAGTGCAGGCTTTGTGTCGCGGTAAACCACCACCCACATACACTTATCTTGACAAACTACTAAGCTTACCCGCAGACCAAAGTTGGCAATCCCTGAATGGTGCTTGGATAGGCCATGGTAGGGGGTGAGACCTGGCTAATCGCCCAAGATGTTATGAATCTCTCGAGAGCCGTGTCATCATGCATTGACATAGTTGTGATGAAATTGCTATGATATAAGGTGCATAGTTGAGAATGCTAGCCATGTGAATGTATGTTGTATATACATATGAGTGTGAATGTTGAGGATTGTGGTTGGTTTGGTGATTATATATTATATCGTTGTTATAGTAAGCTTACCCTTGCCTTGTGTTTCTGTTGTGGTTTTCCTAATGTCGTTGTGTGTTGGTGTGACTGTGATGATCACGTCATTTTGGCATGGGAGTAGATGGCGGTGCTTCTGTAGATTCGGCTTCCTAAAGCTAAGGATGAAGTAGCAGGTTGAAGATGCTTGGCTTGAGGAGCCAAGCTTTTGTCCTTTTGTTATGTAATTTGGTTTATTCCTTGATGGGGTTGTATAGTGTGACTAGCCATAGGGAGTGTGTTTGTCCCTCCCTTCCCCTGTTGATACATTTGTATATTTTGTTTTATTTTGTTATATGGCCCTGGTGTTACCCTCTATTTCTTTTGATTTTGAGAAAGTTATAAACCTATGTATAGTGGTTGCAAGAGAGATAGATAAGTCTCTCAATATGTACATGTACTTCATTTATATACATGAGATGATTTTAAATTATATTCATATGATCAGAAGTAAGACTAGTAGTGTTGTTTAGCAGTGATGGTTGGGTTGTTACAAGAAACAACATGTTTTTGGATAAAATGCAGAGGAAGGCGTAAACTACGAAGAAACATGCATAGGAATCAAAACACCTTAATATTGAAAGGAGAGAGATATCAAATTACCTTACTGAGAATGTGAGCGAGAGCGAAACCAACGATACTGGATCCGATAATGATGATGTCAACATCGTCATCACGTTTTGAAGATCTGCATTCTCGAGCAGCAGTGGTAACACTTTTCGCGCATGGAGTGGTAGTCTCCGATGAAATGCAATGGTTCTTCCACATAAAAACCAAGTTGCAGAGACACGATCCATCCAAGCATGTAGGGGTCCACCATTTCACGAAACCTCTCAACCACGAAGACGATGATGCGTTGTTCTTTCTCTTGCTTTCTCTCCCTCTCTCTTCTTGCTCTAGTTTCTTTCTCATCTTTAGATGCATCTTTCGAAGAGCTTCTACCTAGAAGAATGAGGGATCTAAAAAATTTTACATTTTAAATCGATTAGAAACTTAATCGATTTAAAAAACTTACTTTTTAAATCGGTTATTTGTTTAACTGATTTAAAAAGCAATTTTTAAATTGGTTCACCTAGAATCGAGTTAAAAAAGTTGTAAAAATTTTCAAAATTGTCACTACGTCAAGTTTTTAAATCGGTTTACTTACAATCAAGTTAAAAAAGTTGTCAAAAATTTCAAAATTGCCACCGCATCTATCTTTTAAATTGGTTCAATAGAAACCAAGTTAAAATCCTGTTCTAGAAAATGAATTTTTTAGTAATGAAGACAAAATTAGGGTAACCCTTTGTAGAAAAATGATAAAGTCTTGCCTTAAATAGTTTGTGCATGTGTGTAGAAGACATAAATTGACCATATAAATGATAACCTAATAACTGGAGATTGGTAACCGATAAAATTATAAAGCAAACCATTAAGAAATGCTTAGAGATAAACAATCCATCTTTATACTTAACATATGGCAAGAATTCATGACATTATATAATTCATATAATCAATCCCTCCTAATGTGAAAAGACTTGTAATTTGTAATTTGTTATGTTCTTTTCCTATCTCTTTGTTCCAATTTTATCGGATGCCTTCAAGGGGCTTTTTGATTCTTTGTTCAATATCAAATCATGACATGAAAATATAAATAAAAGGGAAAGGGTGGATTTTTACAAAGTTTAATAATCAAAAGAAATGCTTTTGTGGTCCCAATTGAATTCATTTTCTCATTAATAGCATATGACAAATAGAACAAGAGAAATAATATCATTTATTAGATTAATCATGTGCTAAATATGTCATTCTCATCCTCAGTGAAATTGTTTGGATTTTTTGTGAAGAAGACAATTTAATGAAAAGGCTACAATGTGTGGTCATACATTAAATGGAAGAATCTAAAGATAGTGTAGGAACATATTTAAGAATAAGTTAAAACTTATTGATATGATCCCCTATCTAAAAAATTAATAGTGCATAATTTAAGATACTATTAACATAAATTTAGTACAAAATTTACTACAAATTTATCATTATTTTAACACATGTTTAGATATTAATAGATCGTAGTATAAATACTATGTAGTTATTAAGCAATTAAAGTCAAGTTAATATTTAGAGATTTGAATAATTTATGAGATTTCATAAATTTATACTTCAATGTTACCTATATATAAAAAGAAATCTATAAACATTATATGTTTATATTAAAAATATACTTGTCCAAAGTCAAAGATTCAATAACCTTATAATTTGTTTTAAGGTCAAATATGTTTTTTGTCCCTCTAAAATAGTCAATATTTAGTTTTAGCCTCTAAAATTTTTTGGTACTTTGTTAACAATAATGTCCAAATGGCTAACGTCATTTCGTGTAGGCATGACATGTGTGCTTTCATTAATGATTGGATAATATATGTGTATTTAATTGCTATAATGAAAATTTTGTACATGAAATTATTACAAGATTTAAATTACTTTTACTTTTAATGAAAGTATCATTGAAAACTCAAGTGAAAAGTTGTTACTTTCAAACTTAGCCTATAAGAAGTCTCATACACATTTTGTTTTCAAAACCTAAAGTCCTTATGGATTGAACCATAGAGCACACATGAGGAGGGGATGTAAACAGACTTTAAAGTGGTGATCTTAGCAAAATAGTGTTTTGTTATGGTCCACTGAAAGATTAGGTAATAAAATTCGAAGTGTATTGTGGATAAGAGGTAAGGTTTTGACTTTCTAATTTTGGTTGAATGCTTTTTGTTTGTTGTGGTTTCTATAACATGTAATGTGGGAACAATATAGAACCTATTGTCTAAGAATGTGTGGATAGTGGTCCCTAAGGATTTTTTATAAAACATTGTAATGTTCTTTTTTTTCGATAAGAATATGATAGAGATCATATTATCTATATAAATGTGAACATGGGGTATGACTTGAATCTATGTTAATTTTATTAAAGTAAATTACACTGACACCCTTTGAGATTTTTTTAGATTGCACACAATACCTCTATTTTTTTCTATCCCTACACTAACCCCCTTAATTGTTTGAAAAACATTTTACTAACGTTCCTTATACATTATACTAACCCCCCCTCCTTAATTGTTTGAAAAACATTACATTATGTACTCCTATAAGAGAGGTTGTTGTAAACATTAAAAAACCAGGGAAATTATGTGCAATCTAAAAAAATTTCAGGGAGTGTTAATATAATTTACTCTTTTTATTATGATGTTTATAAATTTATTGGCAAATTTTTTAACCTTTTTTTGATAGGAAGAGGATGTAATTTTTAGTTGTCTTTCACCGCGTGGGTTCATAGGTAAATGAACTAAAGTTGTATTGTAAAATGGTGGAGTGCATGTTTTTCACAACATGGATATTGACACATGCTAATATTATGAAGTTGTGGTTATTAAACAACCTAAAGTATAAGGCAAATAGAGATGTTACAGACTTGGCAAATTATGCTTTAACTAATAAATGTGAGGTTAAAATTATGTGCAACATGATGTATTTATTCTTGATAGCAATGAAGTATGTAAAATGACATGAGAGTTGAGAATGTTGACCAATGTGGAGTGTGTGGACTAAGTGAGAAGTTAAAGCAATGTTGCGATAATGGAAAAGGCAATGGAAAAACAATTTAAGGGATTGATGATGATGTACAAGGGGATGGTGATAATGAGTAAGGGAATGGTGATAATGTTAAGGATAAGCTGCGGTATGGATAACATTTTTGACCTGCCTGAGGTGAGACAAGCTGAGGCAGCACTCAATTAGAATGTAACTAAAATGAAGACCAAAAGAGTGAGGTTGACAAGAGACTATAAAAAGTAAAGTATAAAAAAGTTGGGTAAGGAGAAAATGGTAGAGGGGGTTGGTGGACTCGACCAAACACATGAGTAGACATTTCTTCCAAGCTAAAATAAACAAATGAACACACAAGAAGGAGGTTAAAATGTGTGTTGTGTATTTTTGAAATCAAAGGTTTTCATTTAGCTTTTTAAAGCACTTCGCAAAGAATCGTCCACAAAATAACGTGAAGGATAAAGAAATGGGAAGACAAGATAACACATAGAGGTTTATACTAGTTCACTCTTAATCAAGAGCTATGTCTAATCCCTTCACCTTGAAGGTTTTCCAATAAGCAAATTGCTTACAACAACTAAGTATTCTCTAAGCCTCTTCAGGCTCTACAACAAAGTAATCTTAACCCAAAATTACTTTAACCCGAGTATTTTTTAACACTAAACCTCTCTAAGCTTTCACAAAGATAAAACTTTAAACGGATAATTCACAATAGTGAGCATTACAAGGTTAAGTGCAAATACAATAACTTTGTGTATACAAAGAATATGAAAGTTTGAGAGCTTGTATATGAGATCATCCAAAGAATGACAGCTTAAGCACAAGTTAAGTAACTTCTTAACTTCTTGGTTCTTCTTCACTCTTGAGCCTTCTTATAAAAGCTTGAAGAAATGTCCGTTGAGAAAGAGCTTTTCCCATTTTGATTGGCATTAAATGCTTAGGATATCATATCACGTAAAGTTGAGGAGAGAGAATCTGACGCCACCAGTAGCAGTGGCAGTTTGTACCAAAAAGATATTTATCTTTCTTGGCATGTGCAAGGCACATTCTACCTTTTTCACTTTGTTTAGCTGTTCAATACTTTTTCTGATAAGTTGACTTGTTTTTATTTTTAGCCTGTACCAAGTATCAAAGCTAATGTCTGATCTAGACTTGCTTTACAACAATCAAAAAGACAAAACGAAATATATACGTTGAAAGCACTTTGTCAATTTTTGAGAAATCATTTTAAGGTTTTAGCTTATAAGATAGCTCCATCCACATATATAAGCTATAGAGCGTATAAGTTCTTTTTTAAAAAACATTTTAAGATAAAGCAGATTTTGGATGCTTTTTATATGACAAATATGGACGCTTCAAATTTATGAATGTTTATGTAGAAAAACATTGGACTGCTTGTTAAGTAAATAATGGACACTCACACACATAAAATAGATAATTCTAAGTTAAAACAAAGTGATGTGAGTATGTATTTTATGGACACTTAAGGTCTCAAAACATTTATATCCTGCAAAACAAGGCTTATTAGAGCTACATAAATTTTAATAGTCTTTGCTATCATCAAAATAGTTTAGGGGCTAGACACTTCATACATCTTTGGTTCCAACACAGGCAATATTGAGGCAATGCATTAGATGGAAAATGGTTACTCAACTGATGAATAGGACTTTGATCTTGATTTTGCAAAGGACATTAGTAGGGGAAAGCTAAAACATTTGATGTTTAGGAAGGAATCTATGTGCAAGGAGTTTAAGTTTAAATTTGGTATGGAATTTAGCTCTGATAGATTTTAAAGAAGTTATTTTGGAGCATTCAGTCTTAAATGGTAAATAGATTAGATTTGTAAACAATGATGGTAGGAGAGTTAGGGTGGTGTGCAAGTAGGATTGTCCATTCACAACATTGGTGTTCCAAGTTGGGAGGAAGACCATATATAAGATGAAAACCTTAATGCCAGGCCACACATATGAGAAGGTTTTTACAACAAAAATATAGGATAAAGATGGATTGCTAAGACCTAGGCTTAAATATGTTTTTAGTCCCTCAAATTTAGAATAAGTTTGTTTTTTATTGTCCAAATTTAAAATTGATCCTTTTAGTCCTTGTAATTTGTAAAAAAAAATTGTTTTAGTCTTTTTCCCCAAACGTCTTCTGTCCAAACATCGTCAAAATGAATACTTTGAAAGGAAAACATACATGTGATATAAGGTGTTTGATAATAAAAATGCAAAATCAAGGTAAGTTACAACATAAGCGACTTGTAATTCGTTAGCCACGTAAGTAAAATCTCCAATGACGTTTAGGTAGAAGGGCTAAAACAAGTTTTTTTTTTTAAAAAATTACAAGGACTAAAAAGCAATTTTAAATTTGGGCTATCAAAAACAAATTTGCCTCAAACTTGAAGGACTAAAAACATTTAGGCTAAAATAGAATTTTGGTCCTTTATTTACATTTTATGTTTTAGTTTGGTCTCTTAAGTTTTAAAATTTTCGCTTTAGTCCCTTATAGTGTCTCTATTAGACCAAATTGGTCCTTCCGTCAGTTTTTGGCACTAACGGTGTTAATTTGGCTGACGTGGCATCTCTCACAATTTGCCACGTGTCACTAAGTTGACCAAATTTGTGTAATAAACTAATGGAAGGACCAATTTGATCTAACAGAAAAACTTTAAAGGACCAAAGTGAAACTTCTTAAACTTAAGGGACTAAACTAAAACCTAAAATGTAAATAAGAAACTGAAATTCTATTTTAGCCAAACATATATATACCTAAGACTTAAATAGAAAAGCTTAGATCATTTCACAACATAACATTACCTTAATGATAGAGTGTATAAGAAAGAACTACATCACTAGAATAAGTAGGTTTTAAGCAATCACTATTAGAAGATTGCTTTGTAGGGGGTTGAGAGAGATGACAACAGATAATACTCACTACTATAGAATTACGATGTTGAACCAAGATTTAGTTGAACAAACTTGAACCAAATTTACAACCAATGTTTGGGTCTTTCAATTTGTGTTTGGATGTTTGCAAAATAGGCTTTGTGGAGGGTTATAGACCTTTTATTGGGGTTGATGGGTATCACCTCAAAACAAAACATGGGGTCAATTACTAGTAATTATGGGAAGGGATCTGCATAATCAATATCTTTCATTAACTTTTGTTGTTAACAAAGAAAAGCTAGATATAATTTTTAACTCTCCTGCTAAAAGACATTGGAGATGTTGTAACTAATAAATGGATGTTCATAGCTGACCAACAAAAGGTATTGTAGTTGATTTTAAGTCATTGATGTTGTATTATTTTCTTTGTATTAGCAATAATGTTTGTTGTTCATATTTACAAAGACTAATGCCAACATTTAAATTAGGGTCTAGCTACAAATACCAATAATAACTATGGATACAGGAAAACAAAAACAAGTTTTAAAGAATGTATTGTTATATTATACTATTAATGTTTATTATAACTAGTTATCTTAATATTTTCATTCATCTAATATAGGAAAAAGGCAATTCATCTCCTAGTAAAATAACTTCAAACACCAAGGTTTATGAGGGAAAAACATCAGTACCTCCTATTCCAACATTTGCCTAGAACCCAACTCTAACAAAGGTGTTTGCACATATGACAATGGCAAACTCAACCTTGTTAAACATTGGCATGCTACACATTTTAAGTGCAACATCTTTTCTACTCTTTAACCATTCCTTCTATGCCTATCTAGGAGAAAACAAGAAAAACTTTGGAAGAAAATACAAGATAATAGTTATGGATGGTGTGTCTGCAACTTATATGAAAGCAAACTCATCTCACATTAGGAATAACACAACCTAAAACCTGTGTGGCTACTAACCATTTTATTTTTTGGGAGTGTATAAAGGGATTCCATTTGGATTTAGATATAACTTCTAACAAAAACTTGCCTTTTTTTTTTATCAATTCTCTAATTCAAGATTCTATTTGCCATCTTTTGATGGGTAGACAATTGTGTAGTGACATTTTTTACTAGACAAATCCTTTATAACATTTTAAAGTTACTTTTGTATTCATTTATGATCAATTATGTAGATTGTTAATGTTAAATTTCATTATTAAATACCAGTCAATTTCCTACGAAATGTTATTAAATTTCATTCAACTACTTACATGTGATAGGACTCAGAAAATGGTAATGTGATGTCCACTATTTTCCTGCCAAATTACATACCCATACCCCACTTCCCACTATATTGTAACTTGGTCCGTGTACCATCATGCAAAATTCTCTTCTTTTTTTTACTTTCCTTAACACATTAAACAAAATCATAATCAAATTTTACTTCATTTAACAAAATAAACAAAACTATAATCAATTTTGCCAAATCAAATTTTTCTTTACTTAACATATTAAAGAAAACCATAATCATTTTTAACTTCATTTAACTAAACAAACAAAACAATAATCATTCTAATAAATCCATTTTTTTACTTAACATATTATCTTTACCATAATTAACCATTAAACAAAATTTAATAGATTAAATGCCAACAACAAAGGACAATTCTTATTCATTCAAATATTGGATCATTACAAAAACACTTGTTAAATACACTGCTCATGACACCAAAATATAGTAAATAACCCATTAACACTGACACTAGAGCACACATATCAAATTAAGCCTAACATTGTCCAACACATAATTAGTACACTCATCAACAAGTATCATTTTCTTCTATCCATGACAATCTTCTACAATTTCCCAATTCTTTTAACCTCTTTCAGTTGTTGCTCAATCCTCTAAATAGTATCTTGAATTGCATCTTTGTAGTTCACATAATTATCAACCCACTAAAAAAGGTTACAAATATCAATCTTTGCAAACAATTGCCCACAGGATGGTACTCATAATGAAAGAAATCAAAAACCCATATTCTTCAACTTTCCACCATCCCATAAAAAAAAAAACTTACATCACAATTTCAATATCTCAAAAAATGTCTACTGGGTTCCTTGAGCCTTTTAAAGTTATGAACAACATCATTTCTCCACACTTACCCACTCTACAGCTCCTCCTTGTTGAAGAAGCACAAAATCTTCAAAACTCTCTTCCCAGATTGTGAAGAAAAGGAGTCATCCATAGTCCACCGCTTTGCACAAAACTTCACCTACTGCATTTAGGAGGTAACACTATACCAAGCTCTTCAATACCATAGTAAGCTGAAGAGAAAGAGGGAGAAAGAATATTGTTTAACATTAGGGTTTTCAAATTTGAAGTGTATTGCCCAATCATCAATCATGCAAATGTGTCATCTACTTACATGCAATGACGTTAGCCACATAGGCATTATTCTTAACGGAATCAAGGTCGTTGATTAAATGTAATAGGTTTTAAATTTACGAAGATCAAAAGTGGACAAATTTCTTTTAAGAGACTAAAATCAAATATTAACTATTTTATAGAGACAAAAAACATATTTTGCCCCTTGTTTTAAGTTTTCATATAACTTCTCTTTGTAACAGAATCTTGCGCAACCTTTTCCTTTTCATTTATTAAATCAATTACAATTAAATAATGTTTAATTAGTCATGATAGTGTTGGTCACCTTCAATTTTAAATTGATATATATTAGAAATACATTTTTTAATACAATTTTTTATATATTAGATAAAGTCAAATGAATTTCATTACATATATATATATATATATATATATATATATATATATACACACACACATATACATATATACACATATACATATTATATACATATGTATATGTATACATGTATATATATATATGTATATGTATATATGTATACATATGTATACATATACATGTATATGTATATATATATCCTTGGCATTCTTTCAAATTATCTTGATATCGTTACAAAGATAAATATAAATAAAAAAAAATACTTGGGCACTCAAGAGATGTCTACACCTAGAGAGAGATGAGGAGTGTATATTCTCTAACACACTCTTTCTAACACACACACACACACTTTATTATTGGTTAAAGTTTATTGAAAACTACAAAATTATGAGAGAGAATTATTAAATAAAATATGAGACCCATAAATTTTTGGAATTTTCAAAAATTTCAACTAATAAGAGATAGTGTGTTCAAAATAGTATGTCAGAGAGTACGTTGCTAGCATTCCTCAAAGAGAGTTACGAAGAGAGGAAAAATAAGTTATTGATATGAATGATAATATGATGTGATAAAAAAAGAGATAAAAAGAAATAAAAATGAGTTGTTTGTATTATTTGAGTGTCCAAAAACCAAACTCAATATAAATATAAACGAGCACTCAGGATAAACTTAGAAGATCATATTTAAGATTTATTTATTTTATTTTGATTGTTATTTTTTTTTTCAACAATTTGGATTTTTATGTTGAATGCTAATAAATTCGTAGTGAGAAAGAGCAGGTGGACACCGCCATTAACTTGCATTGAAGTCTAGAAAAAACCAGTTGCGGCTTCATATAAATGTCAGAAAAGAAGTTCATCTTTGGTGAGTAGTATGCACCGTCCCTGAGACGACCTTGAGCATATAAGTGTGCAATAACCCATCTCGCCAAGACCCAATTATGTCATGAAGTTTTTCTCAGGACCACGCCTTTGGTATCTATGATATTATTACTTCCAAGTTACATATTATCAGCAATTTGAAATTAACCCTTCTTGAAGAAAAGAAACCGACAAAATTGGCAAATTGATATGATAAGAAGAAAGATGTTATGTATTATTAGTATTTTGAGTAAATTATATTCACATTTTCTGAAATTTTGTCAAATTTTTCTTAATATTTTTCTTTTTTTTATCCTTACACCAACTCTTTTAATTATTTAAAAAATATTACACTGACATTTCTTATACATTACACTAATCTTTTAATTGTTTAAAAAATATTATATCATATTTCTTTGTAAAAGAGGTTATAAAGATTAAAAAAACAAGAGGTTGTGTGTAATCAGGGATGGAACTAGAAAAAATTGTTAGGGGGGGCAAAAATTTATCACATGGCAAGTAAAATCAATAATGACTAGCTTCTATTATTAATAATTGTTTAAAATTTAATCTAATGAAAAATAAAATATTACATATTCTATAAAGGTAAATATAACTACTTTTGATGTAAAGAAAACACATACAAATAAAAAAGATTTCTTTTCAGTCATCAAGATCATAATATTCTTTGATTTTTAATTTGATAAAACTCTTCTATAATTTTTTTCTATAGTGAATGTCTTCGCAATATCATTTTCAATATAAATAATCAAAGTATCAGCAAGAAACTCATCTTCCATTTTATTGTCATACTTCAACAATTCAACTATAGATTTTTTTCAAACACATAAACATAAAAAAATAATCTAGTAAGTGAAGATAAAATAACTTTGAATTTTTTTTTTAGTCTAAAGACAATAAATTGAGAATAAAATAATATTTAAGAATAACACGTTGAATGTAAATTTAACTTTTAGCAAAACTGCAAAAGTATAGAAGACTAGATGTATTATGTGAATCAATCTTTGATATGTAAATTGTTTAATTAATAAAACCATTAATTTAAAACCATTAAGAATTTATATAATTAATTTAAAACCATTAATTGTTTAAACCAAAGCTTTTTATTTTCTTTGCTTATAAGGTCTTTGCTTCACCGTATAGTATAATATAATATAAGTTAGATAATTAAGGCCTTTGCTTCAATTTCAATCACCACATGGATTATTTAAAAAAACACTTCACAAATTAATATAAAAAAATCAAATCAAACATTGTTTAAAAAATTAGAAGGGGGCCCATGCCCTGTATGCACGGTAAAAAAAATATTGAATCAAACAATCAATTACACTATAATAGAAAAAAAAATTAAAATGCTGTGAGAATAGAAAAACATCACCAACAGAAAAAAAAATCACATGGAATTGTTATTGATGGCTATCCTAATTTAAGAATTAGGCACAGAAACATTAGTTACTATACAGCCGAATGCCGATGGTGCAGGAGAATCAAGAACTAAGATAGCACCGCAATTCGTTGTAGAGTGAGACTATGCAACTGTTGAGGACTGAGGTAGTGAGCAATGAGGAGTGAAGTAGGGGGAAGCTGTAACGTCTATCACCGTAAAGTAAAAAAACTACAGGTTAAAAATTGAATCTTTTGGGTGGTTTGTAGATATAAAAGTGAAACTATGAAAGTAGGCCCAAGATAAGAGGTAGAGGTTTGCTTTTTATAGAAAAAAATTTTAGAAATAGATATATCAATAAGTGATATAGGGGGTTGTCCCACAAGTCATAGACAAACTGCAAATAGTGGGCCGTATTATAATTTATTCTAGTATATTGTACAAATTGTTACTAAAAATTTATTTAATATCTGAAAAATATAAGTTAAGTTCAATGTTTTATTATTTTATAAGTAAGAAAATTAATAAAAAAAATATTGCAGAAATATTTAAAATTATTCTTACGACTTACGAGAACCAAATGCCAAGCTCGGTTGTTATTGTCCAATTCCACCCCCCGCCCATACAAAAGAACTGATTGCACTACGCAAAGCAATCTCTCCCTTGATCTCTGCCAAATTTATTTGCATCGTACCAAGGCAATCGAGCTATGCTAATAACATTAAATAATAAATGAAAAAGTTTTGTAGTTTATCCTAATAGAAATTTTATCTTCTTGATGCATTCAAGCGGTTACTATAATTACAAAACTTTTTATTTTTCTGATGTATAAAAAAAATAAAAATAAGAATACAATACTTTTTTTTGATAAAGAAAAAGACAATACTTTTATATCCACCGACAAATTTTAATGATATAGGAGTATCTCACATACTCTAGTCATAATTATTTCCCTTCATCAACAAAGTGACAAAGTCCATCACATGCAATAGTTACATCTCGTAAACATATTAATTAAAGTAACTCTTGATGGTGAATATTTTTAATTTGATAAAAATATAGAAATTTAATTTATATATATTATTGGTGTAAAAAAATTATATTATCAATTAATTAAAATTATTATTAATATAATTTTTAAGTTAATTATTATAAAAGTTAACAAACTACCATACATAACAGTTTATAATTAAATAATAATGTAAAATCCTTTACATAATCATTACATAGATTATTTACCTAGAATATAGTTTAATTTTTGTATATAGTCAACTTTTACATTGTCAACCATAAAAATTATTTTAAATAAAATTTTAAAATAATTATTATAAAAATATTCTACAATTAAAAAGAAATATAAAAATATTTATACTCACAATATATATAAATTAAATTGGAAAAATAAAGTTCATTCCGATCATTTTTATTGTTTCGAAAGAAATTAATCTTTCTGCACCAAAAAAAGAAAGAAATTAATTTTCGATCGATAATTATGGAATATTCTTAATGCGTAAATATAAATGTTATCTTTCAATTCTCTTTTATTTTCTTTCTCAGATTTTTTTCAGAAGATTAATGAACCACAATTTTCGTATGCGCATCTATACCTCTTTTTTCTTAGAAATTTAATGATCCACAAATTGGTTGTTAGAATAGAATTTATCTCTTTTAAATGAAAATGTATTAAGTTTTAATTATTTATTAAAAATTTAATGATTAAATTTACTATAACATATACAAACATATATTATAAATTGCAAAATTAATAAACTTCTTTTATTTATTTTTAAGAAAAATATTAACATCAATATTTTAGAATAAATTTTAAACATTTAAAAGTAGTAATTTTTTATTAAAAAGACAATTATACTTTCTTTTTAAAAAAATTTAAATATTTAAAGAGAAAATAGACTATGCAATGACAGTATAAAATAGTTTTACACGATCATCCAATCATAAACTATTGTGTATGGTAAGTTTATTGATTTTTACAATATTTATCTTAAAAATCATATTAACGGTGATTTTTAATTAGTTGACAGTGTTAAATTTTTTAAACTTTGTACATAAGCATTAAACTCATATTTAAAATCAACCCTAACAAATCCATAAAATATATCCATTTCGCTTATTCTTTTTCTTACTCCATCTTGTTTTGCGAATGGTGTTGCTTTTACTGCCGTTGAAAGCCATTATATATAAACTTTCTTTTTTATGGTTGCTATCTTCCGAAGTCACATGTAAATGATGCAATTTTACTTATGAGAAATATCTTGGATGATACTATGGAGTTCTGGTTATATTGAATGTAGACATATGATTTCTAAAACCTGTTCACTTTGCAAAACTTTAACTTTATTATTATTTAACAAATTTAAAATTAACTCTAGGCACCTAAAGTTATGATATTAATTTATTTGGTTTAAAATGTTAAAAAAATTAATACCATGAGATGGCCCAGATGGGACACATTTTCTTTTTTCTTTTTGTACATAGATGGGATTCGTTTTCGTCAGAACATAAACATTTACTATTTTAATCACAAAATGTATTCGGTAAGATCACTCATAATAGTTTTACAAACATACTAATAACTTCTCTGCACTGTATGTATGAGTATAAACTGAAATAAAAATATAGACAAAAGCTTTCTTCAGTTTGATTAATTTTTACTATTATATTTAAAATTCAATATATTAAAAACTTATTTCAACAACTCAAATAGAATAGAAATAAATTGAAAAAACTTAAAATATAGAAAAAGAAATTATTTTTCGTATTAATATAATTTTTTGGCATTATATAATTTTAGTATATTAATTAGAAATATATCCCTTTTTCATGATGACTTTGTTAGATCTTTGAAGGAGAATGGTGAAACTGCTTCCCTTCCCCTCTTAATTCCTAGGTGGCTTCCCCCTCCTAGTGGCTTGTATAAACTTAATGTGGATGGGAGATTAAATCTGGAAATTGGAAAATATATAATTTATGTTTATATTAGGTATTAAAATAAAAACACAATAAAATGTAATATATTTAAATATTTTTCTCCAATTTAATTTATTGTTTCATTATTTAAAACTTTATATATAAAAAATTTATATGTATTTTTAATCTACAAAAATATATGGAGTTGTTAAAACTAATCTATCTATAATTGTTCTATTTTATAATTATTAAGAAATATGAAAGCACAAACACAAGAACTAAAAATACATTTTTAAAAAAATAAATAAATGTAAGAAATAAAAATGATTAGCCTAAAGAATGTTATATTTCAAATAATTAGAAGCTAAAAAGAATCTAAAATCTAATTATAATCAAAAGCTACTCTAAATAACTTCTCATAAAAATTAATTGCTTTTTTTAAAAAATAATTTATATGATTGTAAACAAACATAAATTAGTTTAACCAACATGTCATTAGTTTGAATGAAATTGTACTTAAATCCTTTATTTGCGAGTATCCGTATATATTCATGAATATTTCTTAAAAAAAAAAAATCTTGATTTCAAAAGCAATATTTCAACGAAAAGCAATATTGAGCTTTGCAGTGGACTGATTAACCTCGATTTCAAATCATCCAATATTAGTTTCATCACACTATGAGCAAATCCAAGAGTTGGTATAACAACGTCATCCCTTTAAATGGAGGTCTTATTAAACCAATACAATAAGTGCAAACCCGGGATCGAGTATTCCAAGAGAATAACAACATTAGCATCACTTTAAATGAAAAGAAATATAACAGTCAGTCTTCGCTTTCGCAACCTTGAGGTATATATATATATATATATATATATATATATATATATATAAGGGTAATTTTGTAATTTTACATTAACGAGTATTTGCGGGCATGGATATTATGCTACCGCTCCATTAACAAGTGGCTAGGAAAAAAACTCATATCTGTTACCCACAAATACCCATTTAAACTATCTATTTTTTATCAATGATGTATTTTATTTATAAATATTCACGGGTACGGATTTTTTTGTCATTCTTATTTGAGTCTTGTGAATGAAATAAACATGATTAGGAGAAAAGATCCCACTAAATATAGTTAGATAGATTTTTTAGTAAAAATTAATCATTAACAAAGTTGGTAAATATTCCATACCAATAACATGGTGATAAAAAAAAATAGCTTATGTTTTTTTTTTAAAAATCTCTAAAAAATAATCCAAATATTGTTTTACATCAAAATAACTATCCATTATCAAATTTTCCCCCTATACGAATAATCTCTGAAAATACGAAGTTTTTCGAATTAATCTATCTTTATTTATTTTTCCTTAATAAGTATTAAAAAAATATGAAACCACTAAAATTTTCTCCTTATAAACACCAATTAAAAATACATTTTTAAAATTAAATATAAAAAACTAAAAACTTAGGGTGAACACAAGTCGACTTGGATTGAGTTTAGACAATTTTTTATACTTGAACTGATAAAAAGATGGTAAGATTGAATTGAATTAGGTTTGCTTACTTTGAAGAAGGCAACCTGGAGTCGATAAGGTAAAATGTTTAACAAAGCATAAATTAAAAAAATACAAAAAGTAGGAAAAATTAAAAATTGTAAAAACCAAAAGAAAATGAATATTTTATCTAAAAAGTTAGAATTTGAAGGTGAGCAAATGTAAAATCAATTGATATAAAAGTCAATACTTTCTAAATCAGTTTCAAAAACTGATGTAGAAAATTACCTTTCTATATCGATTGTGTCCATAACTGATCTAGAAAAGTCTATTTAAAACAACAACAATACTGCAACTACATTGCTACCATAATATACAATATTATAATTCAAAAATTACAAATACAAAACAAGAAACAAATACAGAACAATTTCATTTCATCAAATACACACACATATACATACATACAAGTGCAATTTTCTTATTACAATGATTAAAATGAAAACATGTCCACAATTTTACTATTACAAAGTGACCATGAACTTTTTTTTTGGTTACATGAACAAAATGCAATAAATGTAACTCTTTTTTTTTTTTATATCCAATAGGAATTTAATCCACGTTAGGTCTTTTTCTCTCATTTTTAATCCACGTTTCTTTTATTATAAACACTTATTTATGTTATATTCATTCATTTTCGACAAAGCTACCACCTTCACTTTGTATAATACAACACTCATTTTCTAATGATTTCTAGGTTTAATCCAATAGAAAAGAGTTATGTATATAGTGAAAGCTTTATCAAATATGAATGAATATAACCCAAATGAGAGATTTATCCTCTCTTTATATAAATTAGAATAATTATCTTAAATAAGAATGTTTTTAGGAACTATTATCCAATGATAGTGTTTTTAGGCATTTTTCTTCAATAAGAGTGTTTTAAGGACTTTTTCTTATCATTTTATATATTTTAATCTATCCTTTTCTTCTTTATTTTTAGATTAAATTTTAATATTTTTTTAAAAAAATTATCAACAGTAAAAAATAACCTTATATCACAATATAAACTATTTATCATAAATCAAAAATATAATTTATATGTTAAAAAATATTTATTCATTATAAAATTTAACTATAATATAGTTTACATATTTAAAAGTATTTATTAATTATAAAATTTAGTTATATAAAATAAACATTTATTCTGTGCATTGTACATATTAAAATACTAGTAATAAAATAATAGTTTAATGACTATGCATTGTTATTGTCAATGTAAAAAATTTTAAACGATCAACTAATCAGAAATTATCGTTGGTATGGTTTTTAAGGTAGTTATTGTAAAAGTCAACAAACTTATCATATATAGTAGTTTGTAATTGAATGACAGTGTAAAACTGCTTTATATTGAACAATCTTAAATATAAGAGATAGTTTAAGGACGAAGGCTAAGGTGAAAGACTTAAACATGTCTCCCACCTTAGGAAAATGCTTTTTATCTATTAGATGTTATGTATTTTAAATCAATGGCTTAGATTTTTCTTACTTTTTTTTCTTTTATTCCTTTTCACCATTCCTTTCCAAATTGTCCTTGCCTTCCCACCCTTGTACCCCCGATACTCACTCCTCCACCTCTCCTTCAAATAGGATTTCAATGCTTCGTCGTCATTGACCACAGCTTCAGGCTCAGCGCTACAAGATGAGATTTTCCAATTCGACTTCGACCTCGGTGGTGGAATTAGCCTTGTCTACATGCTTTTTTGTTGCGCTATTCACACATCTAAAGGTGCTCCATCAAATCGAGACCATTGCGGGCCTCTGCAACCTTTCCCACCAAAAAAAAGAAATCGAAAAACAAAGCAATAACATAATAAGGTAGACCACAAAACTCATATTTGCTTCCTTTTCTCGATTTAGGACCTGTTTGGACAAACTTCTCCATAAGCACTTATAGAAGAAGAAAATGAAAAGAAAAAAGAAAATAAGATTATCCAAAAGCTAAAATTAGCTTATGAATTAGCTTATGCATAAGCTAATTTGTAAAAGTTCTTTTAGATTAGCTTATCCAAAAGCTTATTTTTAACTTATACAAAAGCTAATTTTAGTTTATGGAGAAGCTTATTTCATTTATTTTTTCTTCTATTATAAGTACTTATACAGAAGTTTATCCAAACATGACCATTCTCTCTCAATGTTTCACTTACGTTATTCTCAACTCTTCCAACCACTCTTTCTTTTTCTTTTTACCACAACAATTGTTTAATTGTCATTTCCATTATGAAAAGCTCCAAATTTGGGTTTCCTACAATTGTTTTTTCCCGCATCATCCTATGCGATGTCATTTTCTGCAGTAAAGTCATAAAGTGCTAAATAGGACCCAGTTCAACGCTACAAGAAAAGAGCAAAAACGGGGTTCTATTGAGGTGGTCTTCAGGTCAGACTAATGGGGTCGTGGCATGATTCCAATTGCTATCTAGGAAGGAAATTGGTGCCAGAGGAGCAAGAGTTATCGCATGCGTTATAACAGGTTCGTGGCCAAGTGGATCTATGGGGGAGCAACAGAGGATGAAGAAAGAGGGGTAAATAAGGAAAGAGAAGAAGAAAAAGAAAAGAGAAAAGAGAAAAAAAATAGCCATTTGATTTAAAAATGAAGAGATCCAACAATCTGAAAGCTTGTTCTCACAGTAGGAGACATGTTTAAGTCTCCCATCCTAGCCTCTGTCTAATTTAGGTCAATTTTTAATGTAGGAACTTAAGTTTGATTGATCTAATGAAGATAAAATCAACTTTTTCAATTTTTAATTTATTCAATTATCAATTTAGTTACTATATTTTACATTAAATAAGCATTTTAACTTTGTAATGTACATAACAAATTATATAACTAAAATTTATAATAAATAAAAAATTTTGAATATATAAATTATATTATAATCAAAATTTGTAATAATAAATACTTTTAAATATATAAATTATATTTTAAATTTACGATAAATAATTTGTATTGTGGTATAAGGATATTTTTAATTATAGATATTTTTTTAAAAATATTGTTGAAATTTAATTTAGAAATAAGATTAAGAGGATAATTGAAAGAGATAAAAAATAAAAAAATCTACTATTTTAACTTGCATAATGCACGGGCTGAATTTTTATTTTATATAACTAAAATTTATAATAAATAAATACTCTTGAATATATGAATTACATTATTATTAAATTTTATAATAAATAGATATTTTGATCATATAAATTATATTTTAGATCTATGATAAATAATTTATATTATGATACAGGGTTATTTTTAATTATTGATAATTTTTAAAAATATTAATGTTTAATTTAAAAATAAAAATAATAAATTAAAAGAGATAAAATGTTTTAAAAATTCCTAAAAATACACTCGTTGCAAAAAAATAGTTAAAAATACTCTCGTTGAAGAATCGTCCCTAAAAACATTTTCATTTAAGATAGTTATTTTAATTTATATATATAAAAGACACAAAATTAAGAATATAGATAAAGATAAAAGGAGAATGATTTAAGATAATTGGAAAATAATTTTTTAGATTAGTTATTAAACAAATTAAATTTGAAATTGAAATTAAGAAATATATTTAAAATATAAAAAAATATAAAAAAATTAAATTAAATACTCAACATATAAAATTAAGATAAAATATATATCTCATTGAGAATGAAAATAATTTCTAAAATATTCTTATTCAAAAATAAAAAAATATATTTTAATTTTATCAACAAAAAATTGAGCCGTTACATCCCGTTTCACTAGCATTTTTCAAGGAAACAAACTATTATGGGTTTAGTTGACTGTACTTTCAAAGTTAATGAATCAAGTTACAATTATTCTTAAAGATAAAATAGTAACGATTAAATTTTTGATAATATTTTTTTGGTATGCAAAATATTTTCTTATTAGAGGGACTAATTTCTCAAAATACAAAGATTCGTTTAAGGGTTTGTTTTTTTTAATAGATACTCTTTTATACACACATATCTCTCTTAATGATTTTTTTTGTGGGTTATCATATAATTTGTATGAAATATTCATCGGCTTTGCCAATGATTAATCTTTGCCGCAAAACTTTTAGTGGGGTCTCCTATCCTAACCATGTTTTTTAGGAACCTGAGACTTTACTTCAGGAATTCAAATCAAATTCTATCCAAACCAACGACATGTTGGTTATCTTTCCCAATGATTAAATTGTTAGTAATGTTATACTCTATTTTATATATATTTTAATTTGATGATAATTAATTAATAACTAATATTTAATTTGTAGAATGTACATGATAAAAGTTTATTTTATATAACTAAAAATTATAATAAATAAATACTTTTAAACATATAAATTATATTATAATTAAATTCCATAATAAATAAATATTTTTTATCATATAAAAATTTATGATGAACAATTTATATTCTAATATAAAGTTATTTTTAATTATTGATAATTTTTTTAAATATTAAAATTTAATTTAAAAATAAAATTGAAAAAAATAGACAGAAAGAAATAAGATATTAAAAAATTCTAAAAATATTATTGTTAAAGAAAAATTCTTAAGATACTTTTATTAAAAAAAAAAGAGAAAATAGACTACGAACTGACAGTATAAAATAGTTTTATACTGTCATTTAATCATAATCCACCATATATAGTAAGTTTGTTGACTTCTATGATAATTATCGTAACAATCATTCCAATGGTGATTTTGATTGGTTAATAATGTAAAACTTTTTACATTGACAATATATAACTATTAAACTCAAAAAATAATTCTTAAAAATATTTTCATTTAAAATAACTATTCTAATTTTTTGATTTTGAGGAAAGGCAAGCCCCAAAAAACAAAACTACACAATGACTAAATGAGGTGTAGACAACCCCATAACATCTCTAATAAAAAATTGGGCACACCTAGGGGCATGAGTCACCAACCGAACCATTAGCTTCGAATCACATTCAAGAATGAGCTTTTGAATACTTGCATCCCAAGCTACAGATAGCACCGTAAACACCCCACAGGCCCACACAGCTCAGCAGAAATAACATTAGAGGAACCAAAGTTCCTCATAAAGCCCCCTAACCATTCACCATGATGATCCTTAAAGACCCCTGCGCAAGATGCTTGTAAGCCACCAAGATGAACTGATCCATCCGTGTTAGCCTTGACCCAACCCTCAAGAGGGGTCTCCCAATAGAGCTCATGCATATCATATTTGGCCTGATTAGTCTAGGGACCATAGATGCCACTCTCAACAAACGCTCGAAGCTCAACAGCCTTTAAGACTCCACCAGCCTTAAATGTAACACTCTTGAAAACACATTCATTCTGAGCTTACCAAATGCTTGTTAGTATGTTGGCAAAAAAGAGCCCCCATTGAACACCAAGTGCAAAACAGTTATATTATTCAGCAACCAATCTTCCAAAATATCATCAAAAAAGTTTGGAGACAACACATCGTGAACTAACAGTCGAGTGTACTATTCTAATTTATATTAGGCGAATCCGTACCTCTCTTTATTTTTTAAAAATTAAAAATAAAACAAGAGAGATAGTATAGTGGATAGTCTAGACAGTAGTTAAAGAGTAAAATAATGGATAATTTAAGAAATAATTAAAACGTATAATAGTCTAATAAAAAATGGAAAAAAAAGAAGGTATTGTATTTATTATAGTTACAGAAGATTATAGATATATGCATAAGGGTTGGCACATCTGGTCGAGTTTTCAACTCACACTAGCTGTGACTTGAGTTCGATTGTCAGATTTCTCTTATTGGTAGACAATATGCAAATTTCATTATAAATTCTCGCTGAAATTTGTAACTTTACTTGACCTTGCAAGAAAGCGTGTCTTCCCTTAATTTAAACTTTTATCTATAATACACACACACACACACACATACACACATAAACAAACATACAAACATATATGTTTGTGTGTGTGTGTGTGTGTGTGGTATGTTAAATTTCAACTATTAAATCGTTGAATATTTTAATATTATGTCAATGATCATATATACAAAATTTTAGGTAAATCGTACATTTATATCTAGTTCATCTTATAGTCAATGTTTACTTATAATTTATATATATATAAGAATTTGTTAACATACATACACTTATTTTTTAGTTAGAATACGTTAGTAAGTTATAATTACAATGTATCTCAAAATACATCACGATGTAACTTGTTAACTTATTTCAACTAAAAAATAAGTGTGTGTACTTGTTAACAAATGCTTGTGAGTTTTGTTAATGTACACATACTTATTTTTTAGTTAAAGTACGTTAACAAATTATAATTATAACGTATCTTAAAATATACTTATGATATACCTTCCTAATATATTCTAATTAAAAAATAAATATGTATATATTAAATTATATATATATATATATACACACACACACGCCCGCGCACACATAAAATTACTTTATTCTTGTTTTAAAATATATCTCATCTCATTCTTAAGTAATCAAGTCTACCCACTCTTGCCTGAGTGCTTATCACCTACCAACCTTTCATAATTTCACGCAATTAAGCTGTCGCCGCAAAGCACGCTCGTTGATTTTTATTCAAAAAAAAAATTCACCCCTTTTTTAGGCGGCGGAAAAACTGAGCGCATGTCTCCACCGGTTTAACTTCAGAGAAATATATATATATTTTTTAAAATTTTAGAAACCGAGATGAAAAAAGTTAGAATAATTTCAGGGGTTTCAGTTATAGAATAAAAATTCACTATATTTCTTTTTCATTTTGTCAAAAAAAAGAGAACCCTCCAAGTATCACTATTTTATTCCGGATTTCAAAATTCAACTGTGAGGAAGAAAAAGGTCTCCAAACGCATACAAGCACGTCTTTGTAGTGTGCAAATCATAGTGTTATTCACACCACTGTCTCATTTACAAAAGGGGCTTCAACCCCAAACATAGTCTTTCACCTATCAAAAGCTAGCTACAGCTTGCACCTATTGGTGTCTTCTCCAATATCCTCTCACAGTGTTCTTTTTCATCACAACTAGTCACCATGTCTTTGCTTTCAGATCTCATCAACCTCAATCTTTCAGATTCCACAGAAAAGGTCATTGCTGAGTACATATGGTGAGCTCTCTCAAAGACCCCGACAACTATCACATAAGCCTTGTGCAAGAAACAGGGGACTCTGTTTTGAGTTCTGTTTATGAAATCTTTGACCAAATGTTATTATTCCACTAATGTAACCAACCCCTTTATGGATATACTCTTCTTTCTGATTCAGGGTATATTTTATCTTGAGTGATCCTTTTGGAACTTTCCTTCCTTTGACATGTTGTTCCATCAAACACATAATAAGCAAAGATATTTTATTTTATTTTAAAAATTTTTTAATGGCTGAGTGGTGGAATCATGCTCTTGGGTTTGATTAGTTCCTCAAAAAGCAAAGGAAATTTTTTTAATGCTTTTTATGTGCTGATAAACAGGGTTGGTGGATCTGGTATGGACCTTAGGAGCAAAGCCAGGGTAATTGTTTCTTTTCTTTTATTTTTTTTCTCTTCATCACTAGTGATAATATTTATGTAAACATTTTCATGTTCACTATCTTACACTTTTTTTTTGGTGATTTTTCTACGTGGTTTTAAAAACAAACAGACTCTCCCTGGACCAGTGAGTGACCCTGCAAAACTCCCCAAATGGAACTATGATGGGTCTAGCACAGATCAAGCTCCTGGGGATGACAGTGAAGTCATCCTATAGTATGATTCAATCCACTAATGCACTTTTCTTTACTTATTATTATTTTTTTCACAAAAAAACTGGTGAGTGGTGTCTCCTTTTTAACTTTTTGTTATATTTATTTATTTGATAACAGCCCACAAGCTATTTTCAAGGACCCCTTTAGGAGAGGCAATAATATTCTTGTAAGTTTTTCAGGTTAAGTATTAGGCTTATATAATTGCACCTAAGCAAGAAAATTCATTAGTTCATAAAATTCTATACTATATGTGGGTCAAGTGTTAACTTTTTAACGCAAATCTACAGGTGATTTGTGATGTGTACACCCCAGCTGGAGAGCCACTTCCAACCAACAAGAGGTATGATGCTGCCAAAATTTTCAGTCACCCTGACGTTGCTGCTGAGGAACCATGGTATGTATTTCCTAGTATCCTACTTTGGATTCATTACTTTTTCAACCATTATGCTTCCAATTTCTAGAAACCCTTCTTGGAAATCACTTTTTATATTATGCTGTATACATGAAATTGTTATTGTAACATAGTTAAATTTACTCTTTCCTGAATATACTAACAGGTATGGTATTGAGCAAGAGTATACCTTGTTGCAGAAAGATGTAAATTGGCCACTTGGGTGGCCACTTGGTGGGTTTCCTGGACCACAGGTATGGAATGTTCCCTTTTTTTTTTTTCGAATAAATAATACATACACAGACAATCTAGAAATATTTTACATCGTCATTAAGTCAAAAACCCTCATATTAAAATTTTTAAAAATTTTCCAATTAATTCACGGTGTAAAATTTAAAAATTTTCCAATTAATTCACAGTGTAATAACTTTTACATTAATAATGCATGTTAATTAAAACTTTTTTTTCACTCTATATATTCACTTTTTATGTTCCATTTGTATTTTCTTGATTTGAATTTGTCCCAATTCTCAAGTGCGTGTTTGGTTTACAGTTCAACGTAAAAATAATTCCGTTGAATGTAAAAAACACAAAATATTGCTTCTTAGTTTTGTGCATTGGAAAGTGTAAAATCTGATGCTAACGGGTTTCTAAACACAGCTGGTTCAAACTACTAGTTCCATGTTGTGGATTTTCACTGTAGACATTTCATGTTACTATTTTTTTTTATTTGGTATCTTTCCCAAATTTGATTGAGACTATATTGCAATAATTGAAACGAAGTAATTTATTTCTTATACGTCTTTCTCCTTTTGCATCAGCATTTTTTTGGTTTCCAAGAAAGTGGTTTTGCTGGTTACGTAAGGTTGAGGGTCAGAGAACCATATCCGACTGCATAAATCTCCCACTTAGCAAAATTAAATGTGGTTTTTAATGTTTTATCCTTTAGTTTTTCTTCTACAAATTAAAATACTATGTTTTAATCTTGTGTAACAGTCTAATCAATAAATTTTATTAAATGTTTTCAAAGTCAGAGTAAAAACGCAATGCCAATAAATTTTTGTTGAAATCTTGGTTTTGAAACCGTAAATTCTACTCTTACAACACATGCGTCTGACACCGAACCAGCTGCTTTAATCTTTCCTTGCAAATAAGAGCGTGATTGATTTATAAAAATATCACTTTTATTTTATTTTTTAAATTTGTATTTATGTAGATTACATTTCCGCAAACCAAATGTAATGCAATATTTGTACATCATTTTCGTGCATATTATTTTTTCTTACATCACATTCTTGGACAAGAATTGGTTCTTGGTCAAAATATACATAAATGTCTCAATTGCTGAGCATGAATAAGGGGTAAAATTAATGTTAATAAGAAAAAACTTGATGTGCAATATCAGCACTCATGTTCTTCATTTACAATGAAACCGAGGCCTCTTTTGAAAGGAAAGAGCCAAGTAAAGCTACTATTTGTTTTTCCTCATATCTTTGCTCCCTTGTATAACTCAATCAATGTTGGTTTGAACAGGGCCCATACTACTGTGGAATTGGTGCTGATAAAGCCTATGGCCGTGATATCGTAGATTCTCACTACAAAGCTTGTCTTTATGCGGGCATCAACATTAGTGGCATCAATGGAGAGGTTATGCCTGGCCAGGTATACACATTTGATTATTTTTTTTTTAAAAAATGCTAACCAGTTTCCTATAAAAACGTGATTAAGAAATTAAAAATACAAAGTTTTTTAAATTAAGTGTAATAGATAAGGGTTAGTAGTGTTTTTAGTTCCTAAAATATTTTCAAATTTTGGTTCTTGTTCTTTTAGAACATTAGTTTTAGTTTCTATATTTTTCGAAATACTAAAACTTTGGTCCCTATATAGGAAAAAAGTGTCAGCTTTAAGGACTAAAATTAGAGTATTTTAAAACGTATAGGAAATAATTTTAGAAGTAGGGACAAAAACTAAAATTTGGAAATTTTTTAAGGATTAAAAACACCATTAACTCAATAGATCAATGTTATCAGTACATTTTCACTGTGAATTTTAATAAAAATTATTTATTAATTCCTTAACTACTAACTTCAACAGCAGCATTTTTTATATTCCTACTATTTGATTGACTTGTATTGAAAAGTAATATTTCTGAATTCTGTCCGTATTTTATAGTGGGAATTCCAAGTTGGTCCTTCTGTTGGTATCTCTGCTGGAGATGAGGTGTGGGCTGCACGCTACATTTTGGAGGTAATTTGAAGTATCATTCATTGTTTTTTTTAATTTTCTTTTGAAGGATTATATATGATCAACATAAAAGACAATGAAAATATAAATATTGATGAAATGTTTCTATATTATGACAGAGGATTACAGAAATAGCTGGAGCAGTTGTTTCATTTGATCCCAAGCCTATTCCGGTTAGATATGTCCTTGGCACTTCTTAAATTTGTTGATACCTTTGTCTTAGTTGAAAATTTAAAGCACAGAAGAATAATTTATCTTATTATTCTTTTATTTCACTATTTTGATCTTATTGGTTACATTGTTACTACTAGGGAGACTGGAATGGAGCTGGGGCTCACACAAACTACAGGTAACATAGCCTATGTTATATATTAATTTACTTAGGATTATTCTATGAAATCTTTTCATTTTCTGAGACTTGCACTGGTGATTCCAGCACCAAGTCCATGAGAGAAGAGGGTGGTTATGAGGTCATCAAGAAGGCCATTGAAAAGCTTGGATTGAGGCACAAGGAGCACATTGCAGCATATGGAAAAGGCAATGAGAGACGTCTCACTGGAAAACATGAAACTGCAGATATCAACACCTTCTCTTGGGTAAGGGCCTAAGCCAAAGGCTTATTAGAAATGCTACATCTTTTCCTTAAGTGAGCATTTTTCTTTAAGAATTTAATTGGAATACATTCTTAGTATAAAAAAATTTTACACTTGTCATACAAATTCTAATTATCAATTCTCTTATAGTTGAAAATTGTTAATAGTATCAAAATTTTTACACTCACAGTGTATTAAAATTAAACTTTTTTCAAGAGTTTAATTTTTGTGCATTAAACTAATCAGAAATCATCACGGTAGGTATGACTTTTAAGTTAGTGCAAAACTCAACAAACTTATAATATATGCAATTTGTGTTTGGATGATAGTTGGGAAACTATTTTCTCTTTTTTAAACAGTTAGGAGAAATAATTATATTATTCTCATTGGTAATTGTTAATTAAGTACATTGGAAAACATGTAACATAAAACAATGATTTTCAACAACCGAGGATCTTGATGTTTCAGATTAGCAATTAATGTTATTTATTTTATTTTTTTAATATAGGGTGTGGCAAACCGTGGAAGCTCCATTAGAGTTGGAAGAGAGACAGAGAAAAATGGCAAAGGATACTTCGAGGACAGAAGGCCTGCTTCTAATATGGATCCCTATGTAGTCACCTCCATGATTGCAGAGACCACCATCCTCTGGAAACCATGAAATCACAGCCGTAGGAAGATTTAGACCACTAAAAATTGTGTGTTCAATCCCATTTGATCTACAATTTATACCTGCAAGGTGTTGTTTTGTTAGGAACTGCCAAGTGGTCTTTTTAAACAAAGAATTTGCTCCATGTTCCCTGTGTATGGTTGAGAATAATTTTATCATTAATAACAAGAATTTCTTCTCGATTTCACTCTTTTAAATTTATGGTTTCAATATATATTGTGATCATGTAATGGTTTATCGCCCTATTTTGTTCCCTATGAGCTTTATTGGTCAATGGAACGCGGTAACCGAAAGAGGAATGCAAATTCATTGTAGCTTTTTATATTGTGTTTTGGATAAGTTCAATTAATCTTAAATTCACGTCAAATTGTCAAAACGATGCAAAAGTGAAGTGCGGGTTTGGATTCATGTTAAATTATTTAAAATTATGTTGAATTATTAGTTAACATAATTTTATATTAATGTTTACATATTTAGTTCTATGTTGAAAATTTGATTTTGAATTTAGAATTAATTTTGATTTGAAGTAATTTTAGATAATTTTGTGTTGAATTAAAATTTTTATACTAATTTTTTATATTAACTTACTTTTAAAATAAAAATATTTAAACATAAAACACATAACTTTAAAATTAATTTTAATCTTAATTTTACAAATGTTCATCCAAATACATATTAAAACTAGCTGTTTCTTTTTCGAGGCGAATCTACTGTTCTTAAATAAGAAATCAAACAAGCATTTAGTCTCACATGGATGAACCGGTGCTACATTGAAGGAAAAATAGGTGCACAATATATATATATATATATATATATATATATATATATATATTATTTTTATTTTTATTTTCCATTTGCGTAAGAGCTGATGAAATGGGGCTTACCTACATTCCAAGAGTTTAGTAATTGAAGATTGTGACTGATTTTAAATTTCTGCAACAAATTTGGCAATGGTCTCAATGAGAGAGCTGTAACCGTCATGTGCATTGAAATGATAAATCACTGTCAGATATCTAATTTAGTGCATGTGGGCACGATGGGTGCCGAATTAGATATCTTTGTCCATATCCACAAAATAACTGTGATCAGTGGCATTAGGTCAGTATCCTCCAAAAAATGGCATGAACATTCTATTTTATTTATTTATTGTTTGGATAAATAATTTATTTTGTCATTCTGGTCCTCCAAGCTTGTGGTATTTTATACTTTTAGTTTTCATAACATGAATTGAATTTTGCACAGTTCATATGATTTTCTCTTGTGCAATATTATACTTTTATTTTCATTTTTACATTGTAGGGATAGATATTTATTTTATATAATTATAATTTATAATAAATAAATATTTTTAAAATTTAAATTATATTATAATTAACATTTACAATAAAAAATATTTTTAAACATATAAATTATATTTTAAATTATATAAATTATAATAAATAATTAAAATTGTGATATAAAGTTATTTTTAAATTAAAATAGATAGACGATTAAGAAAATTTACTATACAAATAAAGATGAAAGAATGATAGTTTGAGAATTGAGAGAGCTTTTTTAGGTTAGTTACATAGAATGCGTGTGAAATGCCCCCTTTCAAGGAGAGAAGAGAAAAGATGCTAAAAATATCTAATTGAGAAAGTGAATAGAGTAAGAGTTTCGCTTCTAAAAGTTAGTAATTCTAATTTATAGTATAAGAGTATATTATTTTTGTTATTCATACTCCTCCAAGCTTGTGATATTTTATACTTTTAACTTTCATAAAATGAATTGAATTTTACAAATAAATTGATAAAGATAAAAGGGAGTAGAAATTGAGGATTGAGAAAGATATTTTTTTGGCTAGTCGCAAAGAAGGTGTATAAAATGTACCTTCCAATGAGAGAAGAAAGTGAGTGTTAAGAATATCTAATATTGAGAGAGTGAGGAGAGTGAGAATTTCACTCTCCAAGTTAGAGATTCTAATTTATTGTATAAGAGTATATGTGTTTAACCAATAAAATTTGACACATTATATTATATGAATTTAATTAGAATGTACTAATATTAATGTAAAGATTTTTACATTATTATTCTATCACAAATCATTATATATGGTAGGTTTGTTCACTTATATAATAATAACTACATTAAAATCATACCAAAAATAATTTTTGATTAATTAATGGTATAAAAGTCTTTATATTAACAATGTGCTAAAATTAAACTCATATTATATATAATTAGCTTGGCTCCTTATATTAAATTTAGCCATGCACCTACCAACAACTTTCAAAATATAATTATATCTTCTAAACGTTAAAGGTTGGATCACAAAAGGCAAGTATTATTATTATTTTTCCTTAAATATGTTTCTAATTCTTATAATATACTCATTTTATGGTTTTAGTTCATATATATTTTTTTAATGATTGTAGTCTCTGTCACTGTTCCTTAATAACATGGCAATCATCTATAGAATAAACTTGATGTTTCTTAAATAATAGGAACTAAAATGAATATCTTTTAATATAAGAGAGACTAATATCAAAAGTATACAATTTTATAAGGACTAAAAAATATTATTAAAGACTAAAACCATAAAATAAAATTTTATAGAGACTAAAACCATAAAAAAAAGTTTTATAAAGACTAAAATCATAAAACAGGTATACTATAAGGATTAAAAACATATTCAAACCTAAATTTGTATATTACCTCCATTTCTTTTTTATCTATCATTTTAAGGTTATAAGATACCAATTAAAAAATATAATGAATATTATCATTTAGGGACATATTAATATAATAGATAAACTATATGAATCTACTTTATAGATAATAGTAAAATAAGTTTCTATATATACTTTATTTGAGTTTTTAGATAAAGACTACTATAAAAAGGGTTTTCCACATTGGCAATCTATATAGGTTTTTAGGAATTTGATGTAGTATGTGAAGTAATGATATTTTGTAATATTTAGATGAACATTTTAGATTTATTAAAAATGAACTAGTCTAGCAAATACTTTTATGTTAGTTGTATAAAGTATTGATCGCGAAAGTGTTTTTTACATCAGTTTCTTAGTAACAAATTTAGATTTTAGAATGTGGACATCTTTTCAAATTTTTTAAAATATAAACCAAACTTTATAGTTCGGTTTTGTTTTAATAAGTTCCTATTATAATCAATCAAGAATGTTGAAATATTTTAAATTTTTTAAATTCTAGATCTGACCTTTTGTATCTATTGTACAAGCTACGAGGAATCGATTTAGAAAGTGGCTTTCTATATCAGTTCCATGTACAATTGACTGTAAAAAGTTTATTAACTTGTTTTGTGCCTCCAAAACCCTTTCATTCTTAAACAATACAACATTCCCAACTTGTACTTTTGTTGCTCTCATTCTCGTGCCAGCCATTCTTATTGCTTTTGTTGTCATGCCCTCCGTTCTTGTCACCATTCCCGCTTTCCATTCTTGTGTCCTCCATTCTTGCTCTCCATTCATGCCTTTGCTATCTCCACCATATCACTATGAGTAAGTAATATCATATATAGTTTTCATTACATATGATATTATTTGACTTTGATTAATTCACACTCAATTTCATAAGCAACATTTGTTGAATTCAAACCCTTGTTTTAATTATAACAAACCTTCAAAAGACAAATTATTAGTCTGATGAGGTTTATGATCAACGAACATATTTGGTTAAGTGCTTCAAAAAGATAATTTATGCAGCTCAATAAAGATGTTTGGACGATTGAGATGCTGCATAATTACTTTAAGAACTTCTTCATTTCACAACATCAAGATTCATCAAATTAGTGAAACAAGTTCGGAAAGAAATGAAGAAATATAGCACCATCAGAAAAGGTGCATCAAAATGTTGCATCAATATATGACATTAGAATGGCACCTCAGAAAGGTGCATTAGAATGTTGCACCGGTATATGACATCAGAATGGTACCCTTAGATAGGTGCATCAAAATGCACATTAAAATGACAACCTCAGAAAGGTGCATTAGAATGTTGCAGCAATATATGACATTAGAGTGGTACCCTCAAAAAGGTACATCAAAATGCAACTTTAGAATGTTGTTTCACTTTACAGTTGGTAGTGACAAAAAAGTTCTACAACAATGTACCATACTATGGGTCCCTTTAACAATAGCTATTTTTCTATCTATTTAAAGAGAACAAGATCCTTCATTTATCAAGAAGCCTAGAGAGAATAGAAACAAAAAATATAAGTGCTAAAAATCCTTTGTTGGGGTAGTTTTGCTAAAATTTGTGAGATTTTGAGCAGGAAAAAGGCTTCTAAAGTACACAAATTTCTCCTTGAGAGAAAACCCACTTCTATATAGTGTGTCTAGAGCTTAAAAAGAAAGTACTAATAGTGTGTATTATAAAAAATCCTCTCTTGTAAGTTAGTGAGAAACTATATTCTATGCAGTCATTCACAGGAAAAATCCCTTATTATTTAAACTGTTGTAACCTCCCAAGACCAGTGAGTGACGTTATGGATGAGGTGTATGGTTGTGGTGTCACTGTATTATTGTACCAAGTGTTGCTAGTATTGTAAGTTGTGTTTTGGAAGTTGCTAATGGAGTTCTTTGGTTAATCAAAGAAGAACCTATAGAGGTTCAAAATACTGATATACTGTGAGGCCTGAAATGGCTTTAACGAATACTATTTTGTTAGTGAAAATCCCACTATGTGTGGAGATTGGATGTAGTCCAAATTTAGGTGAACTAAGATAAATTGTTTGTGTGCTTTTCTCTTTAGCCTTGAACTCAACTTTTACAAACATTCAAGTATTGTTTAGAAAAGAACTTCAGAACAAAACTCAAGTAATCTCAAAATCTCATATTTTGAAGAAAATATTTTTAACAACTTATCTGATTCTTCACAAATTTGAATAAGTAAAGAACTTTTCAAACCAAAGAATCAAAAGGCAAGATCATATTTGATTGGATTTTCATTGAACTAACAAAGGTTCTACTTGGGTATTTTGATAAAAGCATTAATAAACCTCATGCATTTTGAACAGAAGCTATAGCAAAGTTTTTCAAAGATCATGAGTTTATTCATTTAAGCTTCATTGTTTTTGTAATTACCTAGTGATCACACTGTTTAAGGAAGAAATAGAAGGTTAACTAAATTAGATAAAACTTTCTTAAAAATATTCACATTTTGTCAAAACAAATTAAATCTATCAAGTCACATTTTAAGCATCAAGTTACGCTCATAAAGGTCTATAACACTAAAAGTTTTAAAAACCACAATTTAACTTCCGCTTCTTGTGATATTATGACTCACTACAACATTAACAGTTGGTTATTATTTGCCTTAATCATAACATTGGCACATTGTTTTACTTAGTTTGGAATAATCAATTGATAAAGGATTTGGTAGATGGGTAACTATTTATTTATATAACTTTTACTTTGTTAAATGCATTTATTTATAGCTTAATTTTTATGCACATGTTTGATCATATAAAGCTAAGAGTACATACCAAGTGATGGTAATGGGTAACTACGCAAAAGAGGCGAAGAAGACTACATGGGTGTTGCCATGTATAAGTTTATGGTCATTTGCTTTCCTTTTATTTTTTGTCTTTTTTTATTATTATTAATTTGGTTAATTTTGTGTTCATCTATAGTTTCATAAACAAAAAGGCAACCATGAGTATGATTATTATGTCATGAAAGATATGTTGAACATCATCCAAGCATGCATGGTTGATTCTTTTGAGGGAATTTTATTTTTCACAATATAATTGGTTTTTTTTTTTATACTTTTGAATCATGTATTATAGTTTTTTAATTCATGACTTTGAAATTGCAGAGATTTGGCAATCCAAATCCCTTCTCTGTATAGGAAATTGATGATATGTAGAGTTGTTTAGTAGGTTACTTTGTTAATGACCACTACCACTTCCCCTAATTAGAATGTAACATATATTTTGTTTGATTGATTACTTAGGCTATCATAGTGTATAGATTTATAAACGTCAATGTATGAGTTCTTTAAACTAATTACTTAGGTTGTGAAAGTAGTTTTTAGTGAATTGGTTTTGTCAAATTTTAAATATTCACATATATATTGTAAATGTATACCATGTGTTTTAATTATGTGAATTGTTATCAAGTGTAGTTCTATATGTCTATTTTTTTGAATTGATTGTGAAAGTGTAGTTCTGTGATCTGTTATCTATTTGAGAAGTTGACAATTTTAGTACAATTTTTTAAAAATAGACTTTCTACAGTAGTCGTGACCATAATTGATGTAACAAGTTACTTTCTACACCGGTTGTGGCGAGAATCGATATATAAAGTTTACTTTCTAGATCGATTATGATTAGAACTAATGTAGAAAGTGAACTTGTCCAATAGTTCTAATTCTACATCGGTTTTCTCTATAATTGATATAAAAAGTGACTTTCTACCTCAGTTCCAAAACTAGAAAGTACTCGCTTTCTATATTAACTGATTCTACATCCCTCTAGAATTGATCTAGAAAGTCGAAAATAACTAATGTTTTAAAACATTTTTTGTACTAGTGAAACTCTTGTAATTTATCAAAAGTCAACACAATGCTTCATTAAAGACTGTAAAATTATAAAAAATATATTTAAAATCAACTAAGGTTAGCTTAGTGATGAAGATATTTAAATAGTTTACATGAGATCTTAGATTCAAATACCTCATTATTGTCATCATATGACAAAAAAAAAAAACAAGACTTACTTAAAAATTCAATAAAAATATAAGAACTTTCAAAATAATTTGTCTTGATAAGTATAATTAGACCTTTTCTTAATATGCCTTTATATCTTCCTTATTTACTATTCTAATATATAAGTATAAAAATAAGGATATAATTAAGAAAAATTAAATAATATTATTTAAACTTTTAAAATAATAGATAAATAAGAACAAATTTTTCTTTAAAAAACTAAAACATGGATAGAGTAATATCTTCGTGTACGATGGCCTTAATCAATATAATTTTCTTTTATTTCCATCTTAGAGACACAATTTTTTCTTATTATGCACGATTTCCATTATTATAAAAAAAAAGGATTTGATTCTTTCAATTGGAGTATTGCAATTAGTAAAAAAAAAAAAGAATTATGATTATAAAATGAAAAATCAATAGAGCCAGCTCTCATGACAAAAAATGAAAATAACATTAATTTCTACCTTCTACTTATACTTGTATTTAGTAGGATATTTAAAAATTGAACCCAACTCTTAAAAAAGTGAAGTTGTTAGGAGAGTAAAATTCTGTTACAGTTAGCTAATTACTTAGTTTGTTATGGTTAGTTACTTCTTGTTAGTGCTCAATAATTAGTATAAATAAGAGCACCATGCACATTTTCTATATCTTTTATCAATTCAATATGTTACCTTTTGAGTATGCTCTCTACTTAGCTTATGCCTATGATCTGTATCCCTCTCATCCTCTGATTACCAATGTGGAATCAGAGCGATACCTTTCATCTTTCGCTGCCACACCGGAGCTATCTTTCGTTGTTGAAGAATACAAAAAGGAGAATGAAGATGCTGAAGCAGGGAATAGTGAAGATTTCATCCTGATTAGAAGTCATCACATGAAGCTTCCAGAAATGATCTTAGACGAGAAAGTAAAAGAAATGGAGACGATACCAATGGTAACAATCCAATCACAATAAGGAATAGTGAAGACTTCATCCTAATCAGAAATCATCATACAATGCTTTCAAAAATAATTAGAGAGGAGAAACCGAAAGAAATTGAAATGCTAACAATGGCAACAAATCTAATCGTAGCAATGAGCGGTAACAACACCCCAAACCTTAATGTGAGTACCAAATCCTCTGTGTATCTTCAAGACATGGACGAGCTTAAGCAAGTCTTTAGTTGTTTCAACGATGACAAGATCTCTGTCGGTGAGTTGAACAACGTCCTCCACACCTTCAAATCTAGCATCTAGCTAGAGGAGCTTCAGCGCTTCATGGATGACCTTAACACAAAGCTCCACGATGCCTTCAACCTGTACGATTAGGACAAGAACAACTCGTCGCTGCTACAGAGCTCTACCAAGTATTGAACCACCTTGAAATGATGTGCTCCATGGAGGAATGCCATAATATGATTAAATCCGTGCATTACAACAACAACAACAATGTCAACTTTGTAAATTTCAAGTGGATGATGAGCAACAATTGTGCAAATACAAGCAATGGATCTCCTATTCATATAGCGGTTGGTGGCATCACGACCATCATTGGTGTCATATTGGTTGTAAAAGATGGCAAAGCAGTTATATCAATTAACGTGCAAAGGAAGTGCAAGGACCTTTAAGGGAAACATCTTGGTCCTTGATTTGGAGTTGGATTGGTTCTTTTGGATGGACTTTGGTATTGGATGCAGGTAAAGATGTGTTTACATTTGGGCGTTGGTCCAATAAGTTGTGTTGTTTAGGGTTTATGGACTTATAGCCTATGGTAATTTTTGTGTATGCTCCAACACATGTTATGTTGGGCTGGTTTTTTGGATGAATGATCTATCTTCTACGAGTGATCTCTCTTTTGATTCAAAGTGCTTCAGCATCAATCAAATAGCATGTTAAGGTTAATGGTTCTGTTACCCTACATATTATTACAGAGCTGAAGGGTGGTGAGAGGTAGTTCAATGGCTTAATTAATGTTTATAAGAAAACCATTAAACTTGATGGTATTGCTGGACTTTTTCACGATTTCAACATCTCATGTGTTGGAATCATACTGTACTGTGGTCTTTACTTTGGAATGTATGATTCTCTAAAACCATTAGTCTTGGCTAGTGGATTATAGGATAGTTTCTTTGCAAGTTTTTTTTTTAGGATGGGGGATCACAATAGGTGTTAGCTTAGCCACTTACCCTATTGAAACCATGCATAAAAGGATGATGATGACATGTGGAGAAGCTGTAAAATACAAGAGCTCCTTGGATGCATTCAAAACAATCATCGAAAAAGAGGGCATTAAGTTACTCTTTAAAGGTGTTGGTGCAAACATATTATGTGTGCAGTAGAATGGTTTAAAGCCTGATCATCTTGCCTTTGAAGGTGCATTAATGGCTTGTAGACATGTCCTCAAGTTGGTCATGGTGACTTTTATCACCACTACCAGCTTGTGAGGGTTGTTAGGAGAGTAAAATCACTGTTATATTAGTTAATGACTTAGTTAGTTTGTTATGGTTAGTTACTTATTGTTAGTGCTCAATAATTAGTATAAATAAGAGCACCGTGTCCATTTTCTATATCTTTTATCAATTCAATATGTTACCTTTTGAGTATGCTCTCTACTTGGCTTATGCCTATGATCTATATCCCTTTCATCCTTCTGATTATCAATAGAAGTACTTTCCTCTTTGCTTGAACAAACACTTTTACTTTTTTGAGTGTACATTACTAATAAAATTTGTTTCTCACATTGTTCACCTTTTCATCCGCACGTAAGAAAAGCCAAAAAATACACTTTCACTCCCAACTATGTATTTTTATCCGACAATAAGATGAGTGAGATTTAATAAAACTCTAAAATGGAATTGGAGAAGCAAACAATCAATTATAAGAAAGTGTTCTTGTTGAATCAGTAAAGAAGCTACTTTTCAGATTGGTCTAAAGGGCTCATGATTAGCACAATGCAATAAGGAGTGGAAGCCATGATCCACCAAAACAAGACAAGCTAGTGGTCACTACTATTGCCATTTTTCTACGTATATATGGATATTATGTCCCCATGGAATCAAAGCTATTTTTTTCACGTGAAGGTTACATGGGAAACACGTCTTCTCTTTAACTTAAGATCATCTTTCCAATTGATATGCAACTGTGATAATGAAATTCAACACTGAGAAAAATCAAAGTGGGAAGCGTCATCTTAAATTCATGGATGATGAGTCAAAAATATATATTGCTTCTGCAATTTTTCATTTTTCGATCGGTTGGAGGCTCTTGAATTTTATTGCGTACAATCATTAATTTTAGGTTTTGGAAGAACTAATAACTCTTAAATGTGATATTTTGTGATTGTTACTATGAGAAAATAGGATATGCATTGTAAAGTGTTTTTACACTGTCATCCAATTATAAACTAGCGTGTATGGTAAGTTTATTGAATTTAATAATAACTAACTTACAATTCATACAAAACATGATTTCTAATTGATTGATCATGTAAAAACTTTACATTGACAGTGTACCCATTGTACTCTTGTTACTATAAATTTAATAATTTTACAAAAAAAATTGTTAACATTGATTGTTCTTGACATTTTAAATTGGTTCTGCAAGCAAATATTGAATCAATCGATGTGAAAAGTTGATAATTTTTAGATGGTTTTCTCTACCACCAATGTAAAAAGTGACTTTTCATATTAATTATGGTAAAAAGTGACTTTCTACATTTCTTTTGATTAAATGACTAATTAAAAAAATTCCTAATTTGATGGAGAAACTATAAAGAAATATATAACTCTCAAGAATAAGAATTCAAATTTATTATATGGAAATAAATTAAAAAAAAAAGGCACCTCTTCTAAAAACCTCTAAACAAATATGCAAACAATATTTTAAAATTGAAACAAAATTTTGAGTCTACATTATTAAACAAATAAAAAGTGTTCTGAAGACATATAAAGTAGATAGAGAATTTAAATCAATCAACTCAATCCATTCAAGCTACCTAGTCTAACGTGGGCTAGCAAATTTTTGGACTAAGATGGGTTGAAACACTTTAGTATAAATTAAAATTTTGTTAGTCTAGTCCATTGTGGATGTACAAACTATTTGCTCAACCTACCTTTTTTTTTTTTTCCCGCCTTTTATCTTTAATTAACCTCAGAATTACATGAATAGTACAATAATAAAAAATCATATTACATTCAAATAAAATCAATAATTTATATTATATTTTAATATTATCACAATTTTTATTTACAATTATATATCAACATATAATATTAATATGTTTATAAAGTTTTACCTGTAATTTTTTTTATTTTTTAAATCTTCTCAATACTTTCAATGTATTAATCTTATGTTTGCGGTATCTTGCTATGGTTGATCTAGTGGTGGAAAGATTTGACTAATATGCATAAAGTCTTAGATTCTAATTTTATTACCACCATTATACATAAAAAAAAAAAAAAACCTTCTGTTTGCGGTTTTGGACCATCAAAATAGGCTGATCAACAGAAAACTATTGCGTACAAAAAATTTAAGTATTAAGCAATTCAATATACTAGCAGCTGTTAAATAATTTAATCATGGTTTCAAATTCTATAGAGCCATGTGGAAATCCTTTTTGTTTTTTTTAACCCATTCCTCTAATGATTTTGATTCACTTCTTTCAAGACTTTTGGCTCAAGGCCTTGTGAAGGGGCATTTTTAGCCAATGGCGGTGATCACGCATCGTGAGCATCGGTTACCCAAAAAATGAAGGGTAAAAATGGAATGTTGAATCTGATTAGAATTTTATGCTTACTTTTCATGGTAATTTAAGAACCAAGGCCTTAGATCCGTAGGTATAGCTTTCTCCTAGTCCGACCTTTTATTCTCTATCGTTGCTCTTCTCAACCAAACATTCACCCACCACTCTCCAAATTTCAAATAGCTAATCATCATTGTTACATTTATATAAATATAAAAAGCCTAATCATGATTGGCATGACATGAGCACAAATGACAAACCATATTGGATCCCACTAGTATAGATACTGCTTTGGTTTTCAAGTGTTGATTGGCGAATGCAAAACCATTGTTCACGGCTGATATCCAACGTATCTTTAATTCAAATCCAATTTGAACATGGTTGTTGAGATAGTTTCCAAAATAAAACGTTAAAACTACTTTTCTATACCTTTTCTCTAATAAAAAATTGAATAAATCCCTGAAATTTTAAATTTGTAATTGAATTTTAGTAAATTGCAAAGCATTTTATTGAAATTGTGTACAAAAAAAATAAAATAAAATTTAATTATTTAGTTTACACTATCAGTACATAACTTATTTTCTTAAAAAAAAAAAAAGCATTTTATTGAAACTATGAATCTTTTCTGCCGTTTATAAATTTAACAAAACTATTTAAACCTATAAAGAGTGAAATGTAAACTTTAAAGATCTATTCAAATATTTGGACTAAAATAAAATATAGGTACCTCTAGAATAATTAATCCAAATGAAAAGGCTCCTCAGAGACCAGAGCACCCAAATTAGAATCATGGAAGACTTCAAAACAAAGGATTGTACGAGTTACAAGCAACTAATTGAGTCTTACTTTTCTTCTTCTTTTAATAAGTAACTGACTGAACCATTCAAAATTGAGATGCCTAGAAAGACCGATTCCCCAAGGCCCCCATCAATATCAACCTGAGAGAACATATACAACAACAATAAAACCTTATCTTATCAAATAAGATCGATTAAATGAATCACACGACGTCGTTTGGAACCGGAGAGAACATATTAAATCAGAAAATCAAAAGCAAAATCCATAAATAAAAAAGGAAAACCATGTATGTATATATGATATATCCATTAATATTATTATTACTATTTACAGAAAAGGAAAAGAAAATGGAGAATATAGCTAAATGCCTAATATTATCTGGAAAAAAGAAAAAAAACAGAGGAAAACAGAACAGGAGCAGGGGAAGCAAACAAAACCTCCCTCTTCAACCTGTACACATCAACATACTAATCCAAAGCCCTGAACCATATTCTGACCCTATGACTCACCAACTGAAATGGGTTGGCCGGAGATCCCCAACGGCGACCGGGAAATCTGCCGGCTTATGTCCCGAAGAACAGGTCTGATCTCTGGATTGCCAGGGGACCAATCAACAATTTTCTCTGACTCTTGCTTGATCTTCCTAACCTGGCTATGAACTGGGACACCCTTTTGTGCAAACCTTTCATTTTTGTTCATCTTCATGTTCTCCATGTTCTCACTCAAGGAAGAAAAGGCTTCAATTGACAAAGTTTCGTAGATACCCTTCTTATTCTGTTTCTCTCTATGTGACAATCTACAAGGGACAAAAAACACTTCACATGTACCATATAATATATGTGTGTCTATATATATTTGTGTGTGTAAACCCAAAGGGAATTCAAAATTGAAACGTAAGGGAGAAGGGAATAGGAAAGTTTGGTGGAAAGCTCTATCTTTGTGGCATCTGTTTGAAGATGACCAAATTGGACCATGTCGTTGACACTACTATAACATATGCAACGCATCACCGTGACCCAATATTTTGCTAGGCTTTTTGTGTCCGTTGGATTGTTTTGATAGGGTCAATCTTGTGGCAACTATATTAGAAATTAGAATCCACTTTATCATATTCTCGGATAAATGGAGCATTCTGTTATTTTGATGTTATAAATTTAATATTTTATGTCACGTTTATTTTGTTTGTTGACGTGATACATCATGAATTCTGTTGAAAATCAGGAACAAGATCTGTTGTTTCTGTTTCTTGCTCTTATCAATTTCTAATATATATCTTTTGTTTGTACAATTTTTGGTGAATGGGTCGATATTGGTGCTATGTATATGGCAATAATCAAATGGATAATTATCAACATATTCGTTCGGATTTGATTCCTTTTCTTACCAAGTTGCCAAATTGGATGATGACTGAGCATTCATGCTATCTATGCACGAGTGGTGGTTGTTTTCTTTTGGTAGTAAAAATAATTAATAGGGAGAATCCAGCAAATAAAATAGGGAGCGGTCGACATTTCATTTGATATTATTATTATTATTAAGGTGCATGCGATTGTCGGCTTGTAACTTCTTGTTCTATGTGTCGACTATAAAAAAATTGAGTACCTTCATGGATATGGTCAACGATTGACCAAATACCTCTGTTTTGTTTATTTGTGTCTGTGACTAGGAGTTGTACCAAATGCAAAACCTCCAAAACTTGAAAACTTCGTATTTTGACTTGTGATTTGACGCTGAGTTGGATAGTAGATAGGGATTCAATTAATTAATTAACCACAGTTTTGTACTCTCTTTTTCCTAGTTTATTATGCGTGTAGGGGGGAGGGGGGTGTTCAGATAGATTCCACAAGGTTTTAAGTTGCCCTCATTATATACACAAAATAAAAATAAAAATGCAGGCATATAGTTTATAGAGTGGAATTAGCTTTTTAATAATCTATATTATTATAAAGAATATTTTACATCTGTTCTTTTTTATTACTATTACTTTTAATTACTTAATTATTCATTAAAAGAGAAATATAAAAATGAAAAAATTATTAACACAGCGTTATTTATTTAAAGTTTTGGAGATAAATATAAAAAATATATTTTAAATGCATTTTATTATTTATTTAAAGATTTAGATAAATATAAGTGCTTTTCGTTATATATTTATATTTAATTTCAAATATACTTCATTATAAATTTTTTTTGGATAAATAAATGAACAAACTAAAAGTATCCTTCATGTTGTCTTAAAATGGATTCCTAAAATAAGAATTATTCTTGCATAATTCCACCTCTAGAGAGAATTGAGTTCTTGGTCACGTGTAAGAGTGATTCTTGTGAAAGAACCCTGTTTTTGACGATTTTTTTTATATTCATATGTTTTTCCTTAAGCCTTTGTCCAAACACAGGAGCAACAACATTCACATGATTTGTCAAATTAGCAACCTTATTAATCACAAAACATGTTCTCAACACTTACTAACAATCAATACTGTTCTGGAGGTTATCTTGACCCCTAAACTCTTAAGTCAGTTCATCTTTGTGACCAACTTAAGGGCTATCTCGACAACTTACATTTCGGTCAATATCCTTATCTCAGCTTAATTTGTCATCACTATCTCACCACAATTATCCTTAGCTACGACATGTAACACACATAATGTGTCACCCTAACGCATGTTGTCACGTGGCACCTAAGCCATTCTAATAGCTTTTCTCGCCAAGATACTCTATATGAAGGGGCTCCATGCAGATGCTACCACTAGAGATGTTCACCACCATTGTTGGAGCTTACCAGAACTACTTTTCTTCTTCCTCGCACTCTACCTCACAACAAATACAATGTGTCTTCTTCAACTTAAATATAGATAAATAACATAAATTGAGAGATGCATATGAAGGGAAGAACAGTTGGCATAAGCTTGAGGGAGAGGGAAAGGTTGTAGAGAGAGGGGGCAAGAACAAAGGAATAGGGGTATGAAAGAATGGGTTTTAGAATTATGCCTTCTGCGTTAGAACAACGGTCACATTGAGGTTATAACCTATGACTTCATGCATACTACTCTAACCTCCCACCACTTGGCCAACCCTAGTGAGTTGTTAAACGGGGATATTATTAGAATAAAAAGAATTGCTAAAATCGTTAAATATGATTTGACACGATAAGGTCTACAAAAATTAAGAATCTCTATCTTGATTGTACTATCGAAGATGCTCTAAAATAGACACATAGTACTACTACTACGGTCTTTATGCTAGTGTAATAATTTAAATTTATAATGATAAACATATCTTGTGTCACTTTAATTAATGATTACGATAGATCTTCACTTGACATTAAAAAAAGGGGGATTGATTCGATATCTAATGAAAAAGAAATACCTTCACATTGTTTTGTGGATGAGGCTTCTCTTTGAGCTACTAATATATGCTATAATCTTTCAGCTCTATAATAAGGAATTGGAAACATAATTATCAATGGCGGCATAAGGGTGAACTTCTAGAACTAGAATCTTCGTTCAAACTTGACAGGAGAATAAGTTGTTATTCATCAGTTTTATTATAAATTTTAAAAATTATTAAATTTAATTAATTAAAAAAAATATAATTAACAAAATTTTGGGTTGTTGACCAGTTATCCCTATAAATGAATCGTAAGATTAACTTTTACATTTAACAAGTGAAGAATTCAAATATTTAACATATATAAGTAAAGTTCGTTGAGAGTTATAATTTATTTTTAATGTAAGCAACTATTCTTGGGTAAATGATTAATGAGATATCCTTAATATCATTAAGCATTAACCAAATACTAAAATAACTACTAAATCAATTTAAGTAAAATGATTACATTTTTCTTTTCAATTTTAAGAGTTTAAAGAATGAAATTCTCTCAGTCATGAGTCATGGGAAAAAAAAATGCAATTCTATATTTACAAAAATGTGAATCTCAACCCTTTAAATTGTTTTTACACAAAAAAAAACACAAATAATAAATATATTTGCATAAGACGAATGCTCTAGTGGACAAGTTAAACATGTGATGTATGGTGGACCATGTGTGGTGACAAGCTATAGTAGTTTCTTTCAGTTTTCCTTTTCTTTTTCTAAATTTTACAATGACCTATTTACCCTTTTTACAAACTTAGATCAAAAACTAACATCAACGATCAACCTTTCCCCTTCCACAAACCCTTGATTCCCACTCCTCCACCTTCCTCCACTTTTCCTTTAACAAGGACTTTGGGTGTTTCGCCTCCGCCATGGACCACGACTTCTGCATCTACAACTGCAACCCCTTCCCACAAGATTCTTCAATGTGATTTTGGCCCCAATAGCAAAATTGGCCTCGTCCACATGCTCTTTCGCTGCAACATGCGCGCCCTTGGCAGTGGTGCTACCCGCCCAACAAGGTCATAATTTGGGACAACCACCAGTCCCGTTGCATCAACGAACACTCCTTCTGCTCGGAGGTTAAGGGCATCCATCTCCAGCAGAACCAAATTGTGGTCTTGTTGGCGCATAAGATCTTTGTGTACAACTTCGCACATCTAAAACTGTAATATGATATTTGTTTTGTCTTCCATAGGATTCAAGTGTTCCCTTAGTTGTCAAATGGATTGATACTGAAAAGGAAAGGCAAGCTCAACAATCCCAAGCTTCTAATGTACCACATACTGATTCTCAGCACCCGTCATTGTTTGGAGTCGTGCCTATGGGTTATGCTCCTCCATATAATGGTGTAGTTTAGAGATACTTAGATCCAATTTTTGTTTGTCATTTTCTCGATTTTTGTTTGTCGTTTATGGAGAAACCTAGATGCGGAGGTGATGAAGGTGAAGACATACTCAGTGGAGTTTTGGAGGAGGATCATGATGACGTCATCTTTGCGGATTCTGAGGTTGGACAAACCAGAGGCGATTTTTCGACAAATGAGGTGTGTCTCGGGGTAGGTTTTTGTGATGACATCAACGAGGAGGTAAGGACAATCTGTGAGTGGAAAGTTTCTCGAGCAGTAGATGTGAAGGGGTAGGAGGTTGGAAATGGCTATGTCTAAAAATTTTGATATGGACAAATGTGTAAATTACATTTAAACTTAAAAAAATAAATAATAACAACTGCGTCAAGAAGTACAAGTAACTTAGTAACTCATCACAACCATTGAATATTATAAAAAATAAATCTAACTGTTATCATATAATGGACCACCATAAACCACTTCTTATAATGATCCACCATAACCTGGGTCTTTGGATAAACATGAAGCATTGAAAGAGAAAAAAAAAATGGACTCTCTTCTAAAAGAATAGGTGGAGAGACTTCAAAAGGAATCAATGTCCATAACCATAACCTAACACCTGGAAAAAGAAGTCAAAGAGGTTAGGAAGCATCATGAGGGCACTGTAGCAGTTTCGAATTGAACAGAAAATGAAAATGCGAAAGGAGACATCATCGTTTGAAAACTTGAAATGGTTGGGTGGCTGAGCAGTTAAGTTTGTTAGAAAAGGACACGTGTAGTGGTTCCAGTCAACTACCACTGTCCCTAAATTACGTACTTGTCCCGCTACTCACATTCCTCAATGCTCTCAAAACTTTCTTCGTAGAATCATCTGCGATCATGCTTCGTAGTTCGTACTCATCCACAATACCACATGCATGATCACTACCACGCCACGTGCACTTTATTTTTTTTTAAGTTTGAATTTTTAGGTAGTGATGATTCAGAGTTAAACTCAATAATATAATAATATTTCTAACAATGACATTACAATAGTATTATATATGAATGCAAGAGGCGGTGTTAATAATTAGATGGCATTTAACAAATACATAAAACGTATAGTTCAAGGTATGATTTAGATCTTTAGGTTACGGGCCATATATAAAGCTCTTTTTAAATAATAAAGTCGATTTACAACACTATAAAAAAAAATCCATCCATTAACTATTTGTTGTTAAATTTATCTAACAGAAATTGAATTATTGATATAAATATTATAAATCTATACTATCAGTATAATATATCAATAAATAATTTTGTTAATATAGAAAATTAATATATTCTATTACATATATATTATTTTTATGTCTATACCATAAAAAATATATTATTAGTATCACATTTTTTATACAACAAAAAATAGTTTTTTTTTTTTGGAGATCACAAGTAAGCAATTTTGCTCGAGACCACTGGTTGAACAAAAATAACCCCGCACTTGGCAGTATGAAAAAATGAATAGTTTAAGTATATGAAAATAAAATGTATTTGGATCCTATTCAAATTTTCACTGGTTCAATAACAAGGGCTCACTAGACAAAGGATAAGAAAACACTTAATGAGCTAATCTAGGCAACATGGCGACTCATTGGGCAAATCATGAAATAGTTAAGGTTAAATTTAAATTTTAAATTTGAATTTAAATTAGAAATTTCAGATTTGATTAAATAAAATGTCATTAGATTAGTTTAGATAATATCATGTTAGATTAGATTAGAAAAGTTCAAATTTGATTAGATAATGTCAAAGATAAGTATTTTTTAAGGTTTTATTTTTAGATTTAATTTAGATTTGATTCAATGTTTAATTCAAAATATGGGACTAGGATTTCTATTAATTATAATTCCTTCTTCATAAATGAATAGTTAGTTGATGCATTATTGATAAAAAAAAAAAAAAAGTGAGTGTGATTCTCTTTTGTTCTTCATGAACTATTCAAGCTTATCATATTCTTTTGTGGCACTCAAAAATTGACTTATCAATCAGGTCATCCATAGTTGATTATGACATCTTCACTTTTTGAGATTTCATGTTAACCATAGGATGTGGGTCAATGTGTGGATCATTACCAAAGTTTGTGTCCCTTGCAGTGCAATTGGTCGCAATCTTCAATAAGATTCTCATTCTCATTGGCTTAAATCTAGGTTTTCCATACAATTCTTATTACAGGACGTTCTTAGGAAACATCAATTCGATTACAACCTCGTTAATTTATGATGGAGTTTAAATCATTTGGTCTCAATAGCTCCAGTTCTAATCAAGTTTTTCACTTTTGTTGATCTCGAAAAAACAAAAAAAAACTGATAAAAAATTGAAATTCAAGAAACAAAAAGAGAGAGAAATAGTAGTATAAACAAGAAGAGTGATCTAAAACAATTAAAGAGAGAGAGAGAGAGAACAACAATATTTAAACAACAAAAAAAGAGTGATAAAAAACACAAAGTTAGTGGAAAAAAATTTCCATAATTAATTGGTTTATCTTTCTACTTCTTTGTATCAAGATTGACAAATTTTTTCTTAGTAGGTTATATCAAGATTGAATTTTCTTTCTTTCTTGGGGATAATTTGTTCCTTTTCTTGTTGGATCCTATTTCCCGACCTTCAAAATTAATATTTGGGTGTTAAGAAATTCTTAATATTGGTTTGATTAGTTCTCCAAGAACTTATAGAGAATTAAAGAGAGAAAAAAGTAAAGAGTGGTCAGAACATTAGAGAGAAAAGGTCTAATTCTTGCAAACAAAAGCGAATTGAACAATTCTATCTGTTCAAATGAAACATGTTAGAAATTGTGGTGAAGCCCTATTCTTTTACTAACTTTCCTTTATACGTAGCTTGGTGGGAAGTAACTCTAAGTGTGACCCCAAACTTTACATGGAAAAAATATTGGGGGAGATGAGATGCATGTTGAGGGGGTACGAGGAGTTTGACCCTAAGCTCTACGTGGAGAAAATAATAGGGGAGATAGAGAACATGTTGAGGGGCTACGAGGAGTGGTTTGATGAGGGGATGAAGCAAACAAGATGATTAGATGAAACTAGTTGACGAGAAGAAAAAGTGGATTGAGCAATAATTCAAGAGGAGAGGTAGTACTTGTGCAGTCACAAGTTCAACTTCAAGTGCATGAGAATCAGATTATGTGAAGCAAGAAGAGAGGACACAATATCTATACACCAAAGGCCAAGATTGAGTAATCTAAGCATGAATGCTACACCAAGTACTCTTTTATGTTTAATAAACTCAATATCTCTCTTGTACCATCGACACTATATCAAGTGTTATAAAGATCAAGTATACTTATAAAGAGAGAGTCTAGAAAGAAAAATGAGTGCACAAAATGAGATAAAATAACAAAAAGAGAGTTTAGCCAAAGAGAAAAAGAAAGATAAAATGACCCCAAAAAATGAGAGCAATGAGAGAAAGGTAGAAAGAAAATAAAAATTTTATACAAAAAGAGTGAGCAAGCTATGCTTTTGAACAAGCCAATGATTGTACCCTTGTACTAGGAGGCTTTATTAAACACTAACAAGCTTGACCATCCTTTGTGTAGTTTTGTTATTCCTCCTTTGTAGGAACACAAGGATGTTTTTCCCAACAAGGGGCACAAGCTTGTCTTCGACCCCAAATATTCATCAACAACCAATATTTGAGGACAAATCTTTCGTAAGAGAAAGAGAATAATACAAGAATGAATAGCATAAATACATGAAAAGATGTGTATTAGATCCTATTCAAATTCCTGTTGGTCCACTAATAAGGCCTCACTCGAAGAAGTACAAAGAAGCACTTAGAAGATTGATTCAAGAAATATGGTGGCCCATTTGGATAATTATGTAGTAGTCAAGGTCAAATTTGAATTTGAATTTTATATTTGAATTTGAATTAGTGAATTAGTTTAGATTTGATTAAATAATGTTATTAAATTTGATTAGATTATTTTAGATAAGTTTAAATAAGATTAGATAATATCTTATTAGATTTGATTAGATAAGTTTAGATAATGTCAAATTTGATAAAAAAAAATTACGTATTTATTTTTATTTTTAATTCATATTTTATTTATTCTTTAATTCAAATTTGAGCCTATGATTTCTATAAATTGTAATTCCTTCCTCATGAACAAATAATTAGTTAATGCATTATTGATTAAAAAAGTGTGATTCTCTTTCGATTTTTGTAACTATTTGAGTTTATTGGATTCCTCTGTAGTGCTAAAAATTTAACTTATTAATTTGACCATCCATAGCTAATTGTAACGTCTTCACTTTTGCAGATTTCGTGTTAATCATAAAACATTTTCACTATGTGGATTATACCAAGGTTTGTGGCCCTTGTAGGGCATTGGGTTGTGGTCTTCCAAAACATTAAGTTCTTCCTCTCGTTGGCATTAAATCAAGGTTTTCCATACAATTCCTATCAGAGATGACGATATTGAGAAACATCAATTTAATTAACTCATTAATTGAATTTTAAATTGATCCTTGACTATTACGTAATTCTCCTAATGGGCCACCATGTTGCTTGAATCATCCCACCAAGTGCTTCCTTGCATTCCTGCAAGTGAGCCTTTGTTGTTTGACCAACGAAAATTTGAATAGAATCTGAATACTTGTCTTTCCATATGTACTTAAATTATTCATACTCATATAAATTTTACTATTAATATAGACTTACAATGATTATATTAACAATTTAATTTTAATTTGTTAAAAAATATATATACAAATGAAGGTTAACCAAATGATGAAGCATTAGTAAATGTTTTTTTTAGTATGTACATAAGTGAAGATTATTTACAAATCATTGCAACTTAAGTTAGTAAGAGGGTGGAGACAAATTCTGCCTTATTTGGCCCGTCCTTACTAATGATGAAAGCGTTTTAGATGGAAAGGATAAAAAAATTAAATTAAACCTCATCTTTATTAAGGTTTGGGAAACTCACAGGCAATTCATCTTAATCCTTCTTTGCTTGATTTATTTCACTTTTATATATTTTTAAATAAATTATATATTGTATATTAAATACAGTCTAAATTAAATAAAACATAAATATTGATATCAAGAATTTGAAAAAAAAAACTTAAAAACTAATTCATAATTTAGTATATTGTATGATATAATTTATTATTTAACTATTATAAATTATTGTTGGGACTAAGGTGATTAAGCTCATAGTTTTAATGATAACAAAGAAAACATAAGATTGATGGTCTTTTGTTTTACTTACAAATCGTCCTACGTGTATTGATGTCCTACAAAAAAATTTGAAGGCTCATATCTTAAACAATTTCATCTGAAAGGCTCTTTGAAGCATATGATAAGCAACTATACAAAAGAAGCTTCATCGAAAATATCCAAGTTTAGAAGAAATGACATAAAAAGAAGTCTACTAACTCTTGTACCTTAGATTTTGTGAAGATAAGGACAAAAGCTAGACAACAATTCAATAAAAGTAGCATGCTTGTGTCAGAAAAGGAGAAAAGCCTACACAAAGTACTAAACGAAGATAAAAAAAAATGAAGATATGCGAAAAGCTTTATCAATCCTTAAGTGAGAAGTTGGCAAAAAATATTAATCACAATATTTAATGCACCAAAGTTTATATTTTCAAAATCTTGGAGAAAAGCTTCAACAAATATTTTCTCATCTCCTATAAAAGGCTTACAAGATAAAATGAAGATAGGGGATTCTAAACGAACAATATTAGGCAATATTTTCTAAGTGTCTTCCCTATTCTTAAAAGTTTTCTTTCTGAGTGCTTAGACTAATATTTTGTACTTATGATAAGATAAGAGCCTTGTAAGTTTACCTTTAAGCAATTTCTTTGTGAAATTGCTAAGAGCTGGGAAGGCTTTACTAAGAAATAATACTTTTGTGCCTAAAGAAACAAGTTAGAAACAATACTTACATGTGTTGGAATACTAACAATTGATTTTCGCATACAAGAGATACTCGTTTGCAATTAAAATCTGATAAGTAATTGTCCTAGTACACCAAAATAGTCACACATCACTTAAGAATCGAAACTAAGGATAATTTATAAACACATTCCTTCCTTAATCCACAAAGGCACATTTTAAGGAAAAAACCGTGAGAATCACGAATGCCAAAATGGATAATACTTCAAATGCGGTGATCCTAATGATGCAGCAGACTTGAGGTTGGAGCAATGATAATCCACTTTTTTTGTTTTGCATTTATAAATTAATATTTTTATAGAATTAACATTTTTGGACGGTTGAAATCATGTACATTTAGAAATGAACGGCAGTAATCCGCAGGGGTCGTGATCCAACATATAATTTTACGTGCTATATATAGTTAGTTAATTACCACGTCATGTCAGTTATTTTATAATATTTTGTACGAAAACTTGTAATTCCCTTTTAAAATCTGATATTTTTGTTTATTAATATCTATTTATGTAAAGCATTCAATATCGTACGAATGAAAGTAATGACGAGGTGGTATCTAAACTTTGTATGCTAGATTTAGTCAACTACTCACTAATAACGATGATTATGATGATTTTCGTCAAAAATAAAATAAAATAATGATGATGACGATGACCCATAGTTTTACGTCAATAGATGCCTGTAAAGTTAACAAGTTTTACACGAATGAAATATGAAATTTGCCTAGCCAATTTTTAGATTCACGTTTTAATTAAAATTAAAAAAATCAGTGTCGATCGAATTATCTATGCTGGATAAAATCAATAACTATGATTCTATAATATAACATATTATATTCTCTTTAACCCAAAGAACTTCTCATAATCTGGTCCGTCAATATGTTTATATATATAATTGTATTTGGTACATATATAATTCTGTTCTAAATATAAACAGGAGTTTATGCAGTCATAAATACGCTTGAGTTCATATGTAATGGTTCTCCAAATTGAGGTCCGTGAAAAAAGCTTTAAAATCTTACATGAATATCAGTCTCACAAAAAATATGTTAAAAACGAACAAGATAAAATGATATTAACAATATAGTATTATTATTTCAAACGAACATAATCATGACCCTGAAAATAAAAAGTCAAAGAACCTTATGCCGTTTCAAGTTTCAACAGTTCGTAATGGACGTTGTGTGGATGTTGTTTTAAGATAACGTTTGTTTCCACGCTTTAAAAGATGATCAAATTTGATTGCGTCGCATGCATGCTGTTGTGAAACGTCTAAAACTTCAAAGCCATCCTTCGAGGAACTTTTCCTACTTTACCTCTAACTCTTCCTATTCCTACGTAAGTATATATCTCTGCTGTTCGAAAGAATTAGTCTCTAGGGTTAGTAAATATCCTTAATGTAAAACCAAAAAATATATATATTGTGAATGAAAAATTGAAAATATAGGCATAGAGTACAGACAGGGTTTCCTTTCCTGAATGGATATATTTGACATTTCGACTTGACTTATATTAATTAAGATCTAATGTCACTTTTAAATAGCAAATTAGAAAATAAAGAAATTATAGCATAATTAAAGTGAAACTGGACTCAGATCTCTTAAGCAAGATATCGAGTTCAACTAACATGGTTAGAAAGAGAGACCTTATTAAAGGTAGCTTGTTAAGTTTTTCGACAGAAATTAGTTGGTTGAGAAAGTAGATGTATACTGCACCAATAACATGATTACCACAAAAATTAGCATAATTAGTGTTAGAATTATAACCCTTTACTTTAGTCAATTAATAAAATCGCGGAATATGTTGAATACGCGGTTTTAAATTAATACCCATTCCGTTCTCAGTACGCCTTCCCGTGGTCCGTGATTGTGAGCTTCTTGAAGACCTTATTTACGTCAGTGATAAATCATCCCCTTAAAAGGGAAAAGGAAAAAAAAGAAAAAAAAGGTAGTGACAGAACTAATACAATTATGTGAGCGTGAACTGGATTTTAAGTTGCCTTAATTCTTGATAACTATACTGTTTGGTTACATGGTATTGGAAATATCTGCTCTGTATTTACACCTATGTGTGTGTGTGGTTTTTTTTTTTCCTAAAAATTATTCATATATATATATATATATATATATAGAGAGAGAGAGAGAGAGAGAGAGAGAGAGTTGAATTAAGATTTTATACTTGTACTTTTATTTCTCATAATTAATGAATATATAAATTAACTATTATGATAATAGTTAAACAATAAATTAAAATCTAACAGGGGCCCTTTAACTATCCTATCATATGATATGATTTCCTTATCCTACTATGTATCCTATTCTGCTGTTGTAGTGTATTTCTTATTCCTGTATTATTAACTAAAATATTAAAAATTAGACAGTTATTATTCAAATATTTTTTTAAGAAAAATATTTGAATAATAATTATAATTTAAAATCTTATATAATTTTTTTATAATTTTTAAGAAAAGTAAATACATAAATAAAAAATAATTTTGTATAATTTAGTTAAAATTATAAATTTTAAAATTTTAAAAATAAATTTAAAATTATTTCTTAAAAAATTATATGTAACTTTAATGAAAGAATAATTTTTTCATTTAAACATAATTTATATCTTATCGTATCATTATTTGGTTTATGTCAAATACAAGACAAAATAACACAATAATGTTATCTAGTGTACACCAAACATTGGATAGAATTAAAGTTTATTTTGCTCTTATTCTATCATACTCTTCGTATCCTATCTTATCCTGCTATCATGACCTTTTTTGTTAAGAAAATTATTTAGCTTTTAACTTTTTTGATTTTTAAAAAATTCTTGATATCTATTGTTATATACTATTTTCATTATAATGTGCTTAAAATATAATTTAGAATAAATTTTAATAATAACTCTTTAATTTCTTGAAATTTCACATGATACTCTTACTTTTTTAATGACTATAGTAACCCTTTAATTATTTGAAATACATTACAACGTGTATCTCTATTATTCAATAATTAAACACATCACACTATATCCCTGTAAGGCGGTTAATGTAGAAATTAAAAATATAGAGGTATCGTGTGAAATTTAAAGAAATCATAGGAGGTGTTAGTATAATTTGTCTTATAATTTATTTAATGAAATATATATATATATATATATATATATATATATATATATATATATATTCTCACAATTTTTTTAACACCGATAAAAATAAAGTTTAGTTTTTCCATTTTCATTTTTTTAGGGCAATTCTATTTGTACCCCCTTTTTCTCTTCTCAGCTCCTTCGCATTTTTGTATTTTTTTTTTCCTACAAAATATCCTGAATTAATTTCTAGAATATATGAAATATATTTCAAAACATAAATTCCGAAACTATTAAAATTTTAACATTTTCATAAACTAATTCCAGAAGCTAATAACTACTGAATCGAGTTTTGCGAAAACTTAGTGTTGGAGTAGTGGGTTATGGCTCTGGTGCATGGTGTTGGTTCAATGGATTTTGGTGTGTATGAGTCTAGTGGTTTCGTGCTTTGGTGTGTGTTGAATGGGTTGTGTTAGTGCTATGTATGCGCGTATGATCTTGGTGCGTGTGGCCTTGTGTGAAGAGGTTACTCCTGAATGGAGAGATTGGAGATCATGGAATCCCCTACGTAGCCCCCTCCATTCCATCCAAACAATGCACCCCTATATGTTTTTGGCTTTTGACTTTCGGAAACTAAGAAAGTGTTAATTTTAACACTTCCTTAAATTAGTTTCGTTAAAATTTTAACACTAAATTAATTTTTAAAATGTATTTAATATATTTTGGAAATTAATTTTTAAAACATTTATCAATTTTTAGAAAATTTTCCTATTAAAAAAATATGTTTTAGAAATTAATTTTTGAAAAGAATATTTTTAACAAAAAAAAAATAGAGGAAAGTGTGAAGAGAAAAAAGAAAGGTACAAATAGAATAACCCTTTTCTTAAACTTGATCCAAAACGGAAACAAGGATACATCATTCATCAAAGGTAAGGATGGATGATACGAGGGGCTATTCAGCTTATCATATTTTTCTTTTATTGCTATTGGGTTTACAAACCCATTAGGCCACTAACCACTTGGGCGGCAAGCCTGCAACCTAAAGAATAAACTAATCAAACTTTCAATAGAGCCCCATATGGTTTTCTAGGGTGGCTCTAGTGTTTGGGCTAGTTCTTGTGCCCTTTTACTAAAAAACGAAAAAAGGGCCGCACCCTCTAAAAAGCTTTATTAGGAAAAAAGATCTTGGACCTTAAAAAGTAAAAGAACCATGAGGTCCAAAATACCAATGTTTTTAAAACTCGACTCATCATATTCATTAACAACAATTTCATAGGTAGATTTTTTATTTGTTTAAAAAAATTCAAAACAATTTCATAGTAAACATTTTTCACTGACCATTTGTGAACCAGTTTTGGTCAATTTTATCAATTTTGGACTAGTTTTTCGATTTTTTGACCAATCTTTTTCAAGGTCGATTCTATGGTTAATTTGGACTGGAAGTTGATCAGTTTTTCAGTCAGGAATTTAGGGTGTGTTTGGTAGAGAGAAAAGAAATAGAGAGAAAGGACGAGAAGAGAAGAGAAAAGAAATAAGTGAGAAATAGAGTAAAAATTAAAGTTGTTTAATTGAAGAGAAATAGAAAGAAAGTTAATTTTTGAGGTTATTTTTATTTTAACTATTATTATTATTCATTTTTATTATTAATATTATTTTTATTATTAACAATAATATTTTTTATTATTAATATTAATTTTATTATTATTAATAAAAAATTTATTAATATATTATTATTATTATTATTATTATTATTGTTGTTGTTATTGTTGACCGGGGCGAGGGGTTAATACAGGAGAAGAAGTAGAAAATCGGTTTGGAATTCAGCCAAACCAGTCTTCTACTTTGCAACACAACAGATCAACGAGTGTGTATACGATTTCCCTTATAATCTTCTCATTTTAGCAAAAAAATTTTAACCTATGGGACCCACTATTTTTTTGTGCAAAAACCTCTACTTCTACTAAAACAAACAAAAAGAAATTGTTACATTATACTTTTTTCTCTTTTTTCTTTTTTGCTTCCCAAATTTACCTCAACCAAACATACCCTTAGTGATAAAAGGGAATAAAAAAACAAACTGCGGAGAATTTAGTGATAAAAAGCATAAAAAGTAAGTTGAGATACGGTTAAAATTGGATGGGAGTAAGTGTGTAATTCTCTCACATGAAAAACATCACATCTATAGACTCCTTAGCTAATCCTAGCCTAGTGTTAGAGTTTGAAAATGACTTTGCCTTGTTCCCTGTTTGCGGTGTCATCTATGCTGATCTCTTTAAAGTCACTTTCCCTGATTTGTTCATATACAGTAACTTTCTTTGTTTTATTCTTCTTTGGAAGTTGGTCCCTCAAAAAGAAAATTACCTTTTTATCTAGTATTTTGACAACAAATGTTAAACTGAGAATTTGTACATATAATACATGGTTTATGTTGCACACCTAAACCGTATAAGAAACCCCTGAAATTTCGTTATTCATTATTAGTATAGATGGGTATAGGAGTCAGTCTGTTTGTTTAGGTTCGATTCGTAAAGACCCGTAACTTAAATGATCTGGACTTGCTTGGACTGCAATAAAAATGGGCCAAGTTTTATAGGCTCGCGTCCGCATCGCATAACCTACTAGCTAACAGACCAATCTATGGCTCGCAAATAAAAAATTTTAAAAATGTAAAAAAAGTGAAAAAAAAACAATAAAAATATAAATAAATAACAAAACATTTAAATTAAACATGATTATCAACCCAACCATTTAAGTATCAAATATTTTTTAGTTGATTAACCAAATATACCAACCAAATATAAAATTAAAAGTCTTACAAATTAAATATCTAAAGTGTAAATTTCAAATACACACATAATACTAAATAGGAAGTACATTATCAAATATTAAAAATACATAATTATCAATTATCTTTAATAACTATGTTTGACTTCATCTTTAATGTAATTATCTCCTCAATTTTATTTTAAAAATATAGTTAGTAAAAATCCGTGAATCAACTCGCAAGCTTATAGGTAAAATCTGTTTAAATTATGAACTAAACAGACTAAGTTAAAAAACTTATATTTTTAAATAGGGCCAAATATTTTAGATCCATAACCTACACAAACCGGAGGCTAAACGGATGATCCGCAAGCCTTGGCCATGTGCTCAGCTCTAATTATTAGTAGAGGTGAGGTCTGCATTTTGGATTGTTCATGTTCACGGAGCACGACCTTCTATCACACACACTTACCCCGTGGCTGTTTCTATCTGCACTGCAGCTATCTATCTATCATCCTTTATCCACTGCTTCTCACTTCACTAGTGATGAAGGCTGACACGTATGCTCTTGTTGCGCCAGTTATTTTATAATAGCCAATCTATGGAGATGTGGGCCTGAAGAGCTGCCCCTCTCTGCGGAAATTGTTGTCGATTCTTTCCTATCTTGGCCAATAGCCACGTCAACCCGTGATTACATCAACACGTTACTCGGGCATGGACTTTGACGTTTTTGGATTTCGGCTTCGGGTTCTCAAATCCACTTTCCTCTCTCGATGGATCAAGGAGCATAAAAGGCTCTATTTTTTTCGAAATTTCGTGGATGCTCGGTTGCTTTTTATTGGTCATTAAATGGTCAATGCACCACATCTAGAACATTAATTGCTGCTGCTATAATGTCATAGAACCACATGTTATCATCAGGTAATCACATGGGAATCGATACCATATCTGAGATTTTTAATAATAAGGATTCGCGAAAATTTTGAATTTATATATAAATTAAGATAATTATTTTGAACGAAAATATTTTTAATTATTATTTTTTAACAAAAATATTTTTAGTTGTTTAGAATTTTTTATTATTTTATTTTTTTTAATTTATCATTTTCAATATTTTTAATTTTAAATTGAATTTCAATATATATTAAAAATTAACATTGTATTACAATAATTATTTATTATAAATTTAAAATATAATCTATATGTTCAAAATATTTATTTATTACGAATTTTAATTATAATATAATTTATATATTTAAAAGTATTTATTTATTATAAATTTAAGTTATATAAAATAAATATTCATTTTGTGTGTTGCACATGTTAAAATATTAGTAGGCATTAAATAAGTAATGTCTTATTGCCTTTGGTTGAGTAGAAATAGCCATGAAAAGAAATGAAGAGAAGAAAAATACAAGAAATTGTACAAACTCATTTCGTTTGGTAGAATAGAAGTGCCAAGAAAATATTTGAAAAACGTGTGAAACTAGCATCTAAAAATTTCCTTGCAAGTATAAGAAGAAATGTGTGAAAATGAACGTTTCTTGCAAAATAATCAATTATTTATGTTAATAATTAATTATCATTGGTATTAAAAATTAATTTTTATTGTCTACAAATATATTATTTTTAGAGTTTAATAGTCATGCATTGACAGTGTAAAATAGTTTTACACTGTCATCCAATTACAAACGACCATTTATTATAAGTTTGTTGACTTTTATAATAAATACTTTAAAAGTCATATTAGTGATGATTTCTGATTGGATAACAGTGTAAAACTTTTACACTGACAGTACATGACCATTAAACTCTTATTTTTATAACATAATTGATCATCCCCTCTCCCACTCAAATAATCAATTATCCTCGCCCCCAATCGATTATGAACCCCCCCCCCCCCCAACCACACACACACACATAATCGAATAACATTTTTATTTTTTATAAACATATTTCTATTTAATAATCTTTTAAAATAAAATAAAAATAATTAACTAATATTAATTTAATATGTTATTTATTTACTTTTTACTCTATTTCTCTTTTATTTTTCTGCAACCAAATAACCTCTATTTTTATTCTATTTCTTATCTATTTTTCTTCTCTCTACTCCTTTTCTACTTACTTATTCTCCTTCTATTTCCTTCTTCTTCTTTTTTTACCAAAGACAGTGTTTGTCTTTTTTTTTTTAAGAAAGAAAAGAGAGATAAATATAACATATGACCGTGGATGTTATAAATAAGGATGAGAATGAGCAGAGTTTTTGGCACTATAATATTTATTTACATATTTTCATTTTACAAAAATATTTATATTTATAGTCATACATATGTAGGTAGCAACTTTAATATCTACATATTTATTCGTACAATGCTAAGTGTTCATACTTATATTCGTGATTTGCACTTTAATTCATGAAAAAAAATTAATGATTAAAAATATATAGGTGTAATCTAATTAAAATACTATTAAAAAAATCTTTTGTAAAACATTACAAATACTATAATAAATTTATAAATTTCTAAGTCTAATACAACACTAGTGCACTTATGATGCTACAGTTCGTGAAGCTCATTGCATTAACTTAGTCACAACTTAGTAACTCATGTTTCATACAATTACACGAGGAGCTAGAACTTGGATGCAACAAAAACAAATTGAAGTCTATTAGGTTTCCATGAATTTCATTTTTATATATGGGGGTAGGAGATAGGGTGAGTACTAAGGTATCTATACCTACAACCATATTCATCCTCATCAAATTTTGTGAGTTATTATCTGTACTCGTACCTGTATCCATTAAGTGAGTAATTACTCTAGCTATCATAGATAATTTTTACAAGTATTCATTAGGTCATTACTTATTGCCATCCCTGATGGTAAAGCAACTTCCTTAGGCTCTCGGTTCATACACTCATTAGCTATTAATGAATTTGCTATTATTATAGAGGTCCAACAAAAAAGAGAAAGAAGTGGTCATTCTAAAGGTCTAGTAAGATATTTAATGTATATGACCCAAAGATAATAAGTAATTCAATGTGATTGATTTTGGATTAGGAATATTTAGAAAGAAAGAATTTATTTATTTTTTTGGTTTCCCACAGGTATCTTTCTTCAAAGGCAATCTTGCTTAAGGTATTGTTGAACACTAAATGTGACACCTCTCTCAACGAGGATTCAAACCTTAATTTATCAAGTTGTAGAGGACTAACCCCTTTCATTAGACCCAACCCTTGTTGGTGGAAAGAAAAAGATTTAATTGCAATATCTTAATTTCCACTGTATATCATAATCCATATTTGCACCTAGAGGAGGAAAAATGGACCAATTTGTTCCACATAAGCCCAGCCAATTTTGGTTCACAAATAAACGGGTCGAGTTAGGTTGACTGGCAAACTAAATGAGCCTATGAAATAGGTGGTCTACAATCGCCTTGTAATGGCCCATGAATTGGCTGGATAGTCTAGAGACCTAAATAAAAAAAAAATGAAAACTAAGGAAAAAGCTAAAAAAAAACCCCTAAAAAAGAAAAAATATAAGAAAATCTGACATTTTTGTAGCTACCAAGTAATCACATAAAGTTCGCACACACACACGCAAAAAAAGTAATCACATAAGCTAAAAAAATACATTTCCCATCATCTAAACATTCAATAAAAGATCAAAGACTTGATGTCTTCTACATTTAATCAACAATAAATATTCAAGCACTTTATATAACCAGTCATCAATATATCTAACATTCAAGTATCTCAAATACATTAAGTCATTAGGATTTTCAATTTCAATTTCATAATTAGTTTAATCTTTTACAAAAAAAAACTATGCAAGTTAAATGGGTTGGTCCACTAACTCACAAATTAAATTTGTTTAACTTACAGGTTTAATAGGCTAACTTGTATCTACATTTAAATGAACTAGACATTACCGAATTTAAACTCTTGCAGACCACAGGTTGAAAGGACCAACCCGTGAATCATGATTCATATACATACCTGCACTAATTATGAACGGAAATATGCTCTTGCACTGTTGGAGCAACGACTTCTAATGTTATTAGGTGACAATAATTTTTTATCTATTTATTCAATAAAATTTCAATACTTTTCTTCATATTATTTTGTGTTTAGAAATTTTCTTAATTTAAGGGATTCCTTTTCTGTAAAATAAAAAAAGTATAAATTAAGAGATTTCTTACGCTTATTTGTAGATTCAATAGCTAAAAATTAGCCCTTTTGTTCTTGTAATATTGGTTATATATCCCCTGTATAGATTTACCGAAAATATAATAGAGAAAATTGTTCTTCTCAAAATCAAACATTTTACTCTCTCATTTTATTTATTTATTTATTTCTTAATCTTCATATTCCTTTGAAGTAAATTCTTAAGGAAGATAATTGATATCAAATTGTTGCAGTACATAATATTAATATGAAATTCTCTTTATTTTATGGTTTTATCATTTCATCACTATTTTCTACTTATTTTACAACATCTATTTTATTTATACTTTTTATTTTGTTTTTATACTATAGAGCAACAGAAAATATCAAATGGAAAATACAAGTCTGGTTTTAAAAAATTGAAGAAAAAAATGAAAAATTAATTCAATTTCAACATGGTATTTTTGATAAATTTGTTATTATTCATAAAAAAAAAGATGTAATGAGTTTAGAAGAATAATATAAGAAATAATAATATTGTCTAAAAATTTGCCTAAAATTTTAAAATTTCTAAGCATGGCCCTAATATAACATTTTTTTATAAGATCATTTAATATAAAAAGTATTTTTTCATAGGCATGCACACTTTAAAATGGTTATCTATTTCAATTAGCCGTAGGCATTTTTTGGGTACTTTTTTTTTTAGTTGCACAGGGTATTTCTCAGCCGAAAAAGCCAAAGACTAATTTCTCGAGGTACAAAGATCAATTTAAGGGACTAACCTCTTCCAATAAATGCTCTTTCATATGCACGGATCAAATTTGGGATCGAACCCTTGACCACATACTTAATAAATATAGTTATCTGTCAACTATACCACAACATGTTGATACTTTCAAATATAAGTGGTTTCAAATATAAGTGGGATAAGGATTCGTACATAAATCGCAATGGAAATTGATTAATGGTATGAAATATAGCTATATGAAAGTGAACGAATGTACGTGTTATCAGTCTATTGGAGAATGATTTTCATTCTTTCTATCCTTTAAATGGTTATGCATTTTTTTTTATTTGTTGATTTTCTAATTTCGTGTGTTTTCATGCAAATTCTCTTCGTATGATATAGTATTGCTCAATAAAAAAAAACAAGAAAAAAGAGCCAAGGCAAAAAAGGGTTCATCAAATTAAAAATAGACTTGTGATAAAAGTAGGGTCTTTTGACGGAGAATATTAGAAAATAAGTGAAAAAGTGTTGAAAAATATTAAAATAAGTCTAATTAGAAACAAATAAAATGGAATATAAGCAAAAGGGCCATACGTTTAAAATGCTAAAATATTTTTAGATAAGTACACATCTCAAACTAAAAGTTTATTGACTTTCTTTCTCATACTCTTAATTAACATGACTCACATAAATATTAACGTCTGCAAAAATTAAGGTGAGATATCTTAACCATATTCGTATTTTATAATTTTGTAAATTACGCATCCTTTTATTATTTCTATATATATCATACGTTGTGTCCATGCTACCTCTAGGCTAAATACGGACGAAATCAGGGTTCACGTGTCAATACGGCATTGGCGAAAGAAGCGTAAATGTTACTTCTTCTAGATACGCTAAATGCATTCTATCTCTCAAGATTTGGAATCATTCAACCTGAAAATGGGACCAATAGGAACTTAATTAAGACCTTTTCACTGATCATTTAGGTTTTAATTAACATAGAAAAAAATGATCTTTTCTAGAAAGCTTGTGTAATTTCAAAGATTTCACTTGTATTTTCTAGAAAGCTTTTGTGTAGTTCCAAAACATGGAGTAGAAAAGTTAATAAATTAGTTAGGTACGTCTATCTAAAATTCTAAATGACTATGACATTTTGGCTTCGTTTTACGGCGTGGTGTCGCAGTCTAGAATAGTTTTTATTTCTCTTGAACTTTTTATTAATGTCTGGACGACATATGATTTTCTCGGAAAACAAATTGGAAGAATTCGTATTTTAAAAACAAGTTTAATAGAATGTATTCTCAGTATAAAATATTTTACATTGTTAACTAATTAAAAATCAATTTTGATGTGACTTTTAAAATAGTTATTATTAAAATTAACAAACTTATTATAAATAGTAATTTGTAATTAAATGATAATATAAAAAAAATTTACATTGTCAGTATATATATTTTTTTCTTTCTTTTAAGATTGCCAATAAACTTACATCAATGACCTTGATCCATCAATATTCCGTGTCCAAATGTTAGAGAACTAAAATCCCACTTTGACAAATAAGGTCAAATTAAAATGTATATAAACACAGAGAAATCAAGTCATATTGATTCGAATTTTTTGAGTAATATATCTCTTATGCTTAATATACATTTAGTCCAGTCCACACTCTCCTAGGACCTACAAATTCCAACACCAAATGATGTGAATAAGAAGTGTCTATGTTTTAAATTTTTAATAGACTAAGACGAACCATAATAATGGTGTTTATGCTATGTCTTCGCATAAAGTCTTGATATATTAGGTTCGTAGATTGATCTTTCGCTTGTAAAATATTTTGACTTTATACATTTTTTTAATGAGATATGAATTTCCTTTTTTCTTAATTATCTACTCATAGAACTGGAATTTATTATAATTTCAGGTGTAAAATCACGCACAAAGCATACTCTTCCTTAAATGAAGATCCAACGGATCAACAGTTTTAGCTTGAGATATAGGTTTAATGGACTTAAAAAAGTTCTTCAATAGTGAAAGTTCATAAGTCACTCCACTTATAAACTCTACGTTTGTCCATTCTTCTTCAATGATTTTTTCACTCATGTATAGTTAACTCACGCTGTACACTACATAAAAGTTAAATTAACTAATTAGTAATTGGAAGTTCTTTTAAGTATATGGACTTGGGAGGGTATGTATCATTGGTGGATCATGATCATAAAGGAATCCAAATCCCATTAAAAACAGAAATTTTTTTCGGTGTCGCAAGTGACAGTGGTAGTAATGGGTCCATGTTACCTCCCAGGCACACCACACACATGAATGGGAACATTTAGAAAGCAACTGAGAGATAGACTGCACTATGAAGTGCCGGGTCCGAGAACCAATCTCTTCTCCTTTTCCTAAAGTTCCATTATTGTCACTAGACGTGACCTGCATGCTTATAAACAACTGCATATGAATTCCAACAAATATCTTGCGATCACCATTTAATTTTAAAAGCTTTTGTCAATTCTAATCTCAATTATTTTAATTAGATGATGAGATTAGGATTGCCAGAACCAATCCTGTAACCAAGCCCACAGATTAATCAATCATTTTAATGAGAAATTGTATTTGTTAATTCCTCAAAATATTAATAATCAAACATCTTTTTGATGATCAGTGACAGGGACTATAAACGTCAAACCAACTAATACTCCTCCTTTCGTCTCATACTGTATGACTCTTTTGGTCTTTTAGGTTATGATTGGTTTGGGAAAGGAAACGAAAGAGAAAAAAAATGGAAAGGAAAGAAAAGGGTAAAAAATAAGATAATTTTGTAGGTTGTTTGATAAAGAACAAAAAAAAGTTATAATTTTTCTTTCATCTCGTTTGATTATATAGAAAGTAAAAAAAAAAGGAAAAAAATATATATAAAATAACATAATAAAAAAAAAGAAATATGCAAAATAAAAGTATTTTAGTATCTCCTCTTCAAAAAGAAGAAGAAGAAATTTTATTATTTTTATTTCATAATAACATATTTCCCGCTACATTCCATTTAAAAGTGGACAGATTATAAAACTATCAGTCCCATGTGTTTATTTTTTTATTATTCTTTCCTTCTTGTGTAAAGCTAGCAAACAATGAAACGATTATTGTTACTTTTTGTCGTCTCTCCAATCTCTGCCGGCTTTCTTTCGTTCCAAACTGAGTGTTAATCTGTTTCAAAATATTTATCATTTGAAAAAAAATAAGAAAACATTAATTATTTTTTAATATTTTCTTCTATTAATATCTCTTCTAAATATTTAAATAGATTCACAAATAAATTTTAATGATAAATTTATTTTTGTTATAAATAATTATTTTGTCACTATAATTTGTGGAATTAATTTTCTTAGTAAGTATACATTTACATTCACCCTATATATTAAATGAGAATAACTATGTTGAATTAGAGTATTTTTAGCTACTATTCTTTAACAAGAGCATTTCTAGCTGTTATTTTTCAATAAGAACATTTTTAGGAATTTTTTAATATCTTATCTCTTTCAATTTATCATTTTCAACATTTTTAGTTCTAAATTGAATTTCGATATTTTTAAAATAAATTATCAATAACTAAAAATTAATATTGTATTACAATAATTATTTATTATAAATTTAAAATATAATCTATATGTTCAAAAATATTTATTTATTATCAATTTTAATTATAATATAATTTATATATTCAAAAATATTTATTTAATATAAAAAAATATATGAAATAAATATTTATTCTGTACAATACACAATTAAAATACTAGTTAACTTAGAAAACAAACAACATGAGACAAGAAGGAATATTTATTTAATTTAGAGTCCATATTTTTGCCCTAGTGTATGATTCCTACTTGTTTGCATAAAGTTGCTCTTATCCTGCTTGATCCCACATCACACTAACTGCAGAAATTGTTTACCAAAAGCGACATCTAAAGTTATCGGCAGAAAATCAGATGCCCAAGATTTGTGATACTCTATTATGGAGCCTTTCAGGGCCTAAAAATTTGTGGAGCCCTGAACTTGGCATCACATATATGGACTTTTGTGTCTGGAATATTTAAGGAACCCTAGATGAGTTCCATTTGTGACAGTAAGGGGCTAAGGTTGAACATTTCAAAGAGGGAAACAAAAAATAAAAAAGTGGCTCAAGTAGAGTGAGTTGGATCCACGAAACCCAGGATCAGCAATCAACATCAAAAAGAAAAGAAAATGGTATCCTGTACTTTTTTATGGTGGACATCAAGGTTTGTCAAGATAAAATGATTATTAAAGTGAAGATAACCTCTTTTAATAAAACTTTTTATATATAATTAAAAATTAAAATCCTACACAAGTTACACAACAATGCCTATCTTTTTTACTATTAATTAATAAACTCAATTATCTAACTGTGTCAGACTTACCTGATATATCGTGTACTTTATTATGATAAAATTATTTCTATACTTTTTTTTTGAACCCAGAATATTTCCTAATCGAGAGCCAAAAATTAATTTCTTTGAAATATAATGAGATTCATTTAAAAAGCTGACATATCTCAACAGATATTTTTTCATAGACACAAACTTGAATTATTTTATGTCTATTGTTATACCTCCAATATTTAAGAGAAATATATTACACTTGTTTCTTTAACTTTATATATTATTTTTGTTTTATTTCTTCTTATAAATAACAAATAAAAAAAAGGTAGTTCTACTTTTTTAAATAAAGGAGGTCTCAAGTATAATAAGTACCAATATCAGAAAGGGTGAGTGTAATTACTTTATTACTTTAAGAGAAAGAAGGGTCGTTTTTTCCTTTTCTTTTGGTACAAAGAATTGCTTTTTCTTTGTCTTTTTTCTGTTACAAAATTTTAGGAAAAGATATCGCATCCCAACCCAAAAGTTCAAAAAAAAAAAAAAAGCGGCTAGACTCAAATAGTTTTTACATATAACTTGCATTTACTTTATTAATGTAAAAAGATAAGTATAGACTTAAATATATAAGTTGTGTTGTGTCATATGCAAAACCTTATCTTATTTTACTCTACTAATTTTAGCGTTAGAATTGTTTCTAATTTAATAAAAATCATAGTTCCTTCTTAGTAAAACGATAAAATATGTTGATATTTCTTCAAGTCTGTTAAAATTATCTTTGCCTTTTGTAATTGTTTTTGAAATTTCTATAATATTTTTATTTGAATTTTTTTTTTCATATTTTTACATTCAAATACATATGCCGTTATTTCATACAATTTTTTGTACAAATAAATAATAATTAATAAAGAAAAATATGATATTTAAAATTACTGGAAACCTCGACGTAATTTTTAAAAATTCAAAGGTAATTGATTTACCCTTATGGAAGTTAAAATGACAGAACTCAAAACTATACTGTTTATGATGAGGACTAAAAGAAAAATTAATAGTACTTGCGCAAGTCTGTATGTAGCTATAAAATTTGAGTTATTTAAAAAATAGACAAGTCCATTTAATTAAATAATTTCCATGAGTTCTTAAATTTTTGTTTTATACAACTTCAAAAAAAATTCATGTTGTATCGTTTTTACTATTTTAATTTTTCATGAGTTTAATTTTGATATGATGTTAATATAAAAATTTTATATTATCAACCAATTAAAAATTACTTTGAATATGATTTTTAAAATAATTATTACAAAAAAAATTATATAATAATCTATAATTAAATGACAACATAACTTTTTTACATATTTTAATAAAAAAATATTTCCAACTTAATAACTCTAAAAAGTTTGTTAAACTCACTCCACAACTTAGCATTTGATGGGGCAACTTCACACAACATATAATTAAAAAATATGTAATGCCCATAAAAAGTTTAGCAGACAATGCTATTCGTAGAAGGAAAAAAAATAAAATCATACACTTTCTAAATTATAGTAGAGGCAAGGCAACAAACTGAGATAGTTCAGTCGGTATAACCTACTTATTTTTTGGGTTAGGTTATAAATGAAAATTAGCTAATTTGTCCAACTCAAGAAGCAAAATGAAACGGGACAGATTCAACATGGCAAGTTATTTATTCATTTTTTTTTTCAATTTTTCAAATAACCGTTAAATTTATTTAAATAAAATTTATTATTTATTTATTTTTATTTATTAATTTATATTTTATATTATTAAATGAGTAAATTGGTTAACTCACCCCCCAGAAAAACTAAGTTAATATTTTTAATCCATTTTAAAAAAAATAAACTAACATAATCCCTCTGTATTTTTGACAAGTTGATAACCAAATTACTCCACTTTCCAATCCCTAAGTTGTTGTGTTTTGCTTCCACCATCCTAGCCTTAATGAAAAGGAATTATCAAAATAAATTTGCAGGATAGGACAAAGAGTAAAACAAAGTTTGCAGGCCATGGACAGAAGACACGTGAAGATTTGATGAAAAGTTAAAAAGTAGCTAATAAATTCTTTAAGAATAAGGCTAATAATAGATTTTATGATTTTTTTTAACATTTTATTATTAAATAAATTGTGAAAAGATAATTTTATTCCATTCACAGAATTTGGTTACATAGAGGAGGTATAAATAGGAAAAATAGGGAAAATTGTATGCACTAATTAAGGCCTAACAATGTGCAAGGCTGAGAGCTAAAAAAGGAAAAGTAAAATACACGGGATCCTAAATAATAAAGGGAAAAATATATCAATGCCTTATTATACACGTCAAGGTTAGAGAAATTCTCATTAATGTAGAAAATGAGATTTTGACTTTCTAAAATAGATATTGATCATTAACACTCTCCTTTAATTTGGGTGATAGATGTTTATCATTTCCAATTTGGATATGATATTCTCAAATGTGTATCTTAGAGCATCTCCAACGCCCATTTCTTATTCAGTTCTTAAAGTTAAGAAACCATTTCTTACTTGTTTTTTTCATTGGAGCACTTCTACATGGAAAGCCAACTATAAGCAACTCTAAGCACTATTGCTTATATAAGCAACGATTGCTTAACATTAAAAAGCAATTTTTGGTGGTTCCAACAGTGAAAAAGTAACAGAATAGAGAAGAAAAATAACAAAAATAAGATTAATTGTAGAACCCACAAAAATAGATTAAGAACTTTGTCAAAAACTTTAGTATTGGAGTAAAATTTTTGTTAAAGTTCTTAAATCTAATGTGACATTTTAGGTCTACAAAAATTAGTTTAAGAACTCATTTATGGACTCTAGCATTGGAGATGCCCTTAGAAGACCTTTAGTTAAGTTATATATTAATTGTTTATTGTTTGAAGATACATGGTCAATGCTGATGATTTCATGGTCAATCTTTTCTTTTGAAAAATTAATGTCGGTTAATTTCCACGTGCTTCTTTTTGTCGTGATGAATTGGATTTCTTGCAATGCTAATGACAACTTTGTTGTCACATAACACTTTCATAATGCATCTTATAGGAATTATGAGTTCTCCAAGCATCATTTTTTAGCCAAATTCTTTCATAAATACCATGTGTCATCTCCCTATATTTTGCTTCAACACTGTTGTATGCCACCACAAATTACTTCTTACTCCTTCAAGTGACCATGTTGTCTCACACAAATGATCAATAGTTAGAAGTTGACTTTTGATTTGTATTTGTGAAGACTTCTATGTCTTTATTTGAGTTTTTCTTGAAATAAAGTTCTCTTCTAGTGTGCCTTTTAGATATTTCAAAATTCTATTGACAACTTTCATGTGAGTTTTAGTGGGATTGGTCATATAGAGATTCACCATACTCACAACAAACCCAATATTGAATGTGGTATAAGTTAGGTAGATTAGTTTTCCCACTAAACTTTGGTACCTATCTTTGTCAGATAGAGGATTTTCATCTTTTGTGTTACCTTTCTTGATTGGTTTCATAAGGGTGTTAGCTACCTTACGTCCAAGCATACCAGTTTCCTGTAGTAGGTCTAGTGTATACTTCCTCTAAGACTTATAGATCTCATTTTTTGTTCATATAACTTCCATTCCTAGAAAGCACTTGAGTTTCCCTAGGTCTTTAATATCAAATTCCCAAGCCAAGAGCCTTTTTAAATGCTTAATTGGTTCATAATCATCCCCTTACGATAATAATATCATCCACATAGACTATGAATAATGTTGTCTTCGCTTTTGATGAGTATTCAACAAACATAGTATGATTTATTTAGAATTGTGTGAGCTTATCTTTCTTGACAACTTGAGTTAATCTATCAAACCAAGCTTGTGGGGATTGATTTAGTCGATATAAAGACTTCTAAAGCTTGCAAACTTTATTTATGGTTGTAAATGACTCCTGGTGGAATTTATATGTACACCTCATTTTCTAACTCACCATTCGATAAGGCATTCTTGACATATAATTAGTGTAGTGGCTAGTCCAGATTTGCTGCCAAGGATAGGATGACCCAAACAGAATTAAGTTTGGCTACTGGTGCAAATGTTTCCTTATAATTAACACCATATGATTGAGTGAACCTTTTTGGCCACCAATCAAATTTTGTATTTGTTTGTACTTCTGTCAACATTATGCTTAACTGAAAATATAACTTACATCTACTTATTTTCTTTCCCTCTAGTAATGTTGTGAGCACCCAGGTATTGTTCTTAACCAATGTTTAAAATTCCTTCTATTACAATTGTTGCCCATTCAGGTTGTTAGAGAGATTCGTGGATGCTATCAAGGGAGGCAACAAAATTTTTGTACCCCTACACAAATTTTCCATATGACATATTTTTTAATAGGGGTGCTACTACATGATCTCCCCTCTTTCATTAAGGCAATAGGCATATCAAGATCATTTCGCTTCGTACTAGTATGATAAGGTTTTAAGTTATGAGTATAATTACCTGAATGATTTTTAGTGAGTTTTGGAATTTGGTCAAATTCTTGACCTTATCATGGAGTTGTATTGGACTCTAACCCTTTATGGTTTTTTCACTTCCTAAACTAAACTCAAAAATTGTTTTTGGGTGTAGCTTGAAAAGAATATGTTTTACTTGGTTTGGCCAATTTTGACTCCATTTGGAGTAACCGTTGCTACAAGAACTACTTTAGTGATCTCTTGACTAGTTTTGATGATCTCCATCTCTTGGACTTCATTTAGAGTAAGTTCAACAAGTGCTACAGGTGTTGTTAGAACAAATTTAGTGATATCCATTTATTTAGTTCCAAAAGATTGGAATTATTTTTAAGTTGCAATTTCTTTCTTCTCTCCTGAATTTTAGCTTTGGGATAATATGGTTGATTGTCAAAGAAGGTTACTTCCATGGTATATATGGAAAAAATTTATTGGTTAAGGGTGAGTAGCATTTGTAGCCCTTTTAGTGTGGTGAGTAACCTAGGAAGATGTATTTTATGGATTTGGGATCTAGTTTGTTGCGATGAAGGTTGTGATTTTGTACTAAGGCTAAGCATCCAAATAAAGATGGATTAAGGTGGGAATTTGGGTGGTTGGGCAAAAAGAATGAAAGGTATTGTATGGTTGTTAAAGTTAAGTGTTTTGGATGGTATTTTATTGATTAGGTAAGTTGTAGAGGATGGTTTCTCCCCATAATTAGGTTGGCATATTTACATGCACCCAACATGACATGAGTGACTTTGTTATATCTAGTAAGTGTCAATTTTTTCTTTCAACAACTCCATTTTATTGTAGGGTATTAACACATGAACTTTAATGTACAATCCCTTGTTTTTAAAGATAGGAGTGTAGAAAGAAATTATAGTATTATCAATCATTATTAGTTCAAAGAACTGTGATGTTGGTTTGAAACTATGTTTGCACCATGTTGAGAAAATTTTCAAATATTCTTCCTTTTGATTTTTCTTTCATGAGAATCACTCATATGACTCTTATGTGGTCATTAATAAAAGTGATGAATCGTCTATAGCCTATTACATTGAAGCTCTATCACACACACATGCATGTATGAGACATATCTATTAAGAACAATTATCATTTTAAAAATATAAGAATGATAAATTCAGGCCATACAATTACATAAGAATGATCAACATTAAAAATTAGTTAGTAGTCACGTGACCACATAAATTATTTATGTTTATTTTTAAGTATTATTTTAATTCATGAATTGTTCAAGACGAATATTTATTTTTATATAATTAAATTTAAAATAAATAAATATTTTAATATATAAATTATGTTATAATTAAAATTCATAATAAATAAATATTTTTAGTACATAAATTATATTTTGAATTTACAACAAACAATTTAAAATGTGATAAGTTATTTTTAATTATTGAAAATTTCTTTTAAGAAAAAAGTTGTTGAAATTTAGTTTAGAGATAGAAATAAAAGAAAGTAGTTTAAAATGAATGGACAATTAAAAAGATCAAATATACAAATAAAGATAAAATGGGATAGTTTGGGATGTTTAAGAGAATTTTTTTAGCTAATTACGGGGTAGTGCATGAAATAATGCATACTCAAAGGAGAAAAGAGAGAAATTATTAAGAATGTCTAATTGAGAGAGTGTGAGTCTCACTTTCTAAATTGTATATTTTAATTTATAATATAAGAGTAAATCTTGACCATTCAAATATGATACAATGATATATATTTGTTATTCTTATTTCTCACAATAATCAAGAGCTTCCACTTCAGAAGCTTATATGTGTGTGTGTGTGTGTGTGAATGAGGATCAAGTTACTCCAAGAGTAACTTTTGTTAGAATTACTTCACTTTATAACTCTTGGTATATATTAAACTTCAACGATTCAATTGCTGAAGTAAAAGATTTTATTGAATAAATTAAATCTACAAAGTTTTCTAAAGTTTGGAAACTATTTAATACTTTATTAAATAAATTTAAATCAATGTATAATATACTTTTCTAAATTATAAGTAAATGTCAACTATAAGATTAACTAGCTACAAATGTCTGATTTACCTAAAATTTAAGGTGCATGATCATTGACATATTAAAATATTTAACGGTTGGATTATTAAAATTTATATATATCAAAAGTTATTAAATGAAATAACACTATTAAGAATTATTCTTAAAGTAACTTTATCCCCATCCTCTCTCTCTCTCTCTCTCTATATATATATATATATATAACGAAAGTAACCTTCGAGCTTCGAGTTAAAAGCTATATTTATTTTCCGTGCCTTCTCTTCATGTTTTTGGAGTGTGGTTAATTACTTATCATTACCCATGTTTGCCAACTAACTTGTGTGCTGTAAATTTGCTTGTTTTGTTAGTTGTTTCGTTGAATAATAGATCTTAGTCATTTTCTAGATGAAGGGGCATATATAATAAGAATAATTTTTATTTTGAAAAAGTGAAAACAATAAATCTTAACTATAAAATCATACATGAATAATACAAATTAAAAGTTAATATTCATATATCACTTAAAAGAAGTAAGTGTTTTTATTTTTAATTTCAACTATTCATATAAAACTCAATAGTTAATGTTTATTATTTTTAGTTTTTACAATATCTGAATGTTTTCACTCAAATAACCTTCACATTAAGGCTTTGTTTGGTAAAAAAGGGAGAAATAGGGTGGATAAAAATAAATAAGAAATAAGTTAAGTAGCAAGAAATATATATGAAATAATTTGAAATTTTAGATTGTTTGGTTTGAAAAAATTAAAAAAAAATAAGAGAGAAATAAATAGGTAAATAAAAATAAGTGAGAAATAAAATAAAAATAAATAATAGAGCCCACCAATTTTTTAAACTTCTCCACTATATTTCTCATGTACCAAATAATAAAGATTTTCAAAATTTTAAAAATTTATTTGCTTTCCATGCTATTTATTTAAAAGTTTGTGCCCTCCTCTGCATGTTTTCGGAGTGTGGTTAATTACTTAATTATCATATCATAAAATCACCCACGTTTGCAAAACTAATTTGTGCAGTAAATTTGCCGGTTTTGTTAGTTGTTTCGTTGAAGAAACAACCAGGAAAACACAACCCTCCTAGTTGCAAACGGTGGACTCATAGATTGAGGACGAAATTCATATTTTCTATAAAAAAAAATGATATAAAAAGTGGCGTATATATTTTATATCATTGGAACCCCCCAACGTCATTGTAGAGTTGTACGTTATTAGAAAGCAAAGGAACAGTGGGTCAAGCTGTAGTCTGAGGATATAGCTAGCTCCCCACCCATAACCGTGTGTGATTCGAGTCTTTTCAACTCCGAGTTTCTTTCCACTTCACTTTCCTCACTGTGCTTGAAAACGACCCAACCTCCAAGCCGCGTTTAACCCTAGTTTTTTTTTTTTTTAACACCTAACCTAACCCACCCACACTTGTGATTTGTGAATGCTGTTTTCGCACGCTCTTGCTACTTGCGCCTGACCATGACCACACTCTTCCTAATATATTTTTTTTATGCTACTCTTCCTAATATTTTATTGCCAAGAGGGAAGAGCAAATTAAATTTTGTCACTAATGCCCTCATTTTGTGACTTTTCTTTCTTTGTACTTTTTTAATCATAAATCAATTGCTCATATATGTCTAGGACCGAAAATAATTATTAGTGTGACCAACTACTGAGTATGTTGAAAATAATATATTGCGATAGTATTCATGAGCATATTGATATAAGTTAAGTGATTGTTGATAATGTTCACACCTCACATGGGTTATCAAATTAGTCGATCAACATTCGACAGAGTTTGAAAAATTGGAAATGCTTCCTATTTCGTGCATGATTGTGTTTAATAAATAGGAGATTTAAAGGCAGTGTACAAAAGGAGGGTATACTTGCAAAAAAGAAAAAGTGGAAGATACTATAATACGAAGGACTTAGAATATGGGGAAGATTTCCATCAAGTAACTAGATGCTAAATATATAACTAAACTTAATATGTTAGCTAATACAAAACCTTAACAATTTCTTATTTGACGTGGGAATTCTTTACGTATACTTCTTACTTTGACAATTTCTCTCTCAAGCTTGAGTCTCCTTCATATGATATGCTCCCCATTAAGTGAAAGCTGTTTTTTTGTTGACAAATATTTGATAGTGAGACTACTTGTACTTATATCATTGTTGGCTATCATTAATGGAGCACGTTTGATCACCACATTGCGAGACAGATTTTTGATATAAGGATCCTCACATGAATTTATCACCAACTTAATTGTAGTTTAATACTCGTGTGAACCATTGACCTAATTGCATGCTTTATCATAAGTAGTTTTGCGATAGCAACATCCACTTTAGAGGTATGACTTGGATGGGTTAAGATTGTCAAACCATAACTTGAGTCACTAGAGTCTGGGATTAAGAATTCAAGCTAGACTCCCAACCTTAACTTTGGATAAGACCCTTTACATATGGCCTAGTCGACATGTCACCATCTTTTGAGCACTGACTGCACCAAGATGCTTGAGGAAGGACATCTTGGCAGTCATAACCGTTGCTACTATAGCAACACGTGGTTGTGACGACCTAGACAACATGTACATTAAGTTGATGCCTTTTTCCCATTCTTACTAAATTATTGAATGCAAACAATCATTAGAGTGCTCATCAAAAATTAGCCTCAACCCAAGAAAAAGGAAAAAAGATGAAGAGATAAGCAAGGGGAAAAGGTTGTGAATGGAGAAATGGTTGGGAAAATGCCTACAAGGAGCTAGCTGAATGGTGGAAGGGTCGCTGAAAGGTGTAAAGGTCACCAAAAATAACTCTTAAGGAATAAGACAAAGAGACAAAGAGTGTTTGAGAATTGAAGGAAGCGAGGATGCCCTGCTTAAGCAATTAATGCCTTATATTTTCTAAAACTTACATGGAAAAAATGGTAATAACGAATTCGAGGTAAGGGGTACAAAAGTAATTTCCAACTTTATCTTGGGGCAATATGGTCATTCATATCTAATGTGCATCAAGCCATGATTGCAAGTCATAAATACACACATTACACAACACTTGATTTCACACAATAGTGGCCACGTGCCAACTCCACATCAAATTTTTCAAAATTTGAAAAGACAATAATTACCTTTTAGTTGAGTGCTAAGTCTAAGAATTTCCACGTACCTTTTGCTCAACTTGAGATTCATCGCATGCCTTACATGTAGGAACACACACATCGATTAGGTAGTGCCCACATGACATTCCAACAACATTCACGACTTAGCCTACTGAGTTGGGGCAATTGTTCCAAATTAGGCCTTTGGGCTAGTCTTATGCTATGGGCACGGCCCCTAAGGCCATCAAGTCACTAGTTTAATATGCTTTAATTTTGACATGGCAGTCTTGCCATCTAGCCAAAGAGAACCTTTAGACCACTGAGTCCATTAAGACCTAGTCTACCCTAGATTGAGGCTGACATCCTCTTCCCTAGCCTTGTCTCATGTGAATATGCATTATAAGGGTTCTAATCACATTTAATAGGTAATGTCTCGTTATAAGGTTCTAAGCATTTTACATGTCATATCCAATTATGTCTTGTCACATAAAGTACCTTGAGAAGATTACAAGATTAATCTTGACCATTAATCCTAGATGTGGTAGCAAGTATGCTGTGCTCCCTCACATTTGAGGCCAAGATGAAACTGGTAACTAAGTCACTAAAGTTGGTATTTGCCATGTGCCTTAAGGTCAACCATTATCACATATAAATACCAAAACTCCCATTTCTCATAGGTATTTTCTTCTCCTCTTATATATTGTTACCTTGCTAAAATTCCTTCGAACTTGTGTGTTGTAGTCCTTGCAGGTGCCACAAACTCTTCTGCCGTACTCCATCGTGCTTAGCCATTGTCAGGATATTAGTTTATGAAGAGAACCTTTTAGCCTAATTATGGGCCAACATTTGGTGAGATACTTCATATCAATATTTTTTTCTTGTGTGGGGATGGAATTTATTCATTTTGTATAATAATTTTTTATAAACATGAGTTTAACAAATCTAATCAAATTATATGAAAATTTAGATGAATTAAACATCCATAAATGTATAATCTCATAAGTAATATTATTTGTGTTGTTTTTTAATTAAAATTAAAATTTTATCTTAATAATATAAAGACCTGCATTAAAGATTTATACTAATTATTGAGATAAAATTCTAATTCTAATGAATAACAACACCATATAAGTTTTATCCTTTTATTATTTGTAAGACCCAAACACAGCTTGAAGCTCCGTAAAAGTAAATTCTCTATGCAAAAGCTACTTTACATGTACGGAAAATATTTGGAGAAGAGGAGGATGAAGAAAAAAGATAAAAACGTTTCGGGATTCAGGAGACGGGAGGAAAATGAAATAGTGGGAAATTCCCAAACGATTTTGAATTTTCTGCCCAAAGAAAAAAAAAACAACAACAAACAAAACGTTTACAAAAAATGCGCGTGAGAAACGCACCGGTCCATGAGCTGTGTCTTTTTTGAACGCTGTAGTAGTTATCTCTACGCGCACACAGACACACATAAATATATATAAACACCACTTTGGCTGTCCCAAATACCATTATTCATGTCTGTTACTCCTTTCTTCTCATCTTCTTCTCTCCTTCCCTCTAATATTCCGTGCAAAACCAACAATAAGGACAACAACAAGATTAGCGTTATGGGTCTCTTCCTTTCTAGGAATTTGGCTTGCAAATTCATATACCCATTTCTTTTCTCCAAGAGAGTTTCCAAGGATTTGTTTCCCAAGCAGTTGGAGAACATGATGTCTTTGGTGTCCCCTCGTACTGGCAGGCATTTGCAGCGCTATGACAAAGGCTGTCGCCAAGTTGTGGGGTGTGTTTCTGTTTCTACCTATGGTTTCTCTCTGTTTCTTCCTCTAGGGGTTCTTGTTCAGGATAAAGTTTGGATTTTTAGGGTTTCGGTTCTCTGATAAGTGTTTTCTAAAATAATTTCACACTATTCAGGGATTAATTTTTAATTTTAATAATTTTGAAAGTTATTTTTGAAATAAGTGTTTTAAAAACTAGAAAAATGGCAAGAGAAACAATTTAGAAAACAAAAACTAATTTTGAAAAAGAAGAGAAGTTACAAGCCCCCTTAATCTATAGAATTGAAGATGATGGGCAAGTTTTAAAATTTACAAGGTTTTCTCAATTGGGTTTTTTTTTTTTTTTTTTTTTTAAAGGGTTAAAAGCGTGTGTTTTGGTTTGATTATTGGATGGCCGGTGGCAAATTTTTTTTTTTTTTTTTAAATGATTTTTTTTGTTGGGTTTGAAATTAAATTTGTCTTTTTTGTGGCATATTGAATTGTTATTCTGACTTGATTTGTGGGGTGTTTTTGGAAACGAACAGATGTATTCCTTATAGATACAAGAACAATGGAACACAAGATAAGGAATTAGAGGTTCTTGTGATTAGTGCTCAGAAAGGTCATGGAATGCAGTTTCCAAAGGTATTGTTTTCTCTTCCACAACTTGTGTTGTCTTGGTACCCAATTTGGTTCATTTTCAATGGTCATGTTGCTGATATGTATGTGTTGTTTGGCCTCAGGGAGGTTGGGAAACTGATGAATCCATGGAACAAGCTGCTTTAAGAGAGACCATAGAAGAAGCTGGCGTTGTTGGCAGTGTTGAAGTAAGTGTGTGTATGCAAGCACTTTTTAGATTTAAGTTCTTTTTTTCACCCGCAAATAATTTATAATTGTGCCTTTGATTCTTATATGTTGTGTTTGTTTTATTACAGAGTAATTTGGGTAAATGGTATTATAAGAGCAAACGCCAACCCATAATGCATGAGGGATACATGTTCCCTTTGCTTGTTAAGAAGGAGTTGGATAACTGGCCAGAGATGAACACCAGAAAAAGAAGATGGGTAAGTGTGTAACCTATTATTCACTTGTCAAATTCAGTTTCCCACTTGCAATATCTTAATTGGTATTGTTTATTTTGTTAGTGTCCTAATGTTTCATTGATGTGCATCATGCAGATGACTGTGGCTGAGGCAAAAGAGATATGCCCTTATGCTTGGATGAAGGAAGCTTTGGATGAATTGGTCAGAAGACAAACTCAACGACACTCAAAAAAAGGATTGGGGGATATGAGTAGGTTGTAAATTGTAGACAGTCTCTTGCTTTTGGAATCTACAAAGTGGTAGAACAGAAGCACTCAAGCTGTTAGGACAAGGAAATTAAGATGTCATCAAAGTCATGAAGAGGGAAACTGTAGCTCAAGGTGTGTTCACAATTTGTCCCTTGTGTGTGTTCCTGTCTTCAAATTAGCTGTAGTCCGAAAGTTCAGCAGCAGATTACGGATTTGTAGGGGTGTAGTTGAGATCTAGCTATAGGAATCAGCTGTAGATGTACAAAATCAATTCATTCTTTCATTCATTTGATTCTTTTGTAATGTAGTGTATGTAGGCCATGTGTAGAATACATTCTTCTTCTTCCTGTACCCCCCAAAATAAAAAAAGAATACATTCTTCTTTCATCTTGTGGCTGAAGATTACACTCGGTATCTTCTATTACTATCACCTATCTGGGATTTATAGAACTACATGGGTCACACAACAATGAATTTTTATCCCACCATACTTGAAATAATATTGTTGGGCCTAAAAGTATTTCAAAACTTTTCTCCACTATTTGGCTGGTGATTTGGTGTAGTTAATATTAATCTTTTTTATACTCTACATTTTTAAAATGTAAGAACTGAGAAAGCATATTATAGCTACAAGACAATAGCTTTCCTAATTAGAATGATAGTATCAGGCTGGGTCAACTATATTTTTATAATTCTGAGTGCATCAACACTTCACTTGAGAAATTTTAATTTCTTTCAATAATTCAATCTGAATGGAGCCGAACTTTATAAAGTAGGGCTACATCTGATGGAGGTCTCAGAAATTGAAGTTTCATTAGCACAAGCTACTGCACTCTTTCAAAGGGAAGAAATCATAAGGGTTTCATTGTTGAAACAACAATATTATTTACTAATTTTTGCTTCCATAATTGTGGGTTATCCCATTCAACGTTTTTGTTCCCAATTAAAACATAAATCACTTTTACCCAGACTTTTTGTGTGTTTGACTGAATATTTGTCAATTTAATTTTGAATGAAATTGATTTTATAAAATAGATTTTGAAGTGAAATAATTTATGTTTAGAAATTCATATTTCGAAAGCAAGTTTGATGCAAGACTTAATAATCAAACATTTCTATCTTTGTTAAAATCATGTCTTGTAGGAGGCAAAATCAATTTATCACGAAAAATCAAATACACACGAGCAGGGCCGGAAACCAAATACACTAGAGCAGGGGCCAATTATTGTGTTCAATAACATCAAACTATGAAATCTTTGTGGCAAAACCTTTGTGGTTATGTTAGGCAAAGATCAAGTGGTCAAGAACAAAGATAATGATTGAATAGAGAATATTGAAAATACGGGAACACACAAGAAGGGGGGATTGAATTGTGTGTTAAAATTTTTTTTTCGCAAAACTTTGAACAATAGATAAAAAAGGTGTGAAACAATGAAAACAAGATAAGGATAAGGACGGAGAAGCACACGAGATTTTTATATTGGTTTACTCAACTTGAGCTATGTCTAGTACTTTCGTCTAGAAGAATTTTCACCATCTAACCCTTGGTTACAAACAAGTATTCTTACCAGCCTCTTTAAGCCTACAATAGTGATCACCCCAGATCACCTATACAATCCAAGTATTTTTTTGTCACAAAGCCTCTTCAGGCTTTCACTACACAAAGGAGTGTATTACAGAAATTTACTCACTGAGTGAGAATATGAAAATACAAAGTAAATTACAACAACTTTGCTATGCAAAGAGTAAGAAAATGGAGAGTTTTTAGAGCTTATCCAAGGAGGGATTTTTAAACTTTCGTTCCAATCTATTCGTTCCGTTCTATTTTGCATCTTCGGACTTGGTGTAAATATATAGCCTTGAAAAGGTAATCGTTGAGATGGATGAACTTTAAGCTTCAGAGATAGGTGTAAAACTTGTCATGTGTAGCAACCTGTGTATCGAGCTTGCGGAAAGGACAAAAAAACGTCTTTTATGGTTACACCAAAAAAGAAGGTGCAGTTTTGTGCTACAAAGTTTCTTTTTTTGAACATTCCTTATTTTGGTTTGACAGCTTGATAAGTTGACTTTTTTTTTTTTTGCAAAGCTATACTTATACACAAACATATATATGCTTTTCATTTAATGCGAGATATATTTGAAGTTAGTACTCATAAAAGGAATAAGACATTTGTATCAAAACGTATAAGTATAAATCAATTTGAAATTTTAAACTTAGCTGAATTCTAAAAACACCTCAGGTAAGATATTGGACGTTTTCAAAAAGAGAGTGCAAAGTTAAAGTAAAGCACTGGACGCTTGGTTTAAAAAGGCGCTTTGGATGCCATATTTTATAAAGCATATTGGACACTATCAAAAGCCTTTTATTAAATAGCGATATTTGGATGCTTATTAACAAACAAATTTATAAGAACTCTAAAAATTTAATAACTTTTGTTATCTTCAAAACTTGAGGGATTAGACACTTTATACATCTTTGGTTCCAACAAATATATCATTAGTATTTAATGATTTCCCTCAAATAAGATGCATTTCATTTCATTTTGTGCAATTGCTTTCATATATTCTTTTTGTCTCATTTTATTTGACGTTTAAGATTTTAACACAAGAATTAAAAAATGTAATTAATATTTTAGATTTTATAAAAATTATTATAATATTTACTAATATATCTCTTATCTTTCATATTAATTATATTCTCTAATTTATACTTATCTTTTATTTTCTCACTTAAATGGTTAAGGATATAATAGGAAAAAATATTTAATGCTTTATTGGTATTGTAAAATGACAATCAAAATGGACCATTTTTTTCTTCTTCTAACATGTCAAACAAAATAAGTAGTATTTTTTTTAATAAAATGACAAGTACTATAAAATAAAGTGAAATACTTTCTCGTAGTAAGATTTAATTAAAAGTTCTCATTCCAATCAATTTAATTAGGGGTGCCTACTTAATTAAGAACTATTAATTACAAAAATTATTTAGAATCCGTTTCTATGACAGCGGCATTGCTACAAATTTCTTTAATGAGGAAACATATATAGGAAAGTGTGATTTGTTTTCTGGAAAAATATAAAATTCCTTTTACATCCCAAAATAAATAGAGTCTTAATCAATTAATTTAATTACTTATAAATAATAATGTAATTATTCACTTATTCAAAGTTTAAAGTGAGAGAAAGTTAACCAACTAGCGTTAGATTAATGGTGGAGATTGAAATAATATGCATGAAGTCATAAGTTCTAATCTCAATGTGACTGTTGTATTAAAAAAAAGGAGTAAATGTCTATTTTGGTCATTAAATTTGTGAGGCATTGTCATAATAGTTCCTAAAATTAGACATTTTTTTTTTAATTTTTGGAACTATTTTGACAGCGTTTCACAAATTCAGGGATAAAATGAGAGTTTACTCCCAAAAAAAAAAAGCGAGAGAAAGTTATTTCTTTTAAAAATAAGGACAAATCACTAAAATTGTAAAATCATTAGACAAAAAGTAACACTTTTAACATAGGCCGGCCGCTGCGGTTAACTATTTTTATTTTTTAACTAGATTGAATCAATTAAGTTGTAAGTTGATAATTTATTAATACAACTCATATTTGGATGACTCATTTTTTTTTTTTTTAACAAAAATGATTTCACAACGACACCACCCACCAGCATTTACATAGAAATATTGCTTTTCTAGCATATTTTAAGATTATCTTACTTTTTTTATATTAACATATTATATATTAATATTTGATATTTAATACATTTATATTAAATAATGATATATATATACATAACTATACATCACTTTACAGTTTAAACTAATACAACTTTATTTACACTATGATTTATTTTATTTTTTATATATTTAGTTTATTCTCTGATTCTATAACATTTTTTAAAATAAAGACTACAAATATTTTTTACGAAAAATAATTTTATTCGAATCAAATAAGATTATTATAAACAGTTCCACTATTTAATCACATATTGTTTATAGTAAGATGAAAAACCGTGCAGAACAAAGGACAAAGGCAGACTACCAGGTCAACCAGTGAGATGATAAGGTAACATTATTACATGATATTGATTGGCCAACCAAAAAAGTTGATGGAGATGTGTAATGTATTTATCTCCCACTCTGTGGATGGCCCGGGGGTTTCAAGCCAATGATGTTGCTGTTGGCATTTCATATTATCAATCATACTGAGCAAGCACCTTTCCAATGATGTGGAAAACATCAATTATGCTACAATTCTCATATCAAACGTGGCGAACAAGTGGGTTTACAATTTTGCGAGTTTTCCACTCCACATAACAAGGTGAATCTCTTGGATAGAACCGTCCAAGGAAAAAACATCAACATCTAGATTAACACTTTGTATACTTGTTTTGTTTTGAGACGATGAGCAAGTTGGTCAATGGATGTTGATGAGTATGAGCTTTTGGAAATTTAATTGAGTAACGTGTAAGGAGAGAGTAAATAGAAAGACGGAGTCAACTGTTGTTTGAGACGTATAATTTAGACGAAGAAATTGATCATAGAATTTGAGTTTAGAATTTTAATAAAATTTTGTACAATTAGTAAATAGTTAAATTTTTTAAACATATTGATTCTTGATCGTGTGTATATTAATATATAGTTAAATTTGTTAAAAAAGACAAAGTCCATTTCGGTAATTTCCAAGTCTTGACAAGGTCAATATATAATTGTTGATTAAGACATACCCTTAGTCCACACTAAATAATTAAAAAAAGAATACGAGTTTAGATTTAGATTTCATTTTTTTTTAAAACTAAAGTCATAATTTCATAACTATTTCCTAAAATTATAATAATTAACTTCATGCATTTCAAATTCTTAATTAACACTCAAAAATTATTAATTCTTCACCTCGATTTACGTACTCTACACAATTCCTTTTTATGATTTTATTTTGCTGTTATTGCCTTCCCATCTACTAATGTTGCCATTGTTATTGTTGTCATCATTATTACGAACCTTACATTTGACACTTCTTGATTGTCTGCCATTATTGCCGCCCTTCCATAATAAAATTGAAATTGAATTTAGTATTCTACTTAAAATTATAATTCTTTACATAACTAAAAGATAAAATCCACTATTCTGAGTTAATTAGAAATATAGTTTTAATCTCATCTTTCAAACATGAATTTAATTAAAATACACTGATATTATAAATTTTTTGACATTGTCATCCAATTATGTGTTGCCATATAATTAAAAATCGTTGACTTTTATAATATTTACTTCAGAAGTTATACCTAAGGTGATTTTTAATCGGTTAACAATGTAAAAATCTTTACACTAACAGTATATTAAATTAAACTCTTCAAACATACCCTTACTTCATTTGTTTTAAACTACCAATTATCTTTAAAGAAAATTTATTTTATTTTATTTATTTATTTAGAAAAATAAAAATTATAATCTGCCTTTGAGAAGGAAAACACTAACCCATCAACATCTAGAATAACACTTTGTATATTTGTTTTGTTCTGAGACGAAGAATATGTCAGTCAATGGATATTCATGAGTATAAGCTTTTGGAAATTTAACTTGGTATATACGTGTAAAGATTGAGTAAAGAGAAAGACACAAGCAACTGCTATTTGAGACGTATAATTGTGGACGAGATTACGGGAAGAAAAAAAGGAACTTATTTGATACTTCAAATTAAGCATATAAATTGAGTTAAAAATATTAACGAAGCTCGAACCAATTGATTTTCTCAAGCATACTGATTAGGAATAGATTTTTTATCATGAGTATAAAAAAAACTTTATTGGAAAAAATAAAGCTCAATTTAGTGATCTCTATACCCCGAAGATATTAGTCTTCATCTGTTGACTATTGACTGTGAGATACCTTGTTCTACGGCAAATAAAAAAATTATCTGAGTTTATAATTGGGATTGATCCTATTAATTCTATTTTTTATATGATTTTTTTTGGAATTAAAATTATAATTACATAATAATTCTATGAGATTATGAAAACAACTAACTACAGTTATTTTCAATTCTTATCTGACACCCTAAAAATGATCAATTTTTTACCTCCTTGTTGCACAACTATTTTTCTTATTTTTGTTGTTGTTGCTACTATCACTTCATCCTCACTGTCATCATCACCCTTGCTTCTGACATTATCATCGCCACACCCCTCAATTGTTGCTGTGATTGTTGTCATAACCACTATAATAGATTTGGAGTTGAATTTAGAGTTCTAATTATAAGCCTAATTCTTGGTATAACTAAAACATAAATCTATAATCATGAACTAATTTCAATTGTGTTAGGGCTGAAATTAGAAATACAATTTAAAACTATAATTTCAATCGTATTCCTATCATTTCTAAATCTTATCCGGCTCCGGCAAGATTACCTCTAGTAGAAAATATATGTGGTCTTTACCAAAAAAATTCTTAACCAACACCCACCCTAAAAACAATCAATTCTTTACATCTACATTACATAACTGCTTTCCTTATTTTTACTCTTGTTGATATCACCATGTCATGCCGATAGTGATCACCGCCCCACTCAAAATCTGTAATTACAAATGAATTTCAATTCTGTTAGAGACCTATACTAATTGACACAAACATTTATGCTGGTTTATTAAACAAACTCGAGGTTACTTGCAGTTCTTGACCAACTAACCAATTGCCATATTCATATTGTTTACATTCAGTAGATATATTTTTCAATTCAAGTATTCTTCTATTAGTCTCTCTTAAGTTAATTACCCAAGTATTCTTCTTTGAGTCTCTTCAAAAGCTACCCCACTTAGAATTCAGGGTAAAAGAAAATTTAGTGTTATCTGCTTAATAATAGTTAATAAATAAAAGAATATTTAATGTACAAAGAATGAAAAAATTAAAAACTTATTGAATGCGTTGATACGGAATAGTTCTCTTGAATTCTTCATCTTTCAGTATTTATAGCTCAAGTTTTCCTTCTTAACCGTTGAAGATGAAGCTTGCAATTCTTTAGTGTCGTCCCATGCATCTATTTTAAAAGATCTAACATTTCTTTGGTGCAAAAAAGGAAAAACAAAAAAATAGTTTAATTCTGTGTTGTAAAAAAGTTGAAAAAAACAGGAAAAAAATCCAAGGTCCTTCCTGTGTTGAAAATTTTGTAGTAATTAATGTTACAACAGCTAATTAAGATTCATACATTTATAAACTCACTGAGAAACAATTATTTGATCTAGTACAAACAAAAGATAAGTAAATTAAAAAATAATAAAAATAAATTCATTAACGAATATTTGTATGACATGATACCAAAATTATTATCTCACACACATTATCAATTTTTAGGGGAAAAGTACATGCTTTTATGAATTAATTAAAAAATAATGAAAAATTAATTTTTCTTATTATTAGACACTCACACATAAGTTAGCATAGTTTAAATCTAGTTTAAGCAAATCTAAACATGCTAATATGGTCACTATTAGTATGTTACGCCTCAGATGTTACCTAGGTAAATGCATAATATGGAGTGAAGATGTACTTGCAATGCTACCTGATGTATGATATATGTCATGTGTGACAATTTTGATGTGGATAAAGATGAATCATGCCTTGGTCAATATTGATGTGGATAAATATAGAGTCTAATTTTCATAAAATATTCTTAGCTGAATAGGTTGATTATTGATGCCCATGTTTGGTGGACATCTAATTGGCAATTATTTTTTAAACCAGCAAGAATTTGCCTTATAAACATTCAATACCAAAAAAAGACTTCCACTCTTCCAGTGGCATTCATATACTTATAATTTACATTTGCCTTTACCATTATTTTTTCTTCCGAGGATCAACTTCTATTGATGTGTGTAACGAAAATTGGATGTATATCAATCTCAATACACCTTTCCTGAATGCTCATAGTTTTAGATGCAAATGAATGGGCACTGTTAGAGCTCAGAGTGACTTAACCATAAACTATTTCTTACTATTGGCAATGGCATGTACAATAGAATTAGTAGTTTTGTTGTTGTATGCATAGAGGGATATTATTATGCTTGACCATTTCCCATGAAAATGTAAAGTAATGCCTCGGACCAATAAGTTGTAGACTGATATAGACTCCTCAAAGCTCAAATTACATATGTTGTTTTAACAATAATAAGGGTGAGCAATATATAGTGGCTGACTTCAAGACCTTTAACTATGATGTAGAGGTTTTTTGAAGTAATTATTCGACATTAAATTACATTCTAGATCATTTCTTTTGAAGAATGGATACACAATTCATTTGACCAATGAAACATAATAAGTTGTTACATATTGCTACATCCCTTAGATGATAGGAGTTACAACATTAGGGATGGAACCATTGTCTTCCATTTCTGAAAGCATGGCCAAAGCTTCGTCAAAAAGGACTTGTTACAAAACCCACTCATCATAACAATATATGTCTTTGAATTTTAAGGCCTATTATTAATGGCTTTGTTTATAATGAAGGCTAATTAATAAAACATTTCCATAATTCTCAAGCTCCAATCTGGTCCAATATTCAACTGGCCTTCAATATTTTATTCTTCTGAAATTCTTTTATGCAAAACTGAGTCCAAAAAAAGATACTTTCTTAATTGCAGAAAATGAGAAAATTGATTAACTATTGGCTTTTGTTGGCTTCTGAAACAAACGGCCGAAATGGCCCAATCAATTTGCTATTTTGGTAACATTAATTAAAAGTAAGAAAGTAATATAAGAAGAAAAACATATAGGTAACAAAGCATTAACGTACCAAAAACCTCATAGTAGAAATTCCTTGCATCCCATCATATTTCCCTTTTATGGTTCAATCACTTCTCCAACTCTTCAATCAAAATAAACCTATTTGAAAAATTGCCTTAGAACAGAGGTTAGTGAAAAAGGTGATACAATCAATAGGAGGGCAAATTGGTTATTTCTAATTTAAGAATAATGCTAAAGCAATTTGTCAAGTCAATCTAAAACAATATAAGAAACTGCATTTGCTTCTATCCAAAATAAAGACAACTTAATATACAAAATTGATAAGCTCTACTACTCTAAAAAGCTAACTAGTACCACATCACAAATAAGTACACTATACAATAAAATGCAAGCCGTCTAAAGAATCTCATTCCTTATATCTCTTTTCTTGACTAGAACACACATTCCTAAAAAATTACCATCAAAATAAACCATAGTCCTTGAAAAAACTCCAATTAATCATGCCACAATGACATTCAGGAAAGTATCAGCAACATTAACACCTAAGACAACTCAGATTATGCAAACAAAATATGCTTGTATTTTCAACTCGTCCATTTCTGTAAAAGCCAAGAAATATGCAGGAAAAAAAAACAGTTCTATGCTCAATACTATGGGGTAAATGGAATCACTCCTATAAGAGCTAAAGAGTTCCAAATAATTATGTTAGTTTTAGCATGGTGTGTGATTTGAAACACAAAATAAGCAGTGACTGAAAAATGTTAAAAATTAGATGAAGCATATCAATGGTAAATTGGGAAGAAAAAGGATAGTTATGTCAACTCTCAAAACAATCTACTGTTATTATCTTTACAATATCAAAATGAAATGAACAACATGATTTTTAATGAAAATTAAAGTAGCAAAGAGCTAATAACATAGTCCATCTTTTTGATGTTCAACTATCAAAAGAAAAAATATCAGCTTGTCGTCATCAAAATTCAAACTAACTTAATGTGAAACTAGAAAGCACCTCACCTAGTTTTACTCTTATAATAAGCCTCAAGAAATCATTTCATGAAGAAGTTTCTTTGCCTTATCATCCTCATCTTTTTCAAAGAGAGCACAGATAATTGTTTCAAAAATTACAGCAGCAAAGATACAAGCATTGTCTTCCACTTTAGATTTCAAGGCAAATGCTTCGTCAAACAAGCCTTTTTTACAAAGCCCACTGATCATAACAGTATACGTGCACACATTTAGATGATAGCCTTTAATCAACAGGTCTTGGAAAACCTCTTGTGCAATCTTTAGTCTTCCACCCTTGCACAATCCATCAATAAGTATCGTGTATGTGTACACATTGAGCTGAATTCCCCGATCTTTAATTTTGTTAAATAATGCAAGTGTCTTGTCTAGATGATGGTTTTTAAATAAAGAATCTAATAAGGAACTGTAGGTGAATATATTTGCAAGTTGACCTCTGTCTTTCATCTCCTTAACAAACTCCCAAGCAAAAGACATTCTTCACGATTTGCACAAACCATCAATAAGTGTATTGTAAGTTACCATATTAAGGGTCAATATTTTTGCGACACATTTCTTTGAAGAGTTTCATGGCTTTGCCTACCATTTTAATCTTACTTAGTCTATTAATCATGATATTATAGCTCTGAACATCAGGAGTCATTCCCTTTTGGTACATAGCACAAAATAAATATTTTGCTTTGTTCACTTCATGAACTAAGCAATACCCATCCGTTAAAGAATTACAAGTAAGAACATTGGGTTTAACACTAGCTTTCACCATCACAGCCAATAAATTTTTAGCTTGTCTCACTTTTCCTTCCTTGCATAACATATCAACTAATATCTTAAAGGTACAAGTAGTTGGATTGATATTTTTTCAATTTCATTTCATTAAACAAAGTAATCACGTCCTGCAATTGACCCACAATACTAAAGCCATATATAAAAGTCTTGTAAGCCACAACATCTGGGGAAATTCCCTTGACAACCATTTCAGAATTGCATACGCTATCAATGACTGTGCTGTAAATTACCACATTAGGCTTGATTAAGTGCCCTCCAATCTGTCTTAGCAAGTTCACAACAACCCTTGTTTGTCCTATTTTACATAAACCATTGATCAAAGTCTTATAACTAACTTGATTCGAGTGAAATGCTTGAGCTACCACTTCGTCATGAAAGTGCAGTGCTTTCTTGACCTCACTGTTGAGCCAGAGACCATTCATGAGTGTTGTGAAGGTAATGGTATCTAGCTAATAACCCATTTTGAGAATCTTGGCCAATACAGAGAAAGCAAAGGTCATTTCACCTAGGTGGCAGTAACAATTGATGAGGATGCTCAAGGTAACAGTGTTAGGGGAAATTCCCCTGAAATCCAATTGGTTAGAAAGAGAAATAGCAGAAGAGTAGTGTTTCATCTTCAAAAGGGATCTTAAAATCTTATTAAATTCAATGATGGGTCGGGTGGGGTGGGCTGGGATGTAGAAGGAGCATGCAAATGAATGAGAGAAGGGCATCATCAAGATTGTGAAAGAGTGAGGGCTTAGAGTAGGAATGTGAGTGTAGGGTTGAAGGATGATAACAAACAAGAAAAAGGGGGAAACTTAGGAATAGAAAGAGTAATAGAGAGAGCATACCTTAACCTTAATATTGACATTAAGATTGTTGCTTTGCTCAAATATGATAGCGTGACCAACCGATGGTTGTAAGGGTCGAAGAATGAACGGAACAGAACAAAACAAAACATAAGGTTTTTCAAAGCTTCGGTGTTGCAAGGAGTTTTTCACCTTTTATATATTAAGTCGAGGAGCGCTAGAAATCTCTAACACACTCTTTTTATTACTCATACATTTTATTATTAGTTAAAATCTATTAAAAATGATAAATTAAGAGATGGAATCATTAAATAAAAAGTTAGACTCATCAAAATTTGTAATTTTTAATAAATTTTAAGGGATTGTTTAATTTACCTTTAGTAAAAATAAGGTTAAATAATTCCATCAAAGATGATTGTAATCCGCATCGCAATGACCGTAATCTGCATCGCAAGATCCAAAATACTCGTAATTACAAAGATATTAACGCAAGCGACCGTGATTTAAAACCTTGGTAGTCTGTATCTGTTTTTTCCATTAGTAATATTATCATTGTGGGAAAATTGTTCTATAACTCACAAACCTTAATCCCTCACCATAATACCATACCATTGAGCCATTTGCTACTACCTAAACCAACTCCACTCCATCACATCCCCAAACATCCATCTCCTTGTTTGCTTCACCAAACCTCCAATATAACTTCACTTCATTTTGTCTTTTACTCACTATCTCACCAATGAACCAACATTAAGTCCCTTGATCAGACCATGAACCACATTAGTCATCACCGTCCTCTAATATCTTTTCTACACAAGAACAAAGGCAAGCAAAAGGAGAAGACATTTTCATTTGAGTCTGCAAACCATTCAAGAGTAGCAACAAGATCTCGTATGACAGTTGGTTATATATTTTTGCTTTCCTCATATTATCGTAATCTCTGTTTGATACTTTCTTCGGTGTGAACGCATGCTATTACTCTATTTTCTTCTCATAGTGTAATAATAATAAAAAGGACAAATTGTAATGAGGTCTATTTAAATATCACTCACATCGACCTCCCTTTGTGATAAGTGATATCTTTGACCCCTTTGTTAACAAAAAAAAATTCAATTTGATATATTTCACCATTCTTTCCTTAAATGAACACATGGATTACTCCATCGTAACTACTTTTTTTTTTGCATTTTTAATGGTTGTTAGACCCTGCATTCAAATTCACTTGACTATCACTCAAAAGACAGGCCCTTTATAGAGCAAGTCAAATATGGACCAAAATAAAAGACAACGAGTGCCACACTAAACCAACCAACCTATACATTATCTTCCATTTCAAACATATGGAGTAGCAAAAAAATGACTGCAAAACTAATGACAAGTAGCAATATATATTTATATAGGATTTGATATCGTACACCTACTTGTTTTTTAGTTGGGGTATGTTAGCAAGCTATACCATTGGTGTATTTTAAGAATAATCCTAGTTATAACTTGCTAACATACTCCAAGTAAAAATCAAATAATGGGTGTATGATAGCAAATCCCTATATATATATATATATATATATATGTATGTATGTATGTATGTATGTATGTATGTATGTATGAATGAATGAATGAATGAATGAATGAAGGAACATTGAAGACATAACACATAGTGTGTAAACAACAAAACTATCCTTTAAGGTAATGAAGGATATTAACAAAATCATACACGTCCAGCAAAGCATGACTTTTAACAAGAATGGATATTAACCATAGAAATAATACAAATAATGGATATTAACAAAAATAAAATTGACAATAATAATGAAACAAAATCCCATACCTCCAACAACTTGGTTTATATGGTGAACATGATGGTGTTATGGTGATCTCATGGAAATGTGAGTTGTGCAATTTGGTTTATATGGGGAATGACAAAAACACTACATTATTACATGGCAATAGTAAAAGATGGTTTCGATAGCATGAATTGTGGTATGGAAGGGATATGGTGTGGTGCTTCCTTCGTGCTTGGCTTTGGTTTGAGATTAGTTGTTCATGGCAGCATGGTTCTGGTTGGGTTTGGGTGGTGGAGTTTGAAGGGTAGGAGTTGCTGGTCATTTAGTGTGGGATAATGGACCAATGGTAGCCATGATGTGGAAGGGATGGTATTTAGGTGGGTTTTCATGGAGCTAGGTTCCAAGTACCATGGCTTCATGTATCTCTTCTCCTTTTTCTTTTTTTGGAAGCTTAAAACCTCATCGCATAGAGAAAAAGAAGCACCAAGCATGGCAGAATGATGGAAACAGACACAAGCAAGGTTTAAGTCTTCTTTCTTTCTTTCTATTTTTCAAACTGTAACTAAGGGTGTCAATGTGAGGGAAGGTCAGTGTTTTTGAGAAAATAGAGGAAGAAGATTGCAATTTTTCCTAATAATGATAAAAAAAATAGTGATGGAACCAAAAGTAAGCAAACAAAACAAGTAAGATGCACTAAATCCTAGAATCCTAACGTAACAATCCCACCATACAATACATTATCAAACATCCACCACATAACCATGACACCTTCCTCCTCCACCTAACAAACCAAACATCTATATCTTGTTTTTATTTATTTATTTTATTTATGCATTTTCTTTCGTTTATCTTATTTGTTTGTTGTACTATATACAAGTTCTTATTGTGGTGAAAATCAGTCAGGAATACATTACGATTACTAGATGGAGGTTGAATAGAGAAACAACATTGATGATTTTTAAAGGGGCAATGGTTGTTGAAAGCTAATGACGGGTAATCACAGTTGCAACATTGATGATGGCTATTGGAGTTGTTAAAGAAAACCTTGTGGATTAAATGTGTACATATTCAAGATCCAATTCCTTATGTAACAACCATCATCCTTGTTGCAACTACGGTCTTTTGGGTATTTATGTTAGGAATAAATGTGTACATTCTAGATCCAATTCCTCATGTAATCATGGCTACAGGGTTTTCTTTAACAGCTTTAATAACCATCATTATTGTTGCAGCTTTAGTCTTTTGAGTATTTATCTTAGGAATAAATGTGTACATTGAAGATGCAATTCCTCATGTAATCAATTATAGTTATAATAGTAAAGTATTATTTTTGGTTTTCATTATCATATTTTACTATTTAAATTAAATAGTTGATTTGATAAGGTCTTCAATTAAAATTAAAGACTTGTTATCATAATAGAGATTGTGATAATGAGAAATATAACATCCTCTCTTTTGCTAGTTTTTCCAAAATAAATAAATAAATAATATTAATATCTTGATAATTATTAGTATTTCGGATACTAATTTATTAATTGTACTTGCAAGTATTGATGAAATTATAACAAAATAATTATAATAACATTTGAAAGAGGTTTTATTTATTTGAGTTTGGGAAAAATTTTGTAAACTTGAATGAATCTATTCTTAGACACAAATTAATTTTCAAGCAATATTATTAGTATAAAAAAGAGATTATTTTGTTAGAAATTAAATATTAATAGTGGGTTTGTTAACAATATTCACATTATTAATAGCAGGTTTGCATTTATTCTGCTTCTAATGGTTTGTGTGATTAGGAATTAGTGATTATGTGCAAAATATGTCTTTTATTGCTAATGAATACCTTTTAATATTAATAAAATCCTTTTAATATAAATATTGTCTATTATATATTATAAAAGAAGGTTTTATCACATAGGCAACATTCCTTTTTTTTGCCTAAATTTTATTGATATGTTTATTTTTTTTACTTCATAAAAATATATATTATATTTAATTATAGTAATTAATATTAGAACTAAAGACGTATGAAGTGTCCAACCCCTCAAGTTTTGAAGATAACAAAAGTTATTAAATTTTTAGAGATTTTACAAATAAGTTTTTTTTAGCATCTAGATATCGTTCTTTAGTAAAAAGCTTTACAAGAGTCCAATACACTCTACATAATTTGGCGTCTACTGTGCCTTGTTAAACCGAGTGTCCAATACTTGATATTATCTATGTGCTTTTGAAAGATGTTCAAAGTTTTCTTTTAAGCTAAAAAGTTCAAATCAGTTTGTACTTGTACGCTCCAAAACAAATGTCTTATTTCTTTTATGAGCACTAATGTTCAAAAATATCCTGTATTAAATGAAAATCAGATATATGTTTTGTGTATGAGTACAGCTCTGCAGAAAAGAAAGTCAACTTATCAAGCTGTCAAACTAGAATAAGGAATGTTCAGAAAAAGTAACTTTGAAGCGCAGAACTGCACTATCCTTTTTGGTGCAACCACAAAAGACGTTTTTCTGTCCTACACTATACACGTGCTGCTACATGGGACAAGACCTACAACAAAACTTTGAATCTTGAACTCTGCCTATCTCAATGGTTACCATGTCACGCCTATATATTCACACCAAGACCAAAGTTGCAAGTGTAGTAGCAATGAAAAGAACTAATAGCAGCAAGAAGTATAATCTCTCCTTGAAAAAGAACTGAAATCTCTCCATTATGTTATTCTTTGCTTAGCAAAGTTTTTTGTGTATTTGCTCTGTATCTTCATATCCTCACTTTGTGAGTAGAATTCTGTAAAAACTCTTGTTTGTGTTGTGAAAGCCTGGAGAGGCTTGGTGATAAAAGAATACTTGGGTAAGAGGCTGGGAAGAATACTTGTTTATAACCAAGAGTTGGCTAGTGGAATATCTTTTTATACAAAGGTATTGGAGGTAGCTCAGATTGAGTGAACCAGTATAAAAATCGCTTGCGTGCTTTTCTTTCCTTATCCTTATCTTTCCTTATTTGTTTCGCTTGTTTTAACATTTTGTGAAAAAGTTTTTAAACACACAATTCAACCCCTATCCATGTGTGTTTCCTGTTTTCTTCAATTAAGATGTTTATAACAAGTATATATTCTAATTAAATCATTAAATCTTAAATACTTTTTGATTTTATATATTATGGTAATCAATTTATTAAGTTTTATGAAATATTTTTATAATTACTATAACTTTTTGTTTATTATCACGATTTATGGTAACTATGACCAATATATATTTTTACTTAAATTAATTAAGATAATTATGATGAATATATATATGTATGGATTCAGATTAAAAGTTAACAATTCATATTTTGATTCAAATTTACAACATATTTTGTACCAAAAAATTTACAACATATTCAAATTAAGATTATATTAAAATATGGTAATAAGGTAATTAGCAATATTCATGCTTTGAACATTCAATTATTCTTTTTAAAATATTGAATTATTATTATAAATAATTTATTGTATGAACACTAAACCTTACGATAACTTCTTTTTCTACAGTAACATGTCTTTCAATTTTGATTCCATTGCAGATATCAGTGTTTAGGAGTATTCACCTATAGAATCTTCAAAACTTTACGGCCTTCATTTTTTTTTTTTATTTTACTTGCTTCATCTATTTTATTGTATATTTCTTTTATTGTTATAGAATTCATTTGTTGGTTGTTTTATACTTTCATCCTTTTTTTGTCTTCTTTCTTTAAGGTAAGTTTCTATGTTTTTTCTTCATTCTCTTTGAATTTATTTTTAAATTTTCCTAATATTTGACATTTTCATGATGATATTATTTTTTTATTTCTATATAATTCAACTATCAATTAAAATACATAAATTGATTAAAAGAGGGGGTTTAAGGTTTAATATTTCTTTTTTGTCTTATAATTATAATTTTATATTTTTTTTTGCTTTTTTTTTCTTTCCTAGAAGTATTTCTTTTATTATTGTTTTTTTTAAGGTTCATCTTTTCTATTCTTTATTATCTTCTTTCTCTAGATTAATCTTCTATCTTTTTTTGTTTTATTTGAATTTTAAAAAAAAATTAAAACATTTAGAATTTGAATTTTGTATGCTAACATTATTTAATAATTTTTACAATTTCAATTATTAACAAGGAGTAAAAAACTTAAAAAGGGCACTTCACGAAGAGTAAAAAAAAGAATGTCATAGTGATGCAAAAAAAAATCTTACTCTTTCTCTATACATGCGCGTACATCCACACACACTTATTCACCATTTTTGTATAAATTACTTTTATAACTAATATTTCTAATCTTTCACGCATCACGTTGCTAAGAAATATATATTACTAAATGTGTTAATCATAGTCTCTTTATTATTTTAATTTTTTGTTTAAATTTTAAAACATATAAAGAATTTTTTAATTTATTAAATCTTATGTCAATTATTATCATCACAATAATTTTTTCTTTCTATTCGGCAAATTTTTTCTCTCTAAAAATAATTTTTATTGTATTATCTTTTAAGTAATTAATAAAAGAGTACTTTAATAAAACAATAATTTGGATATCATATAAGATCATGTTTAAAACATGATATTATATAATGCAATCAAATCTTTTAATTATTTTAAAATTTTTTAAATGACATCCATAATAAATAATTACTATAAATATGAAGCAAAATATAAATAAAAAAATATATTTAGACAACAATAGTTTATTTAAGTGCCTACAAACTTAATTAGTCTGTTGTTTGATTGATATTGTCTTTCTCTCTGTTATCTAATAGAGACCAAATTTTAAATGATAAAATTAATTATTACAAAATATATCATATATAATTTTTTTGATTCAAATCAACATTAAAATGAGATTAATATATATGTATGTATGTAAATCTACTCTATATTCATACATATTTGTAAAGTTACTAATTTATAAAAAACCATGTTTTAATACTTAAAATATATAAGATATTAAAATTTTAATATCATGATTTCAAGAAATTGGAAAGAATTGTGATTACAAAATTTTACCATTAAAATTGTACCATATTCGGAAATATTTTAATATCATAAAAGTAATATCATGCTTATCAAAAAAGTGGGAAAAATCATGAATAATGAAAAAATTAATAATTAAAATTAGGAATAGTATATGTGAGGATGATGTCTACCCAATTTAAATGTAACATAGAATATATCAGACAAAAAACCTAAGTTAATATATCATAAACTAGAATTTCTATTCAAAAAAGTAAGAAATGAGATCATGATAAGATTTTTTTTTATCTTGAAGTATATATATTTAAAAGAGAATGAATAAGAATTTAAAATATAACGATGTAATCTAAAATATATCATACTTAAATCATATTGAAATTTTTAGATATTATCTATTTCGTTATTATTAGAGTTTAAAAATAAATACAATGTAATATTTTTTGTTGTTGTATAAATATTTTAATGCAAATAAGACAAGTTCATTATCAACCGTTATAGCTGTTTTTTTTTTAATTTACATATGTTAATCAAGATGAGATTTCTTTATTAACTGTAAATATTTAAATTACTTTAAAACTAAGGATAGTTTTATCATCATAAATGAGGCAACACATACTCGGTAATAAGCACTAAAATATATAAAAATCTAGTTTAATAATTTCCTAAAATAAACTTATTTAATAAAAATAACTAACAATTTAACAAATATAGATGTAATTTAAAAAATATACCACCATAATCGTATTACACTTTTTTTGGGTCTTATTTAGTTCGTTTTTACTAAAGTGTAAAAGTAAACAAATTGATATTCTTTTAGATAACAACTGTTACCTATTTGTTGTAAAGATAACTCAATTTTAATAAGCTATCCCCATCATTGAAAACTATAATTTGTAATATAATTGAATAGCTTTGATATAGGACCAAAAATAACAAAATAGATGTCCATTATTTTTCATAATAAATTGTTCTAATTGGAGAATTAAGATCAACATTTGATAATCAAAAGTGCAAAACTTATTACTTTATATATAAAAAAAATTGAATCACAGTATAATAAGAAATAAATTTATGATATATAAGCATAGTTTAAAAAGAAATCCTAATATAAATAGTAATTAAGATCAAAAGAAATATTATAAATAATATCTCATGATAGATGTTTCAAAATCTATTATCTATTTGCCACATAAGCTGATGTCACGTAGCATTACCATGTTCATTCTTTTTTCGCCTAAAATTTATTGATTTTTAATTAGTATTTTTTTAATTAATAAAATATAATATTGTATTCAATTATAGCAATTAAGGTAATTATAACAAATATATATCATGGTTAAATTAATCAATTAAATCATAAATAGATTTTGATTTGATATAATATGGTAATCAATTTATTAAATTTTAGGGAATATTTTTTACTAATTATGGAAACTTTTTGTTTATTATCATGATTTTATATTTATAATTATAATTATAATAATTACGATAAATATGTATTATAATGGTAATCACGATCATAAATTATTAAGTTACTTTAAAGACTAATGTAATGAATAATAATAATAATAATAATAATAATAACAACAACAACAACAACAACAAAAATTAAGTTCGATTTTACTATTCTCTCCTTTAATGAACACATGAATTACTCCATCACAACACATCAAATGAATGAATAGTGAACACATAATACATAGTGTGTAAACAATAAAGGATTTAAACAAAATCACACACAATCAGCAAATCATGATTTTTGACAAAAATGGACATTTACAATAGAAATAATACAAATAATGGATATTAACAAAAATAAAATTGACAATAATAATGAAACAAAATGCCACACCTTCAACAACTTGGTTTTCATAGTGAACACGATGGTGTTGTGGGGATCTCATGGAAATGTGTAAGTTGGTTTACATAGGGAATGAAAAGAAAATACTATTACTACAAGGTAGTGGTAACAAAGGGTTTCGATAGTGTAATACCGTGTTTTTCCTAATGTATGATTTAGTGTTTTAATAATTAAAAAGTGAAAATTAATATGTGATCTTGGTGATTAAAACGAATAAATAAGTTGTTGTTGTATGAGTGTTGCTTTGTTGGTTGTTTTTGGAATTCCTATCTGGAGGAAAATGTTCTTGAGCCAAAGTGAGAGTGTAGCTGTGTTTATATGAGTTGTTGAGAGAAACGACAGTATTGATCCAGTTGTGAGGCATGGGAGTGAATAGATGGACCATGGGCTTTAGTCGGCCTGAAGCCTTGTAAGGCCTAGGGAAGGTTTTTAAGTCACAAAACCCATTCTCCTTCATTTCTCTCAAACTCTCAAATTCTCTCAAATTGTCTCAAACCCACCAAGTGAGAAGCAAGATTCGTAGCCCATTTTATTCCTTTTCGGTGAGGAACATTGGTTTCTTTGGAGATTTGGCTTAAAAGTTCACATTTTCATTTTCTTTCCTTCCCCAAATTTCAAAATTCGAAACTCCTAGAGGTAAGGGAAGCTTAATTTCGTTGAATATATGTGGTATGAATGTGGTAGTGTATGTATGTTGCGGTGGTTTGTGTTAGAAAGCATGATTTAGTTGAGTTTTTGGTTGAAATGAGTTGGAAATGGGTTTCCTTGATTTCGTGGTTGATTCGTATTGAAATGTTGAATAGGTTGTTGAATATGTTGAGTATGTTGTTGTGGACTGTTGTGTGGTTGTATTCGACCTCTGTGGAGTCGTTTGGGGCATGGTTTAGTAAAAAGTTTGGATTTTGGGGTTTTTCGATGAGAGTTTCTGCTACTGTCATTTGGTAGTAGCTGAGCGATTGTGGCTTTCACTGAGCTAGAATGCCCTTGGAGTGGAGTGAGGCTCTCGGGTTGGGGAATCACTGAGCGACTGTTTGTGTCACTGAGTGAGTGTTCTTGAGTTGTAGGGAGTGACTGAAGGAACGAGGAGACTCGCTGAGCGATGGTCTATTTGTTGAGCAAGTGATCATGAGAATTCTAGAAATTTTCCATAAAGTGGCTTGCTAAGCGAATGTGACGTTTGCTGAGCGAATGTGGGCATTCTAGAATGCCTGGAAGCAATTCACTGAGCAAGTACTGAGCTCGTTGAGAAAATTAGGGCCCTTGAATATTGTTGCTCTCTGTTGCAAGTGAGTCGTTGGGCGGGCAACTGGTTTGTTGAGTGAGGAGTGTGTGCAGGTTTTGGCTGTTCTCTAGAGTGGCTCATCGCTGAGCAAGTAGGTGACTGGCTGAGTGAAATATGGTCGATAGAAATTTGGATAAAGTCCCTGGAACGAATTCGCTGAGCAACTCTAGTTGTCGGTGAGCGAGTGACTCGTATTCGCTGAGTGAGAGTTATGGTCGTTGAGCGAAAAGCCTTCGTAGGGGAAGTTGGTCTTCTGTAAGGAAGGTCTTCACTGAGCAAGCATGTGGGTCACTGAGTGAATGTAGAGTTCTATAGTTGATCAAATTTGGAAAGTGTAATGGTGTAAAACATGGTTGATAAGGACTCCTAATGTGAGTCTATGGTGAGAATTGTTGGAAAATGTGAGTAAAGTGGAAGGTTGCTTAGATAGGGCCTCCACTAGTTATGTGATGTAGTTATAGTGAGGTATTCTACAAAAGAGTGCATGTTGCTTAGATATGACCTCTACCTGTGTTATGTGAGACTTTTCACATGGTAAGTGCTGCTTGGATAGGGCTTCACCTGTTGACTATGCTTGAGGCTGGAATGGGCCTGCATGGTGTTGGTAGTTATCATTGGACCTCGTGTGGTGTTGGTCAGGCCCACGTGGTGTTGTGTTCTTACACATGTATGTATGGTGGGTTGTTGTTGTTGAGTGGGTGTGGTGTTGTGATACATGCATTTCATGCATAAGTTGGCAGTTGAGGTAGCTGATGATGGACCTCATGCCGTGGTGCGGGCAGACATGTAAGTTGGATGGTTGACTGGAGCTGTAGCTCAGACAGGCCTCCAACCTAGTTCTGGATGAGACATGGGGTAGCTGATGATGAGCCTTCGGGGATGAGTGAATGAGCGATTTTGCAGGGGGCCATGACAGTGCAGGCCTTGAGTCGTGCTGAGCTACCACCCACATACATTTATTCCGACTAACCACTAAGCTTGTCCTTAAATCAGAGTTTAGCAATCCTTCAATGGTGCTTGGATAGGCCATGGTAGGGGGTAAGACCTAGCTGATCACTCGAGATGTTGTAAATCTCTCGAGAGTTATGTTATCATGCATGGACATAGTTGTGGTGAATTTGTTGTGATATGAGGTTCACAGTTGAGAATGCTAGCCATGTGAATGCATGTTATATATATATATATATATATATATATATGGGTTAGGATCCGTTGACACCAGGTGTCAAAGTTAGTTAAATTACACCTTTAATAACTCTTTGTAAAATGTAAATTTAACCAATCCAACCATTGAATTTGATGTTCTTATTAATTAGATTAAGTATACAAAATTTCATACAATTTCAAAATTATTTAATAGTCCATCACATTACGTTATTTTAACGTACAATATGATATTAAAATATATGTAAATATTCAATATTAGATAGTATATCTAGCAAAATTCAAATGATGTGAAATTTGATATATATGTTCATGAAGATAATATCACACAATTCAACAGTTGGATTGGTTAAATTTACATTTTACAAAAAGTTATTAGAGGTGTAATTTGACTAACTTTAACACTTGGTGTCAACAGATCTTAACCCTATATATATATATATATATGAGTGTGAATGTTGAGAATTGTTGTTGGTTTTTAGTAATCATATATTATATCATTGTTTTAGTAAGCTTTCCTTTACCTTGTTTTGTTGTTGTGCTGGTGTGACTATGATGATCACGTCCTATGGCATGGGAGTAGATGACGATGCTTCAGTGGACCCGGTTTCTTAGAGTTGAGGATGGAGTTGAGTTGGAGATGTTTGGCTTAAAGAGCCAAGCTCTTATTCCTTTTGTTATGTATTTTGTTTTATTCTTTTGATGGGGTTGTATAGTGTGACTAGCCATAGGGAGTGTGTTTTGTATCCCTCTCCCCCGTTGATGTATATTGATTTTTGATATGGCTTGGGTTATTCCCCTTTCCGTTTGATGTTGACAATTGTACAAGATATGAATGTATGGTAGTGGGAGAGATGGATAGATCTCTCAGGTTGACTGTATTTCGTGTATATACATGTTTTATTTTCATCCATGCTTATATGAGATTGAAGAGGATAATATGTTGTCGTTGAGTAGCGACGATTAGGTCGTTACAGATAGCATGAATGGTGTGGTGCTTCCTTCGTGCTAGGCTTTGGTCTGAAATGAATTGTTCACAGTAGCATGGTTCTGGTTGAGTTTGTAACATCCCTAATTTTGGGTAATAGAAATAAGAATATATTTATGGTTAAGATTTCTCATAGGCAACAATAATAATAGTTACCTTTATATTAGAATGTTATAGGAATAAGATAATAGGACCTTGAACGGGACTTAGAGGCCGAAGATGGGTCGGAGGCCCATCAAGCCACTCACACAAACATGGTTTATATAGGAGAGAGAAGGGAAAGTTAGAGAGAGAAAGAGAAAGGAAAAGAAGAAGAAGAGAGAGAATGAGAAAAGAAGAAGAAGAGGAGAAGGAGAGAGGAAGAGGAGTAGAGATCTCTAAGCCCCGGAGCTCATTTTCGTGCATCCCCTAGGTGAGTGTTTCTTCTTTATCCTCCCCTATTCCTTTGATTGTTGTTTATATTCCCCTTTTCCCTCTTTTTTCCTTTGAAACCCAAGTGTGGGTTTTTATGGATTTTTGAGGATTAAGCTTGATTGAAGGGTTTATTTGGTGGATTAATCGGTTAGAAATATAATAGAAATGTTTTGGAATGGTTGTATAACAGTTAATAGCCAAGGGATTGAAGAATCACATCCTATATAACTATGTTCGCGTCAAGGGTGTCGCTAGGTGCGAGTGTACGTCGCTAGGCGACATTCAACTAGAGCCAAGAAACGGTTCCTAGCAACTCGTTGCCGGGCAACAGGGCTGCTAGGCAGCAGTCTTGTCTCGCTGGGCGACAGGAAAATTACGCCAAGCAACATTCAGCCAGAGCCCAGAAATGGGACTCTGGTAATATGTTGCCGGGCGACAGTTTTGTGCTGCCGGGCGACAGAGTTGTTTATGAGTGAAAATTAGAATTTTAGCTAAGTGAGAGTTGAGTTTAGAAGGAGTATGATTGCACTTTTGTTTTCTATACTTGTTCTTGAGAGTTGTGATGCTGTGCTGCATTATTGGATGTTGATTAATTGACATAGTTTATAGTAGTTGTGTTATGTATGCATTCATGTGGTTGTTGCATTTGTTTGACATAGTTTGTATGCAATGATAAACCTTATATAATAAGACATTTAAAATGCTTAAGACACCATCAAATGCCTCCTTGGCAAAAGGTGGGGATTTTCCCTTAAGTTTATGAAAGGTTTTCATGAAAGGAAAGATTTTAAGAAATGAATATGTTTTTGAGAAAAGTATATGTTTTTAAAGAAAGATATTTTAAAAGGAAAGCTATGCTTTCAAAGAAAAATACCTCCTTAGTAACGTTAAGACCTCCTCGGTTCCGGTCATATCTGAGTTGCACCTTCGGCATACTACGGTGTGCAAACCACAGTGAGGATTCTGAGGTTACTAAGGAGAAATGAGGTTTTATGCAATTCTAAGATGAGTTGTAAAAGGAAAAAGGGTTAGGAGGCCCCCTATGTCAAGGGAAGGGACCGTCATCCTTCAGATGCTAAGGGAAAAACAACATCCTTCGGTAAAGGAAGGATGGGTCCTTCAGTAGAGAAAGACATAGTTATTCTTCGGAAAGGGAAGAATGTTGAGGGAATTACTTCGATAACGGAAGTGGTTCAGCCACTTGGACTGGTGGTAGTAAGAGGTCGAGTAAGAGGGACGCCTCTTGATGGCTAGAGCTCAGCTAAGAAAAGACGGTATGCAAGTGAAATTTAATAATAAAGATAAAGAGAACTACACAATATAAAAACAAAACTAGAAGATGATTGATGTGAATGCCTTTATGAGGCATGTATGTTGCCCTGTGGGGTATATGATGAGGTGTATGCCTAGTCATAGGTGAATTTAGTTAAGTCTAAACTAGAGAACCTATGTGCTTAGTGAAGACACAGTTTATGATAGATGCTACTTGGTGGGTATGCGAGGGGTTTAACCCGAAGAAAGCTTATGCATAAGTTCTGAAAGGACAAGAAAAGATAAAGGTAAGGAAAGGAAATGTCAGTCCTCGCTTAGTATTATGGAAGATAACAGGACTAGAGAATGTAATTCAGAGTATGAAGTCCTCATCTAATTGATGGGAAGATAGTTGTTTAGTGTAAGAAACAATATAGGTTAAAAGAGTCAAGGCTCAAGCGCACTAAAGATTAGCAAGCCCTAAGTTGGGCATAGATTATGAGATTAAGAAATAAAGAGGCGAGAGACGAAGGGTTTTAGTAAGAGGTAAAACCATGAAAGTATAAGAAAAGGATCTTTAGAATAGAGGGTCAACCTAGAGTCCTTAGAGCACTCACTGAGACATTATGTCTCATCCCTTCTATGTTTCATGTTTTTACAAGTTGAACAGGTGAAGTCCTCTTGGGAGTAGCTTGGAGCATAGAGCTTAGAGCCGCTGCAAGAGGAAGAGTTTATAGCTTTGGACCTCTTAATAGCTGGGAGTTAGTTTGTGTTTATGTTTTCTTTGTTTATTTTTTGTACGACACGTAAGTGCCAAGAGTTTTGTATTACCTATTGTAAATATGTTTTTGTAATCCAAGTTTAAGTTTTAGTTTTCGCATAGTTCCTCTGATATTCTTATATTCTAAACTCTTGTGTTTTTGTAATATAAGCAGGCAAAAGGTAATACTCCTTAGGGTGTTACAGGGTTTGTATGGCTAAGATTGTGTTTGTGTAGTGGAATTTGAAGGGTAGGTGTTATTGGTCATTTGGTGTGGGATAATGGACAAATGTTAGTTATGGTAGCGCAAGGGTTTCAGTTGCATCATATTAGTTATGGGACTTTGATTAATGGGTTGTGTAAAATAAGAGAAACAAGAGTTGTCATCCAATTGTTGAGAAAGATTAACGGGAAATTAATCGAGCCTAATGTGGTGATGTACAAGACAATATTTGACAGCCTCTACAAAGATAAACTTGTAACTGATGCTTGTGATTTGTATTCCGAAATGGTTGTCAAAGAGCTTTCTCCTGATGTTTTCACTTAAGCTGCTCTAATATATGGCTTTTGCCTTATGGGTCACTTGAAAGGTGCAATTGGTTTGTCTAATGAAATGGTATTGAAAAACATCAATCCAAATGTTTATACTTCTAGTATATTGGTTGATGCATTAGGTATGAAAGGTAAGGTTAAAGAAGCTAAAAATGTATTAGCTGTGATGGTGAAAGCAGGTCTGAAACCTGGCCAATGTTATTACTTAGAATTCCTTAATAGGTTGGTATTGCTTTGTCAAAGAAATGAATAATGTAACACCCTAATGGGTATTGCCGTAACTAGGTCTAGATATCTAAGAACAAAAAAGAAAGACTTAAAAACATAAAAGCAACTATATAATTATATTCATATAAGAATAATACAATAAAATACCATATATGCCTAATACACCTTCTCTATCACCCGTAGGTGTCGTACAAAACATAAAAAGAAATACAAGGAAACAATATAAACTAGACTACGTCTTCTTGCATGTGACTTCAAGCACCATCTGTACACATCGTCATCTGTATCTTGAAAAGGGAGAAACTTAAAGGAGTGAGACATAATGTCTCAGTGAGTGCTCTAAGGACTCTACGGCTAGGTTAGACTCTTCTACTTGGACAACCTTCATCATTTATCTCTCATGGCTTTAGCCTTACTAGATCTCTCATAATTCTTCATACCTATAGTCTAGTCTACACCTTTTAATCTTCAATATTTTTCATGTTAACTATTCTCTCATTCTACCAAGTATTATATTAGTTTACTATCTCATTCTTAACCTAATAACTTTTTCTTACCCAAAACCCTTGCTAGTATTTAAATCCTTCATGTTTAGATTTTATTCTTTTTTTTTTTTTTATATTTAAAGTTATCCTTTAAGAGTTAAGTCTAAGGTCACAGACATTCTAAAATACTCTTGACACTCCATTAACACTTACATTGATACTCTCATTCTGTTCTCTATTATTGGTCTCATACCTTTCTATTACGCTGTATGGGGATTCACTCTTTCTCTATCTCTTTCACAACTGTTATTATCCAACTAGGACCCTCGCAACACTATCCTAGGGTCTAACCTCTCATTTATCCTTAAGGTAGCAAATACAATTCTAATTACAAGCATACATTTATTTCACATCTTTTGCCTAGTAACTAGACATACGCATCATTTTGTTCAATCAAACAAGCATAACATGAGCACATATACATAATCTTGATGATTTATCACAATACCTAATTACATTGTCACACGTGTACACATTACATCATTCGCTTATGAATAAGGTCACATAGACTTCATACAATTACAACATAGCACAGTTCAACATATTATATTGCAACAAGATGCATATGTATGCTAATTTCCTAAATCTTTACTCATGCACATGTGGTACCAACCTAAACTTGTCAGAAAGTAGATTAGGAGTAAATGTAGGCCATAAGAAGCGTCATCGGTACCGATACCTTCAGCTTTCGCACTCTCAATTAGCATGATATCCCTTGGTGACTAGTCAGGGTTACCTAGTTTTGCTAGTACGCCCCGGCTCCATAGGATCAGTATAGACCATTGGAGTTTTCCTAACCGGATAACCCCCAAGGCTAGGGTAAGACAACCCATCACAGCCTCTACCAGCTAGATTCATATATACTTTCCTCATACATAACTCAAATGTTATGATGCATGGTCACATATAATGCTTACAACTTTTCATAGACTTTTATCATGAAACATTTGCACAATTTCATATCACACTCAGTTTTTTCAAGATAAATAACAATCATACATTATAAGCTCAACAAGGCATAAAAAAAAAACAAATAACTTTGAGTTAAAAACTGCAAAACGGAGTTCATAAGCATAAAGAATAGAATAGCAAAGGTCGTATTTGCCTGGTAGGACGGAATTCTCGCCCGGTAGTCCAGTGAATCCGCTTAGTGGGTCCGCGTCAGGACCCAACCCACCTAGCGGGTCTGCGCACCTAGCATCAACACGGAATCCAGTTCTGGAAGAAAAATTGCCTAGCAGCTATCCAATCACGTTGGGCGGATCCGAAGTACTAATTTTAATTTATTTTTCCTATTGTCTTTGGTTCTAAATGCTCCAAAATAAATAATTAGATTCTTAATCACTCTTCTACATTGATAATTGGTTAATCTAATCTATAATTTCCTTACTCCCTCACAATCCCTTCAAAATCCATCAATTCCCTAAATTTAGGTATAAGGAAGGAAAAAGTTAAATAGATGAACATGAACAACATAAAGGACAAGGAAGAACACAGGGGAGAGCACTCACCTTTATGGACATTTAAGGCTGAGTTCTAGGGTTTGGGTTTTCCGGTTTCTATTCCTTCTCTTTCTCTTTTTCTTATTTTTCTCCTCATTCTCTCTACCTTCTTTCTTCTTCTATTTTTTTGACGGCTAAGCCTAATTCTCTTTTCCTATTCTCTTCTTATAACATGTCAGTGGGTATGTGGCTTAGTGGGCTTTAGTCCCCTGTTAGGCCCTAGATGCTCTTTTGAGTTCTATGATAACATTCTTACTAATTTCTAATACTAAGGTGTTGACAACAATAACACTAATAATAACACTAATAACAATATAATAACAACACCATAACAAAGAATTAATAATAATAATAATAATAACAACAACTACAATAACAATAAATATAATAACAATGATAGCAACAATAATAATAATAATAAGTGATCTAATAACAATAACTCTTAAAGCATCTTTTGTCTAATAACACATGGGAGGGGTCATACTAAGAGCTATCTCGTGGTTTATTTCTAGTACCTGAAATTTGGGGTGTTATAAATAGGCTAAAGATATATTCAACATTATGACCCAAAGGGGAGTGAATCCTGATGTTTGGAGCTATAGCACCATGCTTAATGGATTCTATAAGATTAAAATTGTGGATGAAGTTGTTAATCTCTTTAAAGAAATGCATCACAAAAATATTGTCCCTAATACAATAACTTACAATACACTTATTGATGGTTTGTGCAAATCAGGAGAATGTCTTGTGTTTGGGAGCTTGTTAAGGAGATGTATGATAGAGGTCAACCTATGGATATATTCACCTATAATTCATTATTGGATGCTTTATGCAAAAACCACCGTCTAGACAAGGTAATTGCATTATTCAAGAAAATTAAAGACTAGGGAATTTAGCTCAATGTGTACATATACACGATACTTATTGATGGATTGCGTAAGATTGGAAGACTTAAGATTGCACAAAAGCTTTTTAAGAATCTTTTGATTAAAGGCTATCATCTAAATGTGTGCACATATACTGTTATAATTAGTGGGCTTTGTAAAGAGGGCTTGTTTGATGAAGCACTGGCCTTGAGGTGTAAAATGGAAGACAATGGTTGCACATCTCATTCTCTAACTTTTGAAATAATTATCCGTGCTCTCTTTGATAAAAACAAGACTGATAAGATAGATAAACTTCTTCATGAAATGATTTCTAGAGGCTTGTTGTAAGAGTAAAACTAGGTGAGATGCTTTCTACTTCCACATTAAGTTATTTTGAATTTTGATAATGGAAAGCCGATATATTTTTCTTTTGATAGTTGAACATAAAAAAGATAGATGATGTTATTGGCTCATTGCCACTTTAATTTTCATTAAAAGTCATTTGTTGTTAGTTTCATTTTTGATATTGTAAAGATAATATTGGTGGATTGTTTTGAGAATTGACATAACTATCCTTTTTCTTCCTAATTTACCATTGATCTCCTTCATATATTTTTTTATGATTTTTCAATCATTGCTTATTGTTTGTGTTTCAGATCATACACCATGCTGAAACTAACATAATTATTTGGAACTCTTTATCTCTTATTCCATTTACCTCATAATATTGAGCGTACAACAGTTATATTTTTCCCTCTGCATATTTCTTGGCTTTTAGAGAATGGATGAGTTGAAAATACAAGCATATTTTGTTTGTATAATCTGAGTTGTCTTAGGTGTTAAAGATGTTGATATTTTCCTAGAGGTTATCGTGGCATAATTAATTGGAGCTTTTTCAAGGACTATGGTTTATTTTGGTGGTAATTTTTAAGGAATGTGTGTTCCAGTCAAGAAACAAGATATAAGGAATAAGATTCTTTAGAAGGCTCACATTTTTATTGTATAGTTTGCTTATTTGTGGTACTAGTTCGCTTTCTAGAGTTGTAAAGCTCATCGGTTTTGTATATTAAGCTGTCTTTGTTTTGGATAGAAGCTATTTGTAGCATTAGTCTTAAATTAGAAATAACCAATTTGCCTTCCTATTAATTGTATCACATTTTTCACTAACCTTTGTTCTAAGGCATTTTCAAATCTATTTTGGGGTTGACTTGTTAACAATCATAGTTTGTGGTATCTTTATCACTATTAGGAAAATTATTTAGATGTAATTTTTCAAACATGTTTATTTTAATTGAAGAGTTGGGGAAGTGATTACCATAAAAGGGAAATATGGTGGAATGCAAGAAATATCTGCTATAAGGTTTGTGGTACGTTAATGCTTTGTTACTGTTAGAGAATTAAAGTCATACATCGAATAAATAAAGTCAAGTCAAAGTGTATATAAGGATAGTGAGATTAAGCCCTATGACACCTAATCACATTGACACTTATTCCCACAATTTATTAGATTTATTTTAATTAAATGGAGAGAGATTTTTTTTTAATTTTAATTATGTAAAAAAATATTTTTTGATGTAATTCTGTAATTATAAAACTACATATGTTCAAGGTAGATGTAAACATCATACATTCTAATGATAAACATATATCACTGTTATCAATATGATTATTTTAAACCTTGTTATAGAATAAATACATGACTAGAGAAATAAATAACTACCCTTCAAAAAGGACCTAAGTTAGAACAGTGACTATATACAATCGCACCCTTATCCTAGAATAGAACATAAAGTGTATACTATAGTTACGATAATTCTTCTATGGCATCACCATCCCTTGAATTCTTCCCAGTTTTAGCATCCTCGACGTCAGCATCCTCTATCTTCATAGTTTTAGCATCCTTGACGTCAACATCCTCTATCTTCATAATATGTCACGAACATATATATATAATAAAGAAATAGAAAGAAAGAAACAAATAAAAGGAATGAGGATATATATAACCTCAAAAGGTTTGTAGGACCAACCTACAACCTATAAAGCAAACAAGTTGTTGGCAAACAAATGCAATAGGAACATAGGGTCTGACCTAAGTTATCATGAAACAACCTAAACTTTCACAATACATATGGATCCATACCCCATTGATGATTATCATCAATCATCCACAATCCTAGGAAGTGATTGGGAGCTCGTATAACCCTTCACAAAAGGTACCAACATCATCGTCATTTTCTTGAGAAACGAGCATGTAGCTCTTAAGGCTATACACTACACTAATCCTGGTGATGCTAAGCAGTTGTCAGGGTTATTAAGTCGGTTATGTGATTGTCCCAACATCCAAGGCGCTACCTTAACCATAGGACCCTCACAACTCGATACCAGTACCCTTTAGACCTTATCAGTGGTCCTTGCTTTCATCCCATAGTGTACCAAACTGTAACTTTCCATACACAGGCACACATGCTTTCACAGCATGGTCCTTACAAACTTTACTCATGACTTAAATACTAAGTTATGATTCTCACTCTCTAGAAAATCTAACAGAGTTTTCTCAACCATTAACGGTGTTAGTTTCACAAAGATAATGTCTTATCTCTGCTTCCAATAATATTAGAATATTCAAAATAATTTTTTTATTTATAATTACAAAAATAATTATTTTATTAATTAAATATGCATTTATTATTTTGTTTCAATTTTTTTGAAAATAAAAATATTTAAAACTTTTAAATTTTATACCTAAAAATTAAATAGTCAAATAAATTATACTTTCCCATTTTTCTAACAAAACCGAGAGGGATACATTGTTTCTTTTCCCATTTAGTTTTCTTTTTCTTTATAATTTAAGTATTCATATTTTTCAAAAGAAACTAATTTTCTTATTTCGTTAAAACAAAACTTAATAAAATTATTATATATAAAAAAAACTTATTTAAAAATATTAATACCCAATAGCTAAATATAATAAATTTTTAACTTTCCACAACTAATTTTAATTAAAACTAAATAGTTATATATATATATATATATATATATATAATTTTATTTTTATAATTTAATTTAATTAAACTGTTTTTAAGGTAAAAAATTTTATTTCGAAGTAAAATGTTATTTCTTTCTTTCTCGTGAAATGTATACCTTATGTATATACACATATATATACATACACACACACACATATATATATATAAATCAGACTTTTAAAAGTTTTTTACTTAAAATAATCGGTAATTAATATTGCTAGCATAAATAGATAAGTTGCAACAAAATAATTTCCTTTATCAAATTGTATTAATAATTTTCTTAATATATATGTATATAATTTGAAGTAAAACAATCTCTCCTCCATTCAAGTTTATAGGTACCGAGTTACATATATACATACCAATCTTAATATATATATAAAAGTTGAAATAAAATAGTTGCGTTATTAATGATTAAATCTGATTACTTATTATTTAATTTTTAAAAAACATCTCCCTAATTCTATTAATGGCTGAGAACCTTATCTGCGCAATAAAAGTTATCAAAATTTTTAACAACATAATTTCTCTTAGAAAATATTTAATAATAATAATAATAATAATAATGGTTGAAAATAACAAGAAAAATTTTCTTCTTCCTTCCCACATGAATCAAATAAACAGAATAATATAGGCTTGGAAACAAGCATGAATTAATTTTATTTTCATCAAAATCAACAAATAAAAAGAAAATAACTTTCATCAATTTAGTTCAAGATCAAGCCACACAAATCATGATTGAATATCAAATAACCAAGATCAATCATGGAAATGGTATAACAATATTTGAAATCACAAAAAACAACAACAACATATATGGAATAATACATTATAAACATAAACTAAAGAGGTTTAGGGGCAAACCTCTATCCTACCCCTTTTGATCAATGATAAAATGAAGTTGAATTCCCACTCGCCTCTTTACCTCAAAGAAATCATGATTACGAGGAGAGGGATCTTGGAGAACAAAACCACCAAGGGAGTAAGTCTCTTTGCTTCCAAGATCAACCACCAATCAAAATTACTTGTGTTTTGGGTGAGAAGACAATGAAAAAAAAAAAAAAAAGGACAGTGGAGTGTGTGCGTCGTGTGCAGTGGAGAGATGAAGAGGAAGAGTGGATTTTATTTAAAGTATTGTTAGTTTATAGGATAAGCGTAAAAAAATTCGTGGTTAATTTTTTTTTTTTTTGCCAATGTATTTTAATTTAATTAAGAAATCTTACAATTATCCTTTAAGAGATAAACTTGGCTGCCAAGCAAGTGCTGACCAAAAATATCTCTTGGACAATATCCAAAGATTTTCGTTTCTTTTAAATGTATAATAGTAGATAATTATATAATTAAATATTAATTAAATTAAATAAGTTTTCGGCTTTTAAGATGATATTAGGCTTCCTCAAGGCTTCCATGTCAAAGCCCATACAAAAACTGATTTTTTTACATAAATTTTCGTAATTTTTATTTATTATATAATTTTTTTTATGATTATTTTATGTAAAAATGCTAAATAATTGTTTAATAAATCATTTTTATATTAAATAATTTCCATTTTCAAAAATTTTAAAAATTTTACCTTTAAATAAAAAATTTTCTAATTAAAATTGACATATTCTAATTTTTTTCAAAATTTTTCTAAGCCAAAAGTCTCTTATTGGCCTTGTATAGTCAATCAAGGGCATTTTGGTCATTTCATACAAACAAATTCAATTAATTTTCAGAAAAATTCTAAAATTATATTTTATTATTTTAAGCATATTGCTAAATTAAAAATAAATTTTAAAGCTTTCCACTTATTTTTATTAATTTTCTACTTTGTTAGCGTTTTATTAGTTTTTGGGGACATAACGAATATTTTATAACTTTTCGGGCTCTAATTATTAAAAATCTACACTAAAGTATATTCATTTTTATGAATGCAACTGCGTACTCAAAATTTTTGAATTCCTACCCAAATGCTTAAAACAATTATTGAATAAATAGAAAAATGATAAGCAGAAATGAGGTTGTTACAAGCCCAATTGGTTTGAATCTTTTGGGTGATACACCTCTTATCCTTGATACACATTTAAGCCCAATTCACACACTCCCAGTGGGCTCGCACTACAAATTCTAATGTTCTTTTTAGATTCGTATAACAGCATTGCAAGAAATAATAGGATAGTGTAATTTAAATAATAAAAAAAAGGTAGAAGCCAAGTCCAAATAATAATAACAAAAAAGATCTATGGCCTACTATGATGGTACACAAGTCACGACTAGAACAATCTAGCTGAAAAAATATTATAATATGTAGTGTAGGCCCAATAGGACAGTGTAAATTGGGCTTAGATGTGTATCAAGGATAGGAGGTGTATCACTCAAAAGATTCGAACCAGTTAGGCTTAATCTCATTATCCTTATATACACTTTGACTTGTCTGATGTGGGACTTTAATTCTCTAATAGTTACCTATATGCTTTTCATCTTATTATATTACTTTCTGCCTTTTAACAAATTTTACCAAAATTGATTAGGCCATTTCAGTTGTTTGTTTTAAAAGCCAATAGTTAATCAATTTTATGCAATTAAGAAGGTATAATCTTTTTGCAGACTCAATTTTACATTAAAGAATTTCAGAAGAATAAAATATTGAAGGCCAGCTGAATATTGTATTAGATTGGAGATTGAAAATTATGGAAATGTTTTATTAATTAGCCTGCATTGTAAACAAAGCTATTAATAATAGGTTCTAACCTCAATGTTGCCATTGTACACCAAAACATAGCCATTAATAATATGCCTTAAAATTCAAAGACATGTATTGTTATGTTGAGTGGGTTTCGTAATGGGTCTTGTTTGACGAAGCTTTGGCCTTGCTTTCAAAAATTGAAGATAGTGTTTTCATTCCTAATGTTGTAATTTTTGTCATTTGTGGGATGTGGCAATCTATAACAACTCATTGGTCTTGAGCTTATTATGTACAATTGGTCAAATGAATTGTGTATCCATTCTTCAAAAGAATTGATCTAGAATGTAATTTAATGCCGAATAGCTATTTCAAAAAACCTCTACATCATAGTTAAAGGTCTTGAAGTCAGGCACTACATATTGGTCACCTTTATCATTGTTAAAAAATCATATGTAATTTGAGCTTTGAAGAGTTTATATTAGTTTATAATTTATTGCTCCGAGGCATTACCTTAAATTTTCATGGGAAATGGTTAAGCATAATAATATCCCTCAAAGCATACAACAATAGAATTGCTTATTCTATTGTATATGCCATTGCCAATAATAAGAAATAGTTTATGGTTAAATCACTATAAGCTTTGATAGTGCCCATTTATTTGCATCTAAAACTATGAGCATTCAGGAAAGGTGTACTGAGATTGATATACATCTAGCTTTAGTTACACAGACATCAAAAAAGTTGATCCTCGAAATAAAAAGTAATGGTAAAGGAAAATGTAAACTAAAAGTATATGAATGCCATTGGAAGTCTTACTTTGGTATTGAATATTAGTAAGGCACATTATAGCAGGTTTAAAAAAGAATTGCCAATTACATGTCCATCAGACATGGGCATCCTATATCTTTTGTACTTGTTTTCATGTTTAATTTTTTTCCCTCAACAAACTGAAGAAAAATAAGAGTCAATACCAAGATATTAACAATGAAATAGCAATCACAACTAGAGCTACAAAACCGACAGAACAATCAACCTATTCAGTAAAGAGTATTTTGCGAAAATAAGACCCTATCTTTATCTGCATATATACAATTGTCACACATGACACATGTTTTGCACTTTTCCTTGCCCTTATTTTATTTTATTTTTTTGCTTGCATTTGTGATTTGCATTGCAAATACATATTCACTTTTTATTATGCATTTTACCTGGGTAACATCTATGAGGCATAACAAGGCTAACAATGACCATATTAGCATGTTTAGATTTGCTTAAACTAGATTTAAACCATGTAACAGAATGTGTGTGTGTGTGATAATTAGAAGGATTAAATTTTCATTATTTTTAATTAATTCATAGAAACATGAATTTCCCACCAAAAAAATTTGATAATCCAATGTGAATGTAGTGAGGTAATAATTTCGGTATCATGTCATACAAATATTTGTTAATGAATTCATTTTTATTATTTTTCAATTTACTTCTCTTTTGTTTGTACCAAATCAAATAATTGTTTCTCTATGTGTTTATAAATGAACGAATTGATCTTAATAAGTTGTGGCAACATTTATTAGTACAAAAATTTCAACACATGAAAGGCCTTGGATTTTTTCCTCTCTTTTTCAACTTTATTGCAGCACATAATTAAATTAATCTTTTGCTTTTCCTTTTTGCAACCAAAGAAAAGTTGATCTTTCAAAATGTATGCATGGCATGATATTAAAAAATTGCAAGTTTCATCTTCAATAGTTAAGAAGGAAAACTGAGTTATAAAATAAATAATAAGTTATAAAATCATTTAAAAAATGTGAAAAATAAATAAATAATAAACATAAAATAAAATTAGCATTTATCAATTTCCTTTTTATTTTTATTCTATCCTTTTCTTGTTTGTTATGTGAAATAAATTTTCAAAACATTAAAATTAATGCTAAGTAATTTATTTATTTTTTATTTTGCTTACTTATTGTTGGTTATAGTAGAAATTGTTGATTTTTTATTTTTTTTTGTAATTGATTAATTTAGGTGTGATGTTTTGTTAATCCCAAGTGTCATAAGTTGCTTTGATCGGCTGATAAACTATAGTAAAGATAGTGGCATGGAGCGCGATCGCAAGCAAGCAAATTTTGAATTGCATAAGGAAGAACGATGCAATGGGTGGTCAGATCGCTACTTCTTGAAGTATAATAGGAGAAATTGAAGTTTAAAACCAAATCAAATAGTAATTAGTAAGCCCAAAATGTGTTAGAATAAACTTATCTTCAGAGTTAGGATTTAGGGCTTGACTGTTGGGATCCCATATCATTTATTTAATGCTTGTTTCAAAATATCAGCTTGAGAAAGTGGATATTTTAGAACCCATCCTAGAAGAGAACAGGTATAGACAATTTTTCTCCTCTTATTTTAGTTAAAATTGAAGTCCTTTGTTATTTTTTATGTCCATTGTCATTTTTGACATTGTATTTGCTTTTCTATTTTCAGTTTGATCTATGGAAAAATGAATAAAGGTTTTTTTTTTAAAGAAAATTGAAGTTATGTAGACTAGAAAAAAGAGGTGTAGTACTAATTTCATTGATGAAATATTGAAATGGTAAGCTATACTATGCTTTCTATAATGCTAGAAGTAGTATTTCATATTACAATTGTTCAAAGTTTTGTAAGCATTTCAAGGACCCAATTTCGTAACAAAATTTTCTCTTGATTTTATCCATCCTATACATTGAAGTTTAATTATATGATCTATCAAATCTTTACTCATCTTTTTAGTTGTTTTGATGTTTTGGGAAATATTGCAAACTTTATCATGAAATTGCATTCTGGGTGACCTCATAAAATGTTCTGGTAGGATTTTAGATGGATAATACTCAAGAAGATATTCTAAACATTATATCATTTTATAGGATAGCTTTACAATAGACTGTAATGTTTCAGTAGTTATTATGTGACCTGTCTATAGTGTAGCATTGTTTTCAACTTTAGAAGTTTTCATTGTGATAAGAATGGAATGCTTGTCTTATCCTATATTGGTTGGTTCTGGCAATAGAAAACAAGGAGTTTTAACACTTCTAGAAATTAATTTTCGGAATACCTCGAAAATTAGTTTGTCAAATAAATTATGGAATTTAGTTTCTAGAATATTGTTGAAAAAAAATAAATAAAAGGAGAGCATAAATAGTAATTGCCTTGTTGTGTTTTATTTTGTATCTTTCTTAATGGATTTCATTATAATTAGCTTGTTATTCGATTTTAGACCCTAGCACATGTTGTGTTCATATTTTTTTCTCTAATCTTTCAAGACCACCTATGACCCTAAACATCACTCCCCAAACCCATTCATAACTCACGCCTTCTCCCTCTATGTACTAGGAAACAAATTTCAAGAATATGATTTGCATTTTGGGAAACATCTTCAATTGCAATGGAATCATCTTCATTCTTGTTGCTTGGTTTCTTCTTGGTAATTTTCATCCAATGCCTCCCTCTTAAACTTCAACTCTGAGTTACAGTATAAGAGCAAAATAAGATTCCAACTCTCACTTGGTTTCTCATGGTTCAATACAGGAAAAAAGAAAATTTTCCACACCAACCAAAGGACACTTAACCAAAAGCAAAAAAAAGAAGAATTTAACAATTCCAACTTCACAAACTATGGGAACACTCATGTTGGCACATTAACAAAAAGCCAGTGGAAATTAGGGACACCTAGATTACAATAATTTGTAAACTCATAATGATGCACTCACATGGCAATCCCCGGTCATCTAATTTAATTATTTTGAGATATTAGTTGAAAGCTTAATAGCTTGGGGGTCACAAACACAATACAAAAAAATAGAAGTTGTATTTCTAATTGGATTTCTCGTGAATTTTGTCTGTTTGATGACCCAACCAAGTGTGGTTAAAGCTTAGTGAATTAGAAATATAGTTTTTATTTAGGTGAATTAATCAAAAATATAAAGTAGTTCATACTAATGTTATTTTCTAACTTCACTGGCCCCAAAATGACGAAATGGTCTGAGGCACATGAATTGAGAGTAAAAGGAATCATGATATGTTAATGGTTACACTGTTTCATAAATATAAATGAGTTGCATAATGTGATTTTGTCACCTTACACGTTAGGTCTATGGGCAACATTTAAAGGCTAGGATATTTTCCTGTTTACATCAAATAAAAGGAGGAGGAGAACAAAAATATATTTTATAATAAACATAACTCTAGTGACAAATAAAAAAAATTAAATCAAAAGACTTTTATTAATATGAAAATAAAAAAATGAAGTCTAAAGAATCTTGTATTAGTATAATAAACAAACTTGTGGCTTATATTAAAATACAATTAATTAAATCTTAAGTTAAGTCCACATGTTGTTAAGCAAACATGATATCACGTACAGGCACCAATAAAACCAAATTGAATTCAAATGTACGGATGTTGTACCCAAGGCCATCCAGTGACAAGGAACCATTATTCATCTTAAACATGGACAAAACAATTTAATACTAATTGCAAAAAACTATAATTAAGATATAACATAAGAAACTCCAAAAGATATATAAATACATATATAAGAATTTTCAATAATTCAAAAATCTAATAGAATGTTGTAAAACAATCTTGGGTTAGATAAATAATGTGAATATTGTTAACAAACCCACTATTAATAATTAATTACTAACAAAATAATCTCTTTTTTATACTAATAATATTGCTTGAAAATTTATTTGTTTCTTGAGAATAGATTCATTCAAGTTTATAAAATTTTTCTCAAACTCAACTAAATAAAACCTCTTTCAACTGCTATTATAACTATTTTGTTATAATTTCATCAATACTTGCAAGTACAAATAATAAAATAGTATCTAAAATACTAATAATTATCAAGATATTCATATTATTTATTTTGGAAAAACTAGGAAAAGAGAGGATGTTACATTTCTCATTATCATAATCTCTACTATTATAACAAGTCTTTAATTTTAATTAAAGACCTTATCAAATCAACTATGTAATTTATACAGAAAAATATGATAATGAAAACCAAAAATAATACTTTACTATTAAAACTAGAATTAGTTACATAAGGAATTGTATCTTGAACATACACATTTATTCCTAACATAAATACACAAAAGGCCAATGTATTCAATGTTCAAAATATCAATTAAATAACTTGGTGAGGCAAAATGTCATAGCCATAACCGTTCACCCTCCAATCCCTAAGACATGGCTTTTTCACTGGAGTTTTGGAAGTATTACCCTTCTCTCTCCAAATACTAACATTGCCAAGTAGATGCAGCAACATCAACAATCATTCTAAATTTATAATGCCTTGAGAAATAAGTAGCTAGTAGTGGTACAATGGTGTCCAAAGAAAACTAGAATTGATGACATAAGGAATTGGATTTTGAAGGTACACATTTATTCCTAACATAAATACCCAAAAGACCAAAGTATTCAGTGTTAAAAAGATCAATTAAGTAACTTGGTGAGGCCAAATATCATAGCCATAGCTGTCCACCCTCCAATGAGCACCCTGACACTTGGCTTTTTCACTGAATTTTGTGCAAGCACTGCCCTTGTCCCTCCAAATACTATCATTGCCAAGCTAGGTGCAGCAACAACAACAATTAACTAAGCTAGTCTCGATAAGAGGCAATGGAAAGGGGCTAAAGAAGAAAGGAGCGAAGCACGAAGCAGGGTGAAGGAGAATGTATATGGCAAGCATTACATTCGCATGTTCAAACACTTCTATTTATAAGAGAGCATTAGTCACTGTGATGAAAAAAGTTGTCACCTTTTACCACATAACCATTGTATTTTCATTTAAAAAAAATATATAGATTGATTTGAATGGTATTAGTCTTAGTGATCCGTGAGTTGTGTTAAATAAATTCCTGTCCACAAGTGACCTGTGAGTTCTATGAGGAAGAAGACTCTTATTCTTATGCTTATGCGGCATTGGTACAAACACTTCACACATAAAAGAATTCTTCATTTGATGTCTAAATTTACCTTTTCTTTTATAACACATGCAATGTACTACATAGTTTTTAATAGTTATAACTATTTTCAAATATATATCACTTTCAATAAAAAAAAACATAATCATAATGGATTTTTTTTATTTGTTTATTTTTCAATCTTAGTTATAAAGAAAAGTTTCAATTAAAATAACACTTTGTACCTTATATTAGGGTGTTCACAAGTTGTTTTAAGCAAAGAAAATAAATCAAAGTCCACTTCATATTTTGAATATCCTTTTTTAAAATTGATAAAAAAGAAATAAATTAAAATAAAAATTAATAAAATAGTTAGACAAAATTGAGTGTTAATAGGCTTCATAATTAAGACCACTTGCTTATGGCATGTGTACCACTTGAATTTACCTTTGATTGTAGAAAAATATATATGAGCCTCATTAATTGAGATTGATTTATTTTCTTTGCTTAAAACAACTTGTGAACACCCTAATATAAGGTACAAAGTGTTATTTTAATTGAAACTTATTTATAAGTAACACTACAAGAAAAAATGCATATAGAGACCAAAAATTCAGTCTCTAAATTAACAAATTGGTTGCTAAATCTATTAGTGACCGAATTGAAGACCAATTTCAATAAGTAGCTAAATCACTGGTTGCTAATTTTCGAGACCAATTTAGAAACTGATTTAACAACCAATTTTATACTGACTGATTTAGTGACTCATTCTTTTGTTACTGATTTAGTGACTAAATTTATACTAACTGGTTTAGTGACCGATTTTATATTAATTGATTTAATGACCAATTAAATATTAATCGATTTAGTGACCGATTAAATACTAATTAATTTAGTGACCCATTTTATAGTGACTGATTTTATGACCAGTTTCAAATATTATCACAAGAAACTAATTTAGCAACTGAAAAATTGGTCACCAAATCAGTCTCTAAATAGTGCATCTCTAGCTCTTCATGTGCCCACCTAAATTTTTAGATCTAAAATTAATATATATAACCTATATATAACATAATTAACATCCTAAGATCACAAACACACACACACACATATATATTCCTTAACTCATTAAAATATGTTTGTTAATAAATTTATTTCAATATGCTTTTAATTAATACCATTAGAACAATATGTACGCATAAGCTTTGATAAATATTGATTCAAAATAAATAAACTCCATCTATACATGTGAATTCAACACCATTTTACAATCACAATATGAAATCTCCACATGACTCCACTCATTCTTCACAAATGTTCCTATGAGATCAATTAAAAATAAGGGTAGTTAGATCAAACAGGCAGACATGATCTGTCACAATTGACCAACTCTTAAAATGTTGGGAGAATATCCTTTTATGGCTGTTGATGACTACACAAAATCTAACCTGGTGTGCTAAGATTAGTTTCACAAAGCCTAATTTTGATGTTCAACATTGCGCTTTAAGAGGATAATCAAAGTTAGCTCACAAAGAAGGAAACTAGTTTGAACTCATACAAAGATATATTGCAAAAACTATAATCTTTTGGATTTTACCTACTGCAGGTTTCTTTGATTCAGATTTAACAGATCCATGAGTTTCTCATTATATGTCTGTAAAGAAAAAAAATTGTCAAAAGGACCAAAATGACAAGGTTAAGAAGTGTGTAACAATGCCATCAAGTGTGTAAGAACTAAGAAGCAACATGGTGATAGAACATTCTCTAAACAAGGGCTTAATTTTCCCACTCTACCCACCATACCATTCTATTATAAGAACGGGACATAAACACAACTTAATGTCGTCTTTCCTTTTTCTTCTCTTTTGGGGGGAGTTTTACGTAATGTCCATGTCTATTGTACAAGATTTTTTAATCAAATTAAAAAATAAAAAGAAAGAGAAGAGCACAAAAGCAAAAGATAGGATCTACAAGAAACAATGAGGAACAATCAAGGAGAAACAGTTAATCAAATAAAGTACATGTGCTATGACAGTCATACTCGCCTTTATCTTGTCCTGGTGCTTCCATCTGTGCCATGCTGCCAATAGTATCGTGTATTAGGTGATTAATTTGTTGTCAAATGGAAAGAGTAATATCAAGGCATGCATGTGGAATACTACATGGAAGAGACACGGTGATGGGATTCTTATGTTACGTGGCTGGTTTTTAATAAGGCATGGTGCAGAGGTGTGGAGTTAGGTGATAATTGGGAGACAGCTCTCTAACCACTACGGTCCAAAAGGTTTGTGGTTGCTAATCCCTTAGATCTTGGTGAATTAAATGGGATTTAATGATCATTGACAGCTAGGCCAGTGGTTCACAGTTCAAGCAGAGAGAGAAGGAAAATATTGTTAGTCAAGGTCTACATGAATCAAATGAATCTAATTAGCTTAGTTGGTCATTCACGGATGCTGCAAGAAAAGGAAAAAATTGGTCTAATGTGAAGTAAGTGGTCCAACTAATTAGTGAAGTTTAATTTGGTGGATATTGGGCAGAAATCTCATCATTAGTGATTTAAGCTCAGCAAGAAAGAAGAAATACAATTTAGCATTCCTGGAACGTGAATTTGAATGTTCATTACAACAAATAAAGAATTAAAATGGTCCAATAGAATTTAAGAGAAGGAATACGCGAAATGCTAAAAGGAGTATACTTATCAATATCAAAGTATGGTACTGGTTTGTGCAATGCAATAATTGGAATACATTAGTTGTGATGAAGCCAACTAAAGTCCACCTAATTAATATTAATTAAACCATCAGTGACGTGTAATGTACTTGGACCTAAGATATAATGGTCTTCCAATTCCAAAAGAATTGATGGTCACGAACACAACAAGCAAGCCAAAGAAAAAGTGCGTGGCTGTATATATATATATATAATTTTATTGAATGAATAAATTTTAGTTAGTCTAATAGTGGTACTTGTGCATCAAAAAAATAATCTATTTGGATACAATTACAATGATAATAATAATAATAATAATAATAATAATAGTAACAAAAGATAGTAATTATCATAGTAATCACAATAATTGGTAGCATATTTAAAAAAAAATCTCTAACTAATTTCTAGAGAAACTATATGTATATAATTTTTTTTTTTATAATTTAAAATTCTATACTTCAAGAAATTTTAATTCGCTAGATTGTATCAGATCATTAAGATTGAATGTGACAAATATTCACGCTGTTACAAAAGATACACCTTCTAAATCTTAGGTTCGAGGCACCATTTCAAGAGAATCCAGCAACAACATGCACCGTGATCTGGTAGTTGATTGCAAGTTCCCACCAAAGTGGCAGAGGATCGTAAGGCTCTAGTGACCCCTAAAACATTGGGATTTCAAAGTATGCATTCCATGGATTAACATTAACATTTGAAAAAAAAAGGCTCTTTGGCAATAGTTACGAAGCTATTTACTATAGGGTAAGATAAAAGTAAAATTGACAGATAAGAAAAATTAAATCTCAATGAGCTACCAGTACAGGGCAGGAATAGTACAAACATGAGGGGCGAAAGATGAACACATATCATTATCACCTTCACAGGAAGATTTTTTTTCTAGAAGGTCATTTTTATCTAATGCTGCTGCAGTTTTGCAACATATACTTCTGCCTCAGAGCCCATTGTTGCGGTAAAATCAAAGCCTTTAGCCAATTGGGGCATAAACCATAATCCTTAGTGATTCAAAAACAAATAAGGAAGCCCTAATAATTGTAAATTAGATTCCAAAAGTATAATATAAACACATGATGAAACTAGTAAGTCAGAATTTTGACAAAGAAAAGCATTCTGATTTTATAATTTCTTAATAGCATATTTTTGCTACCGGTAACATGCGATGATATGCTAACAGAATTATAAATGCAGAGAGCTTTATTCAAATTAAAGTTGGAAACATGATCCTTTCTTTTTGAGAAATAAGAAACACTACCAGAAATTAATGGGAAGCATACCATGATACAAACTGATAAAGATCTTGTGGATGTAGAAAATATGTACATAGGAGGATAAACACAATCCAGATAAATTATATTTTATAGAAATTCTTGATTCCAGCCTACGTTGCTTAATACTAATAACAAATAAGCAATTTAAAAAAACATTACATAATTGAATTTTGTATTATTTTGTTCACTTACATAGAAAGCAATAATAGTTCTAGCAGAGTCCCCTTCCACCAACTTAAGCTTGATGATAACTTTCCCAAACATATATTGGCTTTTGGATCCAAAACCAGTACCTGAAAATGTCCCAGTCAATATTAATAATCGTAAATAACACAAAACAAGCAATTTTACAATAACAGAAACATCGGGTAAAGAGAATAAATTACAAAGCCACGAGAGATGCGAAAATTCCTTTAATCAAAAGCATAATCGATTAATAGATAAGGAATGATTTACCATAGTAAACACGGATAATGCTGGTTTCTTTTCTGCTGAAGATTTGAAGTAGGAATCACAAAAACAAGATAAAGAAAAGCCAAATTACACAATGTTCTAACCTATATTCTTCTGGATCTTCCTTCAATTCCTTAATGTAGGATTGGAAGATGGCATCTCGGTCCCCATCAAAGGGTATGCGAGAGTGAGGGGATGTGTATGGAGAAGGAATCGAAAACGGTGAGAAGTGATGAGAATCCAATACAATGGGAAGTAATCAGAGACGAAGCTTCCAAATTAAAAATTGATAAGGAAAAATAAGGCACCGATTCGACAAATTTCGAAGAGAAGAAACCCTAGATTTGAGGTCTGAAAGAAGAGAGGATAAAGAAAGAAACAGTACCTTGGTTTAGGAGTGAGAGATATACAGGGGAAGAGCAAATAGTTTTTATTTTTTAATAATAACCTTTGTGTTTCATTTCATCAATCTTTTAGACTTATGGAATTATTTTAAAAATAATTTGAACCAAAACAAAATACGGAAATAACGCGTGTATAAATTAACATATTTTATATTCAACAAAAAAATTAATACTAACAATAACTTCAATATCCATTATATCAAAAAAAAAACTTCAATATCCAAATAAATAATTTTATATTATTAATTTTTTTACTTAATAAAAAGTATTAAATATTTTTATATTCTAAAAAATTAAAAATATACCTTTTATTTAACACTTTCTTTATAAATTAAGAAAATTAACAAAAGAAAATAATTAATAAGAGAAGATAATTTTTTTTATGAGAAGAGAAGATATTATTACTCTATCAAAATAATAAGAATTTTATTATTGTGTATTCATGAACACATTGTGTAAGAAGTTAAATATATTCTATTAAATACTTTAAAGTATAGAAGGAATTGCATACGTGTAATTGAAAAATGCCCAATCAAAAAGGCGTCATCAATTTTTATAAATTTAATTTTTTATATTTTCAAAGAAAATTAATGATGACTACTTTATTTTTATTTTATTTTTAAGTATAACTAATATTTTAACCTGTGTAGTTAGGTGTCATCTATTTTTTCAAAAAAAAAAACAACGTAAATTTTAGGATTATTTTTAAAAATAACATTAAAAAGATAAATATAAAATATTTATTATGTTATTAATATTAATATTTAAATTTTCATTAATTATTATATTAACAACATTATTATTGAAAATATTTCCTTTTAAAAAAATAAGTATTTTGTTGTGCATCTTTGGTTCTTTAAAAATTAAAAACCATAAAAATTTTTATTTTTTAATTTTAAAAAGTACAATTTAAAAATTATAATGTTCAAAAAATATTTTTTAATTATTATTTATGTTATATTTATTATTTTTTAATATTAATATTTTAAATTTTATATTAATATTTATTATCTTAGGTATTAATTATAAATTTTATATCAATTATATGATATTTTTATTATACATAATAATATAATAAAAATAAAAAGAAATCATTTTTATTTGAAAAAATAATTTTATATTATTGAATTTTACATTATTATAATATATATTAAAATATTGTAAAATTTATAAAAATATTATTTGTATTATATTATTATATTATTAATATTAATATTAAGTTTATGTAATTATATTATGTTTATTATTTTTGTTATATGCAAAAATTAAAATTAAAGAAAAATGATGAAGACTAAAATGATCATATAGTTAAAAATTAAAAATTTTTATATATTCAAATTTATATAAAAAATAAGTCATAAATAATAATTATTAATTATTTAATTATATTTATTATCATTATAATTTATAAAAATATTATCTTATTAATGTTTTAAAAAATAATATAAAATACAAATATTTTACAATAATTTTATAATTTTATTTCAGAAATATTTATAATAATAATATTATTATTATCAATTAGAGACTAAGTCTTCAGTCTCTAAAATGTATTAATAATGACTGAAAAATCAGAGTCTAAATCTATTGCAATGAAAGAATGAAAAATTAGTCTCTATTTATATTTTAATTAGAAACTAAATATGCAATCTCTAATCCTATTTCAGTTTGAGACTAAAAACCCAGTCACTAAAATGGTTAATAGTGATCGAAAATTAGTATCTAATAAATAATTTTTTTAATACCATTACACACTGAAAGTTGGTCTCTAATTAAATTTCAAATTTTTAATGGCCATACAAACCAATTTATAGATTGGTTTATTTCTATGTCTAAAGCAATTTCTAAATTAGTATCTATAATGACTGATTTTATTCGATCTCTAAATCAGTCTATATATAGTGAATTTCTTGTAGTGAACTGTTATTATAATTATTATGATTTCAAGATATTAATATTATTTATTTATTTATTTTGGAAAAACTAGAAAAAGAGAGGATGTTACATTTCTCAATATCATAATCTATACTATGATTACAAGTCTTTAATTTTAATTAAAGACTTTACCAAATCAACCATTTAATTTAAACAATAAAATATGATAATGAAAAACAAAAATAATAATTTACTATTAAAACTATAATTGATTACATGAGAAATTGGATCTTGAACGTACACATTTATTCGTAATATAAATACCCAAAAGACCAAAGTATTCAGCGTTTAAAAGATTAATTAAATACCTTGGTAAGGCCCAATGTCATAGCCATAGCCATCCATTCTCCAATAAGCACCCTAAGACAGCTTTTTCATTAGCCTCTTTGGAAGCACTGCCCTTGGTAGTTTGTATTTGTTTTTTCCCATTAGTAATAGTAGCATTACGAGCGAACCATTCTGCAACCCACAAATAAACTCTATTCCTACACCATGATACCATACCATTGAGCCATTTGCTACTACCCCAAACCATCACATCTACAAACACCCTTCTCTTTGTTCGCTTCACCACACTACCAATATAACTTCACCTCATTTTGTCTTTTACTCATTATCTCACTAGTGAACCAACATTAACCCATTGATCAGACCCTTACATCAATTGCCCCTCACTTCACTGCCCTTGGCCTCCAAATACTAACATTGCCAATCTAGATGTAGTAACAACAATAATCGTCCTAATTTTATAATGTCTTGAGAAATAAGCAGCTAGTAGTGGTACAATGATGCCCAAAGAAAGTAATAGTGTTGATAATAGAACTTCCTTTAATGTTTAGAAAACTTATTGCTCTAAACATTCATTCCACTGATATTATTTTCTTTATCTCTATTCAGTTTAGCTATCTATATGTTGTACTTAGTTGACACATACAAATTCTTCAATTGCCACGATAAATGCACCAAAATTAATCCCATCAATCCACTAAGAATCATGACTACAAAGTTTCCTTTAACAGCTCTAATAGCCATCGTCATTACTGCAACTGTGGTCACCCCATCATTGGCTTATAATAGTCATACCCCCTTTAAAATTTGCCAATGTTGTTGCTCTATTCAACCTCCATCCAACAACCGTAATGTATTCTTGACCAACTTTCACCATAATTAATAAGAACATGTAATAATATAATGAATAAATAAGGTAAACAAAAGAAAATACATAAATAAAATAAAAGAATAAGACACAGATGTATGATGTGTTGGGTGAAAGAGGTAATGTCATGGTTATGTGGCGGATGCTTGATGCTTAGTGTTTGGTTATGTTGGGATTCTAAGATTCAATGCATCTTATTTGTTTTGTTTGCTTATTTTTGGTTTCATCACATCCCTAAATACAGACATTAGATGCCTTAAGTGTTAATAATAACAATTACCCTTATATTTGAATGTTACAAAAATAGGATAATCGGACCCAAATGGGGAGCTAAGGCCCAGGGCAAGCTAAAGCCCACCAAGCCTAACATACACTCATGGTATAAGAGAGGAAGGGAAGGGAGAGTTAGATAGAGAAAGAAAAAAAGAAAAGAGAAAGAAGAGAGAAGGAAGAAGAAAAGAAAGGAGAAGGAGAAGAGGAAGAAGAGAAGAGAAGTAGAGATCCCCAAGCCCAAAGCTCATCTTTGTGCATTCCTGAGGTGAGTGCTTCCTCCTTGTCCTTTTTTACTCCTTGGATTGGTGTTGTGTCCCTCTTTCCCCATTTTCCCCCTTGAACCATTGGTTTGGGTTTTTATGGATTTTTTATGATTATGCATGATTGAGAGGTGTTTTGGGTAGATGAATCGATTAGAAATGTAGTAGAAGTGTTTTGGGATTGTTTATGGTGGTTTGGAACTGCTGGGTGGCCATTAATGGCCATAGGCGTTACAGATTTCGTAGAAATCGTGATTTGCTAAACAAAAGGCAGTTGTGGTTGAGCGAAAGTTTTAGCTAAGTGAGAAGGAGTTGTGGTTGAGTGAAAATGATGTTTGGAAGTGCAATGCAAGCTCGCTAAGTGAGAGTAAGTCTCGCCGAGCAAAAATTTGAGTCCAGAGAGAGTTTTTTTCCCTCACTTAGTGAGATAACTTCTAGCTAAGTGAAAAAAGGCTCCAAGAACCAAGTTAAGAAGCCTTGCTTATCATTGTATGTTTGCCATTGGTTGTTATTTTGTCTTGTAATGTTTGATGATAATTGCTTGAGTCATTGTAGTGCACTGCATTCATGTGATTGTTGCATCTGCTTGGGATTGTATGTAGGTAACGATAAACCTTACGTAAGAAGCTACCTAAGATATTTAAGACACTTGATTATGACTCCTTAGCAAAGGTGGGGATTTTCCCTTAAGTTTATGAAAGGTTTTTATGAAAGGAAACTATATGTTTTTAAAGAGAGATGTTTTAAAAGGAAAGCTATGCTTTCAAAGAAAAGTACCTCTTCAATAATGTTAGGACCTTTTCAATACTGGTCATGTCCATGTCGCATGCTCGACATACTATATTGTGCAAATCGCAGTAAGGATTCCAAGGTTACCAAGGTGAGATGAGGTTTTATGCAACTCTAAGATGGGTTGTAAAAGGAAAAAGGGCTAGAAGGCCATTTGCATCCTAAGAAAGGGTCGTCACCTTTAAATGCTAGGGGAAGAATAACATCCTTTTGTAAGGAAAGGACGAGAGGAACCTCTTCGATAACGGAAGGTAGTCCAGCCACTTCTGATCAGTGGTAGTAAGAGGTCATAGCAGAGGGACGCCTTTGATGGCTAGAGCTCAGCCAAGAGAATAAGCGGTGGGCAAAAGAAACCTATAACAAGAATCACATAGAAATAGAAATAGAACTAGTATATGAATGATGTGAATGCCTACATGAGGCATGTATGTTGCCCTATGAGGTATATGATTATATGTATGTCTAGCATAGGTGAGTCGATTTAAGTCTAAACTAAGGAACCTATGTGCTTAGTGAGGACGTAGTTTGTGAAAGCTGCTGCCTAATGGGTACGCGAGGAGTTCACCCCAAAGAAAGTTTATGTATAAGTCCTAAAAAGCCAAGAAAAGATAAAGGTAAGGAAAGGAAAGGCCAGTCCTCATTTAGTGTCATGGGAAGTAAAATGTTTAGAAAAAGTAATCAAGAGTATGAAGTTCTCATCAAAGCGATGGGAAGACAGTTGCCTAGTGTGAGGAACAGTACAGGTCAAAAGACCTGTGGCCCTGGCCCACTATAGATTGGTAAGTTGGGCATAGTTTATGAGAATAAGGACTAAAGAGGTAAAGGACTGAGGGTTTTAGTAAGAGGTAAAAACATGAGAGTATAAGAAAAGGATCAGTTAGCCTAGAGTCCTTAGAGCATTCACTAAGACATTATGTCTCATTCCTTTAAATTTTCATGCTTTTACAGGTTGAGCAGGTGAAGTCATTTTGGAAGTAGCTTGGAGCATGGAGCTTGGAGCCACTGTAAGAGGAGGAGTTTATAGTTGGACCTCTTAATGTGTGGGAGTTAGTTTATGATTTATGCTAATTTGTTCATGTGTTGTACGACACATAAGTGCCAAGAGATTTGTATTAGTTGTTTTAAGTATGTTTATGTAATCAATGTTTAAGTTTTAGTTTTCACGTAGTTTTCTCTGATATTCTTATGTTCCAAACTTTCATGTTATAGAAATATAAGTAGACAAAGGTAATACTCTTTATGGTGTTACACAATGGGTCATTCAGATTTTCAATTTGTAATTTTGTTTTTTAATTTATTTTTCCTTTAGAATAGGTTCTAATGGCTCAAAGCATACAAAAACAAAAAAAAGGGAAAGAAGTACAAAGAACTAAGGGATTTGACTTAGATGGCCCAATATGAAAAATAAAAAAGTAAAATTAGATAACAAATGTTTTGGGCTTAGATAGCCCAATTAGATAGAGCAAAATGTGTTGGGCTATAAAGGCCCAATTAGGAAATGAAATAAAGAAAATAAAAATACAAGAAAGACAAAGAATTGTATTGGATTTAGGAGACCCTTTTAAAAATGGATGTAGTCCAAATAGCAATAAAAGAACATAATTGATATTTATTAAAAAAAATAAAAGAAGAAGAAGAAAGTAAAAAGAAATAAAGTAAAAAAAAAAGAGACAAAATTGGGCGTTTACATTAACAATAACTTATTATAATTGGATAATCCGTGATCATGAGCACTAGTATTCATTTAGTTTAATGTCTTGCATGAGGAATCAACACTAGAAGCCTACCTTTATGGAGTATCCAAGTAACTTGTATTCAATTAGCAACTACTCTTTAAAATCTTTGACAAGCTATTCAAGTGTGGATGCAACTCAAAAGTCAACTCAAAACCATCAAGAACTTTAATAGCATCCATCTTGGGAGGCAAATTCAGACAACTCTCTTCTCTATTTGCTTCTAAACTCAAAGCATTGTTTGTCGACATAACAACCCTTCTAGCTACCAAAGCTTTCTTCATTGCTCCCTCTCCAGCCTTAGCATCCACCTCAACCACATTCTCCACTACATATTTTTTCATCACTTTAGTCGTGCCTTTATTTGTTTCTTCATATCAAGGAGCTTCATCACCAGTAACTCTAATTATTTAAATTGAAGCTTTTGGTTTGGGAGATGAAGAGTAAACTACTATTTTAGTCCTTGAAATTGAGAAGCGCTATCATAATAGTTCCTAAAATTAGAAAAATGTCAAATAAATTCCTAAAATTAAAATTACTTTCATTTTAGTCTTTGATATGTATAACTTATTATCATTATAGTCCCTAAATTTTATAACTTACTATTATCATAGTCCATAATGGAGTTAATGGCGTAGACTAACGTGACTAACGATTTTTAACTTTGGATATTTATTTGACATTTTCTAATTCCAGAAACTACTATGGCAACACGCCACAATTTCAGGGACTAAAATTATAGTTTACTCAAAGGTGAAATATATAGGGTTTTTACATTTTAGAGAGGCATCAATGTTTTGCTAGCATGAATCCTAGAAATGGAATGTTCAATCAAATGGCACACGCTATCATTGTGAGTAGCACTTTTGAGTTGTTCCCACAGTTGATAAAGTGGGTCAACCAACCTATTTTTTAACCCACTTTAATGAAGGTGAAGAGTAATGAATTAAAAAAATAATTCATCTCCTTTAAAGGGGAGTTGACAAATTAATCAGTTAAGAAATAGAAAATAAATAAAAATTGATTATAAAATGATAGGTTGATGTGTCACAATCTGTAAAAGAATGGAAAAATAAAAAATATTAAAAATAACAATTCATCCAATCAATTTAACATCACACAAATATTAAAAAGTAATAAGATGTAAGTCAAGTCTTAATGAATTATAAATAACAACAAATATTAGATTTAAGAAAATAACGAGGTGGGCTAACTCAATCCAACTTGCCCTTGAACCATCAGGTTGGCGAGATTAGCATCTAGCCATTTTTGTCGGGTTAAGCAAGTTGGCCTATTAGGTCTTACTGACTTTGTCAACCCTAGCTTTTCCCCATGTAAAGAAATTGTATGAATTTAATTTATGATTTTAATTTTTATGTACTATCAATGTACATTTTTTTACACTATCTATTAACTATAGAAATCACTATAAATATAACTTTAAGAGTAATTATTATAAAAGTCAACAATCTTACCATTTAAAATAATTTATGATTGAATGATAATGTAAAAAAAGTTTACACTTGTCAACATATTTAGATTAAATTCCTTAAATTATATGTATTGTAAGTTGTTATTAGATATTTGTGTACAAAAGTTTTAATGTACATATAAATTAAACTCAAATTGTAATACTTCTTGGTAAAATAAGAAAATTAATTATTATGTGATATTGAACATTAAAATGATTGAAATAAATTAGACAAGATATTATTAACAATTTTCTTATTTTATCTTAAATTAAAGGACGAAGATCTTTTTTGAAAAATGGTTTAGAGTCAAGTTTGATCAAAACAACAATACTACCCTACTTGGAACAAATAAGATCTAATTACAAATACACATAATGAACTACTTCCAACGTGAAATGAGTTATAATATAAAATTTACAATTAAAATAGCTTATATATATATATATATATATTAATATAATTTTCTCTACCATTTCAAGAGAATTATTGGAATTTGATTCACATATGATAGCTTTGTATCATGCATTCCAAGCCATCTCAAGGTCGGGAAGAATAGCTAACAGCTCAGCCTTCAAGTTGTCAATACCACAGGAACTAACCAGATAATTTTTGAACAAGCCTCACGATCTTTATCTTATTAAAAACATAAGAGTAATTAAATAGTGTGTGATTACAAAAATAAATATATAAGAGACGGGGGTGGGGGGTGAAATAACGTGAAAAAAGAGAGAAAATGAGGGATTTCAATTGAAGTACTGACACCTATAACAAATTGATGACCTAACAAAAAATGAGTTATTGGATAACTGAGATGTTAACATAATAGTCTATTTTTAGCTTTTACTATTATAAATAGATTTCACTAATTCAATATCTAGTCAATGGATTAGGATATTTGTAATGTATGGCAGGGGTACCTCTTGTACTCCATATTCAATAAATTTGCTTTATCCAAAAAAAAATCTAGTCATATATATATATATCCTAAACAGAGAAAAGATTAATGCAAATGTTCATAATAATAGAATTGAAGATAAAAAAAAAAAATCTACGAAGAAAATAAAAATACAAAAAAGATTGTGCATGGATCCAATAACGCAGAAGCCCTAAAACGATTCGCAAGTATGTCCTGTCTTGAGCATATGATGCCGAGAATAGAAAAATGCTCATTCTATTCTAGGGGTTAGAAGAATTACCTCATAATCCCTGAACCTCTGTTTCTCAGCGGCTTTTATTCATGATTGGATGGAAATAATATTAATTAATAACAATAGCACAGTTGGTAAGTAATGCTAATGGGACACTCTCTCACATACTTACTATTATTCATTCAGCAAAATCTTTATATATCCTATTAAATGGATCAAAATCTGCTGTCTCACTTCCTGCCCTAGCTATCACATTGTGACACCTGTTTTAATATGCCACATCAGCTTTTCACACAATTCACAAAATACCTCCCACAAAATCCCTAACACTATTCTACGCAGCGTATCATACGTTTCCCAAAATTGGGGCTGCAGTGGCACGTTTCATTCCAAAATCCCTAACATCTTCTACGAGCGCATCACACAATCCCAAATTCCATAAGCCTTTATTCTAGATTCAATAAGCTTTCTCAACATATATGGTTTGCCTATATTTATTTATGTTTACTATTTTTAATTATTTTTAAAAGTTGATAGTGGTACACTAATTCTAATTGAAAGTATTTTTGAGAAATGTGAAATTTCGAAAATCATAGTAAATTGTATAGTCCTTTGTTTTTGATGATCTTGGTTAAGTTGGAAATATTTTTATGTTTAATTTTATAAAATAAATCATTTTGATGCTAAATGTTCTAAATCGGATATGAAAATGGCAAAATAGTTTAGCTAGTCCACCAATAGGATGATCTAACCTCATTGTCTTGTTATTTTTGTATCTTTTTCTATAGATTTTTGCTTGAGTTGATCTTAGATGATTTAGAAAATAGACAAAATTTCCTTTTCAGAAAGCTATGGATAATGGCTAGCAAAAATTATTTACCTATTCAAATTAAATTTCAAATTTGAGACTTGAAACTAGTGGTTGCTAAAATCTATTTTTGAGCTAACATTTTATAACTTTTTTTCCTAGTTTTATAAAATGCTATGTTTTGGCACTTAAAATTTAATTGTGGTTCTTTTTATGGAAAAGCTAACCATGTTTTTCTAAGAAATATAAATTTTCTATTTTTTAAAAAAAATTATAAAGGTATTTTAATGATTTTAATTTAAAGAATAACTTCATAAGTTATCAAATTCATTTCTATGAAAACCTATGACCTAAATTTGACTATTGTGTTTTTAAATTAAAATTTTTATTTATATTAAGTTTTTAAAAATAGAAATTCTAATTTCATACAATACTTATTAAAAGTTTAATAAATGGTGGACTATAAGAGTTTCATGATTCATTCTTGTGTAAGGCATGAGGTGGTGAATATGTGTGACTTAATGGCATGTTTAAATGTTGTAAATTGATGATTTAAACTTATCAAGATGTGAATGATAAGTAGTTGTTGAAATGAAATGCCATCATTGTTTGCTTATGAGAATTTGATTATCATGCACATGCATTGTTGGGAGCAATTTGACATTAAAAGTGGGAATAATCAGGTGCAAGCCAGGTGTGAAACCTTGAGGACTATGGATGGTGCAATTCCACAGGAGACCGAGATTTTGCATCCCCCTATGTGTGATGTGCGATGCCCCCATATAGAAATCTTGACTAAAGCACTAGTTCCCATGATCAGTGACCGATATTCCCCAAAAAGGTTTTGACACGTGCCATTTTAAGCCTTAGTAAAGTACCTGTGTATATACCATGACTAAGGAATATTTGGGCTGGTCGCTCAATTAGATTTTTGTGGAGAGTTTAGGACCATTGTTTGCATTTGCATAATGGGTCATAATGTAATTTATGAATAACAAATGTGATTAAGATTTTAATATTATGCTCACATGATATGATTGAATGTATACTTAAATATATGTTTAGTAGTTTGTGTGTTTTATCTTGCCATGATTATTTGTTTTTGGATAGCTTATCCTTGCTTGTGTGTCATTGTGTGTGTATGACTGTGATGATCATGATGATTCATTATTGTAGGAGCAAATGGATGGAGTTCCACCCAAACACCTAGTTCTCTTTCGACTTCTAGGAGTGCATATTAATAGTGAAGGACGTCGCCTGTTGGACCTCACCACAGCAGATGGGCAGCAACACGGAGGAATAATCTTAGTTTGTATGTTAGACCTGGATACCTTTGTGGAGGTTAGAGGAGTCATAGTCTAATCTTTTAGAAGACCCTATAGTGTCTTTGTTTTGGTGCCACTAAATGCCCCTTGAGGCGATAGGCCTTTTTATATGGAGGTATTAGAAGCAAGTGTGTGTGTGTGTGTGTGTGTGTGTGTGTGTGTGTGTGTGTGTGTGTGTGTAATAACTAAACACGCACATATTATTTCTCAATAGGAAATAATTTTTGATAAATTAAAATATTAGATTTCATATTTTAATATATTAGAGGGTTTTGTAAATTTTCCTCTATTCTAATAATTATAATTTCCTACATATAAAAGCATAATTTATTGAGAATATTAATCATTAAGTTTTTAATAAGGGTTAATAGAACATTAAAGAATTAAGAGGGAAACTCCAAAGCTTGAGTTCATAAATTTTGATAACATACATTATCCATTAAATTATGGATATTGGGAATTGATTTTGGAAATAAGGTGTGACTCTTGGTCATATGCTAAGTTAATGTTTTGTTGCTATTAATGGTGTGAATGTATATGCATGGGTCCTATTAGGACGGCGTCGCGAGTAGGCACGTAAGTTGGGAGTCGGAGTATAACTCTCATCCTAGTGCTGGAAGAAAGAGTGGGGTAGCTATCGATGGACCTTGAGGATAAGTGGATGGACGAATCTCACATTGAGGTCAAGGTCATCGCGAACCTTGTGCCGTGATAAGCCACTACCCGCGTACGTCTATCCTGATGAAACCACTACCGACTTCCACAAATCAATTTATGGGCTCCCCCAATAGTTGTGCCTTGAAAAAGTTTGTGTGATCCTTGTGGTTCAGGTGCTATGTTAAAGGACATTTCCATAATGATTGCTCGAACTATTGAAAAAGTCTCCATGGAGTAGTGTCTACATAAATTACATGGGATTATGTTGTATTGTGTTTATATGTGTTTATTTAAAAATATTGAAATCTTTTCTGGTATTAGTATTCTATTCTCTTGAAAGAAATTGTTGTATTAGTTAGGATTCTGTATTTATGTTTATCATAAGCTTATCCTTGCACTGTTTACATGTGTGGTTTGTGCTTGTGATGATTTCAAACATCGTGTTCATGGGAATAGATGCTGAGACGACCCAGAGCGTTGAGACTGCCGCCAATGATCTGAAACCACGTTCATGTGGGCCCCTATCGTATTGACTTTCGTGAGACCACTATGGGAGACAATGAAGCTTGGAGGATCGACTGTGAGCTTTAGACAATCTACTAGAAGGGAGAGTTTACGCTTTCCTATGCTCCTACAGGAATTGCTGTGTTTTCTATGACTCTATATACATCACTAGAGTTTTGGTTACCTATCCAGGAGATGTGGAGGGTGCCTGCTCCTGCTGCCTGAACTCACATGAGAGTTGAGGAGTATCGTCGCTTGTTCGTTCAGGGACCTCGTCCCCGTTGTAGAACTACTAGAGTTGAGGAGCCGTCTGCTGATGCTCCACCTGCTGCTCCTCCTTCTTAGATGTAGTGTTTAGGGGTACAACTAGCCTAGGGTGAGTGTGATGTATTTTTTCCCTCTCCCTTTTTGTAATGTACTTTTATTGATGGGTACACTAATGTATACACACACACACACACACACACACACTCTTTTGAGACGCCTTGACCGATGATGTTGGTTTGTAAGTGTCATAAGGCACAACAATTCACACTTGATGCTTTGTGATGTATGCATGAGTTATTTTAGTATGTTAGACGATCGTTTATGTTTTATGCGTTGGAGTATTTGAAAAGAATGAACGTCTTATGTTCCACCAAAAAAATTCACACTCTTTCCTTAACTAAATTAATAAAGAGTTTTCGTCTAAAATTAAATCGTCCACGTTCCATTAGCTGTCAGTTCACCATGTAGCGACAACGGGTCGTTACGTTAAACCTGTGAACGGATTCTCAAATTTATTTATAATGAGTTACGGAAATTTGGAATCATTATAAATAATATAAGATTTCTTTCTTAAATTATAACATTTACACTATCTACAAATAATGGTCTTGCAAAAAGAACACTAAATATTATGACATTTCCTTCTTAAATTATCACATTTACACTACCTACCAGTTATATGATTACGATTAATTTAAAAAAATTAATATCTTAAATTAATGTATAATAATTATGCTTACAAATTAATCTAAAAATTATTCACAAATATCTTCTCACATTATACTTAAAATATATAATAATAATTAATTTGGTCCTTGAAACTTATATGAAATTATTGTTATAAATAAAATTCATTTATAAGATTAATTATTGCCCTAAATAAATTATTTCCAAAATTGAATTAATATTAATATAATTTAATTAGAAAAAATATAGATAATCATAATAGAATTCAAATTGGATTTTATTTAGGACAATAATTTAATAGTAGTTTAGTGGACCTTTATTTAGGACAATAATTTTTAAAAAAATATATTAAATTAATTTATAATAATTATACTTACAAATTAATGTAAAATTTATACTTAAAAATTTTATGCAAATATCAAATACTTAGAAATGTTAATCAATATACTTAAAAATTATGTGATTTCTATTTAGGACAAAATTAGCGTAAAAGTAAATAAAAAATTATTGATTATGTAAATAGTTTTTAAAAAATAAAAATACTCATAGTCATTAACAAATAATTAAGTCAAATGACCAATAGAATTTTTAATTATAATTAAGATAGTTATTCAAAAGGTACGTATTTAACAGAATTTTCAAATTCAAGATTCAAATATAGCTATTTAAAACTCAGTAATGCAATAATTATAATGATTATAATTATGGTTTATAACCGTACCAAATATTTACGAAGTATCATATAATGACATGTGTTATCCGAACCTCTCTGCAAATGACACATGTTATCCAAATCCTAAAAGTTACTCTTGATTCGCCACGTGTAATCTAAACTTGTGAACATATTCTCAAATTTATTTATAATGATTCACGGAAATTTGGAATCTTTATCAACAATATCTTAAACTATAACATTTACAAAAGAAAACTAAATAATATCATATTTGTTTCTTACATTATCACATTTACACTATCTACTAGTTATATGATTATGATTAATTTTACAAAATTAATACCTTAAATTAATTTCTAATAATTATGCTTACAAATTAATCTAAAAATTATTCACAAATATCTTCTCACATTATACTTAAAATATATAATAATAATTAATTTGATCCTTAAAACTTATATGACATTATTGTTACAAATAAAATTCACTTATAACATTAATTATTGCCCTAAATAAATAATTTACAAAAGTTAATTAATATCATTAAAATTTAATTAGAAAAAATATAGATAATCATAATAGAATTCAAATTGGATTTTATTTAGGAAATAATTTAATAGCAGTTTAGTAGATCTTTAGTTAGGATAGTAATTTTAAGAAAAGTAACACCTTAAATTAATTTATAATAATTATACTTACAAATTAATATAAAAGTTATACTTAAAAATTTTACATAAATATCAGATACTTGGAAATGTTAATCAATATACTTAAAAATTATGTGATTTCTATTTAGGACAAAATTAGGGTGAATGTAAGTAAAAAATTATTGATTACGTATATAATTTTTTAAAAAATAAAAATACTTGTAGCTATTAACAAATAATTTAATCAAATGACCAATAGAATTTTTAATATAATTAAGATAGTTATTTAAAAGGTAAGTATTTAAAAAAATTTCAAATTCAAAATTCAAATATAGCTAGTTAAAACTCAGTAATGCAATAATTATAATGATTATAATTATGGTTATAACCGTAACCAAATATTTACGAAACATCATATAATAACATGTGTTATTCAAACCTCTCTATAACGACACTTGTCATCCAAACATTGAAAATTACTCTTGATTCGCCATGTGTAATTCGAACCTATGAAAGATTCTCAAATTTATTTATAATGATTCATGGAAATTTGGAATATTTATAAACAATATTTTAAATTATAACATTTACAAAAGAAAACTAAATAATATCATATTTCTTTCCTAAATTATCACATTTACACTATCTACTAGTTAAATGATTACAATTAATTTTACAAAATTAATACCTTAACGTAATTCTAATAATTATGCTTACAAATTAATCAAAAATTATTCACAAATATCTTTTCACATTATACTTAAAATGTATAATAATAATTAATTTGGTCCTTGAAACTTATATGACATTATTGTTATAAATAAAATTCACTTTTAACATTAATTATTGCCCTAAATAAACAATTTACAAAATTTAATTAATATCATTACAATTTAATTAGAAAAAATATAGATAAACATAATAGAATTCAAATTGGATTTTATTTAGGACAATAATTTAATCGTATTATAGTGGATCTTTATTTAGGACAGTAATTTTAAGAAAAATAATATCTTAAATTAATTTATAATAATTATACTTACAAATTAATGTAAAATTTATGCTCGAAAATTTTAAGCAAATATCAAATACTTGAAAATGTTAATCAATATATTTAAAATTTATGTGATTTTTATTTAGGACAAAATTAGGGCAAATGTAAGTAAAAAATTATTGATTGTGTATAATTTTTTAAAAAATAAAAAATACTCGTAGTTATTAACAAATAATTAGGCCAAATGACCAATCCCTATATATATATCAACGTGTAAAATTATCTATTTCCTCAAGCCTCCACTCTCCCTTACATTCACTCTCATTTGAATACTTCTTTTCAGGAAGAGGTGAACTTCACTCTCCTAACATGCATCCGGTACATGCTCTTATGTTTTTAATAAATTGTAATTGAATATCAAAAACTAATTTCAATAAATATATATATATATATATATATATTATATATATATTATATATATATATATATATATATATTATATATATATATATATATATATATTATATATATATATATATATGTGCGTGTGTGTGTGTGTGTGTGGCAGGATCATTGACACCAGGTGTAAGAGTTAGTCAATTACACCTTCAATAACTTTTTGTATAATGCAAATTTAACCAATCCAACTGTTGAATTTGATGTTCTTATTAATTAGATTAAGTATGCAAAATTTCACACAATTCTAAAATTTTTTAATAGTTCATTAAATCACTTTATTTTAATGTACAATATGATATTAAAATATATGTAAAATATTCAATATTAGATAAACATATTTAGAAAAGTCCAAATGATGTAAAATTTGATATACATAATCATAAAGATAATATCATTAAATCACGATTGGATTGGTTAAATTGTATTATACAAAAAATTATAAAGGTGTAATTTGACTAACTCTTACACCTAGTGTCAACGATCCTGCCTATATAGATATATATATATAGATATATATATAATCTTTAAAATTCAAATACTGCTCCTAATATCAGTTAAACGGTTTAACAAACTATAACTAAATCTTATCAATCAATTTCGAATATATATATTTTATCTTCAAAATTAAATACACTCTTAACATGTACATGATATTCCTCTGTATATATAAATTAGAACAATTATCTTAAACAAAAGCGTTTTTAGCTGACATTCTTCAAGAGAACACTTTAGGAATTTTCTTAACCTCTTATTTCTTTCAATCTATTATTTTCAATATCTTTAGTTTTAACTTGAATTTCAATATTTTTTAAAAGAAATTATCAATAATTAAAAATAATATTGTATCATAATATAAATTATTTATCATAAATCTAAAATATAATTTATATGTTCTAAAATATTTATTTATTATAAATTTTAATTATAATATAATTTATATATTTAGAAGACTTATTTATTATAAATTTTAATTATATAAAATAAACATTTATTTTATGCAATGCATAGGCTAAAATACTAGTAGAATTTTTAATTATAATGAAGGTAGTTATTTAAAAGGTAAGCATTTAATAGAATTTTCAAATTCAAAAATTAAATATAGCTATTTAAAACTCATTAATGCAATAATTATAATGATTATAATTATGGTTTGTAATCAAACCAAATATTTACGAAACTATCATATAATGACATGTGTTATTTGATCCTCTATGTAAATGACACATGTCATCTAAACTTTGAAAGTTACTCTTGATTCATTACGTATAATCCGAACCTATGAATGGATTCTCAAATTTATTTATAATAATTTACGAAAATTGGAATCTTTATAAATAATATAAGATTTCTTTCTTAAATTATAACATTTACAAAAGAAACTAAATAATATGAGATTTCTTTCTTAAATTATCTCATTTACACTACCTACCAGTTATATGATTACGATTAATTTTACAAAATTAATACCTTAAATTAATTTATAATAATTATGTTTACAAATTAATCTAAAAATTATTCACAAATATCTTCTCACATTATAATTAATATATATAATAATAACTAATTTGGTCCTGAAACTTATTTGACATTATTGTTATAAATACAATTCATTTTTAACGTTAATTATTGCCCTAAATAAATAATTTACAAAAATTAATTAATATCATTAAAAATTATTTAGAAAAAATATTGATAATTATAATAGAATTCAAATTGCATTTTATTTAGGACAATAATTTAATAGTAGTTTAGTTGACCTTTATTTAGGATAGTAATTTTTTAAAAAAATAATATCGTAAATTAATTTATAATATTATACTTACAAATTAATGTAAAATTTATGCTAAAAAATTTTAAGCAAATATTTGATACTTGAAAATGTTAATCAATATACTTAAAAATTATGTGATTTCTATTGAGGAAAAAATTAGGGCAAATGTAAGTAAAAAATTATTGATTATGTGTATAATTTTAAAAAAAATAAAAAATACTCGTAGTTATTAACAAATAATTAGGCCAAATGACCAATAGAATTTTTAATTATAATGAAGGCAGTTATTTAAAAGGTAAGTATTTAATAGAATTCTCAAATTCAAATATAGTTATTTAAGACTCATTAATGCAATAATTATAATTATTATAATTATAGTCTGTAACCAAACCAAATATTTATGAAGCATCATATAACGACACGTGTTTCCGAACCTCTCTATAAATGACACATGTCATCTAAACCTTGAAAGTTACTCTTCATTCGCCACGTGTAATCCAAACCTGTGAACGGATACTCAAATTTATTTATAATGATTTATGGAAATTTGGAATCATTATAAATAATATAAGATCTCTTTCTTAAATTATAACATTTACACTATCTACAAATAATGGTCTTGCAAAAAGAAAACTAAATAATATGAGATTTCTTTCTTAAATTATCACATGTACACTACCTACCAATTATATGATTTTGATTAATTTTAAAAAATTAATATCTTAAATTAATTTATAATAAATATGCTTACAAATTAATCTAAAAATTATACACAAATATCTTCTCACGTTATACTTAAAATATATAATAATAATTAATTTGGTCCTTGAAACTTATATGAAATTATTGTTATAAAAAAAATTCATTTTTAACATTAATTATTGCCCTAAATAAATTATTTGCAAAATTTAATTAATATCATTACAATTATATTAGAAAAAATATAGATAATCATAATAGAATTCAAATTGGATTTTATTTAGGAAAATAATTTAATAACAGTTTAGTGGACCTTTATTTAGGACAATAATTTTAAACAAATTAATATCTTAAATTAATTTATAATAATTATACTTACAAATTAATGTAAAAGTTATACTTAAAAATTTTACACAAATATCATATACTTGGAAATGTTAATCAATATACTTAAAAATTAAGTGATTTCTATTTAGGACAAAATTAGGGCGAATGTAAGTAAAAAGTTATTAATTATATGTATAATTTTAAAAAAATATAACGTACTCATAGTTATTAACAAATAATTAAGTCAAATGACCAATATAATTTTTAATTATAATTAAGGTAATTATTTAAAAGGTAAGTGTTTAATAGAATTTTCAAATTCAAAATTCAAATATAGCTATTTAAAACTCATTAATGCAATAATTATAATGATTATAATTATTGTCTGTAACCAAACCAAATATTTATGAAGCATCATATAACGACACGTGTTATCCGCACCTCTCTATAAATGAGACGTGTCATCCAAACCTTGAAAGTTACCATTGATTCGCCACGTGTAATCTGAACCTGTGAACGAATTCTCAAATTTATCTTTCCCATGATACCCTTCACATGAACAACAAAATACTCTATCAATTAATTTACCATCTATATCTTTATGTCCTTTATGAATCCTTATGCTAAAACCTACTCTATAAGCATAAGAATTATAAAAATTATAAGCTTCACTTTCTGTGTCAAATTCCATCCCAACTTTAGGTATAATAAATTCACTAGGAATCCTATCATGTATCTCATCAATTTTTTTTTTTGCAAGTCCATTGTCATTATTATCAATTCCATGCTCTCTTTCTGTCATTGTTTTCTAGTTTTTCACCACCCGTAAAGTAAATAAATTACTTGACTTCAAGAAATGGCCAGAGGATTAAGTCGTTCCCAAAAAAAAAGAAAAGACCTATATGTAAACAAACACAAATAAAGAAAAAAAATAACATAAGGAATGAGACTTAAAGAAATTTTGCATTTCTCCAAGAAAATAACATATCAGGCATAAAATTAAAGAAAAAAAATAGAATTTTTAGAGATAATAAGAAAAATAACACATTAGAAAAAAAAAATAATGAGCTAAGAAAAAATTAACGTGCTCAAGAAAACTAACACGTGTGCTTCTTAAAAAATGTGTTATTATGCATCTCAATTAAAAATAAAAAAGTAAGGAAAAACAAATTTTCCACATAGAAAGAAAGAAATACAACCAAATTGATTAGCTATATTAAAAAAAAACTTTGGGAATGGAAACCAAATACCTTGATGGGCTTCTAGGCAAAGAATTGATCGTAATTGAAAATGGAATGAAAGCCAATGAGAATGGAATGGAAACCAATTACCTTGCTAGCTACATACCGTGCAGCAAATATGGAAGGAGGAGTATGACGTGCCTCCACCGTGCAGCCCCACTTTCGTGTGATACGTATGTGCGATAATAGAACGTAAGTACCTCTGCAGCCCCAATAGCGTAATGTGCCTCTGCAGCCCCAATCTTGGGAAACGTATGATACGCTGCGTAGAATAGTGTTAGGGATTCTGTGAGGGGTATTTTTTGAATTGTGTGAAAAGCTGATATGGCATGTTAAAATAGGTGTCACAATGTGATAGGTGGGGCAGAAGTGAGACAGAAAGGTGAGACAGCAGATTTTGATCCCTATTAAATAAGGATCCACATTATTTAGTAATACCTATGTGCATTTCAGTTAATAATAATGAATGTTATAGAGATCGTTAAATACCGTGTTTCGAACATGTTTTTGGCATTAGGAAATTGTAATATCCATGAATCAATAAGATTGATGGAAATGAAACCACATGAAAAAATAAATTAAATACAATATTTGAACAAAGTATAGATCAACTGAAATATATATATATATATTTTTCCTACCTTTTCATTTTGGTTTTAATTTTCTTCGTTTAGATTAGCAAATGATAATCATTAATCAAGACAATCCAATCAACAAATGCTGAGGCAAGATAGCAAACATAGTTGTGATGAAGATAATTGTTCCACATCAAAAAATATTTTCGCAGGTTTGGATTTTCTAACTTTAGGGTGCAGACGTCACAGTGACTTTAATTTATTTTTTGGTGGCAGACTATATAAATGGTCAGTGACTTATATAAGTAAACATCAATTTAAATAAGCTGTCAGTAATTTCAGTCTAAAATAAACTAAAGTCACTATGATTTTCCCTTCTTAAAATCACCTGAGCCATTTCCATATTTTCACTACCGAAAGAACCAAGAAAGCTATATTTCTTAAAAGGATGCACAAAAAGCTACAGTTTACATAACCGATTTGGCTCTTCATCTGTCATAGATGGACAAGGCTTAAATAGCAATTTGCAAGACAGGGGTAAAAGAACACGAAATGACTATAGTAATTTCTTAAATCTTTCAATTTAATTTTTTGTACTTCATCACTGGGTCAGATCCTCTGTAGCGCTATTTTTACTGTATGAAATCTTAGCCACTAAAATTATTTAATTTATTTTATAAAAAATACTATAAACTAGAATTTAAAAAATATAGATAGATGAGATAAATTCACATAACCCTTTCCTGCTAAATTTCACTAGAGAGGATCGTCCTCCATCTCTCTACAACCAAAATTAAATTAACGTTCCTTTTTACTTGTTAGCAATTAACCAACCGTGCAGGCTTTTAGTCAATCCCTATGTAACGTATTTAGTATATAGCAAGAAAATCTCCCTAGGAAAGCTCAAGCAAAAGAATATACGCCAAACCCATCCTTATAAAAAATACAAAAATGATATCTATACACCGTTATGCTATCCAACACCTCGTAAGAGAGTGAAAAAAGAGAGAAAAGTATAAGTGTGATAGATGTTATGATGTAATACAAAGAGAAATAAAAGGTGCTGATCGTGATGGGGTGTTTAAAAAAAAGATGCGTCTAAATATTATTACTCCAAAAGTATAACCCATATATATAAATGTTGCATCATAGAAAGTATCTCAAACCAGAGTAACGATGCGTCGCAGACACTGCAGCATCTTTGGCTGCATCTACTGCACAGCCTGCACCCTTATGTTCATGTTCATATTTTCCTTCTTCCTCTTCTTGATATTCATCTCCCCCATCAAGGGTCAAGTTCCACGTAACCGAGGCCTCCCTCACACAATTCAACCTCACAAGCGACAACACCTTATATTACAATTTCAATGTCAACATTACAGTGAGAAACCCCAACAAGCACATCATAGTGTACTATAGGGAGATCACAGCAATTGCTTGGTACAAAGATAACGAGTTTGATAGGGTGGGCTTAAGACCCTTTGACCAAGGCCACAAGAATACCACCTTCCTTCAAGCAGTGTTTGAAGGGCAGAGTGTGATTAAGCTCAAACCTAAACAACTTGGTGAGTATAAAGAGGAGACGAGTGTCGGGATTTACAATGACTTGGCTGTGGATTTTGATATTACAATCAGAGTCAAGTATGGAAGGTTCAATACCTTTTGTTTCAATTTACCCATTGTCCAGTGCTGCCGTTTGAGTGTTCCTTTGATTTCTAATGGTAAATCAGCACCTCCTTTTACTGCTGTATTTGGTAGAGATGAGAGAAATAGATGGAGAGGAAGTAGGTAGAAGACAAGAGAAGTAGGTAAGAAATAAATGAAAATAGAGGCTGTTTGGTTGGAGAGAAATAGAGAAAAAATAGAGTGAAAGTTTGTTTTTTGACTTTTGAGAATTTAGAAATAAAAAAATAGAATTACACTTATATCCTTATTTTTTTTACCGTGATATTTGTCCAAAAAATAACATATATTTGATTATGCTACTCACATAATCGAATATATGGCCATAACAATACCATATATTCGATTATGTGATTACCATATTTGAATATATGGCACTACATATATATATATGTTCAACTTTGCACTCAGTATTTGAATGTATTCACATAGTATTCAAATATATTCTTGTATATTCAATTGTGCATGACATATATATCTGAATACATATTAGTAAATATGCATATTTGAATACGCTGTGTTCAAATTTGAATATATATATATATATATATTAGTAAATATTTATATATTAATAATTATTTATATATTTATTTAATTTTAAAAATCGAATTTCAGATTTTAATATGTAACATATTCAAATATGTGTGTTTATATATTCAAATATGTGTATACATATTTGAATATGTGAAAATAATATTCGAATATGTGTGTTTATATATTCGAATATGCGTATACATATTTAAATATGTGAAAACAATATTCGAATATGTATACACATATTCGAATATGTGATTAACATATTACACATAATATTCATAGAAGAGGCAAGGGTATTGATAAAACTTGCAATCAACGTTGTATTTTTCGCATTTCTTTGCAGTTTTGGATGGATTAAATTTGGTATGGGACCCACAAAAATTTAAAAACCTCATCGCTATTTTCGTGCCACCAAACGAAAAAAAATGTCATAATTCTCTTTTCTTTCACGCAATTCTCTTTTCTTCTTCGTTACTTCTTCAGTACCAAACAATGTCACCAAATGCAGCACTGCTAGTTACATTGGAGATCGTGATACTGAGGCTGATTGATTAAAATTCTCTGCAACCTATGAAATCAGAGTTGACACTTGACAGTGTCAACTAATTTCTGCACTACTTTTCCATTACCTCATATGCAGAGTTATATAAAAAGTTACATGGATATATATTTATGCATATATAAAATAAAAATAAGCCACCCTCATCTTATGTATCACTTCGATTTGACCATGTTATTTCTGTTTGTTGTTCACTTTTTAGATAGTCTTAAGGTGTGATTCCTGTGCTCGATCGCTATATTTGCAGGATTCAATTTTGATTTCCAAAAGTACTTATGTGGAGAGAGCTGGGATGGGAGGAGCTTTAGCAATTAGCTTTACGTTTCATTATTGGATTCGTATAAGGCGGTGAGACCTATAGCTTATTTTTAAAAAATAATTTTATACATATCAAATAGTTCTTTAAGCGGCTAAAACATGATGTGACAATTTGTGTTTAACTAAGAAATTCTCTGGGATATATAGTTTCAATAGTTTGTGTAATTAGGATGCCACGACCATAAAATCAGAATTTTTGTTATAGACAAATTAACGGAATCCAAACTTGGTCCAGCAGCCGACCAATCAAACATCTAACCAGAATTACATGCATTGACAATAACCTAAGATCCAGTTAAGTCCCTCAATAACCTAAGATCCAGTTAAGGCCCTCATCAATGTGGTTCCAATTAGGGGTGTAAATAAGTTAAGTTATTCATGAACTATTTGATCTCGACTAGTTAAATGTTCATTCAAGCTCGTTTGTTTAATTAAGTAAATAAACTCAAACTTAAAATTTGGCTGCTAATTATTTAAATGAACCATGCCCAAGCTTTACGAGCTCGACATTAATGGTTCGTGAATAACTCGTTTATTTAAATTGATGATTGTGGACTTTACTATCCTTTTGCTATTTATATTTATTATGGAAATATGTAAAACTTTCTTGAGAGCAATAAATTAATTTTGAAGTTTCTTTTTTATAGTAGTCAAGAAGCTATAAATTTTTTATTTACTAGATTATGAAAATGTAATAGTCTAGTATGTTTGAGTTTCACATGTCACATGTTAAGCACATATTTCTATTTGTAGATTATCATATAGTATTTAAATTTTTATTAAATATTAAATTGTTAAAGTTAAAAAATGTAAGATTTTTTCATAAAACAAAAATAATTAAGTTATAAATGAGCTAAACAAGCCAAACTCAAGTCTTATATTTTTTAAACAAGCCAAGCTCAAGCTTTCAATTAGGCTCGTTTAAATAAATAAGTCAAGCTTGAGTAACAAATTTTTTTTACAAGCCAAGCTTAAACTTTAAGTGTTGGCTCGGCTCGACTCACTCATTTACACCCCTAGTTCCAACCTTGGGTGATATCTCTCCAAACATTTGAGGCTTTGTAAGGGTGCAATTGGTGCCACACTCGGATTTACTAATTAAGAAGAACCAGAACCCAATAGAGCATCTTCATTACTAATGATCATCCACGCTAGCTTCATCTTGTAGGCCGAGTCTCTTCCTTTTGATTAAATACTATTTTATCCTCAAACATCATTTAAATAAGCATTAAATTAATGGACAAAACTTAGATGTAGTTTTTTAAGAGTTTTAGTGTTATTATGTAATTAGAATGGGAGTTTCATTTCGATAACTTATGTTAAAAGTTTAATGCAAACATTTATTATAAAGATTAGCAAGCAAAAATTCCAATACTAACTGGAGAACTATACCAAAAATACCTAAGAGCATCTCCATAAAGTTGCTTAACTGAGTTATGAAAGTTAAACATCATTGCTTAACTTGAGTTTAGCATTGGAGCAAATGGCGTAGCGTTCGTATACAAGAATAGTTGCTTGTATAAGTAATGTTACTTAACAATAAACAGTCAAAGGGAAAATTAAGAAGTTTTATTACTCATTTAAAAAGTTAAAGGAAAATTATTTTATATTTGCTTTGAACTCAAATAAAAACAAATTTGGCATTGACAAGAATGTATAGATTAAATCTCATAAAATAGTATGATCTATAAAGAATATTTTGGTGAAAATGATAGTGATGAGATTACACATTCATTTGAAGATTAATTATTTTGATTCTTACAAAAAAAAAAATTGGTTTTGAATATTTTGTATACATATCAAATCAATTTATTGTTTTTTATTCATAGCTTATTTGGATAAATTTTAAAATATGAAATCACTTTTGACTTTCTTTTATTTGAATATCAAAATTTTTAAAAGAGAGTGAATTAAAAAAGAAATACTCCCTCCTTCCCTTTTTGTTTAACATTTTAGCAATATATATATATATATTGTCTTTTTACAATATCAATGAATTAAGCATTAAATATTTTTCTTAATCCTTAATCATTTATTGTGGAGTGAGAAAATAAAAAAGAAGTTTAAAAGAAAGAGAATCCAATTGATATTAAAGACAAAGGATATATTATAAAATGATAGTTTGTTGGGCTTTTAGCCCCATTGTCCCACAAAAAAAAAATGGATATATTATAAAATTGCACAATATTTTTTATGAAATCTAAAATATTAATTGTATTTTTTAATTTCTATGTCAAAACTTTAAACGTCAAACAAAATGAGCAAGAAAGATTATTGTATTACTCTTGAAACAAAATTAAGTTTTAGTGAGCATTAATTTAATATTAATAGTCTTGACTTTTTTTCTGAATAAAAGGTACCCAAAGAAATACTTAAAAAAATTAATGGCCTATAATTAGAAGTACTAAACTATATTAAAAAAATTGATTCTTTTTAAATGCATGTAATATTTATAGAATATTGATAATAATATCTGCAATTACTATCATTGTCAAAAGAAAATTTTCAAAATTAAATTTTTATACTATATCAATTATGTTGTAAAATAGTGATTAAATGAATTCTATAAAGTGAGATATTGAAATTAGTTGATTATAAAACTTTAATCAACAATTTTATAGTTCAAAAAGTTAAATATAAAATTAAAATTGACAAATTATATTAAAGTATAACTCAATTATAGAATTTGTCTATGACCGCTCAAAATTTCTAGATACAGTAAAACTTGAGTTATTGGATAACTGAGATGTTAACATTTCTTTGATTCACTTGCGCAAGGTTAATCACAGGGACTAATCTTCTTTGGGAAATTTTGAAGGCAACGTTTCTGTTGGGATGTCCCTTCTTCAACTTGGTGTGTTACTTAAGTGCTGGAATTCGAATCCATAACTATTTAAGGGATCGGAAGAAAGCCCGTTACCACTCATGTCAAACGTAAGTTGATAACTGAGATGTTAACATAATAAGTCTGCTCCTAAGAATTTAATATTATAAATAGATTTCACTAATTTAATATCTAGCGGCATCTCCTGGATGGAAAAAAGATGAACGAAAATGTTCAGAATAGTAGAATAGAATATTAATAAAACAATTATGCATGGCGCCAATAACATAAAAGGTTTTTAAAACTGGCCATGAGAATTAAATCTGCACATATGAGTATTCATTTGATCTGACTCAATTTTGAAGAAAAAAAATCCACTTTGACCGACAATTTTTCTCTTGCTGGGGGCCCGAACCCTCCTTGCACCATATATATATATATATATATATATATATATATATATATATATATATATATATATAGTTATCCTTTATTTTATTATAATTATTAAAAATAAAAATTAATAAACTAATAAAAATTATTGAGTGATGTATTCGAAAACATAAGTAGAATCGGCCAAAAAAGTGTGTCTAATTCGATTCTAGAAAGTTTAACTGGTTGGGAAAAATTATTGATGGGAACAGAACTTCCTCAAAATTAGCTACCTCTAAACACAACTTCTCTCAAAATTTGCTTCATTTGCATGATTTATATAAGTTGTTCCAATTTTTATTTTGGCTAATTTTATTTTGGTTTGCAATATTAGATATAGGATTGAGATCAAATTATCAAATATTATCTTGCCATAAATCCTAACAATATTTCTTTTGGTTTGCAATCTCTTCATTTAAGATTCAGGTGATTTTTCTTTATTTATTACTTCCTACATTCATCCTAATCAAATCTATAATTTTTTGTTTATCCCTGATTTTTTTAAAGATTTTACTAGAGCCAGCAAAATAGGCCCGACCTAGTCAGCCCGTAAAAAGGGCTGGGTTGGGCTCAAAAAAAGCTAGTCCATAAGAAATCGGGCCAATTTGGCCGGCCCGTCTGGCCCGACAAGCCAACTAGGACCGGGCCGGGCTGGCCCAGTTTATATATATATATAAATTTAAAATTACATAGATAATATTAAATAAATATATGAAGTAAATTACATAGATAATATTTAATAAGATTATTGAGTAATTAAGTAAATTATATATGAAGAAAAATGTTTGTTTATACTAGAAAGTATGTAGAATTTAATTTTAAATATTAATATCATTTAAATAAATTAATTTTATATAATTTTTTGCAAATAAAATAATAAGTAAAATAAATAACAATATTAATCGTGTGTAAAAAAATTCAAGTCAAATTGGCCCAGTGGCTCGATGGCCCGCATAGGGCTGGGCTGGGCCACCAAATTACAAGCCCGATCATAAACTAGGTTGGGCCAGGCCGCCCCGCACCTTTTGACAACTCTAGATTTTACTATAAATACAAATTCTAAATGGACCATATACTAATATATGAACTTGAATAAAAGAATTTATGTTTGGTTTTTTTCACTATTTTTTTTTGTTTTTGTATTTTTTATAATTATTTGTGTTACTTTACTTTGTATTTCTAATATTTTTGGTTATGCTACAATGCAGGATATGTTGTGTAGCTTAAAATCTACTGTTGAATCTGAGGGTAAGCCAAAATGAGGAAGCATAGTCCTTATAGGTATTGACCACTACAAAAATTGGCTAAAAGATATACTCAATTTTTTTGGTAAAGAAGGCGAAAGCTCAGATAGATTTATGGTCACCCAAAACCAACCTCTTACTGTCTTAAAATATAACTTGTAGATGGCATGCAAACTTGTAAGAAGAATATTATTATTAGTATAAAGTTCAATGTTTTCAATTGTCAAGCCTCCGTAAAAAGTATAGTGTAATTATGATTATTATTTGGTCCTTAGAATCACTATGCATATTGTACTTAATGAAAGATCAATTAGAGAAATGTGTGTTAGAATCAATGCTACCCATGCAATTGCACCAATATTATGCTATTAGTTGTTGAAATACAACCATTAGTTATGTAGTAAAGAGTTGTGTGCTTTCTTTCAATTTTTCCTTATTTTATTAATGGATCAAGTTTTATATATGTTGTTACTTAGTATTTTAATTTTTTAGTTGCGCCTACGTGTAAGGGTTGGATTTTCTACCAACGGTGTTTTTTTTCACAAAAATAAAAATAAAAAGACAAAGATAAAAATAAAATTGAGTGTGTTAGATAGATTTTGTTATTTTTTTCTTTGAAAATACATGTCAATTTTAAAATATGTATATGAGATTTTTCTTCTCTTAAAATTAGCTAACAAACAATCAAGAAAAAATATATATGATTAAAAAAGATAAAATAGAACGAATAAAGATAAAAAAAAAAGTTAAACAAAAGACAATTTCTTACTTTTTTTTGTTTTCAATTTCTAAATTATTGTTTATTTGTCTTTACAAATGTTTTATATCTTTTACTAACAATTATTTCATTTCAGATGCTTCATTTGTTCAATAAGATTATTAAGTAAAATTATTTTTTTACAATAAAAGGATTGAGTACAATTTTTATTCTATATCATATTATAAACATTTTTACCATACATGATTTTTAATATAGCTATTTTATTTAATTTTTTAACTTATTTTTTTATAATTTAATTTAGTTTATTGTTTAATACATTATATAACATTAAAATATATCTAATTTTAATTAATTTAATTACTATTAAATCTTTTATAATAATGAATTATAATCATAAAACTTACATAATAAATTTGACCGTATAATACACGGGTTAAAACACTAGTTATTTAATGAAACTTACTTGAATATTAGCTAATAATAACGAGTGTTACATACAGAGAGAATGTTCAATTTAATATCCATGAATCAATAAGATTGATGAAGATGGAACTGCATGAATAAATAAATTAAATATAATATTTGAATGAAAAACAGATCACCTGAAGCATACACACACGCAAATGATAATCATTAATAACGACATTCCAGACCATAAATGGTGAGATCGTTCGACAAGATAGCGAACCTAAGTGTGATGAAGATAACTGTTTCTTAAAGGAAACATTTATTATTTTCACTGCCGAAAGAACCTGAAAGCTACATTTCATAAAAAGACGCACAGAAAGCTACAACTTACAAAAACATTCTGTCATAAGAGGACAAGTTTTAAGCAACAATTTGCAAGAAAGAAGTAAAAGCCAGGACACTAAATGATTATCACAATTTCTTAGGTCTTCCAATCTAACACCCTGTTTGGTTCAGAGGATAGAAATAGGTAGAGATAATAAGTTTAAAGGTGAGAAATAAATAATAAATAAAATAGAAATTTAAGTTGTTTGGTTTAAAAAAAATAAGTGAAAAATAAGATAGAAATAATATTATAAAATTGTTTGGTTTGATTAAAAAAAGTGAAAAGATATTATAAAACAAATGAAATTACCAAATTGGCCCGTCCTCTACCTATACATGACATCATCGAGTTGTGCCCTTACAATGTGATATTTAATCAATTAAATATCATGTTCAATTGATTATGCGGAAGTGCAGACATGGTACAAGATAGAGGGACTGAGAAGTATTTGGAAAAAGAAACATTTGAGTCGCTCTCACTTACTTTTTGTGCGAAGATTTTGTATTGTGGGGCCCACCTCAGCCTGTCTCATTTCCACTGTGATTTCTGTTGTTCCAAACAGAAGAATTTTTTTAAAAAAAACTAGCTTTCAATTTCTTTCCTTCTTTGTCTACTAAACCAAACAGGGCGTAATTTTTTGTACTCCATCTGTCTAGAAGTTCTCTACTTGGCTTTTAGTCAATGCCTATGTAATGTACTTCGTATATTGCAAGAAAATCTTCCTAGGAAAGCTCAAGCAACAAAACATGAACGCGCCAAGTCCATCAATGGTTACCCACTATAAATTATAACCCATATATACAAATGTTGCATCATAAACACTATCCCGTATCAACCTCAAGATGAGTTGCAAACCCCGCTGCAGCATGGGCTGCTTCTTCTGGACGACTTCCATCCTTTTCTTCATGATCTTTCTTGCCTACTCCATCTTCAGGATAATCACCGACCCCTCAAGTGTCAAGTTCTACGTAACTGAGGCCTCCCTCGTACAATTCAACCTCACAAGCGACAACACCTTATACTACAACTTCAGTGTCAACATCACAGTGACAAACCCCCACAAAAACGTCATAGTGTACTATAGGCAGATCACAGCAATCGCTTGGTACAAAGATAATGACTTTGCCAGGGTGAGCTTAGCACCCTTTGACCAAGGCCACAGGAATACCACCTTCCTTCAAGCAGTGTTTGAAGGGCAGAGTGTGATTAGGCTCAAACCTAAACAACTTGGTAGAGTACAAGGAGGAGACAAGTGTTGGGATTTACAATGACTTGGCTGTGGATTTTGATCTTACAATCAGAGCCAAGTTCGGAAGGTACAAGAGCGAGCGTTTCAACCCACCCATTGTTCAGTGTCGCCGTTTGAGTGTTCCTTTGATTTCTAATGGCAAATCAACAACTCCTTTTACTGTCACCAAATGCAGCACCGCTTATTTCTTTTCGGATCGTGATGACGATCCTGGTTAAATTCCTCAATAACCTATGAAATCTGAGTTGACAATGCTAATTAATATGTACACAATTTTTCCATTACCTCATATCTGAAGAGATATATAAAAGTATTACATGGTTATATATATATATATAGGGGCAGGATTCGTTGATACTAGTATAAAAGTTAGTCAAATTACACTCTCAATAACTTTTTGTATAATACAAATTTAATTAATCCAACCGTTGAATTTGATGATATTATCTTTATGATTATCTATATCAAATTTCATATCATTTGGACTTTTCTAAATATGTTATCTAATATTGAATATTTACATATATTTTAATATCATATTGTACGTTAAAATAAAGTGATTTAATGAACTATTAAATAATTTTAGAATTGTATGAAATTTTGTATACTTAATTTAATTAATAAGAACATCAAATTCAACGGTTGGATTGATTAAATTTGCATTATACAAAAAGTTATTGGAGGTATAATTTGACTAACTCTTACACCTGGTGTCAATAGATCTTACCCCATATGTATATATATATATATAATACAATTTAATAGTTAGATCAATAAAAACCACATTTTATATAAAGTTATTGATGGTACAATAATTAGTGTAAGTTATACTAGTGACATTCGATCCCTCTCCAAAACAAGTCCTCATGGTGTACCCAAAAATATAAAATAAAAATTGAACACCCTCATCTGATGTATCACTTCGATTTGGCCATGTTGTTTCTGTTTGTTGTTCACTTCTTAGATAGTCTTAAGGTGTGTGATTATTGTTCTTGATCGCTATATTTGCAGGATTCAATTTTGATTTCCAAAAGTACTTATGCGGAGAGAGCTAGGAGTTTTAGCAATTAGCTTTACATTTCACTATTTAATTCGTTTAAAGCGGTGAGACCTACATAACTTTTTTTTTAAAAAAATAAATTATAAACATCAATAGTTATTTAAACGGCTAAGAATTGACGTGACAAATTATGGTTAACTAAGAACTGCTCGGGATGTATGTACGCATGGCGGGACGGATTTAAGAGTGAGGTTAGAAAAGGAGAGCTTAAAAAATATAAACCCAACTCCATATATCCTCATCAGGTTTTGTCCGGTTTGGGGAAAACCACGAATCCCGCCTCACTTTTTGAAAATTTAATTTAATTATATATTTTTAAATAATTATATATTAAGTTATTAATTATTTTTTAATTCAAACAATATATAAAAATTAATAAATAATATAAATCTTAAAGATAAAAAATTAAAATTAAATTATTTTTTTAGTTAAATGTATAATTTTAACTTTATTATTTAATTATTATTATAATTTAAATTATTCAACTATTTGTTCACTCTAGAGAACACATTAAAGAACCCTAGAGCATCAAAAAGACTTAAAAGACCTTAGCAAACCTTAGTATGCATGACCGTGACCAAGGGAATCACACCTATTTATTGAATGTGATTGGACATAAGGATCAGAGGCCAACCTATTCTAAAAGGGACAGTTTACAACTCCTCAAGCACTAAGTCTGAAAAGCATGAGCGCTTTATGGTTGACCTACTTTGCTGAACGGTCAACAATCCTTAAGCGCTGAGTTTGAAAAACATGAATGCTTTATGGTCGGCCTACCTGATCGAACAATCCACATCCCTTCAAGTGATGAGCCTAAAAGGCATTAGTGCTTTATGGTCTACCTACTTGGACGAATGGTCAACCTTTTGTACATGCAAAACAACAAAAGGCACAAAGGTCAAAGAAAAATAAAGTGGGAACGTGTTTTGTTTACAAATTGAACGATCTTTTAACGAGTTAGCGCAATATGATGCAACTTGATTGATAATGTCATGCTCTTTACTGATTTTGTAATTTTTACCTCGGTTAATTTGACTGATAAATGAAATTGCATGTTTGTTGATTTAAACTTGGATGATGTAATTTGATCATGCTAAGTTCATGTGCAAGCACAAGTCGATTTTGAACTTGTTTGGGATGTTGGTTGGCCGATTTTCTCATGTCCTTTATTACTTGGGTGGTCATTTGGTCAACTCTTGCTTGTGGGTTTTATGTGTGCCTGGGGTCAATTGGCCAACCTTCGCTCATAGGTCTTGTCTTCAAAATTAATACTACTTCCTTCCCATGACTATTGATATTTAAGATTAATTCACATATATTAAGGAATATTTAATGGACGTAAAATATTTATATTATATTTAGACTAAAATGTTCTTATTCAATATCTTGAACTTTGATGCCTATGGTTCTACTAATGGGATAGTAAATAAGGGTATAATTGAGAAAAAAAAAACATTAATTAGACTTTAAATTTCTAAAACATCAATTGTTTTGAATAAAAAAAGAAGGCTAAAACATCAATCATTATGGGAAGGAAGTAGTGAATTAATTAGTATTTTAATTTGTGCAATATTAATTTAAGATAAATATTTATTTTTATATAATTAAGTTTATAATAAGTAAAAAATTTTAAATATATAAATTAGATTATAATTAAAATTTGTAATAAATAATTTTTTGAACATATAAATTATATTTTAAACTTGCGATAAATAATTTATATTGTAATACAAAATTATTTTAAATTAATGATAATTTCTTTTTAAAATTATTTAAATTCAATTTAGAAATAAAAATGAAGAAAGAGATAAATGATTCAGAAAATCAAATTGACGGATAAAAATAAAAAGAGAGTGATTTGAGATAATTGGGAAAGAAATTTATGGGGCTAGTTGTTAAATTGAATTAAATTTGAAATTAAAATTAAGAAATATATTTGAAATGTAAAAAATTAAAAAAAAAACTAAATACTCAATAATATAGAATTAGGATAAGATGTGTGACTTAATGAAAGTGAGAATAATTCCTGAAATTGCTCTCATTTAAGAATAATCCCCAAAATTGTTCTCATTCAAGAATAGTTTTTAAAAATGTTCTCATTTAAGAATGAATATTCACTACAAGAAAGGCAACCATTAGCTACGAGTATTAAGTGATAGTCTTAGACCGATGCAACTAATGTCAGCTAGGCCGTTAGTAGTCCAACACAAATGTAATTATCATTATTGTTTTTTATTTTATAAAGGAATTATCGTATGTTATTTTTAAAAAAAATTATTTTTTAGTTTTTGTGTTAGTCTTAGCCGTCACTATGTATTAATATATATATTTTAAAAAAAATTAAAGTTTAGAGTCGGTTTATGGTCGACACTAACTTATAATAATAAAATAATTTTATATTTTGTACTATAAAACGCTCAAACGTGCCTTACCCCTCTTTCCAAAATTTTCTTCCCACAACTATACCTCTTTGCCCGCACCAACCCTACCCCTCTTTCTAAATTTTCTCTCAGCACAAGTCCACCACCCTTGCTATAGCAGAGCACAACCCTAGCAACACCCAAGTCCATCACCATTGCCCTAGCAGGCCCCAACTCCACAACCCTTGCCCTAGCATCGCTCAACTCCACCCCTTACCCTAGCATCTCACAACTCCACCACTGCTCTGCCCAATGCGAGTCTAAATCGCCCTCCTCTACTAAGTAGTTCATGAAGCACAACTCTTCCTCTGTTGAGTGGTTCAAGGTATGGTTAGTGCCCTCAGATTTTTTTTGCTCAATAATAGATGGAGAAGATAATGATGATTTATTTATCCTTGAAGGTTTTTGAATTGCTTAATTCTTCTCTCAATCAGTCAGCTCTTTTAAATTCTGAAGTTGAAGTCTCTTGCCCTAAGCCCCAATTTCAGGTATAATTATTCTCTCAATTGCTTTGTTTTTTTTCTTCTCTTTATGATAATGAAAATTGGTTGATAGATTGCCTATTTGAAACCTTCCTGAATTTTGTCTTCCTTCTCAATTGACATTAAACAGTCCCAACTTTATAATATATTAAATTGAGTAGATGAGTGTGAATGACTTGATTTGTGTATGTAACTCAAAATAGGATGCAAGTCTCGAAGGTTTATATGTTCCTTTTTATTTTGTTGGTTTGTTGTACTCTGGTTTAGAACATAAGTAAAGATATAATAAATGTGAAAAGGTTTATAAAGCCGAAAATGAGGATAAAGATGCTTTCATAACCATAAAGAATTTAGTTTCTGCCAAAAAGATGCTTTAATTCATCATGGAGAGGTTGAAAAAGAAAAACGTAAGGGGCCACTGGTCATAGAACAAGACAAGCATGATTATAGCATAAGTCCACATAATACAATTTGAAATAGATTCTAGAGAGTCATAGCCTGCCAATAGAGTGTTGAGCCTAATTCCTCATTAATTTTTGTTTTTAATATAAAAAATTTTAAAAAATATTACTTAATACTGATGTTTTTTAAGTACTGGCCTACAGCCATAATTTTGAGCTTCAAACTAAATGAGAGACAAACATGCTTACGTTATGAAAGGACATAAATCAAAGGGCTAGAAAGAGTCATTTTAGCCTATTTTTTCTTGTACTTCCCTTGCCCCAAGCTCAACAGGAAGTCTATAAATGTGTTCATATGCTAGCATTTTGCCATATCCTGCAACTATTTTAAAACCAATACAAAAGTTTTAAACGAAAGTTATACAAGTAAAGGAACTGATTTGGATGTATATACATGATTCTCAAGATTTTCCATTATTAAAACGAAAGTCATACACACTTATGAAAACTAAAGTTAAACCATTCATTAATAGACAAAAGCTCCCATACATAACTAATTTATACATCATGCTATTAGGACTGATTCAATCCAAAGGCCTTGAATTGAATGATATAAACAAATCAGAAGACTAAATTAATAATTTCTAAATTAATAATGTCCAGTGTAAAATTGATTAATAATGTCCAGTGTAAAATTTGCTTTCTTATAGCCGACACAGATTTCGAACTTAGGCATGGTCGTATAGTTGGACACACACACTAATTGAGTAAAGATTCAAACATGCTTATTTTTGGTCCTTTGGTTGGAGGAAATACCTACTCACCATGTACAAGCTGTAGTCATGCTGTGTTGGTCTGCATAATTTGCTGTCATGTTGTTTTGGAATGTAAAATTTGCTATTTTAAACTGCACAATAAGCAGAACTTGGCTGCTATGCATTGTTTCTTAATGTGCTTGGATGTGCCTTTCTTATGCTTCATCCATCATCACCTTCGTCATCAATAAAAAATTTTAGCCTATAAAAAAAAAGATTAATATAGGTTATAAGTATGAAGATTATATATTTTTCATTCTATTTTTGAACCCACACTCTCTTCTTCCTACTACAGGCACTTGACTAATTTAGCTACTTGTTACTAATTATTCCTTGTTGGATTTTTCACTTGCTTGAAAGTTATATTATATCTTGATCTTTTTTAAAAGTTTACACAATAATATAAGTTTAACTTTCTAACAATGAAATTTACAAAGTAATTATACTTTTAATCAAGTAGTGGTAAAATAGTTATCTTATAAAAATTATTTATTGATGTGTGAATAATTTAGATATATACTAATTAACGTCAACAAATCATAACCATGTGATAATTCTTACAATAATGAATTTTAGATGGGCATTTTTAAACGCTCACTGTATGTGTAGGTTATAAAACATTTTACCAATAACATATATAATTTTAATATTAATTTAATATTACTTTACATTCCCTGTATTTATATTAAGATTTTAACTTTTAAACGGGTGAAAATTATCTACCAATTGATTTTTTTCACACAATATATTTTAGTGCAATAACATGAGCTTATTTATTGAATATATATATATATATATATATATAGTGGATGCTTCTCTTTTATCTAAAATGTGACATTTTGGCCTCAACACCTCTAAGCCACGTATCTCCATAATGGAGACAACTTCTATTTTGCTCTAGTTAAGTTATTGGCTTTAATCTTGTCAAATCTATAAACTTTAATGATCGAAGTCACTTGAATGGGTAAAGAAAACAATAGAGCTATTGGATACAATGCTAGGTTTTCACGTGTTGCTTTGTTATTAGGTAAATTATTAATAGTTTACGAAACTCTTAATTTCTATACATTAATTTATCCAGAATTGAACCAATGTTATATCCAACACCCATTCAGTTAAGGTTCTAGAGCTTAGAGAATCCTTGTAGGTAGCAAGGTGTGTAATGAGAATATAATGAGAAATTGAATCAGTTTATCTACTTTTAGAGGACAAATAAATCAAGATTCGAAATACTATTTAAAGGTTTGCCCTATCTCAATTGAATTCCCAAGTTCCCAGACTCGATTCTGCTAACAATCTTATTTTCCAGTCCCTCTTCATACAACTTACCTCTATTTAACCAACCCCCTTCTCCCCCGCCCCCCGACCATCTAATAGAATTGTCATTTACGTTATCAATCCTATCTAACTGTCTTAACCTATAACTATTTTTTACTTCTATAAACATACATTTTCCAAGTCCTATCTTTATCTAAAGCTTAAGATATTCACATATCTGTGTAACATGACAACAAATTCCAGAACATCCTATTTTTCTACCAATATAATCATTGCTATATGAGCAAATAAATTGTGGATTAAAAATGAACAGGGATTAATTTGTACAAGAATAGAGAAAAGAAGTTCTTACTGAAAATAATAGAATGCATACTGCATAGGCCATTCCCCAAGTAACCTACATATATCCTTTGTGACTGTATCCCTTCTGACAAAAGCTAGGACTTCATCAAAAAATAGTTTTTAGGCTAATGTTTTCAGCCAAAGAAGAAAATTTTCTAGAAAATAAAGGATGAATTTTCCAGAGTAAACATCTTCATAACAACATATACTGATTGGTACACACACACATATATGTGAAAGAAAAAAAAACAATATTTTTCAGATAATAGAAACAATTGTGTTGATTCCAATATGCTACAATTATGACAAAAGACATGGTTAATGAAGTATACACCATTAGATTAAGTATCAACTTAAAAATATTAGATCAAAAGGATACAACTCCAAGAGTTTCCATGCGCAAATGCTTAGTAGTTGTATGCATAGTGACAAAGATCAATGAATGGGTTATCCTGTAAGCAAAAACATTATATGACACCATAACTTATGCTCAAAATTTACTAGCTCAAAAGATGATATCAAAAAAGGTGGTTTTTCTAGTAATATAACATTGGTATATAAATTATGCTTTAAACCTTGATATATCAATCTCAATCATTTCTCTTCGTCTCTTTGTAACAAATTTAACAACATCTTGAATAGCCCATTCAGACAACTGCTTGATCTTATCACATATAGCCATTGAGCAACCATGTAGTGTAGCAATCAACTGTGCATGAGTGTCCACAAAGTTATTAATTATTACTTAACATAATACGCACCCACAAAGAGAGAATCAAAGACACTTGCTTCATCCTTTGTTAATAGAATGTAGAGGGAGGAAATAATTCTATTAAAAACTTCAAATGGATCAATAGATGTATACTGGATATATATACATGAAAACCAAGCCTCTAACATAACAAAGTAAATGCACATTTAAATTAGGATTATCTATATTCAAGACCGAATCTAAAATATAATGAACATCATCAATTCACCCCCTAATTAAAAATAGAGAAGTGATAATGTTGAGTAGAATCACATTTAACCAAATATATTATTTAACATCAATGCTAAGAGACCATGTTTACTTAGGGCCTCACCTTACTAGTTTTTAGGACTGGTCCTTTGGTTTTAACTACAATGTTTGGTGGTCCAGATTTAGGACATTTGGCAATGTGTGAATGTGATAAGTCAAACCCACCACCTGCAAATCAGAACTAAAATAGAGTGAATAAAAAACCTACAGAAAAAAAATAAAACTGATAAGCAAAGAAAAAATAGGAAAAATAAAAAGAAAACTAGAAGAAGAAGATGATAAAACAAAGATTAAAAGGGAAAAAAGGTAAAAGAATGACGCAACCACAATGACAGTGAGGTTGTGCTTCGACAACACACCACCACCACTGATAGAAAATTGACAACTGCATGAGTTAGGTACTGGAATGGAGCACAAGTTTGGGCAACAACGGCGATCACAAGATTGCTCCTTTAGATTTCAATGGCCTAGAGGTTGGAGAGAAAAATATAGTTTCTTAGGAAGGAAAATGAAGTAATGAGGTAATGGTAAAAGTTTGGGGCCAATTCCTTTTAAGGTCAACAATAGCATATAAAAGTCATGAAAGTTTGGTCTCAGTTATAATAATAACAATCCTTGTTAAATAGGGCTAGTTCCATTTTATTTTAATTTATTTTTATTTACCCTAAACCCCATGTTAATGAATAATTAGGTGTTGTTTTGCTACATGTATATAGTTGCTGCCTTGTTTTTAATTTCATGGTATAGTCATGTTTTAAATGAAATATTTTGTGGTGATTTAAATGTCATATGTACTAGTTTAAGTGTTGCAATAAGTGCAATCACTTACTACAGTAAGTGCACTAAAGTGTAGAAAGTGCAGTGAGTGTGTGCAAATGCCTAATGCCCAAATGTTTTGGTTTAAACCAATACACATGTACATATGTAGTCATGTACATATGCAGTCATAATTGTACACACTAGAATGTGTTCTTAATAATGAATGAAAGAATGCTATGAGCAAATAAAAAAAATTGGATCAAATTCAGTTCTAAACCATCTTTATAGGCTAATAAAGTCATACATGGCTAATATGTGCATGCAACACAATCTATTTTTTCTGACTTATTTTGACATACATGTCTAATATCCTTATAGTCCATTTCAGAACTCCCTGTTTTGGCATAAACTTAGAGAACAAACCTCTCTTATTCAATTCCCTACCACATCTGAACATCAAAGACACTTCTATTGTGAGTTCTCACACACCCATTTCTCTCTCTTTCTCTCGATTTTCTTTTTTGAACATGTGGGTTTGGATGTTGAATATCTTTATATTGGTTCATTGAATTCTAACGCTATATCAAACTAAGTTATTAAATTTTACATAATCACCAAAATTGCTGCTGGTATATCAGACTAAAGTAGTAAAATACAATTCAGAATTTGTCCTAAGGTTACTTAGAGGTATAGCTTATCATTTAAGGAGTTTAATAACTTAGTTGGAAGGCTATGGCTAAATTTAACACTTAGAACTTTGACTTTGGATGGTTGGCCAAGTGTGTTTGGTCAAGTATAGTGTGCCCAAAACCAAAAAATGATTGAACTTATTGTTTTGTTGGACTGTTATGTAGTAACAGTACGACAATTTTGTTTTCTTTTAAGTTTTTCTTCTCTTCATTCTCAATGACTTTAAGACCTTCATTGGTGGAAAAGAGAATTTCTTGCCTTCAACTTTCTTGAGCTAACCAACAACAAGTTATGCACATGGAGACTAATAGTGGAAATTACGCCAAGTATAACAATTTGACTAAGAGGACCTTTACCTTGAATTTTTGAAATCATGCATCATACAATGGCTAATAATTCGATGTTAAATATGTAGAAAAATGGATTGTAGCTGGATGTATAATATGCTTGATCCTTCAAGGAGACTAAGAAGCGAGTTTATGAATGGGATCATTGAGTTCATTTGCAAGGCAATGGAACAACCTTCTTTTTGGTCAGATGGGGGGATAAGGTGTCCTTATGTGAACTGTAACTACGAGAAGATTTTGAAACCACCAATGGTGAGGGCCCATTTGCTATAGTATGGGTTTAAACCAAACTATTGGGTATAGATTGAACATGGAGAAAAGGGACCAACTATCGAGAACTTGGGTTGTGCATCTAATAACTCTAGACATATGGATTGTGAAGATCAGTTTAGATCAGTTACTTGAATGGTATATGACGCATACATGCAGATAGTTGATTTACCACATGTTAATACCAACATAGGGAATAAGACTCTACATGAGGAAGAGTTGCCAAATCTAGAAGCCCAAGTGTTTTATGATATATTAGCCTTTGCGAACCAACCCATATATGAAGGGGCAACTGAATCAAAATTATCAATAGCTATTAGGCTTTTGGCAGCTAGAACCAACTGGCATGTTACTGAAAAATGTTTAGATTATTTTATACAAATGCTAGTCAATGTAGCTCCAAAAAATAATTGCATACCGAAGAACTACTATGAAGCAAAAAAGTTGGTGTTGAAACTGGGGTTAAAGGCTGAAAAGATTGATTGTTGTCTAGATGGGTGCATGTTATATTACAAGGATGATAACAATTTGACTGAATGCAAATATTGTCATCTTCCAAGGTATTTTCCTTCTAAGGTTGGGATGGGAAGATACAAAAACGTTTCGGTGAAGAGAATGTTTTATTTACCAATCATTCCAAGGTTACAAAGACTATATGCATCAATGGAATATGCGGTTCAAATAAGATGGCATGATTACAATAGAAACAATTCTGGTGTCCTACAACATCCATCTAATGGAGAAGCGTGGAAGCACTTTGATCGTGTTTATCCGAACTTTGCAAGTGAGCCACGAAATGTGAGACTGGGTCTATGTTCTGATGGGTTCACACCTTACATTCAAGCTTCAGCATCCCTATATTCATATTGGCCTGTAATTGTGACACCTTATAACCTTCCCCCCGAAATGTGCATGACGAAACCATACATGTTTCTCACTTGTCTTATACCTCGTTCGGCTAACCCAAAAGCAAAAATAGATGTGTACTTGCAGCCTCTAATTGATGACCTTAAACAGTTATGGAATTATGGTGTTCCGACATACGATATCTTCTAGAAACATAACTTTGTCATGCGAGCTAGTTTGATGTGGACAATAAATGATTTCCCGGCATATGGCATGTTGTCTGGATGGGAAAAAAGGGTAAATTAGCATGTCCTCATTGTATGAATGACACAAAAGCTTTCACATTGAAATATGGTGGGAAAAATTCATGGTTTGACTGTCATTGACGTTTCTTGCCAATAGACCATGAATTTAGAAAAAGTATAAAGAGATTTAAAAGGAATAGAGCTGAGTTGGATGGTTTGCCTTTCATGTTGACAGGGGATCAAATATGGAATGTTGTTTGCAAGCTTCCAAAAGTGACAGATGATCCTCTAGACACCTTGCTAGGGTATGGAGATGGACATAATTGGACTAAAAGATGTATATTTTGGGATCTTCCATATTGGAAAGACAACTTGTTAAGACACAATCTTGACATCATGCACATAGAGAAGAATTTCTTTCATCATGTGTTCAACACTGTGATAGATGTTAAGGGTAAAACAAAGGACAATGAAAAGGCAAGAATGGATGTTTCTATGTTTTGTGCACGAGGGGACTTGGAGTTGATTCAATTAGCTAACGGAAAGTTGGGAAAACCTAAAGCAAACTACACTTTGGCATCAAAAGAAGCAAAATCAATTTGTAGATGGATTATGGAGTTGAAAATGCTAGATGGTTAGGCCTCAAACATAGCTAGGTGTGTAAATGAAAACAAAAGAACTATGCATGGGATGAAAAGTCATGATTGTCAAGTATTCATGGAGCGTTTACTCCCTATTGCATTTCGTTCCTTGCCCAAATGTGTGTGGAATCCCATTGTTGAATTAAGTCGATTCTTCAGAGATCTATGTTGTAACACATTGAGGATGGATGATTTAATTAGATTAGAGCAAAATATACCAATCATAATATGCAAGTTGGAAAGAATTTTTCCACTGGGCTTCTTTGATTCAATGGAACACCTACCTATTCACCTACTTATGGAAGCAAGACTTGGTGGTCCTGTTCAATATCGATGGATGTATCCATTTAAAAGGTAATTATTATATTCTTAATTAATAAGTTTGATGTGGATTAATTAATAATGATTGTTGTGGGGTGCAGAATGATGGGAGATGCAAAGCGGGCAGTGAGTAATTTAGCGAGGGTGGAAGGGTCAATATCCTCATTCTACTTACACCTTGAGATTACATTTTTTTGTTCTCATTATTTCAAGAGCACAAGCTTGTTGTCAACCACATGTTTGAGAAACGATCCTTGAAGTGGACATGAGGGTAGTCACCTAACTTTGTCTGTCTTGATCAAATCTGGACGCCCTAGTGGAATGTCTAAAGAGCATTTGCTTAATGATGCGGAATGGAGATGTGCTCATGTACACGTCCTCATCAATTGCAATGAGGTGAAACTGATACTTGAGTAAGTGTCTATAACTTATTTTCATCTAATTGTGCATATTGCAATTATTATTTTCGTATACGTCTAATTATGTGCTTCTTTTAAGATTATTCTTACAAGTTCATTCCATCAACGAACTAGAAGCTTCCAGTTGTATACATGCACATTTTCCCGAATGGTTTCGGAACTACATAAGTGTTATCATTTATAATTATTTTATTTAATCAACATAACCAATTTAAACTTATGTGTATCATGAAATAGGTTAATAATGAGAGGAATGGGGTGACCGACACAAACATAAAGTCATTAGCTTGGGGACCTAATTCATGTGTAACCTCATGGAACAAGTACTTTGTTCATGGTTACAAGTTTCATCCAAAGACTTGGAGTGATGGCAAAAAAACCACAAATTGTGGGGTCCATGTAAAAGGTGTCACTGAAGGAGAAGATGATTTTTATGGCATCATCCACCATATCTATGAATTGGAATATCTTGGCTTAAATAATAAGATTCCTCTTTTTATTGTGAATGGTTTGATCCAACAAGAAATGTTGGCACGAGGGTCCATTTGCAATATAATATTGTTGAAATCAAGATGAGTCGAAGATATCGTCCCTATGATCCATTCATCCTTGCACAAAAAGCAAGACAAGTATACTATGTCCTTTATCCAGAAACATGTAAAAACTTGCGTGGTTGGTGTGTGGCAATCACAACAAAACCACGAGGTCATGTAGAAGTCGACAACATAAAGGATGAATTGCCATATCAAGCTTATGAAATGCCAAATGTTTTACCAATTGCAACAATTGAACAACTACAAGGCATAACTGAGGGCACAATAATTGAATGCGAGGATGATGAACAAGAAGATGAGGGTATTGCAATAAAAGGGTTATAGGTGGAGGAGGAAGAAAACGACGATGACCAAGAGGAAAAGATAGCAATAATGACGAGAATTAACTTAGGTTATGTTTAATTCATTTATTTTATGAAATGTTAACTTTATGACATTAAAAACTTAGCCATGAACAAGATACATGTTTATGTTGTTGTTTTTTTGTACACAACAAATGCCTAGAACATGAGGTACATCAGAAATTGTGAGGAACCAAAAGCGCAGAGGTCGAGGGACTAGCATAGTGCCTGGTCATATTGCTGCACAAGTTTAGGCATTGCGTCGCCATAAAGGCTTGGAGCCTACCCTTCCTATTCTGGCTGTCACATTTTACTCCTTCACCAGTTCAGCATATCTCCTCTACCCTTGCAGTTGTCTAATCTACCTCCTCATCAGTCCACTAGCCTACCCTTACCCCTACCCCGGCAGTCCAAAGTACCCATACCCCAATAATCCAACCTATCCCTATCCCACCAATAGTGTAGAGGCTTAGCTTTAGCCCCTCATCAGTCCAGCCCACTTGTACCCCACCAGTCCAGCTCACTCCTACTCCATTAGTCCAACCGACTCCTACGCCAATAGTACAGCCCAGCACAGATCCTTCACCTTAGGGAGATTCTTTACATATTCAGGTAGAGGACCCTCACATTGATGAAGATGAGGGTGATGACTCTATGGATGACCTTATTGTAGATGACCACGTTCCTGATTAGGAGCCACTTCAGCATGACGATGCTGGGAGAGTCATCATACGACCTTATGCAAAATCAGCGCTAAGTTTACATTCTTATAATATTTTCATTATTTATTTAATTTTATGTATGAAAATAATTCTAACACTGAACTTAAATGTTTTGTCGTTGGACCCCTAACGATTTGCTTATTGCGGCAATAGGCCACGCAATTAAATCACAATTTAATGGTCCTTACCATCGCTATGAGATCATCCCTGACGATGTGAAGGACAAATGGTGGGCGAAGTTTACGGTGACTAAATATGATAATTCTTATACGTTTACATATTGACTAAATATGTAATGATATAATTGTTAAAATGGTTTGTTTGTTTTTGCAGCAAAGAATTACTTGGGCTCCTCAACACGAGTGGCAGATTAGGCAGGTGTATGTGAATACCCAATTTTATCCAGCCAATTCATGCGATAAAAATATAAATAAAAAATAATATAAATAAATAAATAATGAAAATAAATAAATATTCAGTTTTAAAAAATAAAATAAAGAATAAAGAATAAAGGTAGGTATAATAAAAATAAATGTTCCCTTAAATGGATGAAAATAAACATAGTTAAAGGTTTTTTTTTTGCTGGGCCTACACAATAAAATAAAGGAATTAGGCCCGAGGCTCATGATCAAAAAGAAAAACAGACAAAACGAAGGAGAATGGGAGGAGGTATCAAATAAAACTTGCAATACAAGTTTCTTTCTCCTATAAATACAAGAGAGAATTGAAAAGAAGGGGACCATACGTCATTTAAAAAAAAATCTGAGAAGCAGAGAAACTAACGAAAAAAACGGAGGAGAAACAGAGGAGGAAGATGTAGCAAAAGGGGGAACAGGTACATATAACCATAGTCACCGATTCTCATTCTCGCAATTAGAGGTATGACCACTGTTTTGTTGTCTCGTTCATTCTCACATCACTCTACTTACTATTCTCTCTTCAATAGCGAAACTTGAAGGTATATCGCTCCTATTCCTTTTCGGTCCTTCAGATTCTATATGTAGTATCAGTCGTTGTTAGCATCTGAATGAATAAGTAGTTCGTTAATGCTTCATATATGAGTTTTGGTTCACATTATAGTTGATTCGTTTCATTGCTGTAATCGCAGATCTACTCTTACTAAAATAGTGTTATCCTATTTGCTGTTGGCTTTGTGTTGTTTTATTTGAGTACTCACTGCACTCATCACACAAACTTGCACAACAACACTCCACATATATAAATCATCATTCTCTACACTTGCACACAGTTACAATCGCGCATTCAATTACATATAGCAGCACCAGTGTACATTCATAATCACACTTGCATTCAAAAAATTTCAAAATAAGATCTGAACACACAGATAACAATGAATCAAAATTAATAAATAAGAAATATAATAATAAAATAGCATTCAGTTTGCCATTTCTGCGATGCGAACTAGAGTCGATGTCCTTACGCGCTTCTTCAGCTTTCGCTCCTCCGCTATAAGTCGAATTCGTGTCAGCATTATCGTGTTGGCTTTCCTCTCTTTGTCGTCGTCGTCGTGACACAAATCCGTGTCAATGTCTTCGCGCGACCACCACACGAATCAATGTCTGGTCCCTTATGCGTCGGCATCCCCCAAATCCCTTATCTCTTGTCACCGTCGCGAAGTGGGTTTGAATGGCTACCTTCATGTAGAATTTTCTTTGCCGTCGAGCGATTTCTCCACGCTATGATTGCGAGAAAAAGAAGGGCGAAGATCTCTGCTATCTTCCATCACTGTCTAGATCGGAACGTGTGAACTTGGTTAGCGGCACTCACTACGACGTGGGAATTCTTAGTCCCCCCTTAGGTGCGAAAAGGGGGCTGAATATTTGTGCCCAACTTTCCAGGTTTATTGGATCGTGATATGGTTTTGGCCCAATTCGGAATCATATTTTTTTATAGCTTTGTGAACGTAAGGGTAATAATCAAATATAAATTAAACGTATGTTAAACGCAAAATAAATTATTAGCTTTTTAGCACATTGACATTCTAAAACTTTCCTGTTTTTATATATATATCAAATATGGATATGATTCAATTAAAAGGGTAATAACGTTAGCTTTTCATAAAATTAATTCTAAAACTTTTTAGAAACCTTTCTTTTTGTCTATTAGATTATTTATTGAGAATTCAATTCCTAAATCCAAAGTAAAACCCTTTTTAAAAAATAAATAAATAAATAAATAATTAAACTTAATAATAGCCACTTAGAATACACTTCCTATTTGGACATTATTAAAGTTTTTAATATTAGTGATAATCATTTAAGATGCACTTCTTATTTGGTTATCATTCATTTTCTAAAAATAATAAAATATATTTTAACAAAGGTTTTAATGGTAGTCACTTTAGATGCACTTCTTATTTGACTATTATAAAAAACCTTAAAAGGTATATGGATAACCACTTTAGATGCACTTCCAATTTGGTTATTAAGTATACCTTTACAATAAAAATGGAATAAATTGTTAAATCTTTTTACAATATTGAGGGTTTTACAATATTAAACTTTCTCTTTTTAAAAGGATTTTAAATAGTCACTTTGGATGCACTTTCTATTTGACTATTATGAAATCTTAAAAGATATATTGATAACCACTTTAGATGCACTTTTAATTTGGTTATTGAGTATGCCTTTACCATACTAAAAATAAAATAATAATAAAAAAATCAATCAACCAACAAAATGTTTGTTATACAAAGAACTACGTAAGTCTGATTCCTCATTGTACCCAAGGATATGTAGGAGTAGGGGCCTACCCCTGTCGATCTCAAAAAAAAAAAAATGTCTTTCCAAAAATAAAATATTATCTTCTTAATTAAAATTCTTTTGATTAAATAATAAAATTTGTAAACATATTGTCTTTTCTTTTTAGGGGTAAAATAAATATTTTAGAAGCTATTCATTTTGCACATTTAATTAGGGGTAACTGTCTTTATGACGGACGTCGTAGGGTGTTAACACCTTCCCTACACGTAATTGACTCTCGAACCCACATTCGGTTTCTAAAGACCATTTTTCTTTTAAAGGGTTTTTCCAAGGTTTTCCTTAATAAACTTTGGTGGCGGCTCCTCTGATTTCATATCTTTTCTGTCATTCGTCGTGACCCCGGTTGCGACAGTGTACAACCAATGAATTAAAAAACGTGTTCATGATATGCTATCTAAGGCGAATTTCAAGGGGACCAAGCCTCATTGGATAGGTGAAGCGGCTTGGTCTGGTCTTTTAACCTATTGTGATAGTAAGGAGTTCAAGGATAGTTCTGCCCAAAATAAAACTAACTAGGCTTCTATACGAGGCGGAGCAGTGCACACTATAGGCTACACAGCTCACCATGAGGTGGCAATTAAGCTAATAAATATTGTTCATGGGATGTGTAAATTTCCTTATATCCTATTATGCAATGTAAAGTATAATGCTAATAGCTGTATACATGTTTCTTAGAGTCGTGGCCTTCGTCGACCTATGGATCCTCACGAGCTGTTTGTGGCCAATCACACAAACAAAGATGGTCATTGGGTTAATGACCGTGCTCGCGACACATATGTAAGTGATGATAATTAATTTTTAGTGCAATTAGACTTTTTAACAACATTACACACTAAATATATGTTTTTATTAATTGAATAGATAGAGTTCCATGAACGTTTGCGTCAAGCTTGTTCTAGTGGTCTTTAAGATTCCACTAGCGAACAACAGGACCTAAGTGGGAATACCAAGCTGATGTGTTGGAAGGATGCTATTGGAGGCAAAAGTAGCGATCGGTGTTATGGCATAGGACACTTGGCTACCAACATTCGTCCTAGTGTATCTCATCACACTCAGGAGTCCATATTTGTTCCCATTGCTACTCACGTGTCTGCTGAGACTGAGATATTACGCCAAGAGGTCTAGTGAGCGACCGAGCGAGCTGATGCAGCGACTACCGGCTTGGATGAAGCATATCGGAGGTGTGCATGTTTGGAACAGGAGATGCGATTGCTCCAGGAGCAGTTACGGATGGTGTTGGACCGCCAGTCTGTAGTGGCTTTGACGGGTACGAGCCAAGTTCACCCTTACTATTCTGAGGACCTGGATGACCACCCATTGGATGAAGAGGGCTCCCTAGCTCGTCAACGTTGACGTCATTAGATTTATCTTTTTTGTTTACTGCTTAGTATTGTTCTCGTCGCTGACTTTTTCATACAAACTTAACGTTGAAGATTATATGCACAACTAAAGACTATATTGACATCTATTATAAGTTTGCATTATTTGTTCTTTTTCTACTAAACATTCAAATTGCACATGGTCTTTTACTGTTGACTATTTGACTTACATATTTAGTGTTAAAAATTATAGTAATGCCATATTTTCACATTTTTTAGGCTGTATTTGGGATTGGAGTTGGTAGGAAAATAGGAATTAGCCTTCTACAATGATTATGATAGTTACTTTATTCATCAGTGGCTTATTAGTTTATCTTGAAGCTTGTTGATGACTTTCAAAGTGTGAGTTTACTACATAATTTCAATTATTTCCTTCATTTTGGAACCATAAAAAGTTTTGCCAAATTACATGTATTTTATCATTTTCAGGTTATTGTTGCTACACTAGCATTTGGGATTGGGATTGGCCACAGTGTATTTTCCAACCACATATGTATGTTTTGGGGTATGCTCTCTCTGTCTCTCTCAAACTTCTGATTTGGACAAAGATATCAAATTGTAGAAAATGTCCTTGAAAGTTGAAATTTTATAACATGCGTGACTGAGAGCTTTCTATACATATTCATTTTGCCAAAGCTAAGTTAGTATTGCATTGAAACAAGATAATTAAAGTCAAAAATGGAAGTTTAAATCTGACTGCAATTCAAATCTGATTATATACTTTGTTAAGTTTTATGATTACCAATTATAAATAATTTTAGCAATGTCTGTTTCATGTGATATCTTTTATACTCTGTTAAGTTTTATAATTAAATGCAATACAACTAAGGTTGGAAATTTAAGATGGCTTGTTTGCTTATGCACTTGGTGTTGTTCTTGTTAGTTTAACCTTTTAGGATAATTGAAATTGTAAATTTAACTTATGCCTGTTTAGGATATTGCATGTGTTTAAAGAGAAGATAGCTTTCTTGAATGATATACCTTTTAAAACAGATGCCTCTACTTCAATGCAATTTGCTTATGTTATTCTTTTATTTTTGTTTTGTCTTTTTATCCATCTTGACAAAAGGGGATAAAGGTGCTGTTAGGCATCTATGGGGGGACATTGCGGAAGCCAATTTATTGGATGAGCACTTACTCAGTGACTTTTGGCCAGCAGGTCCTAACATCCTTGGAGAGTACCGTTGTTGTTGTTAATGGACAAAAGCTTGTATCTGAGATTGTTGTTGTGGCTATTGTGGCATAAGTTGTTGTTGCAATTGTTGAGGAGGCTGTTGCTATTATTGTTGCTGCTGATGCAGCTGAGGCTGCCCCATCGATTATGTTGCTGCCTCAACTGGTTCAATTGTTGTTGGTTTAAGGTCATAGAGTTTTGTTGCAATTGAGTAGAAGAAGCCAGCTACTATTGCCTCTAATTTTGAAGACACAATGGTGAGCCAAGGCAAAACATCGCTGGCATTTGCTTAAGCCATAAATAGGGGGACATTTTGTATTTGATTTTTGGTCTTCATATACATATATACATAATATATACATGTGTGTATATATATATATATATATATATATATATATATATATATATATATATATATATATATATATTGTTGTGTATTTAAACATTCACCATATTACAAATACTGATCCTTTTTTTTGTGCTTTCCACTTTCCAGTATTATTTGAAGACAGGGGCTTGTAAATTTGGAGCCACATGCAAGTTTCATAATCCTAGAGACAAGGTTGGGATTGTTGGAAGAGTTGCCTTGAATATTTTAGGCAGTAGATTTTTGTCAATTTGTGGCCCATTCTTCTTTGATTGCTTATCTGATGCTTCGTTGTGTTTTGTATACATTCTTTTTGATACAGAGTGACCCTCAATGGCACTTGATTATTTCGTGTGATTGCAGATAGTCTAATTATACATAATGAATTATATAGAGTGGAATGAAATCTCCATTCCATTTTTGGATATTATTTGAATTTTATTTTTTTTAATTATTCACAACAGCTTTTATTATGCTAGAATATTATAGCCATAATTTTTTTTCCAAAAAAAATGGTAGTGTCGACTCATCCGACACTAATTAATTTTTGTGACATCTATTAGCATCGAACATGGTGACACTACAATTGTGTTGGCCTATCCGACACTAACTTAGTGTTGGCCTTGTCCGACACTTAACTTAGTGTCGGCTCTTCCGACACTAAATTAGTCTATCCAACATTGGTTTTGACACTAAATTAGCATCGGTCTTTTTGATACTAACTTAATGTCAGCTTATGCGACACTAAGTTGGTGTTAGCCAAGCCGACACTAAGTAGAGTCGATTTAGCCGACACTATTGAAAATTAATTTAAATTGAAAAAAAAACATTTGTTAGTGTCGGCTTTATGTAGTGACAGCATGGTGTCGGTTGTGGCAACACTATTTAGTGTCGCCTTTGAGAAGCCGTCACAAGTCTATTAGCGTCAAGCATTTTAGTCTCGGCTTCCATTTCGACGCATAACCAACACTAAAACTATGTTTAGCGTCAGCCTCTTTAGTTTAGTGTCAGTTTTTGGCCAACATTAATACCTATAATTGTTGTAGTGATTCAAATTTATAACATAGGAGTAAATTAATTAGTATACTTTAAATCTATTCCCATATATACTATTGTTCTAAAGAAATAAAATAAGAGCTATATCTCTTTTTGGTGGGAGATGGATTTGATATATTTTCTATAATATAGGTAAATTTGAAAAAAAAAAAAAAAAAGAATTGGACAATGTTCACTTTTATTGAAATCAGATACAAGTCATTGCATAGATATCTATTTTTTTTTACAAGAAACAATAAATAGAGATATTTTGAAAAAGTAATATATATATATAAAATAAAAATAATTTATTTTAAATGATATTTATATGTTTTTATTAGGGATGGCAAAAAAATCCGCGCTCGTGGATATCTGCAGATAAAATTCGCTACAAGTAGAAAATGGGTACTTTAAATGGATACTCGCAAATACTCTAAATGGGTATATCTACTACCTGTTTATTAAAGGGGCGGGTACGAGTATCATGGTACTTGTACCAATGAATACTTGTTACTCACAATTATATATTTACTTAAATACCTTTATATATTAATATAGATAAAATTACATAAATTTATTCAAAATTTTCAAAACGATTGTTCATTATGAGAAATCTTATACAATTATATTACAAGAGAAAAGGAACATAAATCTGTGAGCATTTAAACTATATTTTTTTAGCAAAAATTGTTAGAATAATTAAAATTTATGCTCAAAGTGATTATTTTAAACAATAACTGTTTAATTTATAAATTTAAATTTATAAATTCAAAGTGATATTTGCAGCACTTTATAATTATCCACAACATAAAAAATAAATTTGTTATTATTATTATTATTATTTTTAAAATATTCGCGGGTATCCGCTTAACGGATACTTGCGCAAGTAACAGGGCGAGTAGCAAGTAGCTACTACCCGTGCCCGCCTCGCCTCGTTGACATCCCTAGTTTTTATGAATAGCATTAGTATTGAATTAGTTAGATGAATAGTATTGTATAGGTTAAATTCAGATATTTAAGGATAAGATTGGTAAGAAAAATAAAATGAGTAAATGATTTATATCTTTCACAAAATAAAGTTCTATTATTGGTTTTAAAATAGATTTTAGGGAATAGAAAGTAGGGGTGGCAAAACGGGTTCAACTCGCTGAGTCGACCCGCCTGACCCACCATTTTTGGCGGGGCGAGTAAGCCAGTAAAATCCGCCAACTTGCTAACCTGACGGGCCAACCCGTGACCCGCCACTTTTTTTTTTCCTCCTTTCTTAGTTATTGTACCAAAGACATTAATTAAGAAAAAAGAAGTAAAAGATGCTCTACACACACTACTCCACATTTGCAATGTTATCCTAAAAAATATAATGATAACAATAATACATGTGTTTGGGGTTAGTTCTACTTGTAATTAAATACAATTCAATGCTATACTAAAAAATATAATCCCTCATACTTTTGAATGAGATGTGTTATTTATTTTCAAGTAAATTATTTTTATAACTTTTGAATAAAAAATATAATTTCTCTTTCATATATTTAATGTATAATAAAATAATAATAAAATTATAAGTCAAACAATCAAAGATTCAAAGTGATATAACGTGTATTAAAATAAAAATTATTTAATCCAATTCAATTAGATGATAACAAAAAAAATTAAATTTAATTGGGTTTTTTTTATAAAAAAAAAAGTGGTGTGGGTCAACCCACCAACCCGCATTTTTCAACCCGCCAACCCATTTTTAGCGGGTTGACCCGCCAACTCACCCTTTGTACAACCCACCGACCCATTCATTATTCTTTGGCAGGCCAACCCGCCAACCCACTACTAGGCGGGGGGTTCAACTTTTCAACCCACTTCTTGTCGGCGAGTTAACCCGCCCCGCCCTGCTTTTGGCCGGTTGATAGCGGGGCAGGGCGAGGCAGGGCAGGTTGGCCCGCTTTGCCACCCCTAATAGAAAGACATTGGTAAATCCTAGTTGGTGAGTCACTTTCCTCATAGAAATCTCATGGGGTTTAGGAATTAGTTGAATAGTTGTGATTGGATAAAATTGTTTGCAGTTTAAACTTGAACTTTAATTTTGTAGGTGAACCTCTATTGATAGTCTCAACATGTCATTAGTTCCTTGTCTAAAAATATTGAAGATGTCTCTTGTTCTACTCCCCCACCCCCAAAAAAAAAAACAGAAGAAAGACATTGGTAAATGTTGATAAGAGAATAGGTAGAATCTTGTAGAGAAATAAAATTGTTTTATTCATTAATAATAGAAATTCAGAAGATTAAAAGAAAAAAAAAAACATTTGTAATTGTGCTGGTAGCTTAATCACAAAAAAAAATTAAGTAGTCATATGCCAACTTTAGATAAAAAAAGGTTTAATTAGAGTAACTAAATAATGTGACTAGAAAAATAAATAAATAAGAGAAGAAAAAAGAATGAGTGACACGAAGAAAAAACAAAAAGAGTAAGAGTAAGAGTGTGTTTTAGACAGCTGCAATTATTAGATTTTAGCTTTTCTTTTAGAAAAAAAGTTGTTTGAAAAATAACCAGTGTGGTTGGGAAATCAGTTGAAATTTGTAAAAAAAATTTGTCAAAAAAATATGTTTTAATGCATCTAAAAATTTGAAGCTTATGATTATTTTTCAATAATTTTTTTCTTAAAAATGTTATATTCCCAAATTACCACCAAATTTCCCCACAGCTTTTTTTTTTCCTTTTAGTTTTTTTCTAGCAACTCTATACATTTTTTTTGTAATTTACTATGTAAAAGCTTCTTCTTTTTTGTTATATTTAAACAAAAGTAATTATCTTAAAATTTCTTTTCAACAAACCTATCTAAAACAAAAAACTAATTTTGATTATAATCAATTATAACAAATTAACAATAATCAATTATATATATAATTAATTATTGAAATAATATAATTTTTGCAGTTGTCCTAAATACACTCTAAATGGAGGATTTCAACTAAAGTAATGACACCTATAACAAATTGGTGACGAAACAAAAAATTAAGTTATAATTGAATAACTGAGATGTCAACATATAGCCTATTTCTTAGCTTCTTCTTTTTTTTAGTACAATAATAGCAATAAGGTTTGAACCTAAGACCAGTGTTATAAAACTCGGACCGGTCATCGACTCGGTCAGGGCACTGGGTCACTAGGTCAATGGTCAAACTGAAGGGTCACTAATTGAACCGTATGACTCAGTTTCTATTAAAAAATTTGAAAGTATTCATGACATATAAATTTCATACCTATGAAATTTATTAAATTAAATTTTAATGGTGATGTGTAACCCATAAATAAATAAACAATCAACAATCATATTTAAGATGGGGGTAAAAGGACTAGAGGTTACGCATTAAGGGCAAATAAACAAGAACAAGTGAATGAAGGTTATGCATTCATGTTAATACAAGAGACATTTATGTCATACGCATACTTGCATTTATGATTTTGGTGATTATTATCATTAGTAAATAAATATTTTTAAATATGTAAATTATATTATAAGTCAAAAATTTTATTTTTTTTTAATATTTATAGTTAAAATGACGTCGTTTAACACTTTAAAAAAAAATAAATTTTTTAAACTGGTCCAGATCAGCTGACCGGTTCGACCGGCGGGTTCACCGGTTCGACCGGCCAGTTCACCGGTTTGACCGGTTGACCCATCGAGTCAAACCGGGTTGATGGCGTATCTGATCCAATCACTGGCTCGAACCAGTTGTATGTCCGGTTTCTAGTCTGACCGGTCGACCGGCCGGTCTGAGCTGGTTTTTATAACACTGCCTAAGACCTTGTGCAAACTATTCAAACTCTCCACTACTAAGCAAATCCTAATGGATTGCTTACTTCTAAGCTTTTAATTCAATATATAATCATATATATCCTAAACGGAAAAAAAAAATGAATGCACATGTTCATAATAGTAAAATAGAAGATAAAAAATCTACTATTATAATATTAAATCGTTGTATAAGCTTTTTACTATCTTTTAGAAAAGAGCCAATATTTTTTTTAAAAAGAAAATGTTATATTAAAATATTTATTTGTATTAGACATGATTTTAAATTAAATCTTATATTAATTATTTTATTATTACTTACAAAATATACTAATTAATATTAAAATTAACCATAAAAATTGTCTTCTTTGTTACATATACGTTAATATTATTTAATATATATGTTTGATTCAACTGTTTTGTATATAAGAGTATATGCTGTAGTGAAACATTTTTTTAACTATTTTAAGAATATTTAAACAAAATTATATATATTAAGAAATATTACAAATACTTTTAAATTGTATTGTTTCTAAAAGTTAAAATTTTTAAATAAAAATATAGTAACGTTGTTTCTATGTAAATTTACATTTTTACATGCATATATTTATTAAATGTGTTATGATTACTTAAAATATTTGGGATATAAAAAAAATAGAATTCCATATTAGTTATTTTATATTCATTTTGCATAAAAAAAAATTTGAAACTAGTATCAGCTTCTTTTTTTTTTTTTTTTGACATTGGAGAAACTGGTATTAGTTGTTTTAGTTACTTTTTAATAATTTTGTAACTATATTAACTCTAATTAATTATTCAAGTAAGTGATGATATAATTTATGTAATCACTTTCTAAATAAAATACAATTAATTGTACTCTTCACACACATTTTACCTGTGTATCGCACGAGTTCATCGACTAGTATATATATTTGAGGATTAAAAAAATTACTTTTAAATAAATTACTAACATATAAGAGAAGGAAAAAAAAAATGAGTAACGTACCAAAAAAAAGAGAGAGAGAGAATGAGGGATTTTTATTTTTTTATTTTTGATAACGGAAATGAGGGATTTCAACTAAAGTACTGACACCTATAACAAATTGATGACGTAACAAAAAATTGAGTTGTTGAATAACTAAGATGTTAACATAATAGTCTATTTTTTAGCTTTTAATATTATAAATAGATTTCACTAATCGAATTCATGTATATCCTAAAAAGAGAAAAGATTAATTCAAATGTTCATAATAGTACTCCCTCCAGACTTAAACTCGGGACTTAAACATAAGCAATATTTTTTTGATGTATAATGGTCTAAAATATAAATAAATTTAACTAATTTTATCCTATTTAATGATATTATTTCTAAAATATCTTTTATTTAATTGAGATTATATTTCTAATTTCTATTTTTTATTCATGATATCAAGTTTCAATGAAGAACAATTTAAGAAAAATATTCATTTTTTAATTGAGATTAGTGAAATTAACTAACTTTCTTAATTATGAAATTAGTTATTTTTATTTATATTAGTAGGGAGTAGAATAGAAGATAAAAAAATTACCTACAAAAAAAAAATAGAAAAAAGATTGTGCATAGGGTCAATAACGCAGAAGAGGCCCCTAAAACGATCCACAAATGTGTCCTGTCTTGACTCTTGAGCATATATGATGCTGAGAATAGAAAAATGCTCATTCTAGGGGTTAGAAGAATTACCTCATATGCAGCACGTATCTCCCTGAACTTCTCTTCCCGGGGCTTTTAGTCATAATTGGATGGAAATAATATTAATTAATAACAATAGCACGGTTGGTAAGTAATGCTAATGGGAGACCCTCACATACTTTTTATTATTCAGCAAAATTTTTATATGTCCAATTAAATAAGAAGTAGTAGATCTCACTCAATAAGGACCCACATTATTTAGTAGTACCCACGATTAGTAATATAGTGTACAGAGTGTATGTGTTTCTAACATGTTTTGGCATTAGAGGTTGTAATATCCATGAATCAATAAGATTGATGGAAATGAAACCACATGAAAAGAGAAATTAAATATAATATTTTAACAAAAAATTGATCAACTGAAATATATGTTTTTTTTTTTTTCCCTACGTTTTCATTTTGGTTTTTCTTCGTTTAGATTAGCAAATGATGATCATTAATCAAGACAATCCAATCAACAAATGATTAGACATGTTAGCAAACCCAGTTGTGATGATTGATGAAGATAATTGTTTCTTATGGAAACATCTTTCGCTGCCGACAGAACCAAGAAGAGCTACATTTCATAAAAGGATGCACAGAAAGCTACATTTTACAAAAACGATATGCCTCTTCAGTTGTCATAAGTGGACAGTACTTAAATAGCAATTTGCAAGAAAGAGGTAAAAGAACACAAAATTATTATAATGATTTCTTAAATCTTTCATTCTAAGTTTTTGTACTTCATCTCTCTGCAACCCAATTAAGGTTCCTTGTTACTTTTTATTAGCAAAACCAACCATGCAGGCTTTTAGTCAATCCCTATGTAATGTATTTCGTAAATAGCAAGAAAATCTCCCTAGGCCAGCTCAAGCAAACCAGCATACGCCAAACCCGGCCATACTTATAAAACTTAACCCATATATATATATATAAATGTTACATCATAGACAGTATGCCAAATCAGCCTAACCATGTGTGGCAGACCCCGCAGCATCTTTGGCTGCATCTACTGCACAACCTACATCCTTATATTCATGTTCATTCTTTCCTTCTTCCTCTTCTTGATAATCATCAGCTCCTCAAGCGTCAAGTTCCACGTAACTGAGGCCTCCCTAACACAATTCAACCTCACAAGCGACAACACCTTATATTACAATTTCAATGTCAACGTTACAGTGAGAAACCCCAACAAGCACATCATAGTGTACTATAGGGAGATCACAGCAATTGCTTGGTACAAAGATAACGAGTTTGATAGGGTGAGCTTAAGACCCTTTGACCAAGGCCACAAGAATACCACCTTCCTTCAAGCAGTGTTTGAAGGGCAGAGTGTGATTAAGCTCAAACCTAAACAACTTGGTGAGTATAAAGAGGAGACGAGTGTTGGGATTTACAACAACTTGGCTGTGGATTTTGATCTTACAATCAGAAGCAAGTTTGGAAGGTTCAAGAGTGGTCGTTTCAATCCACCCATTGTTCAGTGTCGCCGTTTGAGTGTTCCTTTGGTTTCTAATGATAAATCAGCACCTCCTTTTAGTGTCACCAAATGCAACACTGCTGGTTTCTTTGGAGATCGTAATATTCGTCCAGGAAGAGGCTGATTGATTAAAATCCTCTGCAACCAATGAAATCAGAGTTGACAATCTCAATTAACTAATTTCTACAAAAATTTTCTATTACCTCATATATGCAGAATTATATAAAAGTGTTACATGGATATATAATAAATAAGGCCCACATTTTAGCAATACCTTTGATGCATTCAGTTAAAATAATAAATGTTATAGTGAGTGTTAAGTAGTGTGTTTCTAACATGTTTTGGCATTAGGAGGTTGTAATATCCATGAGTGATCAATAATTATTTTTTTTTCAACCTTTTCATTTTGGTTTTTCTTCGTTAAGATTAGCAAATGATAACCATTAATCAAGACATTCCGATCAACAACTGCTTGAGACAAGATAGCAAATATAGTTATGATGAAAGGGACTATCTAACTTATACCAAGTAAAAAAAGGAGGTAAAACAATCCTATCAAAGATAATTAGTACAATTTTTATATTGTACTAACCATTTTTTCAGTATGCAAAAAATTACACTAATCACTTTTTATGAATTGTTAATTTAATTCCTTTTTTATTTGGGTAAGTTAAACAATCCTGTAATAAAAATAATTGTTTCTCATGGAAACATATTTTCAGTACCGAAAGAACCAAAATAGCTACATATATATTCCAAAAAGATGCACAGAAAGCTACAGTTTTACAAAAATGGTATGCCTCTTCATCTGTCATATGTGAACAAGGCTTAAATAGCAATTTTCAAGAAAGAAGGGAAAGAACACGAAATTATTAATTATACTAATTTCTCAATCTTCCCATCTAATTTTTTGTACAACCAAATTAAACTAGGGTTCCTTGTTAGTTGTTAGTCAAACCAACCATTTAGGAGTTCTTTAGTCGGCTTTTAGTCAATGCCTATGTAACGTACTTCGTATATTGCAAGAAAATCTCCTTAGGAATAAGCTCAAGCAACAAAGCATACGCCAAATCCTTCAATGGTTACACCCAATAAAATATAACCCATAAAATACAATGTTGTATCATAAACAGTATACCAAATCACCAGATCAGCCTCACACGATGACTTGCTTTGGTTGCATCTCCGGCACAACCTACATCCTTTTGTTCACGATCATGCGTCCCTCCATCCTCTTCTGGATAATCATCTTCCCCTTAAGTGTCAAGTCATAGTTCTAAATTGTGGACCGCAACACATGTTGCAACCGCAATATTGCGGTTGTGGAGTTATCCACAACCGCAACGGCCCACAATTGCGGTGTGAACTAAAATCACAGAAATGGCCTCATCATGACCACAACACATCCGCAATAGGGTTGAAATGCAACCGCAACAAAGCTGCAACACCATCCTGTTCGATTTTTTGTGTAAAAAGAAACAAAGATTCAGACTTAACGGGTGTGGTCGTGTAGAATGTTGGGGAAGGAAGGAAGGCATTTGATGGTGGTTGGTTTAGGTGCTGGTAGGCTGCGTGATGCATTCAAGGCAAGGAAAAATGGTGAGGTGGTAGGGGTAGGCCAATAGGAAGAAAGGTAAGGTGGTGGGGGCAAGGAGAAAGGTGAAGTACAAACATATAATAATTTCATGCCGCAACAGCCGTAATCGGCATCGCAGCAGCCGCAATGCCCGTAATCGCAATGTCCACAACTGTAATCGTGACCACAATCGCAATTTATAACCATGTGTCAAGTTTTATGTAACTGAGTCCTCCCTCACACAATTCAACCTCACAAGCAACAACACGTTATATTACAACTTCAAGGTCAACATCATGGTGACAAACCCCAACAAAACATCATAGTATACTATAGCAAGATCACAGCAATTGCTTCGAACAAAGATAATGATTTTGGTTGGGTGAACTTAACACCCTTTCACCAATGCCACAAGAATACCACCTTCTTCAAGCAATGTTTGAAGAGCAAAGCGTGATTAACCTCAAACCTCACCAACTTGGTGAGTATAAAGAGGAGATGAGTGTTGGGATTTACAATGACTTGGTTGTGGATTTTGATCTTAGAATCAGAGCCAACTATGGAAGGTTCGGGAGTAGTGGTTTCAGTCCACCCATTGTTCAATGTCATCGTTTGAGTGTTCCTTTGATTTCTAATGGTAAATCTAAACCAGCACTTGCTTTTAGTGTCACCAAATGCAGCACTGGGGCATTTTTTGGTTCAAGTATCCTTTTTTGGAGGAGGCCATCCTATTTGAAATATTATCGAAACGTAAACACTTCTCTTAGCAAGAATCTTAATTCACCTCATTATACAGAACTACTCCTCTCCTCTAGATCCAACTTCATTGGTGTTGCAGCACTGGTTATTTCTTTGCAAATCATGATGATTATTAGAATCCTTTATAACATATGAAATCTAAGTTGACACCGACAATTTGTACACAATTTTTTCATTATGAGTATTTTATCAAGCTACATTGTAAGTGTATTTTAAGATACCTTATAGTTATAGACTGTTAACGTACTTCAACTAAAAAATAAGTGTGTATACATTTGCAAATATTTGTGGGCTTTGCTAACGTACATACACTTGTTTTTTAGTTGAGTACATTAACAAGCTACACTGTAGGTGTATTTTTAAGACACGTAGTTATAACTTGCTAACGTACTCCAACTTAAAAAATAAGTGTGTGTACATTAACAAATATATATATATATAGCGAGCGTATCATGTGAGCATGACTTTCTTAGGTGAGAATGAGAATGACTAATCTCAACCGTTAAATTAAAATGGAAGGTCAAGATTAAAATACTTAAGAATTCAAATTAAAACCTTATGTAACCATCAAATCTCTAAAAGATTCACCGAACAAAAATCAAATCTCTAAAGGATCTCAATTATCAAGTACTAAAATATCTTAATTATGACGTTACTCTTCTTCAAGATTGTCATTAACCTATCACCATCACCAACATGACTATTGCCACCACTATCATCATGACTATCACCGCCATCGTCATCGCTACCCGCCACCACCACCACCGACGGTGGCAGTGGTAGTAGTAGTGACTGTGACGGCTGAGACGATGGTCATGATGGTGGTCGTGATGTGTTAACACCATGACCTTTGCCATCATCGTTGTCACTACCATCCATCATGGCGGTGGTGGTGGTGGCAGTAGCAATAGTGATGGCAACGACAGTCATGGTAGTGGTGATGGCAACAATCATGGTGGTAGCGGCGGCGGTGGTAGATGTGACAGCAATCATGACGATGGTAGTGGTGGCAATCATGGTGGTGATATTGATGTGTTAATGACAATCTTGAAGAAGAGTGACATGATAATTGAGATATTTTTGGACGTGATAATCGATATCTTTTAGAGACTTGATAGTTACATGAAATTTTAATTTGAATTCTTAAGTATTTTAATCCGGGCCTTTCATTTTAATTTAATGGATGAGATTAGTCATTCACATTCTCTCCTAAGAAGGTCATTCTCATATGATATGCCCCCATATATATATACATGTACATATATATGGGTCAGAATCTGTTGACACTAGTTGTTAAAGTTAGTCAAATTACACCTTCAATAGCTTTTTGTAGAATGAAAATATAACCAATCCAACCATTGTATTTGATATTCTTATTAATTAGATTAAGTATACAAAATTTCATACAATTCCAAAATTATTTAATAGTTCATCACCTCACTTTATTTTAACATACAATATGATATTAAAGCATATCTAGACAAGTCCAAATAATGTGAAATTTGATATACATGATCATGAAGTTGGATTGGTTAAATTTGCACTTTACAAAAAATTTATTAAAGGTATAATTTGACTAACTTTAACACTTGGTATCAATGGATCTTGATCCTATATATATATGTGAGATTTGCAAATATACACTCACTTGTTTTTTAGTTAGAGTACATTAGCAACCTACACCGTAGGTGTGTTTTAAGATACATTGTAGTTATAGTTTGTTAACATACTCCAATTGAAAAATAAGTGTGTCTACATTAGCAAACCCCACAAGAATTTGTTAACATACACACTACTTAATTTTTAGTTGGAGTACATTAGCAAGCTACACCGTTGGTGTATTTTCATATACTTTATAATTATAACTTGCTAATATACTCTAACTAAAAAAATAAGTGTGTGTACATTAGCAAATCCCTATATATATTAAGAGAAAATAGGTTATGCATTGATAGTGTAAAACAATTTTATATTATCCTCCAATCATAAACCACCATGTATAGTAAGTTTGTTAACTTTTATAATAAATACCTTAAAAGTCATACTAATAGTAATTTCTGATTGGTTGATAATGTAAAAGTTTTTATACTGATAGTGTATAATTATTAAACTCATATATTAAATCCTCATGACGTAAGCAAAAAAATTAAAATTAAAATAAAACACCCACAATTTGGATTTTCCCATTTTATATACGTTATTTCAGTGCTTGATCGCAATAATGTTGATTTCCAAATGTACTTATGCGGAGAGAGCTAGGAACTTTAGCAATTAGCTTTACGTTTCACTTTTTAATTCGTTTAAGGCGGCGAGATCAATAGCTTATTTTTTTTAAAAAAAAATTATCTTTATACATGTGAAGTAGTTCTTTAAGCGGCTGAAAATTGACGTGATTATTGTACGTAACTAAGAAATTATGTGGGATATATATGGTTTCAATAGCTTGTCGTAATTAGGATGCCACGACCATAAAATCAGACTTTTTTTTTATCAAATTAACGGAATCCAAACTTGGTCCAGCGGCCTACCAATCAAATATCTAACCAGAACTTCGTGCATTATCAATGTGGTTCCAACCTTGGGTGATACCAGCTGTCCAGACATTTGAAGCTTTGTAAGGGTGCAATGGGTGTCACATGCATGTATTTACTACGAACCGAACCCGAACCCGAACCCAACCAAGAGCATCTTGATTGCTCTTCCACCCTGGCTTCATCTTGTAGGCAGACTAAGGATTCTCGTCCTTTAGATTAAATACTATTTTAGCCTCAAACATAATTTAAATAAACATTAAATAAATGGACAAAACTTATTAAATGCAGTTGCTTAGGTATTTTTAGTGTTGTTCTTTAATTAAAATAAAAGTTTCATTTTGGTAACTGTGAATAACTAATTTTATCCAGTACATTTATTTATTTATTTATTATTTATAAAAAAGAGTAATGATAATCTGAAAATTAAGTTTTTTTGGAAAAAAAAAGATAACAGAAAATAAGTCAGTTACGGTAGTGGATAGTGGTTACCAGTAGAGATCATGGGATTTGGATAATGGGAGATAGGGTGGTTACAAAGAGAAGGGTGGATAGAGCCTATTTAAGGGTTTCACGTAGAAAAAAAGGGAGGCTGGCTCTCTCGGCAACTGCTCTCGTTGGCTCAACAAAAGCATCAGAGTTAAAAAGAAGGATGGTCTTCTCCATTATTGAGAAAAATTCATCGGTTATCACTACACGCAAGGTCGCGTTGCCACTTGCTTCTAGCAGCCCACCACTACACGACATGTGCACCACCCAATTGCAATACATGTCAAGCCCACCACTCAAGAACCTCAGGTTTTTTATATAGTTTAAGATCCTATGCCTTTCTTTGATTTATGGCTGATTAACCAAACTGAGACAATTTTAAAAACAAATTACCAAATTGGGTCCCTTTTGAAACATATTATCGGCATGGGTCTATTTTGAACCGGTCAAAGTCGTTACTCTGACTAGCGAAAATGGGTCCATGTCAGATTTATTTTTTTAAATTACACATCGGAGTCCTATGTGGAACGTAAAACGCAAGACCGAATAGCGGAAATAACAGGATTACGACACGTGGCCACATCCAGCTATTTCTGCAGTTCAGACTAGAAAAAATCACCCCCACGCACCACGTGTCCAAGCCCAATCGCCACGTGGCAAAATCGTGGCATTTCCGCAATTCAGACCAGCGAAAATCACCACGCACCGTCACGTGTCCAGCTCGATCGCCACGTGGCAAAATCATGGCATTTCCACTGTTCAGACTAGCGAAAATGACCACGTCGCGCCACGTGTCCCAGCCGACTAGCCCGATCGTCACACATGTCGCCTCCTGGGTATTTTCGCTATTCAAAATACCACAATTTCCGGGGTTGCGCCATGTGGCTGCATCAGTGGGGACCGGTCAGGTTGCCAACGAGAGAAGGACACGTGTCGGCTCCCCCTTGTTTCTACAACTGAGAATAGCAGGCAATGCTCCTGTGGCCACATGTGTCGCAACGCAATTTGTGCCCTGCTCGATGCCAACCAAAGCGCGACACGTGGCGTGCTTGTGGCTGTTTCGGTGCTCCGAATAGCGGAAATTGAGTTGCCCACCTCCCTTTATATATACTACACAAGCCCACTAAAACCCCACATGAAAGCGACCGCCGACAATTGTAAGTAATTTTTTTTTATTTATCTTATTTTATTTGAGAAGTGTATTTATTTGTTTTTTTTATATTTAAATAATTGTAGGTAATTTTTTTTTTTGTATTTACAGTTTTTTAGTTAAATTGCTTATTTTGTTTTTTTTTTTTTGTGATACAATTTATTTGGTATTGGATTAGTTTATATATTATGTAATATATTGCAATTATTTTATTAATTATATGTTTTATTGTATGCTAAAGTAGTGATTTTTTTTAATGAAAATTTTAATTTTTTCAATTATTTATTTTATTTTATTTTTTAATTTTGATAATTGTTTATGTTTAGTATAATTTAATTTTAATTTAATTTGTCTTTTGTATTAATTTTAATAATTGACTTTGTTAATTTATGTTTATTTTTTATAATATAATGTTTATATTTTATATTTAAATATATATGTAATTATTATTATGCATTAGGAAATTAAATGGAAATTTGTATTTTTACATACGTAAAGACTAAACATACTAATGAACATTAATTTTTTTTTATTCTTTTGGTATATAATTTATGAAAATGAGTGTTTATTTAATTTATTGTCCAAAATTTTATTTACATAGTAAATAATTTATAAAATGGTTACTTATTTATTTATTTATTATTATTTCAAATATTGTTCTTGATATTGTGTAAATTTTATATTTTAAGGTATTTATTGTAATAATTTAATTGATTACATTTATTATTATATTTTTAAGTGATTAATGTGATTTTTATTAAATTATTTAATTTGTTAAATGAAAAATTGTATTGTTTAAGCATATATGATGTTATTTAAATTCTTGGTTAATTATATTGAAAGTTAGTAGTGTTATTTAGATTTTAAATATAATTTTATTCATGTTGATTGATATGTTTATATTTTTACTAATATTCAGTCTTTTAATAAAAATAATATGGCGATTGATTGACAGATTACATATTTATTTTGTTGATTAATTTATGCAGTATATTTTACAGATCTTCACAAAATGGCATCTTCCTCATCTTCTGGTACAAGCAGCATTCATTCTGGACCAATTGATAATGACGTATTATGGATGCAAAGTATGCATGTCTCGCAACACGTGTGGAATGGTGAACCGGAACGCAAATTAATTGTTAGACGGGCTCTTCCTACATATAATGGAGTAGAAGGTGTTCCGGAAGCAATTATTGAATTTCTTACTCAATCTGGCTTCTATTGGGTTGCCAGAATGGGTTTTTTAAGGGTCAACGGCGGTTTGGTGAATGCTTTGGTGGAAAGGTGGAGACCTGAAACACATACATTCCACATGAGATTTGGAGAGTGTACAATTACTCTTCAAGATGTTGCAATTTTGTTAGGTCTTCCTGTTGATGGTCTGCCTCTTATTGGGGCAACACAGCTTGATTGGGGAGCTTCTGTGTGAAGAGTTATTAGGTATTCGACCAACGCACCTACACGGGAGTTTGGTCAAATTAAGCTGGTTGGCTGAGCATTTTGATGACATTGGTCAACATGTCATCAATGAGGAACAGTTGCAGAGATATGCTCGGGCATGGATCCTTCGATTCATTGGTGGTGCACTGTTAGTAAACAAATCAAGTAGTAAAGTCTCGTTACTGATACCTTCAATTTTTGCGAGACTTTAACGAGACTAGGACCTATGCATAGGGAGCTGCTATACTTGGTTGCTTATATCGCGAGTTATGTTTGGCCACTAATTATCAAACGCAATCCATTGGTGGCATGTGCTTATTACTACAGCTTTGGGCGTGGGAAAGATTCCTAACGCATTGCTCCAAAAAGAACGCCTGACTTCGTTATTGGTCAACCTCTAGGAATGAGGTAACATTAATGTTGTTAATATGCACTTGCTACGATTTGCACATTTGGCTTAAATTCTTAATGAGTCGATATTTTTATAGGTGGCTTCGACGTGGACATAGCCACATAGGGAACGACGATTTAACATCACACAGACGAGTATTCGACATCATGAGGAGGCATGACGTAAGTATTTATTTTTTGTATAACGTATAATTGTAATTGCAATATGGTGTGCATGGTATTAACTTAATTATTCTTTGCAAATTGTTTGGGAGCCATACACTGAGGATATTATGCAAGCAATGCCTCCAATATGCCGAGATGGACATACTGTCTGGAAATCAGTTGTGTCGTTAATATGTTTTAATGTATGTGAATGGCATCAACCTGATAGAGTGATGAGACAATTTGGTCTTTGTCAACCAATTCGCATCCTCCGCTTCAGCCACAAGAGTTACATGCGTTGACTTTACGTGGAAAGTATAGTGAAAATTGGCATAACATATTGGCACCAGCCATCAACGCATGGAATCAGAGGCATGAACTACAAGTTGACGACATCGGCCCACAAGTAGGAAATTTAGGGTCACAATTCCGAGTACATGGTGTGGTACAGACGGAAGACGAAGATGTTTGTCGACCCTAAAAATGCTAGGGCAGCAACTCTGGTATCATAACTTATGTAAATTGACTTGTACAATTTGTGTTGTTATTAAAGTCGTTGTGTCTCTAATTTAGTTTTCTTACAGGAGAGGTAGGGGAAACATTGACGTACATGGTCTCTGAGGAAGGCAGAGGTACGTGGACGGTGGAAGATTTGGTGCCTTACGTGGACAAAATCATGATTTTAGCCGACGCAGAGGATTGCGTAACTGAGGCTGCTGCGCTTACTCCACCTCCTCCGCCAGTATTCGAGGCACAACAATTTCATATTCCTCAGAATCGTGTTGAATCGTAGGGGCTTGGAAGAAGAAGAAGGTTGTTGAGCCTGAAACATATGATTTTCCGACGATGCCTCAACGTCAACATGGGATGTACTATACACCTACACAGTTTGTACATTATCCTAGTTCACAACCCATGTACTATTATCCTTCCCAGCCACAGGTTCATGCTGGAACTTCGCAACAACACCCTCATCATGGTCATCTGCCCACAACACCAAATTTCACAATGGATCAAATATTTGGGACTCTGTACTCGACACCAACACCAAACATTCCTTCGCCATATGCAACTCCAAGGGCACCACTATATGACATACCTGGATCTCCATGGTTACAGAGGGATGGATCAGATGATGGGTGTAGATCTACGCGCCTAATTTTCCTCAAAGGCAGATAATGCTAGCCAACTGTCTGCCACAAACGTTGCTGCTATAGCGGATGATGTACAACCAGGAAGAAGAAATCCTACACGACTTGCAAGAAACTGGTCTCGTCCTTGTGTTCTAACACCTCCTAATGAGGGTCACGAACATTCGGCAAATGATACTTGAATTTTCTTAATGTTCTGTGGTCACTGTATCATGTATTGTACATAATGTTTAATGTTTTATGGTCATTATACGCATGATGTTGTCATCTATGTTGATTTACTCGGTGTTTATAATTATGTTAACAAAGAAAAAAACACATTTACAACCAAGTTTAAAAATGCTAACGAAATATATAATATAAAGGCACTGCTTTAAAAAGTTCATTTTATTAACTTTATGAACATTGTTATGAACTATATGTTTTCTTCATTATTTTGCTCAGAGTTATCTGTCTGCGCTTGTAGGGGACAATTGCGCCTGTTGTGACCTTCACGTCCACATCTACGACATCTCTGTCTGGGTTGTGATTCAACCCAGTCCATTTCATTTATGATTCTTGTTGATTTTGGTCGTCCTTTTCCACGAACAGTTGTTGGGTTTGGGACAAGTACCCATTGCTCATCATCGGGTGCCATAGCTTCTTCATTACCCAATGGCCACCACTGTCCTGAATATGCATGCAGTATGTACTCGTTTGTGTATACTAGGTCTATATATTGATTATAGTCAATACTAACACCACGCTAAGTCAAAGGATTAAATGCCTCCTCAACCTCAAACCGCATTGACTGGATATCATATCTATGTACCTGGTGGGAAGATGCGTCCTCTATATTTTTTCGCATCGCCTCAACTAACTTGGCACAATATATATTGCCTGTTGACAACTCTGCTTTCACCTGAGACCCTCGTTGTACAAAGTACTCAACACATCAATTGTATGTTGATTTCACCAAGGCAGTTATTGGAATGTTTCGACAATCCTTCAGTACCTTGTTTACACATTCCGACAAGTTTGTGGTCATGTGTCCGAATCTACGTCCCTGCACATCATATGCCATACTCCATTTATCAACAGAAATGGCACTTATCCACCGATCGACATCTGCGCTACACTCGCGAAATGTGTGTAGTTTTCTATCAAAAATGTGTTTGCATGGAGTGTATCCTATAATAATAAATAAAACAAAATTAGTACTATTAAAAATATGATCATGTAAAAAATAAATCTGTGAGATTAAAAGTTATATTCTCATAACATACCTAGATTGACCAACATTTTTTTTGTTTTCCATTTTTGAAACGATGATTAAAATTGCTTGCAATATGTCGAATACAATACATGTGATAAGCATGTGGAGGTTGCCATCCAAGGGCCTCATTCTGTACAGCCGACTTTATGCTACAATGTCGATCAGAAATCAAACATATGCCCTGTTTATCGGTGACATGTAAACGTAAATGTGATAAGAACCACGACCACGCTTGTAAAGTCTCACCCTCAACCACATGCAAATGCAAGAGGAAGGACATTACTGTTGCCATCTTGTGTTGTGGCGATTAACAAAGTCCCACGATATTTGCCATTAGTGGCTTACAGTAACGGAAGGCATCGCCACATTGCTTGAATGTCCAAAAGACTCAGTGGAATTGCCGGTAGCCGCGAATTACTTGATTACCAACGAAAAATTCATCATTGCAAAGTTGGTAATATGTACCTAGCGCATTCTATTGCATATACTTAAGCCATCTTGGAAGCATGGCATAGGGTTGGTCCCAATCTCCAAATTCACAAACTATTGCTTTCTGTTTGGCCTTCCATGCCTTTCTGTATGTCACTTTATAACCAGCCATAGCTGTTATTCTCTCTTGAATCAAACTTATTTTTAAGGATGGATCTTTGGAGATCATTCCTGCACACAAAAAAGGATTTTCAAATATATTTATAATAATATTTTCATATTGATTAACAAAGTCAAATATGTAAACTTGCAATAAACCTTGTATGAATGAACAAATGAATTCAGAATCTAACTTGTCATGATCTTGTGTTAGTGACAAATTTAAGCACGTATGTGGCCCACGCCATTGGGTGACAACCCAAGTATCAGTCTTTTTTGATAAAATTGCCCTCATATACCACGCACAACCATCTTCCTTATTTGGACATTTGTAAATCAACTTCGTGGGTTTGGACTCAACAACAACAAATGTTTGGTGCAACTTCATCGCATAATGTTTTAATGCATTATGTACAGCTTGTTTGGTCTCAAACTGTAACCCGACATATAATTCTTCCCCAACACTCCAACCAGCGAAACATCTAACGATGACATCTCCTCTGATCAGGGTGACTCCAATTAATGTTTCTATAGTAGGAAGAATCATTCCAAAATGGACGTTGACTTGCACCTACATAACATTATTTAATTATTCATTAATAAGATAAAATATATAAAAACATCCACTTTGTGAAATAAGATTATAATTCTGAAAAATAAATATAGGAAAAAAATTGAAGAAAAAAATAAAGTTATATAAAAAAGTAAAATAAAATAAAATAAACTTAATGAAATTTGACATCAAATTTATAATAAAATAAAATAAATATAAATATTTAGTACTCTATAAATATAATAACTATTCAACAAACGATACCATTATTTTACTTTTTGTTTGTTAAATTTTATTTACTAGTATTTTATTACATTTTAATTTTATATAAGTTTATAACAGGTTTTTTTTTTTAATAGTTTGTCTTTCAAAACTAATGTCTTACTTAACGGTAACATACTAATTTTGAAAAACATATGTATGACTATTTTATGTAGTAATTTTTAACTGTCTATTTGTAATTAACTTCATGAATAAACATTAACTACTTATGCAATAATATAATATTATTATGTAAGGTAAAAACATACCTTCCTCAAATTGATATATTGACAATGGTTCAATCATACGACTTACTTCAATAGACGCTGTCTCACCATCTGTGTCAAATGATTCATCATCAGGAATATCATCCTCGGATGATTCCTCAACATATGATTGCGACACATAATAGTCGTCGTCATCATCATCATTGTCATCTGTTTCCTACCTGTCTATGCATCCCACATTGTGCCAATGACTGATTAAAAGACAAATTTTGATTACCAAACATGCAAGAATTTATTCCACGACCTTCTAACGGAATCATAGAACTACTAACAACCTCTATTTCAGCATACATTTCTATTACTGACATTTCATTTTGTTGCTGAAATGCAAAAATGATGCATTATATGTCTTCATCATCACATATTTCTAATGCATTGTATTTACCTTCACTTTTTGAAATTAAAAACCTACATCTAACAGAAGATATAACTTGGTTTGCCTTGCAATTTAAATTTATCATGAATTTTTCTTTTTAAAACATTAAAACTAATGCCGTGTCTAATTTGTATTGCTTTCTTTGTCCCTTCGAACATTACTCCTTCGACACCTTCATACATCCTTCCATTTATATACACAAATGCTATAATCGAATTCATGATTCTGTTCAATGTACCTACAAAAAAAAGTAATATTTTACTTAGTAACAATTAAAACATAAAATAAATATGAGATTACAAATATAAAAATTTATAAATAAATAATTGCTAAGTTAAATACGTAATAAATTCATATACAATAAAAAATTTATTTATCTATTAATTACTTATTAAAAACATGTAATGTAAATGCATATATATTATGAGACTTATGTGAAAACAACATAAAAATATATTTATTTTTTTACATATAAAAGAAAACATTATTATATATATTCTTCAAATAATATAATATAAATATTGTTCAAATAATATAAATATTATATTGCACAGAAAATATAATAATGTTACATAAATTTAAATTGATTCAAAAACCACAAACAAAAATGATACATAACTACAATGCAAACGTCGTATTGTGAGGGAAAGTGGAAAATGGGTTTTATAGTCACTTAAAACGCTATTCTGACTAACAAAATAACCGGATGATGCCACGTGGCGCAACTCTCCCAATTTAACAATTCACAATAGCAGAAATGCAGACAAACTGACATGTGGCGCAACGTGGTTATTTCCTCTAGTCTAAACATTGGAAATGCCACGATTTTGCCACATGGCGATCGGGCTAGGACACGTGGCAGTGTGCTGGTGATTTCTGCTGGTCTGAATTGCGAAAATGCCACAATTTTGCCACTATGGCGATCGGGCTTGGACATGTGACGCGTGGGGGTGATTTTCGCTAGTTTGAACTGGGGAAATAGTTGGATGTGGCCACGTGTCGTAATCCTATTATTTCCACTATTCAGTCTTACATTTTACGTTTCACGTAGGAGTCCGACGTGTAATTTAAAAAAAAAAAAAACAAAAAACTGAATTGAACCCATTTTTGCTAGTCAGAGTAACGACTTTGACTGGTCAACAGGTCCAAACAGACCCATGCCGGTAATATGTTTCAAAAGGGACCCAATTTGGTAATTTGTTTTAAAATTGCTGCAGTTTGGTTAATCAGCCTTGATTTATACTTGTACCCCCTCTCCTCCCCACCCCCCCCCCCCCCCCCCCTTTTTTGTTTCCTGATTTTGGTACATGTGTGAGGCATTAATTTTTTTTCTTTTCTTATATGATTAGAATATTCAAAGGATGGTTTTTTCCTTTAGCCTTTTTGTTATTTAGCCTTTCATTTGTTTCTAAAAAAAAAAGGGAAAAAGAACATAAAAACTAGAAAGGTCGTGGCTTTACGCTACAGGAATAAGTATACTGTTTTTTTAATTTGTTTTATGAATATCGAATTGTGAAAGTGTGTGTCGGCTATTTTACTCCTCTGTATTGGATTGAAAGATTGGTGGCCTTTAGTTTGTTTGTTTTTTTCATTAGCTTGTTTCCAAAAAAAAAGGAAAAAAGGGAAAAATAAAAATAATGTGGAAAGTTTATGGCTTCAAGACGTGTACCTTGTTTTTCTTGTAAATATTGATTATTTCTTTTTGCCTTGTAAATCAAAAATATTCAATAAAATTGTTAAAAATCGAGACTTTGTGTTGCTTAATCAGTTTATAGTGCTTGTGATTTTAAATAATGATTTTAACTTATGCAACGATTTGTGACATTAATTGAGTGATGAATTTTGCCTTTAATGTTATCTAGATCATAGAAGTTTATAGAATAGCTACTTGCTATCATAAACTTTGTGCATAAATTAAGATGAAAGTTGTCTTTTGGTAAAAATGAAAAAATAAAATTTATCCAAATACAGAACGGCCAATAGTGTTAATTGAATAGCATATACTATCATTAACATTATTTGGATCGTATGGGTTTAATGACTGGCCATTTGTTAGCTTGAACCCTTATGCGAGGATATCTTTTTTAAAAAAAAGGAAAATTACTAAAAAGTTTCTTTTTAGAAAAAAATCTTTTCCAAAAAAGAGGTCCTTTTGAATTTCAAATTGTTCTTTTTAGATAAAAAAAAATACATTTTCAAGTTTTCTTTACCATAAAGATAAGAAGATAAAATCCTTTAAAAAATATATCTTTTCAAATTTTAATTTAAAATTCTTTTTTCTTTAAAATAAAATGAAAAATCAAATTTCTTTATTATCTGTAAAAATACAAAAAAAAGTAAAAATTAAAAGATCCCAATTTTTTTATTTTTCTTGTTTTCTTATAGGGGGTAAAATAAATATTTATAAAGTCACGTAATTTTGTGCAACTAATTAGAGGTACCACTTTTAACGGGCGTTGTAGGGTGCTAATACCTTCCCTACACGTAATCGACTCCCGAACCTATCTCTAATTTCAAAGACCGTGTTTTTAGGGTTTTCCAATATTTCTCCCTCAAATAAAATTTTGGTGGTGACTCCATTGAAAAATTATTTTTGCGTCGTCTCCGTCGTGGCCTTGGTTGCGACAATAACCTATGTTGATTTTTAATGCAAAAATTTATTATACAAATTGTTGTGGTAAAACTCTAATTCTAATAGGAGAACAATACCAAGAATACCTACGAGCATCTCCAGTGGAGTTGCTTAACTAAATTCTTAAATTTAAGCAATGGTGCTTAACTTGAGTTTAGCATTAGAGCAAATGAGGTGGCGTTTTTACACAAGAATTGTTTTTAGAGGTGTTTACGAGTAAGGGTAACCTATGAACCCAAACCAATCTTATCATTTTGTTTCAAATTTTTTGGGTGTTCGATTAAAACCCGACCCAACCCATTCATCTACGGGTTGAGTAACGGATTTTAATTTTTGAACCCGTTAACCCAATCCATTGACATGTCATTTTTAAAAAAATTATCATTTATATATCTTTTTAATAATTTTACCAAGAAACTTTAACTTGCTTAAAGTCGTTAGTCGTTTCTACCCTGTCACCATACACCTTCACTACTTTCTTCTTTTGTTTTGGTTCTTCCTTGTCTCTACAGGCTTTTGTTTGTTTACTCTCCTAACATATAAATAGTGTGTGATGTCCGTGAATCAGTGGTAAGATTTTTGTGTTTCATTCAGCCTTTGGAGGGAGTGGGGGAAAGAATGACTGAAACAAAATAGAATTTGCTTTATTTTGTTGTAAACCAGTAAAACAGGAACAAATTGGTCCACCTCTATGCTCACGTTATTATGAATCAATAAAACACGTTATTATGCTCACGATGATCTTAATATCATAATCTTATTAGTTGTGGCATGCAAGGTGATGCAGCCCTTGTGGCTCTGCAGGTTCTTCAACTGGTGGTATCAATTCATAGTTAAAAGAAAGAAAGTTCAATAAGCCTAAACTGAATATGACATGTGATGTAATTAAGGATAGTATAGCTATGTTTGATCCATAATGCCCTTTGTAATTTATTTATTTTTTGATAGATGGAACCTTTGCAATTTAGACTTTTGCACTTGTAATTTAGACCACACAGTTTCATAATAAAACTATTAAATTATTTAAAATAAAAAAGAAGCAATGCTACTACAGTGATTGTATATAAATTATGTGAAAGTATATAATTTTAATTTTTTTGCTCAATTAATAATATTATTAGAATAAAAGAAAAACATAAAATATTTAATAACTTTATATTTTTATAGTACATAAAAAATAAAGTTAACATCAAATACAATACCTTTATAATGTGTTGAAATTAGTAAGAAAAAATTATAATTTTTAGAAAGTTTTAAATAATTTTAAATGTATAGACCTAATTAATCTGGTTCAAACCAACCTGTTAATGACTAGACAGGTTCGATTTGGATTTGATAACAAAATTACACAAACTTAACCCAACCTGTAACATTTTGATTGGTTTAGGTAACGAGTGTAGCAAAAGCCAATCTAAACTGATTCATAAACACTTATAATTGTTGCTTGTATAAGCAACGTTGCTTAACAATAAACAATCAATATTCCAAGCTCAAAATACAATTGAAAGAAAAGAGAAATTAGCGGAATGAGGGAACGGGTGAATCCTAGAATAAAAAATCTCCAAAAAATAAATCAGAAAATCAGAAAAAACAACACCAATAAATCATCACAAACCCAACACCCACAAACCCATATATGAAAAACCAAGTAGTCGTGGAACGAGTTGGAGGCGTTGTAGCCATAGACCACGCAATCGTGGAAGAAGAGGCGAAGTGTGATAGTGACAGAGAGATGATCTTACCCTCCTCATGGCGTGTTGCACATTTATTGTTTGAAAAGTAAAATATATATGAATTAATATTTTAATTTTTAATAAAAAGATATTTAAATAAAACTATAAAGATGTGTGATTCATTGTGAAATCCACTAAAAGTTTAAAACTCAAGCTAGGTTTTACCATTAAAATGAAAATTAATAAGTATTCTTGAATCTTATGTGACAACAAAGAACTTACTAAAAAGGAATTAAAAACCCAAATTTAATTTTTGCACTGGAAATATTCTAAATAATTGCATCTAAATTTTGTCCTAAATAAATCCAACAATGCCTAGTCTTAGATGAATTTTACCTAAATACAAAATAAATAAATAAGCAAAAATGTCATTTAAAACATTCATTTTATCGTGCTGTAATAGTATAATATTTTTATAACGTGAAAAAATTTAAATATTTTTTTAATTAATGTCTTTTATCTTTTACAATTTTAAAGGGGGCGTGGGGGTTTGCACAAAGATACGTGTAAGTTTAAATAGAAGCGGTAAATGTTGTCAGAAATTGGGCCTTAGGTCCTCCTCTTAACAAAACAAAAAAATGTCCTCAGAAATTCGACCGTTATGTTGGAAAGTACAAAGTGTAGTCTTACACGTTAATGTCTGAGAAGAGAAAACGAGGGGAATGGGGAGTGCGAGAGAGAAGGCAAAATGCGAGTACGAAGCTCTCAGAAAGGCTCGCATGTTAGAGAATCAGGTGCCCTTTTGATCTCGAGGGGTGAATAATGAATGGAACTTATGGAATGCATTGACAATGATGTTGTTATGTGTATGCATGTGATGTTATGCAGGCTCGGTTGGAGTCTCTGGGTGTTGCGAATACCATTTCTCAGCTTCGACAAAGCAAGAAACATCGTCCGTACCAAAAAAAGGTGTACGGTCTCACCCCGTTGCGCCGCTCCCAGCGAATCAACAACCACCTTACGCCACCACGCTCTCAGCCTCCCAAGGACACTTTGTCCACACCATGTTTGGCTCCAAAACGAGGTTTGAGGCATTTTTTTTTTCTTGTCTCTGTTTGGTTCTTCTATTTTGTAGATATCACATGTATACGACTAATATGGGACGGTAAAATTCTCTTTTCAGGTATTTAATGCAAAATAAATGAAACAGGGGAGGGGATTATTTTTATTTTATTTTATTTAGGATGGGATATATTAGACCTTGATAATAAGAAAATTTTAACATTAGCTCCTAATGATCACAAATGATTATCATGTTGGTTATTAAGCACGGGACACCTTTGCCCCTTAAAGGACTAGAATTTTGTATCACCACTTCAGTCCTTCGTGTGGAAGAATTGGTGGCAATTTTGTATCTTTGGAAGACTAATTTGGTTGAAAAAAAAATCTTTGTATGACTAATATAGTGACATTTTAATGTTTGAAGGACTAATTTATTAAGTAAAATCTTGGGTGGACTGCTGTATTGACACCCTAATCTTTAGAGGGTCAAATTATAGGTACAATCATTTTGATCCTCCAAACATACGCGTCACATGACATTTGTGCAACATTGGTTCTTCATTTAAAATTAATGCCCTCAGGCTCCTCCTTCATAGGAATAATTTGACGTTTTTCTCTATTTTTGAAGGACTAGTATGATGTCTATAAGTGAAGGAACATGTGACCACTAGGCGTATATATTTGGAAGACTAATTTGCTATTTACTCTTTCTTCAAGCACAGCTTGTTTTGGTGACTTTGGCTCTGAATTGTAATGGTTTGTTGCATTTTGTGACAGAGAAGGTAACTTTGTGTGAAGAGAAAGAAGAGGAAGAAGAGAAGCAGAGGCCTGCCAATGCTCCTCTCATAAACCTGAGTGATGCAGATCTTCAGATTTCAGCAGAGAGTTCTGCTCGGCGCTGCAATAGCAAGGGCAGAGGTAGTGTCTACAATCCAGTTTTGGGGATATGCTGTCATTTTTGCAGGTCCATTTCTCTCCCTCTCTTGTTAACAACTGGAGATTAATTTTTTTGTCACAATTTCTTTACTTAGTTTGTCATTTGGTTTATAAGGTTCACATTTTGTGATATATGCTTTATATTAGAAACAATAATTCCCAAATGATGATACTGTGTTTGGTCATCAACTAAAATTTGACATGTACCCAATCTGGTCAATGTTAGTCCTTGTAGAAATTTCCTAATAGGTAAAAGGTTTAATGTGAAGCTACATATATGAACAAGTGTATTGTAATTTTATTTGGGATAGATGATGACGACATTGCAGTGTAAAACACAAATGCAGGCAAAAGAAATTGTGTGGAGAAGAAGACTGCAAGAGATGTGGCAGTTTTGATGTGAATGAACCATGCCTGGGTCAGATTCAAAATGGTCTTATTTTATTTTTGCATTAGTTCCACAATGTTTTAACAGTTTGGCAATGTTTTCCTAACAGGAAAGACTGATTGTTCTACCTGTCACTCTAGCACTGGTGTTTTTTGTAGAGCTTGTCTCAAGATTCGATATGGTGAAGGTAAGAAAAAGTAGTTAAGCCAAAGATGATAAGGCAGCTAAACAAGGCAAACAGATTAAAATTGCATTACAAAAAATGCTTGGTGTCAGTGTCACATTTACTTCGGTTGTACATTTATTTGATGTATATACCCACATCTTGAGGTCAATCTTATGAAGCAACTGCTTATTTCTCTTTCTTCTTAAGATAGCAGAGTTAAACAATCTTATGCTCTAAAATTTGTTTCACCAGAAAAGTTTTAAGTTGTCCTTTGAACTCAATTGTGATATTCTATCATATAGCAAGGCTTATTAAAAATGACTCGTGTTGATAATCTGAAACTGTTCACTATTGTTCTGTTTTAGAAATAGAGGAAGTGAGAGAGAACAAGGGATGGATGTGCCCACATTGCATAGAAGCAAAAGGAATAAAACCTTATTGGATATGTAACAGGTAGAGTCATTAAACTTTACCTCCTACTTAAGTATTTGGGTATGCAGGCATAATAGTGTGCAGAATTCCTTATTAAGATACATAATTAAACTATATGTAACAGGTAGAGATATTAAATATGTAGAGAATTTATTTTGATCTGATTCAAGATGCCTTAATTGATATATAGTTCAATATGCCTGAGGAAACGAAAGATGCCTCCAACTGGAATAGCAGTATACAAAGGTTATTGTCACTTCCTCTCTATTGTTGTTATTGATATTTCTTCAATGCTAATATCTTTGTACTGAGTCTGGTTCATTTTTTCATTTTTAATTTATTTTCTTTGACTGACTGAAATGAAGCTCGAGAAATGGGATACAAATCAGTGGCACATCTACTAGTGGAAGAACTTAAACGTGGAAAATGTCGTTAAGGGATTCACATGCAAGATCAGGATGCAAGATCAGCAGTTATGTTCTAACTTGGTAGAACTTACTTTATTAACATTCAAGGATGAAGCTAGACTTGTAGTGGCACTCGTTTGCCTTTGTCTGCTCCATTTATTTTCTTTAATCTTTATGAGGAACAACACCCTTTGTTTATATGTAGCCCGTGTTGTATCTGTAACAGTCTCTAGTAATTTTAGATGCAAGTGAACAGACACTGTCATAGCTCACAGTGATTTAGACCGTGAACAACTTGTTACTGTTGCCAATAACATGCAAGCTAAGAGTGACCAAATGAAATGAGACGATATGCTTAAATATTGAATTGATTCAGTCTTAATTGAATCATTAATTGAAGTCATGATTTATTTAATTATTTATTTTTAGCAATTGGAGTCGGGATTGAATTAAAATTTGAATCTAAAAATGTAAGATAATTAAAATTAATATCGAGTAAAGCTCATTTAAAGCTAAATCTAACCAACTTCAAGCGATTGATGATCACATGAAGGAAGACACAATTGAGCTTCAACTCTTTCTTTATTTTTTTGATGAGGTAAATGTTAATTTTTTGTAAGTAATCTCTGGGTTTGAAACTTTTTCTACCGTAAACTGGGATGCCAACCCTTTGTCTAAAACGTCTTCTTTTACTTCAGGAAATAGTGGTTTTTTTTTTTTTTTGAAGAGACTTCAAAAAAAATAACGTTAAATCTTATCATCATTGTGGTCTCAATTGATTCAAAAGGTATAAACATCGAGTTTATGAACCCTCCTTTTGAGCTTTTGGTAATAAAATACTAAAATTTATTCCCGTGAACTTTCTTATAGGCACATCCCTCTCAATTATCAAATTTAATGAATTTTTATAGCATGATAATAAAATTAGGTAATATGTTATTGTAGAATTCAGTTTTAAAAAAGTAGATTATAGGAATGACCTCAACTAATCCTCTATATATATAAATTAAAACAAATATCTTGAATGAAAGTATTTTTACGTATCATTCTTCAATCAGAGTGTTTTTAAGCTATTTTTCTTCAACGAAAATGTTTTTAGAGATTTTTCTTAACCTCTCATATCTTTTAATCTATTATTTTTATTTTTTATTTAAAAATTAAATTTTAATACTTTTTCAAAAAAATTATCAATAGTTAAAAATAACATTGTATCACAATATAATTTATTTATCATAAATTTTAATTATAATGTAATTTATATATTTAAAAATATTTATTTATTATAAATTTTAGCTATATAAAATAAAAAAATTTCCTATGCATTGCACATGCTAAAATGTTAGTTAAAAAGATTCTTAGACTATGTGAGCCTTATCCAGACTCATCTGATTAACTTTTTACTTGTGACAGTTACCTGCGGTTTTGAATTAAAAATCTCGCGACGGTAGATGATTACTAGTTTCGCTATAAATATTTGTTAAAATTATTAGTTTATTTTAACCTTAAAACAAACAAAACATTTGTTCATAATAAAACTTTTTCTCATAAAAAAAAAATAAAAATGTAACATATGCATACAATAAAAATGTTTTATTTATGGAGATATAACAATATGGCCACAAAGGTATGGCTATACCATGAAAAATAACACGGGACAAAAGAAATATCGTGTTTCTAGTTTGTCCCGTATTTGATAAATTTGGTTCTTTTAATATGAAAAAATATGTAAAGTAAAAAATAAAAATATATTCATTCTTAAATTTGAATTAAAACATTTTATAAATATAACTCACTCTGATTTAAACATAGAAGAAGTGTTAATATTTTATCACTAAGCGCGTAGATGAATTGGTGTGAGGTTGTTCTAGTTTAACTAATGGTCTTGTGTTTAAATTATGGGTATGCAATGGTTTTTACCAAAAAAAAAAAGTTTTAATATCTTTCACTTTATATATTTTTTTTTACTTTAGAAATAAATATGTTTTTTGGTCCCTCAAAATATGAGTTTTGTTTTTAGTCTCTCAGAAATTTTTCAAGCATTCTTGAACCCTTATTCTTTTTTTTTTTCAAGACAAAATTAGTTCCTACTATTAACTCTAATTGTTAATTACTGACGTAGTAGGAACTTCGACACACCAGTACTTGTCAAATGAATTATTAAGGTGAGGTGTGGGCCACATAATCAAATTATTGTTTATTAAGTATATAATTATTAAATTAATATTTCTAAACATGAAATTAGATTACGATGTGGGGATTTGAAAGGGCATAAGGAATTCCTTATTCATTACTTGCAAAGTTACAAGAAAGTCTCATCCAATGGAGGTCATAACTAGATTGCAAGGCGCCCCGCCACTCTTCGTATCCCTTTTGTGACACTTTTCCCTTCCTATTCCCACTTGAGCGTGCTCCCTCGTTTCTCTCGTCACCTTCCTCGACAAAATCCAACAATGCCTCCTCCATTCCACGTGTCAACATCCGCTTACTAGTGGCGTTGGATTCTTGGGTATGCAGTGGTCTTTATTAAAAAAAAAAGTGTTAATTTTTTCACTTTATATACTTTTTTTACTTTACAAATAAATATGTTTTTGATTCTTCAAAATATAATAAATTTTGTTTTAGTTTCTCAAAAATTTTTCAAACATTCTTAGACCTTTATTTTTTTTTCATCAAGACAATTAGTCTTTGTTGTTAACTCTAAACCGTTAATTATTAATGTAGCAGCAACTTTGACACATCAGTACCTATCACATGAATTAATAAGATGAGGTGCAAACTACATAATCAAATTACTGTTTATTAATTATATATAATTATTAAAATAATATTTCTAAGCATCAAATTAGATTACGGTGTGGGGATTTGAAAGGCGTAAGGAACTCCTTTGTAATTAGTTGCATAGTTGCACGAAAATCTCATCCAATGGAGGTCATGAATGGATTGCAAAGTGTCCCACCACTCTTCCTACCCCTTTTGTGACACTTCCCTTCCCATTCCCATTCAAGCATGCTCCCTCGTTTCCCTCCTCACCCTCCCCGAAAAGATCCAACTTCTCTCCAACAATGCATCCTCCATTCCATGCCTCGACATTTACTCACCAGTGGTGGTCAGAGTCCCTCCACGGCGTCACCCTCAACGGCGCCGTCTCCTCTGCCGCCGACTTACCCCCAACTCATCCTTTCTGTCACCTCTGCCATTGCCTGCAAGGCCTAATCCGTATTGAATGTGGGCCAGGCTAGCCTCACCTTCGTAGCCCCCAATATCAACCTCTTCAGAGACCCCAGATGAGGTCGCAACCAGGAGGACCCTGTGCTCACTTTTGCTTATGCCGTTGAGTTTGTCAAAGACCTTCAACTACAAACCCCTCCATTAAGATCTTATGGATTCGCTATTATTTGTGGTTTTTGAGTAAAATAACTCTGGGAAAATGTAAGTTTGCTATCAAACTTCAACTTGTCAACTAGTTTCTTTGAGATCTATTCAAAATTTTCATTTTTATTAGCAAAGACCATTCCATAATTGTGCTTAGAAATTAGGGTCTTAACCTTGTAGGTATAACTCCTTCCTACCCTATTGCATTTTTTGCATTCCATTCTTACCCTTCAACCACTAGTTCTTCACAAATTTCACTTCCTTTCCATTCAAAACTAAATGTTCAAGTATAGCATCCTTGAACCATTTTAGAGGTATAAACTCCATCCAAGTCTAAACTTAAAGTTATACATATACCTTCTTCTATGTACATAGGATAAGGCTTATCTTCTCTATCTGACCCTGAATCAAAATTACTGTCTAGCTTATCATTAAAATAATAACCAGCTTCAATAACATGCATTGACTTCATGTTCGGTGGTATAAAAGTCTCTGTCATAGCTACAACATCATTAAATCCTCCAACATGAACACGATCTCCACCTTCAGTTACATCCATATTATCTGTAACAATGTTCTGTCAAATATCCCTTTCTACCATGGCTTTTGATACTTCATCAAGTACCATGTCTCTCTCTTTCTCTCTATCATTAAAATGCACTTCATTAATAGATTCATCACCACTATCTTTGTTTGACTCACTAACATCTTCAGGGGATAAACTTTGATTTCCATCCACACTTTTTGCATTGGGATCATCTCCTTCATCCCCCATTCCACTAAATCTACCATCGTTATTGGTTTGAATATGAGGATGTTTAAGATATATATCAACTTCACATTTGTTTTGCATAGCATAATCAGATAGCTCCAATGCATCTTTATTCAGAACTAACTCCTTCAACCCCTCCTCAAAAGTTGAGTTCTTTTTCCACCATAGTTTGAAATTCTCTATGTATCCTAAGTCCTTCACAAGACCAACAACTTCAAAGAATGACCAAATGTCAACATCCAAATCCTTATATGTGTACCTTTTACCTCTTCATAGTGCATATTAGGTTCTCTTACAAAATGACCCTTGTGATGTAAGAGAACAATAAAGGCCATTGTTACCTAACATAAAACAAAATAATAAATTAGAATAAAAAAATACAGTCATGTGTTCTCTGTAGGCAAAACCACCGTAAAGAAAATGGCAAAAAAAAAAAAAAAGCCTCCAAAACATTGACCCGACCACATGCTTTTAGGGCAAACAAAAATACAACAAAATATGTTTGAGGCTTTCTCATGCATTATCATCCATTTTTTTCAAAGATTAAAATTCCAATTTTATAATTTCAAGCAATAATTTGGTGCATTTCACTTCATCAACAATTTATCAAATCAAACATTCACTAAAAGGGTCTCACTAATCTAAATTGTTTCCACATGTATAATGTCGAAATCAAGCTCAGCATTTTCTTTATTAATTTAAACAATTCATTAATTCAAAACAAGAAAAAGCCAATCTTATAAAAAGAGGTCAGAATCAGACAGCAAAAGAAACCAAACACAAAAACAAGACAAATAGTTAGAAAGGAATTGAGGTAGCAACCAACCAGTGATGAGGTTTATATCAGAAGGAACAATGCATTCATCAAAGCAGTGCCTTCGTCGTCTCTGATTTCTACGGGGAGGTGTGTGTCATGTTAGCTATAGTGCACAAACAACACTTCCCCTTGCTCTGCTGACAGGACCAGAATGTTCTTCCCCGTGGGCATCGTTTACAACTAGTCCTTGTCGATCAAAATGGAACACTGAAACGCTTAAACACTGATCTCAAATTCCCAAATCCCTTCCAATCGTAATTCTACTTTTGATTCCTTCAAATGAGTAAACACAGAAACATCATTTTAATCCCTTCCTTTTCTCGTATTTCTATTTTTTTATTTTTAAAATGTTATTTAATTAATTTAATAATTCAATAATTATCTAATTATTAAAACAATAATTTAATTATCTTATACACAAGTAGCTAGATTCATGTGGCAGACACTCCACCTTACTAATTTACATAACATGTGTTGATGTGTCGAAATTACTACCACATCAGTGATTAACAGTTAAAAGTTAACTGTGAAGATTATTTTGATGGAAAAAAAAAGGACAAAAAATACTTGGAAAATTTATAAGAAATCAAAATCAAAACTTGCTAAATAGGGAATATTTTATGAATAAAGACAACTATTCAGGTTAATTTTTAAAATAATTAACAAATAAAAATTAACATATAGCCATATAGTTAGTACTTTAGTTCTTAAGCTTTAATGTTTAATCAAAGCATGATGTTCATCCTTATCATGTAGAGGGTTCTCTAGGATCTATTGACAAATATGGAAAACTAATTTTAAAATTGAAACGAATTCATTTGAAAAAAAAAAAAAATGATGTGTAAATGGGTAAGCCAATATCATTTCCAAACAAAAAGTTTCATATAAAATCCTAACGAATTTAATTATTCCATCTTTGACTTTTTGGGCTCGATCATGGCAACATCAAATGCTCCTTCTGCTATGAAAACCATTCATTAATGTATGTTGTCATACAACGCTTTGATCGAGGAATATTGATTGGTCAGGTTTAGTTTATGGCTAAGTGACATTCATGTCAGATTCTATACAATCACCGTGTGAGTGAGTTCTCATTTACCAAATGCAATGCTCAAGTTCCAACCTCCGCATATGTACTTTTGGATTTTATTTTGTTTTTTTTAATAAGGAAAGATAAAAGTTAAAAAGGATACAAGCCTACATGGGGTACTTGTACCTTTGGAAATTATATTGAACCCGCAGTATAGCCACACCAAGTACACAATCTTGGGACTAGAACAAGTGAACAACAAACTGAAATAACATATAAGCAAATCGAAGTGATACATAACATGAACAAGGGCTTGTTTTTAATATATATGTATATATATATATATAGCCTGTGCAATGCACAGAATAAAATTTTTATTTTATATAACTAAATTTTTTTTTGAATATATAAATTACATTATAATTAAAATTAGTAGTAAATAAATATTTTTTATCATATCAATTATTTAGATTTGTGATAAATAGTTTATATTGTGATACAATGTTATTTTTAACTATTGATAATTTTTTAAAAAAATATTGAAATTCAATTTATAAATAAAAATAAAAGGGATAAACTAAATGATATGAGAGGTTAAAAAAAAAAAAAAATCCTAAAAACACTATCATTGAAGAAAAATAACTAAAAACACTCTCATTAAAAAATAGTCCTTAAAAAGGCTCTCGAGATATATATATATATATATATATATATATATATATATATATATATATATATAACACTTTTACATAACTGAAATGGTCAACTCAGGTATTCATAGGTATAGATGTTTCATATCACCCTGCTCCTATATCAACATCACGATCCGTAAAGACATCACCATCATTGCATTTGGTGACATTAAAAGGAGGTGCTGATTTACCATTTGAAATCAAAGGAACTCTCAAGCAGCAACACTGAACAATGGGTGGATTGAAATGTTCGCTCTTAAGCCCTCCATACGTAGTTCTGATTGTAAGATCCAAATCCACAGCCCAGTCATTGTAAATCCCAGCATTTGTCTCCTCTTTATACTCACCAAGTTGGCGAGGTTTGAGCTTAATCACTCTCTGCCCTTCAAACACTGTTTGAAGGAAGGTTGTGTTCTTGTGGCCTTGGTCAAAGGGGGCCAAGCTCACCCAACCTAAGTCATTATCTTTGTACCAAGGTGTTGCTCTGATCTCCCTATAGTATACTATGATGTCTTTGTAACATGGCCCTAAATTGCAGTCCGCAAGCACAATTACAGCTGCAACATAAAGGTTGTTTGACTCACCACAACTGTATTACGACCACAATTGCGGCCGTATCAGGCGTATTTTTTCGCAATTTGTCGTAATGTCAAGGATCGCGACGAAACTACAACCATGACCGCAACCGCAATTTAAAACCATGATTTGTAGGGGTTTCTCACTGTAATATTGACATTGAATTTGTAATACAAGGTGTTGTTGCTTGTGAGGCTGAATTGTGTTAGGGAGGTGTCAGTCACATGGAACTTGACACTTGACTGGGAGATGATTATCCAGAAGATGATCACAGAGAGTATGAACATGAATATAAGGGTGTAGATTATGCAGTAAATGCAACCGTAGCTGCAGCGGGGTCTGCAACGCATGGTGTGATGATTGATTGGTAGGTTTAATTGATTGATATGAAAGATGCATGGTGTGACATTTTCTTATGGGTATAGGGGTTACCATTGATGGTTTCCGTGTGTGGTTTGTTGATTGATCTTTTTTGGGAAATTTCCTTGCAAAATACAAGTGCACAGATAGGCAATGATCATGACCTTTGAAGGTCGAGTAAAAAAATACTCTTAATTGTTGGATTAAGTAACAATAGTATAAAATATTAGATGTGAAGAAATAAAAAAGGAGTGATGATATATGGCACCTTCATATATCATACATTCTATAAACATTTGTTATTTTTTTTCTATTTCTCTTTTTTTATCACAATACATTATCTATTATACATGTATTTCTCTCTCTTTTTTCCTCTTTGGGTGTTAACTAGAGATTGGTGTTCACCAATATTTTTGCAAAAGAAAGGGATTGGGTTGTCTATTATATGATGTAAAAATATTAAATATATCCTACTAAATGTTTTAAATATAATTTTAATTTTATATATTTTCATTATGTTGTTAATTAACTAGAAATCATCTTAAATGCTTTTTTTTTTTTAAAATAAGGGTTAGTATTTTTTTTGTTCTTGTAAAATAAGTGAATTTTGACTTTGATCTCTAAATTATTTTTAGTTTTTATCCTTCTTAAATTTGATATCATTGATTTTGGTTCGCAGAAATGAGTAGTTTTGGTTTATATAAAAAAATCTTTAATTAATTCCTATCCTGCCAAAATTTTAATCATATTTTTTTTATGAATAAAAAAAAAGAACAAATAAATAACATTTATGACTTAAAAAATTTGGAACTCACTTATTAGTATAACATCACATATATATGCATTATTGAGTTATACCTGAGACATGACTTTATGTAAGACACAATTTAGAAACCAAAATATACCACATAACTGGGATAGTGGGTTGGTTAGGGTTAAGGGTTTTGAGCAGCGTGCAGTGTCAATCTCAGCTTTAAATAGGGCAATCTGTTCTTCAATTAGAGCATGGGAGCCATCTGAGGCCAAAGGCGACGTAGTTTCATTCCCTTCTTGTACCTTTCGTAGTGTTTTTGTATTTTCAACTTACATTTCTTCACACATATAATTAAAGGATGCTAAAGCAAGCTTTTATTTTCAATTCTTCTACAGCAGTGTGTGCGGTTGAGTTAGAAGATTCAGATCTCTTTCCTATAATTGCGTTTTTTGTTCACTGAATTTTCTATAAAACATAAGAGAAGGGGTTAGCGACAATGATTATAAAACAATTCCTCGTTCTGAATGCTAATGCCATGGCATGACAGATACGTTTACACCCATATATAGAATATGAGCACTGCCCCCTTTTATACATTTCTCTATTTATTTTGTGATTTTATGTTGTCCGTTTGTTTATTTATTTATTTATGCTCTATGTTTTTGTTTGGTTTTTCCCTAATCACTTTGATCCGTGTGTGGAAAATGGAAAATTGGAAAAGGAGTTAGGTTTATGATTTGTAGAGCATATTTTGACAACATGACTGCTTTGTATTTAGCCAACTCTTCAAATTGATTGAGTGGTGTTTAAAGCCCTAACCTTAAATCATTGGGGTTGGGGTTACGCACACCACCATATCCCACAAGCAAAGTTATCATATTTTTTTATTTTTTTCCTTTTATGCGGAGTTGCATGCTAAGGGTTTCTCAAACATTATTGTTGAATCTGATTCCCAATGTGCTATGCACCTAATTACTCAAGGTTGTGATCCTATTCACCCCTCTGCTTCTACTCCTTTAGGTCATTCTATTCAAAACCTTTGTGCAAGAGGATAGTCCATTCAGTGGAATCATATTTAGAGAAGCTAATCAACCTGTGGATAACGTAGTTAAGTTTGGTCCTACATACTTTACATTCAAGATAGGATTTTTAATGTAATCCTGTCTTTTTCTCTCTTTTTTCGTTTACTGGCTGATGCCTATTCCTAGGGGATTTTAGTTTTTGGGCCTTTGGCCCTCTTTATTACTAAAATTATATGTAAAGTAAAAAAAAAAAATATATATATTCATTCTTAAATATGAATTAAAATATTTTACAAATATAACTCACTTTGATTTAAGGATAGAAGTGTTAATATTTTTTATTTTTTCTTTTTTATTTTTAAAATTATTACACTGACAATGTATAGTTATTAAACTCATTATACTTTTCGGTAATATATTGTATTTTTTGAATACTTTAAGATTAGAACTTTATTAATTTATTTAGGAGAAAAATCAAATTATAACGATATAACTTACATCAACTATTATATCATAAAATTGTGATTATTTATTACCTTAATTGTTTGTGTCAAATTTCATTAAAATTGAACAACAATAAAAAGATAATTAAATGACTCATATTTTTATATATTTTAAAGATATATATTATGTTAATTTTAAAAATATCCATGAAAAATGATAACAAGGGACAGTAGAAATAACACTGCAGATTGAGGTAATGGAAAAATTGTGTACAAATTAACTAATTAACATGGTCAACTTAGATATTCATAGAGTATATACGTTTCATATCAACATGCTCCTACGTTAGTCAAAGATATAACCATTGCTGCATTTGGTGACATTAAAAGGAGGTGATGATTTACCATTAGAAATCAAAGGAACCATCAAGCGGTGACACTGAACAATGGGTGGATTGAAAGGATCACTCCCGAACCTTCCATACTTAGCTCTGATTGTAAGATCCAAATCCACAACCAAGTCATTGTAAATCCCAACACTTGTCTCCTCTTTATATTCACCAAGTTGTTGAGCTTTCAGCCTAATCACACTGTGCCCTTCAAACACTGCTTGAAGGAAAGTGGTATTCTTGTGGCCTTGGTCAAAGGGTGTCAAGCTCACCCTACCAAAGTCATTATCTTTGTACCAAGCTATTGCTGTGATCCTGCTATAGTATACTACAATGTTGTTGTAGGGGTTTCTCACTGTGATGTTGACCTTGAAGTTGTAATACAAGGTGTTGTTGCTTGTGAGGTTGAATTGTGTTAGGGAGGCATTGATTACATGGAACTTGACCTTTGAAAGGGAGATGATTATCGAGAAGATGATCATGGGGAGTATGAACATGAACACAATGGTGAATATTGGGCAAAATATGCAACATAAGATGCAGCCGAAGCTGGAGCAAGGTCTGCAACACATGGAGTGATGATTGATTGGTAGGTTTAGGTGATTGATGAAAGATAGTGTAACATTTTTTCTTATGGGTATTTCTAGTGGTTACCATTGATGGTTTCCGCATGCGGTTTGTTGATTGATCTCTTTCTGGGAAATCAATCAATCAATCATAATTATGTTATTATTGAGGTTTGTTTACTAATTTTATGAAAGAAGATTTTGTCACAATATCACGTTATAGCACTATATTGATTCCTTTTATAGATGACAAAATTATTTTATTTTGTTTTTAATTTATAAAAAACATAATTACAATAATTAAGGAAAATATAACGAATATATATTATGATTAAATCAATCAATTGAATTATTAAATCTTATATAAATTTTTATTTTATATAATATGGTAATTAATTCATTATATTTTAGGGATTTTTTTAATAATTATGATAATATTTTTATAATAAAAAGATATATTAATCATAATAATTAAGGTGATTACAGTGAGTATATATTCTGATTAAATGAATTAATTAAATCATTAAATCTTATATAAATTTTGATTTTATATAATACAATAGTCAATTTATTAAATTTTATGGAATGATTTTTACAAGAATAAATTACACTCGCACCCTTGTATTTTTTTCGAATTACGCCCGATACCCTTCCATATTTGGACGTTACTTTAGGCCCTTTATTTAAATGGTGTTAAGTAACGTTTTTATTTATTTGTGGTATGACAAAAATGCCCTCTTTTTTGTGAGAAGCCAACTTACCTTCCCCATGTCCTGAAATCACCCACCAAAAATACCGCAACTCATCATCCCCAAATCTCCATTGTGGGCTTCTTTGTCTCTGTAACTAGGGGTGTTCACGAGTACAGATAACCCATTAACCTAACCCAACCCAAACTGACCCAATTACTTCGGTTTGATTTTTTTGAGTGTTCGACTCGACCCAACCCGTTCAAACCCGTTTAAGTACGGGTTGAGTAACGGGTTTTAATTTACAGACCCGTTTATCCGTGAACCTAACCCATTGAAGTGACATTTTATTTAATTTATTATTTTTTATATATTTTATATACTAATAACTATTAATTAATGAATTACTAATACTAAATAAAACAAAGAGTAAAGACACCCTACACACCCATGACGTTGTGAACCCCTATTAATTTTGAATCACTACATATTTCATGCATGTTGTTGTTCTTTTTCTCTCAACTCTCATTCTAAGTTTCTTGTAAGCTTTATATTAATTTTAGAAACAAGAATGATGAGAAACAAAGACCAAAACTAAATACAATATTTTTATAACTTGTCAAAATTTATAAGAAAAAAATATAATTTTTAAAAAAATTAACAAATTTTAAATATACGAACCCGATTACCCAACCCAAACCAAGTTGTTAATGACCGGGTTGGTTTAGTTTGGGTCTGACACTAAAAAAGCATGAACCCGACCTAACTCAACCCATACAATTTTTATCGGGTTAGGTAACGGGTTTAGTCAAACCCGAGCAACCAAACACGTGTACACCCCTATTTGTCACTGCTACCTCCCCTCCCCTGTCATGCGCGACATTCAGCTCTCCTAAGGCCTCTCCTTCGCCTTCTTTGCCATCAAGTACATTTGCTACGACCAAGAGCTCGCCACCTCTAAATTTGGTCCACTGCGCCTCTAGCTCACCCTCAACAACATCACTGTACAGTTAACACTATCCTCTTCCTCGTCCTCACGACCGACGTTAGCGAAATTGTTGATTGATGCAAGAAGGTTCATCGGAGGATTTGAAGATTAGGTTTGTTATCGTCGCGATTTCGATGAGTGTAAGCCTTCGACAATGCATGTTTCGATGAGTGTGGGGCTTATGAACTTTATGGGGTGTTGGTTCGATTGTAACACTCTTTTAATTTTAAATATAATTCATATTAATTTAATTATTATGTTAAGTTGATGAAAACGTGAGTAAAATTATTTTTTTTCGATTTTATAATAGAAATTTTCTAAATTTAATAGAATTTGGAAATAATAGTAAAATGATAAAAACTGCTTATGTATATATATATCCAACTGTACATCATGGTTTGAGTAATAATCAAAAAGAAAACAAAAGTACATCAAAAGACATATACTGCCTAACCTAATATATACATCAAAAAGATCTTATACAGAGTAGTATATATTTACCCTATTCTTTAAGAAAATATTATAAACTAGGTCTACAAATCTGGAGGAGTGTCCTTTGACTCGTCCTCAGCATCATCATGCATTGCCATCATCTTCAATAATTACAATCAATCACACAAGAAAGAAAAACAATGGAGTGAGGTGATTTGTTCTAAAATCACTTACACATGTATGATAGGAATTAAAACATAATTAACATAGGGAACCTAGGATTTATTCTAAATTATATTACATTACCCTTGACTTGGTATGGATCCATACTTTCTATTAGTGAATAATAGTTCTCAACAGAACCTGGAAAGTGACTGGGAGTAGATATACCTCATCAACATCATCACATGGTACAGTCCTCATAATCAATAAGGAACAAATATCAGTCAAGACGTCCATTTATAAAGGTATACTCTTAAACCAATTCTGGAATGCTGAGCAGTTGTCAGGGTTATCGAGCTTGGTCAGGCGAATATCCCAACTCGAGGGCGCTACTCTGGCCATTGGGACCTTCACCACTCGACACCTACCCCCAAGACCTCCTCAAATGGGTTCCTACCTTTCATCCCTCAGTGTACCAAACTGTAGCTTTCCTAGCAGGGTGCCATGTCACTACATGTTACTTGCTTTACATTACTCACTAAACTATCAACTCCTAACTTCTCAAGCAAAGGTTTCCCTGGTCTCATTTAATTTGAGCACTAGTACAATCAACATTTCTGCCTTATTTTGCAAAAATTGCACAATACCAAAATTTTAACAGAATAACAATTTAGTAATCATATAAAATTTTAGCAGAGTAATGACATAGTAATTATAATTTAATTACTGAAATTTTGGCAGAATAAAAACTAAATAAATACATTTTAATTTTCTAAATTTGAGCAAAGTAACAGCTTAGCAAGTGCATTTTAATTTTTAAAAATTGAGTAGAGAAACAGCTTAGCAATTATAATTTAATAATCTAAATTTGAGCAGAGTAACAACTTAGCAATTATAATTTAATAATTTAAATTTGAGCAGAGTAACAACTTAATAAAAATTAAAGTTTAACATCAAACATAATATAATGATAATAATAATTAAAATTATGCCTAGACGGAGTTTAGGGGAAAACCCTTCCTACCAACATGCAAAGTAACAATAATTTAGAACCAACCCCACTCCCCTCATTACGTCTAAGATAGTTAATGAAGAGGATGAAATTGTTGATGCAAAGCTCTTAAGAAGAGAACTTTACTAGTTGTTGGAAAACTAATAAAATTTTAGTACAAAAACAAAGCAAAATAAAAAATTTTCTAGAGAGAGAAGCTCTCTAAGAATTTGGCTAGCTTGAGAGAGAGAAGGATGTGTGAAAAATGACCAACAAGCATGGGTATTTATAGAGGAGAAGGGTGGGTTAAGTGACCCCTGGATGACATAAGCGATGATACAATAAAACTTATTTTTAATTTCTTTTTAATTAATTTTAGGGACACATAGCCCAAATAGGTGGTGAATCACCTATTTTAGGGTTGGGGACATGCTCCACCAGCTGTCCCAAGCATCCATGTGTCAATTTTTATCTGTAGGTGAATTAACTAGTATCGATAAAACGCCTAAACTTGAAAAATTAGCTTTTAATATCAAAATAATGCATTTTAATGAAAAACTGGACAATTACATTATTTTTCATCAAAAACAAACTTCTAATAATAAATTTTAATTTTTGTTAATTTATTTAAAATTATATATTTATTTTGCATTTTTAAGCTAGAAAATTCATAAAAAAAATCCATTTTAATTCAATAAATACCAAAATTTTTATGAAAATTATGAAATTAAATATTTTACCCAAAAATAAACTAAAAATACCATTTTCACCCTTTCTGGATGTCAAACCAATACTAGTTAGACTTAACAGACACTTAGGGGCATTTTGGTCATTTTACACAGGAATTCCAGAAAATTCCCAGAAAATTTTCAAAATTATATTTTAATATATGTGACATGATTGCAAGCTCAAATTGACATTTTAATGTCAATTGAATCTATTTCTCATGTCAGCTCTTAATGTTGAGAAATAGGGACAAAACTGTTATTTTCTAATTTCTCCGAGCTCCGGCTCAAAAAATTTATTAAAAATCACAATTAAAGAAATCTTGATATTCCGAGCATAATGGTGGGGATTAGAATTTTGAAATTCCTTCCCGATTTTTCAAAATTACATTGTCAAATATTTGAAAAACGGTTGACAAAATTAAAATAGGGTTGTTATATTTTTTTCACTATTTTTATTTCAAAATAAAATTTATATAACGAAATATACTTAATATAAAATTTTTAAAATATTTTAAGGTCAAAAAGTCTCTAATTGGTTCCCGTTGTCAATTAGGGGTATTTTTGTCATTTTTGAAAAATTGTTTCAATAAATTTACAAAAAAATTGTAAAATTATTATTAATTATTCTAAGTACATTGATGACTTAAAAACAATTTTTTTTAAACACTTCCAACTATTTTTGTTTATTAATTCTGTTATTTAGCATTTCAAGGACAAAACGGTCATTTTATAAATTTTCAAACTTCGTTTCCCAAAAATTATTAACAATCTAAACTAAATACTACTTTCTAATATGAACATAACCATAGGGATCAATCTTTTGAGATTTCCATCCAATTTTCTAGAAATAAATATAGAATAATTTAATATACAAAAGTAGGAGTGTTACATCAGTGCCATGCCTTGTTGTCACAGGGTGGTGGTTTGGCATGGCAGTATAGGTTTAGGGGTAGGAGTGGTACTTTGGTGGTGTTCTTTGGGATTGCAAAGTTGGTGCTTGCTTTGGTATTTGGAAGGTCACTTGTGAGAATCTTGGGTCAGTTTCTGATTTGGATTCTTAGGGTGATTTTGTTGTTTGCAAGGATTGAGTTGGTTATTGCCTCTCGTTTGATTTCTTAGGTGTTGTTTTCTTTTTGTCAATGTTGATAGTTCTTAAAACTCCTGTGTGTCTTCTAGAGACAGAATTAAAGCACGATGCTTTTAGTGTAAATTTGAAGAACATTGTGGGAAGAATAAGAGTTGTGTTTTACTGTAATGTTTGTGTTTCTGTGGTTTTTATGATGTGGATTTGTTGTGATTATCAAGAAATATTATGCTTTTCAATGATGGTTATCATACTGCCTTTGGTTTGATTTCTTAGGTGTTACCTTTTTGTGTGAATGTTGTTTGTTTCTTGAAACTCCTTTGTTTATCTTCCAAAGACGGTACTAAAACTAGATACTTTGGTTGGTGATCTTGAGGATGCTACATTATTTACCATGACCAAAAACATATGGAAACATTCTTCTAGTCAAAATTCAGAAGTGAGCATACTTTCATAATATTAACCAGACGATAGTGGGAACTATAGTATCACTATATTCCTTAACGATTTGAATGAAGCTCTACTGGGGTTAATGGGTTTTTTTTAAAATTTTTTCTCCTTTTAATGGTTGTCCCATGAAGAAGAAAAGGGCATTTTGGAGAAAAAAAATTCATTAAAAGTCATGTCCTAGGCACATGATCCATTGGAATTAACGAAATGGAGGATGTTACGAGGTCAGCAGATTACGGTGTAACGAATACCAAACAATTAAAGGGTTTTCTGTAGGTCTCGAAAAAGATGGCGTATTAAGCGTAATTCAAAAAAAAATACAGAGGGTGTGAGTGTAATTTACTCTTTTTATAATTAAGATAATGTTTTATGTAATTACAGTAGTTTTTTTTTATAATTATGGTAGTCTTATATGAATTTTTTTAATTACATATGTGTTAATTTGCATCATTTTAAAATTAAATTAATTATTTTATAAAACTAAGAATAAACAAAAACTATTTACATGATGTGTTTAACATATATATTATCATTATTTATGGTAATTTATATGGTAAGTTACCGTAACATATTATCATTATATTTGTTGAATTAATCAATCAAAGTTATTGAATGGACAAAACATAGATACAGTACCTTAAGTGCTATTGGTATTGTTTTTCAATCAAAAGTGGAGTTTTACCTTAGTAATATGCGTAATTCTTTAATGCATATCTTTATTATGCAGATTATCGAGGTAAATTTTCAATTCTGATTAAAGAATAGCACAAACAGTACTTAAGATACTATAAACTATACCTATAGTAATAATTTAAATTAATTAATTATTATGTATTGAATAATGATATTAAGATGATTAATAATTTAAATTATATATATTTTAATCAAAACATTTAAATTTATACTAGAATCAAATTAAAAAATATTGATTTGATCAATTAAATTGATAACGAGTATATATTTTGATTGAAATACTTAATAACACTAGTATAGATATTCTAATTCAAATTTATAATGGATTCAAATTAAGAAATCTCATAGGATTTATTTTAATGTCAAAATACAAGTATATAACTAATAATTTAAAGTATATATATTGTTTAAATTATTTTTAGAAACTACAATTTTAAAACTATTATAAATTAATCAAAACAAATATTTGCATCAATCACATATGTATTACAACCCAATGGGCGTAGCTTAATTAATAACATACATTGACCCTAACACACAATTAAGGGGGAGAACTCTGGTCTGTAAACTAAATAAATTCATGTACAGTCTCTGCCAAGCATCTTGACAAATGCTTCACCAAAATTAGTACCACATCACTTAGCCTTGGCTTCTTTAAGTCAATTGTTGATCACTTTCTTTTCTTAATGTGTTTGGGCTCTCAATTGGTCATCTTGTTTGTATGTGTGGATGATGTTTTGATCATTATACCTACTCCTAATGTTTTGCATAAAGTGCAATCCATGTTGGAAATACACTTCAAACTCAAGGTCATTGGGGACTTGAAGTACTTCTTAAGGCTTGAGATAGTTAAGTCTGCATAAGGTATTTGCCTCTACTAGTGAAAAACACACACTCCAACTTCTCCATGACACTAGATTCATAGTAGCTAAACTTACTTCAATTCCCATGGACCCTAACAACTAATTAAATGACCATGATGGAGATCCACTCCTTGATGCTTCTTTGTATTGTAGACTTATTGGTCGACTTACGTACATTACAACATCGCGACCTAACATCACATACATTGTTAACAAACTCAACCAGTTCATGGCTAATCCTTACACTCTTCATCTTCATGTTATGCACCACCAACTACAATATCTTAAAGCCACACCAGGATAACGGATCCTCTTCCCTACTCACTCTTCACTTGCCGCACTACTTATGTAGATGCCGATTAAGGTAGCTACATAGATAACCACTAGAAAAGGCCCTCATTGCTTGGGAAAAAAAAAGTAAGCCACAATATCTCGATCTTCTACTGAATATTGAGCCTTGGCAATAGTTACTTCAAAACTCTTTTGGATTTAGCAGCTGTTGCCCACGTTCGAAGTTGACACCCCTTCCATCATGGTTTACTCAAATAGTAAGTTCGCAATTCAACTTGCTAGCAATCCCACCTCTCATGAACAATTTAAACATGTTGACATTGATTGTCACTTCATTCAGGAATACGTGCAGTGCGAATTCATCAACCTCGTCTATGTCAAGTCTGAACATCATCTTGCAGATCCTTTTACTACGCCCGGCCTTACCGAAAACTATGTTCCCCAATTTTGTTTTCAAGTTGGGAGTCCTCAACATATACCTCCCAACTTGAGAGGGAGTATTGAGGGTAGTTAGGATCAATTGTAATGTTCAGTTTTGCTAACTGTCATCTTTTTTGTTAGTTATTACACCTACCATCAATTTTGTTAATTATTGCAAATATATACATTGACCCTCTCAATGTGGGTTAATCAATAATAACATATTCATTCTTTGCTCTTTCTAATTTTTCCTTCTCCATGACTATACTCTAAGGAGTCTAAGATTGAACTATTTTAGTAATTTACATGGAGTTATAAATTTAGACTCGTTACAAGCGTTGTGTAAAAAAAAAGCTCAACATTAAAACCCATTGAGTCCAATTTTCATGTGAACTTGATAAATCTACAATATATATATATATATATATATATATATATTTATACAACCATTTTACATGATACAAGTATTGCATGATTTTTACTTAATTATTTGAGCTTTTAAATGTTGAAAGAATAGCAAGAGAATGGAACAACATCTAAGTGCAGGAAATATGATTTTTTCAGCATGAGAGGACCAAAACCAACACCAAAACAAAAGTCAAGTGCCAAAAAAGGGACGAGGACCCGCAAAGACTAGCGTCCAATGACCTAGCTTTAGCAAAGAGTGAAAATCCCCCCCCCCCCCCCAAAAAAAAAACTAACACCCAAAAGGGCGCCTAACAAAGCTGTTCCAGAGGCTGGCAGCGCTTGGCCTATGCCTAGTGGTGCTTAGCCTACGGCTTGGCCAAATTGGTACCTTTAGATCCAATTTTTGGTTCCCAATGCCAAAATGACCTACATTGGGCATCAATGCTTGTCTAACTTTTGATTTTTTGGAGAAAATGGGCCCAATGTCATTTTGTAGTCTGGAAATCCCAACTTTAGCCTTTTTATCAGAGGAAATTACATGAGAAAGAGATTTTTGGACTCCTCTAAGGGTCAAAAGCAAAAAAGAGCTTGGAGAATCATCATCTGCCATTGAAGCTTGAAAAAATTGAGAACGATTCTTGAAGGCTCATGGCCTTCTCTTTCTCTTTATTTTCTTCCTCTTTTTCTCTTTTTTATCTCTATGAGTTTCTAAGCTCCTTAGGATTACATTATAACGAACTTGATTTGAACATTTTGTAATTTATTTCTCTTTTGGATTTCATTTCTTTGTTATGTGAATTAAGTTATTGAATTTATGCTTAATGTTTTTTCGCAATGGACCCGCATTAGAAAATTGTTTAATAATTTAAATCTTGCAATTAAAAAAATTGGGGTTTAGACCATTTCAATTTAATAACCATATAATTCTTGAGCCTAAGAATAAGGATAGATTATATGCATCCACATGGAATTTCTTGAACATAATGTTTGTTGTTAATTTTGCTCACCATAATTAGGAATGAATGGCCACCTAAGGGATTAAGTTTAAACTAAATTAGATAAGTTGGATGTTAATCACATAGTAAGAAAGAATTTAGAAAGGAAAAAGGTTAGCTTAAGGGAGAATCAAAGGAATTCTAACACCTACCTATTTCTATTAATTGAATTTTCTCGTGATTGTTATTTGCCTTTGTCATTCTTTGATAAAAACAAAATCTAAATTTTTTTAATTTTTTTCTCTATTCTCAAATCAAAAGAGTAATTGACTTATTGCATCATTGTTAAACGTAATCCTTTTGAATACAATACTTTTCTCACTCTTTATTACTTGTACGACCAATATACTTATCATGTTCTTAACACAACCATTAGCTTAAGCTAGATCAGGTTAATAGATTGAACTAAACCATGACCACTTTTACCACATGCTATAACGATAAAGCATGCAACATTAAACATTGTCGTCACTTAAGCAAAATGCATATCCATATGCATACCACTATGGGCTAAGACATTAAGTATTTGGTCTCATTTCATTTGGTCACTCTTAGCTTGCATGTTATTATTAACAACAACAACACAGCCTAAATCATTGTGACCTATGATAGTGTCTGTTCACTTGCATTTAAAACAATTGGAAACTGATATATATCCAACACGGGTTACATATAAATCAAAGAGTGTTGTTCCTCATAAAGAAAATAAATGGAGCAAACAAATCTAAAAGACTAAAAGAAAGGCAAATGAGTGCCACTAGAAGTCATGTTAATAAAGTAAGTTCTACCAAGTTAGAAAATAACTGCTGATTACATCCTGATCTTACACGAGAATGCCTTAACTTTTCCACGTTTAAGTTCTTACATTAGTAGATGTGCCACTGATTTGTATCCCATTTCCCAAGCTTCATTTCAGTCGATCAAAGAAAAGAAAAGTGAAAAACATGCCAGACTTAGTACAAAGATATTAAAAATGAAAGTATATACCACAACAATAAAAAGAAAGTGACAACAGAACTTTGTATATTGCTAATCTAGTTGGAGGCATCTCTCGTTTCCTCAGGCATATTGAGTTACATATCAATTAAGGCAAAAAGGAGACAGCATCTCAAATTGGATTAAAATAATTCTTTACATATGTAGCTCTACCCTGTTACATATATTTTAACTTTGCTATATATCTTAAGGAATTCTGCGCACAATTACGCTTGTATAGGGGTGTTCGTAGGACGAATTAGGACAGGTATATTTATGCTCCTACCTAACCCGAAAGTTTGATAGGATCAATTTTGTGATCCCAAGCCCGACCCAATGAAGACCCAACAACATTTAGGACAAAACTAAGTCAACCCAACTAGTTAGGACAGTATATCAATCTTAACATTATATATAGTTAAATCATAGAATTAAATAAATATACAATTACAATTAAGATATATTTTACAATATATATTTTACGAAAAATAATATCAATATCAATATAATATTATGTTAGACAAAACATTATTTATTAAGTCAAGAAATTGCATTATCAATACATAATTGTTTAAAAATATATATTTTTTAAAATAATATTTGACTTTAGACAGGGTTGGGACAACCCGAGGTATAACTCAAACTCATCCCTAAAATACATTTGATCTAATTTTTTAAACCTGAACCTGTTAAAAGTTCTTTTGGGTCGGGCCAGGTTGGTAGGATGGAATAGGTCATAAACACCCCTCCACCCACATATGTATAGTATCCAACCCCAAAAAGATTGATTAATGTTATTTTTTTTATGTCTATATATTTATAATTTCTTAACTCTTTTTTGTGAGTTTGATTTCAAATCTAATTCTAAATCAAAAGGGAAAGGTAAAAAAAATAAAAGAAAATAAATGAGAAAATAAATGGAAAACTAGACAAAATAAATAAAGATATAAAAGTGAAGATTGGCCCACTCGATGAATTTGGTACGGACAAGAAGAAGAAATGGAACACTACAAACGGGCCTCACCAAAGTTGGCCTCTGTTCCGAATAAAGAATTAGGACAAGTATCGATAAAGTAATAACTAATAATTGCTATTTGCACTTCGCTTTTTTATTTATGTAGGTTTAATATATTTGTAGGTATTTAAACTTTTTGATCATTTTTAATTAAGTTTTTATATTAAAAGAATTTGTAATTAGGTCTTTAATTTTTTACAATTTTTGTAATTGAATTCCTAAAATTAGTTTATGGCAGTTTGAAATTATCAAAAATTTATACTTTGTGGTGGTTTTACTAATTCCAGAAATCTAATTATAAAAATTGTAAAAGATTAAAAACCCAATTATAAATTTTTTAATTTAGGAACTTAATTAAAAAAAATTTTAAAATTCAAAACCTACGAATGTATTAAACTATTTATGTATTCATCTTTTGTGTTTTTGTAATTTTTTTCTAAATATACTTTCTTTATCATTCCTTGAGAGTTGAAGGCTGTTCAACATGCTTCCACTTTGGCGTCTTCGAAGAGTTAGTGCTTTGTTTTCTTGGTAATATTGACAGCTTTCCAATAAAATGACGTGGAGATATTTGATGCTGAAGCGTCATTATGGAACTTTTCTATTTGACGCACACCCACTGTAGACTTTTAACTAGTTGATTAAGAGTATGATTGAGAACCCATTTTTTTTCTCGTGTGATTTTCTATACATACTTACAGGAATTAGGAGTGAAGGAATTTGTGGCAGCTGTGTTTTCAGAAAGTTAATAAGAAAATCCAAACATGTGCTAATAACACTCCCTTTAAAAACAGTACTGTTTTCCTACATAATTAAGCTTTATATTTTAAAACATAAAAAATAAAGACTATGTATTTATTATGTACATTTGAAAATTTAAATCTTAAACTTTTAGGTCTGTTTATTTTTTTTTTAACTAGGTAGCTAATTTGTTTAAAACAAAATTTAGCCACTTTCTACCCGTGTATTTGGCTTAGTCATATAGTAATTTAGCTCCTTTGCTTTAATGTTTAATCAAATGCATGAGGCTGATCCGTATCACGTGGAGGGTTCTGTAGTCTTATTGACAACGACAAAACAATAATTAAATATTCAAATATAAAATTAAAGTGAATTTATTTGAAAAAAAAATTATGTGTAAATATAGATAAACTAATATCATTTCCAAACAAGTTTCATATGAAAATCCCAAGTTGTGAAGAAACTAAGGGTGTGTTTGATTTTTATTTTTAAAAATTGTTTTTAGTTTCCAAAAAGCAACTAAATCAGGTTATTTCAGACAACAACAGGTAGAATATGGTGTAAGAGACAAAGTAGAGTGTCAGAGAAAGAAGTTAAATAAGATGAAAACAAATAAAGAATAGATGAAAAAACATCTCCCGTTATTTTATTTTTTTTAAGAAACTTATTTTGAAAATAATTTTTAAAACTCAATAGATTTTACAAGAGAAATTAATTGCTGGATAACGTGAAATTATTTTAGAAAATAGTTTTTTAAAAATAAAAAGTGAGAAAGGAATCAAACATGTTCTAATTATTCCATTTTTGACTTTTTAAACTCAATGACAATCATGTCGACATCAAAATGTTCCTACAGCTTTGAAAACCATTCATTAATGTCATTTTAGAGGAAGATTGGTCAGTCAAGTTTAGCTTATGGCTCAGTGACATCCATGTCAAATTCTATATAACCCACGTGTGTGAATTCTCATTTACCAAATGCAATGCTCAAGTACCTACCTCTCTCGCAGTATAGCCATGCATCAACCACAATTTTGGGACCACAAGAACCGAACAACAAACTGGAATAGCACATAACATAAGCAAATCAAAGAGATACATAACATGAGTACTTTTCTTTATTTTTGGTATGCAACATGAGAGTTTGTTTTATTATAATATATCTATATCCATGTAACATTTTTACACAACTCTCTGCAGATTGAGATAATGGAAAAAATTTGTGTACAAATTAACTGACATTGTCAACTCTGATATTTATAGGATATAGAGGTTTCATATCAGCCTTCTCCAGCATGACGATCTACAAAGAAGGAACCATCAGTTTTACATTTGGTGACACTAAAAGGAGGTGCCAATTTACCATTAGAAATCAAAGGAACCCTCAAGCTTCGACACTGAACAAATGGTGGATCGAAACGATCACTGTTGAACCTTCCAAACTTGGCTCTGATTGTAAGATCCAAATCAACAGCCAAGTCATTGTAAATCCCAACACTTGTCTCCTCTTTATGCTCACCAAGTTGTTCAGGTTTGAGCCTAATCACACTCTGCCCTTCAAACACTGCTTGAAGGAAGGTGGTATTCTTGTGGCCTTGGTCAAAGGGTGTTAAGCTCACCGAACCAAAATCATTATCTTTGTACCAAGCTATTGCTGCGATCCTCCTGTAGTACACGATGATGTTGTTGCTGGGGTTTCTCGCTGTGATGTTGACCTTGAAGTTGTAATACAAGGTGTTGTTGCTTGTGAGGTTGAATTGTGTTAGGGAGGCATCAGTTACATGGAACTTGACACTTGAGGGGGAGACGATTATATAGAAGAGGATCATGGAGAGAATGAACATGAACATAAGGGTGAAGAATGTGCAGAAGATTGTGCAGCACATCCAGCCGAAGCTGCAGCGGGGTCTGCAACACATGGTGTGATGATTGATTATGATTGGTGGGTTTAAGTGATTGATGAAAGATGGTGTAACATTTTTTCTTATGGGTATTTGTAGGGGTTACCATTGATGGTTTCAGCTTGTGGTTTCTTGATTGATCTTTTCTGGGAGATTTCCTTGCAAAATACAAGTGCACAGAGAGGCATTGACTTTTGAAGCCGAACAAAGAAGAACTCTTCAATAGTTTGGTTAACAAGTAACACGGAAACGTGGAGATGAAAGTACAAAAGATTATATGTGAAGAAATAAGAAAGAGGTTGTGTATTGAGTTTTAAGACATCTGGTGTAAAAATATTTAATATATCACATTTTGTACCTACAATCCAGTTTTGGGGATATGCTGCCAGTCTCGCAGGTCCATTTTCTCACTCTCTTCTTGTTAGCAACTGGAGATTAATTTAATATTTTAGTTTTTAATTTCCTTGGTCACAAATTCCTTACTTGGTTTGTTATTTGGGGTATAAAGGTTTGCAGTTTGTGGTTAATGCTTTATAATTAGAAGCTATAGTTCCAAAATGGCGATATTGTGTTCGGTCATTTGCTAAAATTTGACATGTATCCAATCTGGTCAATGTCTGGCCTTGTAGAAATTAATTTCCTAATAGGAGCTAGATATATGAACAAGTGTTTGTATTGGGGATAGATGATGACGACATTGTAATGTAAAACACAATTGCGGGCAAGAGAAATTGTGTGGCGAAGAAGACTGCAAGAGATGTGGCAATTGTGATGTGAATGAACCATATGCCCGGGTCAGATTTAAAATGGTCTTATTTTAATTGTGTTCTTTTTTGCACCAGTTTCACAATGTTTTAACAGTTTGCCAATGTTTTCCTAACAGGAAAGACTGATTGTTCTGTCAGTCACTCTAGCATTGATGTTTTTTGCAGAGCCTGTCTCAAGGTTAAATATGGTGAAGGTAAGAAAAGAAAAATTTAGAGCCAAAGATAAGGTAGCTAAACAAGGCAAACAAATTAAAATTGCATTACGAAATATCCTTGGAGTCACTTATTGCTGGTACGTTTTTCATTTTTCTTTTCTTTGATTGACTGAAATGAAGCTCAAGAAATGGGTACAAGTCAGTAGAACATACAACTACTAATGGAGACAATTCTACTCGAACCAAATAAGATCATTATGGGGGGCATGGTCTTACCCGACTCAAGTAGAATTGACTCCAATAAAATATACTTATGGTCTATACAAAAAAAAAAAAGGAAAAAAAAACAATAAACTTCAAAAGGCCACTAAGACTAACTAGCAGTGCTGAGAAGTTTTGGTCATTTACATGAAGTTATATAAATTTAAATCTCATTACCAGCGTTGTATTAAAAAAAAAGCTCAACCCGATAACCCATCGAGTCCAAATTTCATGACCAAAGTCCAGCCGTTAACTAAAGCCAGATCAGGATATTGATTGGGCTAAATATTGAACACTTCTACCACATGATATAATGAAGAAGCAAGCAACATTCTACAAGAAATTAATGTATTAGTGATAAAATTTAGTAACAAAAATTGCTTTTTCGTTATTAATACTGATGCCACCAAAGTTTTATAGTGACAACTTTTTTAAAATTACATGTAAATTATTTCGTCATTAATGTTACTTAATATTGAACATTGTCATCACTTGAGCAAAATGCATATCCATATGCTGATATGCATACCACTATGGGTTAAGAATGTAGAATTGAGCGTGCATACATGCGTTGAATTTTGCACCCGATAAGATGCTGGATAATATTTTAAAATATTTTTAAAAAAAATTAGTAATTAAATAATTAGATAATAAAAACTATAAAGATAATACGCATAAAAATGTGTCAGTAATATTACTAATAAAAATTATGTTACTGTAAATTTAGATTAATAGGAAATCTTATACATCGCAATATAAATGTGTCATTAAACTTTATATTTTACATATATTTTAGTTTTAAATTTTCTTTCGAATATGTAGTACAATCTTAGAAAAAAAATAATAGATTAGTTTTAACTATTTCGTCCCTATAAAATAGGGAGTTTTGCTTTTAATCTTTTTTTTTTTAATTTTCGTCCTTATAATATTTTTTTTTGTTTCATTTTGATTTCTGGTGTTAGGTTTGTCCATCAAATTTAACAAAGAGACCAAAAAAGAAAATGCAAAAATTATAAGGACCAAAAATTAAGATGACCAAAACGAAAATAATCTTATATTATATGGACTAAACAATTATTTAAACTAAATTTATTAAAATTAAAGATTCAAACACTGCAAATGCACTAATGAGAAACAGAAAAATTAAACCTACAATGAATGCATTAATGATCAACAAAAGAATTATTTAAATTAAACCTTAAACATACAACTTCATAAAAGTCATGCAATGATACAATCATCTACGAGTAGGGTGTAAGTGGGTCACAATCAACCCGCAAACTCGACCAACCTGACCTAACCCAATTACATTTCATCCAGTTGGATTGGGTTATCAGGTTAGGTTGAGTTCATTTTCATTGACCCAATTAAGATTGGGTTGAGTCACGAGTTGATACATTCCAAACTCGATAAATCCGACCTAACTTGACCTATTATTTTATTAATAAGAAAATAAAATATTATAATATTCACATATATTGTATTTTTCTTTAGTATTAGATTTGTATGGTTAGACTTGTATTTTAAATTGAACATGCATTGGATGAGTTGAACTAATTAAGTATTTTATTTTTCTTATTTTTTTGAATTTTTTTTTTGTTTTTTCTAATTTTTTGTGAATATCCATAATTATATTAATATTTTAATTATTCAACCCAATTACCCAACTCAACCCAACCCGATTAAAGTTGGGTTAGGTTGGGTCGCTTTAAAAAAAAAAAAAAAGCAAACCCGACCCAAACCAACCCAACTATATTTAATTGAGTTGGGTCTTAAACAAAGCTGAATCCAACCCAACTCGAACTAGTTACACCCCTAACTTCGAGTTATAAAGCACATATAGCAAATAAGGTGCAATAAAAGTGAAACATAAAACAAGATAGAGATATCAAAATGAATGGTAGCTGACGAGCATGAAATAACAAAGGAAGCGCAAGAAAGATGCATGATGTTACTATTATATATGAGCAAATTACAATAACACACTACATCCCCTAAAGTTTCTTGACATTGCGCATGACTATCCTTCTTTTTTAACATTTATAGTAATGCCCCTTATACGAGTACATGATATAATGTGTTTCTTAAGTAACACAAGATGTTAGTGTAATGTATAAAGAGTGTCAATATAATATTTTTCAAACAATTAAAGGATGTCAATGTAATTTACAATTTTTTTGGCTGGTCACTAGTGCATTCATTGTAAGTTTAATTGTTTTGTTTTCCATCAGTATATTTGTAGTGTTTGAAAGTTTTGTTTTTATAAATTTTGTTTAAATAATTATTTAGTCCCTATAATATAAGATTGTTATCGTTTTGGTCCTCTTAATTTTGGTTGTATTCGTTCTGATCTTCTTAATTTTTTGTCCCTATAATTTCTATGTTTTTTCTTTTGGTCCTTCTATTAGATTTGATGAACAAACTTAATGATCGCAATAAGAACCAAAATAAAACAAAAAAAATATTATAAAAAGAAAAAACAAAAAACAAAAAGAACTAAAAGCAAAAATCTTTTATTTTATAGGGACAATAAAAAAGTTATTTAAGCCATTATGATTTTGTTTAAGAGTCGGGACAAGCTTTTATACAAGGTAGTTGGTTCCTATCTATCGATTGTATCAACCAACTAACAAAATTCTCAACTGAAATACGAGAAATCATAACTGATATAAAAGCTAACTAACAGAAATCATAACTTGTTATATGATCCTAATAATATGTACCCAAAAAAATAGTATATGTACGAAAAAAAATTGATCCGAATGGAAGCTTTGTTTTCAGAAAGAAAGTTTATAAAAAATCCAAATATATGCTAAAAAGTAAGAACTGTCTGCTTTACTAAATAATTAAGCTTTATATTTTTTTTAAAATGACTATTTATTGGGTAATACTTAATTTACTTTTAATATTTACAATTTATCAATGTTATACAATATAATAACTTTTTTTGGTGAGCCACTATACAAAATTTTGTATTAAAAGTATACGCACATTTGGAATTTTAAATCTTAAACTTTAGATCAGTTTAACTATTTTTGCTAGGTAGCCAATTTGTTTGGAACAAATTTTAGCCACTTTCTATCTAGTGAGAAATTATTAAGTGGTCCTAAATTATCACGATCCTCATTAATTTTATATAAGATATTTATGTAATTGAGAAATATTAGCAACACTTTTTTATAATTAGTTAAAATTATTAAAAATAAAAATTAAAAGAATAAATTAAAAAATCAATAATTAAGAAAATTAAGTATATAAATAAAGATAAAATAAGAGTGAAGTGAGATAGTTGAAAAAAAATTAGACCAGTTCTTAAATCAAATTAAATTTAAAATTAAAATTAAGAAATATATTTAAAAGAAATAAAAAATTAAAAAATAAATTTAAACGCTCAATATATAAAATTAAGATAAGATATGTAGTTCAATGCGAGTCAAAGTAACTCCTAAAAATGCTTTCATTCAATAATAACTCATAAAAACACTTTTATTTAAAGATAGTTAAATTAATTTGAATGTCCCAATAATTTTGTAGAGTTCTAAATTAAGTTCATACAATTAAAAATATTTTAAAAAGTCCTTATAATTTAAAAAGTTTGTAATTAAATCTCTACATGCTAACGATGTTATAACTTCGTTAATTTATATTTAACTTAATTGTATTTTTAGTCTCTTAACTTTTCTCTTATTTACAATCAAGTCTGAGTGTAAGTAGTATGCAAAAATTAAAAAGGAATTAAATAAAGTTGTTGAAGGGGGGAATCGAACTTCCAACTTTGAAGTCCACCAATAACACTAAAATCATGAGGCTAATAACTTAATTTGATATACAAATGAAATTTATATTATATATATCATAAACAAAAGACTAGAATTGTACATATATTTACCACTACTAAATTAAATAATATTAATATCATATAAACTAGTAATATTAATAAATATTAAAACTAATCGTATCCTATAAATATTTACTAATTTATATTTATTACATTTCTTAATATTAATTTTAATATTATTAGTTTATATAATGTTAATATTATTTAATTTAGTAATAGTAAATATATGTGTAATTTTAGTCTCCCGATTAAGTTATATATAATATAATTTTTATTTATATATCAAATAAAGTTATTAGTTTATTGGTTTTAGTGTTGTTGATGAATTTTAAGGTTGAGGGTTTGATTCTCGCCTTCAACACCATTATTAATTCTTTATCATTTTTGCATACCATCTATACTCGAACTTGATTATAAATAAGAAAAAAGTTAGAAGACTAAAAATGCAATTAAGTTAAATATAAATTAACAACGTTATAACACCGTTAACATGTAAGAATTTAATTACAAACTTTTTGAACTATAAAGACTTTTTTAAAGTGTTTTTAACTTTAGAGACTTAATTTAAAAATCTATAAAACTATAAGGACCTACATATTAATTAAACCTTTAAAGATGAGGATTCAAATTTATAATATAAAGAGTAGATAATTAAATGTTCAAATATAAAATTGAAACGAATTCATTTGAAAAAAATTAAAAATGATGTGTAAGTACTACATATAGGTCAATTAATGCCATTTCTAAACAACAAGTTGCATATAAAAAATCCCAATTGCGAAGAAATTAATTATTCCATTCTTGACTTTTTAAACTCAATCGACAACATGTCGACATCAAAATGTTCATCCTGCTTTGAAAATCATTCACTAATGTCATACAAAGGCTTGTCGTTGTTGAGACTTTGGAGCAAGATTAGTTGGTCAATTTTAGTTTATGGCTGAGTGGCATCCATGTCAAATTCTATATAATCGGCGTGTATGCGACTTCTCATTTATCAACTGCAATGCTCAAGTTCCCATATGTACTTTTGGAAATTAAAATTGAACCCCATAATATAACCACTTTAAGCACACAATCTTGGGACTCCAAGAAGTGAACAACAAACTGAAATAACATGTAAGAAACAAGGTGCATTTGATGCACACTAAGGTACAGTATAAAGAGAACAATATAAGATAAATACTTAAATTACAAGACAATTTTTTATCATGTATATTGTTTAGTGGACAATGAACAGCATAAGCAAAATAATGTGAAATTTACTACAATATCATTTTTAATATTAATTACTTTATACAATTCATATTAATTATTTTAATACGATGATAGTGATGGTGGCAACGACAGTGGTAGCAACGACAGTGGTGGCAACAACAGTAGCGATAGTAGTGACAACAGTGATGACGGTAATAATGGTGACAGTAGCGACAATGGTGACTGCGATAGTGGTGCATGGTGACAACGACAACAATTGCGGTGGTAGTAGTGTTGGTGGTGATAGCGACAATGAAGAGTGGTAATGATAGCAACAACAATGGTGGTAGTGGTGGTGACGATGGTGATAATGCCGACGATGATAGTGGTGGCGGTGGTGACAGTGGTAGTATGAGAGAGACAAAAGAGAGACAATATAAATGAGAAATAAAAATGAGTATTTTTGTCTTTTGTGTATTTTGTACTTAAGACAAAAAAGTTGTCTCATGATTTGTTAGAGAAACAAAAAAAGTGAGCTTTTGTCTGCCCTTCATCACTTGATTTATGTTGTTCCATGACTTCTTTTTAAATTAAACATGGAACAATTATTTTTGTACTGTCTAATATCACGTAGTCATGTTTTTTAACAAATCAAATGGAACCACAAATCATACATAACATGAGAATTTTTCTTTATTTTTGGTTTAAAACATGAGGATTATATAATAATATGTATATATATTCATGTAACACTTTTACATAACTCTGCAGATTGAGGTAATGGAAAAATTACAAACTAACTGTCATGGTCAACTCATATATTCATAGGGCAAAAAGGTTTCATATCAGGCTGCTCCGGCCACAGATTCAGTGACTTTAAAGAGAGAAAGTCGGTCATTTTAGGTCATTAGATCAATCTCAACATTCAAACTTTTGTCACCTGTCGTAAAAGAAATTTTTGTTACAATGTAAAATTACTAGAAATTTTCTGACAGTTAAACCGCCAGAAACTTTCTATTCTGAAAATAATTTTTAGCTGTTCAACAATCGTCAAAAATTTTTGGCGGTTTTAAATTACAAATAAATGTAAGAAATGATTCTAAATTGCGGTTGCGGTCGTTGTTGCGGTTTCATTGAAATCCCTAATATTGCGGGAAATTGCTGGAAAATACGGTTGATGCAGCCGCAATTACGGTCGCGATACGGTTGCGGTGAGTCCAAAAACCTTTACGTTGCGGCCGCAATTGCGGTTGCGGACCGCAATGTAGAACCATGGTAAGAACCAAATCAATAATTAAAGTAAGAAAAAAATATATCTTTCAAAACAAGTGACAAAATTTGAGCTATCAAATTGATCTAATGGACGAAAATAAGAGAAAGTCACCGCAACTTTCCTTGGTTAAAGTCACTACATCCATTTCCGGCTGCTCCTCCTTGACCTTGAGCATCACGATCCGCAAAGAAATAACCAGAGCTGCATTTGGTGACACTATAAGGAGGTGCTGATTTACCATTAGAAATCAAAGGAACCCTCAAGCGGCGACACTGATCAACGGGTGGATTGAAACGATTGCTCCTGAAACTTCCATACTTGGCTCTGATTCTAAGATCAAAATCCACAGCCAAGTCCTTGTAAATCCCAACACTTGTCTCCTCTTTATACTCACCCAGTTGTTTAGGTTTGAGCATAATCACACTCTGCCCTTCAAACACTGCTTGAAGGAAGGTGGTATTCTTGTGGCCTTGGTCAAAGGGTGTCAAGCTCACCCAACCAAATTCATTATCTTTGTACCAAGCTATTGCTCTGATCCTCCTGTAGTATACTACAATGTTGTTGTTGGGGTTTCTCACTGTGATGTTGACCTTGAAGTTGTAATACAAGGTGTTGTTGCTTGTGAGGTTGAATTGTGTTAGGGAGGCCTCAGTTACATGGAACTTGACACTTGAGGGGAGATGATTATCCAGGAAAGGATGATGGAAAGTATGAACCCGAACATAAGGGTGTAGATTGTGTAGTAGATGCAGCAGAAACTGCGGCGGGGTCTGCAACACATGGTATGATGGTTGATTGGTAGGAGAAGAAGGTTTAGGCGATTGATGAAATGTGGTGTAACATTTTTTTTTCTATCGGTATCAATTTGTAGGGGTTAAAAATTGATTGTTTCGGCGTGTGGTTTGTTGATTGAGGTTTTCTGAGAGATTTCCTGGCAAAATACAATACAAGTGCACATGTGAAGGAATTTTGAAGCCCGAAAAAATTAAAGAACTCTTCAATAGTTTGATTCACAAGTAACATAGGGGACCTCAAGTTGGTCAACGACATAGAAGTATATAAAATATTAGATGTGCAGAAATAAGAAAGGGGTTCGGTTTTCTATTAAAATATAATGGAAGAACTTAAACGGGGAAAATTTAGTTAAGGGATTCCCATTTAAGATCAGGATGTATTCAGCAGTTATTTTGTTACTTGGTAGGAGTTACTTTATTAACATTCAAAAGCAAAGCTAGACTTCCAGTGGCACTCGATCATTTGCCTTTCTTTATGAGAAACAACACTATTTGATTTATTTGTAGCCCGTGTTGGATCTTTTTTAATTCACCATGTTATAAGTGTGAAGTATTCATCGACTTTGTCGATGATTAATCTCCATCAGGAAATCTGGGTGACTCACATTTAGTGTGATCTTTCTTTTCAACCACATTTTTTTCATCCACAAAACTCATCCGAAATCTTATTTAAGAGATCCGAACCCAATTCTACCTGTATTGGATCTATATCAGTCTCTCGTAGTTTTAGATGCAAGTGAACAGGCACTGTCACAGATCACAGTAATTTAGACCGTAAATGATTTCTTACCGTTGACAATAACATACAAGTAAGAGTGACTAAACGAAATGAGACCAAATATTTAACGTCTTAACCCATAGTGGTATGCATGTTCAAGTTCAATTCTATATTCTTAGCCGTTAGTGGTATGCATATGGATATTCGTTTTGCTTAAGTTAAGACAATGTTCAATGTTGCATGCTTCATCATTATATCATGCAGTAGAAGTGTTCAAGATTTAGTCCAATCTAATAACCTGATCTGGCTTAACTTAACGGCTGGACTCTGGTCATGAAAATTGGACTCGGTCGGTTTTGGGATACGGTTGAGCTCTTTTTTTATACAACGCTGGTGGTAATGAGATTTAAATTTATAACTTCATTTACCAAAAACTTCCCATTACTAGTTCAGTCTTAGTGGCCCTTTGAAATAGAGTTTGAGTGATGCTTTGAATTTTGCACCCAAAATAAGATGCTGGATAACATCTAAAAATAATTTTTCTAAGAATTAATAATCAGTCATAAATTTTCTTAATTCAAATCAATATTTTACATAATATGATGTCGTTTATAAATATAATTTGTTTTGATATACATTATATATTTAAATTTAAATTTATATATTTGTTTACATATATTGAATTGATATTTGATCTTAATTAAATCATTAATTGGAGTCATGATTGAATTAAGTTTGAACCTAAAAATGTAAGAAATTTAAAATTTAAAATATCGAGTAATTTGAAGCTTATTAAAAAAATAAATAAATACAAAGTCAAATCTTGTCATCTTTGTGGTCTCAATTTTGATTTCAGAAGGTATAAATGTTAGATAGGAATTTGTTATTATGAACCCTCCTTTTGAGTTTTTGGGTAATAAAATACTAAAATGTATTCCCATGAATTTTCTTATAGGTACATCCCTTTCAATTATTAAGGAATTTTTATAGCATGATAATAAAATTTGGTAAATTGTACAATATATTACAGAATTTAGTTTTCTTTTTTTTTTAAAAAGTGTATCATAGGAATGACCTCAGCTAATTAAAAAAGTTGAGAAATACTAACAACACACTCTCTAATACATTCTTGAACACACTTTTTATTAGAAATCACAAAATATTTTGGATCTCAATCACTTTTATTTAATAAGTTTTATTCATGATTTTATAATTTTCAATAAGTTTTAATCAATAGTAAAGTGTATATTAGAATGAATGTATTAGAAAATATTTAACTAACACTCCTCTAAAAGTTTCTTAGACTATATGAGGCTTATTCGGAATCATCTTATTAACTGTTTACTTATGACAATTATCTGCGTTTGAGTTAAAAATCTTGTGATTAGTAAATGATTACTAATTTCACTATAAACATTTGTTAAAATTATTAGTTTACCTTAACGTTTAACTAAACAAAACATTTGCTCATCCTAAACTTTTTCCCATAAAAAAAAATGTGTAAGATATGCATACATTAAAAGTGCTTTATTTATGGAGATATAACAATCTGCCCACAAAGGTACGGCTATCCATGAAAAATAATAACGCGGGACTAGAGAAATATCGTGTATCCAGTTTGCAAGTATTTGATAGATTTGGTTCTTTTAACATGAGAAAATATGTAAAGTAAAAAATAAAACATATTCATTCTTAATTTGAATTAAGATATTTTATAAATTTAACTCACTTTGATTAAGGATAGAAGTGTTAATATTTTTCACTTTATATACTTTTTTTAACTTTAAGAGTCAATATTGTGTTTGAATACTTTTAAGATTAGAAGTTTATTAATTTATTAATTTTACAGGATACTTTGATTAAAAGTACATGCTTTTTTAGATATTTGGAGTGGGCTTCCCAGCGAAAAAAAAAAAACATAATAGTTTTTTTATTTTGGCAATTTCTAACCTTTTTCCTCAATTTCTATATTTGTATTTTTTTCACAAGATTTTGTTTGTGTTTTTTTTTTCTCAAAAGCACCTATCTCTAATTTTTTAAATCCCTAACTTTTTTCCAGGAATACCATATAATTATCGCGGGGTTGATAGTGGACAAAGGTCATATGACGGAAGCAGTAACTGTATAGACACCTTCTGGGATTGTTCATGTTGCATTACTTGCTGTGAGAATTGATGTGAAAATTCAAGTAGAGTAAAACCATTACTTCCTGAAAAAATATTTACTTAGTATTGAGGAAAAATACGAAGATTGAGGATCTAATTTTCCTTGTGGAACCCCATCTTTAATAAAATGCAGATATTGTTCAAAGTTTAGTTTTTGATTTCTGGAAATAAGTCTACACCCCGAACTTCTACATGATCAGATCTAGTCTCAGGAGAGGCAAAAAAACATCTATATATTTGGACTTTACAATCTTCAATTTTGCGTTTAATTTTAACTCAAATTGCGGAGGCTTTTTACTCAGTGACAATAGTTTGAAACTTAATAAGATGAATAATATTAATATCTTCTTACAATATATTTTTACTATGAGAACAATGGTTATGTATTGTCAGTGTAAAAAATTTTACACTATCAACCAATCAAAAATTACCATTAATATGACTTTTAAAGTATTTATTATAAAAGTTAACAAACTTACAATAAATGGTGGTTTGTGATTGGATGATAGTGTAAAATTACTTTACACTGTCAATTCATGGCCGGTTTTCTCTTTCACTATTTTTTCTAATACTCTATAAATAAAAATAAATAAATAAAAAATACACCCACTACTATTTTATCTAATAAGTAAAAAGATTAATAAGAGAATGTTATAAGAAAAAAATAGAATTATTCTAATTAAATATTAGGAAGAGAAAATCAACAACATGCCAAAGCATTTTTTGTATTTTCCTATACATGGCTAGTTTGCTGCATAATCCAATGATCATCTAGGGTTAGAGAAACAAAGAAAGTAAAATGGAAGAGGCCTGGTGTCCGATATCATAGTATGACACGTTTTTCTATTAAATTATAATATCAAAAGGATATCAAAAATTTGTGATGAACTTCGCAAATTAGTGTTTGAAGTGATACGAGAGAATCAAAGAATATAAAGAATGTAACTATCGTTGACAATTGACAAACAGTGGTCTCAGCACACAGACTATACATTTTATATTTCTTCATCACTACCTTTTCTTGTAAAACTATTGATACATTAATATTTTCTTCGGATTAGAAGTGAAATAAAGAGGAAAAAAATGAAAATGATAGAAATAAATAAATAAATAAGTAAAATGATGTGTTATTTAGGTGAATAAAAATTAAAAATATATATATAAAGAAAAAATTCTTTCCACTTGTTTGGATGAGTAAAATAGAGAGTGAAAAAAAAATTATATGAAAAAATATATTAATTAAAAAAAAATAATTGTTTATTCCATTATTTTTTAAATATAAAGTTATTCATTATTTTTTAAAATTTTATGTGATAAAAAATATTTAATTTTTAAAAATAATTTCACAACTATAGGGAATTGGGATAAGCATGAAACATAAAACTGTCAAAAAAAGCTGCTCGACCTAGCCCGAGAGGCTAAGATGTGAAAGCGGGTCGAGCCAAGCTGACCCAAACTCCTTATAGGTTGCATATTTGTTGGCCTAACCTAGCTTATCAGGCTTATTGAATCGAGTCAAATTGACCCATAGTTTTTTTTTCTTAAATTTATATATATTTTACAAAGAAAAGAATAAAAATAGTATCGGGCCAAATAGGCCTAGTAATTTTCGGGTCTACTTTTTATAGGCCCAACCTAGCCCATCAGGCCTATCAAGCCAAATTGGCCCAATTAATTTTGGTCCAAAAATTTAATAGCCTAGTCCAGTTTAGCCCATCAAGCCACCGAGTTGGCCTGTCTTGATTTCACCAGCTCTAATGAAACAACAATTTTCACTAGTGGATTTCATGTCTTCGATGGAACATATTTCCATGCGGAACGCACAAAAAAACTCACATTTTTCTTTTATTTCAGTGATAAACAAACAATGAAAATTAATAACTTCCAACTTACTTCCATCCTTCCCCTTTTCTTCCATCCTAATTTCATTTAACGAAACGCTAATATATATAATTAATTTGAGTACGTGACACACTGCATGTTAGTCATAATTTTTCACTATTTCCCTGCATATTTTTAGGACATTTATGCATATTAATTATCTTAGAAAATTACATATATTTGTATCTTTTTTTGATTATTTTAATATTTTCTATGTAAAAAGGAGAATCTCAAGTCTTGAAGAAGATAGATGTCAATAGGGATCAAGAGGAAGAAATAATAGAAAGTTAAAGATCATTGCATATCCTTTAGAATGTGAAACATTTGTGAAGCTCCAAAAAAATAACTTCGAATATTTTATTTTATGTTTTATGTTACCTCTAGGCCTTAATTATGAACTTTTTAATTTTGTTTTGTATTTTAGGCTTAGTTTTATTTTATATTAAGTCTAGGTTCTAAACCTGAATTATTAAAAGGGTTTACAAACATTGAAAGGGGACTTTTTGCCACTTTTGATGGCACTTGTGATGACTAAGTTAGAGCTCTCCTCTCTTCTCTTTTAGTTTTATTTCTTTTCTCTTTGTGTTTTCATGGCTCCCATTAAAAGTTAAACTTTTTTCTAGTTAATCAAAGTTTAGTTTTTCATGATTGTAAGGTATAATTATTCTTTACTACTTTTCTAATTTTAGGTATTTTATACTTCTACTGCTCTTATAATGACAAACATTATTTTATTGATTGTACAAAAAGGTCATGTGTCAAATTTATGAAATTATGTAAAACCAATTCGAGTTATAGGTCTGTAATTGTCTATTAGTTCTATTAATTAGGAGTAAACAACTACCTTCATTGCGTATAAATATAACCTAGCTTAAATAAATCAAGCTCATGCATTTATTGGCTAGAATCAGGTCCCTTTAAAGTCTAACACTATTAGTAGATTAAATCTTAAGAGCTTGTTTAGGATTTTGGTCAATATGGGAAGTAGTCAATAATATTATCTTGATTACCATAAACATAAAGAAATATTGAATATTAGATCTTATCAATAACTATAACTAATTTGTGTAAAATGGAAAAGTGTATTTTTGAATCAATGATCATCTTAAAAACTAAAGTAGAGATTACATCTTCAGCTAGAGTTCTTTAATTATTGAATTAATTCTTTGTTTTAATAAACAAAAGGCGTGCAAAACCATCACTAACTAATTCTTTGTTTTAACCATTCTTTTAATTCTTGATTTCTTTTGATTTATTTGCCTACTCAAAGCCCTTTTTGTTATCAAATTTATAAAAGAAATGAAACTTTAAAATCAATTCTTGTGATTTCAACACATTTTTCACTTTATTAAATTCTTTTCTAAAAAAAATAAGAATTAAAATTTGTTAATTTGTCACCCATAAATGTGTCACTAAACATATTATTTATATAGTAAGAATACAACTATATGACTTTTCAACAATAGCAGCTAGATAAATCTTAAAGTTAGCTATTCAAAAATAAATAAATAAATTACTAGCTAGAAATTTCAGGGCAGGACTTTAGGCAAAGATAATCTGTGTTTTTTTTTTTTTCTGTAGAAGACTTGTGGCTTGCTAATCATTTCAACATATTTTGTGTTGACATTTCTTTGTTATAGAGAATGGGCATAGAAGATACAATGATCTACAACAGTACGCAGAAGGTTCGCTACAAAGTTATTGCTTCCTTCATATTGCCTTCGTTTATATTAGTCCCATGACAAATACATGATGCTCTTAAAAAGAGGGTTTAAGAATTTGGGAAATTAGAAATAAATAATTTTAAAAAAACTATATTTTATGGAAAAAAAAATGTAGAAAACTGAGGAAAGAAAAAGTTACAGGTTGCGTTGCCAAAACAAAAATGTCATGTCAGCAATATTAAACACAGGTTTAATTGTGAGAATTTTTTTTGATTCAATTATAAATTTTAAAATTATATGACCTTTATTGTAAGTTTTGAAACGACAAGAACTAAATTAAAAAAACTTGGTGAAACTGGAAAGAGTTACAAATTAATTTAACCTTAACATAATAACTATACACAAAGAAACTAATTAAATTATTTTTTATATGAACTAAATTAAAAATAAATATTATATATAATGAGAAAAAAAAACAAATTTTACCATAATTTAAATAAGAGGAACTTCTTATATATCTAATATTGATAAAAAAAAATATATATTACAATAATATATTTCACTTGAAAATCATAATGTATGATATTTTCCATATTAAAATAGTTCATAGACTAGAAAAGATGCAAAATGTGAATCACAGAAGAAACATTTTCGTTTGGAATGTACAACAATTTTTTTAAGGTCGATATGTTTTTCTAAAATGTTATAAATATTTTTTTGTAGATTAAAAATTTATTTCAATGAATTGAATTTAGGTCCTTACATAAATTCAATTTAAAAATCTTTTAAAATTCATAAAAACTATATCATAATTTTTAAAATTTTATATTTAAAATTTTTAAAGTACGGGATTTTATAACATAATTTAATTTATTTATTTTACAACATTACATAATTTTGAGGTAATAGAACTTAAAACACAAAAAAAAAAGATATTATAACATTAATTGATAATATTTTAAAGTGTAGGGAAGAATTTTGAAAATAAAATTTATAATATTTTAAAAAAATATTATTTGTAATTTTTATAAAAATAAAATAAAAAATATTTTTTTGGAAATTTTACTTTTTAAATAATTATTTATCAGAAATTTTTTAATTAAATACATTTTTATTTTAAAATAATAATAAACGTACCCTTACCTTTATTTAGAAAAGAGTACTGGGAAGAGAGATTTGGACCTTGTCGGAATGGAAGCATATGTCACCCAAATACATGCCATTTTTTAAACCAGATGAATTTTGATGTTCATTAAAATTTAAGCATACGAATTTGATAGTTTATGGGTGGTTTATTTTAAGAAAATATTTTTTATTTTCAAATATTTGTCTCAGAGAAAAGCTTGATCCGCAATTTGCAAGAAAAAAATAAAAGAACTCGAGATGATTCTAAGAAGAAATTTCTGTCATGTATCTACGAATATATTATAAAAAGTTAAAATAGTTTTTATTAAAAATACTTATTATATTAATATCTCAAAAATTATTCAATATTAATATTTTAAAATAATTTAAGAATTTAATTAAATATACTGAGAATATAAGATTTTTAATATTATTATCAAATTATAAATTATCATAAATAATAAGATTATTAATATTCATAGTAATTATTTAAAAATCATATTTAATTTTTAATCAAATAATAATACAATTTTTTTGTTAAAAACTACAAATATTTTTCATGAGAAATAATTTTGTTTAAACCGGATAAGAATGTTATGAATGACAGTTTTTTTCTAAATACTCAATGCAATTACATATTCAAGGTCAAACTAGGTCAAACTTGATAATACTGGTCAAATTTAAATAATCTCGTACCAGTTGATTCATGCACTAAGTGGTAAAAATCTTTCAAATTAACAATGTATAAAATTAAACGTATAGTTTAAAACATTTAATATGCTATATTTAATATTTGAAAAATACTAGACATCTACCCCACTTTGAAGTAGAAGGAAGAAGAAACAATAAATAGAGAGAAAAAGTTATAAATGTAATAATATAATGAGAAAGAAAAAAAAGAAAATAAAGTAAAAATGATATAGAAAAAAATGATTACCCTCATATTTTTACACCATATGTATGTTACTAGACGACCCAACCCCTTTCGTATTTCTTCACATCTAGTATTATATACTATTATCTTGTTTTGCTTGTTAATCAAACAATTGAAGAGTTCTTCTTTACTCGGCTTCAAAAGTCAACGGCTCTCTGTGCGCTTGTATTTTGCAAGGAAATCTCTCGGAAAAGCTCCATCAACAAACCATACCCCGAAACCATCCACGTTTAACAATTAACCCCTACAAATACCCATAGAAAAAAAAAATGTTACACTAACACCATCTTTCATCAATCACCTAAACCTTCTTCTCCTACTCATCAATCATCGCACCATGGCCCGCTGCAGCAGCTGCTTCGTCTGCATCTACTGCACAATCTACACCCTCATATTCATGTTCATGCTCTCCATGATCCTCTTCTGGATAATCATCTCCCCCTCAAGTGTCAAGTTCCACGTAACCGATGCCTCCCTCACACAATTCAACCTCACGAGCAACAACACCTTGTACTACAACTTCAAGGTCAACATCACAGCGAGAAACCCCAACAACAACATCGTAGTGTACTATAGGAGGATCACGGCAATAGCTTGGTACAAAGATAACGATTTTGCTTGGGCGAGCTTGACACCCTTTGACCAAGGCCACAAGAACACAACCTTCCTTCAAGCAGTGTTTGAAGGGCACAGTGTGATTGTGCTCGGACCTAAACAACTCGGCGAGTATGAAGAGGAGACAAGTGCTGGGATTCACAACGACTTGGCCGTGGATTTGGACCTGAGAATCAGGGCCAAGTATGGAAGGTTTAAGAGCAGTCGTTTTAACCCACCCATTGTTCAGTGTCGCCGCTTGAGTGTTCCTTTGATCTCTAATGGTAAAACGGCACCTCCTTTTAGTGTTAAGAAATGCAGCACTGGTTCTTTCTTTGTAGATCGTGATGCTGATGCAGGAGGAGGCTGATATGTATGAAACCTCTATACACTATGAATATTTGAGTTGGGTTGACAATGTTAATTAATTGGTACTCAATTTTTCTGTTACCCAATCTGCATAGTTAAGTAAAAGTGTTGCCTGAATATATATATATATATATATATATATATATATATATATATATATATTATAATAAAGACAAATCCTCGTGTTGTATACCAAAAATAAGAAAAGATCCTAATGTTATGTATCATAATTTTGATTTGCTTGTGTTACATGTTATGCTATTTCAGTTGTTGTTCACTTTTTGTGGTCCCAAGATTGTGCTTGATCCTATACTGCAGTGTTCAATTTTAATTTCCATAAGTAGATATGCGGAGAGGGGTTGGAACTTGAGCATATTGCATTTGGTAATGAGAATTCAGTGAATTCACATACGCGCCGATTATAGAGAATTTGACATGATGTCACTCAGCCACAAATTAATTAAGCTTGACCGGTACCAGCCAATCTTCCTCTAGTGTCCCAACCACGACGAGCCTTGTATGACATTAATGAATGGTTTTCAAAGCCATAGGAACATTTGATGTCGACATGCATGATAGGGTTTAGAAAGTCAAAGGTGGAATAATTAATTTCTCTGCAATCGGGATTTTTATACGAAACTTGTTGCTTGGAATATATGATATTGACCCATTTACACATCATTTTTATTTTTTCAAATGAATTCACTTTAATTTTATAATAAGTAATTTATTATTGTTCTATTTTTTGCCGGACTAGAGAACCCTCTACATGATAATAGGGATCAACATCATGCGTGTGATTAAACATTTTAAAGCATAGGAGCTAAACTATTGTACATTACCATATGTGTTGATTGTTAATGGTTTTAAAAATTTACCTGAATAGCCGCCCTTATCCATAAATTATTCTCTATTTTATATAACAGTTTTTTCCTATAACACCAAATGACGTGATGCTAATTAATAATTATTTCGATTTGAACATTCTGAATTTCTAATTTTCTCGGAAACCACGTAGGCAATATCCATTCAAATATAAGCCAGGTTGGGTTGCCCTCCTCATTACGGGTAGAAATGTGACTAAAATTTGTTTTAAAAAAGTTAGCTAGTTCTTATCAAAAAAAAAAAAAGCTAGTTAGCAAAAATAGATAAACATACCTAAAGTTTAAGGGTTAAATTTCCAAATGTGCGTATGCTTTTAATCAAAATTAATGTATTGTACGATACAATAATAAATAAATAGTCTTTTTAAAAAAATACAAATCTTAATTATTAAGTAAAAGTTTTTAATTTTAAAGAGTGTTAGCGTATATTTGGATTTTTTTTATTAACTTTCTTTTTGAAAACATAGCTTCCTTTCCAAACAAAATTTAAAACTACACTTTATTTATGTTATAAAATTTGATGACAATTATACTGCGGTGTGTAAGATTTCCTATTAATCTAAATTTTAAAGTAACATAATTTCTATTAGTTATACTAGTGTAATAACACCTGCCTTGTACAGATATTAAATTTCCAATTTACAAATTTTTTATATTATTATGACTTTTAATGCATTTTTCAGTTATTTTTCAATTTTATATAAATATATATTAGTATATTTATATATATATATATATATATATATATATATATATATATATATATATATATATAAGAATATTGACATATATATAATTTATATTCACCCATGTTCTATATCATTTTAATTTATGTAAACGTGTGTTTTAAAAAAATATTATCTTTATAAATATATTTGTATTTGTATATAACTTAGATATTAGATATACATAATTTTAATAAGAGATAATAATGGGAAAAAATTATATTTTGTAATTATTAGTTTTTTAAAAAAAAAATATGTTTCCATAAAGGAAAGAAATGACTAACATTAATGAATACAAAGATAAGATGCTTACATAATAGTTTTGTTAATCTTATTTTATTTTGGCTAACAACAATAGAATGACTCATAATTTTTTCACTGAGTAATTTCAAATTAGTTTAGTTCATTTTCAACTACTATTTTGATGTATCATTTTTCTCCTTATGTATAGAAAATAATTATGTCCTTCAAGCATGTTGGTTAGGATTAATTGGTGTTGTTTTACTCCTTGCATATTTAAATAATTGTATTAGCTCCTAATGTAATGATTAGTCATAAAATATAACTAACTAATGTAAAACACACGAAAACCCAAGAGGGGTTGAATTGTATTTCAAACAATTTTCTCAAATCTTTTCAAAAGACTACGTATGGTCTATTAAGTCAGACAATACAAAAATAATTTTAAGGTAGGCTTTGATTAAAACTTTTATCTAAACCTGTTTTGAAAAACAAAGATCAAACATTGTTTGAAGCCATGTTAGTTAAGATAAAAGATAATGGCAAGAGAGCAAACCACACTAGAAATTTTATACTAATTCGTTTCACTCTAAAACTACATGTCAGTTCTTGGTACATCACTAGTTCCATTAAATTAAACAAGTTATAAATATTCTTTGGCAAATCTCTTCAAGCTTTCAAATCCAAGTAATATTTCACTTGCCTCTTCAAATAATTACCCAAGTATTCTTTCAACAAAATCTCTTCAGGCTTCAACCAAAATCACAAAGAAATTGGTAAAAGATAAGGCTCACTGACTTTTATCGTCTTATCAGACGGATATACAAATCTAAGTACAAGTCTTTTCTCTCAAAGATTTTTACAAGTTTGTACAAGGTTACTTAGAGATTTAGAGCTTTAGAAACACAGAGCAAACTAAAAGCGTTATCATGCAACAATTCTTTTGCTTGTACAAGGGATCTTTGGTATTTATAGGAAGTCTTCAAAGATAACCATTGTGACTAAGAGAGCTTCCTTTGTCTATTTTTCTTTAAGAAGAAAAAGTATTTGTTGGGGCAATAAATGCAATATTAAATATCTTTCACCAACTTGTCACTTTGATATGATAAAGCAGTCTGCTCATCTTTTTTCTCTTATACTAAATCTTGTGGTAGTGAGCATATTTGCTTTTGTTCAAAAAGGTACATTGTTTTCTCTTTTTGGCAGGTAGCACATCTTTTCATGAAATAGGTATTTTGTACCTTGTGATGACATTGCTTTTTGAACTTTTTGAGAAAGTTGTCATGATAATTCCTGATGAACATATAAACTAAAATGGAACATATAATATAATACGGAATATGCGTTTGCTATTGTCTATTCATAAGACAAAGTCATCAACTTATTTTCATGAACCATGTTGCTTATTTTATCTTTGAAAAACTTATTATATTTGTTTGATATAATCAAAACAATTGACATTGTTGACTTATTTTCGTGAACCGTGTTGCTTATTTTATCTTTGAAAAACTTATTACATTTATTTGATATAATCAAAACAATTGACATTGTTGAATTTTTGAACCTTTCAAGCGCAATAATTCCTGATGCACATACAGACTAAAAAGCAACATATAATATAATACAGAATATGCGTTTGCTATCGTCTATTCATAAGATGAAGTCAGCATCTTATTTTTGTGAACCATGTTGCTTATTTTATCTTTGAAAAACTCATTACTTTGTTTGATATAATCCAATCAATTGAGGGATCTCATTCGTCCTAGTCCCAACAAATCAATTAATTAAAAATTTTAACTTTTAAAACCATATTTTACTATTAGTAAAATTAAAACTTATTAATAAGCTAATTTTATATAGAAAGAAAATTATCAATATTAAAATTATTTTATGAAAGATATTTTTAAATTTAATTTACAAAAGTATACATTGTAAGTATCATCTTAATAAATTATTTCATCGTTATTGTTGTATAAGCATATGTTTTGTTAAATTTTTGTCTTATATTAACTGTTTGAAGTTTTGAAGTAGCTTCACAATAAGAATCTCTCACCTCTTTTTATATTAGATTTGGTTTGGTAGCGTCACATCTTAGGTTTGGTATGTAACATAAGTATGATACAGTGTAGCCCTTGGATTAAATAGTAGCCAACAGCTAATCCGTTTGCAACTACTAGAAACCTGCAAGTTTAGAACACTACAATTGTGCATTACATGAAGATCTGGTGAAATCTATTCCATAAACTGCTGAGTTGATGGAAGAAACGTTGAAAGAGGAACCTTGCAATGTATTATTTTGGTCTGGTATGCATGCCACTAGGTTCAACTTGCAGTGGTTTCTGCGTCCATGCATATTAGCAGAGGGTGACACCAGTATATGATGGAACTGTTTGTAACACCCCTCTTTTTTGTCTTTTGACTTGTGTGCATATGTGTATAATTCGTGTTATTTAATTAACAATTCTTAAGTTTCTAAATAATTATAGTTATATGTGTTAATTGATGATTGTTGATAATGATGTTATTGTTATTATCACTATTGTGATATTATTACTAATGTTATTTTTAATATCATTATAGTTATGGTTGTTACTAGTATCATTATTATTAACATTTTTTTATTATTCTTATTATTGATATATATTAATTCAATTCTAAATTATTTTCTTTTATAAACTTATTATTTTAAACATTTTAATAAAGGTGTACATAAGTAAAAAGATTTATACGCTAGATGTAAGATTATCTTTATGTGTGTATATATTTATAGGTGTGTGTATTAATATTTATAAAGACAAAACTTAGGTGCAGTTCATAGGTACTTTTGGTGTATGTTCTCTAAACAAAATTGGAGTTTTACCTTAGTAATTTGCATGTATTAAAGATTAATACAAATTATCAAAGTAAAACTCTAATTTTGATTGAATAACAGTATCAAAAGTACTCAAAGAACTACACTTAATTTTTGTCCTATTTATAAATATATATCAAGGAGATATGAGATTTTGATGTATCTAGTTTCTGGCTTTCTCTCTTGCTTTACTACTAGAGATGGCAAAATGGATAAGTCGGCCCCACCCGGCCTACCGGGCCAAAGAATGAAATCGGGCCCACCTGGCTCGACCTGTATTCTTTACAAGCTACTATTTTTAGATCCAGCCCGGTTCTATGTTGGGCCTTAGGCCATTGGGCCATATTAACCCAAATTAAAAATGAATAAAAAATAAAAAAAATCTAGATCCAAAAAAATATATATATAATGAAAGGGTTGTTTTACGTTATTTTAAGTTTAGACGAAAATTGTGAGGTCAACAAACAAGTAAATACATGAACAGATCCAGCTATTTTATATACAATGAAATAACGAACCTTTCATATTAAAAGATGCCTAATAATTAGTGACAAATTAATTATTTCAATAAAATAGGTGCAAACAAGTCAAATTAAATAAAAACAATTTACTTAAAAACCAAAAAAGAAAAAGGAAAAAAAAAAGATAAACAGGCTATCTATTAATAAGGTGGAAGGGATTTTGATACCATTTGTGCCTAAACAAATTTATTTCGAGTTTAAAATTTTGAGATGGAAAAAGTGATAAATGAGACCGTTATGAAGGTTGCAGTGGTTCTTATGGAGAAGAAAATGATAAAAAAAAATCCTTTAGATGGTAGGAGACAGTTTATAATGATTTCAGAACCATATGTAATACATGGTACGTGATATATGATAAAGTATAGTGGTGTGTAAGGATCCATGTAATTGACTGTATTAATAAGATCAAAGCTTAAATCTCAACATGTAATTTAGCTACTAGGTTAGTCCGACTTGAGCCCACTTGGCCCGTTAGGCTAAATAGGCCGGGCCAAAAAGGTCTGATCTTATTTGGGCCACCTATTTTGCAACCCAGTCCAACCCTTTTTACGAGCTATTAGGACTGGCCCATTTTGCTACCTTTGTTTACTTTCCCAAACCACCCACACTCTCCAATTGCACTCCACAAACCACCCATTATTATTTAACCTCCATTATCTCTTTCTTTTATTTTATTTTTTAGTTTTTAAAAAAAAAATTAAAAGGCACGAAGTGCCTCTTTTCCCCTAGTGTATGTGAATGGGAACCAAGAGAGAGCTCCTACAGAAATTAATAATGGTTGCTCTATTTTAATTCTTTCATTCCCTAAAATTTTCTTAAGGATATCTAATTGGTCATCCACAATTAAATGTTCACAATAAACATCTTAGAGATCATCCTTATGATCTTTGTGTGTGTGTGTGTGTGTGTATAATGACAGGACTGAAGTTAAAACCTAAGATCTCATGTGTACTACCCAAACCCCCACCACTAGGCCAACCCTAGTGGGTTATCCTTGTGATCTTTTCTAAACTAAATTGAACTTCTTTTTTTTTTTCATAAATGGCTCTTGAACTAAACTCTTAACTATTAAACTTTTTTCTTATTTCTTTTCCAATTGATTGTAACCTAAAAAGTGTTCTCCTAAACTTATAAGTTCCCTACACTAATACATTGTTACAAAACTTCAAAACTCTCCACCCACACACTCTGCCTCTTTCACGTCAAGCCCCCTCCCCATATAACTTCAATTTTCTCTCATTTCTTCTTAATTCTTCAAAACTCTCCAACTCTCTCTTCCCCTTCACTCTCCAAACCGCCACTGCCACCCCCTTTTTCTCCTCTGTTCTCCAAATCTCTAAAATCAAAAGTTAGTCCTGAAAGTACAACGAATATTGGAAGATAGCTTCAAAGTCAAGATTCTTGAAGACCTGAAGTACTTCCTTGGTTTGGAAATAGCCAAATCCAACTAGGAAATTCATTTATGTCAGAGAAAATATACACTTCAGCTTCTTCAGGACACAGGTTTCATATCTGCAAATTAAGACTACTTCAATCCCCATGAATCCTAATGTGCCACTCAATGCAACTGATGGAGAACAACTTTTGAAATGCTTCCATATATCGTAGACTCATAGGGAGACTAATTTATCTCACCATCCCCAGACCTGATATCACTTTTGTTGTAAATAAACTTAGTTTATGACCAGCCCTTAGTTAGTTGTTGTTCATCAGGTTTTACATTACTTGAAAGCAACCCCTAGTCAAGACCTAATTTTTCCTACGAAGTCTTCCCTTTGAGTCACAACCTATATAGATAAAATTGGGAAGTTGTCACTACAACAAGTTTTTGTGTATATCTTAGGGATTTCCTCATTGCTTGAAAGTCAAAAAAACAACCCACAATTATCAAATCTTTAGCTGAAGCAAAGTACAAGGTGTTAGCATCTCTAACTTCTAAATTATTGTGGACTAGGCAGCTTCTATGTGTCTTTGAAGTTCCCATGAGCTCAATCATGACTTGTTATGATAGTAAATATGCTATATAGCTGGCTAAAAATCCATTAACCCATGATAGATCCAAGCATGTGTATATAGATTGTCACTTTATTAGAGAACATGTTCAATCGAGCTTCTTCAAACTTGTACATGTTAACACTCATCAACAGCTTGTTGATCCTTTGCCCAAGGCTCTTCCTAAGGCCCAGTTTAAGTCCTTGACAACCAAGTTGGGGATTTTAGATTTTTATCTCCCAACTTAAGGGGGAGTATTACAACTGTATCAATTACGTTAGTTAGCGGGTACTTACAAACTAGTTAAGTTTGTTATTCTACTTCCATGAGTGTATATAGAAACTTCCATTGTATTTTTCAATTGGTTCATTTCTTCAATCAATTGAAGTCAGTATAGAGTAGATTGCTCCCTCTCTCATTCATGTTCTTTGATAATTTCATATATTGTCGCCTCCCCTTGCTCCTCCATGGCCATTTTCTCCTCCTCCTCCCAAGCTCACCTCCTAATCCTATCGCCAAGAACTTTGCAACCACAATCATTGCAAACAAGCAAATCAATTAGTCATTAATTAACGGGTAGCATTGAATAGGCAAACACTACTTTTAGATAGCGTTGGCTGGACCGATGCAACAATGCTGCTAATTTGAAATTAGTGAGAGTTTTAGTCGACACTCAGAAGTTTCAATTTTAAAAGAATTAAAAAAATTGTATTTTTTTATCAAATTAGCATCGACCTTGTGGACGCTAGTAGCATCGATGTCAAGGCCAACGCAAGCCTTCCGACGCGAAACCATTGGTTTCTTGTAGTGATATGTATCATTTTGAGTCTTTAAACTTAAAGCTTGTCTCTACTTGATTCCACATAAGGAATTAGGGTCTCGCTTAAGGGGGTTGGATTAGAATTAGGATTAATCTACTTAAGAAGACATGGATGTTGTTACACTATTTTTTAATAATTATAATCGTTACACAATACAATATATATATATATATATATATATATATATATATATAGTACAATAGTTTTGATTCAAAGTATATGCATATTTGCAAATTTTAAACCTTAAACTTGTAGGTCTGTTTATCTATTTTTGTTAACTAGCTAATTTGTTTAAAACAAATTTTAGCCACTTCCACTTTCTAAACGTAACCCTCCTACCTGGCTTTTATTCGAAATATCTATTGAGTCGTGAATCATTGGCTACGTGGTTTCCCAGAAAATTAGCAAATTAGAATGTTAAATCAAAAGAGTTATTAATTAGCACGCATCACATCATTCGGTGGTCTAGAAAAAGCAGAAACGAGAACCACTTGAATACATGTTTATATAATAAACTTAAATATATTTTTAATTCTTATAAACAAGTGATTTTTATTTTAGTTTTTATAATTTTTTTTTATTTTTATTTTTCTAAAATTTGAAATTATTGTCTTTAGTCTCTAAAAAATTCTTGTAAAATATTTTTCTTTGAGTCATCTCTCTAAAATCTAAAAGAGTTTAATGGTCATGCATTGTTAGTATAAAAAGTTTTATACTATCATCTAATCAGAAATCACCATTAATATAATTTTTAAAGTATTTATTATAAAAGTCAACAAACTTATAATACATGGTAGCTTGTAATTGGATGACAGTGTAAAACTACTTTACACTGTCAGTGCATAACCATTAAACTCAATCTAAAATCACTATTTTTGGTTCATATCCTTCATTTTAAGATAGACAAATAACATTTATTTTGATATCTAAAAAAAATTTTAGAAGTATCAAATGCTAACATTATACCATAAACATTAGTGGGTGATACGTGGGATGGTCACTTGACCTTCTATTAAATACATAAGTAATTAACAAAGTGTCATTTAATATAGGAACCAAAAACAATGAATTCAGCTTTTTGTAAAATGAAAATTAAAGAACAAAATTTATAAGGACTAAAATCAAAATTTGATCATTTTATATGACTAAAATTATATTTAAACCTATATAATATTATGGATAAGGACGGCTATTCAGGTTAATTTTTAAAATAATTAAAATTAACACATATAGTCATATAGTAATTTCTCTCCTATGCTTTAATGTTTAATCAAATACTTGATGTTGATCCTTATCATGTAGAGGGTTCTCTAGTCTTATTGACAAAATTAAAAATTAATTATTATAAAATTAAAATGAATTCATTTGAAAAATAAGATTGATATGTAAATGGGTCAATATCATTTCCAAACAACAAGTTTCATATTAAAAACCTAAAGAAATTAATTATTTCATTTTGACTGTTTAAACTCGATCACGTCGACATCAAATGTTCCTACTGCTTTGAAAACCATAAATTAATGTCATACAAGGCTTGTCGTGGTTGAGACATTAGAGGAAGATTGGTTGATCAAGTTTAGTTTATGGCTGAGTGACCTCCATCTCAAATTCTATTTAATCGGCGTGTGTGCGAATTCTCGTTTACCAAATGCAACGCTCAGTTGCTGCCTTCTCGCATATCTACTTTTGGAGATTAAAATTGAACACTACAGTATAGCCATCAAGCACAATCTTGGGACTACAAGAAGTGAACAACAAACTGTAATAACACATAACATGTGTAAGCAAATCAAAGTGATAGGAACATAACATTAATTAAGTTTTTTTTTTTTCTTGGTGTATACATATACGTGTAACACTTTTACGTACACAACTCCGCAGATTGAGATAATGGAAAGAATGTGTAAAAATTAACTGACATTGTCAACTCGGATATTCATAGGCCCATAGAGTATAGAGGTTTCATATCAGTCGTCTCAGAAGGAACGAGTTTCACATTTGGTGACACTAAAAGGAGGTGCTGTTTTACCATTAGAAATTAAAGGAACCCTTAAGCGACGACACTGAACAAAGGGTGGATTGAAACGACGTCTCCTGAACCTTCCAAACTTGGCTCTGATTGTAAGATCCAAATCCACAGCCAAGTCATTGTAAATCCCAACACTTGTCTCCTCTTTATACTCACCAAGTTGTTTAGGTTTGAGCTTGATCACACTATGCCCTGCAAACACTGCTTGAAGGAAGGTGGTATTCTTGTGGCCTTGGTCAAAGGGTGTTAAGCTCACCGAACCAAAATCATTATCTTTGTACCAAGCTATTGCTTTGATCCTAGAGTACACTATGGTGTTGCTGCTGGGGTTTCTCGCTGTGATGTTGACCTTGAAGTTGTAATACAAGGTGTTGTTGCTTGTGAGGTTGAATTGTGCTAGGGAGGCATCAGTTACATGGAACTTGACACTTGAGGAGGAGAAGATTGTAATCAGAGATAGGGTCATGCAGGAGAGCACTAACATGACCACGCTAGTGCCGCCGATGCAGCAAATGCAGCTATAACACATGGTGTGATGACTGATTAGTACGAGAAGAAGGTTTAGGTGATTGACGAAATATGGTGTAACATTTCTTTCTATGAGTATTTGTAGGGGTTAACCACTGATTAGTGGTATCAATTAATTAGAATAAATTATTTTCAAGGTTCAAATCATAAAAATAATTGTAGTTATAATTACCTTAATTTATATAATTGTGCTATTTTATGATACATAAAAATAAAAGAAAATAATATAATTATTATGCATTATACATTTTTATGAATTATATGTAACTATAAAAACATTTCATATAAGATTACCGTAATTATTAAAAACATTTCATAAAATTTAATAAATTGATTATCTTTTATATAAAATCAAAATCTATACAGACAAGATTTAATGATTTAATGATTGATTTAATCATAATATATACTCATTGTAATCACCTTAATTACAATAATATGTATTTTATGAATTAAAAAAGTCAATGACATTTTGACGAGAAAAGAATTAATCAATGAGAAATTCTTGCATTAGCACAAATTCAACACCTCATCCTTATACACAACCAATAAAAAATCTACAACTAATAAAATAAAAATAAAAAATGCCAACCTATTGAATAAGGTAAAAATAAAAAATCCAATATTTAAAATAAAAAGAAACTCACAATTCTTCCTTCTATCTACATAACCTATCATTCCTTTCTTATATTGTGTTATTGTGTTGAATTTGTTACTGTAAAACCATTATCAATATATCAATATATCATTATCATTATCATTGTACCAATATATCAATATTATTAAAGGTGTTGTCACGTAAACAGATGTCATGTGACATTACCATATTTATTTTTTTGCCCAAATTTCTTTGATTTTTTCATTTTTTAATTCATAAAACACATTATTATATTTAATTGTAGTAATTAAGGTGAATACAACAAGTGTATACTGTTATTAAATTAATCAATTAAATCTTAAATGGATTTTAATTTTATATAATATGGTAAATAATTATTAAATTTTATGGAATATTTTTCTATAATTACGGTAACTTTATGTTTATTATCCCTATTTATAATAATTTACCACAAATAAGATAATAGTGATAATAAATTGTTATGTTATCTTAAATAATAATAATAATAATAATAGAACTTATGGTCATGTTTTATATTTATTATCATTATTTTATTATCAATTACATTATTATCTATTATAAAATAAGATTTTATCACATAGGTAGATGCCACGTGGCAACACCTCATCGATTCTTTGTTTACCGAAATGCCGCTGAATTATTTTATTTTAATTTTTTATTCATAAAAATATATAATTATAGTAATAAAGATGATTATTTAATTATTAAATATTTAATTACGTTAATAACACTAATATATATATTGATTCAAATCTATAACAAATTTAAATTTAAATTAAGAAATCTCGTGATATTTATTTTGGGCAAATGTATCTTATAAATTTTTTCTTTCTGAAATACAAATCATTTTAAATTTAAATTTGTAACTAATACATAATTATATTAATTAAGGTAATTATAATCAATACAATTTTAATAATTAATTGTTAATAGTAATATATAATTAATTGATAACAGTAATATGTAATTTGATTCAAATTTAAATTTAAATAAAAAATTCTTGTGAGATTTATTTTAGGCAAATTAAGGTGACTTTTAATTATTAAATATTTAATTACAGTAATCAATTATTATTTTAAAATTCTAATTAAGAATATAATTATATAATCTTATTCAGATTCATTGATAATATATACCTTGATTCAAATTGATAATAAATTTAAATTTAACTTAAGAAATATTGCGAGATTTATTTTAGATGAATGCATTTCAGAAATTTTTTCTTCGTAAAATGCAAATATTTTTTTCATTTTTAATTCATTAAATACATAATTATAATAATTAAGGTAATTCTAATTAAAATGATTTTAATAGATTGATAACATTGATATATATATCTTGATTCAAATTTATAGCAAATTTAAATTAAGAAATATTATCAAATTTATTTTAGATAAACACATCTCAGATTTTTTTTTGAAGTACAAATATTTTTTATTTTTTAATTCATAAAAATACATAATTATGTTAACCAAGGTAATTGTAATCAATATAATTTTAATAATTATTTGATAACACTAATATCTATCTTGATTCAAATTTATAGCAATTTTAAATTTAAATTAAGAAATCTCGCCAAATTTATTTTATGTAAATGAATTTCAAAAAAAAATCTTCCTTTTATACAAATAATTTTTTTCCATTTTTAATTCATCAAAAATACATGATTGTATTAAGGTAATTATAATCATTTTCATTATGATTTTAATAATTTGAACAATGAAATTGATAACACAAATATATTTTGATTCAAATTATTAATTAATAATACAAATATATATTCTTATTCAAATCTAATATCTATTATAAAATAAGGTTTTGTCACATAGGCAGATGTCACGTGGCACCACCATATTCATTCTTTTTACCTAAATTTCTCATTGATTTTTTTTATCATAAAAAGATATCATTATATTTAATTGTAGTAATAAATATGTTTATAACAAGCATATTTTATGATTAAATTCATCAATTGAATCATATAAATCTTAAATGGATCTTGATTTTATATTATCATAATTTTATAATAACTTGCCATATGACTATTGTAACGAATACCAATCGATATTATTTTAAATACTAATTGATAACATGTTAATAAGTCAATAAAAAACATTCTATTATTATATATTATTACCTTAATTACATGTTTCCTTAAATATTAGTTATGGTCTATTACATGTTTCTTTAAATATTTATTATGGCCTATATATATTTTGATTCAAATTTAGAGCAAATTCAATAAAAACTTCGCATGATTTAAATTAGTTTACCTTAAATATTAATTATGGCCTATTACATGTTTTCTTAAATATTAATTGTAATCTATTACATATCTCCTTAAATATTAATTATGACATACATACATAATACATAAATACATACATACATATATATATATATATATATATATATATATATATTCAAATTTAGAACAAATTCAAATTAAAAATTTCGCATGATTTAAATTACATATTTCCTTAAATATTAATTATGGCCTAGATATATTTTGATTCAAAATTAGAGCAAATTCAAATTAAAAATCTTGCATGATTTACATTAGTTTATCAATCATTAATTAACGTCAATCATTAATCAACATTAAATATTATTTTACCATACAAATTTGGTAGTTTTTAATTTGACATTCCCTATCAATTAATTTGTAATTTGTAATTTGTAATTTGTAATCATAAAAAAATATCATTTGAGTCATAAATATTCTCGTCTTCGTGAAATAAAATCCAATTTGATCAACTCAACTATAAATATCTATGCATACATGAGCATTTTGCATTTTCATTGTCTTCTTCTAAAATAGTCAATTATCAATTTCTTCTTTTATTCTTTTTATTTAGTTTTTTGAGGGATAAATACAATTAATAAGAAACACAAATTCACCAATCTTTTTAAACTTTTTCTAAGGTAAATTTCATCTTTTCTTTAATTTTTCTTTCGATGTTTTTTGTATATTTTGTCCAATGTTTAGAATTGAATTTGGTCAATTAATTTGACAATCCCTATTAATTAATGAGTTAAATGGTCATGCACTGTCAATATAAAAAGTTTTACACTATCAACCAATCAGAAATCACCGTTAATATGAATTTTAAAATATTTATTATTAAAGTTAACAAACTTATAATAAATGATGGTTTGTGATTAGATAACAATGTAAAACTACTTTACACTGTCCGTCCGTACCCTGTTTTCTCTTAATTAGTTTGTAATTTGTAATCATATCAAAACACAAAAATATCATTTGAGTCATAAATACTCACATCTTCATGAAATAAAACCCAATTTGATCAACTCAACTATAGATATCATGCATACATGAGTGTTTTTCATATTCATTTTTTTCCTTCTAAAATAGTATGATAAAATAGGGTAATAGCATGATATAAATACTCATTTTATTTATTTTTCTTAAATTATTTTCATTTTTTATTTTTAACAATTTTAATTTAAGTATTTCAATTATAATATATCAAATCACATATCAACGAATCATTTTCAAAATTCCAAACTCCAGCGCAGCTTGTGCATTGTTTGGTCCTTTATTAATAAAACCCTGTTTTGCCTTCCGAAAAAAAAATAATCATGTTATTAAGAATTAAATGAATTAAATCAAATCAAAATTTAAATCATACCTACAATATTACTAACTCAATATGAAATTCATTTCATTTTAACCTATTTTAATTATATTTCTTTTTAATTTATATTTTTAACATTATATATAGAGAGAGAGAGAGAGTTTAATAGTCATGCACTGTCAGTATAAAAAGTTTTACACTGTCAACCAATCAGAAATTACCATTCAAATGACTTTTAAAGTGGTTATTATAAAAGTCAACAAACTTACAATAAATAGTGGTTTGTGATTAGATGACAATATAAAACTACTTTACACTATTAGTACATGACCATTAAACTAATGTGTGTGTGTGTATATAAAATCAAATCAAATCAAATTCTAATTAAAATAGTTTATGCTCAAAATATCACAATTAACTTATAAAGATTATACAAACAAAATAACTACGTAAAAATAAAAAATAATTAACAAGCAAATCATCCAAAATTTAAATTAAAATATTATCAATTTTAATCTAATTAAAATTAAATTTAAATTACCTTGATTAATCAAAGTTTTAAAATAACATTAATGTTAAATTAAATTATGATTTGAATCTTTTAAAAGAAGATTTTATCACATATGCAAATGTGACCACATGTACTCTCTCTCTCTCTCTCTCTCTCTCTCTCTCTTCTCTCTCTCTCTCTCTCTCTCTCTCTCTCTATATATATATATATATATATATATATATATATATATATTATCATCTTTCTACGTATTAAAAAAGGAAATTAAGATATAACCTCATGATTTTGTACTCAATGCATCCAAATTGATACTTAAACTTAAATTAATTTATACTTAAAACATACTCAAAATATAAAGCTTATACAAATAAAGTAATAAATTAATAAAAACAAAGTTAGAACCTAGGACCTTATGCATAAAATCTCCCCACTAGGTCGACCTTCTAGTGGGTTAATAATTAAATATAATAACCATAAATAAATTATTTAAATTTTTATAATAAATAGTATTTATTATTTTCAAACAAATATAAATCTACCATTGTGAATAATGTCACTTTCTAACATGAAATTAGGAACTTTTTATATAAAATAATTTTATTTATTATCTTTTTTATCATTAATTTAAATTTCGACATTCTATAATCATTACATCAAATTTTAACCTTTATCAAGTTACATTATTATGGTTACTACTATGAAGAGGAGTGCTAGCAACACTCTTTACAATACTCTCTTTTTAATACCCTCTCTACTATTGATTGAAATTTATTAGAAATCACAAATTTTGGTAGATTAGTATTAGAGAGAGTGTTGCTAGAACCATTAAAGTCGACCTAGTGGTGGGTATGAGGCAATATGCATGAAGTCATAGGTTTTAACCTTAGTACAATCATTGTACACAAAAATAAAAAAAAAGTTTATTACAAACATAAAAGGTTTTAAGTCATCGAAAAAAGAGAGAGTGTTGCTAGCACTTCTCTACTATGAATCATGTTGTTTATAACAAAAATTGAGGAATGCTAGCAACACACTCTCTCCTATTGGTTAAAATTTATTAAAGAACTATAAAATCATGAGAGAGGATCGTTAAAAAAGTTGTGAGACCCACAAAATTTTGTGATTTCCAATTTTCAATAAATTTCAACGAGTGTATTCAAAAGAGTGTGTTCCTAACATTTCTCATAAAAGTTTTACTGATGTAATTAATTCAAATTTAAATTAACTTGAAAATCATACTAAAAATATCATTATTATTATATATAATTAAAGGAATCAAATTATGCATGTTGATTTGAAAATGGCTATGATTCTGATCAATAATATATAAGTGATAGGATTCATTGACACCAAGTGTAAGTCTTGAGATTTACACCAAATTTAAATCATTAATACAAATTAATCCTATAGTTTATAATATCTTTACATACACATATATGTATATTAACTGTAACATATTTTGTGACAATCAATTGGTTAACTTTAATCAATCAATTAAATCATTTTATTTAATTAACAAAATGTTTTCTTGATTTAATTTTCTACTTTAATTATTTATGGAAATTATTAACAAGTTAATTTTTTTACAATTTTTTCCTATAATAAATAGTAAAATATATATAATTTTGACATATATTATTCTAATCAATTAATTAATTTTCAACTTAAATTAATCAATTAAATTATTTGAGTCAATTGATTGTTTGTTTGATTAAATTTTTTTGCAACAATTATTTGCATAAATTATTAATAGATTAATTTGTTTTTTCAAATGTTTTCAGTAATAAATAATAAATATATATAATTACATTAATATAATGTAATATATTTTATATATATTGACATATATAATAAATATACATGTTTCAATGATAAATAAATAAAAAACAATTTTATTATAATATGATATAATAATATAATATGTCAAAATTAACATAATTGATTGATTATAGTTAACTAATTGATTGTCACAATATATATTAAAGCTAATATATAATAAAATATTATAAATTGTTAGATTATTCTATATTAAGAGTTGAGTTTTAATGTAAGTCTTTAGACATATCTTGGTATCAACAATGAATGCTTTCAAAAAAAAAAAGTTACAACAACAATTTATACAAATGTGGAGAGCTAAACTTGCCTTGACCCGTAGGTGAAATATTTTTCAATGACCTTAGGAATGACTAAAATCTATTAGGTTGGTCATAAATATTCTTGGGAATATTGATATTTGTTACTTGGGAATTAAAGAATTTTATATTTAGTTTTAGGCCCTGTTTGGAAAAGCTTACAAACAACTTATTTAGACTTATATTATATTATAAGTTCTTGTGAGAGTATTTGGACACCCTTATAAAAATATCTTATGATTAGTCAATAAGATGTTTTTAACTTATTTTCATAAGCTCTCCAATATAACATATAGAGATTAGTATTTTTTTTATTTTTTTTTTCGTTTCTTTCTCCAAATTAAACATTTATTTTTTTCCTTTCTTCACCCAAATTAATATAAATATTAAATTTTACACAAAACAAATTATAATGATTCATTGCTAGTGAATTTTTTTAGTATTTTTTACATGTGTTCTTCTTTTTCACTAAAAACATAATTTAATTAAATAATTTATATTTTTATATGTTGCTAGTATTTTTTTTATATGTTTCCTTCTACAATGGTATGTTGTAGATGAAGTTTTATAATGATTACTATTTTATATACTTATATTTATTTATACATGTGAATGATGAAGTTTTAAGCTTATATCATGATTTTATGATATATATGATTTTAATTTTAGCACCTTAATTTATATCTTAATCATGTTTTGATTATTATATATTTCGATTTTTAAAATTATTGATAGGTGTATGGTGATTTTTATTTTTTTTTGTGTGTCACATAATTTTTTAAAATTTATGATACCTAATTTTTTTAAAAAAATTAAAATAGGTAAATGGTGACTATTGATTTTTTTTTATTGTTTTTGTGATATATATAATATTAGTATATTAATTATTTAGTTAGTTTTTAAATTTTTAACTTATTTTTAATGATAAATTGATTTTTTTTAATTTTAAAAATGAGACATCTTATAAGTACTTATGTAACAACGTATCCAAATACTTTAAAATTGTGTAAGCGCTTATCAACTTGTGTATCTAAACTTAAATAGCTTATTAAATTTTAGGGACTTATAACATAAGCTCTTATATAATAAGAGCTTATTAAAAAAATCTTAATTAAGTTTTTCCTAATGGCCCCTTTATAGAACATTTTCAAAAACTTTAATTATTTATCACATTAAGGGTGTGTTTGGTAAGAAGAAAGGAAAATGGTGAGAAATAAAGTAGATAGAAATAGAGAAGAGAGAAATAGGTGAATAGAAATAAGTGAGAAATAGAATAAAAAATAGAGGTGTTTGATTTAAGAGAAATAGGAAAGAAAAAAGTACAAAAATGAATTAAAAAATAAATTTTAATTGGCACCTTTCTTCAATAGTCAACTATTGTTACTTAAGTAGACTATTGTATTTAACTCAATTTGATATTGGACTATTACATTTTGATAGTAAACTATTGCACTTTGTGGTAGTTTTAAACAGTCACAAAATGTTAAAAATCGCCAAAAAATGATACTTTCTAGCAATTTCTAATTGCTAAAAAAAACCCTATAAATTTTTTAACACGCCTCTCTCTTTAGCATTTTTGCACATCTCAGTGCAGAAATAAAAAGCATTAGGGCCCACCCTCGATCCTCCCTCATTTCTTACCTCTCCCTCGTACCAAACAACCCACCATTTTTATTTCTTACCAATTTCTTACCTCTCTCTCCCATTTCTTAACTATTTCATCTACACCAAACATAGGGGAAATGAATTAATAAAGATAACGTAATATTTTTACCGCATTAAAACTTTTCTCCAAACTTGAAAAAGTTATATTCCCACCTTAGTCCCTCAAATTGGTCCTTATAATTAATAAAATGTTAAAATGGTCGCTGAAATTGTACAGTGTCAGTCAATTTAGTTCTTAAAATTATAATTGACTGTCAAATTAGTCCCTTAAAATAAATAAGATGGCAAAATGATCCCTGTAGTTATAAATTATCAATCAACTTAGTCTCTAAAATTGTAATTGTTGATCAAATTGGTCCCTAAAATTAAAAAAAAAAAAACTTAATTACACTTTTTGCCTTCTAAGTTTTAAAATTTCACAAATTTTGTCCCTAAAGTTTTTTTTGCGCATTTTGACCCTAAACTTATATAATTTTGAAAATTTTGTCCTAACATTAAAAAAATTATGCATTTTCTCCTAAAGAGCAATTAAGCCTTTAGAAAATAGTTAAAGTGTTAGAAGTGAAATTTGAACCCTTAACTCCTTCCTTCTCCACGACCACAAAATCACTAAGTAAAAATTCTAGTTTATATATAACAAATATATTATATATACCATTTTTGTATTTGTTAATTACACTTTTGGTTTTCCAAGAATTTGTTTAAATTTACTGTATAAAAAAATATTAAAACTTAAGGTGATAAATTTATTTATTAAATATGTTTATTTTATTTATTTAAATTTATAAATCATACAAATTTATTTATTAAATTATATAAAAATTATTTATTAGTTAAATTACAATAATTTATAAATTTATTTATTAAATATTTTAATTCTAAATAACTACCCTACAAATAAAAGGGTGAAAGATGTATAATTTTTAGATAATAAATAACTTTATATAATTGAATAAATAAATTTATATAATTGGAATAAAAATATTTGATAAATAAATCTATCATCTTAACTTTTAATATTTTTTTATACAAATACAAACATACACTTAGGGAATCAAAAGTGCAATTAACAAATGCAGCAATGATATATATATACATATACATATATATGTAAACTAAATAAGCTAAATTACTTAGTAACTTTGTTGGTAGTAGAGAAAGAGGAGGTCAAGGGTTCAAATCCTCTTCTAACATTTTTATCATTTCCACATCATAAATGATCAATTAACACTAGGATAAAATTTACAAAATTATGTAAGTATAGGTCAAATGTGCAAGAAAAAAAATTAGGGGCATCATTTGTAAAATTTTAAAAGTTAAAGGACAAAAATATAATTAAATCTTTTTAATTTTAGGAGCTAATTTGACGGACCATTTTAATTTTAGGTACCATTTTGCCATTTTATTGATTTCAAGGACTAATTTGATCGTCCATTACAATTTCAAGAACTAAGTTAATTGATACTGTGCAATTTCAAGGACTATTTTATCGTTTTATTAATTTTAAGGACTAATTTGATTGACTATTACAATTTCAAGAACTAAATTGGTGATTCACTCGTAAATGAATTAATAAAAATAAGGTGAAGTAAAACTTTTCTCCAAACTTGAAAAAGTTACATTTCTACTTTCTCATAAAAACAATTTCGTGAAAAATATAAGTAATTTTTTTTTTCTAAAAACAATGTTTCCTAATAATAATATTTTTTAAATAATAAATCAATCATAAAATACAAACACTCTTATTTTCAGATTCCAAAAAAAGTAAAAATTTCCCTTTGTAACAGACCAAACGCCCCCTACTATATATGGATGATCAAATTACATCATCAATCACTGACTCGTGAACCCCTCTAAAACCCTCATATGAATCATTATCTTTAACCCCTCCCATTGTGAATGTGACGAATCAAAGTCCTTAGAACTCATGCCATTGATTCACAGCACTCCACCGCCTCACTATGCCATTGCTACCTTCGCCAAAGTTACCAATGCACCATCACCATCTTCCACTCTCTCTGTTGCCACATTCGGTTCCAGTCTTCTGCGCAAAATCCAGAGCCCAACTTTTAGGTTTTCCGCCAACAGGAATCGCTCGCGTGCTGCGGTAATCAGAGCCAAAGCAGGGACCGATTACTACTCCACCTTGAACGTTAGCCCCAATGCCACGCTGCAAGAAATCAAGGCCTCCTATCGCAAACTGGCGCGCAAGGTTCCTACTTTCTCCTGTGTTTACGTGGCAATTTTAATGGGTCGTGTTTGGTTTTGGGGGAAATGGAGCAAATTAGGGTAATTGGAATATGGGTTGTTAGGTTTATGGGAAATTTATACCATAACCCAGCATGTTCTATTGGTATTAATAATTGTAAATTGAGCTTGTTTAGTAGTTGTACGAAAAATACGTGGGATAAGCCATTTGGTGCATTCATATGTATCGTAATATATAACTTAAGGCTATATTTGTTAGATATAAAACCATGAAGAATGTTAGCAACACATTCTCTGACACACTCCTTCAAACACACTTTTCATTATTAGTTAAATTTTATTTGAAACAACTAAATTATAAGTAAGGTTTGTTGAATAAGAAGTGAGACCTATAAAATTTTATGATTTTTAATAAATTTCAACTAATAATAGAGTGTTTAAGAGAGTGTGTTGTTAGCATTTATCATAAAACCATTTATATGTCTTTATCCAACAGCTTAAGCTTTTGGGAGTGTTGGTTCATGACATGTTTTTAGAGCTTCTATGATCATGTGGTCCAGAATTCAATCCTTGTTGCACCCACGTTTCTTCATGAAAGTTAAATGTCAGCACAAGTTAGGGTGAGCCTGTGCATTGTCTGTGGATTAAGCCTAAAGGGCTCTTATATTTGGGGGCATGTTAGATGTAAAATTATCAATGTTTCTCTTTACCAAACAGATTAATCTTTTGGAAGAATTTATGCATGACAATGTTTTTTATTTTTGGGATCAGTACCATCCAGATATGAACAAAAGCCCTGGGGCTGAGGAGAAGTTCAAGGAAATAAGTGCTGCATATGAGGTAATTCTTGCCCTAGAACGATATTTTTTCTTTTGTCAGTGGTAATACATGCTCAGACAGAACACATTTTTGGATTCATTAAGGGCCTCTTTTACATTTTTTTTTTGCACCATGCATTTTTTTTTTAAATCTTCTGTCCCATTCTCTTTTGATCTGAACATTGGCATTGTAATCTTTTTTCTGTCTGGGATACAAGGCTGGGTTGGTGAAATTTATAGATAATTGTATTACTTCATGGATAATAACTGCATATGTACTATATTTGTGTTTGTCCCTTTTCATTGGTGTGGTAACAAAGCATGCATATAGGTCCTATCAGATGATGAGAAAAGATCTTTGTATGATCGCTTTGGTGAGTCAGGTCTACAAGGAGAAAATGGAGGGTCAACTGGTGCTCCAGGGGTATGTGCATATTTATGTCTTCTGCTTCTTGCAATCTCAATATGAACTTGTGATTCTTTTGATATGATGATATATATTTCTACAGAACTAACATTTTTCTCTTTTTTTCTTTTCCCACCTCATTACTTATTTCATTTTACTGCTGATGCCAACCTGAATTGATCAGGTTGATCCTTTTGATTTATTCAATGCATTCTTTGGTCGTTCTGATGGACTATTTGGAGATGTTGATGAAGGGGACATCAACTTCAATTTTAGAAACAAGAGAAACCGTGGTCATATTCGGTAACTATCTTCTCAATACTATGACTAATTTCTATGAGAATTAACTGAATGATTATTGGATACTTCCTTTATGAGTGAGAGTGTTGAAAATTTTATTTGTTCTTATTTAGCATTCTCCCGCCCAAATGGATTGTTTTTCCCCTTGTGTATAATTAGAAGAATTTTATCTAACAGAAGATAAAAAAACTGCAAGCAGAAGGATGGGGTGTTTTCTAGAAACAAAATCAAATTAAAAAAAAAAAAGATAAAGAAGAACTATAACAATGAAGCCCTCAAATCTCTTCGAAAGGTACTTATAAAAGACCATGAGTCAAGCACCAAAAGGCAGGCAGATGAATTCATCTGTTGCACAATAAATTTCCAAGAAAGCACTATAAATCTACAAAGTCTACTACTTTTTACTGTAAGAATTCTGAACTCAATCATTGAAAAAGGCTCACCAGTTGCAAGAAAAAAACATGTTTACCCAGTAAGAGTAAGCACTAAGCAGTCTTTACCCTATATTCCAAACCTCCAAATAATGCACTATCAAATGGCTTTGTGTGTCTGAATTCCGATTCCAACAGAGTTTTCTAGGGTTTACAATTTCTCTAACTGGATTTAATGTTGATCTTATTATGTATCATGGGATGGGGAAAAACTTTTGCATTCATTAAGGCCTGGGACTACAAAGAAATCACAAAAATGAAACTTGAGTAGGACTCAGATTACAAATAATGTAATAAAAAAGAGAGTTACAGCCAAAGGATGGAACTTATCCAAAAGTCTGACTGTTGAACTGGAGAAAAGATAACAGAAATAAAATAACTACTGAAGAGAATATTATTATACATGCGACCAGCACAACTTGTCTGTGTCAGGGTTCACTATTTGGTGCTATTCTTAGAATTAATTACACTATAATTTAGAAGAAAGGAACGAAAAACAACAATCAAATGTTTCTTTTATTATGTTTATGCACAATTCAATTTCATAAATAGAGATTATCGTAATCGTCTATAAGTAACAAATTATCAGTGAAAGACCCTGGATGTTTAGTCTAGCGTATTATGAATTTAGGACATACACACAATTTGATTGATAAATGAATACTTAGCAAATTATTAGAATCCTTACATGTTATGCTGTAAGTAGAAATCACTTTGAAGAAAGAAGATAGCCAGAGTTTGTCTAAGCCTCTGGAAGATATTATGCATGTCCCTGTCTGTAAAATTCCAACAAATATGACCTTCATTTGATTCCAACAAATATGTCTGTAAAATTTGGCATTAACTTTATTTCATTCTGCGATGCAGATATGACCTTCATTTGAGCTTTGAAGAATCAATATTTGGAGTACAGAGGGAGATTGAAGTTTCTTGTTTTCAGACATGTAATTCGTGTGATGGTACCGGAGCTAAATCAAAGAATTGCATTAAACAATGCACAAATTGTGGTGGCAGAGGGGGAGAAATGAAAAGTCAGAGAACACCCTTTGGAATGATGTCTCAGGTAATTTAAATTAAATAGATTTAATCAGTGAGCAACTGTATTGCCAATGATTTTTAGATTACCTGAGACATTATAACAAGGTGATATTTGTATCATGTGATATTCAGGTTTCTACCTGCTCTAAGTGTGGTGGCCTTGGCAAAATAATCACTGATCACTGTCGAAGGTGTGATGGCAGTGGTCAGGTGCAATCTAAACAAACAATGGAAGTGGAAATTCCTCCTGGAATCAATGATGGAGACACAATGCAAATTCGAGGACAAGGGAATTTTGATAAAAAGAGGTTAGCAGGATTTCAATGAATATTTTTGCTTCCAACATTGTTTCAACTTGATTATACTATGAACTGTGGGGTGAATTCTAGTTGGGTTTGTCAGTTTGATAAAAGGAAAATAGAAGTTGTAATAAAGACTGTGAAGTAGAGCTTCGTCACATTATCATTCATTAAAATAAGTAAATATGAAATTGTTTCGACATCTAGATGGTCAACTTGCCAACATTAAATGAGTAAATATTCTGACCATATTCACAGTCTTAAGCAAACTCACCAACTAATTTACCATGAAGCCACCATTGAAGGACCCAAAGATTTCCTATAACCAATTTGAGGAACTGCCCCATTTCATTTTTTATTCTTAATTATCAATTTACTACTAAATTGACAAACTGTGCTTAATATCATGATTATTTATTGATGGCAGATTACCACAAAACTATTTCGGTTTATCATGTGTAATAATAGAAAATGATATCACTTAATCTGAAAGAGAACTTACTTAAAAATAAAATTGGATCTTGTTTTCGTAGGACTATTGATTTGCAATCTGGATGGTCAGAATCACTATGAATTCAACTCATGTAAGTGCTATTAATTTCTCACATTTTATTTCAGGCAAATTACTGGGGATCTTTTTGTTGTCCTGCATGTAGATGAAAAGCAAGGAATTTGGAGAGAGGGTATTCATTTGTACTCAAAGATTAGCATTGACTTCACAGATGCAATATTGGGGTCAGTTAAAAAGGTAATATTAGTTACCCCCTCTCCCCCTCGTCAATAAAAAATAGTAACATAGTTGGTGCAAAATGGAGAATCACAGTGGTCCAGATAATTATGTTAGGGATTTTATCATCTTTTGGGATCTTTCCTTATTTTTAAGGATTTACTCTTCGTTTTAAGGGATCTTTCCCTACGTTAAGGATCTTATATTTAATAAGATATTTGATTAGGATTTGACTTGACTTTTACCATCATTGGGTTGTGAATAGGTACCCTTTTGGGTGTCTTCAGTTATTCAGTTTGATATTGATTTTCTTAGAACTTGGGTTTAGGGCATAACTTAACCCCACAAAACCGGCTTATAAGGTGAGCATTACCCAAGTTTGATAAGCCTATCTAAGTCACATATCTAGTCAATGTGGTACTAAACATACCCCCTCGAGGTTGTGACAAGTAGCCCCCAAAGAGGTCGCTATTAAGGCATGCTAGGGGTGACCGCAATTAAGGCGACTTTCCAACACACCCCTTTACACTTAGGGCTACGGGCCTAGAGTGTGGCAATGTAGGTGGCCCAACAAAGGATCTAGGATAGGCTCTGATACTATCTTAGAGTTTGGGCTTAAAGCCTAACTCAACCCCACAAAATTAGTTTGTAAGGTGAGGATTGACCAAGTTTTGTAAGCTCTATTTAAGTCATATCTCTAGTAAAGTATCTCAAAATAATATTAAGTTAGAATTATATGCCTTCCAATGTATGACACTTGTTAAGGCTAGTATCGATTAATTATAGGTCTGCCAAAGTAGAGTGCTTTTATTTATACTAGTGAAGTGTGATGGGATCATATTAATATCCAAATTGTCAATCATTGGGTTTTTGACTTAACTAGGTTAAATTCAATAAGATTGAAAACCTAGCGGCATTAGGTTGGATGCTAATTCATAAGATGAATTAGAATAAGAGTTATTCACCCAACTATTCAAGAGTTGTATATTATACAATTGAAAATTGTTTTCTACCTAAATAGCCTACTCATAAGTGATCAACCAGAGTTGGCTTAAGATTAGATGAAATTTGGATTTTGGCCCACTAGAGAAATCTATTGATCAGATTTCTCCAAATCAATGTTGAGGTCATCAATTTGAATCAAAATAATGGGAGATACATTTAATTAAAGACCTTATTAAAATGATTATAACACGATACTTACACATGCATATTTTTTGTTGATAGGTTACCATGGCTACAAACATTTCTAATAATTTGTCTTTGCGATCCCTCCTTGAGAAGGACAAACTATCTAGAACAAATTTTCTAGACTGGTATAGAAATCTTAGGATTGTCTTTAGATATGAAAAAAAGTTTTATGTTGTACAACATACTATTCCTAAAGCACCCACTTCAAATGCCCCTAGAACTAACAGAGATGACCGTAAGAAGCATCATCAAGATGATGCTCTTGATGTCAAATGTCTCGTGCTAGCCACCATGAACTTTGAGCTTCAAAAGCAACATGAAAACATGCATACATACGATATGATCTCATATCGTATACTTGAAAAAACTCTACCAAGGGCAAGCAAGGCATGGGAGGTTCGAAGCATCAAAGACCTTTTATCAATGTAGGCTAGCAAAAAGAAGCCTTGTTGCTCCTCATGTGCTCAATATGATTAGGAACATTTAAAACCTTGAGGCTTGGGTTTCTATTAGGCCAAGAGTTGGCTTCTAACCTTGTCTTGCAATTGTTGTCGGACGGTCAATATGTCATGAACTATAACATGAATGAAATTGACAAACTACTACCAAAATTGTTTAGTATGTTAATAATAATTGGGCAAAGCATTATAAAGGAAAGGAGAAGGCTATATTAATGACTCAGCTTGGAATGAGGGGCAAGATGCAATTTAAAAAGCCTATAAGTAACCCAAAGGGAAAAGACAAAGAAAAGCCCACTACCTCTAGCTTGAAGCCAGTAGGCAAGGGTGGCTAAAGAAGGAACTTGTTTCCAATGTGAGCAAACAGAAATTGAAAAAGAAACATTGCAAAATACCTAGAGCAAACTAAAAAAAGAAGGGAAGTGAGACTTCCACTTTAGGTATTTGTTATAGAAGTCAATTTGTCTTACTTCTGCATCTTGGTTATTAGATAATGGATGTGGATCTTACATTTGTGTAAATGTGCATGATCTAAAATAGAGTAGACCATTGGCTAAAGATGAAGTCGACCTACGCATGAGAAATGGAGAAAGAGTTGTTGTTTTTAATGATAGGAACTTACTATTTGACTTTACCTCCACTAGCTTATTTTAGAACTTCATAATGGTTATTTTATGTTAGGGGTGGAAATAGGCTAGGCTTTGGTAGGCCTGAGCCTAGCCTTCATTAAAAAGACGAAGCCTGGGCCTGGCCTAATTACCTGTTATAAGCCTTTTTTAAAGGCCTAAGCCTGGCCTGCATAAAAGCCTGTTTAAAAGCTTATTTTCTTATAAGACTTATAAAAAGACTGATAGGCCTATTAGCCTAAGTAGGCCTGTTGGTCTAAAAAAGCCTATTGAATTAAAAAGGCCTATTAGTAATTACACATTCTTTTATATTATTATAAGTAATATATGTATTATTTATAATTATGTATATATAGTATAGCATAATATATAATATAATAATATTTTATTATATATGTATATAATAGGCCAGCTTATTAGGCTTAATAGATTTTTTTTAAGGTCTAAGGCCTGACCTTTTTACCTAAATAGGTTTTTTAAAAAGCCTAAGCCTAGCCTTTTTAATAAACTAGCCAGACTAGGCTAGACCTTATGTAGGCCAAGCCATAGGCCCCTGACAAGCGGCCTGGCCTATTTCCACCCCTATTTTGTGGTAGCTATTAGCAAAAATATTATTTGTTTCATGTTTGGACAAAAGGGATTTTCTTTTATAATAAAGAACAAGAGTTGTTTGATTTATGTTAGTGTTATCATGGCAGGTAGATTATTATGGCAACAAGACAAAAATCTGCCATATACATATGGCAGATGGCACGTTGACCTGTGGCAAAAGCATGGCAAACAAAATAAAAATAATATCTATGTATAAATACTAAAGAACATGAAAAATAAATAAAAAAGCTAAAAAATACTAACAAAACATGCCAAGACCCATAGCCCAAGTCCTTTTTTCTCGTCTTTTTTTTTTAAAATCTTTTGCCATTTCTCACTGTGACCACCACATGTGCCACATGTGTGGTGGTTACCATAGGCCGCCATTTGAAATCAACCACGCCACTACCATTTCATGGCGGTCTATCAAAATTCTACCATCGCCATCCGTCATGGCCACCATTTAACAACACTTGTTTATATGAATGAATTTTTATGGTTGTGCACAATTAAGTAATGAACTATATGTCCTTGATCTACAAATGTCTATCTATAATATTAATACCAAAATGTTCAAATCAAATGGTTTGAACCCAGCTTTGCATTGTTGCCTAAGCTATATGAATGAGAAATACAATTATAAATTTCATCATGATGGATCCAATGATATAGGCCATCATGATGAAGTTTGGAAATGTATTTCTCGTTTATATGGCCCAGGTGACAATTCCAAAGATAAGCTAGGTTCAAACCAGTTTTTTTTAACCTCTTGGAATTAATATTATAGATGGGCATTTCTAGATCAAGGACATATAGTCCATTATTTAGTGTGTGTTTGGATTGCCATTTAAAAGCCTGTAAACGGAAGTTTGCGAATTCCAAAGCAAAAATGAAGAAGGAACTACCTTGTGTCATTGAAGCCAACATAGTTTACGTTCAACATAACTTTATTCCAAAACACACTCTTAATTGTGCACTATCACAGGAAAATTCCTTCATATAAGTCGAACAACTCTAGTTTTTTATTATAAATGCAAATCTTTTTTGGTCATAGCATGAAATAGAAATAATATTTTTTCTAATAGCTGGCTCAAAATAACAATTATCAAGTTTAAAAAGCCTACTGGGTAAAGTCAAATAAGTTCCCATGGTTAAAGTAGCAACTCTTGCTCCATTTCTCATGTGTGTAGGTGAACTTCACCTTTAGTCAATGGTTTAATTCCGTTTTAGATCATGCACATTTACACAAATGTGAAATCCAAATCCACTGCCTAATACCCAAGATGCAAAAGTAGATAAATTGACTTTTATAATAAAAATATCTGAAGTGGAATTTTCATTTTCCTTTTTTTCTTAGCCTCCTCTAGGTACTTTGCACAGTTTCTTTTCCAGCTTCTTGTTTGTCCATCAGTTGAAACAAGTTCCTTCCTTAGCCATCCCTCCCATTGGCTTCAAGCCAGAGGTATTAGGCTTTTCTTTGCCCTTTGGGTTACTCCTGGACTTCTTAAGTTGCATCTTGCCCTTCTTTTTTCTAGGCTAAATCATCATCAATGTAGCCTTCACTTTTTCTTTATTAATGCTTTGCTCAGTTGTTCTTAACAGCTAAGCAATTCTAGTAGTGGTTTGTCAGTTTTGTTCATGTTGTAGTTTATGGAAGTTGATTGTTTGACAATGATTGTAGAATGAGATTAAAAGCCAACTCTTGGCCTAATGGAATCCCAAGGTTTTCAATGTACCCAATCATCTTGAGCACATGAGAGCCAACAAGGCTTCCTTTTGCCAGCCTACATTGATTTGATACTTTGATCCTCTCATGCCTTTCTTGCCTTTGGTAGAGTCTTTTCAAATGTACAATTATACCTACATGTTATCATGTTGCTTTTGAAATTCAGAGTTCGTGGTAGCCAACATATGAGACATCCGACTCATGAGTGTCATCATGATGCTTTTTATAGGCATCCTTTTCAGCTCTAGGGAGCATTTGCAGCAGGTGCTTCAGGAATAGGTTGTTCTAGGACGTACAACTTTTTCTCACGTCTAAGGACAAATCCTAAGATTTTTGTACCTGTCTTTGAAATTTGTTCTAGAAAATTTGCCCTTCTCAAGGATGGATTGCAAAGACAAATTATTAGAATTGTTTGCAGCCACAGCTATCATTCACTCCTGTCACCTCTAATGATAAAACACTCCTCTCACCTGATATGCCGTCATTGATAAATTAAGGAATATCATGTGGCTTGTGTCTTTGAAGGTTGTTTTGACTCTAAACTAGGTGAGTTCATGTAGGAGTTGTTCCATATTATGATATTAATTGATCCATTTTTTATAGGTGCTTAATGGCAGAGCAAATATACAAGTTTGATCATTCTTTATTGTTCAGTACTTAAATCATTCATGACATTAAGGAATATCCTGTGGCTTTTGTGTCTTTGAAGGCTGTTTTAAATTAAAACTGAGGTGACTTCAGGTAGAAACTGTTGAGGGTTTATGGGATCTTCAAATTCCTTCGGGGATTCAACCTGGAGATTCAGTGAAGTTATCACGTTTGGGAGTTCCAGACATGAATAAACCATCTATTCGAGGCGATCATTACTTCATTGTGAATGTTCTTATTCCCAAGGATCTCAGGTCTGTATTTTTCTTACCATCTTTTCTTATATCCCTAAAGAAAGAATTCATCATTGATTGTCTTGTTTAGAGTTTTGCATGTACTAGAAATTTCTGAGTTTTTGTACTTTGATTGTGGTTCCCAAGAGCAGCAATTTTCAGTAAATATTTCTTTACTTGTCAATTAAAGGCCAGAGCCTTTAGTGCCCTTTCTATGGACTTCATTTGACGTTGCTATTGGAGAACACATTATTCCTTGTCTATAATCCCAGGTTCCAGCAGTTACAAATAGAATGAATTTGCATTTTGCAGTAATCATTCTCCTTCATATTACTTTGTGTGGCAGAGTAGATGTTGTGTCTTGACTCTTCACTCTTGAGAACATATTACTTCACAATTTATTGTCTAAAATACTCATGATGCCTTCCTGATAAATGAATACCCTGTGTTACGTGTATGTTTTTTAATTTTAAGTTTCTAATATTTGTGATTTCTTTTTATCCTCCTCAAATCCTGCTTGTTCTAGTGACCCTGAACGTGCACTTGTTGAGCAGTTAGCTTCACTAAGAGTGTCTAGCAAAAGGGATTCACTATCTTCTAATGACATTGGTAATATTTCCTTTTACTCAGATACTTTTGCAATTAAAGTATAATAGGTTAAAATTACGCTGAACATGAGAAAAGTTAATCATGATTTTTTTTGTGACTGTGCTTTCCAGGGATACCTAAAGGAAAATTCAATGAATTCATAAAGAGCGATCCAAAAGGTGACGCATCAAGCAAGGGAATAAAAAATGTTGGCTCGCTATGGAGATCAATCAAGAACTTTGTAAGGTATATCTCAGTTGCGCTATATGTGCTAATTCTGATGGAATATAAACAGTCATGAATAATTTCACATGAATGTTTAGAATTGGACTTTGTAATCTGTCTTAAACAAAATAAGAAGGCTACACCATCATTCAGAATTTAGATAAACTGAAGATTCTTGAAACGCTTGACAAAACTAATCTTCCAACTTCCAGGCTGAAATCCTTCATGAATAATATAGACAAGACTCTTACCAATTTATTGATATACAGGGGAGGACAGTCCGAAGAAAGGTTTGCTTCAATTAGCATGGATACGTCAGCATTATTATGGAGATCTGGCCACCAAAATCCTTCTGTCCCTGATTCCTTTTTTGTTGTTTTCATTATAACTTGGATTTTTGCCTCTATAGCAAAGTCTAATTACATGATACTTCAGAAAAGATCCGAGTCCTTTAATAGAACAGAGTGAAAAAAATTAATGGTATGCTTGTTAAGAAAAGTATAAAATAGGAAGGGAAGGGAAGGGAAAGTGGAGTGGGGTGGAAAGGTTTTGAATTTTCAGGCCTTGGTGCTTCAGAGAAAGGTGTATTGGGTAAAAAATTAGTTTCAGCTTATTTTCAAGCTACGAGAGACCAAAATTGAGAGAGTGGAGAAAGAATGAGTCACTAAACACCCCAAACCATTGTTATACAAAGCATGTGTTAGTAATTTTCTTCCAAAATTCTCTCCCATTTAGTTTTAGTTCTACTACACCCTTAAAACATTCTGTTTGAGCTAACATTAGTGATTTGAACTCACCTTTTATGCTCTTTCCCCATCCTATGGTAACCAGGGCATGCATGGTTATCAGATTGCCCCCAATATGCTGAGGCTTAAATTGTAACCTCTTAACAATCTTTGGTCCTGTCTTTTATTTTAAGTAGTGAAGTTACATTGAAAGTTTCCCTTAAAGTTGGTATGCCATGTGAATCCTTGACATTATTAGCAAACCTGCTAAAGAAAATGAAGAGAAAGGGTCACAACTCATGTGGTTGGTTAACGTTGTTCTAAATTGTATTTGGATTTGGTAATTTGTTGTCGAGTTTTTAATCTGATGTTTGTTCCCATTACCAACATTTTTTTATCTGAACTGAATTTGTTGGGTTAAGACATAATATGACGAAAATAGTAAAATTTATAATTCCCACAAAGACGCGAACTACTTCATTAATATGGCGATTGCAAGCGTCACAGTTCTCATTAATAAGAGAACAACATATTTATCATGTTAATATGGTTGATTCTGTTTCTAGTTTTATTAAATTATCAATTAAGATTCAGGCAATTTGTATGCTTGGGAATTCATACTAATGGAATAATAAGATAGTATTTGGGTAAGTGTTTTATAAAATTGATTTTAGAGTGAAATGATTTAATTTAGATGTTTTTATTCTAAAAGTTAGTAGTAAAATTCGGCATAAATTTTAGACTATCAATTTCTTAACAGGAAACAAAACATGTGAAAAATTATTTAAAATTACGTTAAAGTGATTTTGAAAAATAAAACGTGAATCTAAACTCGTAAATACAGTCAAAGAAGTTGCCATTGGGTCAATACTTAAAACCTTAAATAAAATATATCATATATTCTTCAGACAAAATAATCAGGGTTGTCCTAGTAACTCTGACCTAACCCAGGTTCTTTACAATCTGGCACATATATGTTGGCCTTGGGTCTACAAGGTGCGGTACACAACTCTTTATTATGTAAATAATGGTTTGTCCATGTCCTATGCTCAACTTTCCTTGAAATATAAGCTGCATCTGAACCTCTCCACACAAAAGTGGTTAGTATTCTAGTATCCTCTCTGCATTTAACAATGTAGCATCAATAATTGGATAATCTGGAAGAATTTATTGGCCAATGCACACGAGTCTTAAATCTCCATTAATAAATGTCTTGTAAATCAAGCTAAACAAATGGAACCACTAGCTCTGACATGAAGTAACTCATCAAAGCAGAAAATGCTTAGCTGGCAAAATAATGGTTGAACAAGTCCTAATGTAGAATTTTCCACCTCAGCTGAGATGAGACATAAGGCTTAAGGTCCTTAACCTTACTTGTTGGCTCAAAAGCTTTAATTTTGTCATTTCTTGCAATCATTAGGAACCTTCACAATTACCAATATTTTTAGCACTAGTGGTGGTGGTAAGGTGCTTTCGTTTTTTACCCCCTCCTTTGTCGTTTGTAAATATGAGACTTCTCAGTTGTATATAGGCTAGCAAGTTGATCACACGAAAAGATTTGCTTGTGATTAAGCTGTGCCCCACAACTTATTTATGGTCAGTTCAATTCCCACTATAAGATCACATTCATAAATATTCTGCACCATTTTATTTTTTTTATCAATCTTCAGGCCATCCAATGTAATGATATTTTGCAGTGTTTTATTGTCCTATCGGATTTCAATCGTTTCACTATCATTTCTAGTTGAAATTGGAAATCGCTTCAATAATTCAAATGCCAAAAAATTCAAATCGCTTTAATAATTCAACCACCTCAAAACCGATAGTTTCTATTTCTCGACAAAACTAAAATATGGATTTGTTAGTTTCGAATAAGAAATTTAGTTGTCAATTTTTTATATTGTTAGTCAAGTTGTATGAGTTAAAATTATTTAAAAGTGTACAAATAATTAAAGAGAAAAAAACACTTTAAATCTAATGCTCATTCTCTTTCAATATATTATATTTAATTTAATTTGCATTTTTTTTAATGCATTGAGAACATCATAAACCACTCTCTTTGTCAATTCTCCGATCAAATTAGTGTTTAAAATTTTAGTATTTTGTAAGACTCGTAAGAGCTGCTATTCAAGAATCCCTTGTGCATTATATTTTATTACTAGTGGACAGATTTACCCAATAACGATGTTGCCATCTTTTAAAAAAATTATAGCTTTTTGTGATGTTCGACCATTCCCTTTCATTCGGTTGGCATTAAAAAATAAAATCCACAGGATACATCATTGTTAAACCTAATTATCAATATTTGTTTTGTTTAAGTGACTCACTGGCTACATTTTGTTATTATAACTCTCTCTCTCTCTCTCTTATATATATATATATATATATATATATATATATATAATGACTAACAAAATAATTTCGAAGAATTATATTTAATCAAAATGCCAAGATTTAATCATTCAATAGTTATATAAATGTATTTATAATTTGTTGTTATATTAGTTAGATATGATTATTTGTTCTCTCTTGTATGAATAAATTCTCGAAAAGATTTTCATAGCCTTTATTTTAAAAGAACTTTTATATCAGCTTCCCCCCATCCCAACCTTTTCCGTATGGCACTATGGCAGGCTGTAATCATGATGTTCGGTACCTTTTGCTATATACATTATACATGGGTTACATTTTACTTTAGTTGTTATGTTGCAATGTTTTTCATTGATCTTTTTAATTCTGAAGTCAGAATGCACTTTTTTTTTTACAACATAAAAACCGTGCTTTTTTTTTCCTGTAGCAAGAGTGTCCCTATCGAGTGTAGGGTCTAATCTTCTTCGGAACATGAAAAATAAAGAGTACATCCTTCTCAATTAGGTTTATTCCATTCACAAAAGTCGAGAATCAAACTTTCAATCTCTTGTTTAAGAGACTAAAGCCCTTATCACTCATCTCAACCTGAATTGGTAAAAAAAAAAAAAAAAACGTGTTTATATATGAAATATTTTGGAAAATTAAAATCTTTTATTTAGTGTAATTGATATTTTGATGCCTAAATCAAGCGTTCATTAAAAATCATAAGGGATGAGTGATGCAAATCACTCAAGTATAAACCGTATAAAAATTTAAGATAAATCCCACTAATTGCACATTAATTTAATATGTAGTCAGCCATCAAATAATTCTCACTGACAATCAAAACAGGAAAGAGATTGAATTCAAACTTCAATAGCTCTTGATTCAAACCGCTACGTCCAATCAAATCAATTCTGCATCTATTAATTTGGTGGGCGGTGATGTTTAGTTTAAAAACTTGTTTAAGTGTGCCCCAAAAAATGGGCAACAAAAACATTTGCTTGCTAATGAAGGAGAAGTCAACAATCAAAATTGAAGCAAAGACAGTACGTCTAGCTAAACAAGAGTTACAACTTACAAATGTCTTTTATCAATGTCAAGTGGACAATATATAACTAACTGCTTTCATGCTTTCACAATATGCGTTTTAACGTTAACAACCCCAATAGGCCAACACTTTGTTTTCTAGTAACTCACACCCTTTCCCATAAGAGGAGGCAATAACAGTGCAAGTTTCAGTTTACTTCTTTTACAATCTACATATCCTACTGACATCCACCAAATTCAATTATTATTTCAAAATCCTACAAATAGCCATAAATCTTTGAGTGATTAAGAAGACATTAATTAATTAATTTTTTCTTTTATGATCAACCACCACATCTAATTACGGGGTTTCTGAGCAACATTAGCTGATAGAAGAAACTTCTATTTATATAGCACAAGAAACATAGGAAATGTTGTTGGCATCCTTGACAATATACATACAAATAATGCAGCGAAAATTGCTTCTTTGAAACTCTAATTTTAGCATAGTTGGAAAAGTAGGTCTAGTTGAATTGCGTTGGTCATCACATGGGTAACCAAATGGAAAGTTATTATCTCTCTATGTCTAAAGTGTACGTAGAAAAGCAACCTAATTGACTAGCTTTCCAACTAGACGCCCTTGAAAACAGCTAAGTTTGTGTTGATGTTGCATGTGTGTACTGTGGTTGTGGACACACTAATGTCTAAGGTGCTTCAAACCCTCAAGAAAGTGACCACAAAAATCCCACCTACACTTTCCATTTTATTATATTGATTTTTCATTTTAATTAGTTTTTGCCTTTGATATGGATTTGTAGTGTAGGATAGATTGTTTTCCTTTTTCTATTCTCATTGTTCATTTACTTTCTAAACTTGAAGTTATTATTATGTTGTGAGATGGTAGTTACTTGTTAGATGGTCCTACAACATCTATCTTTTTATAAACGTTTAAAATCTCCCCACCAACTATTTGTGTTTGTGTGTTGGTATATGTATCATGGATCTCTAAAGTTTACCATTATCAAGTGTGTGTTAGTGTAAAATTTTCACCAACTTACCAAAAATATTGGGAAGAAAGAATTATAACGTTACGTGGGGCTCATAAGTCACAACCAACATTAGATTGATTGACAAAGTTCGTCTTTTGATGGAAAATAATTTATAAAGGATTACAAAGTATGCTGCCCAAGAGTCCGAATTGGTAATATCAAGAGTCAGGGTACAATACGTTGGCATGGCTCTAACTTTTACAAACATCAACAGAATTTTTATTATGTTCTTTGTCTTATCGGTTTGCCCATTTCGCATACCAATTCTAATAAGATGCATCGTTTTTTATTCCCAGAAAAAAGTATGTACGTTAATTAGATGTATATTGTTGTGACTATACCTTTTTTTTTTGTCAAATTGTGAAGTATTTCTTAATATTGTTCTCATTATTTCCCCGTGTTAGAGTATTTTCAGTTCCAGTCCTACTATGGTTCTCTTCGATACAAATTAAACTAATTCGTTTGGTTTTTTTCATGTTTGATTCTTAAGATGTCGTTTTATTTAGCTATTGGTTTCTTTTATGATTATGCATATTCAACTAACAACTTATAAATTTTTAACTGTTTATTATCAACTTATAACCTTAAGGAGTTAAGGTTAACTTATAAATTTTAAATTTTCTCATCAACTAATTTTACTATAAATAATCTCAACGCAATAATACACACATGCAACATGGGATACCAGGACAATGGTTGTTGCCTGTTGCTATAACATCATTACCTTTTGTAAATCAGCGTGCGCTTGTCTCTTCTTGACAAAATAAAATAAATAATATTTTAATATTAAAAGTCGTATTTATTTACAAAGTACTATTATGTTATGTCTAAGGAAAATGATACTCTCAGGAACAATAAACACATATACGAGAATATAGAGTTCGAAATTTTTCTCTGGAGCCCTTTCAACGGCTCACTTTGATAGATTATATATCTTTCTCGTAGAAAATGCCTTATGTACATAACTTCCATCCATATTATTTTTAAACAATAAAAACACTGATATTTATTAATTTAAGTGAAAAATTCGAATATCAAAAGTCTCCGATAAAAAATTGATAACAAGAGATGGAAATTATCCAGTTCAAAAAAAAATAATTCAATAATGGAAATGACAAAGGGTGACAAGGAAATCAAAGAAAAAGAAAAGAAAAGAAACCAGCTTAACACTAAGAGTGGTAAAGCGGGCCAACCTGTCCCAACCCACCACCAATTCACCTAAAGTGAGTGCAGGGCAAGTTGACCCACCAGTGAAAGGTGAGTTAAGGAAAATACGTCCCGCCTCGTTTAGAAGTGAGTTGGCAGGTTGACCAATCAAAAGATAAAAAACAGGTCGACAAGTTATAAAATAGTGAGTTAATAGGTTAATTTGCTAAAAAAATTCAAAATAAAAAAATAATTTCTTTTTAATACATCACTTATTTTATTATATATAAATATATAAATATACAAATTATCTATTTTTTAATTATATAAAAATATAAATTTATTTTTTACACCTTAAATATTGGCAGATTAAAAGGTGGGTTAGGCAGACCAATCCAACAGGCCAACTCAACGGGATCAATCTGCCAATCCTGCCTTCAACATGCTAGATTAATGGATTGAAACACTTAATCCGTCCCTACCATTTTTGACGGATTAGATAGGTTCAACCCATTTGTAATCCCTACTCAACACTTATTTTACTGTACATATACATACAGGTAGGGTTTCTTTTTGGCAGCGTGTCTTCATGACTCAGCACACAACCTTCGACCTCCTCTCTCTCTATAATCGAGGAAAGAAAAAGAGAAAAAAAAAAAAAAAAACCCTCTATAGAAAAGAAAAAATAGAATAAACATGAAATGCTGGCTGTCCAAAACCGAGCCTTTCTCTTTACAAGAATATTTCTCTCACTTACACACATAATTAAATTTATTTGAAATTTTTAATAGTTTAATTTTGATATATTGTATAAAAATTTTATATTATTAATCATTTAGAAAAATATAAATTTTAAAATAATTATTTTAAAAATTAATAATTTTATCATATATAACAATTCTATTCATGAGTAAATGACGATGTAAATATTTAGACTGATCTTGTATTTAAATTAAATTCTATTTTTAATTTGAGTTTAATTATAATTAGTATAAAAGTTTGAATAAATAATATATGCACTGATAATATAAAAGGCTTTTATATTATTATTTAATCATAAATCGTTATATATGATAATTACTTTAAAAGTCATACATAAGATAATTTTTAAATGGTTGAAGATGTAAAAATTTATACAGACAATGCATGTTTATGAAATGCTAAAAAAATTTATATTGTTAACTAACAAAAAATGATGACTTTTTATTAATGGGATTGGGTCTAGTAGAAGAAGCTAGTTCCTTACAATGTGGTGAATCAAGATTCAAATTTTCATTTAAAAAAGTATTCATATTTAATGTTTGATAATGTTTCGAACAGAATTGTCTCTCAAAAAAATACCTGTGATAAACAAACAAAAACCATGAATTTTAAGATAAAAGTTAATAATTTTATCATATAGAATAATATAATTAAGAGCATAAAACATGTTTACCCTCTCCCTGCATTATAATTTAATTCTTTTAATTTACAATATTGTTTGAGAGATGAAATAATATTATAATCTAGTTGAATTAGAATTACTTCTAGTAAAACATACGTGTGATCCTTAAAAAAAAAAACTTGTAGTAAATATTACATTTAATTTAAGAGTTTAATAGTCATGTATTATTAGTGTAAAAAAACACTTACAATAAATAATAGTTTATAATTAGATAACAAGATAAAACTATTCACCGTTAAACTCTTAATCTAATATTGATATACGTGAAATGAAAGCTAAAAAAAAAAAAACGTGACGTGTACCTATCCATAATGTTTTTCTTCTTCTTAAAACTGTGTCTCTCTCTCAATTCACTAGTGTGTCGAAACACACGATCACAGAGCACAAAAACCAAAGAGTAGTAGTGTTAGTGTCTGAAACCAAAACACAGCAACAATTCCCATACCACAATGCAACAACATCCTCACACCCTCTTCTTCACCACCATCCTCTTTGCGTTCTTCTTCCCTTCAGCATTCTCCAACCTCTCGTCGGAGCGCGCGGCGCTCCTCGCCCTCCGCTCAGCCGTGCGCGGCCGCACCCTCCTCTGGAACGCTTCCTCCGCGTCGCCATGCTCCTGGCCCGGCGTCCAGTGCGACGCCGCTAACACCACCGTCGTCGAGCTCCACCTCCCCGCCGTCGCGCTCTCCGGCGAGCTCCCCGCAGGCGTGTTCCCGGCGCTCCGGAACCTCCGCACCCTCAGCCTCCGCGTCAACCTCCTCTCCGGCAACCTCCCCGCCGACCTCGCCGCCTGCGTCGCCCTCCGCAACCTCTTCCTCCAGCAAAACCAATTCTCCGGCGAGGTTCCGGCGTTCCTCTCCGGCATGACCAATCTGGTCCGGCTCAATTTGGCCTCCAACAACTTTTCCGGTCCGATTCCGGTCCGGTTCAGGAACCTCACCCGGTTGAGGACCCTTTTGCTTGAGAACAACCGGTTCACCGGTTCACTGCCCGGTTTGGAAGAACTCGGCGAGTTGACTCAGTTTAATGTCTCCTACAACATGTTAAACGGTTCCGTGCCTAAAAAGTTGCAAACTTTTGATAAAGATTCGTTTTTGGGGAATGCCCTTTGTGGGAAGCCACTTGGGGTTTGTCCTTGGGATGAAGGTGGTGGTGAGAGTGGTGCAAATGGGACTTCAATTTCAAGTGGGGGTGAAGGGAATGTGATTGGAGGGGAGAAGAAGAAGAAGGGGAAGCTTTCTGGGGGTGCAATTGCTGGGATTGTTGTTGGGTGTGTGGTGGTTCTTTTGTTGGTTGTGTTTGCTTTGATTCTTTTGTGTAGGAGTGGGAACAAGACTAGGAATGTTGATAATAATGTTAATAACATGGTGGCATTGAAGGAGCAGCATGGGGAGGTGGGAATTGAGGGTGGCAATGTGGAGAATGGTGGTGGTGGGAATTCGGCGGCGGCGGCGGCGGCGTCGGTGAGTGGGAGGGGTGGTGGTGGTGGAGATAAGAAGTTGGTGTTTTTTGGGAATAAGGTTAAGGTGTTTGATTTGGAGGATTTGCTTAGGGCTTCTGCTGAGGTGTTGGGGAAAGGGACTTTTGGGACTACCTATAAGGCGGTTTTGGAGGATGGACCTGTGGTGGCTGTGAAGAGGTTGAAGGATGTGACGGTTTCGGAGAAGGAATTTAAGGAGAAGATTAATGGGGTGGGAGTGATGGATCATGAGAATTTGGTGCCTCTCAGGGCTTACTATTATAGCAGGGATGAGAAGCTTCTTGTTCATGATTACATGCCAATGGGAAGCTTGTCTGCAATTTTGCATGGTGAGTTGAGCTTCACTTTGGATAATATCATATGCTTGCTTTTTACTTGCACATGTTATGTATTTAAGTTTTTGTGCTTATGACTTCAGATTATTTTAGTATGAATTTTTTGTACAGAATGGTTGCTGCAATTTGCATTATTGTTCTCTTTTCTGGAGAATGCATAATAGCGATCAATCACTGACTGTTGATTACATTGTAATTGAAAATAGAAGGGGGAAGAGAGTGTATGTAGCATCCTTTATGAATCATAATTTGTCTGGCATTACATCTCCACTCACAGTTCACTAGTTTCATCTTGCATCCATTTGAGTTTGTTACTTTGTTAAGATTCTAATTTGGCATGAGCTTTTAAACCCCCCTCGTTGACCTCTTTGTTGTAATTGTGTTAACATGAAATAGAGCATGGCATCTCTCACTCATTGGCATGAATAGTGGCAAAATGAAGTCTGTTATAATTCTTTATCATCACAGGAAACAAAGGAGCTGGTAGGATACCATTGAATTGGGAAATGAGATCAGGCATTGCACTAGGAGCTGCTCGTGGCATCGAGTACCTACATTCACAAGGGCCTAGTGTTTCTCATGGAAACATAAAGTCCTCCAACATCCTCCTAACCAAGTCCTATGATGCCAGGGTGTCTGATTTTGGCCTTGCACACCTTGTTGGCCCCTCATCCACACCCAACAGGGTTGCCGGCTACCGTGCTCCCGAAGTAACCGATCCACGCAATGTGTCTCAGAAGGCTGACGTATACAGCTTTGGAGTGTTGCTCTTGGAACTTCTGACTGGAAAGGCTCCTACACATGCCCTCTTGAATGAGGAAGGAGTGGACCTTCCAAGATGGGTGCAATCAGTGGTTAGAGAAGAGTGGAGTTCTGAGGTGTTTGATATTGAGCTCCTTAGGTATCAGCATGCTGAAGAAGAGATGGTTCAGTTATTGCAACTTGCAGTGGATTGTGCAGTTCCATACCCTGATAACCGCCCTTCGATGTCTCAAGTGAGGCAGCGCATAGAAGAGTTACGTTGGTCTAGCATGAAAGAGGGTGCTCAAGACCAAATCCAACAACCTGATTTGATCAATGATATAGATGATGTATCTTCTTGATGAGTTTGGTATGGGTTTGTGTACAAGGAGAAATTATTACATGGTTCGGCCAATCTTTACATGACACGTAATCATATATTTCAATTTATGAGAAGAGTTAACGTGTCACATGGAGATTAGCATAATTTTAGACCATATAATAATTTCTTGTGTACAGGATCTTCTTGGCTTTGTCAAGAGCCTCATATTTTGCTTCCTTAAATCCTGTGCTTATTTGTAATTTTTTTAAGCCTGGGCCATAATTTTCTTTAGCACCCAACTTTGAATTTTCCTCCAAACTCAATTGTACTAGTTCCCCTTTTTTCTTCCCTGTGAATGCCTTGAGGGAGTGGATATCTGTTCCATTAGTTAGTGCCGGTGGATTCTGGTTGATGTAATTATTTCTTTTGCTTTAACATTGGCTTTTGCTTTTGGTGACACTTTCTCTCTGTTGATACTGTATGATATAGTCGCTTTCATGGTTGGTTGTAATGTCCTATAGGTGGCATGTAGCATGTCTTCAATTGTTGTGACCCCCACCTTGGTAAAAGACAAGATGGATGACTTATACCCAGAACCGACTTTGATTAACTCTTCCTTCATTTGGTAGGTGGATTAAGATTTGGATGTGGATGTGGTTTCCCAGTTGTAAAAATGTCAGTTTCATGTCCCACCAATTCCTTAACTGTAATGTTTTTTCAATGTCTAATCAATCTTTTACTAAACTCGAAATAAATTTTTGAGATTCATTTAGTGAACGTTTGTAAAATTGATTTTAAAGAGAAGTGATTCATGTTTAGATGTTTTTATTTTAAAAATAAGATAATAGTAAAATTAAGGATAAAAATTTTTATCTAACGTAAAAATTATTAAAGTTGATCAACTCAATTAATTTTGGATTTAGAATCAATTTTTTAACAGGAGACTAAACATGTCAATATATATCTAAAATTATGTTCATTAGTATTTTAACGTGATTTTAGACGATCCAACGTGAATTCAAACATGTCATAGAATTTTGATCATAAGATTTTGTGCTCTTCCATAAAAAAGAATATTAACAAAAACAACTTTTAGCACAAACTTGAGGTTGAAGGCGCTATATGGATAAATTGTCAAAAAGCGTCATATGATTGTAAAATCCTAAGGTCAAACAGGTGCGGCCATGTGTAAAAAGTTTGATATGATATGATATGATGCCTTTAGATTTAGAGATAATTCAACTATATCAAATCAAAACAAAGAAATAAGCTTTTAAGCATTTAAGCCTACTTTGAATTATCCAACATTTAATCCGACATGATTTTCAATAATAGTGTAAACTTGGCCTATTTTTATTGTTAAAAAAATGTGAACATTTGTAGTGTGCATACAACTTGGAAGGTCAGCTATATTGGTCCCCATAAGCCAATTTTGGTATTGTGCGACTTAGCAAGAGTTAAGCAACTGCTTTCTTATCCATAATGTAGATTTTAAAATTAAAACATCAAACCATGACAATGGCTGGCACTTGAAACAATTTCTTTCAGGTGAGTACAAGCCTGACTGAAAAAAGTTCATATCACAAAGGTGATGTATTTGTGGATGTGATTATAATTGTAACTTTATGGTGGACCAAAATAGAGTACACACACACATAGTGGAGGGGCAGTGCAGTTTAAAGTGACCGTTCCTGACATAGTGGTCCTACTTCTACTTCTTTGTGGCTCATGTTCATATTTGTTGGCATCTAGTGACCTAGACCATTTTGATATTTTAATTTTGTTAATACTATGAGGTATTGCATTCAAATAAGGTTGAAAACAAATGAATGATAAAGTGAAGGGAGAAGCAAATATTGACATCCCACCATTTTACTACATGGGATGCTCTTGCCTCTTTGGCTATTGTTGTCCTATTCACTGCAATCTACTTTCAAAATTGGTGGCAGTTATAGTAACACAAACATAAACATTGGATTGGACCATTGTCGCTTCCTTTCTGACAAATTGACATTGCTGGATTATATTTGGTGCCTAGCTGATTCCTCATTGAAAATGGTTGTAACATTGTTTTTACTCAAGATGTCAACTCGTGAAAGTAAATACAAATGTTTAAAATTAAATCTACTTTGCATAAGAGCTGCAAGATTTGGATAAATGAAAATGTTATCTCTTGTAAAAGAAAAGTGAGAAATTAATATCTTATACCTGAAAGGTGAAAAAGATTTAACTTTATAATTTTGCCTAGAAAGAATGGAGGTTTTGTGAATACATCAAAGATACAGATGGGAATCCAATTTTAGAGGACAACAGTGAATTTTACTCAGTTAAATTTGGGCATAGTAAAATAGAGGTACATATCATAATTGGATATTTCTATATGAATTTGTCTGGGTCTGATTTCGCATCTGGGTAAAATACATTACCCAACCTGACATCTAATATATTGTGTTTTTTTTTTTTTTTGATAAAAGGGGAAAACTATATTGTTTTTAATACATTATAATTGTAATATATTTTGTATAGCTGAAAATTGTGTTATTGAATTATTATATTATAATGTAATCGAAAAAAGTGTAACTTAAGAATACTCCTTTTTTATTCTTCACAAAAGAATTCATTTAAATTTAACAATTTAATCTGATATAAACAAATTGGTGTAAATGGGTAAACAGGTATGTGTATTTAAGTAGTAAATTGGCCTGTGAATTTAATAAACTAACAAGTATTCCATATATTATATGAATATTTTTAAATATAAGAAAAATATTAAAAAGACAGATTGAGAATTTGGTTACATGCGTCATGAATATTTACTTGATTTAATATAAAAGCTCATAAAACATGTATCTAAAAAGGAAAAAAAATGACTACGTCAAACGCAAAATATGTAAAAGTGCTCTCTTACCTTTAAGAATAAGAATTTGAATTTTCTTGTTTTCTTTTTTTTTTATGCTTTAGAAAGAAAAGAAAAAACAGAAAAGAAAACACAAATTAGAATTTAATGTACTTCACACCCATAGCATCATAAAGATTCATGGTGCTCATCTCTTGGGGCAAGATTCTCATATCTTGTACTTATCTTCATTCGCAAACCCATTCTTGGCAAGTCAACACGCACATGAATTTGCATTTCGTAAGGTGTGCTCCAAAGCAATGCTCCAATCCTTTGAAAACATGTTTCTGATGTTATGAATGATAGTGATGGTGTGTGTAAGCGCACTTGGTCACCATATTCACAAGGATAGAATCTGTATGACAAATAACCCTTCTAATGCCTCTATAAGAACGACAGTTTTTTTTTAGTTTCAACGTGTATTTCATATTTTAGTCCTCAGTTGGGACCTTTTCTTATTGAACTGATAACCTACGTTAATGCTCATTATACTTATACCCTATTTGTTAAAAAAAACTACATCTATTTCTCTTATTTTACATATGAGAAAATATAGACTATGCATTAATAGTGTAAAATAATTTTACACTATTATCTAATCACAAATTACTATGAATAGTAAGTTTGTTGACTTTTACAAAAAAAGTCATACCAACAGTAATTTTTGATTATTTGTCAGTATAAAATATTTTACACTAACGATGTATAGTCATTAAACTCTTTATATATTATTCTTATAGTTAACACGATACTTTTATAAAATTACACGTACTTTTCCTACTTCTACGTACAAACTATAGGTATTTTTAAAAAATACAAATCATGAGAAATAGGTGCAGTTTTCTAAACAAAAAACATAAATGTAATTGACATCATGTCAAGGGAGATACGCATCATAATATATTTTTTTATTTTAAGCTTCTTTTTTTTTGTTCCCCATAACTATCTTTCTTAAGAAGCAATCATGTTCAAAATACTATCAAACACTAAATATGTGAAATTAATGATTAAACACTTGCAAAGCCAATTAAAGGGAGAAAAACCCTTTTTTTTCTACATTCTGTACTTTCATTTTTTGAAAAAAAAAATGTCTTTCAAATAATGTAAAAAGTCGGATTTGACTTTCTTATTATTTTTGCCGTTTGACTTGGTTATAATTATATATTAAAAAAATAAAAGACATCCTTGTAACTGCTATAAGGTTAATAACATTGACATTCTGTATTTCTGAAACTGTACCGAATAGCATCAATATTTTTGGCACTAGTGAAATCAAATGGCTTTTGTCCAATTAGCATTACGTTTTAATCAAGCACAACGCTGCCAGAAAAAGAGGAGTTGGAATTAAAAGTGATGTTTCCTTAGCTAAGTCAATAAAAGCAATCGAACCCACGGGAAAAAGTCAATGACGTTAGCTTATATATATCGTTTAATGATCGTTAAGGATGTAAGGTAAAAAAATCTCGAAAACGCTCGAAGGGGGTCCAGAAAAGACTTCACAGCAGCATCTCAATTGTACAAGTAAATAACATTACAGTGGCCTGAAACAAAATGGGATGTGTTCTCATTGCCAGAATAATAAAGAGTACCACAGAACAATGTGAGCAACTGAGATACGCATTTTCAAATTTACAGTTCTCAATTCATACACAATAAACCGTAAGATTGAAACCCCCACTGTTGCCCTGTAACCTAAGAAGCAAAGAGTACATCCTGAACCACTTTGAACCTCTAAATCTGCAAAATCCAGCAATACAAACTAGGTGAGCAAGAAAATAAGTAAATAAGATGACAAATGGACAAGTTATGCAGTAGAATCATACATGTACAAGGTATACAAACGACAAAGGTGCTTATGCCCCCAAAATTGCTTATATCATAGGTCGAAAACCAAGTACTGGACTTTGACAGAGGATAAATACAGCTATGCACTAGAATTCGTTGGCGGGTCATCTTTCCATCCCTTGGTGAGATCATAGTTGATTGATGCAAGCTGGGAGAGATTCTGAAAACCCAAAGGAAACATTAAGCATGCAATGTAAGAGAACATGTAGGCATGAATTGGAGAGTATATAGCTTAAGTCCAAGAAGAAAACCTTTAAAAAAAATTATCAACCTAAATATTAACAGAACACAACATGCTTACACAGGCATGGGGAAAAAAATTAGGCTACTTGTGAATAATATAGTAAGCTCGGAGAAAGCCACTTTTCCTATTTAACACACTAAATCCCAGTCTAGGTGACAAGAAAACAAGGACAACAGATCATGCATAATTCATTAAAGTTAATTATAATTGTTCAATTAAATTATGAATAGAATATGAGTTGAGAGAATCACCTTGAAGGAGAAATTACTAAAAGAGTAATTGACAGAAGTACCAGACTCAAACTCGGCAAGACCCCCACATTCATCTACCTGTTACCAAGAGGAAGTCAGCCCATAATACTTTAAATTGATTTCAGTTAGTATTTTACGTTTAGCAAATGCCTATAACTGCAATACCACTTCATCTTGGCGATTGCTCAAACAACTGCTGCCACTTAAGCTATCAGCATCGCTAGAATCTTCAACATCACTTGCTGGATATACAAGGCCATCAGAAGTATTCCATGAGTAGCGACTAGTGAAGTAACTGGTATCTAGAGCACTCTCAGAAGCAGGAACAAATGCAGCCTGCAAAACCAGCAGAAGCATTATGTTGTTCAGGACATCAAGAGAATGGCAGCAAAATTAACAATAACATTCATTGCTCAAGTAAACTAATACATACTTTCTGCCTGGCAAGTGTGTCCCAGTTTATATCCTTGAAGAAAACATGTTGCTTTACCTGGATCATTGAGTGTTGATCAGTTTAACATTTGAAAGGAAAAAAATAAAGAAAAATTCAATCATAAAATGGATAACAAGGATCTATATGATTATAAGAAATAAGATCACCTCCGATGCCCCTTTGGATCCTAGTCTTTGATTAGGATCTTCTGTCAATAATCTGAAAATTGAAAATGTAAGGCACTAAAGGAAAAACAATTCAGCTATCTTAGTTGTGAGTGCTTAACCAAGAATAATACCCCAATGCAAGAAATCATGTTATAACAAAAAGTATTAAAAACAACATTTACAAGGAATCAATATTCTAAAATATTTTGTTCAAAACAAATAATTTTAATACATATACGAAAATGATGTAGAATTATAACATAACACTATTACCGATCAATAAGATCCTGTGTTTCAGGACTCATCTCTTCAGGAACTGCAGGCCAAGGTATCTTACGATTAAGAATATTATCAAATATAGTCTACAGACACAAAAGTAACATGTCAGAGAACTCAACAATATAAAGGCAAAACTAACAAGAACAGAAACTTAAAAAACATTTATAAATTTCATCACACAAAGAAGCAGGGTATAAACCTGAGGATGCTCTGCATTGAAGGGTGGAATACCAACAAGCAACTCAAATAAAATGACCCCAACAGACCACCAATCTGCAGTATACCCTGTAAAATTTGAACGAGTATTTTGTTTATGTTTCCAATAATAAATATATGACTATTCACCATAAATAAAGTAAAATCATTAAAGCAGCAAGCTACAATGATCAAAACATTTTCATTCAATTTCATCATTTCACTATAAAGATCCTTCAAGCTGTTTTCAGCATCGTTAAAAACTTAATTCAACACAGAAGGAAAATCATGTTTCTATAATGATTTATTAAAAAAACTGCCCAAATAATGACAAAAGTCAAATCTGTATTTTGAGATGGGGGGAAAACCAGAAATGTAACCACCTTAAACATAAAAATGGGACTATACGAACCATGTCCAGTTCCCAAAAGTATCTCTGGGGCTAAGTAATCAGGTGTGCCTACTGCAGAACGTTTCTTCCTCCTTTCCCTTTGATCCTCAGATGTAAATACATCAGTTTCATCTTCTCCAAGTAGGGATGTCCCATTCACTGCTGGACCAGACAAATCATCTGTGCTGTTTATGAGACCAACTTTAGAAAGCCCAAAGTCTGTTAACTGCAAAAGTAGACAGAAAAAAATTCAAGTTGACTAGCAGAGTATAAAATTTATTCAAGAGAGCCACAGGGTTACATGAGCATTGAAGTTGAAACTCAAAAGGATGCAATGTGCACCTAAAAGGTGGAAAAAAATTGGCCTGGTTTTGATGAGCTTTCAAAAAGAAATCTATTTTAAAAAATATACTTTATATGTTTGGATGGAATATTGAGTACTTCTTTAGATGTTCGAACAGCTTCTCTATGATATATAACTATAAAAGAATTAAGAAATCCTTTCTTTAGAAGCATTAAAAATTAGCTAGAAAGGAAAGAAAGCCCAAAAAAGAACAAATTTTGTTTGTGCTTCAGTTTGAAAAACCTCATCTAAATACACTAAAATATAACAAATGTAATATATATATATATATGCAACTAACTGGAAAGAGATAATATTCAAGTGCATATAAGTTGGCAGAAAGCCCTTTTTACCATATTTTCATGAGCAAAATAAATAGTTTTACATCTTGCTATTAAATACATGTTTGGGAGCAATTTTCGATGAAAAAATAACTTTTCTTCAAAAGCTCTCTCAGAAAGCTAGTAAAATTTCTCTAAAATAATTGAACCAAACACACTAAATCACAACTTACAGGGATGGGATTGGTAGTGCTGTTGAAAGAAGCTAATAATAGAAAAGATGTAAAACTCAATGATTCAAAGATATAAGCCCCAAAAAATTTCTAAATCACCACCAGACCACCCAAACAGGCTAACCCAACCAAAAGTCATAAAATTAATACTTAACTATTATTTTAAAATACAAGACTGTTGATATTAATCCTAAGAGTAAGAAGGAAAAAAAAAAGAGTAGCCATAGTGCGTTTGGATTTCCATTACAAATTTCCAAACCAAGGTTTGGGCAAAAATTACAAGAGACAACCTTAAAACAGAAATCCAAACAAGTCAGTAGTTACCTTGATGTGACCATCATGTGCTATCAATAAATTGTCAGGCTTCAAGTCACGATGAACCACACGCAATGAATGCAAATACTCTAACGCAAGCACCTAACATTGGACAAAAACTAATGTTTTAGACAATGTAATAAAGATTATTTTTTCAGATAACCGGAGAGGAAGAGAAAGTGAGCCAGTAAAGAGCCAGAACCAATAATTACCACTTCAGCAATATATACACGAGCGACTTCCTCATCTAGGCAACCTAAATTCCTTAATAATGAATACAGGTCACCTCCATTCAGATACTCCATGACAAGATATAAGTTCTCACGACATGTAAAAGAATAGAAGAATCGAACCTGATTGAGTTAAAGCTAACATTAGAATAAGATAACATTTCTCAAAGCAACATGGAATAATAAACAAGTTAGACCTGCTCACCACAAAAGGATTGCGTACTGTAATTAAAATATCACGTTCTGCTAATATACTTTCCACAGCATTCTTACGGATCATATCTGCCTTCTTGAGAACCTATTAGACAATAGCTCAATAGGGTAAAGAACTAAAGAGTAAAAGTGTAAAACAAGAAATAGAAACAAATTTACAACAGAGTGCATAAACGATATTGCAACAAAGCTATGTTACCAAAATTTATTGCATTGAAGTTACTTTGGAAGCATAGAACCATTGAAAAATGTAAATAGTACGAAGTAATATACAAGGAAAGAGTTTAATGAATACTTCAATGCAGATTTTATTTTCCAGTTAAGAAAAGAAAATTTATTAAAGAAAATGATAGAAATAAAAGGTCAGGTTTTAAATTACATATGTAGCATTCCCTGCAGCATGTTATGAGAGCTACAACAATTAGTGAAATATATAAAAGATCAAATACAGTTATATGTGAAATTCATAGCACGTTCAGAAACAATTATTTTTGGTAAAATGATTCCTTTTTTTTTTCTTCCAGAAAGCTCTCTCAAGAAGCTGTCAAAAGGGGGGGGGGGGGGGGGGGTTTCCCTTATAACAAGCATTCCAAACACACAATGGTAAGCTTCAACAAAACTCCACACGGATCATTCAACCTTGGTAACCCAACTTTATTAAACAACTCTCTACAATACAAGCCACAAAAAGTAGCAAGCACAATCAGGCATGAAACAAAGACAAAGACATGGATGTTCAAATTAAGAGATGATACAACAAATGACATAACCACAAAAAATGAGAAGAGGTGAAGGGTTTAAACAGTAGCCAGTGTGTCAGAAGCATAAAGTTATATATATACCTTTATTGCAAAAAGATCACCAGTTGTTCTCTTTTTAGCCAAGAAAACCCTTCCAAATGCCCCACGACTGATCGGTTTTATAATCTCAAAGTCATCAATAGAGGTACGATCCCTTGAATGGATTGGGCTTGTTCTCAAGCTACGAATCACATCATCTTCCAAGAGAACATCATCATCAACAGTGCTCTCTGTATCTATCTTTTCAACATCCACCATCTCAGTGAGCTGCAGATACTTCTCTCTACCAAACCAAATTACAAATTATCAAGGTTAATCACCAAAGATTACAAAGGACAACTAGCAAAGTCCATATCTTTAAATTGCATCAATTGTACTACAATGGTGGATTGAAGTGGCCGGTTTTGGAGAAAAAGCCATATGGAAGGCTTGGCATTGTGACCTTGCAATGGGGGCAATGTTTTTTATTCCACACTCTGTTTTAGGTAAGGCTTCCTCTTTGATTCAGGTAAGGCCACTTTTATTCCGTGCTCTGTTTTCTTTCTTTTCTTTATTATTTTGTTTGCAACCTAGTCCTCCCTTCTCTCACTTTATTAGTCAGGTACCTCCCCTCCCTCACAACACATGCTCCTGTGTTTCATTGTCTATTATGCTGTGTTTTCCTTCACCAAAAACAGAACATTATTTCTATTTCATCTCTTTTTTTATTTATTAAATCCATAGCAGCAGTTATAGAACAGAATCAGCATATGCTCCTCCTTTTTTCATTCACCATAAGTTCACAACAAAGTCTAGACATCAACACAACAGCAACACACATACAAAGACCAACTTGTATTCCTTAAAGTTATGACATTGATTATGATATGTTTAAATTTGCCTGTTTTCTTTCCTTTGAATTGTTGTACATTAAATTTTGTGAAGTTTGATATACTAGAATAGTATAAAAGTAGATTGCATGGTTTTTAATCTTGTGAAGATGAGAGAGAGACTAAGGAAATTGGATGAAATTGTCAAGAGGGATCTCATGATAAATAACATTTCTGAAACTTTAGTCTTTAACCGAGCCAAATAACATCATGTGATCCATATAGCCGACTGCCAACCTCACCTAGTGGATAAAGCTCTGTTGTTGTTGTTGTTGTTGTTGATATACTAGACCATGTTTGAATTATGTTTATTATTTTTTATATAATTTGATAGGCTTTTATTTTTATTTTTATATATCATGTTATAGTTTTTTTAACAAGGCCACCATGTGTCCACAATTTGCCACTATGTTGCCCACCGTAATTCTATCTTGGATTTTGGCTTGCTGCCATTAGTAACAATGGAATAGTCACAACTACAGGGAAAATAGGGAATATATATATATATGATATAATGATAGTCAGGTGCGACTCCTCTAAAGTGAGAAAGTATATCCAACATTAAATTAAAGCAGGTTAAGTTATGAGATACTTTAACACAAATCGACAATGGATACACCCATACTTTCTCACTTTACACATTTCCTCACTATAGAGGAGTCAAATCCAAGATAATCAGACACACAGATGTAGCTATATTATTATGGTATTGGTATTCTGTATTCAGTTATAAAGTTATGATTATTCTGTAAAAAAAGAAGTGTCTAACAAGAATTTACCCTAAAATTTATCCATTAAGAATCCATCCACTGAAGTTCAATGTTTACTCGGAGTACTTTCCATATTATAGAGATGTGCTACAACATGTACAGCAGAAAAGTACTAACCGTATCAACTTCTCAATACGTGTTCCAAAGGTCTCCACAGTAAGTGCATCAAATTTCCTTCGTTCTACAACAACCCGCAAATCATCAAGACAAGATAATAAATATGACATTGTGCGATCATCATCCAGAGGTGCATTTGCCACACATCGCGCTATATCAGCAAGTTCATTCATCTACAATAAAACAGGAATTTTGTGACCGAAGAATGCCAAAGACAAGATTTTTCTGACAAGAATATTATGAAACAAGGAAGAGTATTTGATATTTCTTTATGCAAATATAAGACATGCCTCATTTATTAAAAATTCAGAACAGATACAGACATAAACAATTAGATATCTAAGACAAACAATTACATATCGAAAATACTGTATTTATTTTAATAAAACATACGCTATTGAAAATAGAACGAAATAGTGCTTAGGGGGATAGTTATGATTACTGAATCATGCATCACTAAACATCATATGTAAACACAAGGGGAGGACCATTTGATACAACATGCTGAATTGACTGGACAATGCCAGCCATGACATAATTAGTATAGGGACAATAAATTAGAGTTTAGAAATAAAAGCATTTTAGAAAAAGATTTAAAAAGTGGCATGCCTGCGGCAGATCATCATGTTCAGAATAAGCACCCTTCCCTGCCAAGAGCAAGTCAATCTGACTTGTCCTTGGTGTCATCAACGGAGACCTAGGAGTCATGCTCCCTGCAGATGATGTTGTCATACCTTGGTCAGACTTTGGACCAAAACGAGTTTTACATGATATAAGTGGTAATCCTTTTAGGTCATCCATAAAAACAGAATTGTCAGTTTCAGGGAAACAGTCTAGCATGTCCTCTGAGCCTCTGCGAGACCAATCACTAAGTTTAGGTGAAGGAACATCAGATTCTTCAGTCATACTAGAATTTGACACTTTTGCAACATCAGGACTTCCCACCATTTGTTGGGTATCCTTTTGTGTATAAGATTCCATCATCTTTTCTAGTGTTTCAGCAATTCTGACAAGACGCTCATTGACACTCAGTCCCTTCTGATCACATCTATCAGCAACTGCACAAATCCTTGAATGATCTTCAACATGTGAAGTAGGAACTTCCTCTTCACATATACGACAAATTATTGAATTCTCTTCGCTATTATTCTGCTGATCTCCCCAGTATCCCCACGAAACTTTGTGTTGGTGTTTGGAAGCATGATCCAAGGAATCTTTGACAGGAAGAAGCTCAGATGGCTTAGCAGTAGAGAGATCCACATCAGAAGTGAATCTCTTATTATTTGATGCCTTTGAAGATTCAACCCTCCCATAAGTTTGGTCCTTCGACTGACCAGCTTCTTTAGGGCTTCTTCCCGGTGGAGATGGGAATTTCTTCCAAGAAGCCATCCGATCCCTGCCTGAAGAAGAGTCAAAGTGTTTTGCATTGTCATCATCTGCAGGAAGTGATAAATTTTCCGGTTGCATAACATCTTTCTTCCAACCCATCATACTCTGCTCTTGACTAAAAGCTTTTTTTGATGAAGGCTTTAAGGTCTTTGCAGCACTTGAACTTTTAGTATCCCTTCCCACAATAGGAGGAATACATTTTCCAGCGGAATGCAAGACTCTGGATTGACGGAGATTGAAAACGGGTTCATCCTCAGCCAAACCACTTTCCTTGTGGAATTGCAATAATCGGGTACACCTTGTGAGAATGAATAGCATTCGAGTGTGAAGCTGCTTTAGCATCCCTGGAGGATGCTCTTGACGCCTATCATCCAACTCCTGAACTATGCTTTCACACTGAAGCCAAAACTCCCCAGATGAAGTCATAGCACAGCTCCTGGCCAAAACTAGCAAGTCTTCAATTGTCTCTTGCCATTCAGGATGAGTATCTGCATTTTTTTCAAGGATTCCAACCAGGTCTGCCGCAAAAATAGCCAGATCAGAGTTCACGTCTTCCTTTGCTTTATCAAATTTTGCCCTAATAACAACCAAAATCTCCTGCACAACACAGTAAAGCAATTTTAATGTAATGCCTCCTATGACACAAATCATGAACACAACAATACGATGTGTAATGGAAACTAAAGTACCTCAAGGTTATTTAACCGTCGAGGCTTCAAAAATGGAAAAGGCCAGACACCTTTCGAATTCAACTCGTGGGAAAAACTTTTGATATCCGAAGGAAACCTCTTTCTGGGTGCACTAGTGACTCGTAATATAGCTTGAAAACGAGGAGATTCAGACTCCTTTGGGTTTTCAAAATCATACGCTGTCTGAAAAGGAAACAATTAAGTTTTTTTCTGCCATTATAGACAAATAAACAGAATACAACAACTAATTCAGACAAAATTTAAGTTAATCAAAGTAATAACAAAAGATACCAAACAAACACACACACCCCAAAACCAGCAGTACCTCTGGAGTACAAACATCTGCACTAGCCAGACTGAGCCCATGATGATGCCTGTTTGCCTGTTTAAAGTGATATCATGAGCAAAAGTAACATTTCAAGAAAAAAACAACAGAGTTTTTCCAGATACTTCAGTGTAAGATACACATAGAAACATTCCCAAAACTGATCCATCACACATCCCCTGTTAGAATTTGTGAGCGGGCTCCTGTCCAAGTTTGATATGTCAGGGAGTGAGCTTAGTTAATCTTGAGCTTAAGCTTGAGTGTGTGCTCTTGTACAAAATTGCTTTGCCTATTTGTATTTGTCCACCTCTTATACTGCCTTAAACCTGTACTTAACCCACCAAATTGGGACTATTTCCAACACCCTTGTATTCACATTTGGCGCATATTACATATACAACACTTTACTTCACCAATACAACCATTCTGTTAACTACAGAAACCAACAGTAGATCATCTTGCAACGCAGAGATACAGAAAGGTGAAAACTGGTGAATTAGCTACTACAACCAGTCACTTTCACTGCACAGCTGCAGCCAAATATGACTTGGCAGCAGTAAAGCTATAAGAAATCACAAGTTTAAAGATCCACAGACCTCAATTGTTTGGTTTAATGTTATGGTTAGGTTAATTGTAATATTTAGTTATACGGATATGTCAGTACTTTAATTAGGATATGTGAATCAAGATATTTAGCTGTGCATTTGTACAGGCTACAGCTTTAGTTGCGTATTTTCCTTCAGTTATTATTGTTATTTAGATATTTATTTATGTTTATTAGAAGCTGGTTATTTTCCTAGGGTGTTAAATTGTGAACCATGTCTACTTGAATAATGAATAGTACTAAATAAGTAATGTAAACAGCTAACAAAATAAAGACAATGCGTGAATAAATTATTTCAGGGCAAATTCTAGTCTCCTTGCATTTGACATGCCTCTTTCTCTCTGGAGTGTGATGCCTAGTTCCAACTGCTTTTCAGTCAAGTATGGTCAATGCTCAGAGAACCAGGTCAAATCCAGGAAGATCAGCCAGTTTGAAACTTAGAATAAGGTAGAAACTGGTAAGCCCACTTGATTTTTTAATCAGAAAAACTGGCCGATTTTTGTGATTTTCTTTTCTACTTTTATGCCTGACCATTACATTTTTAATTATTGTATGTATTTTCCCAAATAATTTACAAAAAAAATGCCATTTACTATTTAGTTAATTAAATGATTAAATAAAACAGTAGCAATGTTGTCCCCTTCAAAATATGATTAAAAAAAAAAAAAGATTGTGATAAGAAGTATGAAAATACTGGTTAACTTCGTCAATTCAGCTACGCAATTTTCTCTTTTCTTAAGGAAGGCTGGTTATAATATATGATTAATTAATCATTCTAATCGGCCAATTGAGCTATATCTTGTAGATAAAGTCTTTAAATACATAAATCAGTAAAATGTCACCCGAGTATGGGTGATTATTTCAATGCATGCTAATCGTACTGAATATATAAAATTCAGTCATCAACATATAAACCTTATATATATACAAGTGCAAAATAGGCACTCTGTGCCTATGTGATATCAGTTATGAGAAGTTACAGTAATCGGTTATGAGAAGTTAAAAAAGAAAGAAGAAAGAAAATAAAGATTAAATAAAAAATAAAATAAAATCAGTTATATAATATATAATTAAAGTGGTGGGGTAGTTTTGCTTAGCAGTTGAGGGATAAATGAGTCCAAATATATATATATATATATAATCCACATGATGACTGTGAAGTAGGGAGGCACACGACTCTATTTCTGATACTGCCACCGTCCCTATGGCATCCATCACCACCAAAGACATATCTCACCCAAGCTCTATTGAAAACTTTACTCATAAATCATAATAGTTTTAAATTTTTATTAAACTTAAATACATTTTTAATCCCTGTAAAATAAGTGAGCTTTGATTTTAGTCCTTCTAAAAAAAATTCTTTGATTTTCATCCTCAAAAAAACTAAAATCATTATTTTTGGTCCCTAGTATTTTGTGACACTCATTAACTGCTTATGTGTTCAACGGAAGATCAAATGACCATCCTAGGCAACACCCATTAGTGATTGTAAGTACCTATGTCAGCATGTGATACCTCTAAAATATTTTATAGACTCCTAAAATAAATGTTATTTATCTACCTTAAGATAAACGTTAGGGACCAAAAATAGTTATTTCAAATTTTAAAAGATGAAAATCAAAACAAAATGTTTTACAGGAACCAAAATCAAAATTCTCTTATTTTATAGGGACAAAAAATAGTGATTTCAAATTTTAGAGGATATAAAACAAAACAAAAAAAATTACAAGGACCAAAATCAAAACTTGCTCATTTTATAAAGACTAAAAACATATTTAAGCCTTCTCATTGTTTATAAATTAAAATTTAATTACAACTTTACGTCTCAATTCTTTACTCATGCCAAACACGAGAGTACAAGATCAGTCAACTCCAATTCTGACAGTACTAAAATTGAAATAAGAACTACAATCTCTAACTCCACTGCCGTCATCCAAACAGATCTGAAGGAACATGTAGCAACTGATCTTGACCAACACAAAAGGAACAGAAACAACCCACGTCCTCTCAATTGGGGTTCCACTCCAAAAGGTTTAAAAACTCTAAGTACCAGAACATGACCAAGCACGATGCTCACAAATAGAGATACAAATCCAATCCATCAGATTACACTCCTCAATCCAATAGAGACATTCTCCCTAGTCCACTCACCACAACCCCCGTCCCCATTCCTTATAATTCTCATCATAAAAACAAAATAACAAGCCATTCTTCTAAAGCATATTATCCAAGCATAGCAAATGCCCTTAGGCTCCCTTAACAATACTTCACCAAAATTCTAATCAAACTATCCAATCAATGATCCTTTACTAAACTAATTAAAAACACAACCAAAACCACACAATCAGAATCATTACAAAATTCACACACACGCACACAGAGTTACACCAATACCTGCTTCAGTGGATGATTCTCCGTTCTGCAGCCGTGACCGCGGCAACACGACCGGACTCTGCTCCCTCGACGGCACGCTCCCCGACGTCGACACGCTGTCGGAATTGCTCCCATTGTCGCCCCAACCTCCGGCGGCGGCGCCGGAACCCTCGCGAAAACCTACCCTGCTCTGGGTCACCGCCTCCTTGTTCCTCCCATCGCCGCCGCGACCGCCGCCGGGCCGGGACAGGTTGCTGGCGCCAAGCGCCGCCGCCGTCCCCTTCTCGCCCCTGAACCCGAAGAAGCTCTCCTGCGGCAATGGCCCCGATCTCGTCTTGATCCTGTTCAGCCCCAGCGACGACGCCAGAATCGGCGACACAGACGACGACGACGATGACGGTGATTCCCGTCCCTCCGCCGCCGCCGCCGTCAACTTCTTTGCCGGAGAATCCTTGCTAGACTCCGGGGGCGTCTGACTCTCTTTCCCCTTCACCGCATCCTTCTTCTTCGCTCCGCCCTTCACCTGCGTCTGCCTGCACGCAACGGCGCCGACTAGTCCTCCGCCGCCGCCGCCGGCTGTTAGGGTTTGATTAGCGGCGGATTTGGGCTTTTTCTTGTCGGATCTGGATGGGGAATTGGAGAAGGATCGGGGGCTGTTGTTGGAGGAAGCATCGGGGCTAGAAGAATCGGATTTCTTGGAAGAGAAGAACCTTCCCTTGAAGACCATGTTTGGGGGGAGCGAACAAACCCTAGCACCATGCTTCTGAGGAGTGCGACATTGATTCGAAGCTGAATTTAGAGAGAGAAAGAGTGAAGAGAGGGTTTAGATTGCAGAGAAAGAGAGAGAGGAAAACGGTTGGTGATAGACTCTGGTGGTGGTGTTCAATTCAAAGGGGTTGATTGTGGACTGGAAAATGTGTATGACTTTTTTCAGAAAAGAAAAACACTAGACATTAATTGAAATGCCCTTGTTCAACCTCATTTTTTCGGATTTGGAGATTTTGTATGACCCGGACCTTTTTTAATTTTTTTAAATTAAAAATAAAAACCTTTTATTTTATGTTGTTGGACTCTTTGACCAAAATAATGCAGTTTCCTTAAAAATAGGGAAATAAAAAACAAATTGTTACTTTGGAATGATTTTGGTTAAGTGGGGATATGGATTTGGTGTAATTGCGAAACCTTGTAGCTTTTGCGGCAAGTAAAGTATACATTGTTCCATTTTTATCTAACGGGTTACATTGAATTGTATTATCTTTTCTTTAGCACAAAATGTATATGATTTTCATTCATAAATTGGACATGTCTTAGTTTAAAATGTTGGATAAAGATCAAATGACACATATTCATTCACTGTAAGTGGTTAATCATAACAAATTTAAATATGTTATGTAGTGCAATGACGAATTTAAGGGGGCAAGTGGGGGCTTTTCTACTTCTTAAAAATTATATATTGTTATGAATTAATCAAATATGAAAATGGTAAAAAATAAGCTTAAAAATAAAATAAAAGATAGATTTTTAACTGATTGTTTGATTATTTATATTAAAAAAATGATTGAAATTTGATATATATTCTATTACCAATGAATTCCATGATTTAAAAAAATGACATTCACAACTAAAATAAACGGTATGATGTATTTAACTATTATGATTTAATATTTATTATTAAAATTGTTCCCCCTTCCAATTTCTAGATCAGTCCGTAGTTATGTGGTACCACTTCAATTTTCTTTGCATGTGTAGTATTAGTCCACATACCATTAATGTTACACATTTAAAACAAAAATGCAACCATTAAATGTCATGGCATGATCTTGGATTCAATTTTTTTTTCTTTCTTTTATAAGTTGGTATGATCAAGATAAGTTTGTTCATTACAAGAATTTATTCTAGTAGTTTCTAGTTTATTTTTAGAAGCTACTCCAACTAGTTTTTAATGTATAAGTTACTTTTTTTTCTTTTTCTATTTTTATTCCCATTGATTTACTTAAAACCCTTTTTTACCTTTGTTTCATGTCACTCTCTATGATTTCACATATTGACTCAATGGCACATATGAGTGACTCATCAATTGTCACCGTCACACCATTTGTAACCACTGCACCACTCCTTAACACTCTTGTTCACTTGCACAACACCATTTCAGGTTAAAATTTCTTTGAATCGTGTTAAAATTAAATTGATATAAACTCTTAAAAATGTTCTTATGGTTTCTAGTTTGACTACTCGATCTAAATCCACCTAAATTGTTTGAATAATTTTGCAGACTTGAGTGCAAGCCCATTTTGTATAGCATAATCCATTCGTAATGGCATTTAGTTTGTAATTTGTGCTTCAAAAGTCATTTTTAGAATCATGTGTTGATACGAAATACTGCACATCATGTCAATTTTGAAATCTTGTTTTTCAATGTTATTTTATATTTATCAACTTACTTATTATTTAATCTCAACAAACACTTTCAATTAAATCAGTTAATTTTTAAGTTCAGTTTTTAACTAAGTTTTATAAGTTTAGTTACTTAGAAACTCCACTCCACTCATTCAACGTTATTTTATTCTATTATTTATTCTTTCTGTATATCTTATATACTTAATTCTTTGAAATCCTTACACTTTGTTGATTATCGTTGAAAGATAACCTAATATTATTTTATCAACGTTTTTCTAAATATTTGGCAAGTGATATTTGAAAGGCTTGTAAAAAAAAAAATGGGGTGTAGTTGGGATAAGGTAATAAAAGAATATTTGGGTTTGTGAGCATTCTTACTATAAGGTACCTTCGAAACTTAGTGAAAAATATTGGTTTGGTCAAAGATTAGATGTAACGCATGTGATTTAAGATGAAACTTGATAAATTCTATGTTTTTATCCGTCCTATTTCCCTCTTTATATCTTTTTGACTAATTAGGTTCATTTATGATATATTTGCAAAGTTTAGTGAAAATAAATTCCATACTGTATTTTATAAGTGTTAAGACTAAATTGTCTAACTTTACTAGAGTATCGATAAAATCTCAAGATTGTTGAACATTTTTTACCATTTTAAAAATATTATTTGAACACCTTAGTTTACAAATGTTTATTTCATTTTCCAAAAGCCTTGGAAAGCACAATTGAATCTCCCATATCATACTTTTTTGTTTGCCCAACATCATTATTCCAAGCTTAACGTGTGAATTTTTGGTAGTTTGAGACGAGAAAACACATTGTTTTGCAAAATTGTGATGATTAAGATGTTTTTTGTTTGATAAGTGTTTTTAAGTACTTTTTTTATAACCATGTTTATATTGTATGCTCACTAACATTGACATTGTTCACTATTCAAAAATAGTAGTACAACCATGTCTTGTGATCAAATCATCAAAATTTGAGTTGTAATGATTATGATTTTAGGTGGGTATAAGGGTTAGCTCAATCCTGTTTAATGTAACATCTTGCTAAAGTAAGAGGCCTTAATTAAAAGAAATAAGATTAGCAAATAAAAGAAACCCTATAGGGCCCAGCCTAACAAAAAGGTTAATGTAAACTGACCCTAACCATAACACCGTACTCACTCACCGCATCTATCTTGGCGAATTAGGAAAAGAAGAGAGAACGAGACGAAAAACTTAAGAAAGGAGAAAAGAAGGAAAGAAGGTCGAAGAACTTAGGCACGCTCATAGAGAAGTATCAACCCTCTCTATGTGAATGCAGCCCTTGTATGTCTCCTCGCTCCCCATAACTATTATTCTTGTTTATCTTCTATGTGTTGATTGCTTGTATGATTAGGATGGCATGTTAGGGTTGTCATGAATTACTGCTATAGCATGCTTATGTTGAGTGTTTCCATGCTTATGTTGAGCATGCCCATGCTTATGTTAAGCATGCTCATGTTTATGTTGAGCATGCTCATGCTTATGTTGAGAGCGCCCATGCTCATATGGTTATAACTAGGATAATAATCGCAGTTGTGCATCGATTTCACTTCTCCCTTTGTGATCTTGCCTAAAGGAAGCATGGTTGTGCTTCATGCAGCATGGCCGTGCTTAATTTCGCAAGTTACATGGATGACAAAAAGCATGGCCATGCATATAGGAAGCACAGCCATGCATCAAATTCATATTAGCACCTCGGAAGGAAGCATGATTGTGCTTAGTTTAGCACACCCGCACATGGTTCCTAGAGTGCAAAATAGGCTTAGGTTCTTCATAAGAATTGTAGCCCTGAATGTTAACTAACTAATGGCCTTGGAATCACCTAAAAATAATGTCTATATCTCAAGATATGGTCAAATTAGTAAGCAAAGCTCAAGCTGTCAAAATTAGGTAACAGTTTCATATTCTTTATAAGTTTCGGCATCGTAAATGATCAAACAAGATTTCAAGGTCAACATAAAAGTTGTAGATAATCTTTTGAGCTTTCAAATGAGATAATATCAACTTAATAGGGTTAGTATAACTCCAGATATCCAGTTTGCACTCCACAAAGGTCATAGAAGGATAGGTGGTAAAATATATGCCTAAGAAATGAATGTGTATGTTTATGTTGTTACCTTTACTGTATGATTTTCTTTACTTTCATGTGAAAGAACACATGTTATATGTATGTTTGTAAATGAATGTTGAAAGGGTCTCTTTTGGCAAAGGAAGGGTAAAAACCTATTCGGTCCCTAAAGGATGACCAAAAGTTAAATGTTAATAGAAAGAATGTTTAAGATGTAACATTCCCTTTAACAAGGGAAGAATATCTGTCTCCTTCAATCCTTAAAGGGTGGTATCAACCTTCGATAAGGGAAGGTTGTTTAGCAAGAGCAAGGGGGACATTCCTTGAGATTTTGAACTCAAATCTACCAATAGGACAAAAAAAAAGGAAAGGAAAAGTCTAACAAAGTTCTACAATGTATGTTGAATTTTATTGATGTTCTATTAATGTTTCTATACTCCAATGCCATGAATCTTAAGGTCTTCGTATTTAAATGTATGTATGTCTATTTATGTGTTTATGTGATGTCGTAATGTCCCTAGGGCATTTAGTGAGACTTTTGTTTCATTAGTTTAGGTTACATGTTTCAGATGAACAAGTATTAGAGTAATGAGAAGGACACCATTCAGCATAGTTCGCTAGCTTTATGGTTTGCATTACTTTATCTTGTTTAGAGTTTTAGTTTCTTCCATTGTCAGTTCATGACCTCCTGCATAAGGATACATTTTATGTTTCATTTAAGTATTTGTATGGTACTTTGATTACCCCATTGAGATGCTTATGCTTTACTATTTAATATTCACGAGATTTTTTTCTTTTAAAGAAATTATGTTTTCGTGTTAGCATAAAAGTAAGTGCGGTAATACCTGTGAGGGTGTTACATTTAGTCTGGTTTGTTTTGGTCCACACATTTAAATGGATTGAACCAAGCTAGCTTATTTATTAAACGAACTATGTTTTTGCCTAGTTTTTGTCTAACCCATTTAACTTACGGGCTAATGGACTGGTTCATTGGCCCAATAATAAGAAAATTACTTTTTATAAATAAAAAATGATTAAAAAGTAATAAAAAAAAAACTAAAAAATATCCAATGTAAAATTAACAACAACAAAAAAGAAAAATATACATGGATTAATGAAATAGTAAAATTTAAAATAAAATTTTATCTACATCACTCAAACATCAAATAAAGCACAAAAAAGTCAATAACATTAACTTTGTATAACAAGAAATTATAAAGTCTTAAATATATTTTTAGTCCTTTATCTTTTTAAAAAATATATTTTTGGTCATTTATCTTTTAAATTGTTGATTTGGTCCTGTATCTTTTTAAAATACTTCATTTTGGTCCTTTGCATCAACAATGTTAACTTTGATAATGAAAAAAGTCTAAATTTTAAAAAAACTGACAGTTAAAAACTGTCACAAAACAATCCCTCTTTTTCTTTCCTCTTCCTCTCTTCCTCCTCTTCGTCTTCCCCTTTTTTCTTTCCTTTTCCTCCTTTCAAGATTTTTCATTCCATGTGAGAGATTCATCGACGCACCGCCACCCTCTCCAATCACTCGTCAAAGCTTCGATCACCATAGAAAACTCTAACCTCTTCTTTTCTCCACAACCATCCACCCTTATATCAAACCAAAACCTCTTTCTCTAAAAACCCAACGAAACTCACTTCTTATTCTCGCTCTAGAACCTTTATGCATTCGCTTCTCTTCCTAAATCTTGCCGCACCACCTTCTTGGATCTGCTTTATTTTTTTAATGTTGTTTTTCTTTTTGTTTAGGCTAATAGAGGACGAAGAAGAAGAAGAACAAGATTTTTAAAATAATTAATTTAATATAATGGTGGTTTTTAACCGTCACTATAATAATTTTATTTTATTAAATTTAAAAAATGCACACACCAACAACCAATACTTGTAAAATTTTCCCGAGACAAGAAGCAATTTATTGCAAACTTTGAGGGCTTTTGATCGCCTCTAAGAGACACAGAAATACCCTCAATCAATTTTTGGAAATTGTTCCAATTGTAAGTAATTAAATTTATAGAAGTTTAGAGTTCTTAAGGGTTCTGCAAATAGTGGTGGTTAAAAACCGTCACTATGTTTAAAATTAATTATTTTAAACACAAAACACTAATGACATTAGTTTTAACTTGACCAAAGGACAACTTTGATCCAAATTTAAAAGATAAAAAACCACATTGACAATTTTAAAAGATATAGGACCAAAATAATTTTTTAAAAAAGATAAAGGATAAAAAATATATTTAAGCCAATTATAAATATTCAAATACTAAGAAAGAGGGCAATATTTACTAAACACCAAAAAGTAATTATTCAAATACTTAATAACCCTAACCATACATCAAATAGTCTTAAGTAAAATAAAAGTAAAAATTATAAATAAAAAATTAATTGGTATACAGGCTTGCCTGTTAATTCGCAAACCAAACCCATTTAACCTACAAGTTAAACAGATCAGCCCAAATGAGTATGCGTTTAAATGGACTGACATTTTAGTTAGCAAATTTGTTTGATTTGTAGGTTAAACAGACTATCTACAGACATAAGCCCATATACCCACCTTTAATTATGATATTAATGACTGTGTATTTTTTTTTTTCAAGAGGAGTACTAACAACATATTGACTAACACACTCTATACTATTAGTTATAATTTATTAAAAACTACAAAATCATGAGTGAGACTTATTAAATAAGAAGTGAGATCCATAAAAACTATGATTTGTAATAAATTTCAATCAATAATAAAGAATATGTTCAAAAAGTGTTATAGAGTATGTTGCTAGTATTTTTTTTCAATTAATATTTTGATTTGATTTAATATACCAATGACGTAAAGAGGAGTGCTAGCAACACATTGTTTTTAATACACTCTATTATTGGCTAAAATTTATTAAAAACTACAAATCAGGAAAAAAAATCATTAAATTAAAAAGTGAGACCAATTAAAATTTGTAATTTTTAATAAATTTCAATCAATAATTGAGAGTGTGTTCAATTATATTGCTATCATTTCTCACCATGTAAACCTGTATTAGTTTGAAGGTTTTTTCACGTGTGCTACTTTAAGTTTTGGACACGAAAATATTAACTTATCAAACAATGATATCCGAAATTTCAATATAGTACTTACGTGAGAAAGTAGTAACAATGACAACTTTAACAAAGATGAAATTCCGTATGACAATTCATCATCGTATACAAAAATTTAAGGGCAACTTTAGGTCTAATTTTTACCATTTAATGACACTTCGATGCCATGTGAGATGATGCAACAACTTCCTCTGCTATCACGTGACAAACTTAAATGGTGAATAATTTTTTTCACATATTACGCAAGTTCAACTAATATTACCTTGTAACTCTTCAAAAAAAAAAAAAACTAATATTACCACGTAAACTTGTCAAATTAAATGAAAAGAAAAACAAAATGTACTGCAGCAGAGAAATAAATCCCAAACTTATAAATTTTGAAGGTGCATGTTTTAGGTAAAAAAAACTTCAAAATCACACCAAGTTGGTGAAAGAGTGTTTTTCAAATCTTGCCATGTATTTTCCCGCTCAAATTATCATTTTGCTTTTAAATGATTTCTTATAAATTTGAATTTGATTCAAGCTTGATTATTACTCAAGCTGCAATTATAACAGTTCATCTTATTTGTGACTAGTTTGTGGGTTTTTTTTTTTTTAATGTACAATAGCAACAACAACATTATTAGAACTTAAGACTTTGTGCATATTATTCAATCCCTTATCCACATGGCAATGAATAGGGTTTGAGGAGGGTACTATAGTACTCATCCTTATACCCATGTTTGAAAAAAATATTCGTTTTCCGCCCCATACCTGCTTGAATAGCAACTTTAGTTCCCATTCCTATACCCGCTGAGTACCTATATACCTATACCTACACCTTTCTTAGGTGCAAAGTCGTGGCAAAAAATTCTAAGGTTTTAGGTGAAATATGTATTCAATATTTAATTTAATATAATTTATTAAGTCTCATTTATTTTTTTATCAACTACGAAATTATTGATCAAAGTTTTATAAATAATTATTCTAACATTTCATTATTAATATATAAAAGACAAACTTATTCAATCTATCCTTTAATATAGTTAATATTAAATAAAATTTGAATAATTTTAATTTTAAAAAACCTACGCTTAACAATAATAAGAATTACAAGTATTGTTAATAATATTTTAGAAGCAAAGCCTATGTTTGAAATTAAAAATAATCTTTTTATACAACTTAATACTTTTAGTGGAGTATGAGTTATTTTTTAAATTTAATTTATATACAATGTCAATGCAAAACTTTTTTACATTGACGTCTAATAAACTTTGATTGTTTTTTCACATCATCCTTTTCATTAATATATTGTTGTGATATGATGAACTTTTGTTGGATATATATGTAAAAATGTTTTACATTAACATTGTATATAAATTAAACTCTTTTTTTTTTTACTTTTTGCAATACTTTTATTTTTAAAACTTAATTAAAATGTTTAATATTATAATAATCACTAGAACTTACCTTTTCAATATATTATATATGAGATATTTTATATTTTATTATTTTATATATGTGTGTGTGTGCGCACGTGTGTAAGTATGGGGTGGAGTGGATACTATAGTACCCATATCTACACTCATCCCCATTAAAATTTGCGGGTAAATACCCAGCCCTGGACTCATCCCTATCGAACGAGTATTTTCCCTACTCGTTGTGGGTTTTTTTGCAAGTACCTGAAGAGTTTGAACAAAATTGTCATCCCATTCCCTTATCACTAGGCCGACCCTTAGTAGATTTGTCACTAGTTTGTGGATATAGATTGTCATCCGAAAAAAAAAAGTGGGAATCATTAATCAACAAGAAAGAATAAAATTTATTATATTTTTATTGCATTTTTTCATAAGATATTTTTATGGAAAATAATTTTATTTTTCTTATATATTTTTAAATTACAATTGAGAAATTTATAGAGATAATTTTATAATAACAGAATTGGTAATGGAATAAATGTAATTATTCTTAACGCAAACGTAATTATTATTAGAATAAAAATCTTGATTACAAATATTAAAATACAGTGAAAAAAATAAAATTTAACTTCTTAAAATGGTATATGATCATAAATTCATAATGATAACCCATTAGGGTCGACTTAGTGGTGGGGGTTGAAATAATATGCATGAAGTTATACGTTTTAATTTCAATGCGACTATTGTACACAAAAAA